>JAMXBD010000247.1:0-1322679 GCA_024138025.1 Combretum micranthum | reverse complement strand
GAACACTTCCTACATGATCCTAACACTCTTTAATTGGATCGAAATCCTCTCAATCACTTCGAATTTGCAAATTTTGCAATTCGAACACTTTTTCTCTATTTTCAGATCTCGATCGTGTAGTGCGTGTTTGTGAAATTGAATTGTGCTTTCTGCTTGGGGGGTGATCCTATTTATAGATTTCGAAACAATTTGTCATTTCGAAGCTTCGTACTTGTTCAATTTTACAATCACGAATCGTTATATTTTTTCAAATAAAAACGAATTCAAAATTGGGACTCGATTCGTGATTGTTGGTTCAAATTGATCACGAATCTTATGTTTATACATCAAACTCTTCGATTAAGTGTGTTTAATTTGATTAAAGGAAACAATTCGGCCGATTTTAAGATTTGAAAAATCATGTCTATTCGAATTTTTTTCCCAATTTTCATGCCTTAATTAATGTGCTTTTGGAATGAAATAATGCACGAATTGTGTGTATATGTGATGTATCCCATGCCTAGTTCTGTCTGTACAATCAATTTCGAAAAAACACAAAGATTCGTTGCTCAAATGAGGTCTCAAAGTGGATGAACCGATGTGTCTTTTTGGAAAAAAAAATGAACAAAAAAGAGGCAAAATCTGCCTTAGGCTAGAATTCGACTTGGGTCCCCTTGCTTTGTGTCCATGGTCTGATCCGTTAGGCCGTTGGCCTGTGCCTTGGTCATTAGCTAACCCATAATACTTAAGACTAATAAATATATGTTATATTAAGCTCAATGATTATTTATTTTAATTTTTCTTAATATATTTTATTTACATTACTATTATTCATTTAATTATTTTATTTAATATTTTATTGCTCTATATTTTTATTTTTTTCTCTTTTTTATTATACTATGACATTAATTTAATCTAAATTTGAGCCTAATTTTTAATTTGGGCAAAAATTGGGTGTCTACAATACTCATACTCTAACTATCTCTTCTGGCAATAAATTGTTTAGGTGTATCCTATGCTCTAGTCTTGTGATTTATTCATTTCTATGATTATTTGTGGTCTAACACTTAAATCTCATACAAATTCACAACCTTAGCAATCTCTACATGGCTTCAATTTACTCAATTCAATGTATGCACATATACTCAAGCTTTCCTATAATTATCTCTTTTATAATCTTACCTACTTGCTACATTCTAGGCCATCTAATGCATCACAGCGATCCTTCAAGCCTCTACCATGATTGTAAAAATCACAAGTCAAATATACTATTCAATGAGTTCATGATTTTATATGTTTTTCTTAATTGAAATTGATGAAAAACTATTAAGATACAAACTTTAAATAGAATTTAAAATTAAATGTACGAGTCTATACGTTTACTATTTTATCGTTTTGCATAATTCTATTGACTCAAGTGAATAGTAAATTATAATTTTGAAAACCATAGCCTCCACCAACAGTGGTGCATATGACTTCATCTATTTCCTCCCTAAAATGTGCTTAGCTTTGAACTTTGGCATTTGTACTTAGGTTCTTTCTGGATCAACAACTTCATGTTCTTCTAATCTTTCCACGGAATCACCAAGTTTTTCTTGTACATTTTAGGTTCCAATCTCCTACAAACTAATTCACTTGCAGAATCACTTTGTAGAACACTTGAATGAAGTGAAATGTACCCTTCTATCACAACCAAAATAAAATCCATACGCAACCAACAACAAGGTCATTTATCCTTCTACTATCATTAACGCTATAATCACCTTCAATTACCAGCCTATTGCTGTAGATACAATTTGCAAACTCTAAACTCCTCTCGAATTGCTAGATATTTACAAGACACTTGTATCCAATAAAATTCAATTAAAATAACTAAGAAATAAATAAAGGGCAATCCTAATATATGTATTAATATGAGATAGAGCACATTCACTTACCATGTATAGTTTGACAATATGCTACCTATACTAATAGCTTCTAGGTGTTGCCATTACCTAGAGCTGCAAACAAATCGAAATGATACAATGTTGAGCTCGAATTTGAGTTCGGCTAAAAATTTTAAAGTTCGAGTTTAGTTTGAGTTTGATTGAGCTTAATAGTTTAAGATTTAGTTTGACTCGAAATAAAACTATATAATTTCGAGTTCGACTTGATTAAGCTTGTTTAGGCTTAATTTATTAAAAAAACATATTTTAAATTAAAATAATATTAATACCTAACTCGATTTGAATTCCATTATCATTTAAGCTGGATTGAGCTCGCGAACTAATCAAACTAAATATATAAAGTTTGAGTTCGACTTAATAAACTATTCACATAGCTTGAGTTTAAGTTTGATTCGATTATTTTCAAATCAAACTCGAGTAAACACCCAATCGAAATTGAGTAGTTAGTGGACTAGTGATAAGTGTCCTAAGACCTTTAATAATTGTGCTTTATTGATCATATTTTATATGATATTTTGTTGATCTACTCAAGAAAAGGATACTTATTTGATAAATTATTCATTTCAAGGATAAATGAGAAACAACTGAGCTTTTCAAAGGTTTTATATTGAAACAAGTGAAGATTTGTGAAGTTTTGGAGTTGTAAATATGATATCAAGAATACACTACAATTTTTGGAAAAATAACAAGAATATTGAGAACCAGGGTACACAACCACATACATTACCCGTGTATGTCCAGTAATGTACGAATCAAAGAACAGTGATTTTTGCATGCGCTCTAGGTGTACACGACGTCACAACCTATATACACGACCCATGTATGTGGGTAGTGTACAACATTACAATATATATAGACGCTTTGTTTTGTTGTTTTAAGAGGAAGACACTTTCCATAGAAACCCTAGAAAGAAAATCAAGAGCTTCAAGAGGAAAAGTGTCATGGCTTCATTGAATATCACAAAACATTAACGGGTTTTATTGTTTATCATGTTTATAATATATTCTTCTAGATCTTTTGTTTTGATTGTAAAATCCATGGGGAGTAGATTTCTTTATCCTAAGTCTTGTGAAACCCTAGATCTATGTATTGAATTTTTTTTTATTAATGAAAGTTTATGTTTTGAGTCTATTCATGATTCTTATTTATTCTTGGATGATTTGTGGCCACAATTGATTGCATGTTTGATTTCTTTTAGATAGAAAGAGATTTCATTTTAATAGATTTGTATGAATAGAGAGGTTTGAAGGTGCATCTAAACATAGATACATGAACTTTCTGCATAAAGATTGAATCTTTCTAAGGAATCTAAATCTTGAACCATTATGCAATTCTATATGTAATTGATGATGAAAGACATTTCCATTAATCATGTAGGA
Source organism: Combretum micranthum (assembly GCA_024138025.1). Taxonomy (NCBI): domain Eukaryota; kingdom Viridiplantae; phylum Streptophyta; class Magnoliopsida; order Myrtales; family Combretaceae; genus Combretum; species Combretum micranthum. The sequence goes on along the minus strand of JAMXBD010000247.1, from coordinate 1,319,375 downwards.
TTAGAATTCAATTATCTTGAAAGAGAAGTTGATGAATTTAGAAATTCCTGTAGTTCAAGATATAAACAATTCGTTAATCAATTCCATATTATAAGAAATTAGGGTTTGGGGTGGATCAAGATTATTGTTTTGTGATTGTATTATCTTAAGAAGGCACATAAGTAACTATTAGGGTTATTAGTTGGATAAATAATAGTGATAATATCATCTCAATTGTTAGGTTAAATAGTAGAGAAACGGTAATACTAGTACTTGATATGCAGATCCTAGAAGACGACACCTGTAGTAATTCTATTATGTAATCGATAGGTGCATTATCTTAGAGCTTGTCGTAGGATTTCTATTGGATTTTTATTATTTATAATTTGATACTACTGATACGCTCTTATCAACTGGTTTAATTCATTTGCATCCCTAGCACTACTCATTTGCACAAAACAATCAATCTAAGTTTGAAGGATTAAAACCAATGCCCTTGCATTATACATGGAATGCATTCACAAAACTTCATCCATCAGGACAATGACAACCAATAGTCCTCAGCTTAGCTATTGCCAGGTCACGATTACTTTTATAATCCGACATTAGATCCAAGTTTGGTCACTCATGAATCTTCTTATAATTGCAGTGTAAGTAGATTACATACATCCAAACTCCTAACTAGAATTGCCATGGCCATTAAATATCTGTCGTCTAAAACTTCTATCAATTAAACCTCCAGCAAACGGAAGATGCTAAGTTGCATATCAAGATTATCACACTAATTTGTTGAGAATATGATAAGTATTTATAACAATTATGAATCACAATATATATGTGTGTGTGTGTATAAAACACACAAGATTAAATGTGGAAAATTACAAAAATATACTGAAATGGAATGCCCAAGAAAAGATTTATAATATATATAATATATATGGATAGGATAAAAAAAAAAAAAGTAATTGAAGTAAAATATATTAATGAAAGTGAAACGAAATCGCAATTTCAATTTCTAATAACACTTCTGACAGTAGATAAGGGAGTGAAATTCATGATCACAATTTCATCATACTTCATTCCTACAAAGCAAACATGCTAAAAATTCGATGCGCACAGAAGTAATGAGTTTTTACAGCAACAATTGACTCAAAGCATAAAACCAACGACGATTGTGTGTTTTAAAAAAATTTTAACCATACCGATTACAATTTTCTTTCCAAATTAGGAGGAATCAACTGCATGTTCACAATAAGGTTCCCTGAAAATTTTTATTTTATTTATTCATTTTGCAAGAAAGAGATAGAAAGGGCAACATTGTTGACTGTTATGATATGGGCTTGTTATCGTCCAGATTTTAGATGAAGAATGTATCCAAAAGATTTACTGAATAAATTAAAGATAAAAATATTAAATCCATGGATAAAATAATTCAAACTTTTTATTTGATCGTGTGTACTGTTGCAATCGACCATAGAAGCCAAAATTTCGGTAAATATCTACATTAATTATAGATAATCTCAAAATCCTTATAAATAATTCTCATTGCTAGGAACTTTTAAAAGACAATTAATTTAGAAGATAGAAAACTTATCCCAATCTTCATAAACTTTGCTTTCTTATTATGGTGTGTGTATATATATATATATATATTTGTTTTTCATAGAAAATTACATTCTTTTATACATACGATTTTATTCTTTATCATTTTACTTACTATAATTTTTGCTTTTCATAGAATATTACATTCTTTTATACATACGATTTTATTCTTTATCATTTTACTTACTATAATTTTGCTTTTGACATTATTGATAAATATATCTTATTACCGTCTACAACTCTTATTAGCTAAGGAAACAAGGATTTACACTTAAGGATTTTATAGTTTAATAGTATTAATATTGGTCTCTCAATTGGATATACCAAGTTCCAATCCCTCTTCTTATTTCAATAACTGAAAAAGAAAAAAAATTAGAATTTATAAAGCATCGAATACAAGTATGAAAATACAAGTATGTAAAAAGTATTTTACCTCCACTAAGAAGAGGGAAGGAAGTACCAACTAAATAAATAATTTGTTTGCTTAGTTGAGCTTCTTTTTCATGGGAGACTCATTGGGTGACCCCACAAATGTCCATATATATGCAACTAGTGGAAAGAGTTTTAATGACCACACGAGCTTAGAAAATAGACAATTCTCCCAAAACATTGTTGTGGGGTGTCAACATGGTGCCAAGAAGATCCTCTAGTGAAAAGTGTGTGTGAGCTCTATGATGAGAAAATATCAAATCTTGAAACACTAAAACCATGCAAGATGTCAACACACTCTTCACTCAGCTTGTTCTCACTTGTATCCCACCCATCCATTGATGTAAACCAATATATGCAAAAATTCAAGACATTAGGACTAATCTCATTAAACTATGTGGCCAAGCTGAGGGCCTTCTAAGAAGCCACTACTCAACGATCCTGGGATCATACGAGAATCCATAGACCCTCGAAGTCTTCCTTATTATTCGAATTACCTCAAACTTAGCTTTCTCGAATTCAACATTCTTAGTAAGTATTGTTCACAATTCCTAATAAAATCGCATTCCTAGGTCTGGACCACTTCCATTGACATCAATAGTCTTAGCTACTAATCACATGACCAATACCATTTTCCATAACTATGATATTGACCCTGAGGCAAATTCAAAAGCATTTCGATTGATTTAACACCCACACTGACCTCTCCAAGAGAATGTTTTTCCATACAACTGATGTCATGAAACTTACTAATGCTTTAAAAGACATGATGTTGTTTTCTTGGCAGCCCTAGTAGGCATGACAAGGATGAAAAGATAAAGGATTGATCACCTAAGCAAGCATAGGCCTCAGGGGCTATTTTGATGCTAAGGAGTGCACATGGGGCTAGGGCTTTCTTTATCCCGTGATCAACCCGGCGATCTCAATGGATTTGATGTGCTTTCGGTGTATCATCCAACCGATGATGTTATTAATTCAGTTGTGATTGCAAGGAAGAAGGATGGATCAATACCTAACCAACAACAAGCATTGTAAATCACCTCCAATTTGATCATGCCTAGCAAGTGTGTGGAGATCCAATCCATCAATATCCTTACTAATGGAATATTGTTGAGGATTGGCTATTGAGAACAAGTATCCAGAACATGATCAAATTAATTATCCTTACTAGTACTTTTAATTTACATGCAATGTAAATGCTTGCACTACTCTAGATATTAATTGTTAATCTTGTTCACTTTTGTGTGGAACATCCTACGTGTTTTAAATGTGTTATACTATGAAATAGAGAGTATTTGCATTTATATTTTCCTATACTAATTATGAGTATTTGTTAGAGGATAAATATCTTAAAATGGGTCAATGATGAATTATAAATCCACCAAATCATTTTGGCTTATTTTAAGCCTGAATTTCACGATCAAAGGATAAGAGATTGGGAGGACAAGGAAATAGAGATAAAAAGAACAATAATTGAACGAAGAATGCTGTTTTGTTGTTTCTAGCTTGTCTTGCATGTCGTCATTCGTTCACATTTTAGCTGCCTTTTCCTTTTGTTTTTCTTTTCCCTTTTTCCCCTTTTTCCCCTTTTCGGTTATAACAGTGACATGTCCATGTCTCATATAACATACATTATAAATAATTAAAAAAAAAGTAAAATAAATCAAGCTGCTAAAGTATTGGCAAATCTCGTAATGGGAGGAATCGATTTCCTTCTATAGTTATAATAATTGTTGGCCAAAAAAATAAACTCTTGAGAAAAAGAAAAAGATAGATTGACAGGATAAAGTAGAAATCTTAACAAGTAGGAGTAAAAATGAATCAATTGAACAAAAACTAGCAAATGGAATCTTAGCATTTGCTTACTTATACGAATTTAACAATCTAACGAGCTAAAAGCACCAGCAATATAAGAGATTTGATTCTATTTTACATTAAAACTTAATAATAAATTTTTAAAATTTCGAGTTTAAACAGAACTTAAAAGTTTTAATATTACTCATGAAACTTGTTTGGCTAGATTTGCAATATCTCAATTATTTGAAAATGAAAAGTCGCATATTTTGTAGTTTAGGAGATGTGGAGGCTCAACCTTGAATTTCACCTAATGGAGCTTGACATATGCAAACCCAATTATTCTTGAGAGCTCATCAAGTTGATTAGGTTTAAGAAATAATACTAACTATAGCTACATTTATGATACGGCTTACATGATCAGTCCATAATATAATTATTGCATGTTCCAGTTGTCCACTACATCGAATTGGTATATAATTGACGTTGAATCTCTATTCTTTATGGGTAGAATAGACAGTAATAAGATATTATCTTGTTGGTTGGGGAAAAAAATTTATGTCTATTGGCAGTGATAAGTCCCTTAAGTCAAGAGCAGTAATGAATAGAGCTAATGTATAGCGAAGGAGCTGATTGACGTCAGGGTGAAGATGATTTTTTGTTTTATTATTTTACATGATACGAATTTCCCATGAATGACTATTTGCCCATTAAAGAAAAAAAATTGTTATGAGTGTTACAAGTGGTCGTGGAATTGGAATTCCTTTTAAATGGACATAATTTTGATTGCTGATCTTTAAATCCGTCACATGGGAAATTTTTTTCCATACACTAGAACTTTAAGAGGAATAACAAAAAAGATTGAAACTGCCGAAAATTCTATCATTACGTCATTTTTTTAATGGGATTGTTCTTGTCAGTTATTTAAGTCTCAGATACTACACTAATGAATTACTTAATATTAATTATTACATTTGCTTTAATTGTCATATAAACCGATTGCATCTGTTTTAAAAACGATTAAATGATCCAAAGGATGTCACATGTTGATGATAAAAGCTCTTCTATTTGCACCATAATGGAAAAAGTTGCATTTACTCCTAGAACTCCAAAAGTGCGATTTTTAAACTCGTACTAAATTGATTGTTTCTTTACCATAGTAGTAAAAAAATCATCAAGGATCAATCATCATATTTTGTGTTTTGAATGCACAAGATAATAAAAGATAACCACTTTAATATTTTTTTATGAGTATCATCCAGTTGAAAAATAGCTTAGGCAATAAATTCAACGTGAACTATTTTAGTAAATTTGAGAATCGCTTAATTTTAGTTGGAATAATTTATAATATGAGCATTGTAACATTTACGGTTCATTCACTTGATATGAATAGCTATTCATTCCTTCTTCTTTGACGTAAAGCTGATATTATGGTGTTCACTTGAAAGGAATGACAATTCATAATGAATTGCTATTACGTAAAATAATGAATAGCAATTCATGTATCTAACCTATGAATTATCATTCAATAGTTTATTTTTCAATTTGTCATAAATACATCTATCTTGAAAATAACACCACACAATTATCCCCTCTCTGTAATAAATACAAAGGCATTATAGATATTTTACTTTTTACTGTAATAATTACTTGTTTTATTTTTTACACCAAGTGAATATTGTAATAGTCATTACAACTCTATACATTCCCTTTGGATTGAAATTTCATTCCTTCCTTATTCCATTCGATGAAGTAAACCGACTATTATTCTTCAATACATTTGGAAGGGAACAATTATATTATTGTATGTTTTATTAACACAGCTACAAGGAGTTAATGACATCATCTAGATACGTTACATCTTAATTTGCACCATTTAAAATTTACTTTTTTTTTTTCATTTATATTTATAGACAAACTCACATCTTCTCCACAGGATTATCCTCCTAATACTCTATTATAGGTCGTGTATAAAAAGAATTTGAGCGGGTTTCAAAGCTTTGGAAGCGGAATTTTCTAAACTTGGAAGAAGTTGTACATAATACAAGCACAACATGACCGTGTTGAATACTCATGTTTGGAAACATGGCAAAAATGATCATGTTGAGAATTATTTTGACATAAGTAGCTCGACACAGGAAAAAATATGACCATGTTAGGTGCGGTGTTGGCACAACAAAAACAATATCAAAAAGACCCTATGGTTTTATCAATACATCTTATTCCCCACACTAATACATAATTTGATTTTTCTTGGTAATACGATCATCTATTTTTTGCAGCACCCCTTAGTGAAGATGTGCCATATAAGAAAATAAAACCACATTAGTTCCACAATCTTATTTGACACGCCCTCAATGAACGATGCTACAAAAGATAAATAATTCAAGCACCACTTACTTCAATAATTAACATAAAAACATGTTCTAACTTTGAATTTCCTTTCTAAAACATTATTATTTTCATCATTTCATCAAAGATGCATAATTACTTAATTGTGATTCTCCAGATCCTAATCCTGAAACCTTCACTTGAAACACTTTCTCGATTCTCCTTCCATGTCACATACCCAAGAACTCCCACTCTAAAAATTCAAGAATTCTCCAACAACACGACCGTCGCCTTACTCTTTCTCCAGTAAAATTTCCCATAGTGTCAACAAGAACAAGAAAGAAAGTAAGAAATCAGCTTACCTTTAAAAAAAAATCACAGAAGTTTCATATGGAAGAGTCAAGACAATTTTGAGATGGAATAAAACCCTACCATTTAGAGAATGAGAAAGACAACAAAAACGATATATAAACGTATCCTTCAAGAATTGAGGGAAAATTATGAGTAACTCCAAATTTTAATAATATAAACAGAAATATCCACACATAACAAGACGTTATTTGAAAACCAATAGATGAAATCTCGTTTAAATTGGATTTCACAGTACGCCAATAACCAACAAGGTCCACCACCGTAACGGATAAAAACACAATCCGACAATCGAGCCGCATTCTTCACATCTAAAGAAGTACTCAACCGACCATGACATTGTCTGAAGCAGACTCCACTTACACCAACACTCTCCAGACTCTGTTTCCCCACCGTAGAACCAATTAATACGAGCCAGTAGGCTCTAAACAAGTCCTTCATGCAACTCATGGCACGCACTACTGGAGTCCAAGATTAAAATCGAATATTTTCTTTGTTGGCTGCAAGTTAATAACATCCATATCATCCACCGTTTCAACCATCTCCACATCAGCAACTATTTTATCCTTATCATCTTGCATCCACTAATACGAAAAACAAAGCTCAAAGCATTTACTTTGAGTGCTTGTGCCTAAATGTTTCTTTTTCCAGTGAAGGGTAAACATAGGATGGCCAATTGAAAGCTGAAAAAAAAAGAGAAAAAAAAAAAGAAAGAAAAATTGATGCATAATACAAATGTGTTACTACAAATCAACTAAAATTAGTTTACAGGGAACATAATCACATAACACGGATCTTGTTGAGAAAAAAAGTAGCATAATACAAATGTGTTACTGGCTCCTAGGAATAATAGGCAATATTGATGCTTACTCCCATCACATTCTGCAGAATATAATCTAAGTTCGTCATATGGGGCAAAAAATTGAAGGCAGCAAAATTTATGCAAAAAAAGGGCGGTGGTGCTTTTCCGTGAGAACTTTTAGCGTAGGGTTTCTCCACTCCCGAGAGCTTTAGGAAGTTCAGGTATCCAATAGGTTGAGTGCATTTACCATTATTTGAGGCAGTATTTCAAACGTAGACCATCAAGGATCTCTGCATATTCAATTGGGGTAGCCTCACTGCAGAATACTTCATCCCATATCTTGATGAGCTCTGTCAAAGATAGAGCTTAATCAGGGTACAAAGCTCCAGCTTAATTAGCTATGCACAAATCAAAACCTATTCAATAACTTCCAGAAGATTTCAATTTATGTCAGCCTATCTTACAGGTTCTGAAACAGGATAATATGGTACTGGATTTATTTTGCATGATTCTTATGTCCAAATGATGGTTTTAGTATCTTATGTGACCCACATATAAGAAACACCAAAGGAAAGGACAGAAACCCAGAAGCTAAGAGTCCTCAACTCCTGCCCGCATATTCAGTCTTCTGGCACTTTCAAATTCTATTCATTGTTCCAGTTCTCATTTTGCTTCTTTCAACTCTACAGTTCTAGGATCCTCCAGACAACAAACCCTACAAGGCTATATTACTTACAGTTACCCTAGGGATAGCACAGCACATAATATTTAAAACAAAAAAAAAAAAAAGGGTTTATGTCTTAAGGGTCTTCCATGCTTCCTGTAAATTAAATATTGCACCAGTTTCAGAATTTCAAAGACCAATTATAGTATGACCAAGCAATTTTTTGAAGCATCAACACTTTTTAATACCATTTGACTTTTCCAACATATGGCATTTGGTACTCATGGACACATCAGACTGCTAAAGAACAATACTGATCACTCCGATCATATATACGGAGCATGTTTTGTTCTTCAAGAAAATACCCCAGATAAGGGATCCAAGTTCCAAGGAATATTAAGTCCAAATGAATTATGGTAGGAATAGGCTTTGGAAGAACTTTGTGCATACCAGTCTTGAGACTTTTTTCTTTTAGTAAAGAATAACGATAAAAAGTATAATTGTACATCCTTCGTGCATTCTGCAACTGCTACTTAAAGGTATAATTGCCTAACCTTAACTTAAGAATCAGAAGAACAAAAGACTTCATAGGTGTAACTAATAATGTGAAACTCCCATTAATTGGTAAAGCTTATGTTGGATTATGATAGGAATATACCAGCTTTGTCAGCAGATGAAAGGCACATCATGAGCATATCAATCTTGGGATCTGGGCAAATTCTCCAAGTATTTAAGAGCCAATCCATGTCCTCACTGCAAATAGAAAAGAATTACATAGGTACGCAGGATCAAATTTTTAACAAGAACCTTCCACCATGGAATGAAATCAAAATTTGCACTTACACGAAAAAAGAGGACACACATTTGATGATGTCAACTAGCAATGGAGCAGATAATGCATTCTTGAATACTGAGGTAACATTACTGAGAGGTAGCCTGATAAGGCCAAAAGAGAACTTTGAGGACGAGAAAGGAGATAAAAAGATACTGCAAAAATCTCACACACACTGAATTAAGGAATGATTATCTAATCTACTTATGTATGTGTAAGCTTCAAAAATTGGTAACATTAAGTTGTGATAATGTCACAGGCTATAGGAAATGTGGATGGAAAAGGATGTCAAACCACAACACCCCAAAAAATATGTAAATAAATAAATAATTAAAATTAAAAAAAAAAAAGAAAAAGAAAAGAGGATTATACAATGTAGGATACCATGAGTAATCAGATTCCTAATTTGTTTTCATTATTAAATAGTGAAGTAAGATTCCTATGGAACTAGAAGCCTGTTCTTGATAAACCATGGACACCCTACAGACTTAGTAAAATAAAAGGAAAGGCTACCCATATGCTGCTTCTATGTTATAAACAATATAGTTAAAAACAAAACATAACCACGCTCAAGGTTACAAGTGTACAAAGGTTAAGCATCCTATCCCACATTTGGAATGGCAGAAGGATACCAACATGCAACTAAACACAATAAATAAAAGATAATTGCATACAAAATCACAATACTAAGATAATACCCAAATGTGGACTAATAATTGGACAAGATGAAAAGGAATGGAAGCAGAAGGAGATTCCTCAAAAACAGATGTTAATTGGTGAAAATGAATACAAAATTCGACATCCTTTCCTTGTTTGATCTTGACATGGCAATATATAGCAACAACACTGGAGCCTTATTCTGACTAGACAGATCAGCTATGCAGAACCTATCTTGACATTGCATTCTATCACAAATCATCTTTATTGATGCCTAAATATATCATATCATTTTTATTGTTTCCCTCCATGTCTTTTTCAGTTTATTCTATCCTCATTCATGTGAGTAGCCCTTAATGTGCCTAGAGCATGAGATCATATATGCAATAGGGCAGTTGGTTATTCTTTTTAAGGGCAAATCACCTATATTTGCAATCTCCAGTTTGATCCCCTCTTACTCTACATTATATTAGTCACAGATTACTTGCTTCTCATATTAGGGAATAGTAAGTTCACTGGTGAAACTTTTCAATCACACCAGGAATACAAAGAGATGAAAGAAACAACCAATAACAGGACAAAAAGATCCAAAGACAGGTAATTTGAAAAAATAACCCTGGTGTAGAAGCATGTCGAAACACATCAACAGACATCAGAAAAGCCATGTATTTGGGCTCACCATTAATCCAATTTTTATTACAGTGTAAGTCTACATACTTACCAACAAAAGAAGATGAAAGAGGAAACTAATAGAGCAAGTAAAACTTCAGTTGACGAGCTCATACAGAAAGTTAATGGAACTAAGGAGGCTAAACGAATGAAGTAAACCTTCAAAAGAGCTTGTAACGAAGGATCACCAGAGAACCCTCGCCAAGAGACCTCAAATTGATATGCAGACTTTGGAGCTGCAATGTTTTTTGCAGCCTCAGCAACTGCTCGAGAGGCTGCCCGATCTGCTAGCTCCTGGACTGCTGCCCCAAGTCTTGTTTTTCACTATGGTTGTTCCTCTGAGTGGGGGAGAAAACAAGATAAAAGAAGATAAATTCATCAGAAAAGACTGCATCATGTAAAAAAATCCAGTAAGATATCATGAGCATTAGCAGCACCAAGTATAAAATATTAACACATTCAACTCATTCATTAGCAGAAGAAACACCAAAACAAGCATTTCATAGAGATTTCATGACAAAAATCAGAATTAAAGGAAAATAATATCATATTCATCTCCTCCTGCCCACCTCCTACAGCAGAACAGGCACATTACATGCTTTACAATGCCATTCTTCTTGAGTGCAGCATTTCCACCATTAATGTCAGCACCCTTGCTTGTTATTTCCTTAACAGCTATGGAACCATCAACAGAAAACCTTTCCACTGCTCCCCTGTTGAAGATATAAAATGCCACAGAAAATGAGATCCTGAAACGTTATTTCACTTGTCTATTCATTAATAGCATTATTTCCCCACAAATACATGTCCAGCAGCAGAATCAAACTCCAAAACAAATCATTCAAATTTGCTGCGTGCTTCTCATCTAAGACAACACAAATATTTAACATGCAATGGAAACACGTGAAGAGGAGATCTCTTAGAATCATTATATCTCAGCATGCCCCATATCACTCTCCAAAAAGCACTCACGTATGTTCTTGACCCCTGTTCAACAATCAACTATTCTCTTGGCAAACTGACATGAAAGTACCCATCTTAAAACGATATAGTTGTTAAAAGCAGGGATTTACACAAACTATGAAGCTAACATATCAAGACCATACTCTTATCTCCAGCAGGCATACACTAAGTGAAGGAGAAAAAAATCGAATATAACCCCTTATTTAGTTCCTCTGAAGCTAGTTTATGCACAGCAACCCGGATTTTTAAAAGTGAACATTATTTGTGAGGGATGATAAATATGTGCCTACTGCTTTACTTTTATCACATACATGATTACTCACAAGTGAAAGGCATTCAAAGTTCAATATACAATACGGTTACCTTCCCGAATTTCCTTTTCTGATCGGCTAATTGGCGGTTATAGGTCCTAATTCATAAGGAACTTTTCTCCTGGGTAACTAAAAAAATTGATCTGATCTCTCTCTATTAACGCGTTCTATTATATCGCTTGCTAAACTCTTTCAGGTGTACTACGAAGACAAAAAGTTTTGCACAGCAACCATGGATTAAAGTGAAACATTATTTGTGAGGGATGATAAATATGTACCTATGCTCTACTTTTATCACATACATGATTACTCCAACAAGTGAAAGGCATTCAAAGTACAAATATAATATTCACTTCCAACATCTTCACAAGCAATTTTCTATCTAAATTTAAATAAATGAACAAGTCTTTCATGAAGATCATACCTTGATTGCATGTGGAATGCAGCCTCTCTGAGAGTTACTTGAGACAATTTGAACACGTTTTTCACTGTCAACTTTTTTAGGATTCTGCAGACCTTGGAATATTTTTCATGCCCCAGATGCTTTCTTACGGAGTTCCTGAAAAATCATGTAACAAGTTGAAAATCAAGTGTCTCCAAGAAATAAAAGTGCACAAGCAATACTAGCACTTGACTTCTGACAGATACAAGTATACTAACAGCAAAATTTGTATAGTTGTGTCTTTAGCAAATGACAATCTGTACTATTATAAACTTCTTTTGATTATTCATCCTGAAAAAAAAAGAAAAAAAAAGAGAAAATGATATCTTTTGATCAACTCCAAGATTATCATCTTAGCTATGCAATTAATTTTTCAAACATCTTGGAAACTGAATTCAGAAATTCACCCTATCAATGCCTCTTCAATAACCTTCTTATAAGATGCATATGGTGCGACATGAAATGCTTACTTGGTCATACAAAGACTTAGCCTCCACATATTGGTTTTTTGATTTCAGCATTATCTGGCTCCAATCTTAGGCAAAACTCAGCATCTGCAGTTAGCTATGCTCATCATCAGGGCAAGGAAAACTGTAGAAGAGTATGAAGCTTGTGCACTTCCTAAAGCTTCATAGTAAAGGAAGAAATTTCAGTTATGTGTACCCTCAAGAGATTCTTTAAGTTTCCAAGCTCTTTCCTTGCAGTTGCTCGACGTGAATATGCTTTGATGTAACGATCATCAAACTTAATGCCTCTGTACAGTCATCTCAGCCTCATGGAAATCTATCTAGCAAGAATTAAAATACACATGGAACATAAATGTTAATCTCATGCATCCTTTCTACTTTGTGGCCATTCATATTACAATGGCATACCAAAAACAGATGCCCAACCCACTGAATAGAGGAATTGATAATGATATGATGAGACAACATTGAATATGGTCCTGACTAGTAAGTTTTAAATTTTCATGTGCTATTTGGCATGTATAAAAGGCATTGGTCATGCAAGTATCCATCCATCGATAGATATGACAGAGTACTGGGTTAAGCACCACAGACAATAAGAACCATCCACATGGCATCTAGGAAAATCTTAGAAATGTCTATCATGTAACAAAGTATTAAGCAGTCTTCAAAAACTTTTCCATCAATTTAAATGACATTCTACAATAAGAGTCATCCATGAAAATGCTAACCATTGACAATCAAACAAAATACAACCCCAACTATATAACCAGCATTGAAAGGCAAACCATTTGAGGCAACATTCCACAGAGTTGAAGAAAAGGGTTTTTTTTTTTTTTTTTTTTTTTTTTAAATTAAAACCCTTTCCGGTAGCAGCAAAGCCTTTCAGAACCATCTTTTCTTCAAACAACAGAACTTTTACATTTCCAGTGGTGTTGAAAAAAATTTCATGCAAAATGTTAATCAGTTTAGAAGTTACATAGCATGCAATTAACGCAGGCTATACCTTTTGATTTTAAGATATGCCATTGCTCTATTGCATATGCTACAGCAGTAGGAGAAAGGGCAATGCTTCTTGTATAGCAATCTATAGCTTCATTAAATTTTCTTCTGCTTAAATTATTCATTACCCTGCAAATTGTGGCCAAAAACAAGAGAGTTACTGTTATTACTTAAATCCTATAAAATAGGATAGGTTCAGTTACTCCAGTGTATGAACTAATCAATGCACAGCTTTTTCAGAGGTTGCATCAGGTATTGATTCTTCAGTTGAGAAACTCTTAGCAAGACGACTCATTGCATCATAATCTCCTGGGTATTGATAATTTTCCATACTGTTCTCTCTAGCATCACGTTTTGAAACTTTGCTCTGATTTGTGGTCTTCTTTCCACACTGTCTGCTTCACTCTTAGAAGATGATGAGACCTGCAGAGTTGCACAAAACATGCCAAAGTAAATATAAATATCACATGCCCATGCGAGCATAATGCATGTTCATGTTATTATCAAGCTGTTGAAAATATATAATCACTGTAACATCATCCAACAAAATTTTTCTCCACTCCTTTGTTAAACTGATTCAAACATGGTAGCACCTACAAAATCTTGCATGCTTCTAATATCTTTGTTAGAATTTCCATTTGCTTATTCAAGTACTTTAAAAATACAAGCTGTAGATTTTTTTTTTTTTTTAAAGTCAGCTGTAGAAAAACAGTTGAACTATCAAAGTTGAATGGATTTGCATTCATATTATTTTACCTTATTAGAGACTTCAGGTTTAGATTTCTTCCTTTGTCTTTTCCTTGACTGAAAGATTCCCAATCCTGCAAGTCGTTTAAAAACTGAAAGTCCTGAGAAAAGAAAGGAGAAACAAAGCCCATTGAGTCAGTTTTCAAAGTATTATGAACGTGAAACTAAACTAATGGTTTTACTAAATAATGAATGATGATATCAACCATTATGAATTTTAAAAGTCATGCACATTTTTACCTGTACAAGTAATTCCGGTCATCATAAATATTGGAGTCTTTTTTCCTAAAGTATATTTGTATTTTTTATATTCTCTAAGTAGATTATCTTGAATCACACGTACATTGCCTCAGCTTGGGATAAGTAGGAAAACGACTATTTTGAAAACTAGTCAAGGATGACCCATGGAATCTTCCATATAAGTGACGGCTAAAGTCGCAAAAATAAGAGCTGAATACGGTTGTACATAATCAAGCAACATAACGGGTATAGGAAAGGAACCACTGAAGGTACTAAAGAAACAAGAACAACAATACTAATTCATCCATAATAGCAAAAATGAGTAAAGTTTAGCTACCAAACAAGCATCTACCCTTTATGAGAAAAACCAAACTTGGGACCCAGTTCTTCATTATTACACGATCTCTCGTACAATTTCTTTTTTATCATCGTACTCTTTCATGAACAAACCAAAACCGGACTCCGGATACAATAAACATGGTACCCATGTGTAGACAGGACCCCGTTCGTATGAATTGCTACATTAACGAAAAAAAACACAACCTTAAAACGCAGTGAAACTCATTTCAATGATCCAAAAGAGAACAAAACGATCTTTAAATGAAATCTATTTAGAAAAACCTAACTGAAAAGTTATTCTAGCAATCAGTGTCTCATCTCAAGCACAAAACCAGAAAGCTAAGTACTGTACTTTGTTAATGAGAAATTTTTAACCTTGCATACCATAATGTTACGGTTTCATATGAATTGCTTACTTGAAAATGCTAGATACAGAAGCTTACTTACCATGACTGTTCACTGCAAACTCAGAGAGAGAGAGAGGGAGAGGGGGAGAGAGAGGGTCTTGGTAATTTCCTCACTGATGGTTCTCGAACTGAAACATGAGAAGAAAGAGAAAAATTCTATGTGGGCCTATAGGCCCAGCTTTTGGGCCTCTTCTATTTAAATTTTCAACCCACCAAATAAATATAATTAAAAGCGGCAAAAAATAAATGTAATTAAACGTCCATTTATCTATTTATTTTTATTTTCAAAACCATTAACGATACGCTGGAATAGAAAGGAATGCATTCTTAATATAGTGGTCAAAATGCCCCGACAATAAATAAATATGATAATAATGTGATGAATAAAAAGGGTAATTGATAGAATAGATATAATATATGAGAACAAAACATAATGGCAATTTTATCTTCTCAAAACGAAAATCAAACTCTTTTTCAAAATAAAAATCATTCATACCAAAGTTTATTATTGCATACTAAACATGTTTTAAGTTATTGAAGAACTTAAGATTATATACAAAAGTAATGAAATTAATAAAATATCTATTGCATTTACTTTTGCCATCATATAATGGTTATGGCCCATAACAAGTTCACTTAAGGGCAAATAAAGAACCTCAGGATGTTAAAATGTAAATGTCTTAGAATTTGAATTTTAGTCACTCATACAATGAAAAAATTCTCTAGTCTTTTATGTTTTTAGTAGAATTAGTCTCCTCAATTATTTATCTGCCTATATTTATACGTATGATTATATCATTAAAATATTTAATATATTAATTTTATTATATTTATTATCATGGTGAGATGATTGACTAATTAAACAATGCTACTATCAGTACAAGTTCCTTTGTAAGGAACTAAGAATTGACTTACTAGTTATATTTGAAATATCCACGCAAACCCTACATAGGTAAGTAATGGTAAAATTTGGAATAGTTAAAGATGACAAGATACCGAGTTTATCTTAGCAAGATTAAAAATAATTTTTTTTCCATGAATTATAAGATTTTTTTCTTTTCTCGGCCGGTATGAATTATAAGACTAAAGATCTTGCAATTGCGTTTTGTTTTAAAAACCAAAATATATATTATACTATCATATTGGTGGTAACTTGAATCATTTCACAACATTGAGGGATTTATTTGCAATTTTCTTCAAAAGTTTTAAGCACTTGAGTGGATTTAGAATTTCTTACTCTTTTTTTTTTTCCTTTTTATTTCATTTCATCGTGACAATGGAAAGTGTAAGATATATTTAAAGAATAGATTCATCTTATGGATTAACATTATCAAATTCAAGCGAATATTTTATCTTACCAAACAAATTAAGAGGTTGATAAATTGTAATCACTCTAATTTTACATAACCCGATTATAATAATTATTATAAATAAAACATAGAGTCATAAAAAAAACTATAATAAAAAGTAACAAAAATCACTCTCAATTTTTGGCAAATTAAAAATTATTAAAGTATAAATAAATAATAATAGATGATAAACTGATCGTTACAATAAAATTTAAAATTAGTTTTCTTAAGTTCAATACTTAGAAAAAAAAAATAAGATTCTAAAAATTATACAATGATTATCAAATTGATTTTAACATTTTAAAAACCATAAAATAGAATTAGAAAATTTTACTATTATTAATAGTTACGATAAATAATTCTTAAACAATGAAATATTCTATGACAAGAATCTATAATTCAACAAATAATTATAACCTATTGGTTATAAAAAAAAAATAGTTTAAAGATGAATAATTAGAATTATAAAATATGCAAAAAGATAAAAAAAAAAAAACGATCAATACTCATAATCTAAACCTTAATTAAACATTTGAATTATGCTAATATTTTAGTTAGAAAATTTAGAGTTTATAGGGAATGAAATTCTAATTTAAACTAAGAATCTTTATAACTAGTATAATAAACAGAGTAACAAATATAAAATAGATAATAAACATAGGACCAAACAAAATCAAGAATAAACGTATAAGTAGTAATAAACTCATTTATAACTTAAAAACCTGAATAGAAAATTGCTTGACTTTAATAGATACCATAAACAAGATTTCGTATCTTCAATTATTAACTCAAGATATAATTAAAAAGTAGCTCTGCATTTCAAAACCAATAAAAAGATAACTCCTTTATAAAATCTATTGATTATAAAATGATAACTAAAATATGAACCGCTAGTATTATAAATACGCAATAAGAATAAAAACAGATCCATAACTAATAATTTAGACTTCATAATATTATTTTGATTGCACCATTACTCTAGTTAAGAAATTCTGAGCCTGTCGGAGTCAAAATCCTAACTTAGCTTATCAAACCCAGAAAATCTTAATCGTGTATACTTTAAACTTAAATTTGAATTGAAAGACAGCTTAAAAAATTTGTAGAAACTTTAGTAAATTTTCGGATACAAAACTCCTAATTAATTAACATATATATACCCTTTAGTTTAATAAACTACCTTAAAACTAAGATAATTAATTAAATTAAATATTATTATATAAATTATGGAACAATTTTCTGTGCAAATGAAGGATGATCTACGGCTGTGATGATCTTGATTTTTGCCAGCAGCAATCTTCATACAATTTTCACAAATAATATACATTAAAGTCAACAATTCAACACACAAAAACTAATCAAAGTTAGCCACCTAAGCAGCTCATAAATGCAAATAAGAATCATGCATGCAAGTGAGTTTTCGGTGGAAATGGTTGAGCTGTTACCTTCCTTCCTTTTATAAATAAGACTTAATCATGAACAAAACAACAAGACGAACTAAACCTACACCTTAGCAACCAACAAATCACACCAACAACAACCCAAAACAACAAACCATAAAAACACAAATACAGCCCCACATAAACAACCATAACAAGATATAGAAGGAAGTTTAAGGAGTAAAGAAGTTGAGGCAAGTACAAATTTGTTTTAAATTTGTATATGAAATAAACAATAGCTTAAACAATATTTCTATTTCACCTAAGTTCGTATCAAGCTCTAGGGGGAAGTTTAACACCTTCATACCAGCCCAAACAAGGTAAATTCACTTCAAACCATAGCTATATTTATTACATGTATAGAAACAATGAAGAATTATGTGTAGAATGATTCTTAGATGATATAAAGAGAGATATACCACGTTTAATGCTTATGGAGCATGTAAAACACTTAGAAGTAGTTTAAATACAAGTATAATTATATGTTATAAGAAATATAAATTACAACACGAAAGAAAAATGAAGAAGACAATGAAAGTGTCAAACTTGGTCATACGTCAGCAGTGTACTTAGCCAATGTCGGCAACGTACGTGGATAGGCCAACGGTGTTAAGTCGGTGTACATTAGAACAAAAGATACGTAAGTTATTTTTTTACGAGAAATGAATGAATGCCGGCAAAATGGAATCCAATGCTGACACGTTTATGCCAATGTATGTTGTGTTAGTGATTGTGCCTTAGGCCAATTACTGGATATTGTTATAGAAAGACATTTCTATTATATTATTTGCATGTTTACTTTATAAAGATCCATGAATAATTTAATTATTCTAAATGCCTTTAGATGCTCATTATTGTGGGAACAATAATGAATTAAATCTAGTATGAGGTTTGACTGATGATCATGGGATGTTTATTTGTATGGAGATACAAATCAAACTCATAGGTACATGTTGGAGAACTATGTACTGGACTGACCCGCTTTGAGATCACTACATGGATTAGTGTCATAAGTAATTCTCAAAATAAAATATCATCGTATCATCAGACTTAAAATCACCATGGATTCCAACATGAGGAATATTATGTTTCAACTCGATCAAACATTGTTTTTAACCGAATAATTATAAAGGATGAGATTGGGCATAATGTAAACCATGCAGAGAAAGTTTAGTGATTAAGATGGGATTTGTCCCTTGTGAGAGAGATATCTCTGGGCCCCTCAATGAGTGAGACTGAAAAATGCATAGCCGTGCTCAAATAAATTGGTAGTGTGATTAATTTCATTTGTTTTTATCAATTACTTAGAATTTGATAAATGATAAGATTGAACGATATAAGAATGACACTATCCATGCCTTATGTTCAATCTAGATATCATGTAACAAAAGGATAATGACATAAGTTATGGATTAGATAAAAATCGAATTACCGATCTTCACTTAATTTGGATAAACATAATGTCTTGCTAGAGGCCGCTTATGTTTTGTTGACTAAAATTGTTTTAGGCCAATTGCCAACATTAAGTAACCTACAGAGTTACACAAAAAAGAACGAGTCAAAAGGATTATGGACTAAATTGAATGTCTTGTAGGATTAATAATTTATTATTATTCTTATTTATTATTAAGAATAATAATAAATTATTACATTGTTATGTGCAAGAATTATATTTTAAGAAATATTATCCCTAATTAGATTAAGGGGCACTAATGTCATTACTCATGTGAAAATGGCAATATTATAAAAGGCACGTAAAGAAATCTCCTTAGGGTTAACGACTTGTCCGTCGACATTAAACCGGTAGAAAAAATCTGCAACCCTAAAGAGTGAAGCACAAAGTGTCATGCGTGAAAATCCCAATATTATCTAGAAATGTTCTAGATCATGCTAGCACATGAAGGATCCTTTTGAAGAGTGCTCCTTCATGTGGATACTGTAGAGGGTATTGTGATTTCGCGGTACCTACAGATTTAATCTGCAAATTGATTTCAAGTTTCAAGCTTTTAGAGGTACAAAATCAAATTATTTGTTTTGTTTTAATCTAATCAATACACATGGATACTGGGTTAGGGTTTTCTTTTTGAATTCCGCTGCGAAAGATTTGATCTTTATAATTTTAAAACCCTATGGAAACCCAGCATGTTGTACATTGGCGGTCTTTGAAGCCAATGTATGTTGGATCTGGGATAAAATTTACACGAACACCGGCATCCTATAGTTCAACGCCGGCAGTGTATGATACCAACATATGTTTAAAATTTTTCCTTGGAACAAAATCTGTCATTGTAACCAAATTTGTGTGTGTGCGCACGCACACACACACATATAAAGAAGAAAACGGAATATTAATTTAATAAAAAACATGAATATTAGTATGTATAAATAAACTATTTAAAATAGTTGATCGAAGGAATAACTTTAGTAAATATTACAAATAGGAAATACTTTCGTATATTAAACCAAAAAGATTAAATTTATGATAAATATAGGTAAATATACAAGAATGGAAAATGTAAATAAGTTATAAATAGGAATAAAGTGATTCCCATAAATAATAGATAATAAAATATAATGAGATTAAGAGAAACACGATGAAATTAAATGTTATAAAATAAATATTAATTATCATAAGGTGATCACACTAACAAACGATGTAAAAATTATAATGATGATGATGATAAAATGCTAAACTATTAAACACAAACTCTATAATTACTTGATGAAATAAAATTTATGTTTAGTAAATATTAATATATATTCAAGCTCTAAGAAAACTACGAATAAGTTAGAAAACAATTAAAAAACTAAATACTAAATGTAACTATATAAATAGAAAATTTCAATAAGATAGACAAGATTGACAAACAAAGAAAATAATAAAATTCGCAATTAACACGGACACTAACAAAAGGGAACTTGAGTAAATTTAAAATAAAGAAAACACCCTAAATAAAATGTAAATATCGATTAAAATCAAGAAAAGCAAAATGAAAATAAATAATAGATAGCAAATATCAATTACCTTATGATAAAAATACTAAAAAGACCATATAAAAAAAAAAGCTTAATAATATAATTATCAATTACAACTCAAACTCTTTTATAAATTTAGGAAGATTTCTCTTATATAAATATAAATTTTACAACCTTATAGGACGAATATAATTTATATAAAGGTAAAGACCCTAACTAAATGAAAAAAAAAATATTAGAATTGATGATTAGAACCTAAAAGAATACTGTTAATATCAATATATAAAATAATAGTATAGTGATAAATACTTGTCATCTTATTTCGTAGGAAAGATATATCAATTCTTGGACTTCCAATAGCCTATTACGACAATTTATCGAGGACAACACGTGAGTAACTTTGACCTTATCATATTGTTTGTGCTTATAGTATAGCTGCACTTATAATAATATATTCAATTGATATGCATGAGGGATTGGATATATTGCATGATGTTGGTGTATGCTTGATTACCAAATTATCCTATTATAAGTGATAAATCTATTATATGATAATTACTATATGAAGCATGTTGACATTGTCTATGAATTGTATGATCACTTTAAACTTGACTAAAAAACTACGGGTATCATAAATGAAAATGAACATGTATTGCATCATATGCATATATTGCATTTTAAAGGAGTGGTGACCCTGCTCATATTAGCATTTCGATTCTCTCGTGACGTGCCTGGTTTTTCTAGATGTAAATTTCATAGTTTTTCTAGGAGCACCTTTGTTCTATTCTATTCCACAGGAACTACTTGGTATCAAAGGAGCACACTCGTGGTATTGATATAAAATGGCTAATAATTAATGGTGTTTCTTTATTCTAAGGATAAGAGTGAAATGTTTTAAAATAATTTGTGAGTATTTATGGTACCCATTCTTCCTTGTTTCTCTAATTCTCCTAGGCACGTTATATCACTCTTCATGGCCTCTTCCAATCCCGATGAGAGGGTGTAAATCTTCATCATGTTTGGATTCCGGATATCCAAACTTGTACTTGCATATATGGTTGATTGTTGCATGGCGTATACTTGCTAATTAAACTTGTTTGTTATTGTTTGATGTGTGGTCTGGTCAGGTTATCTCACTGAGCCCGTGGTTCGCTCACCTCTAACGGTTTTTGTATAGGTATAACATTAGATGGGATCAGGTTAAGAACGTGGGAAGAGTGTTTCTTCAATAGATCTTATTGAAGTTAGAAATGTGGGTTATGAGAAACTTAGATTTGCAAATTAGATAAATTGTGTACACAATTGAGATTTGTATGTTGTGGGTTTGTAACCCCATTTTTACTATATGGTATGGGATACCGATTCTCTGCAATCTTAGGGGAAGGAGAAAAATCGGATTCCATAGTTAAATCTCAATGATACTATTACATGTATATGTGTCAGTCAAGTAGAAATATAGATAAATAAATAGAGTCTTATGATCTCTGAGTTGTAATACGATTCTTATATTATGGTGCACACGTGGTATGATAACCTTAGAATAATCCTATTAGACTCCCTTTTGAGGCGTGACATGGACCTAATGAATGCCTGGAGCTTAAGTGTTAATAACAATCTTATAGAATTCAATTCAAGTTTTATTAGATTTGTTTGCTTTAGAAAATATGTTTTTCACTAACGTTTTCTCCTACAAATCCAATGGCTGGGGGTAAGAACCTTTTCCTTTAAATAAAGCCCTCTTCCTTCATTCAAAATCCCAAGTAAATTTTACTTTTTTATTATCTATGTTATGGGAGCTTTTACAGTCCTGTCGATAGAATCGTCTAATCAGCCATCCAATTGTTAAGATAAATGTAGTAATTGAAATATTAACTATTTTAGTTATTCGATCATAATTAGATATGGTATGAGCCATTGGATAATGATGGAACTGGTCCCGTCAAATTAATGATGGGACCATAGAATTTGTTCTTGTTTGTCTACCATCATATGTTTGTCTTCTACTCCCATAACAACTGCATCTACCACCTAACTTCCCATTCATAGATTGTAAAGATTGCTATGGAGATTTATCAAATCATCCATCTGCTAGGGAAAAAAAATTATGCTTTTACCTTTTTTTTTCCATCAATTATTTAAAAGTTGAAATTGATATTCAACCATAATCATACAACTAAAACGTATTTTATATATCAATTATTATCTATTACTATTATTATGTCAATCCACCTATCCTTTTTATATTTGGTCTAAAAAAAAACATATGCTATACTTTTACAGTTACTATTGATTTGAAATTACCATTTAATCCTTCATGCACAATTTATTTACCATCTTCTAAATAACTTCTTCTTAGGTATTCCAACCATATTTAGGAACAATTATTATAATTCCACCTGTTTGCATTCAATCTTCTCTCTTTTACTCTCCTCAATATTTTCGCTCCCATTATTCCTACTGTTTTTTAAGAACAACGGTCTCATTTTTCTCTCCCTGTATTCCCACTATGGTGGCTTTACCGTTTCTTTCTCGTCAATAATCACTTCTTTCCATTCCATTTTTTTTTTTGGCCCAACTTTCCATTCCATATTTACTCTCTATGTCTTATAGTTTCTTTTGAACTACCTAAATTCTATCGACAACGGCGAATAAGTATGGGGCACAAAGAAGGATGGCAATAATTAGCAACAAAGGGAGAGAGAATAATAAGGTTTTTCAAATCTAAATTTCTTTTCGCTGATTTTGTTTCTTTAGGTTTTTTTTTTTCCTTTTCTTTCACATTTTATATCAAGTTGTGTATTAATTTCAGTTTCGTTGTATATAGAAGTTGTGTGAAGCAAATCGATATTAGCTGAAAGTGATATTTCCTTTCACTTGCTTAAATATCTATAATATAATATATATGATCAATATACACTGCCTTTTTACATGAGTTTTTCTCTTATATTACACATATTTTTTTTTTTGCAAATTATATTATACATATTGGACTCTAATACATTTCTTATCTACGTAATATTTTTCCAGGTTTTGCTATAAAAACAGTGGTAAGTAATTGTGGAGTAGGTGGTGACTAATTTGATTTCACATGTACATAATATTTTTTATGAATATGTTATAACTACAATGATGGTCTGGTCATGGGAGTAGCATAGATGAAAAAAAAAAAAAATAATATATATTAAGCTATGTGGTTATGAACCATCACATATGGGAGTTTAAATCTCTTCTCATCTATGTTTGGGTTATTTAGTTAGTCATCTAATTGTTGATTGTTGATATAACAATTTATATATAGTGTATTGTTAAATAAAAACTAGCAGGCTTTGCACCCTCAATGCGTGTATAAAATTTGAAAAGTAAAAAGTTAAATGATTACAGGATAACACCAACAAAGATATTGACATAAACATAAAAATTTGACGATTAAAAGAAATTAAGGGATATCCTTATTTTTTACAACATATAAAGGCTAGCTCATTTTTGTAAGTTTAACTGTTTTAATTTTTTTATCTGTCATTTGTTCCATCAATTTAATGACCATACAAACAATGAAAAGGTTTTAGAACGTAATTGCATTTGCTAAATTGCAATGAAAATTATAATTCAATCAAAATCTTTGATAATCGGAAAAAAAAAATCAAAATCTTTGATAGTAATTATAAGTAAATACACAAAGCTTAACTCATAACCATATAAAAACAAAATCCTTGTAATTATACTTAAATTTGCTAAAATTAATAGCTAAATGAAATGAACCTTACTTGTAACGCATCCTTAATCCCTAGTTGTAAAGGAAACAAAATAAGAAAAATGCCAAATTCGTAGGGTCAAATGTTCATTTCATGATAAAAATCATAAACTGAAACTGTAAGTTCTTTACGGTTTGATACGATTCAAGCAATGCACACGCTATGACACACCATCATCACTTACAAGCATACCACCACCACCACCAACCACCATGTGGAGATGAGGATGGTAGTATCAACAATGGAAAGTTTGAGGAGGCTGCAATTGTAAGGTGAGAATATGGTTGTGATGGTCTGAAATGATGGAAATTGTGGTGATGGTGAGGAGACTAGCATGATGATAATACTAGTAGTGATGATGTGGTGGTGCGATTATGGAGCCATGCTGATATGTCGATTGACATGGCAATGGCAGGTGGTCTTTTGGAGACTGGTTGGGGTTGAGCGGCTGGGAAGGATGAAGTGGCCCGTCTGGGGTCAAAGGCAGCACAAGGAAATATGAATGGTGTCATGTCAATGACCAAGGAAACTCAAGTGAAGACGAGGATACAACAAGAGAAAGTAACTCTATCATTGTAAGGTGAATTTTACCCCTTTAAGCTATTCACATGATACAAATACAAGTTTAAAATCTAGGGTCAAAAGAAAAAAGACTTCTTTGTTCATCTGTTGGATTCAGCAACCATCTGCAAAACATCCATGCTGCCGCTACCACCGATAGTAGGGATAACATAGCCAAAAGCCCAAAATGTGAGACATCGTTCGCAATTATCGCAACTCCTAGCATTATGGATTCAGCCAAACTTGCAATTGACACTTCTGTTGTCCCAATAAGGTTAGCTTTTGATGACGGGATCCCAGTTTGAAGAATCTGTGCCCCAACAACATCATATGACATATGCCCCAGCCGTGAGAGGACCTGCACAGTCAACAGTAAGGTCTCAATCAATAGGAGGCATAAGGAATGCTACAAATACAATCAAGGTTCATCGGAAGGATAAAGCAACACAAAACCAAATGACTATTTGACTAGATTAAATGTGCAATGCAGATTTCAAAAGGATAGGGAAAATATGATATAAACAGAATGGAAGCATGCTCATAAACTTCTTTGTCACCAGCCTATATTAGTTGCTTCATTAGAATGTCTCAGTGATCTAGCCGCTATAAAACTATGCATAAAAGAATAAAATAATAATTTCTTTGGGCAGTATGACAAGCCAGAGTCAATGTTTTCCACACAAAGGACCTACAAAATGCAGTATGATATGCCTATGACCTTAACTCCCTCTACGATCTTTTAGCTCAATCAATAAGGCAGCAAGAGAGGAAGGTAGGGTGAGGGGGACCATCTATCTCAATGCATGTTTTATTTATCACATATGTTCATCTAATGACTCCCTAGGAATCTGCTAATTGATCTACTGCTTTCATTTATTACCGCTGCAGTATAATGAAACTCAATGCTATACCAACTCTCCTTTGTATTACAATACCATTGAACAAGCCAACGTAGTATAAAAGACTTACTACAAATCGCTCCTAAATAACTGCAGGCAGATGGATCAAATGAGAGAAGGTTCAGTCTTACAATCAAAGAAAGGAAGAAAAGAAGGGGAGACTGCTGTGAAAGAGATCCACTCCAATAAACAGCAACGGCAACAGTGAGAAGTAAAGCCTGAAAGACCAATCCAGCTGCACCAGCCTGATTTGAAGATTCAAGAACAAGCAGTTAATATATGGGCATGGTGATATGTCAAGACAAAAAGGAAGAAGAACAATATCCACCTTTAATATGCCGAGATGCTTAACCAACTTTGCAGATACAAAAGTTGCAGCGACACCCATAAATGCACATAACCCACTAAATCCTCCAACAATAGATGGATTTAGACCTATAAAATAGCATTGACATGGAATAGACAATAGAAGAACAAACCAAATAAGGGTTAAGAGGAGCAAAGATCAAAGAAACAAAATTTAAGTAATCATTAATTTAGACATCATTCTGATTTGCTAAAACAGCAATTTTATAGGGAAATCTTCAACATTTACAAATTTGCAGCTTTTTGTATGCAGAACCAAACTAATTGCTTCTTACAATCAAGTCATGAGCACAGACATTTAGTTTATTGGAAACACAGGCATCATTCAATTGCAAGCAACGACCTTGTCTAATAAATTAATGAGAGTTTTTATCTACAATCATTGGCAAGATAGCATTAAGGAAATAAGGATGAGCAAAGTACCACGCTGGGTTAAAAAAGCAGTCATCAAACTGCTAGGTGTAAGGACAACATTGAAGTAGAGAAGGACATAGGCAAGGCTTGCTGGCAGAACTGGTTGCTGCATGTACTCCTGCCAACCAAGCTTGATAGCTTCCAAACCTACATCAGATGGTTACTCAATTAAAGGAACTTAAAAATTGACAAAACATTATGCTGTATAAAAAATATGCAAGTTTACCTATATTTTTGGTTTCTGGCATAGGTTTATCCATGCATGTGTTACAACAATTATGTGAACATTTAGGATGGTCAAGAACACCAGCAGAAAGCTTGTTCGTTAACCACGTAAGAATGACCTGGAAGATGGGCATAAACATTCATAAGTCGATACAATATAACTTTTTATAAAATGACCACAAGCAGCTGTAATAAAATATTACCACAACAGGCAATGAGCATATCATCAAACCAGATGCCAGCTTTAAGCAGGTCACTGGGTTATACTTGGAGAGAAGAATTCCAAATACCGATGCCCCAGCTATCTGTCATTAGTTTACCATAGAAAAGAAAAATCAGTTTGTATAAATAAACCTAATTGTGAGAATTATTTGCTGCAAATTCTTCCTAACTGAAAACACAAATAAATTCCATTATAAAAACAGTTTCAACATCCTATCCTTCTTCTCCAATGATATGCTATATTACTATTTACATACACCAAAAAGGACAGAAAATTCAATGCATACCTCACAGAGAAGATCAATTCGATTAATAACAGCATTTGCTTGAGCAAGTGCAATCGGTCGATTCAATCCAGCTAGCTGAACAAATCATATTAGTATATCACAACACCACTTAAAAAGGTTCCTACTATGTGAAAAATTTCTACTAATTATAACAAGGCCAGGATTAAAATGCCATACC
Organism: Combretum micranthum; assembly: GCA_024138025.1. Taxonomy (NCBI): domain Eukaryota; kingdom Viridiplantae; phylum Streptophyta; class Magnoliopsida; order Myrtales; family Combretaceae; genus Combretum; species Combretum micranthum. Next base: position 1,291,664 of record JAMXBD010000247.1, on the reverse strand, counting down.
AGCACAACCCAATCACGTTCCAAAGCAACTCCCAACGCTACACCACATAGCCTCTCAACAGCACCAGCTAAAACTAGCACAATGAACCAAGGACGAACAAGCACAGATGATGCAGAATTATGAGGAACAGAATGGGCACAAATTATCATTGCTGCTGATAACAACTGTGCTGCTGCCTGTGAATAGCTATATCAAATTAAAGAACATAAATCACCCCCCAAAAAAATATATACATTTGAGAACATAATTTGGAAACTTTAACTTCTCACTATAATTAATTGTACTTCCAACTTTTTCTTTCTTGACAAAGAACCAATTACCTGGAATGTATTCAGAACATTATATGATGGCACTCTTGGAAATCGATCCATTAGCTTTCCAACCACAGGTCCTCCAGCAATTATAGCAAGCTGTCCAGTCCAAACCACCCATACATATATTTAGCTTTATCTGATAAGATAAATCTTTTCCAAAACATTAAACAATTCGCTTTTTATCTTCTTTTCTACCTTGGCAAAGAAACCCATTACAGCTACAGGTAGAAGGCTTGGGTGAAGCAATGCAATGGCAGATGGCCAAGCAAAATTCCATAGCTGTTCAACTATGTTTCCAGCCAGGCAACTGGCGTACAAGGCTGCATTACAAAATATTTCAGTTATGAAGAATTTTAAACAACCTTTTGCTATGGAAGAGTAGTCAACAGAGTAAAACAGGATTGATCAGTACATAACAACTCCAGCAGAATGAATGACTTTCCTAACAAGAAGTCATATTACTTTTTATTTTTTATTTTTTATTTTTGCTCATGAAACAGATTTAGTTTGGATAACTTTGATTTACAGAGAAGTCTGCAAGTGAACAAATATGTTGGATGATTTCAGGATCATTATTTCACATCCTTACCATACAAACCAGTTGGATGGGCGGGAGTAGCAGCAAGGGCATTTTGCTCTTCCTCTGATAGAACCTACAAAAGATACAGAGGAACTATTTCAATTCCAAAAGAAAACAAATATGAGAGGGAAAAAAACAAGGAATGAAGAGTTTTAAGGAGCTCACTGGCAAAATTGTTAACAGATTATCTACATAAGCGTCTTCGTCAGTAAGCTCGAGGAATCAGGCTCGAGAACATCAGGTTTGAGATGAATCACAGGAACTGTACAACTAGATTCTACATCTGAAATTTCCTCTTGAACTTCACTTTCTGTGGCAACATGACTCACTTGTACCTCTGTATTTGTTATCGAACACCTTGAATTAAATTTCTTGAACCTATAAATGAGGAAAAGTAACAAGGGCATAAAAATTGGCAGTCATCAAATAAGACATTCAAGATTCATAAACCAATTACCCTCTCCATAAAATAACAAATTAGATCAACCCTCTAAATGATAAGGATCAAGCACAAGGAGTGGCCCAACTAAAATACCAGCTTAAGAAAACTAAAGTGCTTCTGTCCTATCATGAAAGGCAGTAAACTTATGATGAATGAAAAATCATGCAACAGCTGGCACTCGTTTACATAGTATGGTATTCTTAGTTTCAGCACCAATCGAAACTCAACAACATCGAGCACCAGTAACCGTTTAACTTAAATTCCAGCACTGGATACATTTATAAGCATGATTCCCAAAGGTACGCTTCCAAGCTTTCTGCTAGTGTTTGAACAGAAACGAATTGGAAACTCCAAACAAACCGATTCATATTTAACGTTGGCATTGCTACTATCGTTTGCTGCTACTCAAAATATACCATACTAATATCCTCGAAAAACTTGATAAAAGGACCGTAACTTTGAGCACACCCAGCTCACGTAGTAAGCCAAAATTTCTTTGATGCATCTAATCCATTAGCATAGAATCATTTTCCAAACCCCACCTTACTTTTCATAACAAAGTTCCTATCTTTACAAATCCAGTTCCCTAATCATCTTCATCACCAAGTGCAAATTTCACCACAACCTCCCTTGTTCAGCACGTAAATCTTTGAGTACCTTTCTCCTTTTTTAATTTTCCCCCCCTCCCAATTAATCTAACATGTGAACATCTTGGTTTGAAGTCAAAACATGTGACTAAGAGCATAGACTCTTCCATTAAACCACAAAGTTAGTATTACATCAAACGAAAATGCTATCTTAGAATTGAGCATGGTGATTTTCTTTCTATAAACTAAAACTACCAATTGTCCCAAAAGCATAATCACCACAACCACTTGTCATTCTCACCGTATCATATGTATTATATAATACATTAGAAAAAACTGCCCCAAAAGTTCGAAACTCTAATAATTTCTATTGAGTTAAAAGTCAAGTGCTACAACAATAAAATTTTTGCAATCTAGTACTACAACTTATTTACTCGCTCCATCAGCTCCCTGAAACAGCTAGAATCAACATAACAAAAATAAAACATCATGTGCCTCGAGGTAGCCGATCAAATTATACCTTCGGAAAACTAAAGGAGGTGAACTAACATTCAACCATCGGCAAGAAGCGAAGCGATGGCGTATTCGAGACGAATCCGATGAAGAACGACAAATTTTGCGAAACGGGATTGGGTTTGCAGTAGTGGATAAAATCGACATTCTTGGTATTGATTTTTCAATAACTTCAACTTCAAGTATTTCCTAAACTTGAAGAACCACCCCCTATGGGAATCTTCCACAAAACTCATGCAGACTTCAGGATTTCGAGTTCACACACCAGGAATTGAAATGGGTTGGTGTTAAAAATCAATTTCATTAGCAAAGCTTCGACCTTTTATCATGTGAGCAAGAATGAAATGAATGTATGAAAGTAAAACCAATTAATAAGTTGTAATTTTTGTTAATAAAAATCTGGGACTTTGACGATATGTTTTAAGGGTTTGAAGTTTCGTAAGAGTGAAGAATCTTATCCTGTGGAGAGAGGGAAAGAGACGGAGAGTGTGTTGTGTTGCGCTGCGCTGTGTTGGGACTGAAACGGAGAGTCCGTTGGGCTGGAGGACACTCCAATGGTGGCAACAGTAGAAAAGTGTGTGGCCCTAATTTGTTTTTGTTTTTGTTTTGTTTTTTCAATTATTGTGTTAATAGAGAGCAGTTACGTCAACTAAATTTTACTTAGAATTGGATTAGAAGATAAGAACTCAGATTCAAATAAGCTGATAATCTTTAGTTCAATTAATTCACAAATCTATTTAAACTCGAATATAATTTGGTTTAAATAGGATTTAAATTTTAATACTATGATTTGAATAGCAAATAATTTTTTAACAAATTGAATCTAAATAAGCTTAATAAAATGAATTTGATTTCGCTAAATGCCATTTCAAACCGGATTCAAACTTCAAATTTTATATTCAATCGAGCTCAAGCTCCTAAGTTTTAAGTCGGACAAAGTTCAACATGTATCATTTCAACTCAAGCAATTTGTAGTCTATAAACAACGGTCTAAAAAAACAAAAGTGAAAATTGTAAATAGCTAATCTGTACTTTCGCACTTTTACAATTAACCGACCTATGAAATTTTTTTCACAAAGACCTAACTCGTGAAAAACACTATTATGTCCTTTTAAAAAATTAACGTTAGTACCCATTTAAAAACCAAACAAGATACCCAATGCCTTCACAGAATATCTTTTTTTACGATTAAACACATATCAAAAAGCCTTTTTTGCAAACCTAAACCTCTCAACCATGGAACTCCATGATCGATGACCTCCAAAAAATCGAGTTCATATAAAAGCTTTTTAGACAACAATAGACATCTTGTTGGTTGTCACAAAGAAGTCATTGCATTCCATGTCGAAAGTACCATAGCGGCATCACTTTCGTCTACAAATTGGTTAGGTCAAGGTAAGAACTTTATCCATACAAAGAGCATGTCGTGCTATCTTTACTATTTTAGGAGAATGATTGCATGACATTTATTTCTAGGATCATCAGTGTAGAATTTTTTTTTTTTTTTTTTTATGTCTTCTTCTATCCTTATGTGCCTATCACTTCATCATCACCGTAGTAAAAGCACCACCCCTCAACAACCCCCACACACACCCCACTTCCTCCATCCCCCTGCGGGGCAGACGGCCTCTTTGATTGCAATATTAGTTTTATCTTTTGACTGCCTCATCGATATCAATATCATTACCCTATTCATGATACATATGCTTATGAACTTTTTTGAGAAATAATGAGTGCACTGATGTATATATCTTCCTCGTGTCGTGACATGATAACATTTTTGCAATTTATAATGTAATGGAAATGGACAAAGTAGCGAGATAGATCCTTTATTCAAATTTTGAAATGAAATAGAAGACAAATACTTGTTTGTTTAGATAGCCTGATTAAATTACTTGTTTGCATTCATTTCTCAATGATGGCAAAAAGATGTGGGAAATATGAGCCCTAAATCTGTATCAAATGATTATTTCCTATCCAAGAAAAACGATACATTATGTAGGTGTGGAGAAAGATTTGTAATTTTCTTGCCATGGTAGCCAATAAGCTTTGGAAGAACATTTCAAGGATATCCTAAATATTGAGTATGTTGTTAGATTTTTTCAACTTATTCTTGATATGTATTTTCATATATATTAATCAAAAACAACTTATTGATTGTGCATATTAGAAAGGGTTGCAACTGTTTCAAGTGGATAGATCCACCTACATGTAGATATGGCATGGGGTTTGGATATAAAGCAGTAGAACGGTTTGACAAACTTGAGCACGAATCGGAGACATCAAAGAGAAGAGAAATGGAAGCAATAGAGAAGATTGCATTTGAACTAAAACGTAGTAAATACAAAATGAAAAAATTAAGAAGTCTCAACTTTCTTTCTTGGTTGTGTTTTGTAATAGTTATTATATATCATGCAACGTCACATTGTTAAGCGTAATTTATCTTGTCATTTGTACCTTTTGTTGAATTTTAGATCAAATGGGTTAATCAATACCTTTGCCTTATCTTATCCTTTTTTACCATTTTTCATATTTTACATGTGGCTCTTTAAATATATTATTTGTATCTGTCCTTGTCCAAAGTATGAGATAAAAACCAACTTGCAAGTGTAATTATACACATTTCTCTTTTCTAAAAGAGTGAAAAACTAGAACAGAAGCACAAGATTTTTTGGAAAAATATTATTGAAAAAATCAAGATAGATAACCTCATTTTCCAATTTAGACTTTTAGCTTTTGCTATAATTCCATTAAGCTTGCCAAGTACAATTGTTAAGCGGATGTCTCTAAAAGGAGATAATTGCACACCCACTTAAAAGAAATTCCCCTCAATGGATGAGTCACACTTTATTATCACTCGACTTCCGCTATCTCAAGAAAACACCAAATTGGCATGACCATAAACTAAGCCATACTGCTTTGACTCATTACTATCTAAAAATGCCTATGCCTTTCTTTTTGTGTGATAGGCGGTATGGATAGGTATGTCCACAGCAATGTCTTTCATAACATGATGTTGTATTGCGTTAACTTCCCATTTAGGTCCATTGTCTCAAAATTCATGCAAGAATTTTTGTATTAGGAAGGTAGAAGTGATATGTTTGTCAGAAAACTTTAAGGGCAAGTACATTTCGAGTAAAAGGTCTTCACTTGAAACATCTCATCATCGGTAAGCTTGGACCCATACACTCTCCATCCAATTTATTAACACAGTAAACGGATACTTTGGGAATTTCATCATCAGTAAGCTTATACCATTTATAGATGTATATGCAAGAAGGAATTGCCTAATGTTTTCACATTTAGGAATTTCATTCCCAAAATAAGCTTATGGTGTCTTGCATCAACTTCTGCATTATACTCAACAATTCTATCTAGTTATAACTCATCTTCTGAATCAGTTAAACTATGCAAATCATCATCAAGTGCAACTTCTTCCCAATCATCACCCCCAGTTAGTAGTGACTAGTCTCATTCATGGTCACGAACCTTATTGTCATCTTTGTCATCCTCAAATGTAATTGCGAAGTCATTTTTAGCTTCATCTTCACTCATGTCACAACTATAATCATCATTAGTAGCCCTATTCTTTGTTATAGGCATTTCACGATGCTCACTACTACCCCTAAGATCCACATCCTTATAGGCAATGCTTTAGGGCAGGTGGGTTCAAAACATCTACCATTAATGGTTATTTATCCACAAATACGAACTGTGTAAACTCCTAAAGAGTGGTGAGTTTCCAACATTTTGACAACTTTAGCATCGTTTTGAAGGAGCCTTAGTCTGCTATGCAATGACTAATAAGGCATTACATAAAATATGAACGACCTTAGTGACTCGCCTATATCATAATGACATCCTCAATCTCAAGATAAGTACATTATGGTCAACATCCTTTCTTACTTCAATAAAGCACACCTTTGTGAAATCTTCCACCATAATGGAATTGCAGATTTATCGAGTGTGGTATCACCATGATGGTTCATACCACAAAACTTGTAATCCGGCAACTAAATTTATTAAATAAAATTGTGAAAATGACCTTAATGTTTTAGATTATTACAATTGAACACCAATTTTGATCATTTCATGAAATGAAAGAACATAGGGAAGGTAGGCATAAAAACTTACTATAAACTACCAGACTCAATGACCTCTATTAACACATATCATTTTGTTCTTTTTTAAGGTAATTTCATTTCAATTACTTTACTAATTATTGGCTTAGAATCATTACTTAGCGAAATTAAATACATGGTATAACAAAATATGGAACAATATCTTATTAACTTTTAACACTTAGCTTTCTAATCCAAAATTCAAATGAGTACACTTTAAAAAAAAAAAAAGCATGGAAAAAATCACATTACAAACATACTCCGCAACACCATCCACTTTCAAATTTGTAATACACAACAACTAAAAGGCAACAAATATATTCAATGAAGAAGACAAAGATGAAGATGAAAACAAGGAAAAAATCACATTGTAAACATACTCCAAATTATATAAAGGGTCATTACCTTAAGGATGTTTAATCAGTGTGCACCAAGTGGTGTATGGTCGATTTTCTATTGGCTGCAAGTTGGCTAATCTAGATGAAATTTGACATACATCCTTTTTTAAGTGGAAGACATGTTTAGCCTATCTATCTATAAAATAAAAGTTTGTCTTGATAATAATTAATATTTATAATACATTGCCAAAAATAATATGTACACATCAATGTTATTGATCAAATCAAATTAGTTTGAATAGTAAAATATAGTTCTTTTGTATGTCGATTCGATTTAAAAAGTTTTAAATAGTTTGTAATTTGGTCCAACAACCACTTAAATCTAAATGTCGTGACCCTTTTTAAATCACTTTGAGCGTTATTACTTCAAATGAACTTATCGTAAAGATTATGACCTTCCAGAATAATTTATCAAAAAAAAAAAAACACCTTTACTATGATAATCAATTTACTACACAAAGTTTCCATTTATGAAATAAGGTAGTTAAAAAGTTGTGTTAACTACTATTGACAATTCACCTAATGATTATTTTACTTACAATCACTTATGTTAAACATAATAAAGCATGTACTCTACATGACATTGAGTATTAGTAAATGATATAATTAACAGTACATTAGCCCACATGAAAAATTGATTAATTAAATCTATAATAAGGATAATCATTGTTTATCTTATTCAAGTTCTAATCTAAATTGCTTTAGGTATGATTTGAATTATTTCATCATCATCAAAGTAATTGAAGCTTTTGTTATAAAAAAAAGGTTTGAAGTTTGCTATGAATAGAAGGTATAATAGGTGTAAGTTGAATCTCATGGTACGCTTTTTCAACAAATCATAGGCATTGGAGATGTCTAAGGGATCATCAAGACATTGTGCTATGAATAATTTCTCTCTCTTTTTTTTCCTCATCTTTTATTAAAGGATGAGCCAATGCTGGTGTATATTAGATAATTACACAAAGAATTAGGGATAAATTTAGAATTGTGCAACCAGGGTGGATTATGGGAGTCAACTAGTTTAATATGAAGGGAAAAAAATGGATTGGACTAAAAATTTCAACTCACTATAACGTACAGGTTATTTTAGCTCGTCCCACATAACTCACGAGTTAACTTGTTGCACATTGGATTGGCCCACAAACACATAATTTGTATTTTTTTTAATATGAGCAACACCTATAAAAGTTTAAAAAAAAAAACAAACAAAAGGTAATCATAGTAAGTAACTATATATAAGCACTACATTGAAAAAAAAAAAATTAAGTATATTAAAAAAATAAGCAAGTGAAACATTGATATTAAATAAGATTTTTTATCTTAATCTTATAAGTATCTTTTATGTTTATATATATTTCTTCGTATATGCAAATAAATGATTTTTTATTTTAATAGAAAATAACACTTACTTTTAATATGATTATATTATAATATTAAAATTTTCTTTAGAAAAAAAAAAAACATTAGCAAGTTGTGAGCTAGCTCACATAACAGACTAACCTATACACAATGGGGCAAGCCAAAATTATTTTGTCTGCTTCATTATACGAGTCAAAGCAGGCTAACCCACATAACCTGCTAACTAAAGCAAGATGAGCCGAGTTGAGTGGCTTAGACTACTTTCACAATTGTAAATAAATATCAATATTAAATTTCTCACCTCCATCCTGTTAGTTAATATGTTGTTTATGGATTGAAAATCCTCTCCACCTAATTAATGAATGGGTGGATTATAATTATAAATATGTATACCATAAAAGAATTAACTATAGATAATGTTTTTGTTATGAAAAACCCACCTTACTATTTGAATTTATTCTATAAATCCATACTAGATCATCAACTTTTCATAACAAATATAAAAAGGATATTAAATAGAAAACAATAAAATATTAATAAATTTGGTGGGTTGCGCCCCATTGCCTAATACAATGCCAATCCACAACGCATAATACCTACTAATAGTCAATTACAAAGCTCAAAATCAAAAGGTTTTAATTATAAGGAAAATAATATTTGATATAAGTATAAATTCATAAATAAAATAATAAAGTTCAAACAATTAATATGAAAAAAAAAGGTTTTATTTATCATCCAACTCTAAACTTTTTATCTTCAACTATTTATTCTAACTTGTACTCTTTACTCAGATTCAAATATTCAAACAAGCTTTAGACAACATAGAATAAAGAGGAAAAACAAATAGTTTAATACTGCTTTTCTTTCTTTTTTAAAAAAGGCAAAAAATAGCTCGACTCATTGTTCAAATACTAAATTCATTGGACCTCTTAAACTATTTGGATCCTCTCTAAATTAAATTAGGAAATGAACTAAAATATAGAACAACCACTTTTGCATATTCAATTTAACAAATCGTATAATCTTTACAACTCAACACTCAAAATTTAACTAGCTAACTATACTAAAATACAATAATAAAAAAGAAAAATGTTGATAATTAATACATAACTAAAATATCTCACAAAACAATGCATGTGGATTAACACAAAACCCTAAACTAAAATGCAACAAAAAAAATAAAAAGGAACGTTGGTAATTAAGACATACTAGAATTTCTCATAAAACAATCAAATAAATTACAGGTCCCGAAGTTTGTGTCCATAAGGACATCACTTAACCTACTTCTCCAAATGTTAGGACATCTTTTAAACCACTTAAAATATTGGTATCTTAAATGAACTTAATCCAAAATGTTAGGACATTTCGGTATAATTTACTCGAAAACAATGCATGTAGATTGACATATGACCCTAAATAGTAAACACAATGAAAATCTAACTTCATGGGTTTGTTTAGGGAGGGAAACAAAGAGGTCGTTTAGGGAGAGTAGTTAGTTGCCCATATACCCATTCTAATTTTCCTTGCTCAAACTTTAGATAATGGTGGAGTGGACAAACCCAAAAACATAAATGTTTAATTGATATTTTCAATCTTTGAATAAAGCCGTTGCCAACTATTGACATTTTTCTTGAGTTGTCTATATAGGTTAGTAAGTTAAGTGATGTAATTGAAATGGCATCTGTAGAATTCTCTAATTCCCTGGATAAGTCCTCACCTACATCCCTATCAAATGAGGAGGGAAGATCAACTGAAAAAGTTAAAAATAAGGATGATAATCATGAAGGATTGACTTGGCATTCTGGACGATCCTTTAAGTAGACACTATTAGGACAAAATGATGACTGTGTAGAGGAAGAAGCTGATGAGGTGGATGATTTCAACATATTAAAGGAACATGATAGGGTGGAACTGAATTCAAAGATTTTATTTATTAATTTCTCTGATATAGCACACATGCTGATAGCTCGATCTATGTAACAAACATTGGTAGTTCGACTATTAAGAAAAAGTATTGGATACAACGTACTCTTCAATTGTGTGTCTAATCTATGGAACCCAAAAGGAAATCTTAAGATTGTTGATTTAGATAATGGATTTTTTCTAGTTCATTTGGCTTCATTGGAAGATTATACAAATGTTCTCTTAAATGGTCCATGGTCCTTCATGGGTCCTTATATGGTAGTGCAACCATGGACACCATCGTTCTGTACTAAAGACGATAACTCATCAACGATTGCAGCTTGGATTAGATTTCTAGGCCTACCACTACAATGTTATAATTAGAATGTTCCATGGGCTATTGCTTGTCGTTTAGGGAAATTCATTAAAGTGGATTACAACACATTATCATCGTGGAGGGGGAAATTTGCACTCATGGCAGTCAAATTGGATCTCACAAAACTATTGATTTCTAAAATTGTTATTGATGGCAGACTTCAAATTGTAGAGTGTGGAGATTTAACCTTCATCTACTATAAATGTGCTAGCTATGGACACGTGAGTGATTCATGCTCTTTTGTTAAAAACTATAAAGGTGATAATTTACAACCCAATTAAGAACCAACATTGGTGGCCACTGATGGTGAAGGAAGGCTAGACCAAGTGTGTCGGAGAGCGCTGTTATCTATGGTTTCACGCAACCGAAAAAGAAAAGAGGGTGAAAAATAATAAGGTGAATGAATTGGGACTTCAAAGAACTGCTAAGGAAAGTTCTATGCTAGTATCTTCCCATTATAATATCTTAGCTATATTAGTGGAGGATTTCCCACCATTAAAGGAACCAGTATTAAGCAGAAGATTTGGTGATAATCTTCTTATCTATAGGGATAATGTCAATCAAGATACTATTTTAAACCCCATGCAATCCATGTAGGATAGACCATGACATGGGCCTCTTAATGAATCTCAATCCACAAAAAATTCCAAAAGCATAAACCCATCTTCTAAAATTCCACCTCTAAGCAAACAATTAAGGCTTAACAATCCAATTTGGATAAGGAAAATAATGACCCAGTTGGTGATACTACTCTAGTTGAAACTAATGCTCTCTAACAACAGAGTTTTAATAATCCCTCATCTTTAGAGATTTTAGCTCCAATACTCCTCGAATCTAACCCTAATGAACATTCAGTGGTTGGACTTTATAATCTCTAGTGTAAAAGGTAATTCTACTATAGCAAATAAAATTGCATCTTCTCCCCGATCAATTTGTCACTAACTTAGAAGTAGAGGGAAACCACTTGACAAATTCAAGAGAACCATTCGTAAAAATCGTTTGAAGATCAAGAATTCCTTTAGTAAAGATGGACCTCACTTCAAAACTCCACCAAATGTAGGACTACTGGAAGCTAACCTTGAAGTGGAGGATGCTAATGAGGATTACAGCTCTGCAACAAGTATTGAATATGGAGGCATAAATGGCACCAAAGTATAACCTTTATCCTTTTTATTGATAATGTCCTGTCCTCTTCTTGTCTGGAATGTTCAAGGAGCAAATAGTAGAAGATTTTTTAGGGGCCTCAAAGCTCTTGTTAGTATTCACCATATTAAGTTTATGGCGCTCGTTTAAACTTGCATTAGTGGCAAACAAGCTGACATGGTAATTAAGAATTTGGGTTTTGATTACTCACACCATGTAGAGGCTTTAGGTTTTCTGGTAGAATAGATTTTATGGAAAAAGGAGATTGAAGTGGAGATTTTAGTTAACCATGGGCAATATGTTCATATGTGAATTGGATTGACTTCTTTGACCTCGTTTTTGCTCATAGGTGTTTATGGCAGTCCTAATTTGATGGTTAGAAGGTTTCTTTCTCATGAACTGAAAATTCTCTCTATGTCTATTGCTGCGCCATGGCTTATTTTAGGTGATTTTAATGCTCTTTTAAAATCTAAGGATGGAACGGGAGGTAGCAGGAGACAGGTTCATGTGTGTGAAAAGTTTAATAGATAGGTTAAAGGTGCAAGTTTGTTCGAGGTGAATTTCTCAAGGCTTAATTTCACATGGTCACGTGGAATTTGACATGGAAGACTAGATAGAGCTCTTGTTAACAGACAATGGTTTAATAAATTTGCAAAAATGAAGGTTTCTTATCTCCCCAAAGTATTCTCAAATCACTGTCCTCTGCTTACGGAGATTATGCAATTAATTACCAATGTCAACAAATTTAGGTTGTTCCCTTTCATGGCAGCATGGGAATGTTAACATGAGTAGATGGAGTTCATGAAATTGAATTAGTATTTAGGATTATAACCTGCAATATCATAAGGCAATTGCCCATTTTTCTAAACTGGCAGATAAATGGAACAAGGAATCATTTAGAAATATTTTTCATCGAAAAAAGAAGATCCTTGCTCGTCTTGCTAGCATTTAAAGGGCTGTGGAATCTAATCCAACTAGAGGTCTCAGGAAGTTGCATTTAACACTTAGAGAAGATTTGGAGAAGACCTTAACCTAAGAAGAAATATTATGGACTGGATCACATTGGGTGATAGGAATTCTTCTTTCTTTTTAATTCTAAGGCTAAGAGAAGTAGAATTTTAGACGTATGGCTACCCAATGGCGAATGGTGTGTAGATCATGTTATCCTTAAATCCGAAGTTGCATCTTTTTTTAAATAAGTTTATGATGGAGATTCTTTTAATGGCCTTCCATACCTTGATTGTGGTCCCTTTCCACATTTGTTAGAGGAGCAGTATTTTTTGACAAGTAAGGAAATTTCAGATGATGAAATCAAGGGCGCCCTTTTTGATATGTCCCCAATCAAAGCTCCAAGAGTTGATGGAGTGACAACCATGTTCTATCAACGAAATTGGAGCGTTCTTGGCCCATCTACATGTAGAATGGTTAAAGAAGCTTTCCAATATGGTAATGCCAGTAAGCATCATAATCAAACTTTGATCATTCTCATCCCTAAATCAGAAAAGCTAGAGTTGTTTAAGCATTTTCGACCAATCAGCCGATGCATGGTTGGGTATAATATTATCACTAAAGTTATTGCTAATATGCTGAAAATGGTTATGGTCTATCTAATAAACCCAGCTCAATCTAGTTTTGTGGATGGGAAACATATAACCAATAACATTATCATTGTTCAGGAAATTCTTCACTCAATGGGAAGTCTCAGAGGTAAAAATGGATGGTTTGCATTGAAAATAGAATTAGAAAAAGCCTATGATAGGCTTAGCTGGCAATTTATTCAAGATACAATTTAGATCCTTTCTCACCTTCTAGGGGAGTACATCAAGGAGATCCAGCATTGCCATATGTTTTTGTTTTATACATGGAACGCCTTTCATAGGCCATTAATTGTGCGGTTAGGAATGGAGCATGGAATTCGCTATGCTTCGGCACCGATGACATTAAAATTTCTCATCTTTTTTCATAGATGACCTTATTTTGTTTGCTAAAGCCTTTACTTAACAAGTTGAACTGGTTGATAATTTGTTGAATTGTGAATTTTCAAGCCATAAGATTAGTAAAGAGAAGTCCCAAATCTTCTTTTCAGCTAATGCTGGTTAGAGAATGGTTAATACTTTGAGCAATCACTTGGATATTACTCCTTCTAAAGACTTAGGCCGTTTTCTTGGTGCAGGTTACTAAGAACCTCTATAGAAAAGTTCTTGACAAAGTTAGTGACAAAGCTTCCAAATGGAATCCTCATGGAATTTCCTTAGCAGGTCAAACCACTCTTTGCAAGTCTTCCTTATCCTCGACACCTTTACACACCATGCAAACCAACGCTCTTCCTCGTGAGATTTATGATAGCATTGATAAAGTTCGTCGAAGTTCTTTATGGGGTGCCAAGAGTGGAGAGCGAAAGGCTAACTTGGTACCTTGGAACATTATGTGCATTCACAATATAAGGGAGATGAATTATGCCTTTTTATTGAAAATACTTGTAAGCTGATCGAGCTCCGTTTGTATTGAGGTCAATTTGTAGACGAGTTCAAAATAGAGTTTGTTTATTTAGACCAGTTGAGTTCAAATGAGTGTAATTTAAACTCGATAAAAGGCTTGGCTAAACTTGAACTCAATAACCATTAAAGTTTGAGTTTTAAAGTTCACTTAATATGGTTCATTTATAGCTCTGATATAAAGGAGTCACAAGATTGATCGCATTTTAGAGAAAATGAAAAGATTGTTGTCCAATACTTATGAAGATATTCAATCATTGCAGGATCTAAATTTTTTGGAAAAGTAACCCTCCAGTCCTGGAGAAATGTTACAATAGGATCGAAAAGTTCAGATGACAATGTTTCAAGTTTGCGAGTATTTAGCTACGATGAGATAAGAGATGTTACTAATAACTTTTCTAGTAGAAACTTGCTAGGAGAAGGCGGATTTTGACCAGTCTACAAGGTAATATTTGACATTTTGTTCGAAACGTAGAGTTATGCCTAGATTTATGTGGAAGAGGTCAACTTAAATTATATCATGACTTGGCTATCATTGGGCTTTTAGTTGAAGGTAGCTCTTCTGAAATGCACCAAAAGTAATTTAGATTCACTACTTATATTTTAGTTTGCCTGTTACTGGCCAATCTAGGTAGTTGTGACTTATCTTTTACTATAATTGGCTTGTATTCTATGAGTCTAAGAGCCTCTGGTGTCTTTTACTATAATGGGCTTCTACTCTATGAGTCTAAGAGCCTCCAATATCCCCTTCTTCTTTGTAATTGCTTGTACTCATACTCTTTTTGAGACATCTTTTTCATTAGTTAGTTTGCTTCATACTGACAATTTGAGACTATTATATTTAACTAAGGTGTGGATGATGGTGTTTATTAGAGGAAATACAAAAAGCCCACGTTTACCAACAAATTTAAACTTTTAGATTAGCCAATTTGGAGTTAAGTTCAACATGGTTTCAAAGTAAAGGGGCATGGTGTCATTAAATTACCCATAATTATTTTCATGAGATGTCTAATCTAACATGTAAGTAGTGTTATAGAGAAATGTAAACTCAAACTCTTAAATCACTTAGCATTGGAGCTAAACTCAACAATTCTTCATTTTTCTCACCTATATGTATATATACATTCCAACTTGTTTCCCATTTTTTTTTGGGAGTAAGTGCAAATAATGACTTGTGGTCCTCTATGTTAGTAACCTCTCAAATGAATCATCTAAAGAGGAGTAACGTAAACAACTTTGATTTTGCTAGGGTCAACTTAGAAATGGGGAAGAGATAGCAGTGAAGATTCTATCTAAAGCATCGACGTAAGGAGTTGAGGAATTTCGAAATGAAGTTACCCTTACAACAAGTCTGCAACATGTGAATCTAATTAGAGTTATAGGCTATTGTACCGATGGAGAGGTAAAGGCTTTAATTTATAAGTATATGCCAACAGAAGCTTGATCATATATCTATTTGGTAAGTATAGTTTCTCCAGCAAAGCAATCAATATATTACAATTCATTTTTACCAATCATATGCTACTTCATACAAGCATCGAATAGATTATCCAATGGCAACATATGATTGAATGGAGATATAGACTTTCCATCATATTGCATACATGTAATTGTTATGGTTAGGGATGTTTGTACGAATTTGATATGTATGTTGCAAATCCAAAGAGAAGTCATATATTGGATCAGGAAAAGCGTGCTCATATCATAGATGGGGTGATTTAAGGCCTTGTATGTCTTCAAGAGTATTCCAACTTTACCATAGTCCATCGCGACTTGAAAGCTAGTAATATTTTGCTTGATGAAAATTGAATCCAAAGAGTCTTTGGAATGGCCAAACTATTTAGAAAAGATAATCATGAGGCAAATACAGAACGAATCATCGGGACATAGTAAGCATATTTCTTCCAAAAAGTCAATTAGTTTTCTTACGTTCCCTATCCTATCTTCAATAATTTTACACTTGAAGCAATTTGAATGCAATGGATATGTTCCTCTGGAATATGTGAAAAAAGGCATGTACTCCATTAAATACGATGTTTATATTTTCGGAGTTCTTCTTTTGCAAATTATAACTGGGAAGAAGAAAAGTAATTTTTACGGTCCATATGAAGATCTTAACCTCTATGAGCTGGCAAGTTTATGTCACTTAGATTATAATTAGCATCCTTGTACTTCTTTTACCATCAAAATTTACTTAAATTTTTTAGGCATATGACTTGTGGAGGAGTGGCCAAGGCAAGGAATTTATGGATCCACTATTGGATGATTCATCTTCAAGTTGCAAAATGGTGACATGTATGCAAGTTGCATTATTATGTATACAGGAAAATCCAGAAGATAGAACAAAAATGTTGGAAGTTTTCTCAATGATCAAAAGCGACACACTCCCGATTTCAATTCCTAAAAAGCCTGCCTTTGCGTTGAAAAAGGAACAACAAAGTGATACATCAAGATCACAACAAGAGATTTGTTCGGTTGCCGATGGATCCATCTCTGAACTTTTTCCACGGTGAGAAACATATAGGATATTTCATCCCATAAATTGGTCATCATGCAATTGACCTAAGGACATAACGACCATAATATTTATGAATATAAGGGATGGATCACAGTGGTTTTCTTTTCTTTTTTTTTTTTTCCCCCATTAAGTTATAAATTTCTGAAGGTATGAATTTAAATGCTAAATGAGGTTTCCAAGATTGATTGTGCCAGTGCATGGACCGCTTGAGCAATATGTATTTTGGAAAAGGAAGAATTGTTAAATGTGTAAAGGATCGGAGTGAAAGGAAGAATGACAATTAATGTAAAGCGTTGAAACATGTTGTCATGTTTGACGAAGGAAATGTGCCAAAGGGGAACCGAAATTCTATAGGTTTGCTATTTTCATGATGAAATTTGGTGTCATAGAAATTTATCGTCTATAATTTTTTTCATTTAATTTTTATCAATTACGTTTAAGTATCTATATAAAAAATTAATGCAATTTTAAAATTTATTCCACTAAACAAATATATGGACATATAGACATTGACACAATTCTAGAACACATACCAAACTGCATCTGAAATTGTCGACTCCAGGCGTGGAAATTATCTTTGTTATCTCCATCATTCTTTCCTTCGTATGCTTGACAAAAACCATATGCAATTGATGGACAATTCAGAAGGTGGGTAATATAATGTCCAATTTGGAGGGTAAACGAGGAATTCTCAACACAAGTGATATGCAAGTAGTTTGAGGCAAACATATTTTCAAATGTGCAATTTACGTGCAGGATATAATGAACATTTTCCCAACTGCACACATTATACGTGACCAGGTGTGTGCAAGCGTTATAATGGTGTTATGAAAGTAGCACACATTTGATTGAATACTTATGCGTCGTATCAAATTGATCAAATTCAAATTTGAGTATTTAATTATATATTTTACTAGAATAGGTACTAGTTAGGACATTAATAATTTTGTACTTTTTTTTTCGAATTAGCCCAGTCTAAATTAAATCGCTATTATGAAACTTACAATGATTTCACAAAATATGCTCTATTTCTATTTGTGAGGTGTCTGCACTATTGCTTCACCACAAAACATATGTACAAACACACACACACACATATATATCTTATATAAAAAGAGATAGGAGATAGCTATTCTAATGTGCCTCATAATAATCGGTTTTCATAAGTCATTTTGACAACAGTAATGAATTCCACGGCCAAGCATCTCCAGCCGCTCTCCCCTAAGACAAACTAGTTTGTTTAGGTCCAATAATTTAATTCAAATAGGGTCTCAGTCTTTTAACAAGGATCTAGTCAGGATCTTATACATGTTGTGCAAAGACTAATAGGATCTTAGACATGACATCAAGACAATAAGCACACGGTGGGATAAATTGGTTTTAGTAATTTATTAACTAGCCATTCCATCCAGATCGTAATCCTATATTTTGTTCAAACACCTTAAAAACTGAATTAATTAAGGATTGAATGAGAAATGCCATATATATTTTCAATCCATAATATCAAGGGGTAAGGAACTCTTTGATATCTAGTGTTGTTAAAATCTCTTTTTTTTTTTTTTCATTTTAAAAAATTTTACGTAATAAACCTTCCTCTTATCTCCATTAAAAGAAAACTAGTTTTATTACATTAACTATTAGTATTTTTTTTATTAAGATATACATATGCATATGTATATGTATATGTGTGTGTGATTTTTTAAAGTCCCTCCAACTATAGGGATAAACCAAACAAATATAGTTAGAATTATTCACATTGGCTCAATTTTTACTTAAATTTAATCTAGGTTAAACTCAAACTATTAAGTTAAGGTTGAGTTTTATAATATTTGATTTGACTAAATTGTGAGTTTAATCACTATCATATTAAGCTTAAATGCTAGATGGGAGCAAAACGAGTTGACATATCCATTTTATTTTACTTAAAATAAGAATATCTTTTTATAATGTCCAATCATAAACCAATTTGATTTACTTAAGCTCAATCTTGGTCGAAACCCAATGTATTGTCTTGATTTAACTTATTTACAACCTTATTTGTAATTGTAACTCTTTTTTTTTTTATATTGAATTTTTATAAAACGCTTTGTGATCTTTGTGCTTTAGTTTTTCATAATTTCAATGCATAGATTCTATGACAATAACACGAACAATACACGCAACAACCACAGTATTGTCTCATAAATATAACAACTGGTACTCCTTCAAAAAGCTAGCCCTTATTAAATTATTTATTATTTTTTTATCATTACAATATAGAGGGGATATTCAAATCTGTTCCATTATACTTAGGAGACTAATGCTAGCCATTAGGTTAGAAAGCAATAGCCGATCTTTTGATAGTCCCACATATAAATATCCTAAACTTTAATCCAGGTGTTTTTATACTCCTTCCAAATATTACAAATAATCTATTTAAATTTTGATAAATTTTATGATATAAAGGAAAGATATATTTTTATATATTTTAAGGGGTGTTTTCACATTAAGATTAAGGTTTAAAAGATTTGGCTACAACTTTTGAAGTTATTTGCTAATGTATTAAAATATGAGGAAATGATTTAAAATTTTAAGAAATATAATTATAATTTAGTCATTATTTACATTTTATGAATACCAGGTTAAATAAAGGGAAAATGTACAAACCTAAAACAGAGTAAAATACCGTACTAATTGAATTTTGACCCAATATTATCTAATAATGGAATTTCACGGGGGAGCGTCGATAAAACTTTAGTAAAAATAACAATTTTAAAAGAAATTTGTGACATGTCGGTCGTTGTAGTATAGTGGTGAGTATTCCCGCCTGTCACGCGGGTGACCCGGGTTCGATCCCCGGCAACGGCGGCATTCTATAATTTTTTAACGTATCGTTGCATCTTCTTCTTCTCTTCCTGTCGTAGCGTCATGCTTAAACAGAAACGGACTGGTTCCCACAGGACAAAAGAACCAACTGTACTTGTTTCTTCATATCTTGTATCTGTAATTATTTAAATATTATTTATCTAAAGTACAAGATAATCTACGAGACACACACTTATCATTTCTTACCCATGTTGTAAGCATCATGTTGTAATTTTTATTTTTTAATATTAATATGCTCTGTGTCCACACTTATATTAGTAGTATGGGATAATCTCACAAATAATATTTAAATTTTGGTAAAATATGTAATTAAATATCTAAATTTTGATATTAATCAATTTAATACATGAGCTTAATTGATCAATTTGGTATTTTAAAAAATTTAAAATTGATTGATTTAATGTATAAAAAAACTCGGTAGGGTTAATGTTGGCATACACGAAATACTCTTTCAAGTACTAAATTGATAAATTTTAAAATTTAAGTACCTAATTATATGTTTTTTCAAAATTTAAATTTTTTGTGACATTAATGCTAGTAGTATTAACATATCACTATAAGCACAATTTTGTTAAAAGGCTTTACGATTTGCCTTTTGGTATTATTTTGGCCATTTTGATCCGATCCAGGCAAATCACATTGATGGTATTAAATTCACAATCGTTTTGACTAAAAACCCATGTCTTTAAATTTTTAACCTTATGTAGCTTGTTGGTGTTCAATGTATGTTCCGTTGAATGAATAAAATAAGAACCCTTGAATGCCACATTTGCATCCAATTTGACACTAAACATCCCACAACAAAGTTACAATAATGGTATAGCAACGTTATTGAATTCCTAAAACTTTTGGTGGAAAGGGCACTGTAATTCTTTCTGCTGCTTGAAGTATATTTATTTGGCATTACAAAATGTACATATACTTACAAAACTTACGTGCATAATTTGAAGTCCCTTAAATATTGTACTTATTAAATTTATTATAACTACATCATAATCTATCCTTCTCTGATTAATTAATCTAGAACTTCTATCCTATTGTCACAACCCCATCCGCTAGCGGACTAACAAGCAAGCCAAGTGGTCCCAATTACAAGGTTCACCCCAACGAGAAGCTTATAGGAGTCGAACCCCAAACCTGAACCTTTTGTTTCTTCCAAAGGGAACACCTTTCACTAATCGAGCTACTTAATTAGTAAAAGAAATTGTCTTTGGGGCAAGCAAAAGGCTCAAGTCATTGGTTCGATCTACGTACGCTGCAACGAGGGTGGGCCTATGCCTAAGAGAACAATACTTCAATAGTGTGCAATGCCCTTGTCGGGACTGAACCCCAATTGGGGTTGCTTGGCTTACTTGTCAGTCCGTTGGGAGGTGGGGTCGTGAAAACCTATAAAACCCTAAAGGTCTTGTGGAACCTATAGATTGTTTTTTTTTTTTTCATAAATTTAATGTTATAGTGTTTTAGAAAAGTTATAAATATAAATGCAATATTATAAGTTCTTTTATATGCAAAACTTGTAGATTCCATAACAAAACATATAGAGAACATGTAGCAAAACTTGTGATACCCACCAAGACCTTATTTCGTTGAGTAGGAAATAGGTGGATATTCTATATAATAGGATTACCCACTCTTTGGTAAAAAAAAAAAAAGGATTATCCGCTCTTCCCTAGAAAATATAAAAGGTTGCTTCAATGTAAAGTGGAACCAAATGAAAATATGTTGGCTTCAAAAAGATGTCTAGTTCTTATTTCTACCAATCAACATATGTCATTTGTTATAAAACGATAATTATTATTTACTTTATTTTAGAGATTTTATTAGTTGATAATACCTGGCAAATGTGGATTTGCAAGAATAGGAGTGAGATAGATTTCTGGAAACAACAAACTTTCATACAGTAGAACGTGGTAAATTTTTTAAGCTTCGAGGTCATGTTTTATATTTACCATATATTGCAAATATACACCTTACATTTGTTTCACGAACGTTCAAAATTTTTATTTTTTAGATTTGGTGTTTAGAACCACATACCCTCAAGCAAAGTGCATCTGGATTTCTATGTCACCGTTATATCCTTAATTTTAAGTAATTTTTAAATATGTTTTTTTTAATCATTATTTATCAAATGACAAAATAGTAAAATACAGTTTAATGCCATGACAAATTACGCATAAGGCAAATATAAAAGGGATAGCAATGGATCATTGTATTTATAGTGCTAATGTACGATAAAGCAAAAAAAATTTAGTAAAAAAAAAACAAAAAAAGTGTAAATGGCACGAAAATCTTTTTGCTCAAACTTACATATATGTATGCATATATATTATTACAATCTATTATAACAATGAGGGAAAGGAAACCGAAGAGAGGTCAACTGGGATCTTGACCTTTTTCTTTGTTTTCTTTTTGCATTAATATACAAGATGAAGATAGCCACACGGAACCATATGACTGCGATTTCGACGGAAGGCCTTATAAGTTACATTTTAGATAATTCAGATGCATCTTTTCTGAGTTTAAAAACACATGCTGGTCTTTTTATTTGAATGGTTGTTTTATAGTGATGGAACACTGGTTTACGGTCTTTATATACTTAACATGATAAAGCTTTTTTGGTACCTGAATTTTAACTAAGTGGACAATCAGGTACTTGGACTTTCAAAAAGATCAATTTTATACATAGCCAAATATTTTATACCTCATTTCACAATCTCATCCAATCATTACCTAACACATGTCTCTTACTTCAAGAGACAATAAAGAAGTGAAGTAGTTAAAAAGAGCATGAAAAGTTTAATTAGATATGGAATTGATTTTTTGAAAATTTAGATATCTAATCACCCACTTGACCAGCTACCAAAAGGAGCTTTTTCCCTACTTAATACTAATATACTTGTTCATTGCATTGAGACTAGAGAATAGAAAATGTATCTTTGGTATAATAGACTTGGCTTATAAACAAAAACACTTTGGTAAACTTCATTCCACATGATATTGTGATTGTTTTTATTTTGAGCCCATAGATACATGCAAAGCATGTTTGCAAGATAAAATCGCCAAAAAACCTCTTACCAAGAAAGGTGAAAGTGTTATTTGAATTCATACATAGTGATTTGTGTGCACCATTATCAACTGAAGTCAAAACTGGAATTTTCTTATTTTGTGATTTTTATTGCTTATTTGAGTAGGTATGGATATATCTACTTAATGAGGCATAAGTAATTTTTTTTTTTTTTATAGATTCCAATTATTCAAAAGTGAAGTGGAAAATCAACTTGGAAAGAAATTAAAAAGCACTTCAAAGTGATAGAGGTGGAAATATATTAGCCAAGACTTCATTGAATACCTCAAAGAATGTGGAATAATTTCACAATTAACACCTCCTAAAACACTAGAGCAGAATGGTGTTTCTAAAAGAAGGAATTGCACCTTAATGGGTAGTTTGGTTAATGATGAGCCACGCTAGTCTTCCATTAATTTTATTGGGCTATGTGCTTCAGAAACAACAATGTGTGCACTCAATCATGTTCTAACTAAAGTAGTAAATAAGACACTATATGAATTATGGTTTGAGAAGAAACCCAATTTGTCTTATCTTAAAGTTTGGGGTTGTGATGCTTATGCGAAGAGTAGATTCTTTGAGAAGCTTGCAAAAAGATTAATTAAATGTACATTTATTAGATAACCCAAAGAAACCAAAATACTTTTATCACCCTAGCAAGTATAAAGTTTTCATTACTCGATATGCTACATTCTTAGAGAGAGAGTTCATTTTCGAATGAAACTAGTGGGAGTAACGTAGATTGATAAAGGCATAATATATACTTTCCATTGATTAAATCATGCTTAATCATTTTCGATTTTATAGAAATTACAAGGAAAGGGTACTTATATGTATTTATTGTGATATTTTAGGTCATATGAGCAATTGGGAGAAGTTCTGAGAAAACTAAGAATGAAAGGAGCAAAGGCCGATAGTTATGCAATCTAACCGCCAGTATACAGTGCAAATTTGCTAGTGTATATTTTACACTGCTCTTTAGTATAAATACTCTCATTTGTTGATTTTGAAGAGAGAGATAAAAGAGAATAGAAACCCTAGGCAATAAAGAACGAGCAAAAACATGTGTGTGTATGTGTGTTTCAACTATAGGGCACTAAAACCCTATTGTTCTAGCAACATTTGGAGGTGATTTTAGGGTTTTGAATACAATCAAGCAATGCCCAATTCATTAGGTTTATGGATTTGAAAACTTTGATGAATGAAGTTCTCTTGAGGTGTTTTTAATCCTTATTTTATTATGATATTTGCTTGATTTATGTTTGAGATGTCGTGTTTAATGTATTTTTGGATATGCATTGATGGATTTGATGAATTGGATTATTTGACTTATTTTGATATCGATTCTTGATTATTTGGGAATTTAACTACTGCTGCTTGTAGTTTATTTGATTTGTGATTGGCCAACACTAATTAGATAGATAAGATAAGAGATACCCGGGAGGGATTCGATAATCTGTACAATCATATTTGAGTTTTTGGAAAAGATTTATCATAGGGATATACAAATTTTGACAAAATTTATGAACTCACTTGCTTAATGTAGTTAAAATTAATTTGTTGGGTCATTTGACAATGCTTGATTTGTAATTTTAATTAGAGTAGTAATTTAGTGTGAGCGAATTACTATTTACCTGACAATTATAGATAAATCACCTTAGCAGGATAATTTATGCTGTGATTGGAATTTTGCTACTCTCGGAGGTGGGCGAGTTCTAGTGATTTTGGCTAAATCCCAAGTAATCAGTTTCAATATCAACTTGAGGCATTAACTCAATTCAAATGAAAATATAAGTGCATTTTCCTAATTGTTTTAGCATCTCCTAAACTCGGAACCTCATTTGTTACTAGAGTTCGTTTAAAGTGTTTGAATAATTCATTAGTTTAGTTTTTAGTCAAATTATGATTCAATAGCTTGACTTAAAATCTGATATTTGATAACTTAGCTTAGGGAAAATTGAATACCGAGTAATTAGTCATTAGCTCCATGTGGTTCCACTTAGTCTCACCAGTAATATTTGCTGCATATTCACTGATTTACTGCCAATTAATCTTGCACTTATAATTAGAGTTTGAAACCAAAAGCGTATAAGTAGTAACAATTATAGATCTTGAAAAAATTCAAGAGTCCATGAAAGAGTTGGAACATGAACAATTGGATGATGAAGAAACACCACGAGTGCCTGTGTTTCATAACCAGAGATTACTCTAGAAACGCAAGAATCCCGTTGGTCAAAATGAGTATATCGAGAACCAAAAGGTTAAATTCTCATAACACATGAGAATGATGTACTACTCATTGAGAATGACTAATTTGACATAGATGAAACAATTGCTTCATCGACTCTAAGAAATGGCTAGAAGCCATGAATTCTGAAATACCACATGTAGACTAATCAAATAGGGATATGGTGGATGCACAAGTTGGGGTAAAACTTATTGGGTACAAATGGATCTTCAAAAAGAAAACTTCATGGGTGAAAATGGGAGTACCTATAAAGCTAGGCTACTAGTGAAGGGCTTCACACATATCATGGAATTGACTATGATGAAACCTTTTCACTAGTAGCAATGCTTAAGTCTATTTGAATTTTGCTTTATGATAGCAGCCTATAAGGATGTGAGATTTACCAAATGGATGTTAAAACAGGTTTTCTAAATGGAAAGTTAAAAGAGGAAATGCACATGGTACAACATCCTACATTTGTGACACTTAAGAATGACAATAAAATTTGTAAGTTCAAGAGGTCCATTTATGGATTAAAGCAAGATTTTCAGAGTTGAAATCAAAGATTCAATGAGGTAAGTAATCGGGGAACTTGGCTGATGATAACCTTATGTTTATAAGAAGATGAGTGTGAGTGTTACTGTGTTCCTAGTTTTATATGTTGGTAATATCCTTCTTATTAGAAATGATATAACTACCATATAGTCTACTAAGACTTGGTTAGATGAGTGCTATCCATGAAAGACTTAGGATGAATGGCCTATATTTTAGAAATTAAGACATACAAAGATATATCTAAGAGGTTGCTTATGCTAAGTTAAAGCACATACATTGACAAAATATTGAATAAATTCAATATGCAAAATTCTAAGAGGACACTTTTGATTATGTTACATGTTATGCATCTCTTTAAGGCAATGTATCTTAGAACACAAGCAAAGAAGGATAAAATAAAAAAAGTAGCATATGCTTTGGTGATTAGGTCCAATATGTACGGCATGATAGGTACTCGACTAGATTTCTCTTATGTTGTAAGTATGGCAAGTAATGAGAAGAACAAATGATTTGTTCTTCGTCAATGGAGGAGATGATGAACTAATAGTTAGCGGATACACCAATGTTAGTTAGCAAATATATCAGAACGATCTCAAATCACAATAAGGTTATGTGTTTTGCATAAATGGTAAGTTATTCATTATAGTAGATCCAAACAAAAGACAGTCATGGATTCTACTGCTGAGTTTGAGTAACTTGTAGCTTTTGAAATAACTAAAGAAGTCATTTGGATAAGATACTTTATTTCTAAGTTAGGAATTGTTTTGAGCATTATTGATGCAGCTACATCGTATTATGATAACAATCCAGCTATAGCTCTGGCTAAGGAGCCAAGGTCTCACAAGAGGTCCAGACATGTGCTCCGAAAGTTTCATGTCCTTGGAGAGAGAGTTCAGAGAGGTGATGTGTTGGTTTGCAAAGTGGCAACAAATGAAAATGTTGCATATCCACTTGTAAAAGGCCTTACCTCAAGAGAAACATAAGATGTGAGGAGCTTAGGACTCAGAGTCTGCATTGCTTAGAAATAGTGCAACTGAGTGCTATAATGATGCACGATGTGCCAAGAAACTTTTATGTATTTATAGATATTAAGAATAAAAGACAAGCATTTATTATATAAGTATGCTTTTCTGCTTGTGTATATATATATATATATATATATTACAATAAAAGTCCCCGTAAATAATTAGAGAATATGTGGAATAACAATGAGGCATATTACTAGAGAGAATTCCATGACATCATTTTAACTAAAATTGTCCTTAGTCGGACAAGCATCTAAAAGGGACATAGATATTTAGACAGACATGTTGTATAGCTTAGGTCATTCTCACTAGACTAGAGGAAATATATTCAAAGTTATATAAGTGGTGCTTAAAGTTAAGTTGATACAACAGATACGACTCATTAATAGAGGACCCCATATATTTAGTGTCTTGGTCCCTCCTATACATGAACGAATGTAAATAATTCATAGATTTGACACCTTTCGTACATCCTATGTATGAAATATCACACTTGGATGCCGTTAAATGTAATCTTGATATAAATTATAAATAAAATGGTTATTACGTGCGATGTGAAATATTGAGATGATAGTGATGAGTCCAAATAGAATTTACCACTCTCATAAATTATATTGAGCCTAATTTATTTTTGGAACCAAGTAAAATGATTAAACAATAATGACATTGCATGCAATAATTTAATCGGGATATCTAGTCTAAATAACTTTATTTGATAAAAATATCATCCTTACTTCTTTGGGCTCACATCACAATGACAAGAGTACCAAGTTTCCTCGTACAACCATATAATTATCGGAAGTTAGGATCTCTAAGGGCTCCTGCGTTGCTAATACTTGATTCAAAGCTTGGAGTTACTCTTATGTTAACTATTGCTTGAATAAGACTAGTTGATAAGAATAATTGAAATTCCATATGCTTTCATCTTGTCAAATCTAGTAGCTTAAGTAAAATTCTAGGGGATGAAGATCATTGAATTGTGAACCTCTCGTTTGTTCAAAGCTTTAATTTCCCTTTTACGAGTTAGCTTGACTGAGATGTACCCAAAAATCTATTTAATAAATCTGATGGATAAACTAGTTATTGTCACAAAAAGATCAATGGTAATTCATATTAGTCAGGCCTTCCAAGAGATTCTAATGTTTTTGTAATCTCTAATATCAACTTTATGTTCCTATGTCCTAAAAGAAGAAGAACAACAACAAGATAAAAAAGGCCCAACAGATTTTTGGCAAATCTTCAATTGCCTTAAGTAAATGATGGGAATTTGAACTACAATCAGAATTAGAGTCTTATGACTCAATCACAAATTAAGGATTTGAGCAATTTGGTATGGAAAGTTCTTAAATGTTCTCTACCTTAAAACATGTAAGTGTTTGAAGGAAAACTCTAATTAAATTATGCGAACTTGCACAGAAGTTTGTCGATATTGAAGCTAACTTCAACTTCTAGAGTATATTGCTTTTGACTTGATACCACCTTCTATTTCAGATTTTGTGGATGCACTTACTTCTAATTCTACAAGAATTCCACTTTACAAGTTAGTTTAGCTAAAGCTTTTAATTGAACTCTATGGTTTTACTTGCATATGTATGTGACAAATATATGATCAATTATATTAGAAAATAGATATTTTAACATTTATTCTGATTATTTATTTTGCATGTATTTTGTTAAATTGATTATTGTCCATATTTAGATTTGTTTACGTATAAAATTCTTTGTAACCTACATAAAAATCTTAATCATTGAATAGATTTCTCTTGATTAAGTTCCTGTGTTTCAACCTCTAAAAAACCGTTTGATCAATTTGTCAGTCATACAAGATAGATCAAACGAATTCAATCTTTTCTGGTAAGTCACATTCAAGGAAGAGTTGTTCCGTGTTCCTATCTACAATTTATTTTATTTTATTCAAAAAATCCTAAAAAATAGTTGTTTGTTAGTAACAATGTAGTGGTTGTTTTCTTTAGATGCTTGGTAGCCTTTGTTTTAAAAATCCATCGTTCCACTAGTCTTCCTCTTATACACATCCGAGAGACTAGAGCCTTTCCATACAAGGCCCGTGGTCATATTTCATAAAGCCCTAGTTGACCGTTATGTACCATAGTGGACCAGACCCCTTAAAGTAAGTATTGAATTACTATTTTTGATCCAATTTTGATCTATTGAGTACAATTTCTACCATTACTTAACTTGCTTCTTTAAGGAAATGACCAACTTCTTTTCAATCACTGCATTTAAGGCTGCAAATAAGTCGAAATATTCGCATGTTATGTGAGTCTAGCTTGCTTTGAGCTTGAATCGGCTCAAGCTTAGTTAATAAATGAGCCGAGCTCAGGGTTAAAAGAAAGCTCGTTTATGTATACAAGTCAAGCTCAAACTTTGATTTAGTCTTACGAGCCAACTTATGAAAGGCTCATTAACAAACTTAGTAGCAGGCTTGTGAGTTTTATATTATGATATATTATATATAAATATATAATTAAAATAATAAAATCTATTTTTGATTTAATATGTATGTATATTTATTTAGTGCTACTTATATATTATTTTTAGGTTTAAACAAATGGAAATCAAATTATCTAAATGAGTTAAGCTCGAATTTGAATTTCAAATTAGATAAAAAAAATTTATAGACTCTAAAGTTTGGTTTGGCTCTAACTCAATTTGTAAACGAGCTAAATTCGAGCCTTTAAAAAGTTGGTGTGGCTCGACTCTTATGTATCACTCACTATGTTAGGTGAGTTTCAATTCGTGGACTTAAGTGGGAAGGCGAAGTCACAAATTTTATTCCAAATTTTTGAGAAAAATGAAATTACATCTTTAGCCATACTTGTAAGCTAATAAGGACTCAGACTATATATTGGGTGCTATTGGGCCTTCTCAACCCCAAAAGCTAGCTCATGAGATGAGACTTTCCCTCACACTTATAAAGTAGCACTCAGCCCCTTCCACGATCAATGTGAGATATTCCTAACATCTCCCCCATCACACATCGGATCATGGGATTAACCGTTCATGTCCGGCTCAACTAGAGATATTGCAAACCTTAGCTCTTATACCACTGTTTGGTGCTATTGGGCCTTCTCAACCCCAAAAGCTAGCTTATGAGGTGAGACTTTCCCTCACACTTATAAAGTAGTATCCAGCCCCTTCCCAACCGATGTGGGATATCCCCAACATCTCCCTCTATCACACATCGGATCATAGGATTATTAGGGTGGCCTACCCCATTGTAGAGACTCACACTTAAGGGAGATATTAAGATGCAAGTGTGAGAATCCTACATGGGAAATATGAGACTTATATGAAGAGTTTATAAGAGGAAATACCCACTAACCCATTGCCTTAAAGGTTTTGGGTTATAGATGATGTCAAAAGTCCAATTGTGTTATCTTTCACAAAAGCCATTGGATATCTTCCCATTGAAAACATACTCCAGACCCTAACACTATATGCATATATATAAATATATTATCATATATATATATATATATATATACATACATGCATGTTGCATGTATGTGTTATTAGATATCTAGCATGTAAGCCTTCCTTCATTTTGCTAGCTTTCTAATCGGTTTTGATGATGCGTGTCATGTTGCTGGACACTCGGTGGAGCTATACATGGCAAGTTTATTTGCTTTTAATAATAATAATAATAATAATAATAATTACATGAAGATATTCCTTGAGAAATTTTTACAAAACCAATCAAAGAGAATTTATTATATAAAGTTCTCAATTAAATAACATCAAGAGCAGTTTCTGTTAAATAGAACAATTCCTTTGATGAAAATCCATTTATGGGGAGAGAAAATGTGAGTTATGACAATTATGGCACTGATCATTGAAGATAATGTAGCAAATGAAAAATAACTACATAAATACAAGTAACAATAAGGTACATTTTTAATAAAATTTGATTATTGAGATTATAAGAAGAAAAATTACACATATAATAGTCAACATGAAGTTGTCTCAATTGATTTTGTCTGTAAGTGGATGTTGGGCAAACCATCCATCTTGATCAATGAATGAATCTCTTGAATATTACTTTTACTTCTTTTCAGTAAGGGTTTTCCTCCATGAAGCACTTCAGATTGGTTAGCTCCTTTTGTCTTGCATTTGAACTCACTATATATGAAATACTCCCGAAATGTTTATTTTAAACCAAAGAGTCATACATTAGTTGATTGTTTTAATTTTAAAGAGAGCTATCAAAGTTAGATCTCGAGGTAAATATGATCTTAAGTTTTAAGATGGCATATTTAGATGCTATCCTAATAAGGATTTATTGCCCTTTAAATCTGTAGAGCTAAATCAGGTTGCATTTCTTTAAAAAAAAATGTCTATGATTCTTTTTGTTTAATTATTACAATCGAAGTTTTTGAATGACTAGATTGTATTTTTCTAAGCTTATGATGTCACAAATATTGGACCCTGTCAATGTCAGGTAGTGATGAATGATGATATCATAAACGGTTACTTACCCTATGATAATTATTAATAGCTATGAAAAGTGGTAATTGAAAAATAAGAAAAATAAAAACTTTTCTCGAATGAAACATTTTCCAATAACAACTTTCACAGTATTTTTTTTTAATTTTTTTTACCAAATTTACATGATAGTTAACATACTATCAAGTAGATATTAGTCACCATCATTATCTCATACCATCACATGGCATCCCACTTGCTATTGAAAACCCATAATAACCGAAGTATATTAAGATTTCAATATTCAATATAATAAATAAATCTATTTGAAAAATGTGTTTCTTGAAACAAACATATGGTTTTGCCTTTTATAAAATTCTAGGTATTATACATAATGTATATATAACAAATCTAAAGCCTAGATAAGATTTTTGAAGTGAACCTACTCCTTTCCTCGATAATTCCAAGCATCCCATCCTGGACCAGCCACAGCAGCAGACATGAAAGTTTTTTTGAAAGTAACCCTTTAGTAAGGACCATATACTCTTCCTAGTAAAATTTGACCACCTTTCCCATGAATTTCTCCACCATCAAATACAAACCCACTTGGATCAATCGATGATTGTTGACCTTGAGCTGTCACACAAGCCTTTGTGAAATGATATGGTGGTCTTCCAGTGGTTGTATTCATCATACAACGCTGCATAGGAGCATATCAATTAGGTCTTAGCTCAAAAAATCAACACTAGTCATGAAATTGTTAGTTAGAAGTTTTTTTTTTTTTGCCCAAGTTAGTTAAAAGTCGTTTATTAGTTACTTTTAGTGACAATGTTTCTAAAATGATCAATAATGGCTAGTTATTAATATGGGTGAATGTTATTCTTGGTAATTGAATATTATTGTGCAATTAATTACGCAAAATTTAAAATTATCAATTTACTATCTAAACTTTACCTATTTATAAAATTAACAACCCTAATTTTATCATATTATGCAATTAGCTCTCCAAATTTTTCTTATTTCTAACATTAACTATCTCCTCTAATATTAATATTGAACTCAAAACGTTTATAGACAGTAAATTAACAGTTTATGAACTTCGAGATTTTAATTGCATCATCTAGTATGGTTCAAGTACCAAGGTGACATTTACCTTATTAACGTCTAGAAACTTTCGAATATAATATTGAACCTTGCGGTTGGATTGACCAGAGCCGAAGACATAACTCTGTAACCCCTTGAATGCAGCAATTGTAAGGGTTTGTTTGGATGATCTGTTTTTTATCTGTATCTGTATCTTTTTTAAAATGATATGTGTAAATATGTCTGATTTGTATATATATTTTATCTATATTTGATTTATTTGATCTTTTGATGAGAAATGTCAACTTTTTTTTATCTCTATCTATTTCTTGATAAATAATTTATTAAAAAAAGTTTAAAAAAAGTGTCTGTATCTATCTACCAAAAAAAGCCACACAAACAGACCCAAAAGTGATGCTGTCCTTCGCATCCCATAACATATGTTTTACTCCTAAGAAACTACAGTTTATGAAGACGGCTTTGTCCCCTGAAACCTTCGCTGCGACTGCCGGTGCTTGAACGGGGCCATGCACGGTTTTAGGAATTCTGATTCGGGGAAAACAAACTCATATGCCTTTAATTTGTTTGTCCTGGATGATGAGCTAAACAATATATGATGACATGGCATGTCACATAATACCTAATAGCTATATATGTATATTCTAAATGAACCAATATTAATGGCAAGTTATTTAATGTGATTAGTAGTGAATAAATATTAATAAAAATGCAAGATATAATCATATTTAGTTGTGGAGACATAAGGTACATAGTGTGTGAGTAATAACTAATTAGTCTTTTAGTCTTTTTTCATAATCCACAAGGTAAAAGTGGTATTTTATTTAGCATGATTAGTGGTAGTTAAAAATAATTAAAGGTACAAGATATAATTTTATTGGGTAAATTGCATAGACATCCGCTGAAAACTTTAAAATTACATAGATCCCATAATTTTTTAAAAGTCAGCATTTAGACTTCTTGAAACATTTTGTGAGCTCTTTTTTTTAATATGTTGGTAGCTAATGTATATCATTTTGTTAACGTGGAAACAAAATAATTGGATTAAATGTCATGTTGAGTTTATGTGCTAATGTGACTAATTTAACTTAATTTTCCTCAGTATATTGATATCAAATGGAAAAGAAAAGAAAGAAAGATAAAAATCAACTTTATATATACCAAATTATCATTCCTCATACCCAATTTTCTTTTGCCTGTTAGTGATTCTACCATCTTTCCAATGTACATGGTGGAATTTTGTGAAGAGAAAACAGTAGAAAGCCGAATAACAACATGTCCATAACAAAAATCATAATTTGGATGATCGTCCAAATGATACAGGCTTACAACTTCCTCCTCATCAAATTCTTGAGGACATTCTATTGTTATTAGTTTTAACCAGTCTATGGCATTAATGCATTTTACTACTCTAAACAAGGTGAGGTCCTCACCAACATGATTCTCATTATAAGCAACTTTCTTAACCACATATATATTAATTGCAAAAAGAAAGGGTGCCAACTGAAATTAACCTTGTTGAATCTACACATTTTATTATCCTATCTTGTCTAGCTACATCAACTTTAATTCCAATGTTGATGATTAAAAGGACCCTTTTTTTTTTAAGTTTTTCTTTTTTTGGCCTTTTTTCCCCTTCTCTTTTCTAACAACCACCTTATCTTTTTGCAAGAAAGTGGCCAAGACCTATGAATGGGTTCTTTTGCAAGTGATGTTGAAGTCCCCCAAGAGCTGGATTCCAAAGGTTTGGGATTTCTTAGGGATTTTTTTTTTTTTTTTTTGCATCGAATAACAATGTGTTGTTTCATTTATTTAGTAAAACTGGAAAATATTTTATGTAATAATCAGTTATATATATTGTTCATTTTGTTTCATCTCCTATTTATGAGTCTTGTCCCTTCACACCTAAGAATTTTTTTTGCCAAAATTCATACGCAAGAGTTAAGTCGGGGTAATTTTGTATAAAATAGGGTTGATTTCTTTTTTTTTTTTTTAATATTGTATCCAACTTATAGAGAAAAAGAAAAGGTAATAGATTAAATTAAGCATGATAGTGCATAAATATAATGTGACATTTAATCTAATTATTTTTATACCTTGTCTATAACATAACACATGTTAGCTTAAAGATGGGGACCTATAAATATTTCAAAGGATCTAAATACTTGACTTTTTTAAAAATAAAGATCATATAATTTTAAAAGTTTTCAAAAAGTGTTCGCCTAATTTGCCCAACTTTATTTAACCATCACCCACACAAGTTTTCCAAGACAACATCCACGTGTCATGTTATCTTATTTCCTACTCCCACTTCGAACTCATTTATTATAATCAATGAATATAACATATTATAACTTATGTATTAGACAATTGTTATCAAAATTAATTCTATACCCAATGGGTCTAAGAGGTTTTGTATTGTACTCTTTGACTCTCATTTATGTGTAGGTTTAAACATTAATAAGTCCATCACATAAAAATAAACCAAATAAGAAAGCCAAATATCAATGCAAAATTTGCCAGAGCTGAGAAAGTAGGACTAGTGCTTGTTGTGTGATGGGCATCGGATTTGATAGTCGCCGTTTAGACTTTCCCCACGACAAAAATGCAAGTCTTATGTCGTGGAATAGTTACTTGTTCTCCGCATAAATAGAATAAAAATCATTAATGGTCTTTAAAATGCAAATAATTGTGTTTGTTGCAAAACACCAGCAGCTCATTCACTTGATGGTGCATATAGAATAAGGGAATAAAAATGTAATAGAGTTGTAATGATTATTAAAATATTAAAAAAAAGAAATTATTTAAGGCAAAATAACTATTATACCTTTTGTCTTTATAAAGAGAGAGGATAATTATATACGTGATATTTTCAAGATAGGAACATTTATGATAAAGTTAAAAAATAAACCATTGAATATTAATTAATAGGTGTGGGGACACGAATTGTTATTCATTATTTTACATAATAGTAGTTGATTATGAATTATAATTCTTTTCAAGTGAACATTGTAAGTTTTAGGTAGAATGAGAAGAAAATGAATAACTATTCATATTAAGTGAACGACTGTAATTAGTTTTTAATTCTCTACAGTCTTATTTCTTAGGAAGAGCTGTTAACTGTTATTGATTCTCTCATAAAAATATATTAAATAATCATTCATTACCAATAACTATAAATAGTGATTTAAATTTGGAATTGATTTTGTTTTTATAATATTGTTTTTTATGAAATACCCCAAACCTTCACCTTAAATTAGAAAATGAGTTTAGATAGATTAAATAAGTCAAATGAATTATAAGAAATAATTAGACAAGTTGACATAATTAGATTAGTAATTAATTAAGTTGAAATTTGAGATTTCAATTCCTAAATCTCTAAACATGTTATTAAAATGTTTAGAGGATTCATAAACTCTTAATTCATAGCTTAAATTCCGATTCCTAAATCCTTATAAAATTTGAGTTCATTTGCTTCTACACAACTATCAGTTCTTAAATCCAAACTCAAATTAAATATTTTTTTTATCTAAAATAAATTCCTAAATTAAGTTTTATTTTAAAATTTTAATTTCTAACATAATGGTTATGAAATCATTTCCTAAATATTTCTAAAACTAAAGATATTGATATAAAAGTTCTAAATCCAATAACCTTATTTTAAAATATCGTAATTTTAACCTTATTTTTCCTTTTAGTTTTTCCTTCCCTGCCTCTTTGTTCTTTTCCTATT
Source organism: Combretum micranthum (assembly GCA_024138025.1). Classification (NCBI taxonomy): domain Eukaryota; kingdom Viridiplantae; phylum Streptophyta; class Magnoliopsida; order Myrtales; family Combretaceae; genus Combretum; species Combretum micranthum. The sequence continues at coordinate 1,255,903 of JAMXBD010000247.1, read as the reverse complement.
TTTTTCCTCCAAAATTCATTTATCTCTCTCTCTCCTTTCTTTCTCTTTTCTTTCTCTCCTTTCTCTTTTCAATCTCTCAAATTCATCTCCCCAAATGTCAATTTCAAAAGGAATAAGAGAGGATTCAAGTAGAAGATGAAGATAGGAGAAGATAAACCAAATTAGAACAAGAAGAAGATCAAGTACATGCTTGCTAAAAGATAAGTGTTGTTGTTTTTCTTGTTTTCATTATTTTTATTACATTATATGATAAATTGATGTTAGATTTAAGTAGAAATTGTGATGAAATTGATAAATATGTTGGTTTAATGTTGAGATGGGTGTGCGTGAGGAAGAAGATGATGAATAATGAATTGGGATGGATTGATGTTGTTTGAAGTTGTTGGATAGAGTTTGAAGTGTTAGAAGTTATTATAGGTGTTTATTTGATGTTAGAATTGATGTAGGAAGTGTATAAGTTGATGAAAATGTGTAAAAATGAGTTTTCAAAATAAAGGAAATTCATAACAAGTGATAAGGGAGCAATCACGGGAGTGATAAAGGGAGTGAAACGCTCTAATCATGTGACTTTCTCAAATCACAGGCATGATAAAGGGAGTGAAACGTTCTGATCATGTGATTTTCTCAAATCACGGGCGAGATCGCGGGAGTGATAGGTTCCTCTGTAGCTTGATATGTTTTTGTAATTTGATCATAACTTTTTCATATGATATCAGATTAAGGTGATTCAAGTTGCTATAGAAAGCTTAAAAAAAGATCTGTAATTTTCATGTTTTAAGTTTTTACAAATTCTAAAATTATAAATACTTAAATTCTATTTCTTTTCATCTAATACATTCTCCAAACAAAATTAAAAACTTGTTTTTGTTTGTTAAAGTGTGTTTGCTGAGGAAATGAATCTTTTTGAGCTAAAATGAGATAGGTAAATAATATTTGATGTGTTATATTAGTTAATTGATGTAATTAAAACTGATTTAGGTGGATTTATAAATTTAATAAATAACTGGATTAAATATAGAAGTTAGTTATAAAATGAACTTAGCTAACAAACTTAGGTTCAACTTGATTAAATAGACTTGAATGAGTTAAAGTAAATTAGATTAAGTTAGTTTAACCATCTTTGACTTAGTTTTTGAATTAAATGATTAAGATTAATTAACTTGGCTAAGTTTAAGTTAATATAAGTTCAAGTTGACATGTATTCTTGATGTATAATGAATTAATAATGAATCTAAGTACAACATGACTTAATGAACTTCACTAAGCTAAAAATGAGTTAGATTGTTTAAGTTTAATTAACTTGACTTAGTAAATGACTTAAATGACTAATTTTAATCAATTTGACTAAGATTAAGCTAAAATTGGCTAATAGCTAATAATTGGTATGGGCTAATGAATTAGGTTCATCTTTGAATAACATGAGGAGTATATTGTTTCAAATGTTTGCTTGTTTTAGTTATAAATGTTTTTGAATATGAATGCTTTGCTAATGCTTTTATAATAAATGACTATGATCAAAGTGAAAAGAGATATTTTGACAAATAGAGGAGAGTTGTCCATATTTCAGTGGAGCGATCTTTGCAGCCATAGTGGGGTTCCAAATTAGTGTCTGATCAAATAAGATGTTAATAAAAGAAGTTTGAGTGGAGTGGATAATTAATATAAGTTCTTATATGAGTTTGATATAAGTGGATAAATAATTTAGGTTTTTATAAGAGTACTTTCTTCATAAACAGAAGTGGATACATGAATTCTCTTCTGAGAAGGTTTTTTATTCTTCTAGATTATCTTCTGAAAGGATTCCTAAGACCCTATTTGGATTTCATACGAGAGGTACGCAATAATATGCTTGTTTCTTACCTAGGTTAGGCATAACTAAATTATTTTAATTTAAGAAAACTTAAATATTGTTTGTTTTGATTGTTTATTATGCCGTTGAATCTGTTTTAGGGAGCGACACCTTGCTCAGATTGGGGGCACGGTAGTTTAGGTGCTTAGGCCACCCCTGTCATGATGCAATGACTTTCATAAATGGTACGGCAAATGAAATAATATGATTTAATCCAAATATTTATGTGAACAGTAGGATTAGGTGATATTATGGATTAAATTAAGTGAAGATAAGAAACGCCGATAACCCTATATGAGACTATTTTTCGTTTATGGATATATCATCTAGGAGATATAAGTCCCGAACAACTTATATAAATCCCTTGAGCATCGGGATTGTTGCTCAAAACCCCTAGATATCCTTGTTGTTTGGAATTTGAAGACTCCAGTGATGTTTGACTAATTAAAGATTATATAATAACTTGTTGATGTTGTGCATTTGCACATAGCTTAAGCTCGTGTGCCACATCGTATGTGATTGTGTTATGTGTACTAGGTTTCAGCTCATTCTTGTTGTTGTTATTCTTTTTACATGATTTATTGTTGAAGATGATGAGTTGATGTTGATGAGTTGTTGTCATTGATGATGATGTTTGATGATGGTGTTGATGTTATGGTGTTGTCTCGGGTTTGGGCGCTTCGGTTGATTCGGAAAGGAATGGTAGATGAGTGTTTGAGTTAAGGGTGTGATTTATTTCAGTTGTTTTATTTCTTCTTTTTGTTTTAAGAGATGGATTTACATTTTGAGATTTGTAATATTTTTTAAGAGGCCTATGGAGCCTAAATGTTTTGAAACTGTAGATCTATTTTTAAGGGTAGATTATAAAATGTGTTTAATAAAGTTTAGTACATCGCTGCTAAATCCAGTTATTTGAAAATCTAATTAAACGATTTCATAACCTAAAATTGATTAGTAATATTCAACATAAACAAAATCTTTTAAAGGAAGCCTGAGTGTGTAATACTTTAGAGTATTTTACGTGGTAGTGCCATAATTGATTTAATGTTGGATTAAATTTTTAGGGCATTATAGTTTAAATAAATAAATATAAAATCTTATCACGACTCTAATTCATTATTCACTAATAGGAATTCAATTATAACCTATATCAATTATTAACGTAATGAGAAATATTAGATATTTTTATCTCTAAAAACTCTACACTAGCAAGTAACATTATCAAAAATTTTCTTTCTTCAAGAACCTTTTCTTTTCCTTTTTTGGTTTTTTTTTTTTAAGTTCTTCTTGATATACTTACATCTATCATGTCAACTCATTTCACACTTGTTCAGCATTCAAGCTTTAATATGATCCTAATTAAACTTACAAGTTAATTGAATAAAAATTTCATAAATTTTGAGCTCAATCCAATAGTTTGAATTGAAGCTAAACTTGACTTAATATGGATTAAATTGGAGTAAAAATCAAGCCAAATTAAATAGATCTAACCTAATTTGGTTGGTTTATTCCTATAGTTGGAGGGATTTTAAAAATCATGTTTGTGTATGTGTTTAACTTTATGTTGGAAAACACCATATTATTAACCAATCACCAAGTTAGCTAAATGAAATATAATAATTTATACAAAAAATTCAAATTTGCATTAAATGTTAGAATGGTGTTATTAGGTACTTTTTTTCAAATGAAAAAAAAGGGATAAATTACTAAAACACCTCTTAAACGAGTAGTGCGGATTGATCCCATACTTTGAAAATGTGTCTTTTAATCTTCTAATCTATAAACAATTAATAAGTTAAGGGTATTTTGTATCTTTCTGTCCAAATAGTATAATATTTATACGGTTTTCAAGTGTACTTTTTGGACAAATATTTTTACGGTTTTCAAGGTAGAAGGATAGTTATTTCTTCGGTTTTAGGAAAGTACAGTGAACTCCTATGCCGAAGTTATCCCTTTACCAAAAAAATGGTAAATAATCTAGCAATTTTTTGGATACCTTAGGATAAGGTGAAGAGAAGTAGAAGCATGGGGATCTTGCACTGAATGACGTCACAAATAAAGAATATTTTGACATATATCAATTATTTTTATTTTTTTTATAAAGTACGTGAACTTTCTTTTCATGTTATTTATTCCCCTCCCTTCCCCCTTAAATCACCATCTTCATTGCTTACACCATGACAAGATATAAAAATTTAAATAAGCAATCTATCCGTCAATATTTATCTTACAAATAAAGAATATTTTGACATATATGTGACAAACATCCTCATCATCATCCATCATCACCGTCAACAACTCAACAACATCAACAACTCAACAACATCAACAGCATCATCAACAACTCAACAACATCAACAGCATCATCAACAACTCATCATCATCATCATATCAAAACCTATAAAAAAAAACAACAACAACAACAAGAATAAGCTGAAGCCTAGTACATAGTAACACAATCACACACAAAGTGACACACGCGCCTAACTAAATGCAATGCAACATCAACAAGTTATTATATAATCTTTAATTAGTCAAACATCACTGAAGTATTCAAACTCCGAATAACAAGTATATCTGGAGGGTCCTGAGTAACAATCTCAATGCTCAGGGGGTTGATATAAGTTGTTCGATGACTTATATCTCCTAGATGATATATCCATAAAAAAAAAAATAATCTCATTTAGGGTTCTCAGTCGTTTCTCATCTTCACTTAGCTTAATCCATAATATCGCCTATCTCAAGTGTTCCCATAAACATTGAACTAAATCATTTTATTTCATCTTAAGAATAAGCAAATATTATACCGATACTAATAACCCCATCGACTACCCACCGTACCACTTATGAAAGTCATTGCATCATGACAAGGGCAACCTAAGCGTCTAAACTACCGTACCTCTAATCTGAGCAAGGTACCACTCCTTAAACTGGATTCAACAACGTAATAGACAACCAACACTCATCAATTATTAAGCCGAATTTAAGTTCTTAATCCATTTTAGATGTCTATCCTAATATCCAATACGCAAATTACTGCATACCTTATTTATTTGAAGTCCAATCAAAATAGAAGGCAAAACATAAGCTAATTCAGAAGATAGATCAGGTATTCACATCTATACATTTAAGAATTAAGCTCATATAAGAAATCTAGTTTAATATCCACTCATCTCAAACTTGTTTTATTACCCTATTTGATCAAACACTAATTTGGAACGCTACTATGACTGCGAAGATCGCTTCGCTAAAATATGGACAGTTCTTTGTCTGTCAAATTATTTCTTTTCACTTTGTTTATGAATTTTATAACAAAAGCATAATCAAGGCATTTATATCCAAAAACATTTATAACTAAAACAAGCAAACATTCGAAATAACATACTCCTCATGTTATTCAAAGATTAACCTAATTCATTAGCCTATGCCAATTATTAGCTATTAACCCATTTTAGCTTAATCTTAGCCAATTTGATTAGAATTAGTCATTTAATTCATTTACTAAGTCAAGTTAATTAAACCTAAACAATCTAACTCATTTTAGCTTAGTGAAGTTCATTAAGTCATGTTGTAATTAGATTCGTTACTAATTCATTATACATTTAAGATCCATATCAACTTGAGCTTATATTAACTTAAACTTAGTCAAATTAATTAACATTAATCATTTAATTCAAAAACGAAGTCAATGATGGTTAAACTAACTCAATCTAATTCACTTTAACTCATTCAAGTCTATTTAATCAAGTTGAATCTGAGTTTGTTAGCTAAGTTCATTTTATAACTAACTTCTATATTTAATCCAATTATTTATTAAATCTATAAATCCACCTAAATCAGGTTTAATTACATCAATTAACTAATATAACACATCAAATATTATTTATCTATCTCATTTTATCTCAACAAGATTTATTTCTTAAGCAAACATACATTTAACAAACAAAAATAAGTTTTAAACTTTGTTTGGAAAATGTATCAGTTGAAAAGAAGTAAAATTTTGACCTTGATACGTTTTGAATTTACAAAAACTCAATGCATGAAAGTTGTAGATCATTTTTTATGCTTTCTAATGTAATTTGAATCATCTAAATCCGAGTTCGTATAAAAAAGGTATGATCAAAAGTCTATCACGACTAGAGAGAAGCACAAGCAGATACCTTCAGCCATGTTTCTCTTGTTTTAAACACACATACGAGAACAAGTGAGATACACGATGGGATGTGGGACCTCTGTGTTCTAACCGTGCTATTCTGGGTTTCAACTCATTTAAAAGACTAGAGAGAAGCACAATTGAACAGGGAGAGCCGTGTTTACCTCGTACTCATGCTCTATCATTGTTTTTCGAAATTTAACTTGTTTTTCAACTTTGTTTTACATCATTTCTCATCATCTAACATCTTATATACAACATACAAGCCTAGAATCATCTTTTTTAACATCTATACACATGTTTTACTTCATTAACTTCGAATCCTACCATGAATCATCTAACCTATATGTGTAAACTTAACCTAGAAAACTTACATGTTCTTATATTCATCATTAACCAACTCAAAAACACTTCGATAAAACTAACCAAACCAACAATTCATTCTTTAACTTCATCCATTCAAACACACATCCAAAACACTTATACCATAAACCATATACTCATAATCACTTTCATACTTCATTCACAATTAGAACATACACTTAATTTAGCCAATTCAACCTCTCTAAACTATCCAACACTTCTTATTTCAAACTCCTAACATCTCTACACCTCAAATCATTTACTTAGCACATACTATAAGCTCAATAACCAACCAAATACAACTCAACACACAACTAACACACTTAATTCATCATATTCAATTCATGGCATGAAACCCCACTTTACAAGAAAACTCAAACAACTTAATAAACATACAACCAATCAAATACATACTTTAAGAAGCTTTATGTCTTGTTGAAAATCACTTGGACTTAGGGTTTTGACCTTTTTAAGGGTTTAGAGTGCGAGGTTTTGAAGAAATAGAGAAGACAATATATAAGAAAAGTTGTAAAATTCGTATAGATTTTTGGGTCTGGTTTGGGAGTGTATTTTTAATAAAAAAATCAAGCTTATTCTTACCAAAATGTTGACTTTAGGGGCTGCTAGGTTAGGGGCTTTAATTTTCATGGGTTAAGGCTTGATTTTAAGCAAAAAAATCAATGTGTTTAGGCTTGTTTTATGTCTAAAATTTTTGCTATGTTTAGTAAATGTATTGAGTATATTTTAACTTGTTTTAAACCAATTTCCATACATTTCATTACACTTACAAATTCATAGACACACTATTTATTCACACTAAGATATATCAATATTCAAATACATTAATTTAATATATATAACCCATACTAACACAGATCATATACATCATTTTTCAAAATCATGCACAAATGCATTAACACACATATATGAATTTGGGAATTATGGCTATTTCATTAACATGTTTAGAGATTTAGGAATTGAAATCTCAAATTTCAACTTAATTAATTACTAATCTAATTATGTTAACTTGTCTAATTATTTCTTATACTTCATTTCATTCATTTAATTTATTTAAACTCAATTTCTAATCTAAGTGAAGTTTGGGGTATTTCAGTTGTCGAAGTGTGAGTGCTCCAATGTTGATTTGCTACACTCTAATTATAAGAAATAACCTATTGATTTTTGCATTGTACTAGATTAAGCATGCATGCTCATCTTATGTGTGTGTGCTTGTGTTATTGTTGTACTTAGTTTCGACTCATTATTTGCTTCTTTCTAGGTACTGATTAGATTATGATGTTTTAGACGATGGTGATTGTCTCGAGTATGGGATGACTCTAGATAATTTTTTTTGAATAGTAAAGCGAGTTTGGATCGCTAGATTTTATTTTATTTTGTGTTAAAATTAGATTTATCTTTTGGAACTTGTATTTTCTTAAAATGCGTGGTTATAGAGCCCATGTTTTATAATTGAAGCTTTAAAACTTTGTACTACCATCATGAAAGGGTATTTTTGTTTGAGATACTTGATGGTATGGTGTTTTTGTGAAGGTTAGAAGGTGGACTACTCAAAAGAGTAGCTTGTGGTTTTGTTTATGAAAGCTAGTCTACTAATAGGAGTAGATTATGGAATGTTTTGTGAATTTTATTTCACTGCTACAAAATCCAGTTGTTTGCAAAATCTCGTCACATGATTTTAGAATATAAAACAGGCTAGCAACTGTTCATGGTAAATAATTTCTTTTAAGGTAGCCCGTGCGCATAATGCTTAAGCATTATATGAGGCAATTGGACATGCCTTGAGCTTATTTCGGGGCTTAACATTCTAAATCTCCATAGGGGGTCCAATTTCATCAATTTGCCCTATACTATAGTGAATAAGTAGCTAAAACTCGAAACCCTAAGTTCAAATTACAAATTCAAATTAAAAAATTAAAGAAAAATAAGAGCAAACACTCATTTGAATTAGGTTTTTTATGTTTGTATATACTATTAGGGTAAGAAACATATGCTCAAAGCTTACCAATTTCATGAATTTTAACATTTCCGTTCTTGGGATATTTTGAGCATGAATTTGATCGTTTATGTCTATATATACTACTAGTGTCATTTGCCTTATAACGTGACTTTTCAAAATTGTCAAATAATATATTATAACATTTACTTAGACTTTCTTGTGTGGTATCCTCAAAAACTCCTTCCTGGGATTGTTGTAAAAATCTTCTTTCAATCCAGGCATATGAGTCAATTAATATAAATTTTTTAATCTTAACATCAATGAGAGGCTTTTTGAACAATTTTGTAGGGGTTTTTTAATAACACTATAAAAAGGTTTACATACCGTACCTGAACTTTGAAGGTCAATTTAATACTTTATCAAAGATTTCATAACTTTTTTTTACTGTCTTACTAATAACATTTGATATGTTTCCTATTGTGGAAGTCACACCTATTAGTATTAAATTATGTTAGACATGATGGTAAAAATTTAATTATATGTTGCATATTTTATGTGTACAAATAGAATGAATGATATTAAGGAGGTAGTAAAAATAGTCACAAAAAAATTTGATTGAGTGTCAAATGGAACATTTCAAAGTTTAAATACTAAATTGAATTTTTATATAAAGTTTAAATTTCAAATTTAATATTTACCCTTTTTAAATAAAATTGATGTTGAGAGTATTCTAGTGATATAATATTTTATAAAAATCGAACATTACATGCGAACAATTTTTTATGATCAAACTTATCATAGATAAATAATTTTCTTTTTATTTCTAAAATAACATATCGGTTAAAAATTTAAAATTAATTTTCAATGAATTAATACATAACTTTCCTTTAATTTTTAAAATAATATATCACTTAAGAAAAATAAAATATCAGTTTTTAATAATTAATCTGTGGATAGACACTAAAGTGCATCAAAATTAAAGTACAAATACTAAAATGCAATTAAAACTAAAGTACAAACACTAAAAAGTAAAAAATATGACGCTATTAATTTTTCTATTATTAGAGTCATCAAATTGATACTAAATTGAAATTATAGGCATTCAATTGCTAAAATTGAAAGTTTAAATATTAAATTATCAAAAAAAAAAATATAGACACTTCTGGTGCTTTTATATCATAATATTATGAGTTGTTCAAGTTTCAAAACAATCCAGAGAAAATGATAAAAATTAGAGAGGATTCAATTTTGGTAAAACAGTAGATACAAAGCCTGTGTTTGAATCGGTAGAAATTAGTGAAAGGCAGTTTGAAAGTCGTAGAAAGGGATGGAAATGAGATGTTTGATAATTTTAAAAGCTGCTTAAATGGAGAGAAATAGGTAGAAAACTGTGGAAAAATAATCCTACATTTTTCTTCTCAAATTTAGACAGAAACAAGTTGAAATTGGTGGAAAGCATCGCATTTACAAAAATAACCTTAATTAAACATAAAACATTTTTTAACTTAAAACTTAAAAGGGTACTTTAGTTAAATACAAATTACATTTTTCTTCTTTCCCTCCCATTATCCCTGATGCCTTCATTTCCACTAATTTACTTTTCCACTCTTTTTTGCGCTTGTCCCGCAACTTTCCGCCTTTGCTATGTTGCCAAGCCTAGCCCAAGTTGTACAAGAGTGTCATGATGAGAACTCAAATCTATCATCTTCCTCTTCTTCCTGCTCTTCCACTTCCCACTTCTCCACTTTCTCCAAACCCTAAGCTCCCTCCTCTTCCTCCTCCTTCTCACAAACCCACACATCGTACCGCTGCAAAAACCAATTGGGACTCCAATGCAGAGCCTATCCCAAAACGACGGTTCAGATATAACCTCGAAGACGAGTTCTACGTTGATAATGATGGTGGTGGGTTTGGTTTTGATTTTAATAGCAAAGATAGAGACAAAAAAAGAGTATGGTGGAGTGATGACTACGATGATGATGAGGAGGAGGAAGTGGGGTTCGGCGTAGACGCTGAGTTTTGGGTGTTTAAGGTAATGCTTATGATATTTTATCTGTTACATAGATACTACAATTTATGATTATGATTTCCAAGATAATTAACTTGTGGTGTGGTGTGTGGGTTATTTAAATTATTATATAATGCTTTCCTTATTCGAGATTTTTTTGACTTAATTAAATGGGTTGAAAAGAGCGGACGAACTCAAAAATCTTGATCTTTGAAACCAATCACCATGAAGCACAAGCTTTAGGATTTTTGGGTTCGAGCTTGTGCATAGTATCAATTTGAGTGTATCCAAACTCCAAACAGATGTTTAGTTTAGAACTTTGGCCTTTTGATATAAAAGTTTAAGCTTGTGATATAGTGTAGGCTATTAAAATTATTATACAACACTTTACAGGTGCTATGAGGTGTTTGAATCCCTGTTTGATCATTTGCTGTGGCTCTAATTTGGGTTCTTGTATCAGCACTTGAGCTGATTTAATTGATTCCCATGTTGCCTGGCTCAATTACTGTCGTAGACAGCATTATGGTTTTAATCAAAATTTCAACGCATTGCTATGGTACCTCTTCCAAGCAAGTGCTGTTTAAGCAATATATGCATTGACATTGCCATTAAATTTAGATATTTGTCATTGTATATATTTCCTCATTAATAAAATTTTTGATTGATTGACAGTACTAAGCATCGTACAGAAGCTGATTTAGATGGTGAGTAATTCAATGAATGCAACAAAAACTAGGATTCTGATTCTTGTGGTTATTAATCATCAGTTATGTTTTAAGCATTAGAGTTCCATGCCTTTGAGGGCCTTGATTTCGTTGGACGGTAATGATTTTTTTGTTCCATGCAAGGTGTTTATTGGACTTTTGTTTTGGGTATTTGTTATAATTAAATCCGGACAATTAGCAAACACTATCATAGTAATTTTAAAAGGTTGTGGTTACCAGTAGCTTTTAGCAATAGCTAATGATAGGCGGTGAAGGGTGTAGTTAATGTGCGATGATGTAGTTAACTTTAGAAAATCGGAAAAATGATTTCTTATTCCTCATTTTCCATGGCAACTAACCGTCATTACTAGTAGTCCACTGCTATCACATTTCAGTATTACTTGCTACTGCTATCACATTTCAGTATCACTTGCTACTGGGTTATTGACATCCATAGTTTCTTAAGACTACAATGATAGTATTTGAAAAATGCAAAACTTTGATTGTCACAAATATAAAAAGTTCAAAAACGTTTTCCGAGAAATAAACACACCTTAAGTGCAGAGAACAGTATACAGCTGTCAACACATGAGCTGCAAAAGATTTGACTTTTATTTTCCAACCCTGAAATCATACCATTAGATAGTTGGGTTGTTGAGTCTTCTCTTCAGTGCGCAGAATGTAATGGGAGCAGAAGGATCATATTACTTGTTTTTATCATTAGGTATTCTACTTGTTTCCCTCCTCTATTCTAAACTTTTTGTCCACTTCTCTGGTTGGGTTTTCATATGTCTTATTTTAGCAGATTACTAATAGATTGCATATCAGTCATTAGCATAACAAATGAAAATCAAGTGCGCAAAGTAGTACCCATTGAGGTAAACTTGCAGAGCCACATAAATGTACTAATGCATCAAGCTGTTCAATATATTTCTTAAAATGCTTTCTGATGAAATCTTCTATAGTGGGAAGGAAGTTATTATGATCAATATGATGGAGAATGTCATCATAAGTTCCATTGTGATTTCTTCTTGTCAAATTTCTTTCTTTTCAGGCCTTAGTTATTTAATGGAAATGAGACTAACATTTATCAACTGTAATGCAGAATGCCCATACGGTTAGTATCTTGTCTGGCAGAGATTGGTGAGGTTGCCAGGATCTCGTGTTTGTTTAGTCAATAGTTCTGTGGCAGGTCCAGCAGCTAAGATGCTATATACGGATCCAACTATTTGAGAAAATTTAACTGTGTAAAGTAGCATAATGATAGCAAAAGATATCTGTATTGTAACTATTGTTCTTTTTCTACAATTTTAATTTAACTGCCTCTTGTGCTGCGATTTCAACTGTGCTTTTGTTCAACCTTTTGTTTACTAAATATTATAAGATATTGCTAGGCTATTTCATCATTGATTGCAACCTCGTGCTAATAGCTCTCCTTTATGCCATGATGCTTGTTGACTGTTCCGAAACCAAATATCATAGATAGCTGATTAGCTGTTAAGTATTGACCTGATTATTTACCTAAGCAGAAGTATATAGATGTGTATGTTATGTGTATGAAGCTGGTTTGTAAATTGTGGTTGTTATCATGGACATTTTTGTCTCAAAATGTCTGACAATATTGCAGATATTAAAAGCTTTGGGATGGATGTTTCCTGCAGTCGCCATATCATGGCTATTAGGAACAGGTCCAAATGCTTTCATTATGGCCTTAGCCGTTCCATTGGGACAGACAGTAATATCCCTTGTATTTGACAAGCTGTGGGGAAGTACAGTTGATGTTCCCAAACCTAGGCGCAGGACTCAGGCCAAGAAAAAACCTTTCTCACGAGCCGCAAATGATGTCAGGACAAGTAACCAACAACAAGAAAGCCATGCTGCTAGTGAAAGGGAAAATTATCGGTCTTGGGTTTCAGCAGAAGGTCCGTATGAGAAAACACGAGGGCGCACTGCAAAGTATGGTGGATGGGATGATCTAGATAGGAAAGTGGGGGCTGGTAATGATTCTGCAAAGATGTCAGATCAGCCAGTAGATGGGTCAGCAAAGCAATGGAAGAGAGTTACAGTAAGTAGGATAGGAAGGGTCAAGGAAACACCATTGCTTATCAGGCTGTTAATTGCTACATTTCCATTTTTAGGCTCCTGGACCAAGCTATTATTTTGATTTGTGTAGTTCAATGTCTGACAAATTTCCATTGGTCTCTTACTACACATGACTCCGCTGATTTCATTTCTCTGAGTCAAAGGAACAGTCCCAGATAGATGCTTATTATTCCTTTACAGGTGTTGCAGTCTGGTGATATTTGTGAGGTGGAGTTTGATAAGAATAAGTCACTCTGGGTGGGCCAAAGCGAGGTCTTGGTGATTTTCATTCATCCTTGTTTTCTGTGAAAACTACACATTCTATAGGAAAAAGGGAATAAATGGGTATTGACTTCCAAGTGCTGAATACAAATCGGGGGCCATTCTGCATGTGAGATATGGTTTATGCCTATTTTATGAGAGGTGCTAGATGGCTATCACACACTTCTTTAGTCACTGCTTAATAGATTTCTATGATTCAAGCCAGCAAAAGACTCTTCATCATAGTTGGATCAATATACTTTCCATCCTGTAATGAAGTGCCAGATGGAAGAAGTGAGCAAATCATCAGTTGGATGAACTTTTGTAGCAGGGAATATGAATATGGTGTACCGAAGATGTCTAGACCTGGTTAATTACCTAAGCAAAAGTATATAGATGTGTACATGCATATATGAAGCTAGTTTATAAATTGTGGTTGCTCTCTGGGACATCTTGTCTGACAATTTGTGCAATATATAGCAATATCAGCTGTGTAATTGCTGCCCTTTTTATAGAAGCTCTTTTAATTTGAATTTGATATTAAGAAAGAGGATCAAGCTTCAACGATACGAGTTTCAACTTCTTAGGGGCATTCTCCCGTCTTAAATAGTCTTGCTAAACTTAAGCCATATACAAAGAAACATATATAACATAAGTCTACTATAGAGATTTTTCCTAAAAGTCTATGTTAGGAAAAATCATAGGTGATCATACTGTAGAAACGGGGTTTCTTGGTGTCAACCATAGGTAATCAACCTGTAACAAAAAACTATAAGGGTATAAGCAAAACTAGCTTAGTGAGATAACTCTCATCTACAAAAACATTTTCATATATCAAACAAGTATTTAAACAATCATATGAGAATGCATCAATCACATGAGCAAACAAATTACACAAGATTAGTTGGGGTTGGGTAGCTACAAGCCCTATATGACCATCAATAGTTATAGACTTTTCGGCTCCTACTCGCTCGTGTAGATTTTTCGGCTCCTACTTGCCCGTGTAGACTTTCTGACTCCTATTAGTCACCACTACAACTCCTCGTTTCTCCATACGAAGAATAGTAGCGAAATAAATGTAACTCACAAATATGATATGCATGAATTAGTTTTAATATAGGTTTAATCAATTATTATTGAATTCAAGTTAAAGGCGATCAACACAATATTCATCATATCCATACAAGAGAACATAAATTATTCATCAATTCCTCTTTCGATATTCTTAACTTTTATTTGGATCATTCATGAATTAAAATCACACAACATCCATTCAGTTATTTTTTGTTATTTTCTAGCGCTACTATTTGCAAGCACAAACAAGGAAATGTAACTAGTAATGGATTAACTCACTCCATGACGATCGCTCCTGACCGAAGTAGTCCTCTAGAAAAGCGATGTCAGTTCCTCCTTCACTTAGACAAGATGAAATACCCAAAATGAGTCTTTCATAGAATTTCTAATCTTGAAGATTCTAAATCTATCTTAAATTCGCTGTAAAATCGGATTGGAGGAAATTCCAACTTAAAATGGCCATAATTTGCTCATTTTAACTCGAAAATTTGCATATTATATATCGTTTTCTACCTATTCGAAAATGTCTATCCATTTCTAGAACTATTTTCACCAAACTAAGTCGTTTGGGCTCTGAAATAGTGGTGATTAGATTCACCATGAATTTTCACAAAACTTGTATTCCTTCTTTTTATCAAAGCTCAAATCAAAAGACAGATATTATAATAGTTTGTAAAACCTTTGAAATGTATATACATATATTTATTTACTCATACCAAATGTATGAAATTAATGAAGTTGTCTCAAATCAGGAAATTTTGGTAAAAGTATAGTCTTCTAAAGATGTTGGAAAAGTGAAACTTTTTGAAAATTCCTTTTATTTTGCTTAGAGAATACCTCAAGTTATTTTAAATGAGTGCTTTTCTTTTCCCTAATTTCATTCCCTTATTCTTTAAATTTCTAAAGAATGATTTTTATTTCCTAAGCTTAATTTCTAACACTTGTTGAAAGTAATAATAATCTTATATTTATAGAATTAATTTTCCTTATTTCTTAAGATCATTCTATTTTTATGAAAGAGATTTCTTGATGTTGGTCAAACTATTATTTGATGAAAAAGTGAAGTTTTAGTAAACCGTTTGTTTTCTCAAGAAGTTCTTTCCATGTATGTATTGTAAAAGTTTCTATGAACTTCTCTAGATTTCTTAGAAAAGTTTGTTAAGATAAATTCCTAAGTTTTTATGAAAAATTACTTCCTATTATTATTTTTAGAAAAGAATTTCTATTTCAAGAAAACTTTTTCTCCTTTATATTGTTGAGACAAAATCATTATGTTCATGCATGATTATGAATATGAATCATAAAATTATAAAAACATAAGAAAGACAAAATAATTAAAGAAATAAACTAGTAAAGAATAAATCAAGTATTGGAACCTTAGTTTCATCAAGGTATTTTGGGACTAAGAATAGATTAGTCTCAAAAAAGAAAAAGAAAAGGTTTTGACTTGATGAGGACAAGTCCTTACTAGAAAGACTAGTCTTAAAAACAATATGAAAGTAAATAAATTGTAAGATAAATGAGCTTATATGCTTTAAAATATATATATATATATATAGCTACATAGATATATTTAGTTATATATATATAAAAGCAACATAAAAAAAAATAGATTCATGAACAAAAACAAAATATGAGCCTATTGTTGCTTTTTTTAACCTTCATGGTTTAGAAAACCACACTAAGTTTATACTAAGTAAATGAACATTTTAGAAAGTTAAAACTATTACCTATAGAAGAAGTAGAAACTAGAGAAACTTGAGAGAGTTTATGGAGAGTAAGTTTAGTGTATGGAAGGTGTGAAAGAAGTAGAAGGAAGAAGAGGTATTTATAGGAAAATGTGAGAGTAAAATTGTATTAATTAAATAAATGGAAATTAAAACAAATTGAAGAGGGTGAGAGGACTGGTTGTCGCAATTTGGAGAGTAGAGAGGGAGTGAATTTTTTTTTTTTTGTATTTTTGTTAATGAAAAGTAAGATATGAAAAATGTGAAGTTGTATTATGAATAAAAATTGTAAGAAAGTAGAGGTATGGTTTGTAAGAGTAGGTTGTAAGAAAAAGTAGAGATAGATAAATAGTGTAGAATAGTAGTAAATAGTGTAATGTAAAGTAGACATGACAATTTAAGTACCGATAGTGGGAAAATACGCATATAATTACAATATCTGATATTTTTAGTTACCGAAAAATTATGAAATAGATATTTTTGAAAACCTTATATTTTTATGAGTCTAACGGTATATTCGAATTATTTTTACTAATCTGAGCCCTGGGAACGTTTTTCGAAAACTGTGTCCAATCGTGCTCAAAACGAATATGATATTTTTTAAGCTTTCTCATGTTATTACGAACTATCTACATACTAAACTTTTACTTACTTTCTTAGGGTTGCTTAAACAGGAATGTCGGACTTGAATGGTTACAATTGACTGGGGTTTTGTTGACTTTTAGACTCCGATTGACTTTCTAATTAGGGTTTAAGCTTAATTGATCACAAAACTTTAGAGGCTTACAATTTGTGCGAGTTTTGGGTAGAGCTGGGCAAGTGGGATAAATGGGCCGATCCGACCCGGCCCGGCCCATGCGGGCTGGTGGGTTAAACGGGCCAACAAATTTTAACCCACTTTAATAAACAGGCCAAAATTTATAACCCTAACCCAACCCATACGGGTTGGTGGGTTAAACGGGCCAGCCCACTAACTTGACTCATTTAAAATTTAACAAAAGAATAATATTATACTAATAGTCTTATAATTTAACGTCATCTCTCATGATTTTTCAAGTGAAAAATACTAATATTGGATACCCCATTTCAACGAAAAAAATATTACTTTAATAATATTGATATATATATATATACATATATTGGCCCAAATTTGATATATATATTGAAAATGTTGTAATTTGTTTTCTTTCCTAAGAACAACAATTAGTCGTAATTGTGAAAAAGTACTCTTAAATATAACTCACCAATATTCTCAATAAAATTTCAAAGGGACTATTGTTGTTTCAGTACTATCACTTAAGGTTCATCGTATCTTACGTGCATGAGAAAATGTGTTTACGGTCAAATCAAATTTATTTAATGTCAAGCCCGTGGATTGTAGTCAGAATGTTTGTTATTGAAATTGAATATGCAACTTTTTTCTTCGCACAAATCATTGAGGACAAGCAACCTATTTAAAGTTTCAAATTTAAGTTTAAAACCTATTTTAATCTAAAAAAAAAAAAAGTGGGCCAACCCCGCCCGTTGCGGGTTAACCCGTGGGTTAAATGGGCTGGGTTTTTTTAGTCCGCTTTTAAACGGGTTGAAAAAAATCAACCCTAACCGGTTTTAAAAGTGGGTTAAACGGGCCAACCCACGGGTTATGGCCCATTTGTCCAGCTCTAGTTTTGGGGGTAGAAAAAGAGCATGAATTTGGAGTGTATTTGAGGGTTGTTTTATATGTTTTAATGTCTTGTTCATTAGTTCCTTAAGGGCGCTCATATGTATAGATATGATGAGGAAGAAGACAGCTGCAACTTGCTACCAATTTTGATTCATTTTTCTGTTGAATTCCTTTGATGATTATGTATGTTTGCTGCATTTAATGGTTGCTTGAGTGATTAATTTTTATTGGCCATCCTATTGTTGAATTATTGACTTTATAGCAATTTACTTGAGTAAATTGTGCAAAGTTTCGGCTAGGAAATTAGAGAAACTTTCAACCACTCATTCTCACAAAAAGCATCGAAATTTGATTAAATTGTTATATAATATTTAGTTAGTTATTATCTTAGTTTTAGGATAGTTTATGAAGTTAATCGGTATAAATGTATCGTTTATTTTGAGAGTTTTCATCCGTTATTTGCGTACAGAGGAGCTCCAAAATTTTAAGAGGAATGAGGAACGTGAAAATGAAAATAAAAAAAAATGTAAGGAAAATAGGATATATAGAAATACAAAATCAACGAGAAGATGATGAATTTATAACCAGCAACTGTGTAAGGAGTGGGGAAAAATATAAAACTTATGAAAAAAAGTCAATTTTGTGGGTCAAAGTGACACGTATGATAAATATTTATTCGATAATATTTTTAGATGAAGATTTACATATTATTGGTATTAAATATTCTGAGCGCTACGGTATGCATAGAATTTCTATTGAAGATATGTGTATGTGTGTTATTTTGTGCATGTTTATTACGTATCGTGGGAGTCCAAAATTGAAGAAAATGAGAAACGTGAAATGAAATAAAAAAAAAATGTAAGAGAGTTAGGATGAATGGAAATACAAAAATAAAAAGAAGATGATGAATTTATAACCAACAATTATATAATGAGTGGGAAAAAATATGAACTTGTGAAAAAGGTCAATTTTGTGGATCTAAATGACACGTATGATAAATATTGATTCAATAATATTTTTGGATATAAAATTTACATAGTATTGGTATTAAATATTCTAAACACTCTTGGTATACATAAAATTTTAGTTTAAGGCTTTTACTTTTAGCTTTTATACATGCTATCGTAACTTATATTTTATCTGTTTAAAGTTTTGTTTGGGTATTTTGATATAATAATATTTATTGGCCTTAATTTGACTTTATTATTTTTAGGGTTTGAAATTACATATGAATTCATTTTATTTGTAGATTTATTCTAGAGTTTTTATTAGATTAGAAATTTAATATTTATATATTTGGTTATACTTAAAATTTAAATCGCGAAAAATTTGGAGTGATTTCTAATAATTTTAATATAGTTCTTTATGGTTCTACATTTTATTTATAATATTTATTATAATCGGGTTATGCAAAATTAAAGGGGATTACATTCTCTCCCCCTTAAGAAAAGATTCGTCCTTGAAACTTGCAGGGGTTGTCTAAATTTCTAAAGAATCTAGTACTTATAATTCCTTCTACTATGATATATATTTTTTTTTTTCTTATAGTCTTTTATATTTCTATAATACTAGTTAAATAGCATCCTTAAAGATCGAGAATAGAAACTGCATAATTATTTGAGAAACCTTTTGATTCATACATTCTCTCAAATGGTTGAGGTATCTCTTTAATATATATTCTATGATCAAATGATTAGTCTGATAGTTTTACTCATAGTAAACGATTCATAAGTTAATTGATTTAAATTACTCTGTTTAATAGGGCTTGTTATTGCCTTTGTATGATAATCTAACTCAACTCATTCTCATCATCAGGTCTTCTATTTGTCTCTCATTTCTATATTATTTCAACCAATCATAGTAAAATAAAGACTAAAGCTTCTTCTAGTTTCTCATTGATATGTCTACTACGCTTTCATATTATCCTTTATAATTCCATTCTCATCAACATTTCATATCATTTAGTAGATCCTTTCTTAGTACAAACGACCTTGATACTAAGATATTACAGTAAGTCGTATAAATCTCTCATTGGGTAATCCTTACTATATTCCCAATGTTTAGTAGAATTTCATCACTATAAATTTATCCTCCTAAACTATTGCTTTATCTAACTCTTCAAATTGGAATGATTTGTAGCGTCACTTTGTCTTCTGAGAACAATGTGTGGAAATGTGTCTAGATTCCTTACATATAAAACATTGCTTCGTGTTCTTTTTGGATATTTGTTAGCTATATGCCCAACATTACCCAGTAATAACACTTATGTTGTAGTTGAGGGTATTTTCTTGGATAGTGAGGTCCTTACACTTCCAGCAAACGGGTTTTTTTCTTCAATACCCTTACTTCATCCTTTTGAAGCGGCTAAAAACTTTTCACCTTTTTGGATGCAATACTTGTTTCCGAACTGTCATGCGTTTCCTTTGTAGATGTTGTTTCCTTTTCTCATGCCGTTTTACTTTGTTTCTCCTTTCATACTCCAAGTTTCGTTTTTCAACAAGGTTATTGAAGTTAGGAAGTTCAAATTCAACCAATCTCCTCTGAAGGTTTGGTTCTAATCCAGCCATGAAAAATTGCTTTTTTTCTTTTCTTTATAAGTGTCTAGTGCAAATTGAAACAATCGATTAAACTTTTGTTCATATTCATCAATAGTCCTATCATCCTAGGTCAATTCCATCAATTCGGTTTTGTACTTTTTCTCCATGTTGCTCATGAGATACTTCTCATGTGGAACATCCTATTGTTCAGTTTTTGGTTGTTCAACTTGTTGTTTTCAGACATTTGTTCATTTCTTGCTCTAGTAGCTTTTGTCCTTAAGCTTATATCATAAATTCATCACAATATAATTCTCTATTAGAATCTCCAAAAATTTTACTAACACATCCAATTATACCAAAATTTTCTACTCATGAATGTCACATAATAATCTCCAAGTGAAAATTTATATTTAAAATTATCATTGATTTATTTCCAAGGCTCAGTTTGCAAGCGACCATCGTTATGCATGCCAATTCGCATAAACAAGACTTGTATTAACTGTTCCATCAATCCTTTGTTAATTATTGGTGCTTAAATCAAATAAACTACCTCTTCCAACTTCTTATTGCACCATTTATGGATTCAAATATAAAGACTTCTTTTTCTTAGTATACAGATCCAATTTAGGTTTGGTCTTGTTACCAGAACTATGACCTTATTCATGGTAGTAATGATTGATATTTCTAATACTATTACTTTACTGAATTCCAGTTTTCCTTAGAACCTTTATGAATGTATAAGAATCATATAATATCCTTCTTATTTCAAATGGTAACATCCCAATACAGGAGAAAGTTCCTTCTTTTATTCACCTTCCTAATGCGTTGATCAATCTTTTGTTATAGGGCCATAGGAATTTTTGTCTACTATAGTAATACAACCAAAGATATTATTGATTTTTCCACTAATGTGTTGTGTTGTACTATCTATAGTTGTTAAGCCTTCTTATCAATCCTACTCCATCTGATAGAGAAAAAGGAGTATACTTTGTAGTCCTACCATCTTAATCTCAATAAATATAGAAGCTTGTGGTTTAGCTTTTATCTTTAGAGTGATAATGTCTTTAGATAATGGGACAAGATGTAAGAGTTTATCTTCTACATCCTTATGGACTATATGAGTTCATATGATACTTGTAATACATATATATTGTCTAAATGTCTATGTCTTTTAATTTACAAACTTAATTTATTTACCGTAGTTCTACCCCAATCTCACATTTGGTAGGTTGCTCCTATCTCTGACAAACCTACAACCTGATACCACTACTGTCACACCTCAAAAGGAGACCTAGTAAGATTAATCTAAAGCTATCATACCACGTGTGTACCCGTCACATGAAAATAGTCTTGCAAGTCAGAGTTTACAAGACTCTATCATACTTATTTACATTATATAATATAGATATAAGATTTTTATCTAATTTCATTATGGATTCTGATTTTTCCATAATTTGCCAAGATCACAGAAAATCGGTATCCCCTACCAAATAATGAAAATTAGATAACAAATAACAAAATTACAACATTTACTTGTTTATACAAATTATCAAATTTTGTATGCTAAGTTTATCATAACCTACATTTCTGACTTCAATAAAAACTGTTAGAGAAGCACTCTTCCCACATTCTTAACCTGATCCCAGATAATGGTATACTTGCATAAAAACTGTTGGGGAGTGAGTGAACCACGGGCTCAGTGAGAGAACCTGACTAGACCACACATCAAACAATAACAAACAAATTTAATTATCAAGCATATGCCATGCAATAATCAATCATATGTGCAATACAAGTTTAGAAATCCAGAATCCAAAAAGGATGTAGATTTACGCCCTCTCATCAGGGTTAGGAGAAAGCCATTACGAGCGATATACCGTTCCCAGGAGAATCAGAAAACTAAGGAAGAATAGGTACCATAAACTCTCTCAAATTGTTTTAAAACATTTTACTCTTATCCTTGGAACAAAGAAACGCCATTAAGTATTAGCCATTTCATGTCGATACTACGAGTGGTGCTCCTTTGATACAACTTAGAACCTGTGGAACAGAACAGAACAAAGGTTCTCCTAGAGGAAATGGGAAAATGTCATCTAGAAAAACCAAGCACGTCACCGGAGAACCGAAATGCTAATACGAGTGAGGTCATCCTCCTTTTTAAAATGCAATATGTGCATATAATGCAATGCATGTCCACCTTCATTTATGGTACTGGTAGTTTTTAGTCAAGATTTAAAGTCATCATACAATTCACAGACAATATCAACATGCATCATACAGTAATTATCATAATAGAATTATCACTTATATTATGATAATTTGAAATTCAATCATACACCAATTATCATGCATTATTCTCAATTCTGCATGCACATCAGTTGATTATATATTATTACAAATGCAATTATACTACAAGCACAAGCAATGTGATAAAGTCAAAGTTACTCACTTGTGATCCTCGCTAAACTATCGGAATATGCTATTGGAAATCCAAGAACTGATCTATTTTTCCTACGAAAAAAAAAACAGATATTTATTATTTAACCAATCTATCTTTTATTAGTTCCGAGAATAAGATATTTTAAACAACATATTCACCATATTAATTATGGTATAATTTATACTATAATTTACTAATTCTAAATTAGACTTATTTTAGAAATTACGTACCCCCTTTGTTTTTATGATTTTACCTAGTTATTAATCTAAGTCGAGTTGATTGAAACTAATCACCTAATTCAATTATTAAATCTACTTTAATTAGCTTAATCAACCTAATGTGATTTTACTTAGTAAAATAATTCTTTTAAGATATATTAGTCCTCTTTATATTATTTATAATTCACTGTCACTTATTAAGACAAAATACTTATTAACATAATGTAAATAATGTAACTAAACTTCTATGATTATTTAAGTATCCTATCTTGATCTTTAATTTAATTTCTATTACCTGTATTGGTCTTTTTATGTTTTTATGGTAACAAATATTTACTACTTATTATTTATTTTCATTTTTCTTTTCTTAATCTTGCTAGATATTTGTATATTTCTATCGGGTATTTGAAAAATTTAGTATGCTTATTTTTTTATAGTTATTATTATTGCTATTTTTACATTATTCTCTATCTGACCTATTATAGTAACTCATATTTGTTTACTATTGTTTAGTGTCGTCGTGCTTCTTTTTATATACTTTATATAATTATTTTGTCATTTTTTTAGAAGTCACATTATTAATAAATTTAGCTTATTTCGATTTCCATTCTTATCTACTTATCTATATAAAACAAATATTTAACAATTATAGTTGCTAATAATACTTAATATTTTCCTATAGCTTTTAGTGTTTAAAAGTTCTCAAATATTAAACATTTTATTATTCTAGGTATTTGTATTTATTTATTTACTTAATAAAATCTATTTTGATATATATATATATAATACATGTTTATTATTATTTATATATATTATATTATATTCGTGTAATACAGACTTCACGCAAGAAAAACATATGTGTACGCCGGCTTTAATGCCACCAGCATTGATACCCAGATGTCAGTGTTGATACTCAGATGCCAGCGTTCTTAGGTATTACATCTTATTTTATATCAAGATATGCTGGCTTGTAGGCTACCAGCTTTACTCTGTGCACGGCTTCTACGCTGCGGCATATCATTCCATTAGTCGGTGTTCATTCATTTACATAAAAATAAATTTTACGTAACTTTTGTTCCAGTGTAAGCCATCTAACACTGCTGGCCTACCTACGTATACCGCCGGCGTTGAGCGTATACACTACTAGCATAGGGGCAGTGTTGACACTGTTCATCTTCTTCTTCGATTTTCTTCCATTCGAAATTTAACTTTGCTTTAACATATATGTATTATACTTGCATTAAAACTTATCCTATATGTTTCTCTACATTCTACATGTATTATAGGTGATATATCAATATATATTACTTCTTTGAATCATCATTCAACCTAGTTTCTAGCCTCAACATATATCATACTATGTATAGAGACTGTTGGAATTAGATTTTACCTTGTTTGAGCATATTGGAAGATGCCACACTCCCCCTCAGTGTTAGATTTGAACCTAGAGTGAGCAATAACATTGTTTAAGATAGTGTTTAATATATAACTAATTCAAATACGAATTTATCTTACCTTGTTATGCTCCTTATCCTAAGCTTGGTTAATGCTTGTTTTTGTTATTGTTTGCATGTGATTTGTGCGAGTTTTGGGGGTAGAAAAAGAGCATGAATTTGGAGTGTATTTGAGGGTTCTTTTATGTGTTTTAATGTCTTGTTCATTAGTTCCTTAAGGGCACTAATATATATATATATATATATATATGATGATGAGGAAGAAGACAGCTGCAACTTATTACCAATTTTAGTTCACATCTCCACCGAATTCTTTGGATGATTATGTGTGTGTTTGTATTTAATGGTTGCTTGAGTTGGTTGATTTTTATTGGCCATCCCATTGTTGAATTGTTGACTTCATAGCAATTTACTTGAGCAAATGGTGCAAAGTTTCGGCTGAGGAAATTAGAGAAACTTTCAACCACTCATTCTCACCAAAAGCACCAAAATTTGATTAAATTGTTATATAATAATATTTAGTTAGTTAATTATCTTAGTTTTAGGATAGTTTATGAAGCTAATCGGGTATAAATATATCATTTATTTTGAGAGTTTTCATCCGTTATTTGTGTACAAAGGAGCTTCAAAATTTTAAGAGGAATGAGGAACGTGAAAATGAAAAAAAAAAAATGTAAGGAAGATAGGATATATAGAAATACAAAATCAACAAGAAGATGATGAATTTAACCAGCGACTGTGTAAAGAGTGGGAAAAAGTATGAACTTGTGAAAAAAGTCAATTTTATGGGTCCATGTGACACATATGATAAATACTTATTCGATAATATTTTTAGACGAAAATTTACATATTATTGGTATTAAATATTCTGAACGCTACGGTATACATAAAATTTCTATTGAAGATATGTGTATGTATGTTATTTTGTGCACGTTTGTTACCTACAGAGGAGTCCAAAATTGAAGAAAATGAGAAACATGAAACGAAAAAAAAATGTAAGGGAGTTAGGATGAATGGAAATACAAAAACAAAAAGAAGATGATGAATTTATAACCAACAATTATATAAGGAGTGAGCAAAAATATAAACTTGTGCAAAAAGTCAATTTTGTGAATCTAAATGACGCGTATGATAAATACTGATTCGATAATATTTTTGGATAAAAATTTGCATTGTATCGGTATTAAATATTTTGAATACTTTGGTATACATAGAATCTTTAGTTTAAGCTGTTACTTTTTAGCTTTTATAGTTGCTATAACTTATATTTTTTATTTAAAAGTTTTGTTTGGTGGTGTTTTGATATATTAATAATTATATTGCCTTAATTCGACTTTATTATAAATTTGTAAGGTTTGAAATTATATATGAATTCATTTCTATCTATAGATTTATTCTAGTTTTTTATTAGATTAGAAATTTAATATTTATTATATATTGTTTATACTTAAAATTTAAATCGCGAAAAATTTGGAGTGATTCTGATATCGTTAAATAGTTCTTTTATGGTTCTACATTTAATTTATAATATTTATTATAATCGGTATGTAAAATAAGGGGATTACAGGCATAGTTCTTTGAGCCTCATTCAAGTTCTACTTGCATAGTATATGACATGAAACAACATACTTTTCTCTGTCCCAATATTGCTCCCATAGCAAATCGTTGGTATCATACAAGAGTTCAAAAGGAAGCTCCCATTAAGTGCAATTCATTGTGTAGATGTGAGCTTTTCCTTCAATAAATAAATGCCTGTAAACATTATCATCAAAATTGAACACATAATCTTTTCAAGAAGATTACATAGGGGTCTAGAAATTTTAGAGAAGTCTTTTATATCTTCTATAGAAGCCAGCATGTCCAAAAAAACTTTTGACTCCTTTAACATTTTGGGTGGCGGCAACTTCTCTATTATTTCAACTTTGGCCTTATTAACTTCAATTCCTTTCTTTGAAACTTTGTGAACCTAACACAATCCCTTCTCTTACCATGAAATGGCATTTTTTCTTAATTTGAAATCAGATTTGTTCTTTGCATCTTTTAGGAACATAGGCTAGTTTACCAAGCATGCATCAAAAGATTTTCTAAAAAACTGAAAAATCATCCACGAATATTTAAATAAAATTTTCAAGCATCTCAGAAAAAATAGTCATCATACACCTCTGAAAAGTACAGTGCATTGTAAATACCAAAAGACATCCTCCTAAAGGCAAAAGTGTCATGGAGACAGGTAAAAGTGGATTTCTCTTAGTCATGAGGTGCTATAGAAATTTGATTGTAACCAGAGTAACCATCTAGAAACAATATATTCATGCCCTACAAGTTTCTCTAACATATGGTAAAATGAAGGAAGGGGTAAACGATCTTTCCTAGAGGCATCATTTAACTTCCTATAGTCTGTGCAAACTCTCCACCCAGTCACAGTGTAAGTAAATCAATTCATTTTCCTCATTCTCACTACAGTCATACCACCTTTCTTTGGAACCACATGAACTGGGACTAACCCACTTACTATCAGAGATAGGATAATAATACTTGCATCAAGTAGTTTCAAAACCTCCATACTCACTACCTCTTTAAGTGTCGGTTGAGTCTCCTCTGTGTTGAACTGTAAGTTTGCACTCAGCCTCCATCAGAATCTTGTGAGTGCAAATCATAGGGCTAATCCCTGATATCTGCAATAGTCCATCCAATTGCTTCTTATGCTCCCTAGAACTTCAAGCGACTGCTCTCTTGTTCACCTGTTAAATAAGATGAAACAATTATAAGCAAAGTATCTCAGTTCCAAGAAAAGCATATTTCAAAGTATAGGAATGGTTTAAGCTCAAGAGTTGATGGTTGTATCAATGATGGTATTGGCTCATTCTCACTATGCCCACTCCTCATAGTATCTTGTTTTATTTTAGGCACCTGCTCAACTCTTCCTCTTGCTCATCATCGCTCCAATCATCCAGATCTCTCAAAAAAGATTCCATGGTGTCTATACTGCCTTTTCTTTAACAGACTTAGAGATAAGCTCATTAACAATATCGATAGTATAGCAAGAACCACTAAAAAATTTCATTGCATCATAAAGATTAAGGTTACCTAATCATTCTCTACCCTTAAAGTGAGCTTACCTTATTCCACATCAATTAATGCTTTACCAGTTGCAAGAATGTCTCAGAATCATTGGACTTCTCGTCCTCATCCATTTTCAAGACTATAAAGTCTACTGAAAATGAACTTGTCAACCTTACTAGGACGTTTTCAACAATGCCACGTGGGTATTGACACTTATATCTGCAAGCTGCAAGGTAACATGTGTTTCGTTGCATTCTTCAAGTCCTAATTTCCTAAAAATAAACAGAGGCATAAGATTAATACTTGCACACGGAATCTATAAGAACTTATCAATGTAAAAGTCTCCTATAGTGCAAGGGACGGTAAAACTCCCCTGATCTTCTTTGTTTGTTGGCAGGCTGGGTATATCCTTTTGCAGAATCATGGACCATTCTCGTGTGAGTGCCACAGTTCACTCCCATCAATCTTCCTCTTCTTAGTAAGCAATTTCTTAATAAAAAATTTGCATATAAAGGCATTTGTTGAATCACTTTTAAGAAGGGATATTATTTGCAGCTTCTTGAAAACATCTAGGAACTTTGAAAACTGCTCATCCAATCTTTGCTACTTATAGTCTTCCTGGAAAAGGAATAGGAGGAACATAAGGTTTTATCTTAGGTGGTTTTTACACTGGCTCCTCCATCTTCTGTTTTCCTTTGTCTTTCCTTGGAATCTCCTTAGTTTCTTCAACTTTCTCCTCAACAGGTTTAACCTCTTTGCCACTTCTCAGAATTATGGCATTCCAGTTTTAGGGTTTCCTGTATGTTGCTCGTAAAGACCCAGGTGGTCTATTACTCATTTGTTGAGCAAGTTGATGGAATTTCCCTTGAAGATCATGAATAATAGCTTGTTGATTATTGAGTGTGTTCTGTGGTACTTAAAAAGTCCTCAATAATTCATCAGAAGGTTGATTCTACTGAGGTAAAGGCAGGGCATTCCTTACATTGCTTTTTAAATCCAGGGTCTGTAAGCATTGCTTCATTTCTATAAGATAGATTCGAATGATACGCCACTCTAATTGTAAGTGTTTGCATAAGGTCCATAATTAACCTTTAAATTTTCCAACATACTTGAGCTGCTCTCCACTTGATGATGGTGTCGTACCATTAGGACAATCATAAACTGGATGTGGTCCTAAGTACAACTCACAAGTAATAACTTGATTAGTATTCAAAAACTAGATGATGAAAATTACTTACCTTGTAGTCAAAGCTGAAATTTGAGCAGTGAGCTATTGCATGGCTTCACTGTCTTGAATAGATCCTACTTTCGATCTTGTTCTTCATAGCTCCATTATGAGCACTAGAAGCTAATTCCTCAATCATATGCACATGCTTCATTATAGTCTTTCCCATGAGTGATCCTCCTAATGTAGCATCACTAGTGACCTCAAAGTCTCATCTAGATTGAGGTAGAATTTTCAATCAAAAGATTATCAGGAAGTCCATGATGCGGGCATTTTCTAACTGCCTCCTTAAATCTCTCTCAAGCTTCATCCAATGATTCTCCAGGAAACTTGGTGAAATTGTAAATCTCATTCCTCAATCTGGCAGTTCAAGCAGGAGGAAAAATCTCTTCGAGAACTTCGTTGTCAAATCTTCCCATGAAGTAATAGTTCAGGTGGTTGAGAGTTGAACCAAGCCAAAGCTTTATCCCTAAGAGAGAAAGGAGAAGTTGCATTCTTATGCCTCTTTAATACTCCATTGAGTTTAAACAGTACTGCAATATTGGAGGAACTTGGTAATGTGCTCATCCGGTGTCTCGTTAGGGTATCCTCCAAATTGATGTGCCTCAACCATTTGAATCAATGCCAGTTTAAGCTCAAAATGTTGGCCTGAACAGCTGGCGTTCTCACAGCGGGACCTTGAATAGTGGGTCATATAATCCCGAAGTGCTCTAGTAGGTGCAA
Organism: Combretum micranthum; assembly: GCA_024138025.1. NCBI lineage: Eukaryota > Viridiplantae > Streptophyta > Magnoliopsida > Myrtales > Combretaceae > Combretum > Combretum micranthum. The sequence continues at coordinate 1,226,402 of JAMXBD010000247.1, read as the reverse complement.
CTTGAATCTACTTGTTTTAGTTGTTATTTTGATCGTTGTTGCCCACATTGTTCCATGCTTCATTTTCTACCATTTCTTCTGCTTGTAGCACTTCCTCACGCCTTCTGTTTTCTCTTCTTTGTTGATGCAAAGTTCTTTCAATTCAGGTCAATTGGTAGAAGCTCATGACTTCTACTCCTGTGCATATGACCTGCAAAAAGAAAAGAAAACAATCAAACCTTAGAAAAGCGTCTAAACTACTAGTAAAACTAAAGGTAGTCTAATATTAATTGAATCCTCGGCAACGGCAGCAAAAACTTGATCCACTTAAAATATGTATATAAATAAAGTGCGAATTCTTCCAGCAAGTATACTATCTGATCAAGTAATACAATGTGAGTAGAGTATCGTTCCCACGAGGATTACTTTAACTACTAGACTGGTATTAGCTTTAACTAATATTTAGGCAATCAATTTTTATGATTTAGCTAATTATCTATTTCTATTCTAAATTAATAACTATCTATGAATGCAATGAGAGTGTTAGAAATATATATATGAAAAGAATGTGGAAGGAAAAGAATCCATCTTAACATTGCTAACCAACTTGAAATCAGGTTATATTGATAATTAGACTTATGGATATTCATATGAAATTGTCAAGACCTAAAACTTACAATCAAGTTTTAATATCTTTTAACATAGCTTCTAAACAAAATGCAAAAATTTAACGCTTGCAACAACACTGCCGGCTTTCATCTAAGTTTTCATCAACATTCAAAGCCATCGTTCTACACCAGCATTTGGAGCAGTTATGCTACTGACGTTTGGTCGGTGTAGGCAAGGAACAGTACCCAAAACTTTAAAGTTGTTGCCAAAGCTGCCCCTTGCATCGCCAGTGTAACGAGTCTTGAGAAGAATGTAATTTCAACAAAGACCGCCAATACAGATTTAAACGTTGTTAGCATTGAACCAATGTACAAGCTATGCCAATTGATTCAATTTGAACACGGGCGGCATTTGTATTTTGAATATGAATCGACATTGAACACCGGCACTCTACGCCGCTGATAAGATCATATTTTATACAACTTATTGATGATCAAAAGAGCTAGAATGGATATTTGTTTTGATTAAATTTTATGTTTCAGGACTAATTTGGATAAAGAAATCAAAACAAGAGACTTTGAATCGAAAATAGGAAAAATTGAAGTCAAGGCCGGCAATTCAACATTCAAAGCCGCCGGCGTTCAGACGGCTTACATCCAAGGCCGTTGCAGCACTGCCAGCTTTGCCGAGCTAAGTTCAAACTACATTAAGCCGCCTCAAAGCTGCCGGCGTAGAAGATGAAGAAGCCAGCGTACTAAGGCCGGCAGCCAGAAATGAAAATCACCAGCTTTGAAGGAGTTACATTATAAGCCGGCATCTAAGCCGCCGGCTTGAGGCAGTGTACATCATAGATCTGAAGCGACATGAAGATATCAAACGCTTGAGGAAATTGAAGAGACAAATCTGTTGGAGTGTCTACGCCGGTGTGAAAGCCGCCGGCTTTGGGAACGCGTTCGTTATAAATTGATGCAACGCTTCATTTCTGATCACATACGCCGGCTAGATCTACATCTAAGCTGCCGGCGTAGAAGCGGCCTACATGTGTAACTGATATTGAAGGCTGCCAGTGCACTGCCTGCGCAAAGGAGAATTGAAGATACGCCGCCTGTAAGCCGCCGGCGTAGGATCCATAACTGCCGGCGTACGAAGTGAAACAGCAAATTTCATTTAATGTCTTGCACGAAATTTTTCCTATAAATAGGGGTTTCTCTCCCTCAATCAATCCACAACCAAGTAGCTCTAAATCATACTACAATACATAGATTAGAATTAGCATTCCATAGAGATTTTTGAAGAGATATTGAAGTTTTCAAGAATTTGCAAGTGAAGCTTTGATATTTTGAATTGGTGATATCTGATCTTTTTCCTTTTATGCAATTCATATATCTGAATATTTGATCATAATGAAATCATTTGCAATTTCTTATCTGATTTTTGAATCATCATCCATGAGTAGCTAAATCTTTTTGTGGGAAGTTGATGAAGCTTTAAACATGCTAAAATGATCTTTGAAACCATGTTATAAGATAGTTAGAATCATGAAATATTCATATTGAGTTCTGATTATTCATCATATCTTTGGTGTATAAGAATTCTAATAACTCGGAAGGGAAATTAGGGTTCATATGAATTCATAAATTGAGATTAAATTACAATTGCGGAAGCGGCGGAGTTTAATCTAATTTAGAAATTGTCCATGAATATTAATGCAATGTTTTATATTGATTTCTCACTAAGGAATTAGGGATGTTAATATAAAGTATTAGTCAATTATAGAATCGGAAGGTTTATAATTGTAATTTTGATTCCACTAATAATTTATTTAGCGAAGTATTGAATTTTTGTGGTTTAAAAGGTTTTTAAACTCTGTTTTTAAATCTTGACAATTTCTTATGAATATCCATGAATCTAATTATCATTATAACATGACTTCAAGTTGATTGGCAATAGTTTAAAGTGGATTCTGCTCCTTCCCACATTTTTACATATCACTCTCTTTAAAAGCTCATTGCATTCATATAGATACTTAATTAGATAATTTAGTTTAATCTAATCATTTAAAAGATCAATTGCCTAGATATTAGTATTAGTTGATAATTGTCTAGTAGTTAATAGATCTCTGTGGGATCGACACTTGACTCATGCTATATTACAAGATAAGGCCCAGTACGCTTGCTGGATAAGATGCTTTAAAATTCAATACTAATATAGCACATCAAGTTTTCTGGCGCCGTTGCCGGGGATCTTATTAATATTAGACTACCTTCAGCTTTGCTAGTAGTTTAGGTTTAATTTAGTTTGAAATTTTTCCTTTTCTCTTTGCAGGTTTTATGCGAAGAAGTAGAAGTTCTGAAATTCTACCTTTAGACCCTGAAATTGAAAGAACCTTGCATCAACAGAGAAGAAGGAACCAAAGAAGAGGAGCAATGGCAGAAAATCAAGGACAAGAAACAACAACAACAACCAGTTGCAACCAGCTGCTCCCCCAAGGGCAATTCGAGACTATACAGTACCTACTATTCAAGATCCCGCCATAAGAATGCCCACTGTGGAGGCTAACAACTTTGAGCTTAAACCGTCCCTGATTCAAATGGTTGAGTCACATCAATTTGGAGGATATCCGAATGAGACGCCAGATGAACACCTTGCCAAATTTCTCAGTACACCAACACTGTCAAACTTAATGGTGTAAGAAACGAAGTCATCCGACTACAGCTTTTCCCTTTTTCTCTTAGGGATAAAGCCTTGGCATGGTACAATTCCCAACCTCCAGATTCAATCACTACATGGTGATCTGACAAAGAAGTTTCTGAAGAGATTCTTCCCTCCAGCAAGGACCCCAGATTAAGAAATGAGATTTCCAACTTCACCAAATTCCCTGGTGAATCATTATATGCTTGGGAAAGATTCAAAGAGGCGGTCAGAAAATGTCCACACCATGGTTTACCCGATAATCTACTAATCGAAAATTTCTACCTCAGTCTTGATGAAGCTTTAAGGTCCTTAGTAGATGCTACATCGGGCGGATCACTGATGGGAAAAACATATGAGGAAGCTAGTGAGATTATTGAAGAATTAGCTTCCGGCTCATAATTGGAGTTGTGAAAGAACAAGATCTAAAGTAGCATCTTTGGAAGACAAAGAAGATATATCACAACTCAAGGCTCAAATGGCAACCCTCATCACTCAAGTAAGTAAACTCACAACTACAAATTCTTCCAATAAAAAACAAGTGTTTTGTTGTGAGATTTGCTCAGGACCACACTCTTCTTTTGAGTGTCCGCATGGATCATCATCAAATGATGAGCAGCTCAATTATGTGGGAAATTTCCAAAAGGGTAATTTTGGAAACACATATCATCCGAATATGCGAAATCATCCCAATCTGTCATATCGGAATGATGCCAATGTTCTAAAGCCACCACCTGGTTTCCAAGGACAAGGATATTAAGAAATGCCCCACCTCAACAGCAAATTCAATCATCCACTGATGCATTACTGAGGGATTTCATTGTCACTACAACAAACTCACTCAATAATCAGAATGCAATCATTCAAGATTTGCAAGGGAAACTCCATCAACTTGCACAGCAAGTGAGTAATAGACCATCTGGGTCTTTACCAAGCAACACGGAGGAGAATCCCAAGTCTGTAAATGCAATCACTGAGAAGTGGTAAGGAGATTGCTCCAGTTGAGGAAACTATCAAGATCAAGAGGAAATTCCACCACAAAACAACAAAGGGAAACGAAAGGTGGAGGATACTATTCAAAAACCACCTGAGGTGAAATCATATGTTCCTCCCGTCCCTTTTCCAGGAAGATTAAAGCAACAAAGACTTGATGAGCAATTTTCAAAATTCCTGGATGTTTTCAAGAAGCTGCACATCAACATTCCATTCTTAGAAGTGATTCAAGGAATGCCTTCCTATGCCAAATTCATCAAAGAATTGCTATCCAACAAGAGGAAGATTGATGGAAATGTGATACTCACTGGAGAATGTTCCATGATCCTACAGAAACATACACCCAGTCTGCCCACTAAACTCGAGATCAGGGAAGTTTTACTGTTCCTTGCACCATTGGTGATTGTCATTTTGATAAAGTTTTAATTGATTCTGGTGCAAGTATCAACTTAATGCCTTTATCGGTATTTCAAAAACTAGGACTTGGAGATTGTAAGGATACACATGTAACCTTGCAACTTGCTGATAGAAGTGTAAAATACCCTAGGGGTATTGTGGAAAATGTCCTAGTTAAAGTTGACAAATTCTTTTTCCCTATGGATTTTGTAGTCTTAGATATGGATGAAGATAGGGAAGTTCCCATGATCTTGGGCAGACCGTTCCTTGCAACAGGTAAAGCACTAATTGATGTGGAACAAGGGCAGCTTACATTACGGGTGATGGATGAACAGGTTACTTTCAATGTCTATGAGGCAATGAAGAAATTTGATGATACTGCCTGTTACACCGTCAATACCATTGATGAGCTGGTTTCTGAGTCACTTGAAGAACAAACTGGGGTGGAAACTATGGAATCTGTCTTGAGAGACTTGGACAATTGGAGTGATGAAGATGACGAAGAAATAATGATCAAAACCAGATATTATGAATCCTTGGGTACGAATGAGCAGAAGCAAGTTCCATCTTTGACGCAACCACCGACCTTGGAACTTAAACCACTTCCTGACCATCTGAAGTATGCTTTTCTCGGAATTGGCGATACTTTGCCAATCATCATTTCATCTGCATTGACAAATGAATAAGAACAACAGTTGATTGGAGTGTTGAAAAAGCATAAAGAAGCAATCGGATGGACCATTGCTGACATTAAGGGTATTAGCCCTATGATTTGCACTCACAAAATTCTTATGGAAGCTGAGTGTAAACCTACAGTTCAACCACAAAGGAGACTTAACCCAACCTTAAAGAGTTGTCAAGAAAGAAGTTCTGAAGCTACTTGACGCAGGTATTATCTATCCTATCTCTGATAAAATGGGTTAGTCCGTTCAAGTAGTACCAAAGAAAGGTGGTATGACTGTAGTGAAAAATGAGCAAATGAATTGATTCCTACTCGTACTGTGACTGGGTGGAGAGTTTGTATTGATTACAGGAAATTGAATGATGCCACCCGAAAGGATCACTTTCCCTTCCCTTCATTGATCAAATGTTGGAGAAACTTGCAGGGCATGACTATTATTGTTTTCTTGATGGATATTCTGGATACAATCAAATTTCTATTGCACCCGATGATCAAGAGAAAACAACATTCACTTGTCCCTATGGCACGTTTGCCTTTAGGAGAATGCCCTTTGGACTTTGCAATGCACCTGCTACATTTCAGAGGTGTATGATGGCTATATTCTCTGATATGCTTGAGAATTTCATTGAAATCTTTATGGATGATTTTTCAGTCTTTGGAAAGTCATTTGATCTTTGTCTTGAGAATTTAGCCTCGGTTTTACAAAGATGCAAAGATACCAATCTGATCTTGAATTGGGAAAAATGCCACTTCATGGTAAGAGAAGGGATAGTGTTGGGTCACAAAATCTCTGCGAGAGGAATTGAAGTGGATAAAGCCAAAGTGGAGATCATTGAGAAGTTACCACCACCCACGACTGTTAAAGGAGTCAGAAGTTTTCTTGGACATGCTGGCTTCTATAGACGATTTATCAAGGACTTCTCCAAGATTTCCAGACCTCTTTGCAACCTTCTGGAAAAAGACGCGGTGTTCAATTTTGATGACAAATGTTTGTAGGCATTCAATTCATTAAAGGAAAAGCTCATTTCTACACCAGTAATCATTGCGCTAGACTGGGAGCTTCCTTTTGAACTCATGTGTGATGCTAGCGACTTTGCGGTTGGAGCGGTACTTGGTCAGAGACTAGGTAAGATATTTCATGTTATATACTATGCAAGTAGAACACTAAATGAGGCCCAAAGAAATTATGCCACTACTGAGAAAGAGCTTTTAGCTGTTATCTTTGCATGTGATAAATTTAGGCCTTATCTGATAGGTTCTAAAGTGGTAGTATACACTGACCATGCAGCTCTCAAGTACTTGTTTGCTAAAGCTGATGCAAAACCTAGGTTGATTAGATGGGTTTACTACTGCAAGAATTTGATCTTGAAATTAAAGATAAAAAGGGAACTGAGAATGTAATTGCTGATCATTTGTCTAGACTTGAATCTGATAGTTAGACATTCCCATAATGAAAAGTTCCCTGATGAACAATTGCATGCATAGAAATCCTAGATTTGCCATGGTATGCTGATTATGTGAATTATTTGGTGAGTAAGATTATCCCATATGGTTTTCTTATCCTCAAAAGAAAAAGTTTTTGCATGATGTAAATACTATTTTTGGGATGAACCATATGTGTTAAAAATGTGCTGACCAAATAATTAGAAGATGTGTACCTGAATCTGATCAGCTAAGCATTTTAGAACACTGTCATTCAAGAGAAGCAGGGGACACTTTGGTGTTCAAAGGACTATGCTAAAGTATTATCATCTGGATTTTATTGGCCTAACTTATTTCGTGACTGCAGGAACTTCATTATGTCATGTGCTCAATGTCAAAAGACAGGTAACATTTCTAAACGGCATGAATTACCACAAAACAATATTCTGGTAATTGAGCTTTTTGATGTTTGGGGATTGACTTTATGGGTCCTTTTCCCTCATCTTTTTCAAATAAATATATACTTGTGGCAGTTATTATTTCAAAATGGGTTGAAGCTGTTGCTTTACAAACAAATGATGCCCGAGTAGTTTTAAAATTTTTGAAAAAGAATATTTTTACAGATTTGGGTGCCCAGAGCTATAATTAGTGATGGGGGGTCTCATTTTTGTAAAGCAATTTGAAAAACTTTTAGCAAAATATGGTGTTACACATAAAGTGGCTACCCCCTATCATCCACAAACTATGGGCAAGTTGAAGTTTCCAATAGGGAGATAAAAAGGATTTTGGAAAAAACTGTTAATGCATCAAGAAAAGATTGGTCTTCAAAATTAGATGATGCATTATGGGCTTACAGGACTGCTTTTAAAACCCTATTGGAATGTCCCATATATGCTTGTTTTTGGTAAATCATGTCATCTTCCTGTAGAACTTGAGCACAAGGCATATTGGGCCATAAAATTTCTTAACTTTGATAAAAAGCTGCAGGTAAAAACAGATTGCTCCAATTGAATCAGCTGGAAGAGTGGAGGAATGAGGCATTTGAAAGTGCTCGTATCTATAAGGAACGAGCAAAGAAATGGCATGATAGAAACATCATCAAACGAGAATTTTTGCCTGGACAAAAAGTTTTACTTTACAATTCTCGTTTGAAGTTGTTTCCTGGAAAATTACGATCAAGATGGTCGGGACCGTTTGAGATTGTCAAAGTTTTTCCATATGGAACGGTCAAATTAAAAACTAAGGATGATCGGACTTTTAAAGTGAATGGGCAACTGCTCAAACATTATTTTGAGGGGGAAAATCTTGACAGTACTACTACTGTCATGAATCTCAAAGAACCATAAGCAATCAGGAAAGTCGGGCTAAGCGACTGTAAACTAAGCGCTTCTTGGGAGGCAACCCATGTCTAATTTTAGAATAGTTTTATTTGTTTTGTTTTTACTAACTTAGTTATTAGTGTGGCAGGTGATACTTGAAAAAAAAATGGAAAATGCTAAAAGCCGCTCAGGGCAGCCGGCCTTGAGCAAGCTTTGAAAAAACAGTGAAAGCCGGCTCAACGCCGCCAGCTTTAGGCCGGCGTAAAAGTCAGTAGAGGGGTAGGTAAGCACCGCAAAAGAGGCCGGCTTGGGAAAGATCTAGGCCGCCGGCTTATGTGCCAGTTGAAGCACAACATTTACACCGGCAAGGGAAGGTGAAGGCCGCCAGCTTAGTGCCGGCGTATGTTCAAGATTTCTTGGTTTCTAAAAATTCCCGATCAAAGCCGGCACCTGGGATTCAAAGCCGCCAGCTTTCAGCCAGCGTATCCACTTAAGCCGGCTGTGTAAATCGATAAGCTACCAGCTTAATGCTCTCGGTATGTATATTTTTCGGTTACACTGGCTATAAGCCGCCGGCGTACATTGCAGAAATGCCGGCGTAGGTCTGCAGATTGCTTTAAACAGGTATGAATCCTCTCTCTCTTTCTCATTCTCTCATACTCGCTCTCTCTCTCACTCTCATTCATCAATCCACCGTGTTTAATCCATCTTCCAAGTAAGTTTTCAATGATCTCTACACTTAATCCTTTGTTCAAATCCATTACATTGCATTGTTTATATAAATCTGTCGATTTGGGTTTGATTGCTGACTTGGATAGTGATGACGGATATTGTTGAAATTGATTACTTGAATGATTTTAATACGCTGTTGAAGGAAGATTTCAGTTCCATAAATTGATATTGCAAGATTGTGTTGTGTTAATCCATGATTGTTGCTCAATTGAAAAATTAGGGTTCTTGAGCCTGTCTAGCTTGTATGAATTTCAAAATTGGGGTTTATTGGAATTGATATTACAGCTGCTGGATTTGTGATTCTTAATACTACTTAGTGGCTTTAATTCATTCATTATGCGCAAATTTGCGAATTGAAATTGGAATTTGAAATTGTGCTCAATTTTATAAAAATTTCAGTATAAAAGTGATTTTGGGTCAAAAGGAAAAATTTTTGAAATCATTTTTGTTTGAAAAATTTAAAAATTCCAACGTTCAATTCTAAGCTGGCAAGCCTAAGCTGCCAGCTTTCATATTGTTTTGCAAGTGTAAATGCTAGTGTAAATTACTTATGATCTTTAAAATTGTTCAAAATCATGTTTTAGGCATAGATTAGAAATTCATTGAAATTGTATACTAATCGAATTCAAATTATTTGCAGGAATGGCTCCAAGGCAAAAACGACCAAGGACGACTAATGCATCTACATCTGGTTCACAGAACCGAGATATGCTGTGAAGTCAGTAATACGCCAAAGATAGAAAGAAAAGGCTCGTGAAGATGGACTTCTTGAATACACAGTATTTAGACTGGTGCCTGCTAGATGAATATGGGATCATAGATAGAATCACGGAGATTGTGCAAGATCCAGCATGGCTTAGGCTATTTGATTTTCAGGAGCCTGCCTACAAGAACTTGACGATTGAGTTTTTGTCCACTCTAAAGAATATTCCAGATCGAGAGGAGTCTACTTTTCAGTTCCAAGCCTATGGGCAGATCAGGGAGGTGAAATTGAAGCAAATGGGCCACATACTGGGATTGTATGATAGTGAGGAAGAAAATAGGAATCTGCTAAACAGTTGGCCCGAGGACATGACCCAGGAGGGTTATTGGTTCCAACTAGTTGCTCCTGAGAGAGCGAATCCAAGTCATTAGCCACGTCCTTCCGTGCTGTCGAGCACAAGCTACTCCACCATATTCTTGCACACACCCTAAGTTGCAAGAAGACTAGTCACAGCAAGGTCACTACGTTCGACATGTTCTACTTGTATAGCCTTATTAGAGGCTACAGGATTGACCTTGGGGTGGAGATCGCGAATTTTATATACCGGCAGGCAGATGACACGAGGACTCGAGGCCTGTGTTGTGGAGGCTATATCACTTGATTACTGAAGGGGATGAACATTTTTGAGCCTCCACAGGATGATGAGGTGTTTGAGTGCAAGAAGATTACATCTGCACCATTCCGAGGCTGGGGATTGCTGAAAAACCCCAGGAGCACAGCCACTATTAGAGGAGGTCGAGTACCAGGATATCTTTCCTGGAGATGCTCCATTTGAGATTCCATCCACATGCTCCTCCTCCTCTGCAGGCACTTCATCAGCATATGGCATGGACCAGCTTAGGCTGGATGTTGAGGAGCTGAAGCGCCAGACCAGGAGCTCAGAGATAGTCAGAGAAGGAAAGAAGAAGAACAAGAATTTAGGAAGACTATCTTTGAGGCGTTGAAGACGGCCATTTGCTGCATTAGCCCAGAGACAGGGGCTGGCATGACATATCAGACTTCATCTGAGTCACATCACTCAGATAGGCTCAGTTCAGAGCATACACGGACAGCCAGCCCAGGAGACACTGAGAGACACACACTGAGGGTAGCAGCAGACAGAGCCAGGGCCAGAGAGCTAGAGACCCTGCTAGCTCTAATTTGATCTTTATTGTTTTTATTTTTATATTGGCCTGTATATTTATTGAGTACCCAAGTTCCTGTGGGTGAACTCCTTTATTTATTTTCTGCTTTTATTTTTTTGTTTTTGTTTTTCTTTTGTAGTGATTACAGGAAACAAGCAAAGCAAATCACTTGCAATGCAAATTTTGATGACTATGAATCAAACGACTGACTTCAGGGAAGTATCCAATTCATTTCTTATTCCTTTCCTATGTTTTATTTGTTGCAAAACAGTGAGGACACTGTTTGGTTGAAGTGTGGGGGAAGGGAAAATTGCATGAAGTATTGAATTGAAGTGATGAATATGATCTGTTGATGTTGCTGTTATTTATATTGAAAATCTCCACCTTGTATTTTTGGTTTGAAAGCAAATTATGAGGAAATTTGCCAAAATTTTTTCAAAAATCTCTTGAAATTGGAGATAGTACAAAGCAAAGATGAAAATCAATGAAATTGACTTGTGAAAGTATCTTACTCACCTGCTTTGTGATTGGTTTACTAAGTTAAAATTAAGTTGTAAAATCCTTAAAACAAGTTTACTTTTTTTTAACTTTGGAATTGGAAATTTAAGAGCTGGTCGAGTCCTTTTTGAAAAATAAACAGGTCTACTTCTAGGAAATTTTAGTTTGTATATATTCTTTGAATTTTAACACTTAGTGAAAGAGGTAGAAGAAACTTTTAAACTTAGTGATCCTTCATAAAAATAAGTCTTTGATATTGTATTGCATTAAAAAGAAAGAAACAAGCATAGCCACTACTCCTCTGACTTGAAATTTTGAGTTATGAGTATCTGAACTTGAATGTTAAAGTGAGGAAGAGTTCTTAGGGGTATTTTGAAACCTGGTCACTTAGGTGATGAGCCTGGGATGTGCCGACTCAATGAACTCACTGTAACGAGAAGGGAAGAATGGCAAAAGTTCAATTCATGAGCTTTGAAAAGCAAAAAGATGGAGGCAAAAACCTCCCAAAAAGAAAATAAATGCTTGAAAAGAAAAAGAAAAATGAATGAAAAATATGCAAAGGAAGGAGACTTATAATAAAGAAGGAGAAATTCTAAGGAAAAAGTAGATACCACATGCTTTCATTTTGTGTTACTTAGAATATATATAAAAACTAGAAATCCAATGAAGTTTAAATGAGTATTTTTCCTTAGTGGATTGAGTATTTGCTTTTGAATAGAATGTTCTTTGTTAAAAGTTGAGATTAAAACTTGTTTTGTTTGGATTAACTCCTAAATTTTGATTATAGTACTCTAATTACAAGAAATTGGTGGTTAGAGCATAGATACAAGAAAAACAAGTTAAAGAAATTGTGATTAAATTGGGAAAATTGTACTATCTATAAGAGATTTCATTTTGTTCTTCATTTTTGCTTGAGGACAAGCAAAAGTTCAAGTGTGGGAATTGATAAGATCATATTTTATACAATTATTGATGATCAAAAGAGCTAGAATGGATATTTGTTTTGATTAAATTTTATGTTTCAGGACTAATTTGGACAAAGAAATCAAAACAAGAGACTTTGAATCGAAAATAGGAAAAATTGAAGTCAAGGCCGGCAATTCAACATTCAAAGCCGCCGACGTTCAGACGGCTTACATCCAAAGCGTTGTCAGCACTGCAGCTTTCGAGCTTAAGTTCAACTACATTGTAAGCCGCCTCAAAGCTGCCGGCGTAGAAGATGAAGAAGCCAGCGTACTTAAAGGCCGGCAGCCCAGAAATGAAAAGTTACCAGCGTTGAAGGAGTTACATTATAAGCCGGCATCTAAGCCGCCGGCGTTGAGGCAGTGTACATCATAGATCTGAAGCGACATGAAGATATCAAACGCTTGGGAAATTGAAGACAAATCTGTTGGAGTGTCTACCGGTGTGAAAGCCGCCGGCTTTGGAACGCGTTCGTTATAAATTGATGCAACGCTTCATTTCTGATCATATACCGGCTAGATCTATATCAAAGCTGCCGGCGTAGAAGCGGCCTACATGTGTAACTGATATTGAAGGTTGCCAGTGCACTGCCTGCGCAAGGAGAAATTGAAGATACGCCGCCTGTAAGCCGCCGGCGTAGGATCCATAACTGCCGGCGTACGAAGTGAAACAGCAAATTTCATTTAATGTCTTGCACGAAATTTTTCCTATAAATAGGGGTTTACTCCCCTCCAACAATCAATCCACAACCAAAGTAGCTCTAAATCATACTACAATACTTAGATTAGAATTAAGCATTCCATAGAGATTTTTGAAGAGATATTGAAGTGTTTCAAGAATTTGCAAGTGAAGCTTTGAATTTTGAATTGGTGATATCTGATCTTTTTCCTTTTATGCAATTCATATATCTGAATATTTTGATCATCATGAAATCATTTGCAATTTCTTATCTGATTTTTGAATCATCATCCATGAGTAGCTAAATCCTTTTTGTGGGAAGTTGATGAAGCTTTAAACATGCTAAAATGATCTTTGAAACCATGTTATAAGATAGTTAGAATCATGAAATATTCATATTGAGTTCTGATTATTCATCATATCTTTGGTGTATAAGAATTCTGATAACTCGAAAGGGAAATTAGGGTTCATATGAATTCATAAATTGAGATTAAATTGCAATTGCGGAAGCGGCGGAGTTTAATCTAATTTAGAAATTGTCCATGAATACTAATGCAATGTTTTATATTGATTTCTCACTAAGGAATTAGGGGATGTTAATATAAAGTATTAGTCAATTATAGAATCGAAAGGTTTATAATTGTAATCTTGATTCCACTAATAATTTATTTAATGGAAGTTATTGGATTATTTTTGTGGTTTAAAAGATTTTTAAACTCTGTTTTTAAATCTTGACAATTTCTTATGAATATCTATGAATCTAATTATCATTATAACATGACTTCAAGTTGATTGGCAATAGTTTAAAGTGGATTCTACTCCTTCCCACATTTTTTCCAACATATCACTCTCTTTAAAAGCTCATTGCATTCATATAGATACTTAATTAGATAATTTAGTTTAATCTAATCATTTTAAAAAGATCAATTGCCTAGATATTAGTATTAGTTGATAATTGTCTAGTAGTTAATAGATCTTTGTGGGATCGACACTTGACTATGCTATATTACAAGATAAGGCCCAGTACGCTTGCTGGATAAGATGCTTTAAAATTCAATACTAATACAGCACATCAGCCACCAGCATATGTTGAGTGACTATCAACGTATGTGTTTGTCCTTTAAAATTCCAAAATTTCTTCTATAAGAAATTTCGAACAGATCTAAATTAAAAGCATTCCATAGCTTTAGAATCCAAAAAGATAAAGAGAAAAAGAAAGATCAATATATTTGTGTGTTTCCAACTTAGGGTACTAAAACCCTAATGTTCCAGCAACATGTAGGGCAATTAGGTTTAGATATAATCAAGCTTTGCTTTTCTTTGGGTTTATGGTTTTGAAGACAAGATTTGATGAATGGATTGCCTATGAAAGTTTTTTCTATCCTTGTTTTGTAATTTTAAATGCTTGATTGTACGTTGAAATGCCATGATTTATTGATATATGAACATGTATGGATGAATTGGATTCTATTGAATTATTTTGATATTGCCTTGGATTATTTAGGAATTTAATCATTTTTGTTCATGATCAGTTTAATTAGTTTTGGGCCCATGTTAATTGAATAGATTAGGATTAGAGATACTTAGGAGAGGTTCAATAATCCGTATGAATACAACTTGGAGTTTTTGAAAAAGATTTGTCATAGGGATATGTAGGTTTTTGATGAAATTCATGATTTCACCTTTCTTAATGCGGTTTTTATTACAATTTTGGGTCACTTGGTGGTACTTAATTTGTAATTTTAATTAGAATAGTATTTTTGGTGTGAGTAAAGTACTATTTACCTTATGATTATAGATAAATTGCTCTTGCGGGATAGTTTATGCTGTAATTAGAATTTTTGCTACTTTGGGAGGTGGCAAATTCTAATGAATTTGATTAAACCCTAAATAATCAGTTTCAATATCAACATGAGGCATCAATCCATTCAAATGATAATATATGTGCATTATTCTTGTTTGTTTTTGCATCTCCTAAACCCGAATCTTTCATCTTTGTTGCTAGAGCATGAGGTTTGATGTGTTCATTTGAATTCATTAGTTTAACTTTAAATTAGATAACAATTGATAGATTAGTTAAAAAATCTGATTGTGATAGCTTAGCTTAGAGAAAGATTCAAAATCCTATTATTTCTCCATTAGGTCCTTGTGGTTCAACCTGGACTCATCATTGTTTGCTATATATGCATCCAGTTTGTCGGTCGGTTATTTTGTGCATATTAATAGAATTTGAATTTAAAGAGCATAGTAGCGCAGAATATCCCAATTTCAATAAGATTAATGATGATTGATGAACAAGTTGCATTGTTTCTCCACATACTTGCTCATCATGTAAAGAATAGAGTTATCAAATTTCGATATAAAAGACCAGGGGAAACAATTAGTAGACATTTCAAAAATGTCTTGACTTCTATGCTAAATCTCCATATATTGTTACTGAAGAAGCTAGAGCCAATTCCTGAAGATTCAAATAACGTGAAATGGAAATGGTTTAAGGTATTTACACATATGTTTTATATATTGGGATACCATATATGCATTTATAAATAATTATATCTAATTTGTTATATTGTAAATGTAGCATTGCTTAGGAGCAATAGATGGAACACATATTAAAGTAAGAGTTCCTTTGGAAGATAAGCCTCGATATAGAAATCGAAAAGGAGAATTGGCAAGAAATGTGCTAGCAGTATGCTCACTTGATGAGTAGTTTGTATATGTTTTGTTCGGTTGGGAGGGATCAGCAATGATGGTAGAGTATTGAGAGATGCGATATCAAGAAGAAATGGGTTGAAAGTTCCATTAGGTAAGAAATATCTCATCACATTATTCATAATCACCATATTATAAAGTCAGATTTACTATTTTTTTTCCACTCATTAGGTCAATACTATCTTGTTAATGCTAGATATACAAATTCTAAAGGTTTTCTTGCTCCATATAGAGGACAACAATACCATTTAAATGATTGGAGTGATGGCCATCGATCTACCATTCCAAGAGAATTTTTCAACATGAAGCATTCATCTACTCGTAATACAATAGAAAGATTTTTTGAATTGCTTAAAATGAGATGGGCAATCCTTAGAAGTCCTTCCTTCTATCCAATTAAAATTCAAAATCGCATTACATTAGTGTGTTGTCTCTTAGAAAACCTAATAAAATGGGAGATGATCGAAGATCCATTAGGGATAGAATGGGATTCTCAAGCAAATATGATTGAAGAGCCAGATGAAATTGTGGCAACAATTGATACGTCTCATGAGTGGACTTCTTTTAGAGATAATTTAGCTAAAAATATGTTTGATGAGTGGAGGGCAGCGAACCATAGATAATTTTGTCATGATTGTATTTTTGTTCATGATTTGAAGTACATGCTAATATTTAATTTTCATTCATGTTACATCACTATCGATTGTCATTACATTTTTATTATTTATACCTATATTAGCAGGAAATGGAAGGCACAAGAGATTATATGATAAGCAAATCAAGAGGTCTTGGAAAGAATAAAAGAGTATGGTCTTATCAAGAAAACTCTGCACTTATGGAGGTGCTTCTTGAGTTGCATAACACTATAAAATATAAAGTTGATCCTGGATTCAAGCCTAGTCATTTTTTAGCTGTGGAAGAAGAGGCCAAGTTACTAGGTTATGGTCTAAAGGCAAGTCCTCACATCGAGTCAAGAATGAAAACATTAAAAGCCACTTTCATATTGTTTATGACATGTTATATGGAGCTAATACAAGTGGGTTTGGTCAGGATCCGGTAACTAAATGTGTAGTTGCAGAGAAACCTGTGTGGGATGCATATCTATAGGTACCTTTGATAGCCAATATAAGTTTAATTTATTCAATTATTATTTTTAATTAAATATCTTTGTTGATAAAATTTACCTTATTCTTCATGTAGAGTTATAAAGGAATTGCTCAATTCAAAAATAGATCATTTCCTTATTTTGATGAGCTATGTACCATTTTTTTTCTTGATCGTGCTACTGGAAAAGATGCCGAGGGATACATAGATGTAGAGGAAGAGACAAAACGCAACAACATATAAATTTGAGTGATGATGATGATGTGAATGGGAATGAAGATCCTAATCTAAATAGCTATAACAATCCATTAGATGTTAATGAACCTAAGATAATGGGAGATAGTGAAATTAGGTCTAATACGAAGAAAGAAGAAGGAGAAGTGGTAGCTTTGATAAAATAATTGAAGCGATCAAAGAGACATCTGAGAATTTAGGTAACAAGATAGGGGAATCAATCGAACGAATTAGCAGTGCCCTTGAACAGCATGTTGTGGTTATTGAAAAGAGAAAAAGGGTCGATCACATTTTGACGAATCTTCCATTACTATCCATCCATGAAAGGAACCGTGCATCACACAGAATTGGATCTAACCAAGATTTAGTGGATAGGTTTTTAACTACCAATGATGAAGATAAAGAAGCCTAGGTGATATCACTATTAAATGGTGTTCTTTAGATAGTATTCCATTTATCAATTCCTTTTTAAACATTTCTTAGATCTTATTACTTTGTTAATGTTGGACTTTTAATATGATGCATTATGGTAGATTTAGGCATCTAACTTTGTTCCTTTTGCTATATTTTAATTTTCATATGAATGATGCAGATTGCAGTTTTGTGTTTCCTAATTAGGGGTACTTTGCATAATAATATTTTGTACATTTTTTTTTTCAATTTTATGCCTTTTCTTGTTATCCTCTAAATGTTGTATTATTTGCATGTATAATGTTACACTTGTGAGTGTGTGTGTAACATTATGTTATATATGTTTATTTATATGTAAATGTTATTCATATTTTTATAACTATTATGTAAATGTTATATATGAATTTATACCATATTTTTGTTATATATTTATATATGTTGTGTATATATATATAATTTTTCTACTTATATAATGTTGAGAATAATATATGATTGTTATATATAAATATATATGTTTATATGTAATATATATATAAATTATATATTTGTAGTCCATGTTACATATATAATCTATATATTTTATGTGTAACAATGTTTCTTGATCAATGTCATACATGTTATATATACATATATATTTATCAATTTTTAATATAGATGTATATAAATGTGATATATTTTGTATCAGACATAGATTATATATACATTATATATTACGTGTATACAAATAATATGTGTCATTATATTATATAATATTTAAAAAGGAAAGAAGAAAGTCGATTGAACAATTATAATATATGTTTGACGAAAATGTATTTTAAAAAATATATCATTGTATAAATATAATAGATAATATATTTGTTTTACAAGCTATATATATATATATATATGTACACATTTAAAATAAAATATACACATAACTTATTAAAAATTGAGGGTATTTATGTCATACTTTAGCATATGATGTTTTCGAACACAAGAATGGAATGGCCATTCCGTTCCTCATTTCATTTCTACGTACCCAACGTAGCATTAGTGCTTAATACGAAGTATAAATAAACAAATTTTAATACTATTTTATGCTTAATCTTTTATAGCAGCTTTAATATCAAATTTTGTATTTTTCAAGCCGAGCCAAGCCTCAAGCAAACCAAGTTCAAGTAGCTCATAAACAACTTAGCTTATTTGCAACCTTATATCTAATATATATATATATATATATATATTTGGCAACTTTTATATATTAACTTTTCATTTTAAAAAATTATCTAAACGAATCAAGTTCAATACTGAATTTCAAGCTAGATAAAAGTTCAACTAGACTGGATAAAATGATTGGCTCAACTAAAACCCAATTTATAAACAAGTTTAGCTCAAACTTGAAATGAACCTCATTTGGCTAAACAAGTCAGGCTCAAACCTGAATTCCAAACACAAAAACTCCTGTGTCAAAGCTTAAACTCAATAATTTTTAAACAAGTCAAGCTCAAGCCAGCCTGACTCATATCAGCCCTACTAAGTACCATTGCATTTTCAATATTGAATGGAAATTGGGATTTACAGCATGTACTCCAACGATCTCCACCCCTAGAGAAAACTTGTAGATTCCAAGGATTGAGCACCCCAAGAACTCCCAGCAAACCAAATCAAACTAAATGTTGATGAATCCTTTAATAAAGCCTGGCCAATCGTTACGATTGGAGTTGTCAGAGGACGAGCAAAGGAGGACGCTGTCCTGGGTAAAAATAACCAACCCTAACTAGTCATCTAGAGGTTGCCTAGAGAGCGCCGGTTCCCACGAGACTGCATCTCACGTGACAAAACAAGAGAAAAAAAATATGTAGATGGTTCTATTGTGTTCGAAGCCTTTGACTGGTTCCAACCAGCCTTAATACCACCACATAATCCCAACACTTAAAAAGGCTCATTTCACTACCGTGCACCTTCAACTTACTGCGAATTAAAATAAAAGGGCAGCTGAACATATCCCCAATGCATTGAGTGGAAAACCCGACTTCCTTGGAAGCTATTTTATGTCTTATTTTTACTCATCTCCATATCATTTAAACATAGTAACACTTGCTGATATCAATATATGTAGGATCCTTCATGGATAAAATAAATAAATAAATAATGAAAGCATCAACTCAACACCCCTATATCAGTTATGGAAGCAGAAACATCAGTGTGGCAACACCCTTTGTTCAAATAAGGCGTACCTCTTCACTCAGCGGGGCTGGGGATAATGGGGGGAAAAGACAGGATTTGATGCCTAAAATTGAAATATAAATTACAAACTTTGCTCTTTGGCATGCTCTAATATGCACGCTAGACATGGCAGAAAACCTTATTTAGGTCCATATGCCTCCAAGGGAAAAAAAATAATGATTTAAAAAAAAAATAAAAAAAAAACAAATCAATCTCGACACAGAAGATAACCATCCCCAGACGCTTCACGTCTGTTCTCTCTACCTAGGAAAACGAAATGAAAAACTCATGTAGAACTACAATATCGCTAACTATAATATACAGCTGTTCCACAAAATCCTATAAGACCGAATACCATCGGTCAATGAAATTGAATTTGACTAGCTTGATCATACAGCAGTCCATACCATATGCCATTGCAGTTTCCCATCTTCCCTCAGAATAGACACGGGGCATACTTCCGGTTCCGATTCTGAGTTTTAAAATTAAGGAACCCCAACTAGAACCATGAAATCACTTTTTTATAAATAAAAAAAAAAATTAAAATTTAATTTTTAATAAAATAAATTTTAAACTCGAAATAATTATTGGATCTAAAAGTATTAAATTATTCAACCAAATTTTTCAAAAATCTGTTTAGAATGCATATTTATATACAAACACATCCAATATCAATTATAGTTAGTAATATGAGATTGCAAAATACTCCAGAAGATTTTAAAAAAAAAATTACAATGCAAAAGATAATCTCACGATATTAAGAAAATAAATTTTGCTTTCAGAAAATTTTACCTAAACTAATCATATATGATTTCAAGTTATGCTGACAACAACATATTAAATATTATGTAAATTTTACTATTTATATGAAATAATTTAAATATTAAAAATTATATATTTAATATTATTTTTTTCTTTTTTTTTCAATGAAACGAGTGGAACCATCGATGCCAAAAGGCCATCTAAGAACCGTAAAAACGGCGATTTCATAGCTAGTTTTAGAACCGACCAACTGATCTGGTTCCGTTTCTAAAATCGCCAGTAACATGGTTCCGAGGCTTGAAATTAAGAAATCAGAACCGTCTTCCACGGTTCTGGTCTAGCTCCATGAACCGCTGGTTCCCACTTCCGGTTTTGGAACCACGAAACCGCTTTTTTCTTTCAAATAAAAATGAAAAAAATAAACAAATGAATTTTAGTTTTTTATTAAATAAATTTAAACTCCAAAAAAAATTATTGGATCCAAAAGTATCAAATTATTTAACCAAATTTTTTAAAAATTTATTTTGAATGCATGTTTATTTGCACACAACCACATCCAATATCAATTGTAGCTAGTAATATAAGATAGTAAAATAATCTAGAGGGTAAAAAGAAAATTACAATGCAAAAAATAATCTTCACATTATTAAGAAAATGAATTTTGTTTTTAAAAGAAGTTTATTTAAACTAATTATATATGATTTAAACTATACTTATTTGTGTTGTTAATAATAATATATTAAATATTATAAATAAGTAACAAATTTTATTATTTATATGAAATAATTTAAATAGTAATATATTTAATATATATATATATATTTTTTTTTCAATTGAACCAGTGGTTAAACTAATATATATGATTTTAAACTATACTTATTTGTGTTGTAATAATAATATATTAAATATTATAAATAAGTAACAAATTGTATTATTTATGTGAAATAATTTAAATAGTAATATATTTAATATATATATATATATATTTTTTTTTTTCAATTAAACCAAGTGATACCACCGGTTCCACCAGTTCTAGGTTGGAGAACTATCTAGGAGCCGTGAAACTGGTAATTCTATAACCAATTCTGGAATAGGCTAACTAGTTTGGTTTCGGTTCTAGAACTGCAAGTGATGGTTCAGGTTCGGTTCCAGAATGTCTAACCCATAATTTTGCTAAACGAGGGTAAGTTGGAGTTTTGGCCTGTTTGGCTGGGGTTCAACCACCTCCAAGCGAATCATCACCTTTTGCAGAATCCCGTAACTTATAGTGCCATCCATCTTCCTAATTTTCTGCTCTTGCTCATCAGCAAACCATTCCCCACCTCCTTTCTCACTTCTTTCTGTCAAATAGACAGGCCCTTCTATACCAAACCTGCAGGAGAAGGAAAAAACCATGCAAATGCTCAAGCACCAAAAATGATGCAACGATGCTTCCTGCTAAGACTTGATAGTTCTATAATCAATAGAGTAATCCAATATCAAAAGACAATATTAAGCAGATTACAGTACTGGACTGAGAAATTGTAACAATGGTCAATCAAAAGTGAGAATTACATACTTGGGCACGAAAACAATAAAGCCGTTGGATCTTATCTTGACAATTCTAGCTCCAGTTTCTGTAGGCCTGCAGTGACAAGAAAATATTGGAGCAATCTTTTCTATATGGAAGAAGGCCCAAAAAAAAAAAAAAAAAAATCTTGTGTTTGGAAGTGTATGGGAGGTACGGAGTGATATAGACATATGGACTATGGAGTACCTCTTCCTAAAGTAAATAAGAGTATGAAGCTCCACAGAACCGCGGCTTGCCATCTGAGCATTCCCATGCCGGTAATTTAAGTCTGTGGAAGATAATATTAACAATCAGAATACCAACAATCACTGCCTCACGATTGAGAATAAAAAGGTAAAAAGAAAAAATCAACCATCAAAACACCAGGATATGTAATTATATGCCACTGGGGAAAGATATAGGATGGCAGCTTTAAAATAGGTTAAACAAGGACAGAGCATATATCAACTTTAATGTGCATTTTCACTTACTGTCGGCAATACTAGTGAGTTGGGGTCTATCTTGAGATACCGCTGGAAGCTTGTATATCCCCAGTGACGCAGCAAGCAGCCTATGTACAATAACATCTGCAGAAAAGTTTAGGTAAAACATTAATATGTATATGGGCACGACCAAGGTAAAACCAACAATGTTGAACCACTTGTACCAGCATATCTCCTAATAGGTGAAGTGAAATGAGTATATAATGGTGCAGCTAGCCCATAATGATGATACTCCGGTGGACTTAGATCCCCACTGCAGAAATACACTGCCTAGATGGTGGTGCAAGAAAGAGCACAAAATAAGTTCGTAAACAACCAAAAGCGTTTATACAATTTTCTGTGTCTAAGAGACATCACCTGAGTCATGCACCTGGTTGCCAATATACGTATCAATTTTTTGAAATATGGATCATCACCCTGGATATATTTTATAGAACAAAAATATGATACATGAGAGACAAGGACGGCAGGCGTGGCAGTGGGTGGGTGGGTGGGTCGAAGAATCACCTCCAACCAATCAACCCATCCACCATACCATATAAAAGTCAGCAAAACAAGAATGAGAAGCTAACCACAGCATGGTCAAGTGACTCAGCCAATGCTTCTGATGATGAAATATCCAAGTCGATTCCAACTGCAGCTGCTGTACGCAACAAAGGCCCAAGCATCTCTCTTGTTGGTGCAGGATGACGCCTGCAGCAGCAAGAAATGGCAGATAGAGAAATATTCAAATTAATTTATCAATATGAAGCAGACTTCTAAATGTCCGCATTTGTTGCTCGAACAATTCACCAACATCCAGCAATGTGATCCGGGGAACTATATGAAGCCGACGTCAGTGACCAGTGGGACATATTTAAAGTTTTATTCTGCTGACAAGCCACCTAAGTTTGCACATATATGGGGTTACATATGAGCTGATAAAAAGACAAAACATGGCAATAGAACCCAAAAACAAAAAAGGGTAGCCCTCCACCTCCTATTACTTTTCTGTCCTAGTCTTCCAAGTTTGAAATATCTGTGTAAGGTTTTAAAGTGAGCAATTACAGTCCACCATTACATTTACCACAGACAGCAGCTAACTTAGGCTGCCAAGGCATCTTTTAATATTTGGTGCTATAAACTTCTAAAATTTTAGCAATTATGTTAATACAGACTCAACAAAAAGCAATCGGCTAATTTTAAGAAGTAGAGGACTTGAGTAGAAATTAGAAGTTAAAGCACTTAAACGATAGAGGCAAAAAAGTAGAATCAATTTTGCATTTATTTCCCAGAATAACAATATA
Organism: Combretum micranthum; assembly: GCA_024138025.1. Taxonomy (NCBI): domain Eukaryota; kingdom Viridiplantae; phylum Streptophyta; class Magnoliopsida; order Myrtales; family Combretaceae; genus Combretum; species Combretum micranthum. The sequence continues at coordinate 1,202,787 of JAMXBD010000247.1, read as the reverse complement.
TATAGTATGTATATGTATATGTATATGTAAATAATTACCCATATAACAAGAACTCTTTGAACAAATTTAGAAACAAAATAAAGTCAAGGAATTAAAATAATCAATAATATCAATAAAGACACTAATTGTTACAAATGCATCATTATGTTTCCTTATTACATCGCTTTTATAATTATTATATCTGGACTAAGCAAATGAAAACATTCATCAATAAATTAAATTCAAATAATGAATAAATTCTTGAATAGGTTAGTTTATGCATGGGCAGATTCAATGTTCGGTAGATGAAGTCAATTACACATTCTATAGAAATAGATCTTATCCCCACACCAGAAAACAAGTAAATCATTAATTGAAACACATTTCTAAGGAGATCAAAACGTTCTTTCTAAACAAGCCCTTGAAAAATTACAGTGACCACCAATCTCAAGTTTCCAACCGTGAGGAAAAGAATTCTAACAAACTAGAACACCTTAGACAACCCATACCAGGTATCAGAGCACATAACAATTTGCCATTACAGCATGTCATGGGCTATTCTAGGTTTTGAAGATAAGATTTTGGCTTCTATGGAGTTATACTCGTGCATTGGGTCAAGGATATGAAGAATTAGGTCAAGGAGATGGAGGAACCAAAAACCCTAATAAGTAAGGTTGAACTCATGCATTGAGTGACAAAAAAAATCAAGCCAATGATCAGTAAGACGCAACAAAAAGGTAGCTACAGCATGATCCATGGTGGTCTGCAATCAGTGACACTTGCTAGACAACTGGTGCCAGAGAAAAGGAAAATGCTAGAGTAGTCATGGCCGTTCACAGATTTAATGCCTCTTCTCAATCATACCAGGCAAGCTCTCAATCTAGGTGTCAATGTTAAGATGATTATTAGTGACCAAATAGAGATGGGCAAAGAGACTGACCACGACCATGGAATGGGAACCAACCTTCTTCAACTCTTCTTTGTGAGCACAAGTACAAGCCAACAGCTTCAATCCCTAATAATGAATTGATTGGGATTCCAGTGGATCTCCTGGTGACTTTTAAAGAGCACAAGAAAGAAACTGTGAAGAGATTGAAAAAGAAGATATACAAATGCAGAAGGACTGGAGATGGGGCCAACGATGCACCACAGTTATAATAGACATACAGATTGCTAGTTCAGGTTCAACTAACACTGCAAAGAAGTGCAGCAGACAATAAAGCCATCTTCAAACCCTCAATCTTGGAAGCTCTTTCAGTTTGAGTGAATTGATCATGGAGAAGATGAAGATCAGGTGAAAAACAGTTGAATACTTGCTCGGAGTGCGCTAAGAGACAAGCTCACTATCTAATAGGGAAGTATTGTTAGAGATGCATCATTATACTTCCTTACTATATCCCTTTGATTGTTTTTATATCTGGACTAAACCAAAAGAGCTTCCAAGAGTTATGAATAGGTTAGTTCAAGAATAATTAAATTCAACGTGAGTGAGACGGAGGTCTGCTACAAATCCTATATAGATAGGTTTCATCCCCTCACTTGAAGAGGCAGGGGCAGCAGGAATTATCATCTGAATCACATTTCTAAGATGACAGGAAGGTTCTCTCTCAACAATCCCGCAAAAGATAAAGTACTCTCCCTAACAAGCACTAAAACCACCAATCACAATGCATTGTAAAGGAGGGAACTAACAAACTAAAAATCTTACAAACACATATTTCACAATAAATTACCTATTGATTGGATCCATAACCCATACATGTAGCACTAATCCATTAAGATAAGGCATTATTCTCGGTTTTTGAGGCATTACAACATAGAAACTCACAAATCAAAACCAAAACCACATGTGAGACTAAATGCTAGGTGCATACTCCTTCAAAAGCATGTCACTTGGATTTTTCAGCAGTAGCAATATAGATCATATCAAGGACAATACAATTTTACTCTCACAAATGTTCTTGTTTAAAACAGAAAATTTTGCTAAGTGTTAAAAGGCAACTGGGACATCTCAAAGAAGTAGAGCCTTACCTTAGCAATGAACATACAGGAAAATGTTCAAGAATTTTTTCTGCCACTGAGACATTAGCAGCAAGCATAAATTCTTCCACCATTTGGTTTGCTTGGATCTGGTACATATCTGAAATAGAAGTTTGTTTAAGCAAAAAAAAAAAGAGGAACTAGTTGATAAAAGGAGTGAGAAAAGAAGAATATTCTTCCAATTCCAGTAAATAAAAGTACTCCAGACATCCTGGTGGATTAATACAGCATTCCATAAATTTCCGGTTTATCAAGAATTTAGTAATGTAAAAGAAAAAAGCTAAAAATTCTCTTCATATTTATCAGAAAAGAAAGTTGCCATACCAATATCAAGAGGATCATGAGTTTCAGTGTCGATTTGGAATTTGACTTTGGCAGAGGCAAGTGTCAGGGCTCCTCTTTCAATACGTCTTAGCCTCATTACCTGATTTATTGGCAACCAAGCAAATCATCAATGTAGAATCCTTTATTATGTGGCTAAAATCAGTTTACAGTGACACGAACCTTTGCCAATGAATTCATATTTCTCAAGTCTGTAGTTAAAGGTCCACCAACCGACTGTCAGTAAGGAGGTACAAAGTTAAGAGACAGAAGAAGCTGAATTCAAGATCATTACATAACACAGCAACTTTGGGACTAAGACAAAAGCTTTGAGGATACATAACTAAAGCAGGTGGGTGTATTAGAACTCAAGATTTCAAGCGTGTGAACCCAACAACAGCTAAAATTGGAATAAAAAAAACAAAACTATGAGCAGAAAAATACCATATTCTAAATTGAACCTGAACAAGGTTTTTGTTTTTCTTCAAAATGAAGCTTTTTATGTGCTTAAACAATAATGTAATTTAAGCAAAGAAACCTCTCAAGAATCATATTCTTAGTAGGAAGCTAACTGGGAAAAGATTTCTCTAAAGAACATATGTCGAATGGGATATATTTTAATTCCATCCCTATATCGCTGTCCAAAACATTCCTTTTAAAGCATGAAAGCTATTATAGAAATTTTTCAATACCCATGATAATTCTTATTTACAAGAAAATGCCATATGGCCAAAAAAAAAAGTATACAAAGTCCACACATGCGATCATGTGTCCTATGTATTATTTCAGTGGCTAAGTCAAGTTTCTATGTTCCCTAGCAAACAAGAATCAGATCTTAAGTGCTAGTCATGTCTCATATGGTTACCTATCATCCATTCGAGCCTGAGCTTCAACATAGGATAATGCAGCACATGACTTGATGACACTTTTTGCATATCTTTTTGAAATAATCTCTGCCTCAGGTGTCATTTCCTACATTGTAGAATAAATTTGTGATAAGGAGAGATAAGAGTAGATAGCACATCTCAATGCATATCCCAAACGTACAAAATGAGTGCTTTATTAGACAGATATGAACAGCATTTTTACTGAACCAGGAAGCAGTTTTGTATATTATGAGGCATTCATTAATTCCATCCGATTGTGATCAAAGTAGACTGGTCTGTTGATTATGAAAGATCAAAAATGAACAAAACTGCTTCATAATTTGATAAGAAGTTATCTGATTCTTTTTTAATTTCTTTCCTATGGGCATAAAGAATGAATAATGTTCATGGAGAGGGGGGATGAAAAAAGAGATACCCAGATGACAGAGAAAGCTAGCCTCTCCACATCCGCCCTAAGTGAACATATATCTGAAAATAGACAACAACAAGTTAGATGTGCTTGAATAGCCAATCACCCAACCCAATTCCCCAAAACCATCTGCATTAACCACAACACAGCATGAGTGAGACAGATTATGAAATTTCTACGCCGAATAAGGATTTCCTGCACACACTGAAAAAATGGTAAACGCAAGAACTCACCATCATGTTCTCCTAATTATATCAAGTATCAAACTCCACAAGGAATCCAGCCATGATCATAAACTTTAAAAAGCATGTATCATTACCAGCAAACTCCCATAAGGTTAAGAATATATAACTTTATGATAGTTATTTGTTACCTTCTGTCAAAGGTTTGGGTAGCATATCAATACGGCGGTCAACAAGGTACACAGAGGTGCCTCTTCGTGATGCCTCATCATCGAGTGGGGTGCCAGGATGCACAAAGTTTGTTACATCAGCAATGTCTAAGCAACATTTTGTCAATGACAAACAATCCATTTGAAATAGTTTTAAAAGACACCAAAAGAAAAAACAACTGTGGCCCTTCTCAAGAGTTACATTTGTAACACATAAGAGTCTAATTAACTCGTTTTGATCCATAAATTTGAGTTACAAATGAAAGGATCTTGAATTTCATAATCAACAAAGGAAGGCTCAGATTGTCTGTGGTTAATTAGAAGAAGAAAAGGATCCATAGGCTTTGGGAAGATTTAAGAACCAGAAAGGAAAAAAGTAGCACGAATCATAATAACAAAAAATGCGATAAATATTCTCCTCACTATAAAACCTAGGAATGATGCAATGATCATATAATCCACTCAAATCCCTAGAAGAAAGACAAAGCATTACAATAAGAATTTTTGTCATAATAGGATTTTTCGTATGTTTCCAACAATGTAGCACCTCTTTTGCATCTACCTTAAAAAGCCGTAATGTCTATGAACCCAACAACATTTCCTACCCAAAATGAAATGTACAGGCATTGACATTTCAAGAAAGATGAGAATTCTGACACAAAGGATACGAACTCCAACTTCAAAATTTCCATTTGAAAGAGCTGTGCAGTGCAGAGCATCATCAATATCTTTGCAACCTGCCAGACCGAAGCATGTGTTTCACGTGTTTAACTATCTGAACATAATGATGAGATGGTAACAGCATTGAAATTTCTCCTATAGAGGAAAAAAAAATCATTAAAATAAGAAATGTTTTTAGGATTGTCTCTACGTACCTGGAGGGTCCACACTGAAGACACGGACCTCTCGCAGATCTTGCCTGTTAGGATTTGCCAAATCTTCAGCAGATACTGACCATGGCAGTGGAGGCAGACATGCCAAAACTTGAGATGAAAAAGGTCTTGCATCAATATCATTCTCAATTAGGACTATCTGCATATAGATCAAGAAAGATGTAAGTTTTCTTATCTCATTTCATAATTATGTCTGGGAACTTCTCAAAATTCAGTATCTAGTAAATTATAAATATTAACAAATTAGTTAGAATATTTGTTTTGGGTAGTAAGCAGGCACTCAGGTTTGAGTGCTAAACCTACACCTAGAGCAAAGGAACTATGTCATTAGATTATATAGCTACTGGACATTCAACTGAAAGTTAGAATTTTGTAGACAGTAAAGCAGCATGAAGCACACATGTTAAGTCACTTTTGTAGACTATGGATGATGACCTGCTTGCTCAACCAAGTGGTCTTACTGACATGAAGATAACAGCATTTCTAGTTATGCCCCACTCAAAGGAACATGAAAGAGTAGGCAATAGATTATCATAATGATGTTCGTGGTAGCAGTAGTAGCACCATTATCATTGAGGAGGGAAGAGCTATAGCAGCAAGCACTCGAATGATGTCATTGACGATAAATTAACATCAGCAAGAGGAGACAATCAGTGGAGAGAAAATATTAGAATTTTGGCCAAGCTGGGTCAATCTTTTTGCCTCGTAGTTTGAAACATGACGCGGCCAAGAAATTCATTCAAAACTAACCATATAAGGACAGCAAAGTTCGACAAGCCTTATCATCTTCCTTTTTTAAAACATAAGAGAGAAATCCTTGGAGCATGGCATCAATAAGGGAAACAAGCTGAAAAAATTGCTGCCACCTACCTCTGTTTCAGCATCTCTGTCACCTATATCACCTATAGTCCTTACATAGTGGCCAGAAGGATACCATGACATTCGGTCCCAACAATCAACAGTCACAATTATTCTCTTATTAAGAAGGTTTCCAAGCTGTCGAGTTTTGACGCGTATTTTCGGGATCCTGCGGTCTTTGGAGATGAATAAAGCACAAGCAACAGCCCCATCAGCCGCAGGCATAGGCATAGGCATAGGCTCCAAAGATCCACAGTAACTGCACAAAAAATCAAAATTATTGCCACAGCTAGGGGAAACCATGAAGGGCAGGAACATCTTGAAGTTTTAAGATGAGTCAATTTCATATATGCTATGATTTGGGGAAAAAAAAACAACAAAACAAAGAAAAAAAGAAGAAGAAGAAGAAGAAGAAAACAGTGTCCAGATTACAAGCACAAAATTTTACAGGTTCAGCACCCACAGAAGGGCAAATCTCAAGAACACTTTGTTTGGCTTAGTAAATGAAGCCAAAAACATATTGTGAAACAAAGATGACCTGACATGCATTTGTAATCATGCTTCATGTGGAAAATCCCATGAGCATTTATTATTGAACACCAAGAGCATCATATATTAGCCACCGCAAAACCACCCCTACTTTTCCCCTAGAAAAACATCTGCACGACTGGTCCTAGTAGATATATTACCCAACAGATCAAAAGCAGGCTGCACCAGCCCTGGCATAATTGGAACTGCTGCTTCAACAAGCATAACCCAATTCCATTCAAGTTGCCCCCTTCAATGTTTGCGCATAGTTCAAGATAAAGCAATGACTCATGTAATCCCTTTTATTTTTTTTTTGCTTGGGATTAGTTAATTTTCCCTTAACTACCCAATAATGACCATAATTCTTTTTGCTGCTCTATAAAGTAGTTTGGGCTAAATAAAGATGCGAAAGAGTAGCATTTTTAACAAGGCTAAAAAAATCAACTCACGAATGCCAATTTCGCTTTATATGCCAATAACTCGGCCTGATGGACAAGATGAAGCTGAATTTGAGCCTCCTTCAGAGTTCTGCACTAAGTTTGTAGTCCTAGGAGCATCATCTGCACTGCCAGGTACCAGATGAACTCCTTCTTCCGCATCATCTTCTGCAAGTATAAGATGACAGAATTTCAAATGCCGTACCTCAGATGTTTTATGCATAAATAAATTCATAGAAAAATAGTCTGCATAGTCCCAATTCACATGCAACAAGTAACACACCTTCATCTGCTAAGGACAAGGATATATCCTCATGCCACTGGTCCTCAGGCAGACGCTCCACTGCCACTATATCTCCATCAAAAGCTCTATTCATGTTCGCACGGCCATAGATTCTAATTTCATCACCAATACTCTCACTGCCAACATATGCTTCAAAGGGATTGTATCTATTGACACGAAGTTTTCCTTGGTGGTACATTCCCCGACGCAAACCAGACGTAATTTCGGACTTGGACTTGTGCTAAAATGAACAGATTGTGAGATGATTGCTTGATCTCCAAAATATAAAAGCTATCTTGTAAATAAAACTGTTATTGTAAATCATAAAAAATAGCTTAGGTTTATACCTCTGCATAAATGATTTTCCTCTTTGTTGGTCTTAAATTTTCATCTTCTTCCATCTCAACATCTTCTGATGGGCGTCTCGCAAGAGGATTGAGCAGATCCGGTAGACCAAGTGAGTTCACATACGTCTCAACTGCAAATAATTATAGAAAGATAGAAATAAATAAAAATAAATCACATTGAGATAAACAGATAAAGCAAGTACATTGGGAAAAGGTCACAAAAAGTCTTAAACTTTTTAGGCTTTATCAAATTAGTCCCAAACATGTAAAAGAAGTGCCAAGTGAATACAAATTGTCCAATTTTCCATCCAAAGAAGTGATGTGGAAAACTTTTTTTTCATTCTTTTGCCACATAAGCAAGCCATGTCAGCAACTGACCCCCCACACTGCCCTTTCTTCCCTGTTTGACATTTTCTCTTTTAAAGACCATACACACCACCCTTTAGATCATAATATTAATTTAAGTAAAGAAGTTAAAATGTTTTCCTTTTAATTATTCAAATCATAATGATAATTTTAAGTTTTTTGTGACCTAATTTTAATTACTTAAGTCCTGTAATGTTGGGTAGTCTAACGGTCATATCTAGTCTATTCAAAAGGCTAGACATGTGGTTTGCTGATTTTTTGCTAGAGAGAAAGAGGGTTGTTGAAACTGTCATAAATCTTCAATCTAGTAAACTTGTAGATGAATCATATATTTGAACACCAGATGAATCAATGATTTTACCAGAATTTTTCTAATCAATCGAATTCAGAATAGATTCATGGGATTGGGCCAAGATACTTTGATTTCTTACCTTTTTATCAAATTTACATATCATACAAGTACAGTGCCAGTGGCCAGTGAAAGGTGAATAAAAGCAGGGGAAAAAAAAAACCTTACAGTGGTAGAAGGAGAAGGAAGAAGGGGTAGGTGTAAAATTAATTAAAAAATTACTCGCTTCAGTTTTCTAGATGAAAATATACGTGTTTTTAATCATTTGGCTTTTCTGAAATGGTTCTAGGACTTACATGCACCAATGCAAAGGTTTAGGACTTCACTTGACCTTTTCCCTAACTTTTTTAAGTAAAGACTAGACATACATTTAGTGCGACAAAATCCCAAGAATCATCTCTAATGAAATGAATTTATGCTAGAAACCCAGAATGAAAATATTCCAGACCATACATATACATAAGCTAACAGGAACCATTATCATGTGCATGCAAAAGGCCATTAAAGAGGACTTTTATAGAAGAAATCACACATACTTGTTTCTGCAGTTATACCCTCTTCAGTGGCCTTCCTCTTATTCTCCCTATTATTGGTAACTAGCAGAACCTGAGTAGCACTTCCAAGATGACTCATATACCACTGAGCTGCCACGCGTATAGCTGCAGAAGAAGATAAAGCATTTTAAAATGTACGCCTATGATAAAAATATTAGCATTAACAAACTGGCATCTTCAGATGTAGCAAGGAAACCAGGTTGATGCCAATTGCCATTGCCTATAATGAAAGGACAATGAAAGTCCAAGCTCAAACCTCTATTATTTCTGTCATTTTTACTTTCACCTGCCATGTCCTGAACAAAGGTGTCCCTGCAGGGGTAACATTACAAAGCACACTGTGACACCAGTATAATCAAGCAAGATCACAAGACGAGACACAAAGCAACGGTACAAAAAATCGAGATGCACATATTAATTGCCAGTCGTAAAGATCACAACTTAGTCAACTGAAGAAGTGGAACAGTAATAACTGAGAAAAACCTATAATACAAAAGGCAGAATTTCAAATATTACAGTTCCAGCACATTTCCCAAGGGAAGCTGATTGACAAATTAAAATCGTATTATCTAACACCCCGTCGAACATAACCACATTGGTTATTATTGTTATTGTTGTTGTTGTTATTATTTGAGGAGGGGGTGGGGGCATGTTGTTAGACACGATTGGTAATATCTGATACCAGGAAGCTTTTTCTGTTGCACTTCACTGCAACTCTTTAGCAGGGAAAAAATTATATTTGCATTAAAATAAGAATAAGAGAATAATCCATGACTAAAAGTGTTTTTAGATCCTAAAAAAGACTTCTATAGCAAAAAAGGTTACATAGAGTTTACCAGGTGAAGCTACTTTTAAAGCAACCAATGCTTAAACCAACAAAGATTTGGTAGAAAGTATCATTGCTTAACTACATCCTGATTACCACGTCTCTTCAGAATACATCTTTGAAGTTCAGAATATATCTTTTAAAGTTTCAAGGAGATATTTTGAGCATTGTGGTAAGCGATTAAGAAGTCATATACTTGAAAGCAACACCTAGTAACGATTTTAATGCCATAAAAACTTTTGATAAATCAAAACACAGATGCTTCTTTATTTTGCATTATAAGCGTTCCCTAAGCGTTATAGTTTCTAGCCAATTCAATCATCCATGATAGACATTATAGCCATAAGGAGATTACCCATTATGCAACATTCAACTATTTTGAAGCACCTGTAGTGGGTGTGGGTGTGAATAAGAATGAAGATAACAATGACATGCTGAAATACATTGCTTTTCTAGTTGTGTGAGGCAATCAGGGGTTACTTGCTAGCGTCATATATACTATGAATTTAAAACACTTTTGACATATATTAGGGTATTAGTTGGTGGTTACTGTGAAAGGAAATGCCTAATACAGGCCATTCAGACAAACCCGTGGTTATGCAAAGCCATCCGGATGCCAGCTTATTGGCATACAGACAGCCTTTGTCTTTCTGCAAAATTTTTATTGGTTAATTTAATTTGTTACTTTTTGACCCTTAATTGACATAGGAACGATTGAAAGGACTTTGTGTCATATTATTACATACTTTAGGAACCTTTAGACACATTTTTTATTGAGTTTATTCCTCATTTATCCACTCTAACCAATATACATTGATGTTTTACATATTTTTTGTGCATATTATCATCTTGATAATAACTTAGTTCCGTGTCTTTGATGGATCATATCCATTGAAATTCTTATCTCATTCAAAATTCTATCTATTCATATTTTTTTGGGGGGATAAATTCATAATTTCATTGATATGTGATAAAAGTACAATGTACAGAAAGAATAATAAACAATAGGACTTGCAAAAGACCTAAAATCTTGAGCAAAGCACCATACAAAATAAAAGGGTACTAAGATCAAGATTTAGCAATAACAATTTAAGAGCACTATCAAAAATAGAAAAATAATGAACAATGATGAGTGATACTTTAGCTAGAGTCCAAAAACCAATTCCAAGCCTTTTCTCATTTCTTCCACTCCAAATACAATACACGACCAAACTAACCAAAATCTTCCATGATGTCCCTATCCTATAACCATAAGATAGGAACAAATCTTGGGTAGTGTAGACATCGAAAGAAAAAGTAGCGTTTACTGAGACCGCCTCTTTCGAAAGTGTCAAAAGTTTAACAATATAAGAGCATTTTAGGAACAAGTGATCATGTAATTCCTCTTCCAAATCGTAGAGAATACAACGATTTTGAGATGTTAACTCCCCACGACACCAACTTGACTATTGCCATTGATTGTGCTTAATTTAATTTATGGACCTTAGAAGAAATTTTTTTCTTTTGTCTTCTATACGTATGGCTTTCTGAGAGACGCTGCTGTATTCAATGGCTTTTACTAGATTGAGTTAGCTATTCCATTTAGTCGAACAGCCAATTAAATGGTAAGAGATGTGAAGATAAACTTTGATAGTTCCTAAACTTTTTTAGGTAACAGGTACAAGGCATGGAAAGAGACTCCCTGTGAAATGTGAGGGTAAGTGTAAGTGCATACACTATCTTCTACATATATCTCCACCTAGCTGAGAAGCACTTCATTGCATCAGGATACACCCTTTTAAGGGTAAGTCTTGGTGCAATTAGTTAAGTTTCTCCCCAGTAACCAAAAGCAAATGATGAAGGAGCAAAAGCAGCCTCTTTGCAAATGTGAAGACAAGGATGTCTACAGAAGTAACGATGGCGGATAACTACATTACCAGCATGATAATCAGAATTCCCCACTAATGGGCAACAAAAGTGAGCAAGAAGTGATTAGATGATATTGCCTCTCAGGCTAGGGGTAAAGAAACAGATAGTGGTGAAGAACCTCTTATCAGGTGAAGAAGAAGACGAGAACCAACACATAGCTGGTTATTTTTCTGCTTTAATTCAATATTTTTGTGCGTATATATGTATATATACACACATACATACATATGTATATGTTTTGGCTTTTTGAAGGATGCCAATGGGAGGTCTGCTTGAATTTTTATTTCTTTATAACTCTTCAATTTAACCTTGATTCATCAAGAAACGACATTGGATCTATGGCCTGTTCAGACGACTTGAATTTCCCATTAAGATGTCTCATTCTTGTCTTATCCACCCAACTATTTGTCAAAATTAGACACAGGAAAAGAAAATACAGAAAAGACACAGATGGTAATGAAACAAATAAGAGATAGAACTAAGACACAGAACCAAGATATAAACAAGACTCAGATAAGAAACAAATGAGACGAATATAATTCGTATAAGATATCCAAACATCAAAACACTTATGGATATCTGTGAAACTGTAATCTCTTACTAACTTCCATTGATCGGTTCTACAGCCATATGGCCCATATTGAGCAGAAGTCTATTTTACCACAAAAGGTATTACACGCTTTATGTGATTTTAGCTAGCCAGTTCTATTTTACATAGATAATTTGATGCAAAAAATAAAATAATATAAATACCAAAAAACAATAATATATTTGAGAAAACCTTAAACAAGAAGTCCCCATACAATGAATGAGTATCCACAAAGCCTATGAGAATTGTCACCATATGCCATATAAACCACAATTGAAGTACTGCAGATAACATTTAAGCAGTAGTTCCTGTTTCCCTACCAAGAAGCCTTCAAAAAGAGGAATTCTAATACATATCCATATACATAAACATTTGCATAGCAAACAACAACTGAACCACATGATCCATAAACATCAAAAAGAAGTATGTATGAATATCAAATTATTTATTGCAATATATATCATTTGACAAGGACGCTCATGCAACAGAGTGAAGGGCTGCTCACTTGTGGTTTTCGTTGAGAAAAACGAAAAATTTGCGCGTTGAACTGTCACATAGTGCTCTAATCCTTGTATAAACTCCAGGATTCTGGTTCTTAACTTCTTCAAGCACAACTGACAGCAGTACAACATCATGAATCACTGGATTCTCAAGCAAATCAATCTAAAAACCCACAAATTCCAACACAAAAACACTCTTTAGCCTCAAAATTCCCAACTCCAGAACATGAAACTCAAACATAAACATCCAAATACCCTAACTAACCTGATCGAGGACAACTTTCGTATCAAGGATCAGAATCTGGGAAGCTGAATCACTCAAGCGAGCAAATGACACATTGCATACTTTACAGTTTGGATATCCACAATATATATCATTTCTTAAGTAATGTTCTATCACATTCTGCAAAATTATATGCAAAACACCAAGCATTAATCCGACTTAACAATATATTTACATAACATTGAACAACAAATACCTATAAGCACAATTAAATAAATATAATGTGCAAGTGAATGGTGCCTTCCTCCCTAAAAGACCTTTTTTTTTTTTCCTTGCTGGAAGCATGTGCATGGTCAGAAATTAATCAATATATCCAGGCTTTCAAGTCATTTTTAGTGAATACCACAAAATTGGCCTTTATTTCTTTCAGCTTTGGGGAATTGACTCATTGAATCAACACATTTGGAAACATTTAATACAAACATATGGCTCAATGCCTCGATCTAGTCCCAAACATTATCAATTGTCTGGTCAAGTAAAACATACTATTCACCCTTTCATTTCTGCATTTCCTCGGAAATAATAAATGCCACACTCTCTGTCAGCCTAATGGAGACAACCAACTGAACCTTCCAATTTCAAGTCGTATGCTACAAATACAGATTTGTTCAGACCACATGCTTTTAATCCTCAGATCAAAAGGGTGAGGATCAAATAAACCATTAAACCAAAGGATTCAAAAGAATTATATACTCTGTTTTAATTTTGAATATTGTTTGCTTCATTGAAAACATTTAAAGGATTTCTCCTAATACATATCACAATTAAGGCTTTACAACTGTCATATATCACGTAGTAATCTCAAGAGATAATAGATTTTTTTTTTTTTTTGTCCCAAAAGAGATGATAGATATTGGTAATGGACAATTACAGAGAATACAAACGGACAATAAGGAGAATGATTCGCTCCTTTAAGAACCAAATTCTCCGGCCATCAGTAGAGTTAGTTAACATCCTCGATGGATGAAAATGATCGACTCCTTGGATTCATGAGCACTACCGACAGCCATTGTTTGTCACTTTTGTCTCCCACTGTCAGCACCTTTAAACCACAACAAATCTCCAAAAAAAAAAATAAACAACAATTTCCTAAAAACACACACACACATGTACAGGCGCGCGCTTGTGTTAATGTGGCCGAACAAATTCAACAAAAACTGTGCTGGCGTATGAGCATATATCCAGTAGTGTTATTTCCTATTCTGTTAAACTAAAATCAAAAGACAAAGCATAAACCCTAATCACACGTAAATAGCGATAAGAAAACAGCAAATACATCTATTTAAATAGATATGCACATACAAAAACACACACAAACACATGCATAAGCATACCTTTGTGATTTTGCCAGACTTGGTTTTTTTGACGAAAGACTTGTTGTGCAACATCTCCGGCCGGCTTTCTCTCACTTAACTCTATTGCTAGGAATGAGAAAAGAGAGAGCGAGGCTTTGATGTTGTGCTGTTGGAAGGGAGAGCCAAAGGGTTTTTGGCTTGAACATGGAGACGGAAAAGTATAGGTTATGTTTGTGCGGAGATTTAATATAGTCTTAACCCCGTAAAAGTAACCTTCCGCAAATGAATAAGCCGTTACGAGCAAACTGACCATTAAAGCAGGCCGGACACAGGCATGTGCCGAAAGTGCCCCGGTCCTGGGATAATTTTTATTATTATAATACATTTAAATAAAAAAAATATGTGTTATGACTATATTTTAATAAAGTAAAACTTAGCCCTTTAGTTATATATGATTTTGCATTTATCTTTGCTTTAAAGATAGATTTCTATCATGGAAATCATCATTACTAATTTTATTTATGAGGAAATTAAAATCCATCACAAATTTTGTGAGATTTTGACACAAATCAATCATGAAAATTTTCGATAAAAGAGTTTAGAGATAATTTTTTCCATTGCAAATCTATCTCAGTTATCGATAATTTTTCTTTTACATTTCCATCACAAATCTGTCACGATTTTTTTATGTATATTATAATTTAATTCATTAATTTAGGATATCTATTGTAAATCTTTCTATGTTATAATCATTGAAAAATCCTTTTATTTATAAGGTGTTATTTTATTTTTTTAATTGCATGTAAGGTGTTAAATTATTTTTTAAACTTTAGTTTGGTTTTTTTCAATTTGGATAGTACTACGTGCTAAATTGGACACTTCCTATGCTATCTAATATTAGACTAATAGACCACACAAATGTATGACTATGCTATTCAATATCTTTTATGGCTATATACCAAGCTAAGTCTTAAGTGAGTATTATTTTTTATGCATGTTCCTTCCTTCTTAAGTTGTGACGGCACCATTTTGAAGCAAATAAAGCAAAGAAAATCCGATCTAAGTCAATGATTGGATTTTCCCCAAAAGCTCTCAAAAGAAGTCTTACGCGGATATATGAAGATCGTGGATATAAACACAAGTGTTTCTGCAGATACTAAAATCTATAAGGCTGTAAGCTTTGTTAGCTTAGTGAAAACATTCTCAATTTAACATACTTGAAACAAAGATATCAAACAAGTTAAATTAATGAAGCAAATGAAATGCACCAAGCACATGAGCATACAAGATATACGATTTTCCGGAAACCATATATTGAATGAATTTTCGTCTTTCATTTGAGGTTAGTATACCGGCCATTACAGCCAAAACTTTTATAAATATATTTTTATAATTCTTACTGAATGCTATTCGTCATAAAAAATATATAGATCCTACCGGCTACTACTCGCCACTTTTGTAGATTTTATTGGCTACTACTTGCCATATCCAGATACTACTAGTCATGCCAACCACTACTATTATGCACTTATCCCACCAAATGTATAATAACAAATGCAATGAGACTCACCACGTAAAGTTCATAAATAAATTTATTTTAAGCTTTTAGCATAATTAATATTGTCTTACAGGTGATCGTATAATTGCAGACGCTTCAGCATGGCAAATAAGCATTCGTTTATTTATAAGCAATTCGAGCATTGATATGATTAACATAATTTCATCAAACCATGTAATTCACATGCACTTCACATTTTATCTTTTCTTAATTTTAGTGCCACTATACTATAAGCACATTCATGAGTATGAAAATAGAAGAAGTAAACTCACCCGGCTATGTTGAGATAATAACTCCCCTAGTCGAAGTAGTCTTTTGGATAATAGATATCATCTTCTTCGTTCCCTAAACAAAATAAATACCCAATCTACTTAAACTTTCTAAACTCTATCTTCTATTGCGGTAAAAATCGGATTTGTGAATTTTCTAACTTAAAATGGTCATAACTTGCTTATTTTAACTCGAAATTTTGCATATTATGTGTCATTCTCTACCTACTCTAAAATATCTATCCATTTCTAAGGTTATTTTTATTATAAAAAGCCATTTAAGTCCTAGAATGGTTTGGTACAGAATCACCTTGAATTTCCCAGCCCTCTTTCCTTCATCCAAAAATCCTTAAACAAACATATAGATGTTTTTATGGTTGAAAAATCATTGGAATATATTTATATACTCATATTATATGCATGATTTTAGTGGTGTAGTCTCAACGATAATTTTTTTTTTTCATAAAGTGATTTATTCCTAATAGTTGAAAAATGGAGCTTACACTTCTTAAGCTGTAGAGAGAAAACTAATACTTTGTTTTATGTGAAACGTATGCTTCTTTAACATATTTACTTTTTCCTAACTTTAGAAAATAAGTTTTTCATCATAAAGATTTATTAGGTTGTTGGCAAACTTCATTTTTCCTAAGTTGGTTCTTAAACTTGTAAGTTGATTTTTACTTTGACTTAAAAAACTTGTTTTTATTCTTGATGTTTTCCAAGTTGGTGATATAACCCTTTTAGATAAGCTTTCAAAAAAAGCTTGCATAATAAAGAATTATCAACATTAAAATTTAACAAATATTTTATTTTAGGCTTGAAAAGAGAATAATAATACCAAAAATTAAGTCTTGAAGAAGTTTTGCTTGATAATTGATTTCAAAGTCTAGATGAACTTATTTAAGTTTTGTAAAAGATGTGGTTGAGTTAAAATCTTAAGCTTTAATGAAAATTTTTACATAAGTGTTAAAAATTATTTTTATAAAGTATTTAGTTCCTAATTTATAGAAGAAAATAATTATTTTTACTTCTTGAATAAATTTTATCGAGACAACTTCTTTATGATCATGCATGAATATGATTATATAGCTATGCTAAAAAAAAACTCATATAATGAAAGAAAAAGATATAAGAATCAAACAAGCATAAATATGTAAGGTCAAGTATTGAGAGCCTGAGCTTGCATCAAAGCTTCTTAGAACTTAGAATGGACAAGTTCCAAAAAGAAAAAAGAAAAGAAAAGAGAAGAAACGAAAGGAAATGAAAAAAGCATAATACAGTAAGAGCATGATAAAAGCATGATAATTGGATGTTTGGTTAGTGAGCTTTTATACTCTAGGAAATATAGATATGCAGACACATAATATATATATATATATATATATGGAGTTAGATTAGAGCAATAATATCAATATAACAACATAACAATATAATAACAAAACAATATGGCAATAAAAATTTACGTATGAACAAGAACCAGACATGAACATATTATTGCTTCCTTAACACCCATGGATTTAAGAAACACATACTATGGTCATGTTATGTTACATGACATGAAGAAATGTTATGAATTTTTACCTAAGGTTTATGTGGAGATGAAG
The DNA here is from genome assembly GCA_024138025.1 of Combretum micranthum. Lineage (NCBI taxonomy): Eukaryota > Viridiplantae > Streptophyta > Magnoliopsida > Myrtales > Combretaceae > Combretum > Combretum micranthum. Next base: position 1,185,313 of record JAMXBD010000247.1, on the reverse strand, counting down.
GAAGAAAGAGAGCTTTGTAGGTTGTATGGAGATGGTGGTGGTGTAGGAAGAGGAGAGGTTAGGAAGACATTTTTTGAGAGAATTTTATGAAGAGAATTTGGAAAAGTTTTAGTATGTAAATAAAGTGTGTGAAAGAAATGGAGGGAGAAGGGGTGTTTATAGATAAATGTAGAGGGAAATCAGATGTAATTAAATAAAATGAAAAAGAAAAAAATTGGATAGATGTAAGGAGAGGGGCATCGGCTATAGGGAGAAAGAGAGAGAAATTAATTCAATTTGTATTTTTGTAATGAAAAGTAATTAAAAAAGTGGGATGTGATATGTGTAAGGTTTTATGAGAAAAAAATTTGTAAGAGATAGGTATATGAGTTATAAAAGAAGATAGTAAGAAAAATTAGAGATAGGTAAATAGTGAACAGTAAACAAAATAATTAAGTTCCATGTAAGAAAAATACGCGTAAAAAGCTATATCCGATGTTTTTAATGCTCGAAAAATTCTAAAACTGATATTTTTGAAATCTTTGTATTATTACGAGTCTAACGGTGTCATTGCAATATTTTTATTGTTTCGCATGTTTGAACCCTGATTTTGAAAACTGATCCCATGCGGGTCTAAAACGAACTAAATTTTGACAAATATGATCTTTTAGGCTTTGTTATATTTTTATGGACTAGAATCCATGATTATCTCAATTTTATTGTTTTAAGGTTAAAGGCAATAAGATAGTATGGTATGATTACTTAACTTTTCTTCCATATTTGTTGTGTTGAATAATTGAGTTGAGCCAGTTCTCTCCAACTCCCTCTTCATTGTAATGATTAAAAAAAAAGTAGAACTCAATATCCTTTTATAACTTATCTTACCTTAATTGCTAGTATCACCTTTTAACATATAAAAGGGATTTATGCTCCTATTCATATGAGGTGTTCAACCACCTAGAAGAACAATGAGGATATATCATTTTTGTAACCCCTCAAAATTTAATATAAGTTTGAACATTAAACACCATGCATGATGAGAATATCAAATAAAACTTGACTATATATTTAAACAACTAAATTATATAGTTAATATATACAGATGTATATAAAAATTAAAAGTTTCGATTGGCAAACTCTAGAGCAAAGCAACATCAAAATGGTAAAATAAAAATAAAAAGAATTAAAATAGGATATTTTAAATGGCAACTTAGTTGTTGTATAAATATTTAAAAATAATCAAACTTTAAAATTCTTAAAAATCCAAAAATAACCAATGTTTGCTTTATATACTCACAAGACAAATATTGTATATTAAGATTCATTACATGTTTAACAATGTGCTTACAAGCCAATATTATATATGAAAGGCAGCATCGATGTATAAACACATATGTTCATACCAATATGTATAAGGTATCTAAATTATTAGTAAGATAGGAGAAAAATTGACAATAATAAATGTTTTATTTTATAAAACGATAATAGTGACGCAATGTATTCATGATGATAATAATAAAAGTGATTTAAAAATGATAAAAAAAAGCAACCATTGGGGATAAAACAAAAGTAGCAAAGGGAAAAAGGTAATTAAATAAATAAAAAGGACATGCTATTCTCTGTCCATTTCCCCTTTACTTTTTTCCCCTCCTTTTCATATCAAACACCCAAGTTAAGGAGAACCCTAACCCTAGCCCCAATTCCTCTTCCTGCTCTATATTCATCTCTCTCTATCCATCTGTCTCTATTCTCTCTCTCTTTTCTTTTAATTGGAGTGCTTATTGCTGTCATCCACTATTTTGGAGCATCGACAAATCCAAAATCAAGCCTAAATCGAAGCTAATTAGAACCATTCATGCAAACAAAGTGGCTCATCCATTCATTCATTGCAACAACAACAGCAATTGGAATGATCAACACCAAAACCCTTGTCATGTACAAATCATATGGCACTCACAAGAGGCTTTCTTGACAATAAAGCTTAATGATCATAAGTTAATCATAAATTATTCTAAATAAAAGTTACTTGAAATAAATTTGTAAATATTACTGTTTTATTTCTCTGTCTCGATTGCGGGAAAAAGAAAATTATTTCTAATATAGTGCCTGAATCCCGCTAATGGGAGGATAAATGTTTACAAAGAATCAATAATTATAGGATGTGTCGAATGTCTTAAAAGAGTCTCTCGGTATGCTTGTGTGGGATAATTAATAACACTTTATTCAAAAGATGTATCTATTACCAACCCAAGATGATGAAATAAAATTTTTTGTAGGGATAGAAGTAACTTGGTGTAAAATAATATGTTTTTAAATATATTGTTTATCAAGAAACAGATAATTTTGCTCATAAAAAGATACAGATAAAAATTAGATAATTTTAGTCATAAAAAGATCAAACAGACAAGATACATATTAGATACAAATAAAGATGAAATATAGACCATCCAAATAGAACCTTAAAGCGTAATTGGTGTTCAAATTCGTATTCTTTAACTGGACTTTATGGTTGCTACTGTGTTTCAGTTTGGACAGGGGATCAAACAAGCTGGGTTACAATAACACAAGTGTTACTCATGTTAAAGTGAATAAAAGAGGCTAATATGCATGTGGGTCATACATTATTGTGGGACCTTGTATTAAGGAATGGATGATTAAGCAGCTAAGAGGCTAAATAGAGTTGGTCTAGTGTCAATGTATCTTAAATTAACTACAACCATCCAATCCTAGAAGTTAGTGTGCTTGTCGCTGTCATTGTCAATTATGGACACCAAACTAAGACTCATTGAGACTTCTTTACTATAATCCAAATTAAACTTAAATGAGGAGGTTGGAGACCTCACACCTTTTAATAATTAAACCATACTTAATTTAAAAAGAAATATTATATAATGTGTTGTAGTGTTTACAACAGAACAAGGGGCTCATATACATTTATGTTTTATTATTGAATGAATAAAGTTGAGATGAAACATTTAAGTTGGATGGGGCTACTACACTTTAGTTACATAGAAAGGAGTTAGTAAAATGTGTTTGGCTTGATAATCACTTTATAATGAAGTGCATGCGATGTGTGCTAAGAACGACTTACAATTTCCCAGACTCTAAGAATCGATATACGAGCCTTGACCTGTTAGAATATCCAGAATGGAATCAATTGTATGATTGAACTCGACACTTGATCTGTGAATTCCACGAATCTTGGTATGAATTGATGGAAAACCTTGACTCGTTGAGTAAGTAATCCTAAGAACCTTGATATAGAGATCTCGACCCTGTAGGAAACACCAACCAAGAATCTTGGTATAACGAATAACATAACAAGAATATCAAATTCTTGAAGAATTCATAAGTTCACAGATGAACTCAAAGAGAAGAATTTCTCTCAATCAATTTCAAATCAAAAGTAATATGTCTTTCAAACCAATACAAAGAACTACATATAATAACCAAAATGCAAAACCTAAAAGATATAAACAAAAACAAGCTATCGGAATACATAATGTCACGCCTCGAGGGGTACTTTAAACGTGGCGGCCCGCCGTATGCAATACTAAAGCCTAAGAATGACTACCTCAGTCATGCAAAGGTTTCCATATCATGTACAAGGCGTACATCACAACTAAAAGAATGCTTCGGAGTAGCGCAATTTATATTGATAATAATTAAGTAACAAGGCAAAGAGAATACTTATCGTAAAATATAAACATATTAAATTACAATTCTTATAGGTATATCCCTCACTATCTTCAAATAAATATACATCTTAGAAGCTCAAAAACACTAACACATAATTCATTACATGTAAAGAACCTTAGAAAATTACTTTATCTTATGTTTCCATTTCCTCCATAGAAGCTTAACATCATTCCATGACTTCTTTAATATCATGATCCTCAATTTAAGCCACGGATATACCTGTTTCAACAAAATCTATAGGGGTATAAGCTACAACTAGCTTAGTGAGATATTTCTTTTCATTCGCACCATGTTTTCAAGCATGTTCATTTAAATTTTCATACATATGTTATGCGTACAATGCAACAATCACGTGATTATGCAAATATATATAGTTATCCGGAAACCATATATAGAATGGATTTACCCCTCCGTATCGAAGGTTAGGGAATCAGTGATAAAGATCATCGATCTTCTACTGCTAGTCCTCAGGTCCCTACCCAAAGCGTTCAGTTGGCTCGGCTCTAAACCCAGATTTGCATTCTTCGGCGATTTGGATTCTCTAGGAAGGAACATGGCCCGTGTCACAGCATGATAACAGCCAATCCAACTCTATGCATAGGAGTAACAGCCTTTTAAAAGAGATGTGACTCGATGGATGCTATGCGTGAGCATTTTATTTTTCTTAAGCCAAACCTTATTAAGGTTTATTAGGGGACGATTAATCAATTTAGCAAATAAACAGTCATACAAGTAAACAAACACTTAAACAAGCAATTTGAAGTTGCGATATCCTTAATTCTCATTTCACGCATAAACAAAGAATCACATATATACATATCCCCGAATTCCCATACATATCCATTTTTATATTTTCTTAGTATGCTAATGCAACTCCTTTACAAGCACAAGCAATGTAACGAAATTAAGAGGAATAACTCACTCGTCTATTACACGATCTTCTTAGTCGTAGTAATCCTCAGGAAGGGTAACCTCATATCTTTCGTCACCTAGACAAAATAAATACCCGGATGAGTATTTTATAGAAATTCCACTTAAACTTTTTAATTCTATTTCACTATGTTCGTCAAATTCGTATAGATTGAAATTCGAATTTAAAATGGCCATAACTTGCTCATTTTAACTCGGAATTTCGCATATAACATACCGTTTTCTACCTAGTTGAAAAGATCTATCCATTTCTAAGGTTATCTTTGTCATATAAGGTCATTTCGGTTCCGAAAATATTGGGTACATATTTAAAACGAATATTTCTAGATTTTGTAAAACCATTTTCTAGCTCAACTTCATTCAAAAATCCTTTAGTAAAAAAAAATATATATATATATATATATAATTGATAAATCCTTTGAATATATAGATAAGCTCACTTTATATGCAAAAATTCTAATGGTAGTGTCGCAACAATTTATTTCATAAAACAATTCATTTTGAGTTGTTAAAATTTTAACTTTGACAATTTCTTTTAAAGTATTTTGAAGAAACTTTATATTTTCATAGGTTATTATAAATGAGTATATTCTTATTTTATTTTCTTCATTCTTTTTCCAAAAACAAGTAAAATTTCTTTAACCTTAGTTTTTCATAAATTTTACTTCTAGTGATAAAAGATCAATTTATCAAAAGTGTATTAAGTTGTTGAAAATATTTTTATAAATTATTATTTAAAATGGTTTAAGAAAATGAGTCTTTTCTTCTTATATTTATTATTTAAAATATAAGTTTTTTGTTTTCTAAAACTTGTTCTTTTATTTCCTTTGAAAAGAATCATCTTTATTGATAAAATCATTTGTTTTTAATCTTATCTTATTCATATTCTTTGAAATAAGTTTCTTCTTTAGAAGCTGAAAATCATATTTTTAAGTAGGTTTAGTAATAATTTTATGGGTTGAATTCATCTTAACTTTGAAAACTAGTTTGTTTCTTGGTTTTGTTATGGAGATAAAAAGAGTTTATTCTTAAGCTTTTTGTGAAAACTTTGAATATTAACAAATTATTTTACTAAAAACTTAGGTTACCATAATATACAAAGAAAGTATTTATTTCTTATGTTTCCTTGATGAAGCTATCTTTGTTATTTAAGAAAACTCTATTTCTATGTTGTTGATAATAACTCTATTATTTTGTGACAAGTCACAAAATAGAAAATTTAGTTTTAAGTTATTTTAATAAAGTAAAATTCTACTTTTGAATTAGTTGAGACAATATCATTATGTAGATGCAAGTATTATGAGCATGTAAAATAATAAGAATATGATAAAATACTAGAAACAAATAATAATAAGCAAAATAATAAAAATATCAAGTATTGGGAACCTTAACTTTATCAAGGTATCCCGATCAAGTATTAGGAGTCTTAGCTTCTTCAAGGCATCCCGGGACTAAGAATAGACTAATCCCAAAAAAATAAAGAAAATAAATAAAAGGTTGTTTTGACTTGATATAGACAAGTCTAAGACTAGAATGACTAGTCTTAAGGAAATAGCGTGAAATAAATAAATTGCAAAGCATGAAATTAAATAAATAACAAGTGAGCTTATATGCTCTAAAGATTATATATAAATACATAAATATATTTAGTTAGATATGAATAATAAAATCAACATAACAACATAATAAATAGGATGTTTATGTGCAAGAACAAAACATGGACATATTGTTGCTTTTACTACTCATATGAGTTTCAAAACAACACCATAGTCATGTTAAGTTACATGACATGGGTAAATAAATAGTTAGAAGAAGTTTACCTAAAGTGTTTATGTGGTATGAAGATGGTAGATGAAACGGGGTATTATGTGAGTAGTGATATGTAGTAGATAGTTTTTGCGAAGAATTAGTTTAAGAGAGTTTTGGTAGAGAAAAATCTTAAAGAGAGGATTTGTGGAGAGATTTTGAGAGAGTTTTGGCAGTGAAATGAATTGTGTGAAAGAATGAAAGAGAAAGGGGGTCTTTATAGAATTTTGGAGTAAAAATTAGATTTAATTGAATTAATTGAAAAAGAAATTAAATGAAGATGAAGAAAGAGGAAGGAGTGGACGGCAACATCAAGGGGAGAGAGAGAAATTTGATTAAAAATTAATTTTAGAAGAAAAGTGTGAGAGAATTTAGTAATATGTGGTGTAGAATTTTTATAGGAAAAAAATTGTAAGAAATAGGTATGTAGGTGTAAGAATAGGTAGTAGGAAAAAGTAGAGATAGAGGAATAGTAATGAATAGTAAAAAAGTACTATAAATAATAAGCTAGACAATTAAAATACCGGTAGTAATAAAAATACGCGTATAAATGCGATATCTGTAATTTTTAGCTACCGAAAAAATTCTAAAACTAATATTTTTGAAAACCTTATATTTTTATGAGTCTATTGGTATTTATGGAATATTTTTGCCATCTGGTGTACCGGGGCATAGTTTTTGAAAACTGATCCTGTTCGGATCCAAAAGACACTAGAAATTTGCGAATCCGATATTTTTAAGCTTCCCTATATTATCACGAACTATTATTAACAATTATTTTCATTTCGTTGTTTAAGGCTTAAGAGCATGGGGTTGTCGGATCTTAAACACTAGGGTTTGTTGTAAGCTTTGTTGACTTTTAGGGTTTTGGTTTGAGTTTCGGTTTTGTTGAGTCATTCGTAAGATATAATTTTGGAGTTTTGACCGTATTATATTTTTAGTTCGATATCTATGGTTTATCTCATTTTATTTGTGATTATTTAATAGTTTTCAATTCTCAGGATCGTTTAACCAAGTTTAGGGTTATGAGTTGACTTAGTTTGACTTTTGGTGAAAATTGAAAATTTCTGTTTTTAAAATTCACTGAGGGTTTTAGCATTTCGTTGTCGAGTATTATTTGGATATATTGTCTTGATTTGCGTTTTAGGAATCGAGTAGATGGTTTGATTGGCGTACGGATGTTGATTCAACCTATAGTTGGATTTTATATTTTGTTTCAAGGGTTCTCATTTTCTCAAGACTAAGAACTCTCGTTTTTGATCTTATTTAGAATTAAGTTTTAACTTGGTTCGATTTTTAGGGTTTCGATTCCGGTGTTTGACTCTTAGGATTATTTTCTAAGAATTATGAAATTTTCAGGGGTTTACAACCTACCCTCTTTAAAGAAAGTTTTGTCCTCAAAACTTGTTATGCATACGCAGACTTATAGAATTTGATGAGGAATTGCATGTTGTATTTCATCAATATTCTTGATATATGGAATTTCATCGCACTTTTATTGGTTAAGTCTATTATGATTAAATTATGTTGTTTTCTTAGTCTCCATATATTTGATACCTTTCTTTAGTTTCAGTTCCATATAAGGGTTTTGGAAGTTTATCGTTGTTTTTTTGTATTTCTTCTTTCATAGTTTCTATTTCTCATTTATCTTTAGTCGGTGGTATTTGGAATTTCGTTAATTATGTGCATTTAATATTTTATGTAATATAACATATATAAAATCAATAAGATTTGGTTTTAGCGACTTTCGACCTTCAATTTACTTGACCTTTTTGAAGAGTCTCAAACTCACCAAGATGACATTTAACTGACGACTCGCCACTTGACTTGACTCAATTTTGAACTAATGACGACTTAATATGACACGACACTGGAACATTCACTTAACAAAAGAAGGTTGTGAATTTGCTTTCCCATTCTTATGTGAGTATATATATGATATGCACGTATAAAATACACAATGTTCATACTCATTCCATTCTCAAGGATATCGTTGTTTTATTATTTACATGATCATCTTGACAAGGTTTGAGATCAAGACAAAAAATTTGGAAATTGTCTGTTGAGATTTTATCATCATTGGTTCTAGCCTTTAGGTGGTAATAGTTAAGCTTTTGATGTACTTTGTTTTCGGTGTGTTCAGGGTAGATGGCATTTGATTTGATTTCTTCTTTTGATATGTGTTAAATTTTTTACAATCTTATATCTATTCATTCTGTATTAGGGGGTGATGATTACATTATCTACGGTCATTACTAGGAAATTGTTCCTTTAGTCCTAGCGGTGCAAAAAGGAAATATAACATCTAAGGGTACGATGGTAACCTGATATCGAATCGCATCCTTAACTATCGTCCTATTCCAATGTAGCGAGTTCTATCTCTTTATGGTTGGCTTCCTCGTAAACCCATTGTCCTTGTAGGTTGTACAAACGTACTCCTTGAGGGGGTATTACTGAGTATCTCCCGTCTTGCTGTTATTTCCATTTTTTGTGTTATCCACATTTTTCTTCTTAGGGCACTACTTGGCAATATGTCCTGATTCCTTATAGATCAAGTAGGTGGCAGAAGTTTTCTTTGGACATCTCATGATTTTGTGATTCGGACTTCCGCAATAGTAACACTTGTGTTGTAGCTTGGGATATTGTCTTGGTTGGAGTAATGAAGCTGCTTAAATATTCACCATTTCGTCCCACAGTGTTGAATAACTTTATTTCTCCTTCCAAAGTTGATTCAATGTGCTTTGCTCGATCCTCCATAAAGTTCTTGTAGTATCCATTGAGTTCATCCCGAAGTTTCTTAGCTCAGCTTCATATGATCATGCCTCTGACTACTTGAACTTGTTGTGGTGAGCTTGGTGCAATTGTGTCTTCATCATTCCCTCTCTCTTCGAAAGGATTCGACCTTGAATCGGCTTCACTTGCATCTAAAGGATTTAAGTCAGAAACTTTAAATGTAGTACTCACATTATACTCACTTGGCAAATCCAATATGCAGGCTTATCATTCATCTTCTCAACTACTTGAAATGGACCATCTCCTCAAGGTTCTAGCTTTGAGTTCCTTTTATATGGGAATCCCTCCTTCCTTAAGTGCACCCATACCCAATCACCAAGTTGAAACATGACTTTCTTTCTACCTTTGTCTAGTGTTCTTCACTTGGGATCCAAGCGATCTCAGCTTTGATGAGATGAAGTAACTCCACAGTAGGCTTAGCAGTTGTAATGCCATTTTGTAGAGATGAGGTCGAAGTGACCTCATCCATGATTGATTAAAGCGATCACTTTATGATAGTCACAATTATTCAGTAGAAGTGTTTGTTTTTTAGTGCATGACGGATGCAATGCCCCTTTCTGCAACTTATTATAATCAAGTAGAAGAGGCAAGTTGCCAAAATAACATAAGTCCACTTGTGGGCCGTGCTAGAAGGTTGCTGCCAGAGTAACACAAGATTACGCATAGGCCCGTGCCAAGTTTAGTGGAGATCAAGTGCCAAGGCAATGCGAGATTATTGGTTAAGTCTATGTCAAACTTAAAGGAGATTGGGATGGTAACAACGACCTATATCAAGGCTAGAAGAGGCTGGGTACCAGAGTAACACAAGTCCACTTGTGGGCCATGCCAAAAGGTTGATGCTAGAGTGATACAAGATTACCCGTGGGCCCGTGCCAAGTTTAGCAGAGATCAGGAGAGAGCTCAGGCAATACTTGATCCCATTATGAAGCCCACAAACAACAAAACATGATTTTCCAACCTACAAGAAAATCAAAACACATTAGATCACAAAAATTCATGCTAAAACATGTTAGCAAAAAAAAATCGTGAAAAAAAGAAACAAAATGGCTCATGAAAAGAAAAAGGAATAACTTTGCTCTTATGATTCAATCAAGAATATCTAGATGATTGGCGCTTAAATTTCTTCAAGGAAAACCATACAGCAGAAGCAAAAGACACCTGACCATCATCGGAATCGTTGTCACGTCTCAAGAGATATCCTAAACATAATAGTCTGCACACTCAATATTAAAGCTTAAGTATGACAACTTTAGTCATTCCCAGAAGCTTTGATATTAAGTGTAAGGCATGCTCTCACAACTTTAGAGGAACATACATGGAATTATGAAGCTTAAGAAGATATAGTAACAAATTAAGAAAAGATGATTCATAATATTCATTTGTTCATAACAATAGTCTTACAAATCTTAGGGGCATTTCCCCAGCCACAAATAACTATAATCTATTACAAGAATATTTCTATGAAGTCTACATCTTATCCAACACTAAACTTCATCTAGAAATTTTTTAATCAAAAAGGAAAATACATGGCTGCAGGGTCCACATGGCCTCAACCACAAATAGGTAAACTGCAAAAGATATTTATAGGGGTATAAGCTAATAGGTTTAGTGAGAACTATTTCCATAAATAAACTTGTTGTATAAAATTCAAACAAGTTATTTAAGTCAAACAAGTGAAATGCAACATACATGTGGGCAAACAAGGTATATAGTTTTCTGGGAACTATATGTTGAATGGATTTACGCCCTTCATTCTACTTGATTTGAGCCATGCTTCCGGACTTTCCACCAAGCATTTGATTTCCTGTCGCCAAGTAATCGCTTGCGATCATAACCGCCAAGTGTTGCTTTCGACCTGAGCTACCATCCTTCTCACCCAAGGATAATAACCCAATGCAATATGACTCTCTTCGTGGTATGCATGAATCAATTTATTTATGATATCAAAGCATCATTATTATCAAATTTAAGGTGATCATAGAATATCATACAAATCAAGTGCTATACTAAAACAAACATCTAATCAATTTCGGCCTCGATATTCATAGGATCCTTTTAACAAATTTTTCACATACATATCAATTTTGTCTTTTCTTAATTCTAATGCGACTAAACTATAAGCACAATCAAGTAAAGCACTTTAAGGAAATAAACTCACGATGTCATGTCGACACTTCTCTAAACGGATGAGTCGTTCACACAATCCACTTAGTCGAAATAATCCTCGAGGAATGGGTATCCTTCCTCGAAATCACCTAGTCAAGGAAAATATCCAAAATGAGTATTTCTTGACGACTTTCTTGAATTTTGATGAAACAATGCTATAAGAACATCAAAGTTCGCACAAGAGAGGATTCCAATTTAAAATGGTCATAACTTGGTCATTTTAACTCGGAATTGTGCATATAATATACTGATTTTTACCTACTTCAAAAAGATCTATCTATTTTAAACTATTTTTATCAAACTAGATCATTTGAGCTCCGAAACAGTGGTGATTAGATTTACTACGAATTTTTCTTAACCTAAAAGTAATTTGTTTCAAACATTAAATCATTCAAAAATTGCTTTGATAAATACTTAGTTATCTATATAGTTGAAAAATTCCTCTTTTATAGATACTTAGCTCATATTTTATTCATGCTCAAGTATTTGTTGTCCAACCATGTTTCTTGAGTAAAACAATGTTAATTAAGAGTTTAGAAAACTATAGTTTACAAGAAATCCATTTTTGTAAATCTTTAAAATGAATATTTTGATTCCTTTGTTTTCAAAGAATCACTTTATGTTTATCTTACTATTTTTCTAAATGACTTTTTGATAAAATAAATTTCTTCTTTTCTAAAAACTCAATATTAGTGCTACTTTTCCTATTTGTTTTTTTTTTTACTATTTATTTGAAAAATCTTGGTTTTGTAAATTTTCATTTTCGATTTAAGGGTTTTCCTTATATTATGTTTTTATGAAAATATTTTAGTATGAAAGTCATCTTCTTTTAAGAAAAGACAAAAGAAAATTTTAAAATTGTATTGAGTTCTTCTTAAAACTTGGAAAAGAATAACTTTACTTTTGTTAAACTATACAATTTATATTGCATATAAAACCATTTTTAGGTGATAAAATCTCCTTTTTGTCAAGTATTATTGAAGCTTTAAGGATTTGGACAACAATCTTAATGGGCATGATTATAAGAAATAATAACAAGCAAAAATAACATAAATAATAAATAAAGTCAACTATTAGGAGTCTTAGCTTCTTTAAGGCTCTCGGGACTAAGAAAAAAAAAGAAATAAAATGAAAGAAAGAAAATTATTTTGACTTGATGAGGACAAGTCTAAGACTAGAGCCTAGTCTTAAAACAACAAGAAATAAATAAATTACAATGGAAGATATAAATAAATTACTTTGCATGAAAATAAATACATTGTAAGTGAGCTTATATGCTCTAAAGAATATTTGTATATATATGTATATATATAGATACATAATAATACTTAGTTAGAAATGACAATAATAATATGAACAAGGTAAAGTAACAACATAAATAACTAAATAAAGATTCATGAACAAGAACAATACATGAATATAGTATGGCTTCCATAACATTTAGTTTTTTTGAAAACTCACACTATGGTCATGTAAAGTTACAGACATGGGAGAAAGAATTTTTAAAGAAAAGTTTACCTAAAGAGGGTTTTTTGAAGTATTATGTGGGAATGGGTTTTGTGTATGTAGAAGGTGGTATGAGATTATTTTGAGAGAGTTTTGAGAGAGTATTTGGAGAGAGTGTTGAGAGGAAAATTTGAGAAAGATTTGGTTAGAGGTGGGCAAGTGGGTTAAACGGGCCAACCTGGCCCGGCCCGCTTTGGCCCATGGGTTAAACGGGCCAAAATTTGTTGGCCCGTTTAACCCACGGGCCAAAATTGCTTGACCCTAACCCAACCCACTTTAGCCGGTGGGTTAAACGGGCCAGCCCACTTTTTGACCCTTTTAACCCACTTATATATTTGTGAGTTAAATGGGCCAAGTTGACCCATTTAACTTATTTATACTAATTGAATAAGATATATATATAAAATAAAAAAAAAGAGTTTTATAAGGTTATATATATTAATGATTAATTTCATTATTGTTTTAATTACTTTTTATATAAAAATAACTTTTCTAAAATAACTTAATAGATAATATATTTCATTTAAAACAATAATAATATTTTATAAAATTTTATGGTGCATGTGCATCAATTTGTCATTCTTTGTTATAATTAACACATAAATTTAATTTCAAGTATAAAAAATCTCAAGAATAACCTTTATTAATACATATTTACCCTATAATTATTTATTTTATTTTTATAAAAGTGGGTTGGTGGGTCAACCCACTTAACCCGCGGGCTAGCCCACTTTGGCCCGCGGGTTAAGTGGGTTTGGTAAAATTAACCCACTTTTAAACGGGCTAAAAAAAGCTGACCCTAACCCGCTTTTAAAGCGCGTTAAACGGGCTGGCCCGCGGGCCATAGCCCATTTGTCCAGCTCTAGATTTGGTAGTAAATTTATGGGTAGTAATTGTGTGAAAGAAATGAAAGGAGGGGGGTATTTATAGGAAACGAGGAGGTGAATTTTCATGTGATTTAAATAAAAGAAAAACAAAACAAAAATGAGAGAGAGTGAGGGGGGGAGGGGGGGTGGTTGGTGGGGGTGGGTAGGGGTAGCGCCCGCCACATGAAGAGAGAGCGGAAAGAGAGATTTTATTTTATTTTTTTATTGATTAAATATAATAATAAGTAAGGTAGATGCGAAATTAAGTTATGGGAAAGGTAAAAAGTAAAGGTAATATGTGTATAGGTGTTAGAAAAAATAGAGATAAAAAAATAGTATAGAATAGTAATCAAAAGTGTAATGTAAAGTAGATATGACTAATAAAGTACCGGTAGTAAGAAAATACTCGTATAATTACGATATCTGATATTTTTACTTACCGAAAAATTATAAAACTTATATTTTTAAAAAACTTATATTTTTACAAGTCTAACGGTATATCCAGAATATTTTTACTATTCCGAGCCCTAGAACTCGTTTTTCAAGAACTATATCTGTTCGGGTTCAAAATGATTTGCGGTTTTACTAATCTGATCTTTTTAAGCTTTCTTATGTAATTACGAACTACATACTAATCTCTTACTTACTTTCTCAGGGTTGCTTATATGGGATTGCCGAACTTAAACCGTTTCGTCTAACTAGGGTTTTATTGACTTTCTAATTAGGGTTTAAGCTAAACCGATCCCAAAGCTTTGGGGGTTTACAATCGTCATCATCATTGTCCGACCTTGATAAAGCTAAGTCCAAGGCAATGGATAAGGAGATCTTATCATAGGAATTAAAAAAAAAAAAAAAGGAAAAATGATCATCACTGTCATATTCATTGTCTAAGTATCTAAGTTTGTCATCATCGTTCATCTGTATCTATCATGGTTCGTCACAGTGAAAGTGTGATTAAAAAAACCATAGAAAACCGGGTAAGGAAATTAGGTTTCTCTAAATCATGAAATAAGAGAATTTAAAAAAAAAAAAAGTAAAGGACCTTGAATAAATTTAGATCTATTACTAACTCGGATCTCTAATGAAATCCAGTATTCGCCATCTAAATGAAGGTACCAAACCCAATCAAAGTGATCTACGCAGTTCTTAAAGGAGATGTATCATTCTCAGATCTAAATTGCCAAATGTCGCCACTGATCGATCGGGCCATGTTGGACTTCCAGTGAAATCCAGTCACCGCCAATCTCTCTTTCGTAGACCATCGATTATCACTATCAATGGACATGTCGAGGTCAATTTAATGTTATTTGAAGCTGCTATACGATATGGGTACTTGATTTGAGAAGAGAATTTCCTTTAGAAAAAAAAAAAAAAAGAAAACAAAGAAAGAAGAAAATGCAGATAGTGAAAATTTGTAGAGAAGGCTATTTGAGTTTCCAAGTGAACATGCATCTGTTATAGATTAAAAAAAGAAACTCATATAATAAATGGGATATTCAATGAAATTAATGGAGAAGGGTTTGTGTCGTTTCGATTTCCTAAAAAAAATGAGAGAGAGAGGATTAAAGTCAATTAAAAAAAAAGGAAAGAAACAATAATTATCTTGGAGCGGAAATGCTAATGGTTTTAAGGGAAAAAAAAGAATGCCAGATCAGGAAATGATCAATAAGAAGAAAAGGAAAGGGCATGGAAGATAAGAATAGAAACTGATATTGAATGTCATCTTAAATGGTAATAATGAATGAAAAAAAAGTTATTCATTATTAAATGATATTAATGAATAATGGTCCAGTATTAAAATTTTCTTTTGAAGACTATTGGGTTGACTTTCAAAAAATATATATCTATATACATATATATGTGAAACAGTGATTATATACAAGATTACCCCTGGTCCACCCTAGAGCTTCGCATCACTTACGTGATAGCATCTGCCCGCTTTGGGGCTTATCTTAATTCTTTCATTCAATTATTAAGCATTAAAAAAAATAGAGAGAGAGAGAAGAAAAAGAAAACAATATGATCATTGATAATATCATATTTTATACAACTTGTTGATATTCAAAATAGATATAATGGATACTTGTTTTGATTAAAATTCATCTTTTAGGTCTAATTTGGACAAAGAAATCAAAACAAGAAACTTTGGAGTGAAAAATGGAAAAATTCAAATATACGCCGGCTTTTCAAACTTTAAAGCCGACGGCGTTCAGATGGCTTACAAGATGCACACCCAAAGCCCTTTCCTACACTGCCAGCTTTGCAAGGATTGACACAACCAAATTTACGCCTCCTCAAAGCTGCCGGCGTAGAAGATGAATAGGCCAGCGTACATTGAAGGCCGGCAGCTCAGAGTTCAAAAGTCACCAGTGCAAAAGGAGTTACAACTTATACCGGCTACTAAGTCGCCGGTGTTGAGGCAGTATAGACCACATATATGAAGCGACATGTAGGCAACACATGCTTGAAGGAAATTGAAAAGACCAAATATATTGGAGTATCTAAGCCGGCATCAAAGCTGCCGGCTTTAGGACAGCTTTCGTTACAAATTGGCCCAACCTTTCATTTCTCATCATATACACCGGCTAGATCTATATCTAAGCCGTCGGTGTAGAAGCGGCCTACACTTGTAACCGATGATGAAAGTTGCCAGTGCACTGCCTGCGTAAACGAGAAAATGGCTTTACGCCGTCTGTAAGCCGCCGACGTAGGGTCTGTAACTGCCGGCGTACGAAGTGAAACTGCAAAATTCCATTAATGCTTTGCACGAAATTTTTCCTATAAATAGGGACTTTCTCCCCTCAAACAACAACAAGCAGAAGCAAAGTAGAATACTTCAGTATACAAATAGTCTTAGTAATTCATAGAGAATTGTGAGAGAATTTGAGCTTTCAAAGATTGTAATTGAAGATTGTGATATTTGAATTGGTGATATCTAATCTCTTTCTTATGCAATTCATTTATCTGAATTATCTGTTCATAATGTTATCAATTACATATTCTTATTTGATTGTTGAATCAACATCCATGAGTAGCTAAACGTTTCTTTATGGGAAGTGATGAAATCCTAATTTTGCTAAAACGATTATTGAATTTATGTTATAGGATTGTTAGAATTATGGAATATTTGTATTGAATCCTAATTATCTATTTTATTTCTGATTGAAATTGAATTGATAAGAATTCTGATGATTTGGAAAAAGAATTAGGATTTATAGGAATTCATGAATTGAGATTAAACAACAATTGTGGAAACAATTAAGTTTAATATTAATTTAGAAATTGTTCCATGTACTTCTTGCAATATTTTATTTTAATTTCTCACTAAGGAATTAGGAGAAGTTAATTTAGGATATTAGACAATTATAGAATTGGAAGATTTACGATTGTAAATTAGATTTCATTGATAATTTGTATAGCGGAAGCTAATAGATTATTTTATAGTTCACTAAAACTTGATAGTTTTAGGTCTTTACAATTTCTTACAATTATCCACAATCCTAATTGTTCATATAATATAAATTCAGCATGATTAGTAATGATTAGGATGGATTCTGTTCCTTCCCACATTCATCTTATATAACTTCTCACAATCTCATTGCATTCATAGTAGATATAATTGATTAGTTATAGTTAACTGATACTTTTTGATTACCTAAATGTTAGTATAAACTAATATCAATCTAGTAGTTAATTTAGTCTCTGTGGGAATGATACTCTACTCATTCTATATTACTTGATCAAGACCCAGTACACTTGCTGGTAGTATCTGAAATTATATACATACATTCGCATTAGATCAAGTTTTTTTGGCGCCGTTGCCGGGGACCAAAATTAATATTAGATCACTTTTAGTTTTGCTAGTAGTTTAGGTGTTTTTCCAAGAAATTGATTATTTTCTTTTCTTCTTGCAGGTTACATGCATAGGAGTAGAAGTAGGGAAATTCTACCAATTGATCCTGAAATAGAACGAACCCTGCATCAACAAAGAAGAGGAAATAGAAGACAAGAAGAAATGGCAGAAAACGAACCAAGAAACAATGAGGGAAACAATGATCACAACAACAATCAAATTCAAGCTGCACCTGTCAGAGCACTTCGTGATTACACTGTACCAACTGTTCAAGGTCCTGCTGTGAGAAAACCTACAGTTCAAGCCAACAATTTTGAGCTAAAGCCAGCATTGATTCAGATGGTTGAATCACATCAATTTGGAGGATATCAAAATGAAACATCGGATGAACACATTGCCAAATTCCTCCAATATTGCAATACTGTCAAGCTTAATGGCGTAACAGATGAGGCCATTAAAAATGCAGCTTTTTCCTTTCTCTCTTAGGGATAAAGCATTGGCATGGTTCAACTCTCAACCACCCGAATCAATTACTTCATGGGCAGATTTGACAACAAAATTTTTGAAGAGATTTTTCCCTCCTGCCAGAACTGCCAGACTAAGGAATGAGATCACCAACTTTACAAAATTTCCTGGTGAATCATTATATGAAGCTTGGGAAAGATTCAAAGAAGTAATTATGAAATGCCCACATCATGGACTTTCGGATAATCTATTGATTGAAAATTTCTATCTCAGTCTAGATGAGACTTTGAGATCATTGGTGGATACTATATCCGGAGGATCACTCATGGGAAAAACATATGATGAAGCTAGTGCATTAATTGAAGAATTAGCTTCTAGTGCTCACAACTGGAGTTGTGAGAGAACAAGATCAAAGGTGGAATCTTTTCAAGATAGTGAATCCATGAAACAACTCACTGCTCAAGTTTCAGCTTTAACTACACAAGTGAGTAAACTTGTAGCATCTAGTTCTTTAAATTCTAATCAGGTTGCTACTTGTGAGTTGTGCTCAGGACCACATCCAGCTTATGATTGTCCTCATGGTAATACACCATCATCAAGTGGAGAGCAATTCAACTATATTGGAAATTTTGGAAGGGTTAATTATGGACCATATTCAAATACTTACAATCCAGAATGGCGTAATCATCCAAATCTTTCCTACAAGAATGATGCAAATGTTTTCAAGCCCCTACGTGGATTTCAAAGACAAGGTCCCATAAGAAATACTCAGCCTTCACCTTAGCAAAATCAAATTTCAACTGATGAGTTGTTGAAAACTTTCATTTAAACTACTCAGACCACACTCAACAAGCAGCATGCGATTATTCAAGATCTTCAAGGGAAATTCCATCAACTTGCTCAACAAATTGGTAATAGACCATCTGGTTCTCTACCAAGCAACACTGAGGAAAATCCTAAAACCGTGAATGCAATTGTTTTGAGAAGTGGTAAGGAAATTGAGCCCGCTGAGTCAAAAGTTCTAGAAACGAGGAGATTCCAGTCAAAGACAAAAGAAAACAAAAGATGGAAGAACCTGTGCAAAAATCACCTGAAACAAGATCTTATGTTCCATCCATTCCTTTTCCAGGAAGATTGAAGCAACAAAAATTGGATGAGCAATTTTCGAAGTTTCTGGATGTTTTCAAGAAGTTGCAAATCAATATTTCATTCTTAGAAGTGATTCAATAAATGCCTTCATATGCAAAATTTTATCGAGGAATTGCTTACTAAGAAGAGAAGGATTGATGGAAATGAACCAATGATGCTTACAGAAGAATGCTCCATGATTTTGTAGAAAAGTCTACCTCACTTGCCTACCAAACAAAGAGATCAGGGGAGTTTTACTGTTCCTTGCACTATAGGAAAATTTCATTTTGATAAAGTACTTATTGATTCTGGTGCAAGTATTAATCTTATACCTCTATCCATTTTTAGGAAATTAAGACTTTAAGAATGCAAGGAAACTCATGTCACCTTGCAACTTGCAGATAGAAGTGTCAAATACCCATGTGGTATTGTTGAAAACGTTCTGGTGAAAGTTGATAAGTTCATATTTCCTGTAAACTTTATAGTCTTGGAAATGGATGAGGATCGTGAAGTCCCAATGATTCTTGGCAGACCATTACTTGCAACCGGTAAAGCATTAATTGATGTGGAACAAGGTAAACTCACTTTAAGGGTAGAAAATGATCAGGTAACCTTTAATGTTTATGATGCAATGAAAAGATTTGATAAAGGTTCCTGTTATACAATTGATATTATTGATGAGTACAACTTTTATGTTTTGAGTTTTAAGAGATTATAAGTGTATGATGGCCTTTTTTTTTTTTATGAATTTGCTACATAATAGTAGTGGTACCTAATCATGGTAGATTTGACAAATTTTGGTAGATCAAAGATATTTCTCTTATATGAGCTCATTTTGATGTGATTTAAAATCATATGGAAAGATGAGAAAGTGATCTACAACTCTTATTTTTGAGTTTTGAGGAATCATAAGTGAATTAGGGTCGAAATTCATCACGAGATTTCTGACCTCCATATCATAGCAACCCATAAAGCACATACCAAAACCAAATTTTCAAGACAAATGCAACAAGATATTCATACAACCAATGACTTGGGAGTGAGGTGCTCACAGCAGCAACTATTTTTTTAAACTAAAATTAGCCTTACAGTAAGGTTATGGCTCACATACTGGGATCTACAACACCAAAAGCAGTTGTAGCAAGTGAAAATATTCGGTTTACTTTTCCCTATTCATCATCCAAGGTATTAGGTAACCACTTAACTACATTAGTCCCAAAAAGGAAAGCAGTGCTTTGCCTCTATCATACTCCTTATACTAATCCTTATTCATCAACTACTCTACCTAACGCGTACTTTGAAGAACTGTTTCAGGAGAAATGGATGTTTTAAGTCCTAAACCTTGCAGCATGTCCAGAATCTCATAAGCCTCAAAAGCTCCATAGGGAAAGCAATAAGAAGATTTACCATTTCTAGCATCTCCAATTCATCAACAGTAGCATCATGAAGCAATTCGGGACTCCACAACCAAAACAAAACATAAAAACAAAGTGGACAGCTTCACTTACCTATGCATATCAACAACCTTTGTCTTAAATCCAGCTCGCTCTGGTACTACAAGCATAGTAAGAAAATTAATTACTTAAATTCTTGAAGAACAGTCAATTCTTTACGAGTCTTGAGAAGTAAGAAAATTTACGAAGGAGTACAATAGGCCGGATAAGTGATGAGAAACTTAAATATGAAACTAGATTATTTAAAGAAGGCTCAAAGACAAATAAACCAAACACTTTGATAAGTTGGCATTCCTTATTATGAGGAAAGGAAAGTAGGTGAAGGAGACGCTTTAACAAGTCTTGACATACCTCATGAATATTTATAAAGCTTTTAGATGTGGATACCAGTTTTGCATCTTGGGCAATGAACCAGAAGAATGCCAAATCAATAGTTCGAAAAAATTCCAGATGCGAAATTTCAAGGAGCAAAATAAGAATACTCAGGCTGGGAGGCATCGAGTATGATGATCAAGTAACATTATAATACTGGTACTGGCTATCTGCTATCTCAAACATCATAAGATTCTCTTTCATTAGATTATTTTCAAAAAAATGTTTACTTACATGAACCTTTTCAAAATTCTAAGTCTTACTATTCCTCGGCAAGACACTCCCCCCATCAAAGAACCAATGTCATGCATCATCAGAGTATAGTAAGGGCATCAATCCCACAAATCATTTAGTAGCCCTAGTACAAAGATGCAATTCTCAGGCATAAACAAACTGTTTGTAGTTCTAAAGCAATGAGCATTCTGAAATATGATCTTAAGTAATCGGAAGTCAGCAATTTAACCAGATATAACCAAAACACAAAAAAAGATCCCAGCCATAAGGAAAAATCATAACTAGATTAATTGGTACTTTGTCCCTGTGCTCACAGCATGGGTAGCACTTTCAAGTTCAAATACCTAGTATTCAGTTTTTATCCTTACAAATTGGAACTTCACTGATATTCGAGAGCTTCAATAACTATCCAAAAGCATCAGTCAAATACAGCTTCAATAACTATCCAAAAGCATCAGTCAAATACACCATGTGACTCCTCAATCTACAAAGCAACCATGAATGCTCTAAATATGAAGGAACATTATGCTTCCATGCAAAGGATATTTGCTTGAAAACTAGTTTTTCTCCCAATGTGATGCTATTCAACACTAGATTGCTATTCAAATAATGTTTTATTCAACCTGTTTCCATTACAGCCTTCCAATTCACTTAAGCAGTACAACTTAGCTTTAATTCGATCCAACAATAACAATCCAATTCTACCAAAAAAACCATAGGATAACCATTTCTACATTCAAACAATCAACAAATAGCCGAGTTCTATTCCACCAAATGGCCATTACAGATATAATAAGGGCAGAATATTATACCTTCAGTATTTTAAATAGAGATAGAGAAAGACCCATTCGAGTAAAGCCACGATGGTCAGAAATGAATGCGATATTGTGGTAGCTGATGAATAAAACTTGTAAACCATCCAAACTGCTGCAAAAAGCACCTACATTGATAGAGTTCACTTGGACCAACTAGAAGCTCGATTAGAACTCACTTTTGGAGCATTCCACCATCAAGCAATTAGTTTCCAAGCAAAGCTACAACAATGTGTGCTATGTCACAATGGCTAGATAGAATTGGTCACAATGAGAGCTAGGAAAAGATGAACGGCGTTCCGAGATGAAAATGAACTGCCATAAGTAACACTAGCAAAGTTAGATTTTAAACACACAAACAAAATAAGAAAGGAAGGAAGGCTACACGACCTGGTTTCTAGTCCAAATCTACGTTCCTGAAATCTATTTGGTAGGTTGTGGGTTTCCTAAAATGCCAGTGGCAATAGAATTTGAATGTAATGAAGCGAAAAATAAAGGATAAGCAAAGAGAAAGAGTCATGGCAATAATTCTCTACTGACACCCAACAGATACATGGCGATAATCCGAGCTTCAATCTTATATGAAGAGAGAGATGGTAT
Organism: Combretum micranthum; assembly: GCA_024138025.1. Classification (NCBI taxonomy): domain Eukaryota; kingdom Viridiplantae; phylum Streptophyta; class Magnoliopsida; order Myrtales; family Combretaceae; genus Combretum; species Combretum micranthum. The sequence goes on along the minus strand of JAMXBD010000247.1, from coordinate 1,162,650 downwards.
AATAAGGATATGAAGGAGAGAGAGGAGCTTTTAAAAAAAAATGAATGAAGAACTCGATCAGGAGAAAGGAAATGGAGCTTTCTGTGTAAAAACAAGGATTCAAGAAAAAAATTGGAGGAGGAAGATGACAAAAAAAGTTGTTCCTAGTCCGTAAATATGCCGTTGTCTGCTAAGGGACGAATTGTACCATTTGTCCGTTCCTAATCCGTAATTATGCTGTGGTCTGCTAAAGGACAAATGAATGGCAGAAAAAGCTGTTCCTAATCCATAAATATGTTTTTATCTGCCGAAAAACAAATTGTGCCTCTTGTCCTATTACCAATCAGGCGCCTTTCGCGTTTAAGGAGACAAATGGTACAATGCTTGTACTAAAAGTGTGCTTCTATCGGCTAAGGAGATTACGATAAGGTGTATACGAATTGTGCGAATTGACCACCTACCTTCAGCACGTACATGTTTTAATCAACTTGACTTGCTTGAGTATACTTCAAAGGAGCAGCATCAAGATCGACTGCTTCTTGCAATTCATGAGGCTAGTGAAGGTTTTGGCTTTGGCTTTGGCCGAGCAAAATTTTGTGTAATATTGTGTTGAACCATGCAATGCTTAGCTAGTTCTCATTGTGTTGATGCTAAGCCTGCTGGGTGGGAGGCATTTCATTGCAGAAGGCCTAATCTTACAAAAGCTACAGCCTCTATCCTATGTGCCTTACATAAGAGCATCATCATTTTTTTTTGCTTTTTAATTTTACTTTTACATAAATTCAAGAGGGAATGATTTGTAAAGTTATACAAGTAAAATTTGCAGCTGGTTGCTTTAACTGTCAATTTCTGGCTATTTACAACTTTGGGCTCGAATTCTAATACCAGAGCTCACTCAGCTGCTTTCTTTCCCACTCCTCCTCCCTATGGCAAGACCTTCTTCAAGAAGCCTTCTAAAAGATTGTCTGATGGCTGTCTCATAGTAGATATAATTGCTGAGAAATTGGGAGTACCATACCTGAGCACGTCCTTGGACTCTTAAATTGAGCAACTTTCGCTATAGCAGGATCTTCAATTTAACTTGGTCTTTTAAGCCCTTTTGATCTTTACATTCAAATTATCCAATTCACATAATTCAAATCCCACACTTCTGAATCATCTCTCGGTGAATATTTCGTCAGGTTTTTGATATATTAGTGTTTTCTGTATGTTAATTAGGATCATGATAATAATGTAGATATGTGCAGTATTAATCAGAGAGATACGAGATTGCTATGTGAAAAAAAAATAGTCTACATGTCATGAAAAAAAATGCACTCGTATATATATGCTTATCTACCAAGATGAGAAGATGGAGTTAGCAATTGCCATTACTAACTATGGCTATATTTACATATTTCGTCGTTTTGAAGTAGACCAGATTTCTCAAAAATGCAGATGAGTTTTTTGTTAGATCCTTTTAAACCAAAGGATCTATTTAGTCCGCTTAGAAAAAATATTTGTGCAATATTCAATTGTAGCATAATGACACTGTAGTGTTGATCCAGCATTCATCATTGGCTCACCTATACATGAAAACCACTCCTCACATGAAATCTTGTTTGCTTGGAAGAACAAAGAACTCTAGCAAGAAACAAATGGCAGAATAGCTGATCCCTCATATCCATTATATACATTTTTCGTTCAGTGCCTCCACGAAATCCAATAGCAATCTCATTAGTAAGATATATGCCCTAGAAAAATTTATAATACTTAGGTTTCCATCATTCTGCTCACTATCAAGCTGCATGGCATGTGCAACATCCAAAAGCATTCATTCCAAGGCTGTAAATGTCTGGTTGAGCCCACCAAGGTTTGTCCGAAGTTGGGTTCCATGCAATATCTCGCAGTGTCCTATATGGCTCACCAAGCCCCGGCCAAAACATTCACAAAACAAATGTTTTCAAGGACACCTTCATCCAATTTAGCTTCCAACCATGCAACACTAGCCACAAGATTTCCTATTTCCTCAAAATGGAAAGAGGCACCTTCCATCTCTGTGAGATATAACCTAAAATGGTTACAAGCTGAAGTGCATTGAGCTGTTGAGGTAGATGCTTTAGGGAAAATAATTGTGAAATAATTGCTTCTGGTGCCAATTCAAGCAATTGTGCATTCAATAATTTAGTGTGCATGCTGCCATTTCATATTGACACAGACCATAATAATAAATGAAAAGGGGTACTGTATGAGAAAGTAGCCTTACAAAGGCATTTCTTACATCATTGTTTGGATCACCAAGTTTTTCAAGGATTCTTCACCCTATAAAATAGAAGTCCATGGGATGCAACAGTTTCACTTGTAAAAGAAGCTCCAAAATTGATGCAACATGTAATCTTATTTTCAATTCCCTATCAGATGTACCATCCAAAATGGAGAAATATATGTATATATATATTTCCAAAAGAAGAAGAATATACAAATGATTCAAAGAAGAAAGAGTTTTTAGCCAAGTCCTTCACTACATCAAGAACTTATTTGCAGAAACCCTGTACCCACTTGAAGGTAACTACTTTAATAGCAAGTGGTAAGGAGACATGAAGAGCCATGACAAGCGACTCACTGTATGAATATGCTTACCAGAATCAATATGCACATGCTTTTACAATCGGATTTGCCTTCTTGCATTTATTGTTCTAATTCAGTCTAATAATGCCCAATATGAACTCACACCCTTCTTCGCCACTGAACTTACATACATAAATGAGTTAATTGGGATTATTCGCTCAGAAGATTCCATTCTTGGGAACATTCAGACTCTTCTTATGCATGCTTTGGGTGCACAATTGATTGCTTACATATCATCCCATGAGCAAGCACACGATCAAAGAAATGATATGTTTCCTACATGAGCTTTGTAATCAGATTTGTTAATGAAACTCGGATGTTGTATAAACAAGATTGAATCTATCTACGAACACGATTTAAGTGTAGCTGAATTTAGACATAGATTTGGCTCAACCATAATTAGATTAACTCAAGCTTGAACTATAGAAGCTTAGTCAAGGCCTGCCTTGACACTCCGTGCTTTGAGAAAGAGCACTCTAGCTTTGCATAATCAGGCACTCAAATTGGCCACGACGCCAAGATCCTACGACACAACCTATTGGTAAAATAATCTGCTCAATTGCGAAAATGTATTTGGCAGCAATGCAGCTATGTTGTAGTGCACATGTGCCAATGGAGACCTTGTCTATTTATCAAAGGCTGAAATAATGCCCAAATCCCTCTGATATAACCTGAAGGACTTTGATTAGGAGGAAAAATGTAGATGTACTGATCTCATTATAAAGGCCTCGAGCCTAATTTTTATCTAGGTTTCACTCTATGAACTAATGTGACAGGGCTTAAAGAGTTAGGCTTGGTTTATTAGGATGATCATGGGAGTTTTGGCATGGTAGGCTTAGACTAGAGCCCATTGGAATTGGCCTGCCTAATTCCAACCTTTCTCAAATTGGCTCATATACATTGCAAATGAAGGCTTCAATGGGCCTGGGTCCATAAAGGAGCCCACATCCATATCAATAATAAGAGGGACTCATCCTAGCCATCGATCGTCTGTCTTATCTACGGACGATATCGACAGCTAGATTCTTTATAAATACCCTTAGTCCTTACATCATTTGGAGGTGAAATCTTGGACAAACGCCATCGTGCTGTCAGATTTCCACCCTAGTGAATCAAACACTTAATTTACTCAAGAACATATATAAATTCATAGTACATAGTGAGGTTGATGCTCTTTAGCTCCCTCACTTGTCACACTTGTTTAGAGCCTATTGAGACTTGCCTATTCCTACTTCCTATACGATTCTCTCTTGATCATCCTTACACGTGTTGTTTCCCTAGGTCACTGTAGCATGATAATCAAGCGGCACGCACGTGATCGTTGCATCCGGAAACAGACCTACACAAGACCCTTATACATAATTTAGAAGTTATTTTATTGAAACAACTAACATAATATACAAATATGAGCTAGTTCTTTATGAAGTTAACTAGATATTTGGTCTTGTGATTATCCCACATGAAATTTTGATGTGCACAGTGAAAATATAAGACACATGACTGGTTCTTCACCAAGGAAATTGTCCACCGTATTTTGCTTGTAAAATTAGAAGAATAGTACATCCAAGTCAAATTTAGGGACACTCCATCCAATGATAATCCACCAAACAAACCCTATATTTAATACAACTGATGACCCATTGGGGAAGCTTGTAGAACCAATGATGCCATTCTTTTTTCTTTCTCCTGTAGAACAAAAAGAATAATAAATACACGATATAAAACAAGCTTGTTCCACCATGTAGTATAATAGGGTATTAAGACAATTATATATAGACTAGTTAAACACTTCCTTGGTAAGTCATACAAAAGTCCAACCCCTATATAAGTAATATACAAACAAACAAACCAATTTCTTTCAAAGACCTACCGTTACACACCAAGAAAAAGGAAGAAAGTTGACAAGTTCAAAAATTATGTCTCCACCGTAATACACATGACCCACAACACAAATTGGAATAAACAAAATTCCATTTCTTCTTTTGTAGCCCCACCATAACCAACAACAAAAACAAAACAACCAATAACACAACAAGATCTTAAGAGTCATAGTCAAAGATAAAAGTTACCTCTAATTAGTTATTTTATGCATAAAAATTTAATAAACTCATCTCCTTACTCATATATGTAGGTTATGGTCCAATTAAAAAAGGGGATTTATTATTTTCCTCTCTAGCCAAACAAGGTAATATCCAACTCATCACATAACTTATCTTTCATATGTAGAGAAATTAAGGAAAATAGAAATATAGACCTATTATAGAAACTCCCTATATATGTAGTCTTTTCAAGTCAATGAGTAATAATAGTATGAGCATGAGAGAGCATGCGATGCTTATTTTAATTAAGTTAGGTATCATATCTAGTAAAGAAAAATATGGAGGAATCAATTTAAATTTAGAAAACCTCTACTATAATTTTCGGTCACCATAGGAATATAGTTCCTTGTACATAATTCATATTCAAACTTAGTTCAAAAGTTAGTAGAAATGTCTACAATGTTCTCCAAATGATAGAAATTAGCTAGTATAAACATCAAGATATCTATGAGAAATATAGATCCAAACTATACTGAAAGGTCCTATCATTAGCCATACTAAAAGAATGGTAATAAAAAAGACGATTTGAATAGGCTAAAATGAACCTAAGGAACAAACTATAATTTGGAATACAAAATAAAACTTAGATGAATTTAAAGAATCACTAGAACAATATACTAATGATCAAAATATAGAAAAGACCGTATAACATGATAGTAATTTTAACCTACATAAATAAGTAAGGTTGATAGACAAAATAAACAATAGTAGAAAGTATATTGTCAGCAAAGGCATAAACAAACTAACTAAATTATAAATTTTAGAACAATGAGACCATCATAAATAGAAATGTAATTATGATTTAAAATCAAGAGAAACACAATGAAAATAAATAATAAATAGTAAACATCGACTATCTTAAGATAGTCATATTAAAAGGTCCGTATAAATAAGAAAAGCTTAATAATAAAATTATTAAGCAAAACAAAACTTAAAAATACCCTATAATATCTATCGACATACATAGAGAAAGTAAAAAACACAAATTGAATAAATTAAGTTAACTATCATATAGTACTTGAAACAAGCTTTCTAATGCCTATTTATATGTAAAAATCCAAGTCAAAATGAGTATAATAGGCTTAGTTAGAGTACGTAATAAAAACTAGCATTGGAGGCTACTTAGACCACTTTACATAAACATAACCCAATAATATGAATTTTATATCAGAATTAGAACATAGAAAATTTTATGAACTTCAAATTTATTATTCATAGGTTAAAGAAAAATACTCTTATATACATGTGTATGCTGTAACCTGCATATATAATTAGGATTCCTAAAAAAAACTCGATGCAGTTCGAGTATATGTTAGATAATATGATGATATAGTTTAGAATTAAAAGATCTAGCTCAAGAACCACTCACCTAAATATAAATATAAGTCTCGACATTTATAGAACATTGAGTTACAAAATTTAAATTAATATGGACCATAGACATCTTAAGAAGTATGATTAACACAATTAGAAATATATATGCCTAATATTAAGATCAAAACAAGCAAAATGAGAATAAATTATAACAAATATTTTGACTAAATGTTGATCAAAGGACTTAAAAAAAAATTTAATCACCAAAACGTACTAGTAGATACATAAAACAAAATAATAAATTTGAAATAAGGATTAAAAATACAAAATAAAATAATAAGCATCATAAGGACACTCTTTGGATCCTTAAAATGACATTGGTAGAAATATACAAAATTAAGGATTAAACTAAATAATCAAAAACTACGTTTGATAAGCTTTTGAACGTTTACTCATATGCTAAAATCATAATTAAAATAAATATGATAAGCCTAAATTTAAATTATATAGTAAAAACTGATATCTATGACCTTTAGGAAGACTTTTCTTAAATAAAATAAGTATACATTAATTTCATGACTTTACAAGAGAAGATTTATCCTTATAAGATTTAAAACTCCTATCTAGATAAAAAATGGGTCAAGAGTAGTAAAACTTGGATTTAGAATACAAAAACCACCACCAAAAACATTATATAAATAATAGTAAAGCAATGAATATATGTTATCTCATTTCATAGGAGAAACAGATCAGTTCTTGGACCTTCAAGTAGAATATTATAACAATTTTGTAAGGACAATAGGTGAGTAACTTTGACCTTATCACATTTATTGTGCTTGTAAGTTTAGTGCATATAAAATAACATATTAAAACTGCTATGTATGCAGGGGTGGGAATAATGTATATTGTATGGTGTTTCATTGAATGCCAAACTATGTTATTTGAAGTGATGACCAAATTAGATGGTATATAATGTTTGAAACATGTTGATGCTTGTCAGTGAATTGTCTGGTCACCTAATAAACTGACATAATACTATATGATCTATAAATGAAATGGTCATGTATTATATAACTTGCATTTATTGTATAAAAGACGTGATAACCCGCTATGTGTTAGTGTTTTGGTTCTCTATTAATATTTGGTTTTTCTAGATGTAAATTTTCTAGTTCTATACAAGATTATCTTTGTTTCATTCCGCTCCATGCGAACTAACTAGCAAACGAAGGAACGCCGCCCGTGGTATCGGCATGAAACGACTAACACTTAGTGGAATTTCTTTGTTCCAAGGATATGAGTGAAATGTTTCTTCCTTGGTTCTTTGATTCTCTTAGACGGGTGGGTCATGAAGTAGAGTTCCTCGACTAGGTTCCTTCAACCTCGGTGGGAGGGCATAAATCAACATCCTTTTTGGACTCCAAGTTATCCAAGCTTGTATTTGCGCATATGATTGATTGTTATATTGCACACGTTTGCTAATTAAATATGTTTGTTATTGCTTGATGTGTGGTCTCATTAGGTTATCTCACCGAACTATGGTTTTGCTCACCCACTAACAGTTTTTGTGAGGAATAGTGCTTGCTGGAATGGGCTAGGAGTGTGTGTAGAGTACTTTTTCATCAGACACTTTGAAAATAGAAAAGTTAGGATACATATGTGATTAACTTAGATTATGTAATAAACAAATTATATAATTATTAAGTCTAATTAGTATATAAGTTCAAACCTAATTTTTATTATTTGGTAGCAGATATCGATTCTCTGTGATCTTGATAAGATGTGAAAAATCGGATTACACAGTTATGTTTCAATAATAGTATTATATATATTTGTATAATCAATGTATAAGAAGTTAATAAATAAATAGTTCTGTAATCTCTGACTTGCAAGACGGTTCTCATATTGCAGGTGCACATGTGGTATGATAACTTTAGGATATTTCTACTAGTCCCCCTATTAGGGTATGGCAACGTTAATCCAATAAAAAATATTCTCTTATTTTGTCCAACGTGATTGTGCCATCCTTGCTAGGCCATAGGCTATGTAGTTGCTTCCTCTTGCTACATATTCAAATTCGACATTTTCAAACGGTCGGAAGTAAGCGAAGATCACATTCAGTATATGGATGCTTTTATCAACCGAGCACCATAAAGAAAGTTCAACAATCGAGTCCACATTAATAATCAATTTTTCTTTTTCTTTAAACCCATGTTTTAATTATGATTGAATCTTCAATATAGAGCCCATAATCGCCATCTAGAACATCTATATTTTTGCCAATTTTAATAGTTGATCATTGCTATTGATGATCGAAATTGAATGCTTTAGGACTCAAGAAACATGTTAAAAGCAAAAGTACTTAGATTGCCGAAATTGAAAGTTTAAGAAAAAAACTTAAGTGCAAAATCTCAAAAAGTTATATGACTTTCAAGTTATTTTTGCCCTTCATAAATCATCGAGACTAGACAGTGATTATTGCCGAAAACTAGCATGTGCTGCTTGATTCACTTATTAAAATGGATATTGATTTCTAAAAGGCAAATTACAAATAATTGATATGTGTTTTAGTGCATTTACATATATGTGATCAAGGTAATTTTGATTTTTGAGAAATGTATCATTTGTATTTTGACTTTTTGGCAAACAAGTGACTCGGGTCATATTTTTGATATATAATATATATGTATATATATATATTAATATGTGTTTTGCACTTTTGTAAAAAAGTGATCTAAGTTGTATTTTTTGACAATTACATTACCTCATTTTTTTCCACACTTTATATTAATAATACATAAGAGATATGCAAAAAGTAGAGGTGATGTAGTTGCCAAAAATCAAAATTCAAATTACTCGGTTATAAATATAGCAAAACACAAATCATGTCTTTTATAATTATCCTTTTTAAAGCCATTGCTGCTCATAAAGTGGAATACTATTAGCTAAACTTGGAAATATATGAATGTTGACAAATCATTCGGTGGAAAACTTTTGATATTGAATAACAGCCATAGAAATAGCAAAAGCAATCCGGTTCACAGGTGGATGGATATGACATAGACAGGCCTGTCTTGCCATTACCTTATCTTATCCAATGGATTTGATTGTGTGGATAACATAGCCTCAACAAGTGAATATTATGTGTTCTCCACTATACCATCAGGCACATAACTACAGAAATCTGAGTGAAAATATCACATTTTTTTATACCCTTTCCCTTTCTGATCTCGCTTTCCAATCGCATTTAGTATTAAAAAAAAAAGAAAAAAAGAAAAGAGAAATGCCGACCGCAGAATCAGCAGTTGACTCTCTTATAGGGTCATTGATCACGGCTATCAAAGAACTATTAAAGTATGTGCGGTCTTATGGGAAATATATTGAGGATCTTAGAACGGGGTTGAGTAATCTGGAGGACGTAAGAAAAAAGACGTCAGGGTGAAGTTGATAGAGCTAATGATAATGCAGAAGAAATCTACGATGAGGTGACCAAGTGGTTGCATGATGTGGGCAAAATCACTGAAGAAGCAACAAAAGTATTGAAAAAGGATAATTCAGAAAAAGGCTGCTTCGGTGGAGTCATTCCAAATCCCTCTACTCGATTCCTCATTGCTAAGGATGCAGAGGGAAACAAGCAAAAGATTGATGAGATGGTCCAAAAAGGGAATAACTTCTCCAGCGTGTCACACCCAAAATCACCAGTGGGTATAGTAAAAGGCAGCTATGAGGGCCCTGAATACTGGATCGCACCATCAAGAGCTTCTCTTCTTGAGGACATCAGCAAAGCTTTGTTGGATCCCAATGTTAGGATTGTTGGGATTTATGGTGCTTCTGGTGTGGGGAAGTCCGTATTTTTGAAGCAACTTGAGAAGCAAGTTAAAGAAAGGAAGCTTAATTATGATTTTCATGCCGTGACCATGGCAACCGTAACAAAAACTCCAAAATGGGAGACAGTGCAGGACGATTTAGGACACAGGTTAGCCTAGCCTACTTATCACGTGTTTCATGATATTCTATAGTGGTATAAAGATTCTGAGATAATTGTGGGTTTCTAATTAATTAGTTTTATAATTTTTATTTTTATTTTTGATAAAACGTATTGTATCAATTACCATATAATTTTCTTTTTGAAAAAAAAAAAATATATATATATATATATTAAATAAATACATGAACTATTTAAAATATCCAATTGGTCACACGACCATACACAGAATATTTGGTTTTCATAATGTGCCTTAATGATGCTCCAATAAAACCATATCACAAAGTCTTATCTATATATTTCATGAAAGCCTCTGTAAATATTTGATCTCACTTGATAACCATCAGTGTATTTAGAATATTTGCAAAATATAACAAATTGTCATTAGGCCTTCTTCTCGAGCTTTGGCACTTATAATTTAATGGATTCAAACTACTAACCTAAAGCCTTTTTACATGCATCGGGATTTCTTGCATCTGCTTTACCATAACCATGACATTTTCAACTGTTAAACTTCTCAAACAATAGTTTACTTGAAACACATAGAATACTAATTTTTATTTAATTAATCGCACTAGGCTTCTTCCCCTGTACTTACTCTATCCATTAGACTCTATAATTTATATGGGAAAAAATACATAAGAAAGGCTCGACGTTTGTATTAGATTCTCTTAAAATAGGTTTTGATGATAACAAGAGAGTAAAAATGATAACTAATGATTTCATTAAGTGTGTAGTATCAAGTTAAAGAGAAAGAATAAATATGATGAGAAGTATTCGGAATCCAGAATGTTTTCCAAAAGGTTACTTTAAGGATAAAGAATTTTTTCAGAAATCCAGAATCTTTCACAGAACCTTTCACTGCACTTTTGACAGCAGCTCTATATCACGTGATTTTCACTGTTTATCTTCTCCAACTTGATGCAAATCATTCTAGTTCGGTACAAAAATGAATCTTGAAGACCTAGCTCCGAGTAAATGAGTTTATTTGGGTAATATACTCATTTATTCCACTTAAGTTGGTTTAATCCAAGGGAATTTAATGTTTTCATCAAAGTTTCTCTCTCATCAATGTCTTCAACGATGGAAATCTTCATGAATAGTACCAGACTTTGTTTGGACCGATTCTACACGTTTTTCTCCTTCAAGATAAGTGATTTATCAGTCTTATAATGTCCAAGACATCTATTTTCATGGAATTTTGTCTAGAAGATTAAAAGAAGATAAATGTTATCTTGGATAGGATGAGGAAGAAGATCACGATGAGCAACAATAACAATAACAACTAGATTTTTTTACGAAAATCAAACAAGGCTTATCATCATCCTTCTGTTACAGAATTTGAATTTGAAAAATGATAAAGCTCACAAGATTTCATCGAGGAATACAAGGAAAAGCCTATCCACAACTTGCAACCAATTTTGAAGATCACAACAGAATTTGAATTTGAAAAACGGATAAGGAAGAATAGATTTTAGCCGAGATATTTGGAATATGATCTATCCTCCAAACAAGTACTTGAACGTTATAAGAAGATGAAGGATATATGAGTTACACAGAGAGAAAAAGAAAAAAGTCGAAGGAAAAAGAAAAAAGAAGAAGCTGATACTATTCACGCACAAAAAAAGAAGCTATTTTTTTTACCCAGAATTACAGAACAAACCCAGAACAAAATCCAGAAGTTTCATTTTGCCCAATATCATAATTTTTCTTATGGTTCAACAAGCGAGATGATCTCTTAACTTTCATTCTTTAGCTCCATGATTTAGATATTTTATCTTGTATAGAAGGAACTTGTTGTTGCCTTCTCTTTTGATAGTTAAGTTACAAGTTTAGACTCTGTAGATCGGTTGTGGCTAGAGGATAGCTGTGAGAATCGAGTAGAGAGAATTGTACAAGCTTGTAATTTGTTTTGATTGGATATAGTGGAACAAAACTCGAAGGATATCGGGGTCCCCGGCTCGGAGCTGGAAGAGTGGACTGACGCACAAGGCGGAACCACTATAAATCGCTGCTTGATTTTCTATACTCTATTTTTTCAATTTCCGCAATTTATGTTTGTTTAATTGCATATTTGGTGCTCATTTTTAAAATCGAAGGGGATTAATTTTTAAAGGCGAAAATTTTTGTTAATAATCAATTCAACCCCCCTTCTTGATTATTTTCGAGACCAACAGTTTGAGAATAAGTTCATTTTTTATCTCAAAGTTTTGAGTGGTCCAAAAGAAGTCACAGTGTTTGGGGATAAGTTTATTTTGGATCTCAATGTTTCGAAAATGATTCAATTCAGATCTTCATTTACATGTGTTACCAGGAGACCTTTTGGTGTAATTTACCTAATTTATATATGTAATTTACAATAGTTCTAACTCTTTTATACAAAATGACAAGTAACCTATGCAATAAGAAAGCACAAAATTAAGATGTTGCAAAAAAAAAAAAAAAAAACCTATAATCTACTTAGGTGATGTGATACATAGCTTGGTCATGCTAACTTTTCAATTGGTTAGCTAACTTGGTGTAGTGGAGTGGATCCGGTTGCAATGGTTATGTATGTCAACATGTTTTTCGTGTTACACATAACCTCAAAGGAGTGACATGGAATCACACACAAGGAATAACTAAGAATGAGATGGTAGTAAGGAGTTATATAGTATCAATCTCATTATTCTAGAGAAAGGATTATATGTTCTTCGCTTTTAGTTCTATTTGATCTTTTGTGAAAGTGTCTAGATAGCACATGACAAATTTGTTAATTTTCGGATCTTCCAAATGAGGGGAGCTCTAGGTCTTCATAGAGTTTGACTTTTAATTATGTCCATCAAATCGTATTGATTATCAATGAACGAGATGTGTCCTTCCTTACAAAGGTTGAGAGCAAATGGATTGATTCAGTTTATAGATCCTTACTCCAAACCTACCATGCAAAATCTCTTTTAATCATCCTAATTTCATGGACTCAAATTTCTGGGCTTTGTCTCTTAGTGCAAAGAAGCAAACCCAAATCATTACTGGGTTATAAGACCCAAAATCCAGATTTAACCCTCTATACTTAGTAATTACATTGGTCACTTAATCTCTCATTGCCAATTAGTTCTAAATCACATTCATGCAAATCTAGGACACAAATTAAACATGACAACTTTCATAGCCATTGAGCATTTGGATGAAGGGGGAGCACTACCATGAAGTTATGAGGAAACAAATTGAATGTGATGCTTAAGTAAGCAAAATCCGACATGGCTAATGGATGAAAATCAGCAGTAGTTTATATGGCCAATGATGCAGACATGAATCTCAGAAAAAAATAACGTCTATGACATACTTGAAGACATAAATTAAACTACCGACACTTGTATGCATTCTCTACTCTACCGTGTCATAGATCATTAATGTGCTTCAATATATTAACTTTTTTTTTTTTTTGAATTGTAAGTATTGGTTAGACTATATAATATTTTTAAAAAGACATGAGTAGATATGGAAAAAAAATGTGTAATTTTGGCTTAGTTTTACAGGAACCTGAGTAGAGAGGTATTCGGTAGAGAGGAAAAATCTTATTCGTAAGATCATCATAAGAAGCGAATTACGTAAGATCATTTCATAATGTACATGATATAATAATGTCATCAAATAAATTTCAGAATATTTGAACTTCATGATTTTTACAATATATAAATGGATAAGATACATACTTTTATCCATAGCCATAATCTTGAATTCCAATGATAAAAAACACTAATTTTTTGGTACATTTTATCCCTCCAATCCAACATTGTTTCTCCAAGAGAGTATAATTGCTCTCTCATAACCTTTTATTTTATGATTGAGTAATGGTGAAAAAAGTGTGTTATTTTCCATTTGTTTTCACTCATATATCAAAGCAGAGAGAGTATCATACTTCTTCACAAACCATTAATGGATGTCTTCCATCAAGACATCAAGTCATGGTATTTAAATTAAAAGTCATGACTTTTTTTATATAATTGGCTAAAAATTTTAACATTCTCCCACTTGATCCATTTATGTTCCTTAGTATTTTAGAATAAACATAATGTGCACCATTATACACATTATTAAATTAAAAATTTATTAAAGTTATGGTTGTTGTATGTCATTATCTCAACATAGTCCTTTCCATGTACATATATAATTTAAACATAATCTAATGAAGATATAAATAAAGGTCTAACTTTAACGTCTAAAGACAATTCCTATTGACACAATTCTAATTCAATCATGCATACAATATAGAAAAACAAAAAATCTCAGATACACTTTTATTAAGATCAAGAGTGTCACACAAACATATACAATAATGTTCAATCAGGACGTCCTATAATGTCCATTCTTTTCGCATGCTCCCTAAAAATATTCGAGGTGATTCTTTTGTTAATAGATCTGCAACCATCTATTTGGTACTAATATGTTTAATTGACACTTTTTTTTTAGTTTCTTCTTTAATAGCTGAGTATTTGGTTCCCATGTATTTAATACCCTTTGAATACTTATCGTTCTTTGTGAAGAAAATTGCTGCGAAGTTGACACAGTAAGTTTTCAACAGCTTGATAATAGTGTTGAAAATTTGAAGCCCCTAAAATAAAATTCCACAGCCATAAACCATGAATTGTGGCCTTAGAGCAAGCCACTAATTTTGCTTCCATAGTTGATGCAACAATGATAGATTGCTTTGCACATTTCCATGTGATTGCCCCTTAGTTAATGCGTAACCAAATCTAGAGTTTCTTATACCAACACTTCCACCATTATCTGAATCCAAATGACTGATCACCTCTAATTGGACAAACCTTCTACAAGTGAGCATGTGATCATTTGTTCCTTGCAAGTATCTCAACACTAAAGCTGATGTTGGGTTTAAAACCAGTTTGAACATAAATCAAACACCCGACAACAAATGTATAAATAATTCTTCATTTGTTCTCTTTCCAAATTACATACTACACAATTTATTTCCTTTTTGAATTGGAACTAAGCTTGCTAAACAATTGTCCATCTTAAACCTTTCCAGAACTTTATTGATATAATCATTTTGGGATAAGCTCGATAATCCTTGTGATCTATCATGGAATATTTCAATTCCTATCACATATGCTTCCTATCTTATATCCTTCATTTCAAAGCTCTTTGAAAGATAATTCTCTTAAGTTTATACACCATTATAATTGAGAAGCCTTTGGATCAATCCATATAAACCTCTTATTCTAAATCTCCATTAAGAAAGATGGTCTTAACATCCAGTTGATATAGCTTCAAATCATAGTAAGCAATTGTAAGGACCTGACTTACCCTATACCAAAATTTCGAGTAAGTCAAATCCCCCAACCACGCATAACACCTAAGTGTTGCACACACAAGCCTTCTTAAAGTATTTGTTTGTATTGAACATTGCTAACCAATTTTATTTTTTAAAATCATAATTTGCATTATAAAAGTAACTAGATTTAGGATAGGAAAACGATCCAAAGAAAAACATTTCTAGCTTTACTCACACAAGTAGAAGAACTTTCATTTATACAAAGATTTGAAAATTTATTACAAAACATGGGCTTTTCAACTAAGCCCTTAAAGAATAAACAGACTTTAAAAAATTAAATCTAGTCCTTGAAACAAATTAAGAACAAATACAAATAATTCATCACCCTCCTATATCAAATCATTATCATTGTTATAATACCTAGAAAAAGACAACAACAACAATAATGAGCTGAAGCTCAGTACACAGTAATACAATCACACACGGGGTGACTCACGAGCTTAGCTAAATATAATGCAACAATAACAATTTATTATCTTAAAATTAAAGTAAACAAATCAACATTGAGCATATACACTCTAAAACATTCTTAGGAATCGTGGTCCTAAGTAATAGCAGTTGCTCAAAAGGTTAATATAGGCAGCCTGAATACATATACTTCTACATAACATTACAAGAAAATAGTCCCATCTAAGATTTACAGCTATTACTCATTTTTACTTATCTCAGACCATAACATTAATTAGTTCAGCCATGTCCATAAACGCGCATTAAAACATGTTACTTCATTCTATGCTTAAGCAAACATTATGCTGATATCGTCTGTCCTATCAACTACTTGCTAAGCCACTTATAAATGTCATTGCATCATGATGAGGGTAGCTTAAGTGCTTAAACTACCATGTGAACCTCGTCAATAGGGTTGCTGCTCTCTGGACTGAATTCAATGGCACAAGCACAAGCACAAGCACAAGCAATACTCATTAGTTACTAAGCCGTTTTAAGTTTTAGTTCATTAGAAATATCTATACTAACAAACGACACGCAAGTTACTACTACCTTTTATATTTGAAATCCAATTAGAAATAGAAGGTAATCCAGGGCTATCTCAAAAGATAAATCAGGCATCTATAGATGTTCAAGAATTAAACTCATGTAAGCATTTAAACTAATTATCCACTTATATCAAATTTATTTTTTAAAACCTTATTTGATCAGACACTAAGTAGGAACTTTGCCATGGCAGCAAAGATCACCTTGTGAAAATACGGACAATTCTCTATTATCTGTCAAAGTATTTCAATTTACTTTGTTTATAATATTTTATTATAACATCATCAAAACATTCATTTTTCAAATAAACACACATTTAGAACAACATACTCCCCATGTAAAACATGGTTTAACCTAATACATTAGTCTAAACCAATTATAATTTATTAAGCTTATATTATCTTAACTTAGTCAAATTGATTAGAATTAACCATTTAATTCAATTACTAAGCCAAAGTAATTAAACTTAATCAACCTAATTTATTTTAACTCATTATAATTTATTAAGTCAAGTTGAACATAAGTTTCTTAACTAAGTTCATTTTATACTTAACTTCTACATTTAATATGATTGTCTATTAAATCTATAAATGTACTTAACTCATGTTTAATTATATAAATTAACTGACATAACATTTTAACTATCAATCATCTATTTTATTTCATTTTATTTTTATTTTTGAAGAGCATCAGGGGACAGATCATGCTCGCAATGGGTGCAGTGATCATCATCACCTGCCTCATCATGCCCCTAGTCACAGCCATGATATAGGCCATGGCATTTGAAAATCATGATCAGAGGAGATCATGTTCTTTATTGCAGTTGTGATGTAGGCCGTGATATTGATCACATGCAACATAACCCTCGTTATCATGCTTTATCTTTTGATCCTCGTTATGCCGTGACCTTCCTTGATTTCAATTTCTGCTTACATCACGGGCCATATCACAACTGTGATGAACAGGAGGAACATGTTATGATTTCCTTTGTCGTTTTCTCTAATTTTAACTATTTGTTTCCAATATACATCAACAACGACAACTTGTTATTAGCATAAGCATCCATAATCTTGTCTTATAAACACTTCTATATACATATCTAAATCATATTCCTTCATTTTCTTTCATCAAACACTTAATCTACACATTTATGCACATATTTAGGTATTTAGCAAACATGTTCACATATCTTTAGTTTATTAATATCATTACAAATTCTACATGTATTTAACTCTATTTCAACATTTACATGCATAAACAACAACTAAAGCAAAGAAAATAATAGAACTTATCTTTTTAGACAAACCCAACTTCTTGATCTTTTCTACCACTACTTTTCTTGAAATTGTTTCTTGCATGATTTCTATCCTCTATTTTGTTTTCTATCTTTGATTTATCATATGATATTGTTAGAAATGAGATTTAGGTTTAGGTATGGAGAAAAAAAAAAAGAAAACGAGAAGAAGAAAAGGGAGAAATGTAGAAAGAAGAGGAAGGAAGAAGAAAGAAAAAGAAGAAAAAAGGAAGGGGTATGTGACTTATAAAGAAAGGGAAGGGAAAAAGTAAAATGAAGATATTTTAGAATAAATGTATTAAGTTTAAACCTTTCTAATATTTATTTTAAAATTCATAGTTAGAACATAATATGGAAACTTATATATTAAAAAATTATGACTTGATATAAAAATGCAATTCAAAATCTTAATTTATGAAAATCTAACATTTAATCCAGGTTTGAGTTTAAAACTAATATTTTTAAACAAGTAATAGATTTCAAAAATTGTAGAGAGTTAAGAAAATGAAAGTTAACTAAAATTTAAGGGTTTGGGAGTTTGAAAAACATTTAAAATCTCAATTTCAATTTAGATCTATTTACTAATTTAATTTATGTCAAATCATCTAATCATAATCTGTCTAAGATAAATTTCTAACTAAGCTTAAATTCAATCCCATAATTAACTATCTATTATATTATTCACTTGAATCATTTCTAATTTAACTAGGTATGGGTTTGGGGTATTTCAACAACTAAAGTCAAAATGATCCTAAACGAGTCTTTCTTTGAAATTGGTGAAAAGGTCTTTTTGTAATTAATGCCATCCTTCTGAGTGAAGCCTTTAGTAACAAGTCAAGCTCTATATCATTCAATATTACCATTAGATTCTTGCTTTGTTTTAAAGACCCATTTGCAGCTAACTCTTTTACATCCTTTCAACAATTTAATAAGTTTCCAAACTTGGTTTTAATCCATAAACAACTTATCTTTCATGGCATTTAACCACTTGATAGAATCAACACGCTTTATGGCTTGTGAAAACAAAACTGGATCGTTATTAATTACTATGTGAAGTTTTGACTCTTGTAGATAAACCATATAATAATTAGGAATAGCAGATTTTCTTTTTTTGAGATCTTCTTAATGTTGTTTCTTGTGGTTTCTCTACATTATGATCAATTATAACTTCATGATGTGCTTGATCCGTTACTTGTTGTTCTTCACTTTGGTGAAATTTTAAAACATTATGATCAATCGGCTTAGAAGATAAAAGTATAGGAGCTTCAACCCTAACTTTTTTAATGCACACATCATGTTGTTCTTCACTTCCACTAATTTCACTAGTTTCAATGAACTTGACATTTTTAGTTTCAACAATTCTTGTACTATGATTAGGACTATAAAATCTAAATTCATTGGACTTCTTAGGATATCCTATAAGGCTATAAGGAATCCACTAATCGTTTGAAAGTCCAATTTCTTTTCTTGTGTATTATAAATTCTTATCTTCAAGAGATAACTCTACAAATCTAGGCGTCTTAAATTAGGTTTTCTTCTAGTCTTCATTTCAAAAGGGGTCTTTATGGAATTACCTTATTAGGAACCCTATTATGATTTTCAATGTATAAACTCACATGGATATAAGTACAGATGAATGACTTAACATATTCCTAACCATATCCAATAATGTATGATTGCGCCTCCCATCAGCACCATTTTGTTTTGGTGTAGCTAGCATACTGTATTGAGCACGTATACCATACATTTCAAGAAATTTGACAAATAGACCTGGACATTACCTCAATATGAAACATAAGTCATGTATTTAATACAAAATGAGACACCAAATATTTAACTTCCATATATGACCACGGAAATTAAAATTCGTTAACGGTCACAATGTTAATTTTTAAAGTCATGGATTTTTGGAGTCCAACTCTGCAATACTTTATAGTGTTTTATTATTATTACTATCGTAAAGCCGGTTAATTGGAAGTGTGAATTTCATGAGTTAAATGCTTTACAATTTCATTATTGAAATGAGGAATCCCGTTGATGCCGTTTCTGCAAACTGGAAGTGCAGGCATACGGAATATTAATTTACGGCACTAATGGCGGTTTTCATGCCATTTTGGCAAATTTAAAAGTGCTGATAATATTTCTCCATTTATAATTTATATAGCATTTTTTCATCACGTAGGCCCTTTCACGATGCGGTTATTTATCATTAGGAAATGGAGATTCCAACTAGGAAAACCGCTTCCCAAGCCATTTTGTGCCTCCGGTACAAAACTGTTTCAATTGCATGTGATTTCACGTTTTCCCTTATAATATGCATTTATTTCCTTTCACTGTTAATGACCATTACATTTTCATCAGTAGTTTATAATGGTTCGAAGGTTTGATACCACATGTAAAATCATTTAATAATTTACATGATATCATCATCAAATCAATTTCAAAATCTTTGAACTTCATGATTTTCACAACATATAAATGGATAAGATGCATACCTTTGTCCATAACCATCATCTTAAATTCCAATAATTAAAATCACTCTAATTCTTGGTACAACTTATCTCTCCAATCCACTCTTATTTCTCCAAGAGAGTATAATGTCTCTCTTGCTCTTTTATTTTGCGATGGAGTAATGGCGAAAAAAAGTGTGTTATTTTCCTTTAGTTTTCACTTAAATATAAAAAGTAGAGAGAAGATTACAGATATCCCATTACAATAAGCCATGTCATTCAAATTAAAAGTCATGACGCTTTTTAATAAAAGTTACACATTGGGCATATATTTTAACAAAGTATCCCTATCTTCATTTTGTAAAGACACTATAATATTGTTTTTGAAAATTTTTAGAAGAAGAAAATCCAATGAAAATGAACAAAGTTTGAAAAATATGAGTTGATAATAAAAAGAAGTGTAATTTTAACTTTGTTTTATAGGAACCCGATGAAGACATAGGGAGGAAATACTTCCATTTCCTTTATTTGGTTAATATTAGAGAAAAAGAGAAGTATCCCTATCTTAATTTTGTAGAGAAAGCTATAAAGGATTTCTTCTTTGTAGATTTTATAAACTTCCCGACACGCCCTCCCATTTCCATCAATTTCCCCTTATTTCAGCTTTGCAAACATATTGTGAATAAAAAGAAGAGATGAAAAGGTTAAGGAGGGAAATTTCCAAAGAGGAATTAATTAAATAATAATAGTGGTTAGATAAAAGAACGTATAGAGAAAATAATTCCATTTTCTTTATCTGGTTAGCATTAGAAAAGAAGGGAAGTATCCTTATCTTGATTTTGTAAATAGCAATAAGGGTGTTTGTAGAGTCTATAAATTTCCCAATATTCCCTTCTATTTCCATCAATTTCCCCTTATTGCAGCTGTGCAAACATAATGTAAATAAAAAGAAGAGATAAAAAAGTTGAGGAGGGAAATTTCAAAGAGCTGTTAATTAAACAATAATAGTTTACAAATTTGTCCACTCATATATGTTTAGTAGAAGTGTTCATTTGCTATTATGCTTTATCCGTGACATTAAGATGTAAATTTGTGGTTATGCATCTAGGTTGGGCTTGAAGATGGACAAGGAGAATAGTGTGGATCAAAAAGCAGATCGCCTTCATGATAGGTTAAGCCAAAAAGGCAAACTCCTGATAATTTTTGATGACATTTGGGAAAAGATAGATTTGAAGAAATTGGGAATTCCCTTTGATGATGATCATACAAATGTGAAATTACTATTGACCTCAAGAAGTGAACAAGTGCTAACAAATAGGATGAATTCTACACGAAATTTTCAAATCAACCATTTGGAAGAAGAGGAAGCAGTTGACTTGTTCAAGAACATTGTAGGCCATCAAGCTCCAAATGAAGCTTCGTTGATTGATCAATTGGCCAAAGAATGTGTAGGTTTGCCAGTTCTAATTTCCCCTTTGGCTAGTTCTTTAAAATCCCTCCCTTCACCTAAGTGGAATGAAGCCTTAAGTAAACTAAGAGATTCTAACAAATTAGGCATTCAAAAGTTTATAGATGAATCGCTGAAGTTCAATTACCATCTCATGGAAAGTGAAGAGGCAAAATCATTCTTCTTGTTATGTGGTCAAATTGGCATGCAAATCTTCCATGTTGATGACCTAGTAATATATGGGATGGGCTTGGGGCTTTTGGAAGGGATCTACTCCCTAAAAGAAGCAAGGGAAAAGGTTAAAGTCGTACTTGATAATCTCAAAGCTTCTTGCTTGTTGGAGGACCATAGCGATGATCGTGTCAAGTTACATGATCTCATGGGTGAATCTGCCCTCTCTATTGCATCAAAAAGTCATGCTTCTTTGGTAATTAGAAATAGAAAAATGTTAAAAGCATGCTCTGGAAATTATCTTAAAAGTTGCAAATCAATATCTATGCCCAACATGGATGCAGTACAAGAACTTCCTGAGGAACTAAAATGTCCAAATCTAGAGATGTTGCTAATATATGCTAAGCATGCTCATATTGAAGTTCCAGATGAACTTTTCAAAAATACAACGAAATTGAAAGTTTTAGATATTTCTGGTATTATATGTGACATATTGCCTTCATCTATTCAATTCCTCAATGAGCTTCATACATTATGTCTTGATGGTGTTACCATTAAGGATCTCAAGATAATTGGAAAGTTAAAGGCAATACAAGTTCTCACCTTTCGTGGATCAAGAATATCTCGAATACCGAAGGAAATTGGGGAATTAAACAGCCTAATACTCTTGGATTTGAGTCATTGTAACACTTTGGAAGTAATTGAACCTAATGTGTTGGGAAGTTTGACACGTATGGAAGAATTGTACTTGCCAGAAAGCTTTGACAACTGGGATGCAGACAGAACTCTTAATGCAAGCCTCACTGAGTTGAACAATATGCCACACTTAAACACTCTCCATGTTAGAGTATCTAATGCTGCCTCACTTCTCGGAATTATGCCTTTACAACAATTAGTGCGGTATAAAATATACATTGGGAATTTGTGGTATTTGCTGGACCATCGTGAAGAAAGGACTCTAAAGCTTGAGTTTGATTCTAAAATAGCAAATTGATTTTCAAAGAAAGGCTACAAACTATTTTAAAGAAGACTCAAGACTTATATCTACATGGTTGGATTGGAATTGAAGATGCTGTTTCCAAGTTGTCCAAGGAAGGTTTTCCAGAGTTGAAGCATATTCGTATAGAAAGATTCCCATTTGTCAAATACATTATTCACTCAAAGCAAGGGAATTCTTTTCTTGTCTTGGAGTCTTTTTTCCTTTTTGGTTTGACCAATTTACAATGGATATGCAAAGGTAATCTTCTCGATAAATTCTTCAATAGTTTGAAAGTCATAAAGATAGAAGCATGCGACAAGTTGAGGAATCTCTTTTCCTTTTCTTTGGTAAGTGACCTTCCAAATCTTGAAGAGGTTGAAGTTAGAGATTGTGCAATGATCCAAGAAATTATCACATACTCCAAAGAACATATTGATTGTGAAGGAAGAGTAGCTCAGAAGGTAAAACTAAAGGGTTTGCATAAATTGAAATTGGTGAATCTTCAAAATATCTCAAGCTTTTGCTCCAAAGAAAATAGAGAAATTGTTGAGGATGATGGCAGCTCTCTGTTTGAGTTTCTTGACGGACGTCAGGTAAGACAACAGTTTGTGCCATTTCTCGTATTAATGCGGTTAGGCTTTCCTTTTTTATTACTACTCATATGTAAGCTTTAAGTGAAGAAATTGTATTTTTTTCAAGTTGCATCTTAAAATATGCAACTACTTGGTAAAATTATAAGTCGCATATTGAACATATGATTTAGCACCGGTTATTTTGTAAATATAATCATCTTACTTGTATTTGAGGAATTGTATAAAAAAATTGATAGACATGTTTTTCACCTCCTGATCTCTCTTCTTCTTCTTCTTTCGAATAGATATCTACATTTAAACACTTGTTAAAGATTTAAAAGGAAAAAAAAAATGTTAGTTATATTAAAAACTTATTACACACTTTACCAAATAGGGACATAGAAAATTAAAGCATTCTTTATTTCTCCTTTTATCTAGAACTTCACGGTAGCCATTATGTTTCCGTTTCACCATCACTCTTCTATCACTATATTAAGATTGCTGTTTTCAAGAGCTGGATAGCATTAAAGCTAAATGGGTCGTTCATAATCATCGATATATATTGGTTTAAAGCAACAGCTTAGGAGAGTATCAAACATGCTTATTTAATAAAATTTTATGGGAAGTTTCTGAAACGTATTGTTAGACACGTGTATGTGTGTGTGTGTACATATATGTGGTTGTACTCTCTTTTTATATTTGCTTCTTGTATGCTTAGCCAATATATTTGCAATTGAATATTTAAACCAGTCGATTTTTTTTTTTTTTTTTTTTCCAACTACTTAGGAGGGAAAAATTAAAACTGCTTGATTCCATTAGCAAACTAATGTTGGTACCACTAAGTTACAATAGCTTGGCAAATCAATTAAATATTGTATTTACCTTCTTCATAAAAACCAATTAAATGTTTAAAACTTCCAATTTTCAATGAAGTGCATGTTGACTCTGCATGGTCATATTTGTCTGATTTTATCAATTTATTAATTTTTAGTATTACCTATTATTTTATTTGAGGAAAAATAATAAAATAGTGTTTAAAAGCACATTTTCTTTTTTGTTTCTTTTAGATTTTCCCCTTAAACACTCATAACTTCTAAAAAAATAAATTACATGGAGGTAAAGTAATAAGAGATATATATATATATATTATATATACATATCACACACTTAATTAGCTGGAATATGCCTAAAGCTACAATACAAAAAATTTATATGCTATAAAAGTTTTCTTATTTAAATTGTCTTCTTTATTTGATAGGTTTCCTTGCCCTGTTTGGAGCACTTGGCATTATGTGAGTTGCCGATATTAAGAAAGATTTCTCACAGTCTATATCCAGTAAACTTGCACAATCTCAAGTCTCTAAAACTGTTGGAATGCAAATCCCTCTCTTATGCTCTTGATTCCAGTTTGTTACAATTGCTTAAGAATTTGGAATCCTTGGTGATTAAAGATTGTGAGTTGATGGAAACAGTTTTTCACATGGAAGAGTTGAACAATTATGAAGCTACCATGGATCAGCCAGTGCAAATCCAACTAACGTTAAGTAATTTACCAAGGCTAAAGAAAATATGGAACAAGTGTTCCCAAGAAATTCTATCTATGCTCAACGTGAAGAAGCTTGAGGTGTCTAAATGTGATGGATTGGAAAATCTTTTCTCGGCACCCATGGAAAAGTTATTAGGAAACATCGGTCATATATCCGTAGCTTCATGTATGACAATGAAACAAATTTTTTCGGAGGAAAGTCATAATCAAGAAGTTAAATTTTCATCGTTATCTTATCTAAGTATTTCCAACATGGAAAGTCTTACAATGTTCTCCCATGGAAAGCATTGTCATCGATTTCCTTCCTTAACACAGCTGATAATATCTTCTTGTCCCAAAATGGCGGCATTCGTTTCTGTGAAGAATGGAAAAGAGGTGCTCTCAAGCGAAGATGCTACCGAGAATTATCACTTCCTCAACCAAATGGTATGTCCTGTTTCCAAATTTTTTTTTTTCCTTATCTTTTAGATTTTGGCTTTTAGGCTAACATACACCCATAAATAAGAAAATGAAAATACCAGACCAAATAAATAAAATATATAACAACTTGTAATATGAAAATTAATTGCATAAGATATACTACGAAAAAGTTGATTTAGTTTTCATTATTGAGAGGAGATTAATTTTACTTTTTCAAATTATCAAATTGTATTATAAGATTTTTCGGTGCTAATGTTTTATTACTAATGACATTATATGCCATGGTACTTTGTGTTTGTAATATGGTAAGAAAGGCATTAATAAGACTAAATTTTATCTTAAATATGTTCATAATAGAAATAAGATAGGAATGTTAGAAATATATATATACACAAATGTATAAATGTAATAAATGCACCATCACATCAACTCTTCATTTTAAGTGTTTATTATAAGCAAATTTCAAAAATGTGATATCTAATAAGAAAAAAAAAAACAATTGTATCAGTTCGATCACCGTTATTTCATAAGAAAGAGCTATTCAACACACTTATAGGATAGTAAATAAAATAGACCATTATTTCATATTAACATGTGAACAGATTGCCCCAAGCACCTTATACTAGTCATCATTACATTTACAACTCAAACTAATAAATGAAAAGAGAGAGAGATTTATTTAAAAAAAAAAAAAATTGTTCTCAGCTGTTTTCCTTAAAGTTGCATTGCCTAAAAAATACAGCAACATGGAGACAAAAATACATAAAACTGTCAGAGGCTCATAAATATAAATGTTTCATACGCAAAAAATTGAACCAGCACCCATTTCTTTAGTTTGTCCATGTGAATATGGGCAACAACATAGAGACACAAACACATGATACCACCTCATATTGCCAATACATTTGCTGATTTATCTCACTGCTCAGTAGGTGGAGCATGAATGTTTAACAATGTCATAACACCACCTTATTAGCTGATATGTTTGTCTATGAATCATTATCTTAATTCATAAGAGCTAACAAACTACAATCAGCATAGCTTTTAATTCAAGTAATGTGTTGATGCTCTCAGGTTGATCTTCCAAGATTGGAAAAGCTAGTCCTACGTTCATTAAGAGCATGACAAGCATATGTGATGGCCATAATGTCACAAAAGATTCATTTTACGAGTTATCATCAATTGAGATCGAAAAATGTACAAGGATAGAATCAATTTTTCCTCCACATATAGTCAAGAGATTGCAGAATTTGACAAAAGTAAAACTACTTGAGTTACCGGAATTGAGACATGTGGTGATAAGCAGTCATATATTTGAAGAGAAAGCCTTGACTTTTCCAAGTTTAAGGGATATATTTGTGGAAAATTGTCACAGCTTAGTATATCTCTTTCCTAATGCTTTAACCAAGAGCCTTTCTGAGCTTGTCAACATGGATATATCATCCTGTAAAGGTTTGGAGGAAATTGTCTCCTTTGATGATGAAGAAGGTGATATAACATCTACAGAGGCAATCAAATTCAATAATTTGTGCTCCTTGCAACTTAAGAACCTTAATAGCCTTGTTCATTTCTGCTCGGGGCATTATGAGTTATACTTCCCATTTTTGAAAAGATTGTCAATTATTGGGTGCATGAAATTGAAGGCATTCGTTTTGAGGCCTTTGGCTGGATTCGGAGAGCGATTTCAAAGTATTGGCTCGACAACCAATACAGAAGTTGACTTCTTACCTTTATTCGACGAGAAGGTTTGTCATTTTTCCATTTGTAAGTACTGCTTATTTTTTGAGTTAGATGTATCACGTCAATGTTATAAGATAAGTTTTATTTCGTAGGTTGTATTTCCTAACTTAGAGGAGTTAAGAATTGAAGGTCTAGAGGTGAAAGAGATTTGGCCTAAGAAAGAACATGAAAGCTTTGTGACGGATTTAAAAGTTCTTGAGGTGGAGGAATGTCATCAACTTTCAACCATTGTTCCATCTCACATGTTACCCAGTTGGCATAGCTTGGAGTTTCTATTAGTAAAATCATGCAATTCAGTGGAAGAGATATTCACATTTGAAAAATATAGCACTCTAAGAATGAACATTGAGCATTTGCGTAAGCTAACTGTGTCATCATGTGAATCCATTCAAAACATTATGTCAGTGAAAGATGATGATTATATTGAAGAAACTTCTCGGAAGACGGTTATATTTCCTCACTTATCTTCTCTCGAACTCTCTGACTTGCCAAGACTTGATTGCTTTTTCCAAAAAGACTGTGGAATAGAATTGCCATCATTAGCGAAATTGGAAGTCAATGCCTGTCACGCTGTGGAGGTATTAGTTGCAGATGCTAACCAGGATTGCAAACCACTTCTTTCAATCAAAAAGGTACGTAGCACTTATTACCCATTTTATTGGATGTTAGTTCTGATATAAGATAGCTGCAGAGTTACTATTTCTAATATCTTAGCCTTCTTTTTACATGGATATTTTATGAAAAGGGCTAATCGTATTCATGGGTTTGTTTGTTTCATCATATTTTAATCATTTTAGTATCATTTTGGTCTCTTGCCCTTCATTTATTACATATGTTAAATATAAAAACTATCGCGAGATTTCAATTCCCATTTCCACGCCTGATTTACTAGAATCTACTTTTCTTGTCTAAAGTGGAAAACCTATGTATTGAAAAAGTAAAGACCGTCTAAATGAAGAAAATCTATTGGAATACAGGAATCATCCTTGGACGATTTGTGAGAAGAGTTTTAATTTCCATGGTAACTGAAGAAGTGGAATCAATTTCTTCCACTTTAATATTATAAATATTTACTAATTCAAAATAGCAATTTCATATTTATTTCTTATAAATGACTTTCAAATTGGATTCCTGAACTTGAAATGAAACGACTCTAAACGGCACATGATCGATGTTCAACATGTGCTGCCATATTTTGGCATATATATATACATACATATATATACAAGCGATACATATATGAAGAATATTTAATGCCAAACCTTATTTATAGTTTGTCTTCTCTTTTTTTTTTTTTTTAATTTGTTCTTGACAATATGTGAATAGTGGAGCGTGAATCCTAACGAACTAGGTTTAAAAAATCATTCCTTACATACATGGAATAAATTAGAATATAGTATATGCATACGTTTTGGCCTGCAAGCGACATCCCACTAGTATGTTGTAAATCATCTATATTATAAGTTATAATTTAAAATAATCACATTTAGTACATGAATTTACCAAATTTTTGCCAAAACTTTGCCTATATTTACATTTTGGTATTGGATACTACTTGAACTTTGCCTATGTTTACAACTTACTATCTTATTTGGGTTTTATCGGATACTACTTGAACTTTGTCTATGTTTACAACTTACTATCTTATTTGGGTTTTATAAATGACCAAAAAATAAATTGATAATTTCAAACTTCAAGTTATTCATTGAAAAATCAAATAAAGTTCAAGTATCCTTAAAATATTTTATCCTATGTTATAATTATACGAAGTTATATGAACTCATGTGAAGTCTACCGCACAGACGCATGAAATTTATAAAATACATAATATAACGTAGAATTTTGGATGCTTTTGTCATTCCTGGCTAATAATATCTTTTTATAGTACTTTTGGGTTGTTACACTTTTCATCACCGGTATGTTTGGTTGCGAACATTCATCTTTTTAACCATGTAAATGATAAGAAAATGTGAGTGAAGGTATAAATGTGGCAGGTTGAACTTCCTAGGATGGTGTCGATGGAGATTAGCGGTATGCAAAATTTGAAAGAATTATGGCACATTGGCACTCATTCAGAATGCTCATCAGAAGCTTTTTGCAAACTGAAGAGGCTGAAAGTTGAAAACTGCAACAATCTGTTGACAGTCTCACCATCTAAAACGATCAAAGCATTCCATAGTCTAGAAGAATTGTCTGTTAAGGACTGCAAATCGCTCGAAAGTGCTTTCGAATCTCCTGGTTTAAGGAGTAGGACAGAGTCTGATAACTTCAATGATGTGGTTCCGTTAACTTTTTCTTTGAGGAAACTGCAATTATCTAATCTTCCTCGAATGAAGCACGTTTGGAACGTGGAGGATCCTAGATGGACTTATCTGTCATTTGAGAAGCTTGATGACATTGAAATTAGATGTTGTGATAGCCTTAGATATCTCTTCCCTATTTCTTTTGCAAGATACCTGCACCAACTATATCATCTTCTAATAGAACGTTGTGAAGAGATGAAGGAAATTGTCAGGAGCGAAGAAGGTGCTCATGATTGTCTGGAAGGAAGGACTCCGCCCGAGTCCACTAAATTTTCCCTTGGTGTGCATTCCTTGGAATTGCCATCATTGGTGAGGCTGACCCTACGAAAATGTCCCAAGGCAAAAATATGTTCAAAACTACAACAAAAGGTACATAAACTTCTTTATGCCTATATTCACCTATAAAAAGGGATGGTTGGTGTTGAAAAATTAAATTATAACAAAATATTTAAGACAGTAATATCATAACTTTGATTTCTCATGAAAGACAACTTTCCAAGTTGCTTCCTTTGAAAATGAGAGAGTGGAGTCTGATAAAGCAAAACCAATTAACTCTTTCCGTTCATTTTTTTGGCAATGACCAGGTCAGCATTCCCAGACTAGAGTTGATGGGTGCTAATGCAAGGACTTTGGAGAATCGACAGCTTCTAGATGAGATCTATGCCAACCCCGCCAAGTTGGTATTGTGGGACATCGAAAATCAAGAATGCGTTAAGAATATTCCATGGTTGTTACTTCATAAGAGATTCCCCAATTTGCGATCCCTTATTGTATCGCAAAGCGAGTCCAAAGAGATCTTTATGTCATATTATGTTGAACAGGAGAGGGGTAAATCAAAAATTTTTAATATGGTTGAACATGTTATGATTGGAGAGTGCCATTACTTGACAATTTTACCCCCATCCATGGCTTTATTCCATAACATAAAAGAGTTAACAGTCGGACAATGCAATGGATTACTCTATCTAGTAAATTCTTCTGTAGCTAGAGGTCTGGTGCAGCTTACCCAACTTGGGATATATAAATGCGACAAAGTAGAAGAGATAGTAACATATGATTGTGATGATAATGGGAATATAGCAAAAGATGATGCTGATATATCTTTTCCCCGACTCAAAGCTATTGAGCTTCATGAATTACTAAGTCTTCGGAGCTTCTCTTCTACAAGTTGCAAGTTCAATTTTCCATCTCTGAGAGCTGTTTATCTGAAGGGTCTTCCAAAGATGGATGTCTTTTGTGAAGGAGGCTTCGATACTCCATACAAGCACAGAATAACAAGGGGCATAAGAGCACTTTATAATGAGAAGTTAAGATGTGGCGAATAGCGCCAGGACAGTTCTTTAAATAAAGGAGCTTCTCCAATTCTAGAGTGTCTCCAAGGAAACAAGTAAGAAGCTTTTTCTTTTTCTTCGATTATTTATAGAGGATTGGAACCTTTTCTTGTCCCTAAAAGAGGGAATAAGAAGCAGCATGTTCATTAATAATTGAACTTTATATTATTAACTATTGTTTGTTCATTTTCTTTTTCTTTTTCCTTTCTTTTTTTTTTAATCTTTTTAACTTAGTGCAAAGTTGATTTTTAAGTGCTTAAAGGTGCATTTAAACCCACAACTTTATTAGTAAATTCTGCTGAAGGTAATTTGGGTCCACAAGAAGTTAATGTATTGATCAAGTTTTGCTTTGCATTCTAGTTTTTTATTGAAATTCTTCAATTGTTATATTTGTCAAGAGCAAAAACGCATATTTTCAACTTTTTGTGCATCATTTTATCAAAATTATAAACACTACAATTTGCTGCCAAAATGTTCCAAATTACTTTGGGCTTTGATGAATTAGACAATTCATAATACAAAGTCTATTTTTACAAGGTCCGAGGATGGTTAGATGACAATGTTAGTATGGTTCATTGTCGGTCAATGTTTTCCTACAACAAAATCTTTAAAAAATCCTATGTTATGGGAGTTTTTTGAAACTGTTACGTAGGCAAATGGATTTTTTCAAAGATAAATGATGATGAAAGATGGATGTTGAAATGATTCACATAATAATTATAAGTAATTAAAATCATTTGAAATAGTTCAACGTTAAAACAAGTACAATTAGAGCAATGGTAAAAAATTTTAAGAAAATTTCAATTTTACCCTTGACCAAAAACATAAATTTTGAAAAATACTTAGATTCAAGTCTAAAAGTGTCTTAGGACGACAATTTTATAAGAAAAATTACTAAAACACAAAAAACTAATCATTTTGACATGTATGTACAGTGGTGCTTTGAGATTGTGTTACTTAGTAGAATCTAATGAAAAGAGCAACCTTGGCCTTCTCCTTTATACTTTGCTACCGTACCCCCTCTCTTTCTTACCCTTTTTTTTTTCATTCCTCACTTAAACACTCTCTGATAATTATCTTGAGGTAAACTTATAAAATGTAAACCCTAATGGAGATTAAGCTTTTAATCGCGTAGTTAAAGTGTAATAACATTTAATCTCTTTTCTCACTAGGAATGAAGGAGACATGAATTTCCAAAGAGTTTATTAGCTATCAAATTTAGATTATCCAAGATTAAGGCAAGAAAACTAAACTTGAGTTTCAGCTTAGTTTAATAATCCTTAAGCTCTAATAGTGAGTATATTACTTATAGGTGGTGGTTTAAGCAGAGTTGAAGAAAACAAAGCTTAAAGCTCCTTATAAGAGGGGTGCAGCAACAGAGGTTGATTGAAAGAGGTTTCTACAATTTAGGTAAGTTTTTGAATCATTTTAGTAAATGGAAATGTATTACAGTTGTATTGTCCATATGTATATTGCTTGTAGGTTGGAAAGTGGCATGAATGTGTATTTGAATTATTTTATTTTTTTTTTTGTGTACAATGATGTTAACTTGTTGTCTATGAACTTAGTCTATAAGGTTACATAATGCTTTAGAAGTGAAAGTGATGATTAAAGTTGGTCTAGCATTTATTAGAGTTAACTAGAGATTAATGTGTGGTTGGATTGGTGATTTTGGATCTAAGGCTATTTTAGAAATTCTAAAGGAAAGGTGTATTTAATTGCTTATTGAGTGATTTAGGTGTTGAAGAATGGAATTTAAGGACATATTATGCTCAAAAGTAATAAGGGATGCTTTAGAGTTCTCATTGATGGAATTTATGGCGTAAACATGTTCGATAGCTTATTTTGATGTTTGGTTCTATATGAAGTAGATGTAATAAGTGTGTCTGTTTGAATTACAATGATGTATAAATTCGATTTAGTAACTTGGAGGCATTACTAGTTAATATGGGTTATATTGGATACGTCTTGGAAGGATTTTTGGTATAATTAGGAGAATTGAACTAAATGAGTGGGTTGCAAGACTCAGATTAGTTTGAAGAATTTTGACAAATTAGTTGTGGTTATTTTAAAAAATGGTCAGGATAAGAGTTAATACATGTTTATCAGTTTGGACATAATATGAGATATATGGTTAGTAAAGAAAAAACCTTAGTTTTGAATGCATATGTGGATTTTTTGTTTATGTTTAGGGATGGAACGAATCTTTTGTATGTAGTAATTATGTCTTCTTAATGTTATGATCTTGATAGAAAATGTGTTTAGGCTTTGGAAGAGTTTAAGTGACATGTATGATATGATTGCTAAGGCGTATGTATAAACTACCTCTACCTTGTTATTGATAAATTTGTGAAAATTTTAAAATTTAGTTTAAATATAAAGATCTCACCAAATTATGCATATTCATGTTATTTAAACTATTTGAATTGTTAATGACATAATATGTGATTATGCTATGTCAGTTGTATAGTTTACTCTTTTTGTATAAAAATTAATTTCGCTATATAATTAGAATTTAATTTGGTTATATAACATAGATGACATTAAAAATAAAATAACATGTATATAATATAAATATGGCTAAATGCCTATGATACACTTATTATGTGTATGAACCGAAAGTATGAAATGTTTTTTGGCTTATGTAACTTAACATAGATAATTCAATATGAACTAAATAGAATACTTATGCTAATTTTTTAGCTTGTTAGTTATATATAATTTCTATGTTAATATGAATATAGCTATACTAATGGATTACGTTAAATATGAACTTAATGACTAAAATAGGACATGAAGGATATAACTTGATTAGTGGAGTATATGAACCTGTTCTTGAAAACACAAGAATCGAAACTCATAAAGTAAACTTCCAAATCATAGAAAAACAGACATATCCCTATAGAAATGTATAGAAGTTTAATTATGATTCTATGAATAAAATTGAATAGATGTGGCAAAATTAATACATCTCACATACTCAGGGATTGACAAAATAACATCTAACAGCTAATAGTAATGATAGAAGTTAACCATTATAGGAAACTCCCATGAGAAATTGAGATTATCCTAGTATTTGCTATAATTGTTAACCACACATCTAAAAGCTAATTGCTTCTGATCTCTTTCACACCCATAATGTTGAAAAGTTACTAGTATACATTAACACTTGAAAATTGTAAAACTTTTATTTTATTGAAATTTGAATTAAAAAAGTAATAGATTTTTCCTTGATTATTATAAATTTCCAACTTTTCATACACATTATGTCAAGAGTAGGTCAAGAATGTGGAGAGTGATGTACATAGCTTCTATCTACCCTACTCAAGCATGTAAATGCGTGCTTAAAGGACTTCTTTATAGCCACCAATGAAGGTCATCTTTGCAAATGACCACAGATAGTATTAGGTTTCATTCTCTTCCAGTTTTATTTCTCATAAGGTCATAAAAATTATTCCATTACAGAACAGTTTATAAATAAGCCAACAAAAGATCAATATCAGCAGATTATGTGTCAATGTTTAAGCTTCATATTTTTCTATGCATATACGAGATTTCTTTACACAATTCCTAGACAATGAAGGGTTAAATACTTTTGTACTAATATGTACTTGGTAAGTAGAAGTTAGCTGAATCCTTTACATGGTTGAATTGGCATTGAGTACGTCTTGGTTATATATATGGTGTCTCTTTCTTAGCATAACTTCTTGTGATTATGTCTCACAATAATGCCTCCTATTATGTACTTATACTACTCCACCACCTCCGTGTCCAATTTGGATAAGGATGTCTACACCTATGTGTGTGTGTGTGTGTTAGGAGAAAGCCTAACTCTAATCATGATAATAAAAAATCGACTAATCAAGCAATTAATCAATCTGTGATCAGAAGTAAAATCTCCTCTTGCCAAAGTGATAAACAATAAACAATGTGGAAATATAAAATAGACAACACTAGAATATAACGTGAAAACCTAATACGGGAAAAACCATGAGATCAGTAGCGCTCAAATCTTCTAATATAAATAATATAATGGGATTACAAATTTTCCTCACTAGATCTATCTAGTGGATCTCACAATTTTTCACCACAACTGGTGGATTACAAACAGAATAAGTTTTTCCTTTTAGAGTTTCACACTCTAGGATTTCCCTCACTTTTCTCTCTTTCTCTCTCTAGGTCTCTCTATCTAAGCTTGAGAAGAGGCACACCATTTGTTCCTTGCAAACTTTATAACAATAAGAAGAATATATATGCAACAACACAAGAAAATTAACAGACACTCAAGGTTGGCAACATTTAATCAAAGGTTGGTGGTGTTGCAATAGGTATAGAAAATCGGCGCTCTAGAACAACATAGACCGACTTGTATGCTGGTAATGTAACCCCCTATGCTAGTAGTGTAACCCCCAAAACCGACGGTGTTCACGTCGGTATAGCTTTTTTGCAGCTCTTGACAAGAATTTTGCAAATTCCAATGCTGGCTAATATTATATGTAGGCCTGCAATGTACCATTTCCTATTGCAGGTGTACATGTCCAAACTCCTTTTGATGCAAAAATTCTCTTTTCAAGTCCTCTTCCAAGTATATCTCATATACTTAAGATATTCTTGATTTCAAAGTCTTCTAAATATATATAACATATAGTTAAGATCTCCTTGTGCAAGCGTGTGGTCCATTCCTACTTTGATTCCAAAGTTTTCTAAATATATAACCGATATATATTTAGGCTCTCTTTGGTTATAGATCCATATGAGTTGGATCTATAACCCTAACAATCTCCCCCTCTAACTCATATAGGGGGTAACCCCAATCTTGTTGCCTTCCTGCAGCACCTTTTGTCAGATTGAAACCTTTCACAACTAGTTTTTGACTTGTTCCTCATGGTGAGCTCTTATAATCAGTCTTCATCCATCTATTCTTTAGAGGTCGCTTGCCCTTAAGCAGTTTCACCAAGTCAATTTTCCTATTCTCATGTAAGGATTTCAGCCCATCTTACATGGTTCTAACTTTTCTTGAGTTCTTCTCATTTCCCATGGTGTTCTGATAACCATCTAACTCTCCCCCATAAGTGAGTTTCTCATACTCATCTAGACTAAATCTAACTGATGGTCTTCTATCTTTTGCAAATCTTCTCATCTCAATCCATTGATGAGGCTTTTGGGATTCTTTAACTGAACCTCCCTCATTTATGTCATCATTAGAACCTCTATGTTAGAGTAAAGGATTCACATTTCTTTTACTTAGCTTTGCTGACATTAATTAAAGGGTATTCTTCTTCTTTCCATTTGCCACAATGAGAAAATCCTTGGCGATCTTCCATCTTCCTTCAGCAAATTAGCAACTATAGCCATCATCATAGCTTTCCTACAAAAATAAGGTTAAGACGGATATTTGGAACATATCTGATATCTCTGAGAATGAGCCTACAACCTGTGTTATTCTTTAAAACTATGCTCTATTGCCAAAATCTTGGATTTACCATCATTTCCCATCCTGACATTACCATAATTACCAGCAGTGTAGGTTAAGAAGAATTCATCATGTGAAGTCATATGGAAGGAGGCATCGAAATCAACAACCCAATCATCATCATGACTTGCAAGGCTAACACACTTCTCATCCTAAGCAATGACAATCTCATCATCATTTGTTGTTGCGCAGCTGTGTCTACAATTTCTTTACCTTTACCTTTTCTCTCTTCTAGAGTCTACACTTCGCATAATGTGACTTGGCTTGTCATAATAGTAGCATTTAAAATTTTTCTTTCCTTTTGACTTGGACCTTCCGCTAGATTTCTAAATCTATCATCTTCATAAGATGATCTTCTATACTTGCTTCTACCATTCATTCCTGGCTTATCAGTAACAAGTGCCTTTGAATCATCCCTAGAGTCGGATCCTGTGACTAGATCCTTCCTCCTAGCCTCTTTATTCATCAAGTTATCCTTCACTATTGCAAGGGTGAGCATTCCCTCTTGGACAGAGTTACTGACTGACATAACTAGTGTCTCCCAACTATCAGGCAAGGAACTCAGCAATAACAGTGCCTGGATCTCATCAATCACCAACTTCATGGTAGACAACTGATTCCAAGCCTTTGAAAATCATTTAAGTGCTCCATCATGTTAGATCCATCCCTGTATTTTAGATTTACAACTCTCCTAATCGAGGAGATCTTATAAAAGGTCTTTAGCCTCTTATATATGAATTTTAACTTCCTACATAGGACATCCGCTCTCATTTCCTAGGCTACATGGTGATAAATGCTATCATCCATCCATTGTCGGATATAACCAACAGTTTTCCTATACATGATTATCCAATTAGCATCAGATTTGTTCTATGGCTTTACAATATTACCAACCAAAGAAAAATATAGATCTTTGAAATACAACTAATCCTTCATCATAGATTTCCATATGGAGTAATTTGTTAAATTCAATTTAATCATCGTACCTGATGATTCTGTCGTATCTGCGCTGTAACAAAACCCTAATTTTTTTTGAATCCTATGCCCTGATACCACTTGCTAGGAGAAAGCCTAACCTAATCATGATAATAACAAAATCATTAATCAAATAATTAATTAACCTATGATAAGAAGTTAGATCTCCTCTTGCCAAAGCGATAAACAATAAAACAATATGGAAATATAAAACAAACCACATTAAGAAATAACGTGGAAAACCCAATGTGGGAAAAACCATGGGATTAGCAGAGCTCAAATCTTCCATTATAAATGATATAATGGGATTACAAGTTTTCTTCACTAGATTATCTAGTGCATCTCACAATTCTTCATTACAATTGGTGGATTACAAACAGGATCAAGATTGTTCTTCTAAAGTTTCACACTCTAAGATTTCTTTCACTTTTCTCTCTTTCTCTCTCTAGATCTCTCCATCTAGGCTTGAAAAGAGGCACATCACTTGTTCCTTGCAAACCCTAGGACAATAAGGAGAATATATATGTAACAACACAAGGAAAACCAACAGGTACTTAAGGTTGGCAACATTTCGTTAAAGGCGGTGGATTGCAATAGGTATTGAAAATCGACATTCTATAACAACATATGTCGGCTTGTACACTAGTAGTGTAACACTCTAGTCGGCGGCATAGCCCCAAATACTGGCATGTTCACACTGGTATAGCCTCTCTGGAGCTCTCAGCAAGAATTTTGCAAATTCCAACGCTGGCTAATATCATATGTAGGCCGGCAGTGTACTATTTCTTATTGCAAGTGTACATGTCCAAACTCCTTTTGATGCAAAAATTCTCTTTTCAAGTCCTCTTCTAAGTATATCTCATATACTTAAGATATCCTTGATTTCAAAGTCTTTTAAATATATATAACATATATTTAGGATCTCCTTGTGCAAGCGTGCTGGTCTAATCCTACTTTGATTCCAAAGTTTTCTAAATTTATAATCGATATATATTTAGGCTCTCTTTGGTTATAGAACCATATGAGTTGGATCTATAACCCCAAAAATATGTATTATATATTGTTGCACCCATTGTAGAACAAAAATCCGCTTTGCAGCTTTTCTTTTGTTGTCATGATAGTTGTTAATCCTCACTTTTATAAATTACTAAAACATTTTGCCAAGCGATTCATAAGTTTAATACAATTCATCTTTTTCATTTTGTTCTTTTTCTTTTCTTTTTTCATATCATGTTCACTATATTCCCTATTTTCTTTATATTTTGTGCTAGTATATCTCGTTTATTACTCCAATCATCAGAGATATAGGATATGTTTTCAATTGTTTAAAGTCATTTATTTACTTTTTATCTAATTTCACTACAAATGACTTTACCTAGAATGACAATTGAGATCGCATAACCCAAACTTTTGCATTGTTGTATAAGTTTATATTATGTTAGAGGAAAATGGATAGTATTTACTACACGTTCGAAAGTTATGACTTGAATTGTTGATGATTTTACAATTTCCATCAATAAATTAAAGATATAATAATATCTAAAAAAAAGAAAGAGCAAAGAAAATGTGAATAAGAGTTTGGATATAGCAAGATGTCACGTCCCAAAGGGTATCCTAATCGTGACAATCCGCCATAAGTATTCTTGAGGGGAGAGAACCTCATCCTTGATGTCCTAATTCTTGTCAACTACTTATGTATCGACTACCAAAATTGAACGTTTATATACATCACACAAGACGTAAACTAAAGTTCATGACAAGAACATAATCTTGGAACAAAACAAAGAGTGTCAATGTCTCATGAAAGTATTACAATAGTTTTAACAAAAAAAACATTAAATCTTCCTTTCGCTCTCCTATCCCATCCCTCCAAAAATTAGAACCTTACCGAGGGTAGCCTCCTAGTAGTGCTATAGTATCGACAACCTAAAATGTGGATAAGTTTATTGGGGTGAGCAACCACCATTCGGTGAGGGGCATAAACACAAAAGCAACAATTATAGCAAGCACAAGCAAGTTTTCATATCATATGCTATTCTTGGGCAAGCAAATGTAATGTGACATCACAGAGGGTCTTCCGGTGACCTCCATGAAGTTTAAGGTATAACCCCCACTTAACCTTGGGTTTAGAACAATAACTACCATCAATGTTCAGGTATCCAACAAAACTTAAATCTCTTAGCATGCTATTCTTATCATGTCAACTTCTCAACCTCAGTCACTAGACTTCTTGGTGCACGCATGCCCAAAATGGTAGGTTGGACTTGTACTCCACTAAATAAATGAAATTTCCCTATGCCAAATAGTTCATAGATAGTGGGCCAAGATCACCATCAATACGTCACACTTTATAGGACTGCCCTTGCACGTCATCAGTTTCACTTACTGTGTAACAATGATGGCCTTCGATTATAATGCAATGTTTTGTGCAATGCATGTCAAATTTTTATTTATTTATTATCATCCTATATTCATAATTAGTCCAGTTATGGGGCGATTAAGTAGTTGTCACTCAAATATACATCAAGTAAAGACAATCAACAAATATATGAGTGATAGTCTCCAAGAGCATAATTTCACAACCACGATCTACCTTCTATTTCAAACCATGTACATCATATTATAAGTATTGATCCTTAAAATATACTAGAGTATACATATATTCATAAGAACGAATGCAAATAGAAGACCATGATCCTTATAGTGGAGTTATTAAGGACATTTTGTGGCATGTACCATGTACTGAGATTAAGGTATTATTATTATTATTGTTGTTGTTCTTTTTTTTATCACTATCACTATTGCTGTTATCATTGAGGAGTTTCCTCGTAATGGAAATCATCCCATTCCTTTTATACACTAACAATGCTAGAATCACTACGGGTCCCCTTTCCTTTTTTTTTCCTTTTTTTTAATAAAGAAAAGTACATGTAATAAATAATTAAAAGAAGATTTGCAGCAGTACATATCCTCTTTGACGGTGACTCCTTTGTGACTTTGAAGTATTTTCAAAACAATCATCATTTATTATTATTAATGGCAAAAGTAATTAGCAATGTTCTGATAATTTTATTTCCAACTCTATTTAATTTTTTTTATTTATTCTGCTTGTTTTCATTAATAGGGGGATAATCCACCTTTAATTCTCTCTCTTTTTTTTTTTTTTTAACTTTGTGCCCGTCCCATCACGTGCGGCAGTTTCGAATAGAATAAGGGTAACAATAAGAGTTCCATATATATATATATATATATATATGTAAATATATATATATATATATATATTACTAAGAGCATTTTCTATTTTATGAGTTTATCTCAAAATAATTTATTAATAAAATGGACTTATTTTATCTCTTTTTATCACTCTCTCTTCTTCCCAAAAATATATATATCTATATATATAAAATACCCGACAAATAATAATAACCATAACGTCAATAATAATATTAATTTTGAACACAACAACCATAGACACCGATCTGGATACGATCAAACCTGTACAATACCTTGGTTGTATAATCATCAACTCTATGCGTCAGGCCAATGGAAAGACATATCATATACGTTGCTCTAGTTATTTCTCATAGCCAAAATTTCTAATGCCAACTCATACTTAAACAAAGTGCCATGGCATACTCACAGAGAGACACCCAGATTCATGATTTATTACGCTACACCCACGACACTTAGAGAATGGCACATATACGATGGCATATTGGGATTCAAGCATAGATTCTATCATCACTCAAATAACTTGCAGCATTCTCTATGATACATTCAAACCTGGTATTAATTTCACATTCCCCCACTCTGCATGATATCACATGACAAACACAGAAGAGTAGTTCATATCAAACTCACTCATTCACTTAAGTTGGTTGAATAGTAAAATAATAGTAAGTATTAATACTCACTAATCCTTATGAGAATGATACTCATGTTCTAAATTTATACTATTGGTATTGATAGTTACACTTGCTTTTTGTACGGTCATAGCAAAGATTTGGGTGTGAGTTTAAACTTGTTATTAATTTTTAAATACAACTACAATCCATACCATCAATTCGCCATAAGGTGTACAATAGATATTAAAAACGTAAAATTTACTAGAAAGGAAAAAAAAAAGATATAAAAGTCCCTATTGTAAACTATATAATAAGATATGAAATAATCCAAATTTCGCTAAAAAGGGAAACTTGCTAAAAATTTCTTAGACATAAAATAAATAAAGAGATAAGGAAAGCATCACAAGCAGCATAAAAAACGGAAGGTTCTACTAAAAGTTATTCTATTTATGAAAAAAAAATTCTAAGATATTCTTAAAAGATTTGAAAATATTAAAAGGTATTTAAAAGATATCGACTGCATCAAGAAGAAAGATCAATATTACAAATGAAACAAAAGAGAGGAAAATTTCTACCATGTCCTCATCGTAAAAAGACTAACATACTGAAAACTATTGCGGGTATAGGCTAAGTTTTCAATGCAAGGTTTGTAAACAATTTGGCTATGTGGAAAAGGTGCTAGCAATATGAATCTACAACGTCAAGCTCAGGTAGCTTAAGTCACTGAACATGTAGGAACTTGTGAAGAAAATTTATTTTTTGCTATATAGAAGATCGCTCTATGGAAATTAAAAGCTTCGATGTGTCGCTATACACTTCATATGACTCCAAATGTGCAGTTTTTCAAAACTTTGGATAAAGAATACTTTTCCAAAGCAAGACTCGGAGATGACAATTTGGTGGATTTTAAGGGCAATAGTATTATGTTGGTTTAAATTTCTTTAGGTGCTAAATTGATCTATGATGTTTTATTTGTACTTGAAAAAAGTCATAATCTTTTAAGAGTTGGTCAATTGTTTGATAAAGAGTATACCTTGGCTTTTAAAAACAAAAGGTGCGATTTTTTTTATTCGGTTGGTTTTAAGCCTTTTATCAATTATCATGAAAACTAGAAAATTTCCTTTAGGATGGAAGCAAACTAAAATTCAAGCCTTAACCACCACAGTAGATGGAAGTGTTTTATCGCATAAAAGGTTTGGTCACACCAGGTATGCTTCCATGAAGCTTCTTCAAGGGAAAAAGATGGTGACGATTATGCCTCTTGTTCATGATCATTCTGGTGTATGTGATATTTGTCAATATGGAAAGTTGACCCAAACACTATTGTCTATTAATCAAGCTTGGAGAGCAACTGTAACTCCTAAGTTTTTCCATGTTTAAGTTTAAGGATAGAATTTAAAATCAAGGAATGTTTGATTATTAGATTTATATGTAATATTATGTTTGAAATAGGATAAATAAGATTTGAAATTTAAAATTTTCATTTAATTCATTTGAAGTTGGTCATTAGTTCAATTATAGCAAATCTACTATTAATTAAGTCATTTGAGGATTAGAATTTCAAATAACTCATGTTAAGTTATGTGTCATTTATTTCACTTTTAAACTTTTCTAGAAAATTAAATTTCAAAAATATAATTCCTAAATTATAAGGAATCCTAATATAGATTTTCATAAGAAATTTCTTTTTAAATAAAATCTCTGAGCCAAATTTATTAAAATATTGTATTCAATTTAATTGAGTAGTATTTTGATCTCTTTTAACGAAAATTTAAGTTTAAATTTCTGCGACTTTCTGGCCATAAGTTCCACCATAACTAGCCTATGCATACACACATTCAATAGCTCTATCATGCATAAAAAGTCAATAACTTACTTTTTTAATTATATAAGATAATATCAAGACAATTTTGGGCTTTTTTTTATTCTTCTTTATCCTTTTCCAACTGCAAAAAATGCAGACACACTTTGCACGCATACTTCTTTTTCTTTTTCATTTTGTTATCTAAACTTCTTCAAAAACTTAAGCTAATCCTTTCAACAAGTCAAGGCAAACCTAAGGTAACTTATAAGCTCTCTTTACTTTTGTTAATCTTTGTAAATATGAGTAAGTGTAGTTATGTTCTTGTTAAGGAAAGTTGTTTTTATGGTTGTTGAGAGCTTTGATGCTTAGATAAGAGTAATTAGATGATAAAATTGTTGATACAAGTTCTAAATTATGGGATTAGTTAGCTTTTGTTGGTCGATGGAGTTAGAGTTATATATGGTTGATGTTGGGTTTAGGTTTTGGTATTATGCCCATATGAAGTTTTGGGATGATATATGGATTGTGAATGTGAGATGGAGTGTATTTTGATGATGTTGGGATAAAAAATTGTAATTGAAAAGTGAAAAGATTCAAAGTTGAAAGTATGGTGCATGAAAGATGGAGTCATGGGTATGCAAAGGACCTTGGTAGCGTCTAGAATTGAGAAATTTGATAGTCATAAGTGTGTAAGGATCATGGTAGAGTTTGGTTGTATGATTCTTAGGGTGCACGGGCGTGCACGTGCTCATGTTGCCCTACAC
This sequence comes from Combretum micranthum, assembly GCA_024138025.1. Taxonomy (NCBI): domain Eukaryota; kingdom Viridiplantae; phylum Streptophyta; class Magnoliopsida; order Myrtales; family Combretaceae; genus Combretum; species Combretum micranthum. The sequence continues at coordinate 1,119,227 of JAMXBD010000247.1, read as the reverse complement.
AACCTCCAGCACGATCGTACGGTCTGGCTGTGCTGCCTACTCTCTTTCGTTTTTTTTTTTAAAATTAATTATAATATTATATATATATGTATATTAGTTGTAGTTAAGATCTTTTCTAGGATATTGTTTGAGTTAGATTTTAAAGTATAACTTAAGATTGATTTCACAAGTTATACTTAATAGATCTTATTTGTTAATTTATAGGATCTACAGCTCAAGATTTGGATTTCCTAGCTGATTACTACGATGATTAGTCATTATGCATCGATGAGTTAGTTGAGTCTTCTTCATTTCTTGTGTTTGTAAAATAGTGTCACTTGTCCTAATATATAAATAAAATTTGATTTGTGTATGAGGATTGGGGATAATGCATGTTATATGAAGCCTTGGTGAATATTAAACTACAATGGTAAAGTGATAACTAAAGCATTGGTGTCAAATGCATAGTGTGTACTAAAGATTGTTCGAAATTGATTTGATCATAAACTAAAAATTAAGCTAAGTTCTTGTCACGCCCTAAGGGGTACTATAAACGTAATATTCTGCCACATACCATATATATGACTCACGAAGCACTACCCAAGTCCTTCGGGAGTCTTGTATAGATGTAAGGCATCCCTTTGCAATAACAAATACTGGAACTGATAGAGTTAAAGAGTTTAATTTGACATTTACTAGCAATAGAATATAAATCAAACACATATATAATTAGTTAAAAAATCTAAGGGGCATTCCCCCACAAAAGAATATTAATCAGAGATCTATTAGAGTCATTTAGAGTCTCTTGGTCTTTACGGAAGTCTAAACCAATTGAATACAACTTCTGGAGGAAACGCCTAGCTTTGTACCTGAGTTGTAGCTTGTCTCGATCTAAGCCATATGAATTTGTGCTGTAATAAATAAAAACTGTAGGGACGTAAGCTACACTAGCTTAGTGAGTGAGAACTTCCAGATCACAATTATACCACATCAATCAAACAAGTGATTAATCAGACAAGTAATATGCATCAAACTATGACCAGCTGGAAATCATATGTGGATGGACTTGTGCCCTCCATTCTGAGTTAGCAGATTAACGAATCTGTAGTACTACTCAATATGCAGTTTAGGATCACGGTCAACCAACTTATAAATTCGTTTTATGGATCACGATTAACTAACTCATTATTCGTTTATGGATCACGATTAATCAACTCATTATTCGTTTATGGATCATGATTAACCAACTTTTACACCGTTTAGGATCACGGAAAACCAACCAATGCTAATGCTCCATCCCCATTATGATATGAATGAGTCTATATTTACTTTCAATTCCGAATATTCAATTATACCAATTCTTAAAGTGATCAATCAATAATTGCAGACAGTCAATCTTAAGTTATCTATACAAGCAATGGTTAATCACCCGGCTTCGATATTCTTATATTCAATTTCTCATATCAACAACAACCATATATAATTCCCATCATCCCCATCATGCATATCCATTTTATCTTTACTAAATATCTAGTGCAACTATCATTACAACCACATACAATAATTGAAATCAGAAGTGGTACTCACTCGGCCATGGGTCACCCGTCAATTAGTAACAATAGTCCGGTGGTAGAGAATCGTCGAATTCGGTGTCACCTAAAAAGAAAGAAATACCCTAATAGTATTTCATCACTTAACTAATCCAAACTATATATCAAAACTTAATAAATTCGCAATTCTCGTCATTTGCAGAAGTCCCGACTTAAAACGGACATAACTTGGTCATTTTAACTCGGAATTTTGCAAATTTTATATCGATTTCTATCTACTTCGAAAGATCTATCTAATTATAGTATTATTTTCAAGTTTTGAAAATGTTTGGGTAACGAAAAAGTAGGATCAGTTCTGATCAGTAACGATTTTCCAATTCTGAAAATAGTTTTGTAAATGTTTGAGATATTTCTACTTTATAAATCAATTATACATGCAATATTAATGATTTCCTATCATGAATGGCATGTTATGAGTTTAATGTATGCATGATCTTGATGATATTAACTAAAAGGAAAATTTAGAATCTTTTTATTTGCAAGACTTCAAGAATAACTACTTTTAAGAAAACTAGTTTCCTAACTTTTGATAACTCACTTGTGTTTTGGGATTAATTCTTATGAATTTCTAGTTATCTTTCCTAGAATTGAATCTTCATAATATCTATTACTTAAGACCTTTATTTTTAAATGTTTCCTTTAAGAAAAACTTGTTTAATGCATTAAAATTTAAGGCTTTATTATACCTATCCCCTAAGGACTTCATTTCTTAATTAAAACTTTCATTTTGAGTTTGGGAAATAGATGTTTTTATGACCTTAATCCAAAATTGCGAATTTCCTAAATTGAGTAGTAACTCAAAATTTCCTATATTATTTCTACTCTTTGTTTTGCATATTCCTCTTATCAAATCTCACTCCAACTTATCAAAATCATCACTTAATGATACCTCTTACCTATACCCTTCATTTTTCATAAAACACAAGTTTTAAAGTTGATAAAAGGGTTTTTAAAACATGGTTTTGAATTCATACGAATTTTTCATGTGAATATTTCAACAAAAGTTTTTCTTTTTCAAGTTTCTTATCTTATCTACCTAAAGATTTACTAACTATAACATTTATATACACAAGACAAAGCCTTTTACGAGCATTAATGCATGAAAACACAAAATATTCATGAGATCATGAATGTCAAGTATAATATGAGTATTTAAATGCTAGATCTACTACTTATGATGCATGAGATGAAGTTTGAAAGCATGAACATGGATTTTACGCAAGATATCTACTTTACTCTATTATTATATGCATAAACATGAAGATATTCTAACAAAAACTCCTTTAAACACAAGATCTACTCTTGTGATGGCTTGATATTCTTGTAGTGGTATTTTCTTTCCCTAGCAAGTGCTCATGGGGACTTAAATGTGAAAATACCCATGAATAATCTTGCCATTACAAGATTTAATGATAGAAAGGGTCAAGATTCATCACCTAAGGTTTGAATCAAGTGGAAAATGAAGAAGAAATGAGCTTGTGTATGTGTGTGTGGAGTGTCTAAGGGCTCACGGCACAAAGGGAAAATAGAGAGAGTGTTGTGAAAATTTATTAAAACAAATGAAGTAAATGAAGGAGAGAGAATGTAAAAGATTATTTATAGTAAGTGAATTAGGGTTTGTTTGTATTATAAAAAAAAGAAAATAAAACAAATTGAGGGTAAAAATAGGGGGTGTGCACCGACCACAATGGGAGGGAGAGAGAGAGAGAGTTAAATTAATTTTGTTTTGTAATTTATGTAATAAAAAGTATTAAATATAATAATTTGTTAAGAAACAAACTTTCATTGGAAAAGAAAATGTAATTGAGTGTTTGTAAAGATGTAAGACTAGGGTATAGCTGGTGTGTATAGTAGGTTGTACTTGTGAATAGTAATGAATAGTAAACAAGGCATTTACTTTACCGGAGTAAAGAAAATACGAGAAAAAGGCTATATCTGTAATTTTTATAACCCAAAAAATTATAAAACTTATATTTTTGAAATCCTTATTAAATTTCGGTTCTAAAGAGTATTCCGAAATATTTTTTTGAATTTCTAGTTCCGAGGCTCGCTTTTCCGTAATGGATCTCGGGAAGGCCCGGAATAGAAAAATTTTTGAAATCAAAACTTTTTATGGTTTGAACATACATTAAAACATTATTCTAAATTAAATTATTTTATAAAAGTTTTTTTAATTTGAAATCGAAGGAAAGCCGGATCTATGGTTTCTAGGTTTCTCTCACAAGGTTTATACTAATCTGGTTTAGGGTTTTGGTTTTTGGTTTCTGAAGTTTACTTGATTACTAGAAAAACCGAGGTTTACAGTTCTACTTGACCTTTAAATGAAATAAGACATGCATTTCATGCATACATTACTTGCATCCACATGGTAAACACATTACAAATTAACACTTCAGCTCTATGATAACCTTGAGTTCTTCTCGAATTGATATCTAGTTTTATAAGAAAAGTTATCATTGTTCTTTCAATTCCATAGGAACTAACTAGGCGACGAAGGATGTCGCCTATGGTGTTGATATAAAATATTAAATCTTAATGGAGTCTCCAAGTTCTAAGTAAAAAGAAGAAGAAGAAGAAGAAGAAGAAGAAGAAGAAATTGAATAAAACCTTAGTTGATTGTCTCTAAGTTCTAAGGATGTCGCCCATGTTTGCTTGGATTCCGATCATTCAAGCTATGATTGCTTCATATGTTTGATTATTGCATATCATATGATTATTAATTAAACCTTGTTGGTATCAAATGGAGATAAGATTTTGTTATTTATTGAATTTTTTATCCTCATACTCTTTAGATTGATGATTGCAGGACTGAGAAGACAAACAAGATTAAGCTTAGAGTGAGAATAGGAAGAAAGAAATATGAGACTATGTTTGGAGATAGAAGACTTGTTTATGTATTAATATATTTTGAAGACCCAAGTTTGTAATAGTAGTATAGTTATATTTTATATTTTTTTGGGTTCTTGTTATAAGTGTATTAATGTGGCATATGAGGATAAGGTTGTATTAATTATATAGTGGAATAGATTTAATGTAAATATCTTTATTTATGTCTTATGTATATACGATGGCTTTCTTATTCTTTATAACTTTGATCCTGTCTAATTATCCATGCCACAAGATACGTTAGTTGTACAATACTTATGTAACTTGTTGGAGGCCTCAATTGTTTACATGACGTATCAATACAACTAAGGTAACCTATGAGAGTATGACATTAGTTGGCATCAGAGCATGGTTATAAGATTAAGAAAGAAATTTAATATGTATAGACTCTAATAAGGATGTTTTTGTTTAGATTTGATGGAATCTAGGGGATACATGGAGTTAGATTTGGATTTAGATGAATGAGTGAATCTAGACTTTATGACCAAGAACTTAATATGTATGTGTAGTGTGTAGTTGTAAAATATGTGATATAAGTTAGGTATTAATGTTTTTTGTATGCTTTTATGCATAATCAGAGTTTTAATGATCGTATGTTAAAGTTAGTTGTTTTGAAATGGACTTTAACAAGCATAAAGAAGAGTAAGGAATGCTCAAGCTCCTATCGCAGAGGTTCAGTCTGAATTTTCTAGACCTACTGAGTAGAGATAACCCAAACCTCAAAACATGCCTTCACCACCTCCACGCACGTGGGAAGCTATCTTACAAGCTATTCAACAATAGAATACTTTGCTTGCACAAGCTTTGCAAGGAGACAACAACCTAAAATAATGCCACCAACTACTTCAGTTGAGGTACCTATTGTGTGGAACTCCTATCCTACAAGTCCCTCCACCAGCTCATATGCCTGAGGACGTAGATCAGCCTATGGAGTCAGCTATTGAAAGCTATGCACCGTATCCAAATAGATATGAGATGCTTATACCTCTGCCACTTGCATATAGACCTAAAAGAGATTTGCTTCATTAGTTTATTAAATGCAATAGATACTTTAAGGGCCTTTTCGGGAAACTTAAAGAAGCACAGGACTAGCTAGCCTAGGTGTAGAGATCATTCGATGCTTTTCAAGTACAGGATATCTGAAGGTATCATACGGACCTTATATGCTAATATTAAGAGCAAGATTATGGTGGCACTCAAAGGAAAGGAATTTACATTAGTCAATTACTTGGGATGTTTTTAGAAGTGAATTTTTAAAGGAATATTTCCCAAGTAGCTTGGGAGCTAAGTATAGTACAGATTTAATGGATCTCGCTCAAGGGAATAGAAGTATCGATGAATAGGAAATGAGTTCAATAGAATGCTTCAATTTGCTTCAGCTGCTTATAGAGGTAGCGATGAGTTGAAGAGATAAGTGTTCATAGCGATCTTAGAACCGCATTACCAAAGAAGGTTGGTAGAATTTGAGATTGAAGATTTTTCGATATGGTAGAAAAATCAAGTGTAATAGAAAGAGCTCAAAAGTATGAGACAAAAAGGTATCAAAAAAGGGGGCCAAGTGTCTGGGGAGAGACCATATGACAATGTTGGCATGGGTTCATCCTTTAAAAAAGCTAAATTTTCAAAACCCTTTGGATCTTCAAAGAGAGGAATATCTGGGAAAGGTAATCTTGTTTGTTCAAAATGAAAGGGATCTCATTACCCTAGAGATTGCCCTCAACTTCGATATTGATGCTTTTATTTTGGAGAAATTGGCCATAGAGTAATTAATTGTCCAAGAAATCTGGAGCTACATGCCTCATCTATAAGCAAGTCGGGCATGTGTCTACAAATTGTCCTTAAAGAGTTTAAAATGTGGGAGTCGCTCAACCTAAGGAATCTAGTGGAAAGAAAGAAATGAAAGATGGAAATGATCAAGGGAAGAAGGCCATGGGTTCGGGTAGAATGTTTGCTATGCAAGGCGCCCTGATGTTTGATGAACTCAGAGATGACTCTAATGAAGATGGAATGGAAGATTTCAGTTTAATAGTAGGTATGTAACTGGAAAAAATATATGTGCTTCTTTACGAATGTATAATAGATGATTTTTGTAGAATTCTTTAAAGTATGTAGTAATTAGAAATTAAATGTTAAATTAGGATCAATCCAAGTGAAAGATACTTCCTTCTGCATATACTCTATTTGATATGGGAGCTACAAATTCCTTTATCAATTTTGATTTGGTCAAAAAGGTTGGATTATGTGTTGAAAAGATGGAGAAAGGTTTAGGAATATCAACAACTACTAGAGGAATGGTTTTTGCTTGTGAAATTACAAAGGGATTTCCATTGAAAATCAATTAGCAAAAGACTATTGCAGATCTCATAATAGTGGAAATGCAAAAGTATGATTTTATTTTAGGAATGACTTGGATGACTGCTACAAAGGTAAAAGTGGATTGTAGACATAAGATGATTTGTTTTATCAATGACAAAAAGGAAAGAGTTGAGTTGGTTAGAGAAATATCTGGAATTGGGCAAAAGGGAGTACAAGCTATTGAAATTATAGGGGAAGGAATTGATGAGTTAGAAAAGAGTATCATAAATTCTATGAATGAAGAACAAGGAAAAGTAGGTATCAAAAACATTCAAACAGCATGTGAGTTTCCTTATGCTTTTCTAGAAGATTTATCTAAACTACCACCTAAAAGAGAAATTGAGTTTACAATAGATTTGTACTAGGAGTTAAACCAATCTCAAAGTCCCCATATCAAATGGCACCTGTAGAGTTCAAGGAGTTGAAAATACAGTTGCAAGAATTGTTAAATAAGGGATTCAATTGACTTAGTGTATCACCATGAGGAGCCCTTATTTTGTTTGTTAAAAAGAAAGATGGGACAATGAGGCTTTGCATAGATTATCAAGATTTGAACAAAGTTACTATCAAGAACAAGTATCCTTTACCCAAGATTGATGATCTCTTCGATCAAGGAACAAAAGTATTCTTCCGTATTGATTTAAAATCAGGATATCATCAAATCCAAATCAAAGCAGAAGATGTAGTTAAAATGTCATTCCATACTCGATATGGTCACTAATGCCTTTTAGATTAACTAATGCACCAGTAGTCTTCTAGAAATATAGCCATAACTACCCACTCGCGTCAATCTATGAGCCTCTTATCCATTCTCATTCAATCACGGTGGGGGAGTAAGTCAAAATAGAGAATGATAACAAGGATCTGTATTTATTTATAAACTCTCCTGGGGGGTGGGTAATACCCGGAGTAGCTATTTATGATACTACACAATTTGTGCAACCCCATGTATATACAATATGCATGGGATTAGTTGCTTCAATGGGATCTTTTATCATGGTCAAAGGAGAGATTACCAAACGTTTAGCATTCCCTCACGCTTGAGTCCAAACATACCATCAGGAAGTGATTCATTAATTTAACCTTCATGAATAAATGTTTTGTTCTTGTATTTTAGGCAAAACTCCTAGAAGTATCAACTAATGTAGGAAGAGGAGTATCAACTAACACGTCCCCTTTTTTTATAGTAGGAATATAAGCCGAAACATCTCTCAACTGAGTCTCAACTATTGGTAAGGCAGTCATACTTCCTTCACCTAAATGAGAACTTAATTTAGCGGCTCTTTCCAAAAGGCGTGAATGCAAATAAAAAACATCTCTTGGATAAGCTTCGCGGCCGAGGTTAGTACACAGATTTAAGGTCATTTCTTCAATTTACTCTCCATTTCTAAGTTTGTAGCCTTTGCAATAGCTTCATCGATGTTACCTACCAAATAAAAGGCTTGTTCAGGAAGACTATCTAAGTCTCTAGAAAGGATCAATTTAAACCCTCTAATTGTTTTTGCTAGAAATATTGAACCTAGAATTCTATCCCTAGAAGGGAATGTTGAAGTTGAAAAAATCACCTAATCTTTTCAATCCTTGCTAATCCTTTCGAATCCTTGTTACAGAGTCTATAAATTCGACATTTTCTATAGAAAAAAAATGAAATATATTTCAAGAGAAATAAATGATTCAATGATCTGATCAAATAATATTAATACGGTTCAAGAGAAAGTAACAGTGTCTACTTGGACACTAAAGTGGAAGTGCGTTGAATCAAGAGTAGACAGCAGACGTCTTTATTATGGATGCTTTATTCTATCTCCCTTCATGAAAGGACAAGCTGATACAATAGGTATGGCGATGCAAAGAGCTTTGTTTGCAGAAATAGAAGTAACATGTATCATGGATTTAATGAATAGGATTTTCCAATCTTTGTTAGATGTTTATGTGATTGTTTTCATTGATGATATACTAATATATTCCACTCTGAAGATCAACATGAAGAACATTTGAAAATGGTAGTACAAGTTTTGAGGGAGAACAAATTTTATGCTAAATTGTCCAAATGCGAATTTTGGTTGAGACAAATATCTTTTCTTGGACATGTAATAACAAAACAAAGAATCCCAATAGATCTAGGAAAAGTTAAAGCAATTGTTGAATGGAAGAAACTCGAAACAATAACCGAAGTGAGGAGTTTCTTAGGATTGGCAAGATATTATAGGAAATTTGTTCAAAATTTTTTGAAGATAGCTTTACCTTTAACTCAGTTGACAAGGAAAAATGGAAGGTTTGATTGGAATGAAAAGAGGAAACAAAGTTTTCAAGAGTTAAAGAAAAGATTGACATATGCTCCAATCCAAGTTTTGCTAAATGATCAAGATTTATTTGCTGTTTATAGTGATGCATCATAGAATGGGTTAAGATGTGTGTTAATGCAAGTTGGAAAAGTAATTGCATATGCATCTAGGCAATTGAAGCTACATGAAAAGAATTATTCTACACATGACTTAGAGTTGGCCACAATTGTGTTTCTTTTAAAGATTTGGAGACACTATTTGTATGGAAAAAAGTACGAGATTTACACGGATCATAAAAAGTTTGAAATATTTGTTTACTCAAAGAGAATTAAACATGAGATAAAGAAGATGGCTAGAATTAATAAAAGATTATGATTTAACTATCAACTACCATCCAGGAAGAGCTAATGTAGTGGCTGATGCTTTGATTCGTAAAAATTATGGAGAAGTGGCTTTGATGATAACCGAACAAAAGGAACTTATGAGGGAGTTTGAGAAATTGAACTAAGAGTTTACCTTACCGATCTAGAGATTGAGATTGCAAATTTGATATTGGAACCAACATTACTCCAAAGAATTAAGAGAGCATAAAGGCAAGACATAAAATTACAAATGATTATTCAAGGTCTTGCACAAGAAAAGTATAAAGACTTCATATTAGATGAAGAAGGAGTTCTTAGATTAAAGAATAGATTTTATATTCCAAATGATCCAACTTTGAAGAAAGAAGTGATGCATCAAGCACACTATTCTGGATATGCAATGCACCCATGTGAAATAAAAACTTATCAAGAACTTAAATGTGCATATTGGTGGAATGGAATGAAGAGAGATATAGCAAATTTTGTTGCTCAATGTGAGATTTGTCAAAGAGTGAAAGTTGAACATTAAAAATCGGGTGGATTGTTGCAACCATTATCTATTCCAAAATGGAAGTGGGACGAAGTTTCTATGGACTTTGAAAGTTCTTTACCAAGAACTCGGGTAGGTTATGATGGTATATGGACAATCGTGGATTGACTTACTAAATTAGCTTACTTCTTACCCGTTAATATGACATATTCATTGGAGAAGTTGGCACGATTATATATTAAAGAGATAATTAGATTACATGGAGTGCCAGCTAGAATTGTTTCAAACAGAGATACTGGGTTGATTTCAAGATTTTGGGTTAGTTCGTGGAAGGCTGTGGGAACTCAATTAAAGTTTAGCACTTCTTATCATGCCCAAACGGATAGAGAAATTGAAAAAACAATACAAACCTTGAAAGACATGTTAAGAACCTATGTTCTGGAATTAAAGGGAAGTTGGAATCGACATTTGCCACTTATCGAGTTTGCTTACAATAATAGCTACCATTCAAGTATTGGTATGCCACCTTATGTAGCGCTTTATGGACGCAAATGCAGATCATCTTTGTTTGGGATAATCTTAAAAGAGTTGCAATTGGACTTGAACTTGTACAAGAGACAATTGACAATGTGGCAATCATTAAGCAGAAATTAAAAGAGGCTCAAGATCAACAGAAAAGCTAGGCGGATTTGAAAAGAAGAAAACTGAGTTTAATGTGGGAGATCATGTTTACATCAAGATAAGACCTATCAAGGGCTTACATAGAGGAAGATTACAAGGACAATTAAGTGCAAGATTCATGGGACCTTTTGAAATTCTGGATAAAGTTGGAATTCTAGCCTATTAGTTTTCACTTCCTCCAAATCTTGCAAACATACGCAATTTATTCCATGTTTTAGTTTTTAGAAAGTATATTCCAAATCCCTATAAAGTGGATGAGTTTGAACCAATATTTGTTGAAGAAAACCTGACATATGAAAAGAAACCAATGAGAATCTTGGATTTCAAGGCACAAACTCTAAGAAACAAAGAAATTAAATATGTCAAAGTCTTATGGCATCCTTAAACTGGGGAAGCTACATGGGGGTTGGAGGAAGAGATCAGAATAAGCTACCTTCAATTGTTTAAAGACTCAAGTAAACTTTAAGCTTTGAGGACAAAGCTTCTTTTAAGGTAGGAAGAGTGTAACCCCCAAGGTTTTCCATGTTTAAGTTTAAAGAATAGATTTAAAATCAAGGAATGTTTGATTATTAGATTTAGATGTAACAATATGTTTAAGATAGGATAAATAAGATTTGAAATTTAAAAATTTCATTTAATTCTTTTAAAGTTGTTCATTAGTTCAATTATAGCAAATCTACTATTAATTAAGTCATTTGAGGATTAGAATTTCAAATAACTCATTTTAAGTTGTGTGTCAATTACTTCAGTTTTAAACTTTTTTAGAAAATTAAATTTCAAAAATATAATTCCTAAATTATAAAGAATCCTAATATAGATTTTCATGAGAAATTTCTTTTTTAAATAAAATCTATGAATTAAATTTATTAAAACATTGTATTGACTTTAATTGAATAGTATTTTGATGTCTTTTAATGAAAATTTAAGTTTTAAATTTCTGCAACTTTTTGGCCATAAGTTCCACTATAACTAGCCTATGCATACACACATTCAATAGCTCTATCATGCCACAAAGGTCAATAACTTACTTTTTCTAATTATATAAGATAATATCAAGACAATTTTGGGCAATATTTTTTATTCCTCTTCTTCCTTTTCAAGCTATAGAAACTGTAGACATATACTTCACACACATACTTCTTTTTCTTTTTTATTTTCTCATCTAAACTTCTTCAAAAACTTAAGCTAATCCTATCAACAAGTCAAGACAAACCAAAGGTAACTTATAACCTCTCTTTACTTTCGTTAATATTTATAAATATGAGTAAGTGTAGTTATGTTCTTGTTAGGGAAAGTTGTATTTATGGTTGTTGAGAGCTTTGATGCTTAGATAAGAGTAGTTAGATGATAAAATTGTTGATACAAGTTCTAAATTATGGGATTAATTAACTTTTATTGGTCGATGGAGTTGGAGTTGTATATAGTTGATGTTGTCTTTAGGTTTTGGTATTATGCCCATATAAAGTTTTGGGATGATATATGGATTGTGAATGGGAGATGGAGTATATTTTTTATGATGCTGGGATTAATTGTGTTTGAGAAGTGAAGAAATATGAAGTTGAAAAGTATGGTGCATGGAAGACAGAGTCATGGACGTGTAAAGGACTTTGGTAGCATCTAGAATGGAGAAATATGATAGTCACGGGCATGTAAGGACCATGGTAGAGTCTGGTCGTGTGATTCCAAGGGTGCACGGTGTGTGCACGTGCCCATGTTGCCCTATACGACCATATAGGCTGGCCGTGCAGCCTGCTCTATTTCACTTTTTTTAAAAAAAAGTTAATAATAATATATTATCTATATATGTATGTATATTAGTTATAGTTAAGATCTTTTCTAGGATATTGTTTAAGTTATATTTTAAAATATAACTTAAGATTTATTTCACAAGTTATGCTTAGTAGATCTTATTTGTCAATTTATAGGATCTACCACTCAATAATTTGGATTTCTCGGCTTATTACTGTGACGATTAGTCATTATGAACCGATGAGTCACTTGAGTCTTCTCCATTCTTGTGTTTGTAAAATAGTGGTACTTGTCTTAATATAGAAATAAAATTTAATTTATGTATGGGGATTAGGGATAATGCATGTTGTATGAAGCCTTGATGAATATTAAAATATAATGGTAAAGTGATAACCAAAGCATTGGTGTCAAATGCATAGTGTGTACTAAAGATTGTTTAAATTGATTTGATCATAACATAAAAATTATGCTAAGTTCTACTTGACCTTTAAATGAAATAAGACATGCATTTCATGCATACATAACTTGCATTCTCATGGTAAACACATTATGAATTAACACTTCAGTTCTATGATAACCTTAAGTTCTTCCTGAATTGATATCTAGTTTTACAAGAAAGGTTATCATTGTTCTTTCAATTCCATAGGAACTAAGCAAGCAACGAAGGACATCGCCTATGGTGTTAATATGAAATGTTAACTCTTAAGAGAGTCTCTAAGTTTGAAGTAAAAAAAAAGAATAAAAGACTTCTACCTTAGTTCTTAGTCTCTCTAAGATGTGATTTACTTAAGCTGATTCATTCAACCACCTAAAGAGGGCGTAAATCTCCGTAAGCTTGAATTTCGATCATTCAAGCTATGATTGCTTCATATGTTTGATTGTTGCATATCATATGATTGTTAATTAAACCTTGTTTGGTTGTATCAAATGGAGATAAAATTTTGTTATTCACTAAGCTTTTATGTTCATACTCTTTAGATTGATGTTTGTAGGACTAAGAAGACATCCAAGATTAAGCTTGGAGTTAGAATAGGAAGAAAGAAATATGAGACTATGTTTGGAGATAGAAGACTTGTTCTTGTATTGATATATTTTGAAGACCCAAATGGATTTCTTATTCTTTATGACCTTCAATCTTGTATAATTGTTAACGCCATAGGATACGTTAGTTGTACAATACTTTGTCACTTGCTAAAGTCCTTAGTTGGTTACATGATTTATCAATACAGCTAGGTTTTCCTATGGGGGTATGACAGCAACTCAAAAGTTGCAGCTAGTTCACACAGACATTTGTGAACTAACATGTATTACTTCAAATAGTGGAAGCAAATATTTTCTTCTTTTTATTGATGACTTCACTAGATTTTGTTGGATTTCTTTTCTCAAACAAAAAAGGTGTTCGGTGTGTTTCAAAATTTCAAATCATTTTAGAGAATCAAAGTGCACATTTGATCAACACCTTAAGGTCTAATAATGGTGTAGAGTTCACCTCTTATGAGTTTAAAGGGTTCCTTTGATGTTCTAGCATACATTATCAACTTACAATCACTTATATACCTTAGCAAAATGGTGTGAGTGAAAGGAAAAACAAGTCAATCATGAACATGTCTAAGTGTTTGTTGTTTGAAAAAAGATTACTAAAACAATTCTAGGCAAAAGTTGCAAATACCACAGTCTATTTTCAAAATAGATTACCTACTGAAGCTCTTGATGGAAAAACTTCTCATGAGTCATGGTTTGGAGTTAAATCATCATTATCACATGTTAAAATCTTTGGCAGTCTTTGTTATGCTTTTGTTCCTCAGGTCAAAGGAGACAAGATTGACAAAAGAGCTGAAGTTGGAACACTTATAGGGTACAGTAGTGTTTCTAAGGGTTATAGAATCTTGAATCCTATAACTCAGCAAGTAATTGTCAATAGAAGTGTGAATTTGGAAAAAAGAGATCCAGATCTTTCTGTACAAGTTTCCAATCTTAGAGATACTCCCTAACAACAAGGTGAAGTCTTAGAAGAAGAAGAAGATGAAGATGTAGTTATTCGAGGAATAACAACACTTGAAGACATTTACAATAGCCTTATTTAAACCTTAAGATGTTTGAATTGCCTTGAAGCATCTTGAATGGAAAGAAACAATGGAAGAAAAGATGAAAACGATTCACATAAATGGGAGTTCGATGTTTGTTGACAAGCCTCTTGGCAAGAATGTGATTGTTGTCAAGCGGGTGTTTAAGCTCATGCACAACGACGATGGTTCAATTAATAAGTACAAAGCTAGGTTAGTTGTGAAAGGATATGCTCGGCCACTTTTTAAATGGAATAATTAAAGAAAAAAATTATGTTGAGCAACTAGAAGGGCTTATTAGTAAAGATGAACCTAAGAAGGTGTTTTTGCTAAAGAATACTTTATATGGTTTAAAATAGGCTCCAAGGGTTTATACTCCAGAATTGATGATTATTTAGTGAACTTTGGATCTGTAAGAATTTGCAATGATGCAACCTTATATGCAAAGCATGTTAGTCTAGAGATTTTAAATGTTTCCATTTATGTAGATGATATTTGGTGACTAGTAGCAATACAAACATCATGAAGGAATTTAGATTTCAAATGAAAAAGTTTTTAGAGATGAATGATCTAGATAAAATATCCTTATTTCTTGGAATGGTGGTCATTATACCTCAAATGGGATATTCATATCTCGAAAGAAATATACTGGTAAAATTCTTAAGAAATTTGGAATGACTAACTGCAATAATTAATCTAGTTATAGCATTGGTTGTTCATCGAGAAGTTAAAGAAAGAAAATTGTTCTAGTCTTCTTGATGCATCAGTTTATAGAAGCTTGGTTGGATGGCTTATAGTTTTGTGTGGAACCAAGCTTGATATTATGTTTGCTACAAGTTTGTTGTCTGGATTTATGCACTCACCCATTGAGATACATTTTAAAGATGCCAAAATGGTTCTAGGATACATTCAAGGTACCATTGATTTTTGAATATAAAAGAGATTCACTAGCATTAACCTTATTGGTTTCATAGATAGTGATTGGACAAGATCTTAAGATGATATGAGGAGTACCTTGGATTATTGTTTTACTCTTGGTTATGGTATTTTCTATTGGAGTTCAAGAAAGCAAGAGAGTGTTGCACAATCAATAGCTAAATCTGAGTATATTTTTATCTCAATTGCTGTCAACCAAGCATTATGGATTAGAAAAGTTCTTGAAAACCTTATGTGCAAGCTGTCCAAAGTAGCTATTATCATGTGTGATTAGCAGTAGCTATGGTGAAAAATCTTATTTTTTATGGAGGGACTAAGAACATTAAGATTAAGTTTGATGCCATTTGAGAAGGAGAAAGAGAGGAGGAGATTCAAATAATGCATTGTGAGTCTAATGATCAATTAGTTGACATTTTTCACCAAAGGATTGTAAAAGACAAGATTTGAAGTGACAAAGGAGAAGCTTAGAGTCATTAATAGCTTTTGCATCAAGGAGTGATAAAATCTTTGTTATGATGTGATGCAAAGTTGTTAATAGTAGTATTAGTTTTTGACTTGTTTACGATGCTATGTGTAGCTATAACTATATGGCTTAAAGTCTATGATGAAACTTGAAGTCAGCAGCAAACATACTCCTCAAATCTGGGGATATCTTGACTTTTGGCAAGGCCTGTTTGTTTCATCATTTTTGATCATTTTGGTATCATTTTTTCGTCGTTTCTAAACTGATGTTTATCAAGAAATTGATATTAATGAAAAACCTATAGTTTTACTCATAAACTGACTAAATAAAACTAATATTAAAACAATACAAATAAGTTACAAATACTGTTCCAATACAGATAAAAATCTGATAATCCAAACAGGTGTTTGGTTGTTACATATGATGAATGAATGAAGTATTTTAACTATCTTTCTTCCTCAGTTTTGTCCCTTTTTTTTTTTTTTAACCTCTTCCTGTTTTACACTTGAGTGTTCCTTTTAGATGTCTAAAAAACCCAACAAATTCAATAAGAAGCTATATGCATACAAAAAGATCATAAATGTATTTGAATATTATTTTTTCTTCAATACAATCGCTTTCATTTGAAAGATCTTCAGCTTTGCATTCCTTGCCTCAAAGGTTTGCATTCTACCTATTCATTCAAATTTTTAGCAATTTGAAGTATTAAAAAAAAAAACTTCTTCAAATAATAAAATCGAATAGTGGATGGATTGTAAGGTTACGCATTGGTGTAATTATTTTGAAGTCATCTATTAAATAGATAAGAGACAAATTTGTTGCAATTTAAACTTGTCCTGAAAGAGACAAGTTTAAGTTGTTTCTTTTTTGAATTATTTTTATTTAAGCAATATTTTTATAATTTTTTATTAAATTATCTTTTTCCTGAACCTAAAGTACAATTGCGATTCTTTATGTTTATATGCTTTTTACCTTCTATTTGAATCTTCAATAATCTCAAAACCTTACAAAAAGGGGGGAAAAAAACTTCAATTAAATACGTTAAATTTTCTATCAATTTTGAGTATAGTTTCCATTTTGTCTTAAGAGTGGTAGATCATGGTGGTTAAAGCATTCATAACATTCTTAGCCTCCTTTCTTACTTTTAATTACTTTTTATTTATTTTTTATTTTGAGTTATGAAATATATTTAACATTATTTGTATTGTCATATGTGAAAATTATTAAAATCTATAGAATAGACAATAACATCCCAAATTTTCATAAATTATAACCACATGTAGCTACAAAACATTAACAACCATTCTGTTTGGATTATCTAATTATCATCTGCATCTATATCTAATATGTTTCATTTATTTATAAATAAATAATATTTGCTTTTCATCTATATTCATTTGTTGAAAAATAGTTTAAATGGAAAGTTGTTTTACATCAGTATCGGTCTTGGTAAGGAATGACATAGTCAGATTGGCATAAACACAATAAAATTATTTAATATATTTATATTAAAAAAAAACTAACTAAATGACAAGTTAAGAATTATTATATTAAAACATAAAATGGCCAAAATGGGAAGAGAAAAAGACACCTTATAATTGTCTAATATTTGTTTGGTTTATGAAAAATATACAAAATATTATCATATAAAAAATTGTTATTATGAGCTTGTTGTCCTCTTTATGTCCTTGAGAATAAACACCTAACATATATCATTAGGTGCTTCTTTATTTTAGGGATTTTTTATACATACTGTTAGGAAAAGATTCGAACATTTCCTATTGCTAATGCGATTAACAATCAACAAATATCAAATCTAAATTGTGGAAATTAAATAACACTACGATTGTACGTGGAAAAACCAAATCGGGAAAAACCACGGGACCGCCACATGAATAAATCTTCAGTATCAAAATGGGATTTACAATTTCAACACTAGACATCGCTAGTGGATCTCTCAATCTCACCAATCAATTTGTGGAATACACAACACTTGGCTTTTTCTCTCTCTAGAATCTCTCTCTAGGTTGTGAGACAGCCCCTCGTGTGTCTCTTTGTGTGTTCTCACTCTAAAAATGTAAAACAAGATCAAATAAAACAAAACAAGGGAATATAAATCGTCATACAACACTTGCAAATCAAAAAAGCAAAGCTGGTGGCATAGGAGAACCAATATAACTTCGGCGTTTCATGTATCGGTGGTGCTACAGTCCTACACCGGTGGCATTGCCCCCTACGGCGGCTGTATTGAGGCAGCATAGCCTCCTTAGAGCTCTCGACAAAAATTTTGCAAAATTCATCAATTTCAAGGCCAATAGTGTAGACTCTAAATTTGCAAGTGTTGACTCTGTTTCAACAAAATCATCATTGTTTTGCACTAGTACGTCCAAGTATATCCCATATACTTGGGATTCACTTATTGTAGACCCGTATAAGCTAGATCTACAACCTAACAATCTCCTCCTTCAGCTCATATGGGGAGTTCCCACACACCTGCAATTGACAAGCTTCTCCTTGGATAGAGCCTTGGTCGTCATATCTGATGCATTATCATCAGTATGGATCTTCTCAAGCTTCAACTGCTCTATTTCCAAGACATCCCAAATCCAATGGTATCTCACATCAATGTGTTTGGATCCAGAATGGAACATTGGATTTTTACTCAGATGTATAGCACTTTGGCTATCACAAAACAACTTTAAATCTTTGTGCTCTTGACCCAATTCTTCAAAGAATCTCTTCACCTACAAAATCTCTTTGTAAGCTTTACTCATAACAACATATTTTGCTTCAGTGGTAGATAGAGCAATACATTTCTACAACTTTAATTGCCACAAAATATCTCCTCCTGCATAAGTAATCAGAAAACCTGAAGTGGACTTCCTAGAATCTAAATCTCCAGCCATATAAGCATCTGAATACCCTTCCAATACAGGCTTACTACCACCTCCAAACTGCAGCCAGAACTTGGAAGTCCCCCTGAGATATATGAGAATCCATTTAATAGCGATTCAATGATCTTTACCTAGATTTGATAGAAAATGGCTTACCACACCAACAGCATGAGCAATATCAAGTCTTGTGCATACCATAACATACATCAGACTCCCAACTGTTAAAGCCTAAGGGATCTTCTTCATATCTTCTTTGTCTGCCTCACTTTTAGGACACTATTGAGAGCCCAATTTGAAGTGACCTACAAGTGAAGAGCAAATAGGTTTGGCTTTGCTTACGTTGAATCTCTCCAACACTTTTTCTAGATACCTCTCCTATGACAACCATAGCTTCCGGCTCTTCCTGTCTCTTAGAATCCTCAATCCCAAAATTTGTTGTGCGAGTCCTAAGTCTTTCATAGAGAAAGACTTACTCAATGATATTTTTCGGATCTTGTATCTTCTTGGCATCCTTGCCAACAATTAGCATGTCATCAACATATAAAAGAAGTATCCTAAAATCATTGCAAGCCCCTAATTTTTAGGGCAATGCCAAGTTCAAACCCTAAACCAGAAAGTCAACTGGAGACCTTAAGTTAACAAATTCCTAGGAAACCCTACTAGTTTAGAATTTGGTAATACGTGTTCTTAAACTAAGGAGTCAAAATATGAGTGAAGGGTGTAGTTTGGTTCATAATAATATTAGAATGCTTTAAAAGATAAGATTAGCGAATTTTTTGATCTATTTCGAACCCGATAGGATATAGACTTTGAAAAGCATGTCCCGGGACTCGAAATATTAAATATATGATATTAGAACCATTAGACTCGTAATTTCATAAGATTTCCAAATATATCGGTTATATAATTTTTCGGGTTATAAAAGTTATAGTTATAACCTTTTTATCGTATTTTCATTACTACCAGTACTTTAAGTGTCTAATATACTTTTTGATTTCTTCAACACTATTCACAAGTATAACCACCCATAACTTATTTCTTACATCCTTACATCATACTCTTACAATTTCATCATTTTCCTTAGAATTTATTTTTCCAATATAACTTTTACTACTTAATTAATGTTGAAACTTACACAACACAACACCTCTCTCTCTCTTTCTCCATGAAACCGACTCCCCCTCCCCATCTTTCCCTCTCTCCAATTTGTTTTATTTTTCTTTTGTTTAATCAAAGTAAACCTTAATCCACAAGTCTATTATATTCCTTTATGTCAACTTCATTTCACTTTCTTTCTTCTTTCCTTCTTACTTTAGAAAATTTTTGCAAAAACTCTCTCTTCTTCCTCTCCAAAACCATAACACACACACACATACACACACACTCACATATTTTCTTCAAGTTTCTTGTTCCAATCATCCAATAGGTAAGAGATCTATACTTTATTACCTTAAAAGATGTAATGGCAAGTTCATTCATGTGTTATTCCACACAAAATCCCATGGGCTTCAAGCTAGGGATGTGGAAATACTTGAACATGAGATCCTTGCCACCACAATGTTATAAATCTTGTTGTTTGAGTTATTTTGCCATTATCTTGTTTTATTATCAAGTTGTATTGTTGTTATTAATGATTTGTGCATATATTCACCATCTATTCATATTCACATAACCATCATAGTATTTATGCATTTGTGACTAGTATAGTAAACTAGATCTAGCTGTTTGAGTTCATAAATGTATTAGACTTTTGTTTTATTTTCATAAATAACTTGTATTAGCTTGGTGATAGTAGGAAAGTATTAGAAAGCTCAAGATCTACTTTAGTTTCAACAAAAATAATTTTTGAAAATTCGGATAAAAAAGGAACCATATTTAGAAAACCTATTTTTCAACTTTAAAATGTGTATTTTACATTAAAAATGAAGGGCTTAGAGAATAGATATCATAAATGAGTGATCTTGATGAGTAAAGTTTAGATCTACTAAGAAATATTTCCAAAACAAGGGCAAGTTTACAAAAGTTATATTTCAATCTCAAAAACAAGTATTAAATTCGTAATAAAGGAAGCTTGAAATGTAAACACCCATTTTTCAACTCTAAAACAAGATTTTTATGAAGGAAATGGAAACCTTAAGGGGTAGGTTTGATTAGGAAATGGTTTTTGAAAGAATAAATGAGTTTTACAAAGGAAATAATCTCAAATGAATTTTCAAAATTCGGATTTGAAAATGGCCATTATTTAAGCACCTATTTTCAGATGCCAAAATGATAATTTTTATTAAAGAAAATGGAAGTCCTAAGGGATTCATATAATGAAGGCCTAATTTTGACAAAGATAAGAGAGGTTTATCAAAGTATAATCCTAGAACAATGAATGGTTTCCAAGAATAGATTAAACCATGTTTTCATTTTAAAAAAATTTGTAAAATTCGTAATTAGGTAAACCACTCATTTAAACATCTATTTTCTAACCCCAAAATCAAGGTTTTTATTTAAATAATGAAGGTTATGGCTATATAGGTCATCAATGTTGAGTTTTGATAAAAGCAAGTATGATTTTACAAGAAGAAAAACTATTTTTCTTAAGTCTAGTAAATTTCAAAAGTTTTGCAAAGTAAATGTTTTTCAAAAAGAATTCTTGGTACTATATACATACATATAGATAGATCATCTCATAATCTTCATGAAAATAGCTTATAGGTGTTACATATATACATGATGCACTTGTTAAAAACAAAGTTAGGAAAGTAATGTAATATACTTCTTATTTGACATTATCTAAGTACATGAGAAATTAGAAATTTCCAACACTCATGAATCATGCATGGTATTGAGTTATATATGTATATAATAGAATCTTACAAGATATAATGATAGCTAAGTATCTATCAAAGCTTTAGTATGATGTTTATTTTGAGGTTAGAAGTTGAATTGTGGAATGGGAAATTCGTATAGTATTCTATGCCCTACTGTTCATGGACCAACCAACCTCCTTTGTTGGAAATAATTCTAGAAATAGATAGCTCTCCTCGAATAGGTAGAAATCGGTATATAATATGCGAAATTCCGAATTAAAATGACCAAATTATGGCCATTTTAAGTTGGAATTTTCTCTTAGACGAATTTTGATGAACTTGTTAGAATAGAAATTGTAAGTTCATTCAAAGTTCATAGAAATACTTATTAGAGTTATTTCTTTTGATTAGGAGACTTGGGAGACGGACTAGACCTTCTCGAGGACTATTACGATTAAGTAGATTTTTTGCACCATGGCAAAATGAGTTTACTATCTTTAAATTCTATGCTTGTGCTTGTAATATTAGTGGCATTAGAATTAGGACAAGATAAAATCGATTGTATGAATATGATTTCTACATGGGTGAATTGATGATAAGAATATCGAAATGAGCTTATTGTAATATTGTATGACTTAGTATAGAATTGAATCGTCTGCAATATCTATGATTAGCCATAAATTGTTAAATTAATATGCCATAACTTTATAATCGAATTTGCCATACATATCATATGTGAGTCACATTGCATAGGTTATTATATCTTTATGGGAAGAAGGCATAATAGCTGGGCAACGAGGGGCCTGTAAACTCGAATGTTGACGTAATAGCCGGAAATTTAAATGTTAGCATATAGGCCGGAATTAAAAATGTATGTGGGTGGGCACCTGTATCAACCATAATAAAAAGTGAGAAGATTGAAATTGTTGGTCGTATGGGCTTGAAACACCTAACCCTGAATGGAGGGCATAAATCTATTGAACATAAGACTTCCAGACGATCTTATGTATTGTATGCTCACGTGTTTGTGCATTTATATGGTTGTTAATAACTTGTTTGTTATATATTGCTATCAAGCATTTAATTTTGGAAGTGGAACTCACCAAGCTCGTAAGCTTATACCCCAATAGTTTCCTGTTGCAGTATGAATATTTATGGCTATCTTCAAGAAGCCACCTTCCTTAGGTACAGCTTTTGGACTCTAAGGAGCTTTTTGAAGAAGTCGGGACCTAGATGTAGGCGTAGACTTCTAGTTAAATCCCTTAAATTGACATATATATATATATATATATGATGGTTGATGTAAGAGACTTTTGAGAACTTAAGGACTCTTAATATTTTGACGGGGTTATGCCCCTTAGATCATGTAATAGATTAAATCTGGATATATAACTGTTATGATTTACATCCTTAATGCTATGTATGTCTCCTTAAACCATTTCGAATCAAAGTATGGTTCCCTGTATGATGAACGTGAGCCTTACACCCGTGTTCAAACTCATGGAGTGACTAAGGTTGTCATACTTGAGTTTAAAAATCAAGTGTAGTGCACTGTCGCGTTTGGGGTACCCTTTGGGGAATGACAATCACCATCTACAAATTTCTTCAAGAAAACACAAGAATCTAATGCAGTCTTGGTATAACCCTAATTAATCATAAAGAAATCAAACTTTTTGTACCACTGCCTCGGAGCCTGTTTCAGCCTATACAAACTCTTCTTTAGTCTACAAACAAGATTCTCGTTCCCTTTGACCTTGAACCCTTTAGATTGCTCTATATAAATCTCTTCCTCCAGGTCTTCATGAAGGAATGTCGTCTTCACATCCATTTGTTCAATTTCTAGATTCAAACTAGCTGCAATACTTAGTATAATCGAATGGAAGGCATCTTCACCACCAGTGAGAATATATCATCAAAATGAACCCCTCTCTACTGACTAAAACCTTTCACAACCAGCCTTGCTTTGTACCTTAGCTGTGAGATTTTATCTTCGGTCTTAACTTGTAGATCCATTTATTTTTCAGGGGTTTTTTGCCTTTAGGCAATTTCACCAAATCCTAAGTTTTGTTCTCATGTAAGGATTTGATTTCCTCTTGCATGGCTTTCATCCACTCTCTCTTTTTCTCATGTGACATAGCTTCTTGATAAGATTCAGGTTCCCCCCTATAAGTCAACATCATAAATTCTTCAGGATTATATCTTACTGATGGTCTTCTTTCCCTTAAAGATCTTCTCAACTCAACTTGCTGCTCAGGCTCTTGGATTTCTTTAGCTGTGTCTTCTACATCTTCCCCATCAGTAAAACTTCAAAGTGAGGGTACTGGATCAATACCTGTTAGGATCTGAGCTGAGGCTTTTTCCTTCTCAGGCTTCTCAATGTCTTCAATTGTTTAGTCTTCTAGAAAGACCACATCTCTTCTCCTAATTACCCTTCTTCTCTATTGGATCCCACAATCTGTATCCCAATTGATCATGTGCATATCCAAGAAAAATACATTGCTTGGAATTGGCATCAAGCTTTCCTTTCTCATCCTTTGGAATATGCACAAATACCATACAACCAAAAACTCGTAAGTGATCATAAGAAATTTGTTTACCTGACCAAACCTTCTCAGGGATATCTCCATCCATAGCATATGAGGGAGATAAATTTATCAAGTCTACAGTAGTCATCATGGCTTCACCCTTAAATGATTTAAGCAGCTTGGCTTGTGATAACATGCACTTCACTTTTTCTATGATAGTGTGATTCATTCTTTCAATAACACTATTATGTTGTGGGGTCTTTGGAATAGTATTTTCTAGTTTAATCCCATAAGTATTATAATACTCCTCAAATGGTCCTCTATACTCCTTACCATTGTCTGCTCCCACACAAATCAACTTCCTTCCAGTCTCTCTTTCTACTCTAGAGTGAAACTGCTTGAAAACATTCAGCACTTGATCTTTGGACTTCAAAGCATAAGTCCAAAGCTTTCTAGAGTGATCACAAATACAAGTAACAAAATATAAAGCACCACCTACTGACCTGTCTTCATGTAGCAAACATTAGTATGAACCAAATCCAATACATGTGCTTTCCTGGAAGGAGGATTTCTCTGAAATGCAATCCTGTGTTGTTTACCAACAATAAAATTTGTGCAAGTCTTTAGAGGAATACCCTTTACATTTAGTAGAAGCTGCTTCTTCACCATCTAGAGTCCTTTTTCACTCATGTGACCCAGCTTCTTGTGCCATAACTCCATTGAAGATTCACTTACCATATTAACATCTCCCTTACCTAGTTTAGCTGACATTAGATAAAGAGTATTACATTTCATACTTTTGGCAACAATAAGAGAACCCTTAGTGGGCTTTCATCTACGCTCACTAAAGTGACTGTGATAGCCATCATCATCTAGCTTCCCTATAGATATCAGGTTCAAGCGGATGTTTGGAATATGTCTCACATCTCTAATTATAAGCCTGCAACAAATGTTAGTTTCCAAAACAATATTTCCAATGCCTATGACCTTTGATGTTTTGTTATTCCCCATCCTAATAATAACAAAATTTCCAGCAATATAGGAGGAGAAAAAATCCTCATGTGCAATGACATGAAAAGAGGCACCAAAATCTATCACCCAGTCACTATCATAACCTACTAAACTAACACATTCCTCATCCCAGCTTCATCTCTTGCCGCTGCAGCAATAAAATCATCATCTTTTTCTTCACCTTTACCCTTTCCCTACTCTCTCTTCCACAGTCTACACTCTCTCTTGTAATGGCCTATCTTGTCATAATAAAAACATTATACATTTTTCTTACTTCATTTAGATCTGCCTCTGGATTTATCAGATATATCAGATTTATCTGACCCCCTGTTCCTGCTTCTACCCCTCCTTTTTGATCCGTCAGAAACAAGTGCTCTATTGTCAGGAGTGATCCCCAAATCTTTCCTTCTAGCCTCTTCATTCATCAAACTATCCTTCACCATTGGTAGTGTGAACGTTCCATCTAGAGCCGAATTGCTAATAACCAGTGTCTCCCAGCTTTCAGGCAATAAACTCAGCAACAAAAGTCCTTGTATTTCATCATCAAGAAAAAGTTTCATAAATGCTAGTTGATTCACAAGCGCAAACACACTCAAGTGCTCAGACATATTGAATCCATCCTTATATTTGAGATTCACTACTCTTCTTATCAAGGAGGTCTTATTTAAAGTTGTCTATCTTTCAAACATGGACTCAAATTTCTTCCATAGGACATTAGCCCTGGTTTCTTAAGCAATGTGATGATAGACGCTTGTGGCCTTGCTGCATCACCGCCTAAGGGGCAAATATAGATCTTTGCAATACAAAAGATCTTCCATCATGGATTTTCAGATCGAATAATTTGATGAGGTTAATTTAATTATTGACCCTGATGATTCAGCCATAGCTTCACTTTCTCTAACAGAAGGAAAACAGAAACCCTAAAATTGTACCTTTTCCTTTTTGAACCTAACGCTCTGATATCGCTTGTTAGGAAAAGATCCGAACTTTTCCTCTTGGCAATGCAATTAACAATCAATAGATATCAAATATAAATTGTGGAAATTAAATAACACCAAGATTTTACATAGAAAACCTAAATCGAGAAAAACTATGGGACCGCCACATGAACAAATCTTCCACTATCAAAATGGGATTTACAATTTCATCACTAGACACCGCTAGTGGATCTCTCAATCTCACCAATCAATTGGTGGAATACACAACGCTCAGCTTTTTCTCTCTAGGTTGTGAGATAGCCCCTCGTGTGTCTCTGCGTATTCTCACTCTAAAAATGAAAAACATGATCAAATGAAACAAAACAAGGGAATATAAATCATCATACAACACTTGCAAACAACAAAGTTGGCAACGTAGGAGAATCAGTGTAACTTCGGCGTTCCATGCGCCAGCTCAACACCGACGGTGCTGCCATCCTACACCAGCGGTGTTACCCCCTACGTTGACGATGTTGAGGCTAGTGTAACCTCCCTGGAGCTATCGGCAAAAATTTGCAAAATTCATCAATTTCCAGGTCGTCTTAAGGCTGATGGTATAGACTCCAAATTTGCGAGTGTTGACCCTGTTTCAACAAAATCATCCTTGTTTTGCATTAGTACATCCAAGTATATCCCATATACTTGGGATCAGCTTATTGCAAACCGATGTAAGCTGGATTTGCAACCCAACATGTGTCAAATATTTATTCATAGAGACATAAATAGGACAACAAAAGTTTTTTCTAATAATAACTATGTCACACCTTTTCCCTTTACAAAAATATCAAAGTACTAAATAACATAATATCAAGAAAAATAATTCAATATTATAAAATGAACAACGTAATTGAAAAAGTTAAAAAAAAAACCTTCCTAAATTTCAAAATACACATAAAAGCAAAATGATGAAATCAAATATGAGGGCTCTCTCTCTCTCTCTCTCTCTCTCTAACTTTTGGTCTTAAATTTTACTTTTTTTCTTCTTCTTTTTTAGCTTTCAAATACATTCCTTTGAAATTTTAACATTGAATATTCCTTATACTACAACAAAAACAAGAATAAGCGAGGATTTAATATTTAAGAAAATTATTTCTCATAATTATAAAAAGATATGCGATAAAAACATAATTGTCACAATTTATCATTTGTGAGAGTTTAATTATTAAATATATTTTATTCAAGATTCAATTATCAAATATATTTTATACATCTTTTGCAAGAATTAGATTGCCAAATAAGCGCTTATGTGGCATGATCATTCTGGCAAAGTGATTTTTTTTTTTTTTTGGCTTTTAACATTTCACAAAATTTTGCCACTAACTTCTCTAGTCCTCTTTTCCTTCCCTCTCTTAATATAGCTAAACCCTCGCTTCTTCCCACTGCTATTCTCTTGCTCTTTTAGAACTATATAACAAGATTTTTCTTTTCCTTTACTTCCCACAACAATCCTTAGACACCCAAACCAAACCCTTCATTACAAGGTACAACTTTTTTCCTTTTACCCATGTTGCATCTCTTGCGATATCTTATGTTGTTGGATTTTGCAAGGTTTTCCTCTTTTCCTATTCTTGTATCCTTTATCATGTTAAGAGTTGGTTTTGGATTCTATTGAGTACTTTTATGAGTTGGGTTTCTGTCTTTTCTAATTTATTTTAAATAAATTTGATTTGCTTTTGGTTTTCTTTCACAATCTCTATGTTTACTTCACTAACTAATCTCTATATCCAATCTCCCTCTCTCTCTCTTCATTTTGTTTCTTTGTTTGGCATTTACTAGTATAAAAAACTAACCACTATGACTTGATCTTTTGTAATTTGAAAGGATTAAGAAGATACAAGTGTTGCAGATTTGTTTCTCTA
Organism: Combretum micranthum; assembly: GCA_024138025.1. Lineage (NCBI taxonomy): Eukaryota > Viridiplantae > Streptophyta > Magnoliopsida > Myrtales > Combretaceae > Combretum > Combretum micranthum. The sequence goes on along the minus strand of JAMXBD010000247.1, from coordinate 1,091,304 downwards.
TATACAATATTGATGTTGGGTTTTATCATTAATGTTGATCCTTGACTTTGAAAGTATGAGAACTCAACATAGTACGCTATATGTTTTTCATTGTCCTTATTTCTTTTAACAAATTTTCCCATTGTTACTATATTGAATCTTGCACTAATGCTTAATTATAAAAGTATGAAGCACCTCAAATCATGTATGGTGAATTATCTTGTTTAGTAATTAGAAAATTAGTCTCTTTTTGCTTGTTCATTGTTGATTAGGTGCCGCGTGAAGTGGACTAAAAATGCAGTACAATGTTTAAGGCAATATATTCATTGTTTAATTGAGATTTCCAATGAATTAAGGTCGAATGAGTTTACAACATGATGGTTTTTTTTTCCCTATTGTGTCATTTATTACTAGCAAGAATAAGTATAGTGTTTTTAATTTAGTGGCAAGAGTGCAGGCTATATTCTAGAAAGACAATCAATAGTGAAGGCTATTAATATCATGTTGTGTTGCTGTTGAACTAACTATTAGATTTTGTTGCACACACGTGTAGTTAAAAGTAAGTGAATGATTTGAAATTCAAGTTATGGGCAGTTTGATACTCATATAATTCCCCTAAATATCAAGTATTGCATGGATGAACCTGCCTATGACTGTAGCATGGGTTGAACTGATAGTCATTATGGGATGTGTCTTTATTAGTGAATAACTATTTCGATTTTTCTATGTATGTAATTTTGGCAAAATCAAACTAGCATAAATAAACAAACAGAATTAAAATAAGTTATTTAAGATTTTATCATTGTGTTAGAAAGTTATAGAAACTTTTAATTGATGTTAGGCGCACTTATTTAGGATTGTGAAATAAAGTATGTATGATATCAAAACTATAATAAAAGGCTCCATTACATTTAAGTGTCCCTTGCTTGAAAAGAAATTCTCATGAGAAAAAGGTGTTTCTAGGAGATGAGGGAGTCTTAAAAAAAAAAAAAAAACACAGCATTGGGTAGTAGCTTGAAAAAGTGTAAATTGTACTTTAGCCTCGTGTGTGTGCTTTGTCCCCATTTCTTTTAACGCGTGCCTGCTATTTCAGTTTGTGAAAATATGCAAATGTGACCAGATTTCAATGATTTGCTCTTACAAGTATATGAAAGTTGTTACAAAATGTCTTGTGTTGTTTGTTAATGCATAGATTATTCTGTTCTTATTTTTCATTCTTAGTAGTAAGCATAGGTAGAAGTGTTCTTCTTGTTTTACTCTTTTTTAAGGAAGTAGGAATATCAATTTCTCTTTTAGGTTAGTAGGGTGAAGGGTCAATGCAAGAAACACTTCTCAACAATTTGAAAATTGTGGAATGTCATCGCATGATAATTCTACTCTCGTCGTTATCTCTATTCCATAACTTAACAATTTTAACAGTCTCTTTCTGCGGTGGTTTATAGTATCCAGTAACATCTTTTATAACTAGAGCTTTTATGCAGCTAAATGAATTAGAGATATATGGTTGCAAAAACTTAGAAGAGATAGCGACATACAATTGTGATGAGAATGGGAATAGAGCAAAAGATGATGATGATGATGATGATGATATGATATCCTTTCTTCACCTTAAAAAACTACAACTTCTGGATTTGCAGAGTCTTCGAAGCTTCTCTTCTATAAGTTACAAGTTCAATTTCCATCTTTGACAAATGCTTACATGGAATGGGTTTCCCAAGCTGCATGTCGTCTGTGAATGAGACTTCACTACTTTTTACAAAAATAGAATAAGGGGAATAAAAGATATATATAAGAGGAGAGGTTTTTCTTTAGAATAGATGGGGTGATTAAAGAATGAGTGATGTTTTGGCCAATGGATACAATCTTCTTTCCTAATGTGCAGATGCTTTCTTATTTAAGGGATTTTCTTCCTTAAAAAAAAGATATTATGATGATTTTTCAATATTAAAATGTAACCTTTTCCTTGTGGTGTTCCATTTTGCCTTCTCCCTATTGGATAAAAATTTATTGTCCCAAATTTCTTTTCTCTATTGTCTCCTTGCAAATAAATATCTAACATGTGTTATAAACTATAAAGTACTTTCTTTATTTTAGGGATTTTTTTTAATTCATTTGACATATAAGGACCCGTTATCATCTCTATAATAAAAACAGGTGATAACAGCTCTTCAACCATGTATAACCTGCAGAACTATATGTAAGGTAGTCTTAGAAGAAGTGTTTAAAGAATTATTTGCCTAAACCCTCAGAAATCAACTACAAATTTGAAAACTATTGATTTTTAAAACATGTAATAAAAACACAACATCACATTCATCATATATCACAAGAGAAACAAGTTCAAGATATACATATATGAGTTTAGATATTACAATAAAAAGGCTTCTTACAAGCCTTATATAAAAGCCACAAAAGATAATTCAATTTATAACATCAAATACAAATATCAAAAGACATCATGACTAATCTATTACAAAATAGGAATTCTATCATGGTCCATGGTCCATGGTCATATCTAGTCCTCCAGGTCATATAGGAAATCCTTAAAGTTGGTACCATAACCCATATTCACGTAAAACTCATCTTGATCGTCACCTGAAATAGTTAAAGTATGAGCCAAAGGCCTAGTACACAAGTAACGAATACAAATGCAAAGTGATCCACACATGCTTAAACTAAATGCAAATGCAACGGTCATTAGATTATTGGTTAATATTTAATCAGCCAAACAACATTGGATTATAAAAACTTCAAATAATAGGGATTTATAGGGGAACCTAAGTAATGATCACGATGCTCAGAGGGTTGATATAAGTAGTTTGGATACTCATATCTCCTAGATAATTTTATCCAAAATGAAAAAATAATCTCATTTAGGGTTCCTAGCCGTTTCTTGACTTTACATAACTCAATCCATAATATCACCTAATTCAAGTGTTCCCATAAACATTGAATTAAATCACATTACATCCTTTCAAGAATAAGCAAGTGTTATACCGATATCGAATACCCTATCAATTACTCACTGAACCACTTATAAAAATCATTTCAAAATGACAAGGGTGGTGGTTTAAGCACCTAAAACTACCATGGTCCCAATCTGAGTAGGGTACCACTCTCAGAACTAGATTCAACGGTATAAAAAGACACTCATTCAAGCAATTATTAAATTTTCTTAATTTAAAGTAACTTTAAATGATGCCTATCCTAACAAAGAACCAAGCAAGTTATTGTGTACCTGAAATAGCTCATGAACTAATAGGGTTAGCCGAGCGAGGATCTATCATTGTATAAAGAAAATATTGCATTTCTCACTTAGTTTAAGCACAACTCAACTAGTTTCAAATATAACAAATCAAATAAATTCAAATAAATTATCACAAGATCATAACATAACATTTAAACATAATATAATATCATACAATACTCAATAAATATTCAATTGATCATATATCAAGCTTTGGAAAATATTTGAAAAAGTTTTTGAAAATGGGAACTGCAGGGGACACATCGGCATTTAACGTCGATGACGTTGGTTCGGTGTAGTTTGCACCAAAAACTCCATGCTAGCATTCATCAAACGTCGGCCACATTGTGGTCTATATCGGTGGCTTTGAGCTGGTGTAAACTGCAACTTCAATTTTCCAAAATTTTCAAGAGTTCCATAGGAATGATTCATGCCAGTAGATACCCCTAACACTAGCAGTGTTGCCATGTACACCGGCAATGTAGGATCCAATGACGATGGCTTACTTGCCAACGTAGACCATTGGAACAAAGTTATGTGATTTTCACGAATTTCCCTATTTTCTTTGTAAAAATTACACATTCAAAAATCCTACAACAAACACTAACTCCACTTCAATCCATCAATCACTCAACTAAAATATCAACCACAATTTACATTTCAACTCCACATGCCCATTACACTACTCAACCTTTTGTCATCCTAACACAACCATCCCAGCACTTCCAAAATTATATATAACACATACTACGAACTCCTCTAGCAGCATAACACTACTCAAACTACAATCAAAGTATAAAAATTATCCTATCACCATTTAGCATATAAACCTTATTCTAATAAAAACATAATTTAAGTATACATAAAGCAAGAGAAACATACTTACCATAAGAATTTTGTGCCTTGATTTAGGAGTCTTGTTGCCAGCTTTTAACGGTTTAATTTGTGGAAGATGAAGGAGCTAACGATATATGGCCATGGGAGAGCTTTTGGGAGAGTAAAAACGGGTTTTGAAGCTTTTTGAAGTGTGTTTTGTTGGTCTAAAAATGTTGGACAAAAATTGCACTTTTAAAAGTTGATATTTGTCCTTTTGTTGCCTTTAGTAGGTGCCAAAATTAAGGCCTTTAATTGGCTTGACTTTGGCTAATTAATGAGCTTGTTTTTGGCTAATTAAAGGCGGTATTGGGCTTACTTTGTAACTGAAATTTTCTGCTAAATGTGGGATTAAATACGTGCATAATTCAACTTATTCTAATCATATTTCGTACATTCTAATGCACTTAAAATTTATGAACCTAATATTTAAACATTCCAAGGTATTTAATTATTTTTAACACAACAAGACAACTCATATTTCATGTATCAATATGAATCACATTTATCACACTTTAAAATCATATATAATTTCAATAACACATTTATAAAATATAAATTGGGAAATTCATGGCTATTTCATTCTCCTCTCCTTCAAAAAGTTTAGTCCTCGAAACTTAGCTTACCCTTATCATTGCTCGAATATCTCTGGATACTTATGTCTCATCTCATTCTCAGGCTCCCAAATTACCTCTCTCTTGGTTTGTCCAGTCCACAAGACTTTCACAAAAGGAATTACTTTCTTCCTTAGCACTTTGTCAATTCTATCGAAGATCTTGATCGGTTTTTCAATCATGCTCAAATCTGGTTGGACTTCTGGTTGATGAGAAGAAATGATGGCATCGAGATTTGATATACATTTTATGAGCTGAGACACATGAAAAATGTCATGCACTTTTGACAAATTTTGGGGTAAAGCTAATCGATAAGTTAATGGTCCAACTTTCTCTAAAATCTCATAAGGACCAATATATCTTGGATTTAATTTTCCCTTAACCCCAAATCTAATGACACCTTTTGTTGGAGAAATCTTGAGAAACACATGATCAACCACATCAAACTCTAATGGTCTTCTCCTAGTGTCAGCGTAACTCTTGTATCGGTCTTGAGCTATTTTCATCCTTTGTATTACCACTTGTATCTTGTCCACTATTTTTTGAACCAATTCAAGACGTAGAATAGCTCTCTCACCAACTTCATCCTAGTATAATGGAGATCTGCATTTCCTACCATACAAAGCTTCATAAGGTGCCATTTAAATCGTCGCTTGGAAACTGTTATTGTAGGCAAATTCAATAAGTGGTAGATAAGTATCCCATTTATTGCCAAAATCTAAAACACATGCACGAAGCATGTCTTCTAATATCTGAATAGTCCTCTCTGATTGCCCATTGATTTGTGGACGGAATGCAGTACTGAACTGAAGCTGAGTACCCAAAGCTATATGTAGACTTTTCCAAAACCTGCTGACAAAACAAGTATCTCAATCAAAAGTAATCATCTTCGGAACACCATGAAGTCATATTATCTCCTTAATATAGATATGTGACATCTTTTCCAAAGAATCTTCAACTCTTAAGGGTATAAAATGAGCTGACTTTGTTAATCTATCAACGATCACCTAAATAACTTCATACTTGGCAATAGTTCTTGGTAGTGCCGATACAAAATCCATAGTGATATCTTCCTATTTCCACTTGGGAATGTATAGAGGCCAAAGTTCTCCTCCCGGTCTTTAATGCTCAATCTTTATTTGTTGACAAATCAAACACTTGGATACATAATGAGCAACATTTTTCTCCAGTCCTTCCCACCAATAATATTTCTTTAAATCCTTGTACATCTTGGTGCTTCCAGGGTGAATAGAATATGTGGAGGAATGAGCTTCCTTCATGATCTCTTCTCTCAAATCATGTGGTACAAAAATCCGATTCCTGTGTCTAACAACACCTTCCATATCAACTTTCAACCCTTTTCTTTTTCCATCATTTATAGCAAACTTCGTTCTCTAGGTTTCATCATCTTCTTGTTGAGCTTGCAAAGATAATTGAGCTAACATCACATTAACTTTTTCTATTGTAATTTCAAGTTCTAACTTTCTTAATTCCATGTGAATCTCCTTCTAACTTGTGAGTAGAGTTGCAATATTTACTTTCTTCTTCCTACTAAGAGCATCTGCTAACACATTCGCTTTACCAACGTGGTATAGAATTTCCACATCATAGTCCTTGATTAATTCAAGCCACCTTCGCTGTCTCATATTGAGCTCTCTTTGTGTAAATATGTATTTCAAACTCTTGTGATCAGTGTATATCTTACACTTTTCTCCAAAAAGATAGTGTCTCCAAAGTTTAAAAGCAAGTATCACCGCTGCCAACTCTAAATCGTGCATTGGATAATTTTTCTCATGGGGCTTTAGCTGTCTTGAAGCATAGGCTATGACTCTTCCATCATGCATAAGAACAGAACCAAGTCCTTGGATAGAAGCATCATTGAACACCGCAAATTCCTTTCCACTAATGGGTAATACCAAAATAGAAGTAGATATCAATCTTTCCTCTAATTCTTCAAAACTCCTTTCACTCTTATCATCCCATACAAACTTAACATTCTTTTGTGTCAATCTTGTCAATGGAGATGCAATTTTCAAAAATCCTTCCACAAATCTTCGATAATATCCAGCCAATCCAAGAAAACTTCTGATTTCACTCACATTTCTGGGTCTTGACCATTCCAAAATAGCTTCAATTTTCATTGGATCAATTGATACACCCTCTTTTGTTATAATATGCCCTAAAAAGGATATTTCTTCAAGCGAGAATTGGCATTTGTTGGATTTAACGTAAAGTTTCTTCTTCCTAAGTCTTTGTAACACAAGCTTCAAATGTCTTCATTCTCCTCTCTACTTCAGGAATAAATCAAAATATCATCAATAAATACTATAACAAATGAATTCAAATAATCTTTGAAGATCCTGTTCATTAAATCCATAAATGCGGCTGGAGCATTTGTTAACCCGAAAGGCATCACCAAAAACTCAAAGTGCCCATATCTAGTCCGGAAAGCCGTCTTCTGAATATCTTGAGATTTGATCTTGAGTTGATAATAACCTGATCTCAAGTCAATCTTAGAAAACACCATGGCTTCTCTCAATTGATCGAATAAGTCATCAATCCGAGGCAAAGGATACTTATTTTTAATAGTAAGCTGATTTAATTCCCTATTGTCGATACACATTCGCAAACTCTCATCTTTCTTCTTCACAAATAACACAGGAGCACCCCAAGGCGATATAATTGGTCTAATGAAACCCATTTCTTGCAACTCTTGTAACTGCTGCTTCAATTCCTTCAATTCTGTAGGTGCCATCCTGTATGGAGCTTTGGAGATAGGTACAGTTCCAGGTAACACTTCAATTCCAAATTCTATCTCTCTATTGGGTAGCAATCCTGGTAATTTCTCAGGAAATACATCAACAAATCCATTCACAACAGGCACCACTTTGATATCTATCTCCTCAATACTCATAGCTGCTACAACAGATTTTTCTCACAACTCCATTAATTTCATGCTTCTAGACCTTAACCTTACCAACAAATATGTAAATCTCCCTTCACTTAAATCAAAACTCAACTTTGCCTTAGTACAATCAATTATGACCTTATAATGATTTAGCCAATTCACTCCCAAGATCACATCAAAGTGAGACAAAGGCAAGACTATCGTATCAATAGGCATACTCACATCAGAAATCATAACATTCACATTTCTACACATACATGGTTGCCTATTCTCAATCACCAAAGGAGTAGTCACACACATAATGCGATCAATTAATGTTTCAGAGACAAGTTCACACTTATTCATGAAATTTTCATATATGCAAGCATGAGTAGCTCTAGTATCAATCAACACATAAGCATCTCGATTAGATACACTTAGAATACCTGCCAAAGTGTTTATAGAAGGTGTCTCTTCAATATGCTGTAATGTTAAGACCCTAGCATTTGCTTTTCCCTTCTCTAAATCAACTCCACTCTTATTATTAGGTCAATCCTTATAATTAGCAATATGGTGACCTCTTTGCTTATAGTAAGCACAGAAAATAGGTGGTAATTTTGGATTTTTTCACTGAAAAGATTTATGCCCGATCTATCTACAAGAGAAACATGCACCAGGAGTCCACTTACAATCCAACAACTCATGAGGACCAAAGCACCTGAAACATTTCTTCTCAAATATGGGGGTTAAAGCTTTAAATGTCAACTTTTTGATCTCCTTGCTTTCTTATAAAAGGCCTCTTTCCCTTGCCTTGATAATTCACTCCTTTACTAGCACTTTGAAAACCACTATAGGATGAAGTAAAAGCAGGTCTTTTCCCCAGAAATGCCGCTCTCTTGGCTTTTCTCACTCTACTATCAGTCTGTATTTGTTTAAGTAACAGAGCCTTAGCCACAATATCTGCTAGAGTATGCAACTCAAGTTTCTTCACATCACCTTGAATTTCCTCATTCAAACCATTCTGAAATTTTTAAATTTTCATCCTCTCATCTTGATAATCTCCTCTAACAAAGTGTAATAGCCTACAAAATTTACCATAATATTCATCTATGGTCTTGCTTCCTTGCCTCAAGTTCAACCAATCAGCAATCATCCTTTCTCTAACTGAATTTGGAAAATATTTTGTGAGAAAAGTGTCAGTGAATGTTGTCCAAGATATAGGTTGATGCAAATCTCTATTAGCTAGTCTCCACCAGTTAGAGGCTTCCTTTTTCATCATATAAATCGCTAAATCGACTTTCTTGTCTTTTGGAGTACTACTAACAGCATATGTCTTTTCCAACTCTTCTGTCTAACTCTTAGCTACAGTAGGATCAATACTTGTCCCTTCAAATTCAAGAACCATCTTGCAAAAATCATGCAACTTGATCTGATTAGGTTGGTCATTCACAGGTGGATTCTCATTTTGTCTCACTCCTTGCTGATTACTCTACTACATAATATGTTGAGTGTGTTGAGACATCATCAATTGATACTGTTGCATCATTGCCATCATATCCCTTAGCATACTATACATAGAAGCTGGGTCATTTGTAGGCATTTATGGCATTGGAGGAAAAGGAGGCATAGGAGGAGGAGGTGGAATTTGTGTTGTTGGAGGAACCTGTGATGCAGAAGCCAAAGCATGAGGTGGAGCAACTTTAGTACTAAGAGTAGAAGATGAAACAGGAGCTGATTTAGATGACGACTGTGGCGGTGTAGACATATTATGTTTGTCAGATTGTTGCCTTATTGACCTCCTTAACCTTTCCATCTTAACAATTGCATACAATATATTCAACACACACACATATAAAATTTTAAATCATACACAAAGTTTACTAAATTCACATTCACATTTAGAAATAAAAATAAGCAAGTTAAACAAGCCATCAAACAAACAACAAACATATCGATTAAACAAGTAAGCAAATAAATCAAACTGTTTAAGCAAACTTAACTATTTTCTATACTACCTATTTGTGTCTAGGTCAAGTCTCAAACAAACTACTATATTTAGGCAAAAAATTATATAAACTCAGCTCCGATACCATCTGTAAGGACCCGCTATCACCCTTATAATAAAAACAGGTGATAACAACTTCCCAACCACATATAACCTGTAGAATTATATGTAAGGTTGTCTTAAAATAAGTGTTTGAAGAATTATTTGCCTAAACCCCCAAAACTAAACTACAAATTTGAAAACTATTGATTTTTAAAACATGTAATAAAAACACAACATCACATTTATCATATATCACAAGAGAAACAAGTTCAAGATATACATATAGCTGAGTTTAGATATTACAAACAAAGGCTTCTTACAAGCTTTATACAAAAGCCACAGAAGATAATTCAATCTATAACATCAAATACAATTATCAAAAGACACCATGACTAATTTATTACAAAATAGGAATTCCATCTTGGTCCATGGTCATATCTAGTCCTCCAGGTCATATAGGAAATCCTCAAAGTTGGTACCATAACCCATATTCGTGTAAAACTCATCTTGATTGTCACCTAAAATAGTTAAAATATGAGCCAAAGGCCCAGTACCCAAGTAACGAATACAAATCCAAAGTGATCCACACATGCTTAAACTAAATGCAAATGCAACGGTCATTAGATTATTAGTTAATCTTTAACCAAACAATACTGGAGTATTCAAACTCCGAACAGCAGGGATTTCTAGGGGAACCTAAGTAATGATCATGACGCTCAATTGGTTCATATAAATAGCTCCGATACTCATATCTCCTAGATAATTTTATCCAAAATGAAAAAGTAATCTCATTTAGGGTTCTCAGCCGTTTCTTGACTTTACATAACTCAATCCATAATATTACCTAATTCAAGTGTTCCCATAAACATTGAATTAAATCATATTACATCTTTTAAAAATAAGCAAGTGTTATACCGATACCAAACACCCTATCAATTACCCATTAAATCACTTATGAAAATCATTTCAAAATGATAAGGGTAGTCTAAGCGCCTAAAACTACCATGCCCATAATCTGAGCAAGGTACCTCTCTCCGAACCAGATTCAACAATATAAAAGACACATTCAATCAATTATTAAATTTTCTTAATTTAATGTAACTTTAAAGGATGTCTATCCTAACAAAGAATCAAGCAAGTTACTGCGTACTTCAATTAGCTCGTGAACTAATAGGTTAGCCGAGCGATGATATATCATTGAATAAAGAAAATATTGAATTTCTCACTTAGTTTAAGCACAAATCAACTAGTTTCGATTATAACAAATCAAAGAAATTCAAATAAATTATCACAAGATCATAACATAGTATTTAAACATCATATAATATCATACAATACTCAATAAATATTCAATTGATCATATATCAAGCTTTGGAAAATATTTGATGAAGTTTTTGAAAATGGAACTGCTGGGGACATCGGCATTCAACGCCAGTGGTGTTGGTCCAGTGTAGTCTACACCAAAAATTTTGCGCTTGCCATCGCTGGTAGTGTTCATCAAACGCTGGCTGCGTTGTGGTCTATGTCGACGATTTTTAACTGGTATAGATTGCAACTCCAATTTTCCAAAATTTTCGAGAGTTCCATAGGAATAATTCATGCCAGTAGATACCCCCAACACTGGCAGTGTTGCCATGTACACCGGCAATGTGGGATCCTACGGCAGTGGCTTACTTGCTAGCGTAGACCCTTAGAACAAAGTTACGTGATTTTCACGAATTCCCCTATTTTCTTTGTAAAAATTACACATTCAAAAATCCTCCAAACTCATTCTAAGCTTCCCAAAGCTTGTTATATGTTCTTAACACTATTCAACAAACACTAACTCCTCTTCAATCCATCAATCACTCAACTACAACATCAGACACAATTTACATTTCAACTCCACATGCCCATTATACTACTCAACCCTTTGTTGTCCTAACACAACCATCCCAACACTTCCAAATTGATATAAAACACATACTACAAACTCCTCTTGCAACATAACACTACTCAAACTACCATTAAAGTATAAAAATCATCCTATCACCATTTAGCATATAAACCCTATTATAATAGAAGCATAACTTAAGTACAAATAAAGCAAGAGAAACACACCTATCATGGGAACTTTGTGCCTTGGTTTAGGAGTCTTATTGCAAGCTTTTGACGGTTTAATTTGTGCAAGATGAAGGAGCTAACTATATATGGCCGTGGGAGAGCTTTTGGGAGAGTGAAAAAGGGGTTTTGAACTTTTTGGAGTGTGTTTTGTTGGTATGAAAATGTTGGACCAAAATTGCACTTTTAAAAGTTGATATTTATCCTTTTGTTGACTTAGTGGCTGCCAAAATTAAGGCCTTTAATTGGCTTGGCTTTGGCTAATTAATGAGCTTGTTTTTGGCTAATTAAAGGCGGTATTAGGCTTACTTTGTAACTAAGATTTTCTGCTAAATGTAGGATTAAATACATGCATAATTCAACTAGTTCTAATCATATTTCATACATTCTAATGGACTTAAAATTTATGAACCCAATATTTAAACATTTTAAGGTATTTAATTATTTTTAACACAACACAACTCATATTTCATGTATCAGCATGAATCACATTTATCGCACTTCAAAATCATATATAATTTTAATAACACATTCATAAAATATAAATTGGGAAATTCATGGCTATTTCATGACATGTATCAAATTTTTATTCATGAGGACAAAATAGAGATAGTAAGTTTAGGACAAGAAACTCCTTTTTCTCCGTCCTATTTGTTGAAATGGCACATTATCTAATCTCTTTGATTATACACTACAACAATTTTAGATTATTGGGACAAATCTAATAGGACCCATTATTATGTTCTATGGCCTGATGGGCCTCAAAAGGGGGCAAAAGATGGGTAGACCCTTGGTCTACCGATCTTAGGCAGACTCTCTATTAAGTGTCTATCAAGTGGAAAATGGAACCACAGTAGTCCCACATATAGTACCATTTTTTCACTTGGCAAACACTTAACGGAGGGTCTATCTAAGATAGTTTGATTATGGATCCACCTATCTTTTTTTCCTCAAAAGGACTCGGTAAAATTTGAGTTGGTAAAATCAATTTAAAAGGACACATGTTGAGTAAAATTCTAGTTCCATGTTTCCCCCCTTCCTTTATTTGTTTTATATTTCCATCTTAAATTTCCCGCTTCCATTTTATCTCCTTTTTATCTTCTCTCCTTTCTTAGTCCAAAACACACCTCATCACAGTCACAAGCAAAGGCATTAACCCTATTCCTCTAATAAATCTAATTCTTGCATTCTTTTTCTCTCTCTCTTCTCTTTATAAACGTCATATCTTGAATCCAAGCTTCATCTGTCCACCATTGAGGGTCCCATAGTTTAGGATTAGGTACACTAACAATTTGTGTTGACATGAATCTACAATCAATGTTGGGGTGGGTTGAATTGAAAGAGTTGATATGCTCATCGCAATCTACATGTCGTCCTGAGGTTGGTTCATCTCTTTCTTCTCCATTTTTGCTTTTCTTTTTCTTACCCCTTTGTTTTTTTTCCCTCTTCAATCTTTCGTTAAACTTTATTTTCCCTGGAACAAAATTGCAATAGTCGTTATTTTGCCCCAAGATGATTTATTTGTAGTTTGGAATGGTTAATTTTTTTCAATTCTCAATTGAGATTTTTCTAATTGCTATAGGGTTTTAGAGTTGCAATAGCCATTAATCTCTCTCATTGATGCATTAAGGAGGAAGGGGGTTGGTTTCTCCCTAGTTTATGATAGGTTTTTATGTCAATTTCTCAAATCCTATTTATTTCAATTTGCAAGGACCTATGTTTCAATTCTCTATAAAACTTGAAGGAATACAGATACATAAAAAATTAAAATTACCTAGATGCAACAAAAGTTTTAGGGATTTTAGTAGCTAATGGGGTAATATATGGTTCGTTAATATAGTGATTGACATCTTTAGATTTTCTTACTTTAGGGAAAAATTGAAAAAACAAAAGTCCAAACTAAGAGGAAAAATATCTTGTCCAAATATATCATTTCCCAATCTATGTTGATGGTAAATATGAATGAGTTGTAGGGTAGATTTTTATTTTTATTTGACTAATAGCATGATCGGTGCTTAAAATGAAGGATAAAATATAAAGAAAGGAGAGAGAAAGTGAAGGATCTTTCTTTTTAAGATGATTTATCCTTCCAATGAATTCATATTTTCTTGTGCAAGTTCATGTAAGTATAAAAAAGCTTACAATGGCTATATGTTTATATCTGTATATGCTTCTTCAAAGTATATCGAATGTGTTTGAGTTTGATATACTTTTACGTGCTGTTAGCTTTCAGGTTGTCAAATCATCTAAGGAAGATAAAGATTACTTCTTTGCTAATACATCTTATGTGTTACTAAATAATTTATTGTGTCAGTGCTTAAAACTATTGTTGGTAATTACTTGAAGTTAGTAAATTGAAAGTAATACTTGCTGTAAGTTCCATTGAACTTCTATCAGACATTCTATCTCCAATATACTAGTTAAAGATGCTGGTAACTCTAATATAAATTACGATTCTGGCTTTTTAGAACATCATCATCTTCTTCCAATGCATTTATTGGCCAATTCGGCTACTTCTTGCTTTAATTTAGATCTGCCATTCTAGGTTGGATTCTCCTTTGCTGCCTTTATGATAACATTATCGGTTTGCATTAACATGATAAAATAAAGAAGTTTATTGTTACATATTAAAACCATCAACATTATACCTTTTTTTCTTTTCTTTTTCTTTTTTCTTTTGTTTGTTTTTTTTTTTTTTTTACAAAAATAAACCCTAAGAATTGCATCTACTCAATCACGTAAAATAAAGAGTTCATAATATTGTTTCCCCCATCCTCTAATTAAGGATTATTAATAGAATTTAGGAAAATTATCTATTCTCTATGGTGTAAGATCCTGTTTTTATGTAATTATAAAGGATTATCACGAAAGCAATGAAAAAAATTGTATTGCTATCCCATTTTGTATAAGCAATTACAGTAATGGAATGCCTATCATGTTTTTTGTGAACGTGTCCTTAAAATAAGATTAGAAATCTTCCCCTAATCTCATTGTCCCAATCTTGTTAATCCATTGCAAATGCAAGTCAATTGTTCAATATTAAAGTAGACAAAATTGATGAGCCTATAGAACTCTATAGCTTAGAACCATAAAATCCTTATATATGGTAGATTACTAAGGAAGATAATTGAAATCTTTGCAGAATTCTATCACAATGAAGCAACATAGAGTAGTACAATTTAGGGTGTTTTTTCTTGCCCGTGGTTCCATCAAGATGGCTACTTATTTTAAGTTTTTGTTTTTTTTTTTCAAAAATTCAATGTTATTAACCTGTTGTTGTCCTGTTGTTGGATACATATTTTTTCTATATGATTATTTATTTTATCTCGCTTTTTCTTAATGTAAATATATACACAGGCATGAAATGTTTTTTCTATTATTCATTGGTATTCTAAGTTTGATTCATGTGCCCTTATGGGGCCATGATGGTAATTAAAGAATAAATGATCTTTTGGCCAATGGATGTAATCTTCTTCTCCAATGCACCTTTGCTGAATAATAAGTCTTTTCTCTCATATTTTCTTTTAAGAGATTGCTGAAGGGGATGAATATCTTCGAGGTACCTAAAGGAGATGTAGAAATACCTAGTAAGAAGATTTCATATGCTCCTTTCAAGGGTTAGGGATTATTTAAAGTCCCCAGAGGAGTACCACCACTAGTAGTAGAGTTTGAGTTCCAGGATATCTTTCTTGGTGATATACCTGCTCCAGTTCTAGCTTCAGCCCTTGTTGACATGCCTTCTTCTTCATCCTATCCTCCTCCTCCTGGTACTTCATGTGGATATGATATGGACCAGCTCAGGCTGGACATTCAAGATCTAAAGAAGCATAATCAAGAACTCTGGGATAGACAGGATAAGGAAATAAAAAAGAACAAGAAATTCCTAAGCATGATCTTCAAAGCAGTGAAAGCTGCTATCTGCTGCATCAATCAAGCAGCTGGGGATGAATTGAATTATGAGACTTCTTCAGAGTCTAGAATTAGCTCAGAGCACACTTCCATAGCTAGCCCAAAGGACACCAACAGAGTTAGCCCAGAGCACACTAGTAGATCTAGTCTAGGGCCAGAGAGCTAGAGACCCTGCTAGCTTTCATTTGCTTTTATTTGTTTATTGTTTTTCATTTGGCCTGTACTTATTATGAGCACCCAAGTCTCTATGGGTAGACTCTTTCTTATATATACTTATCTTAGTAGATAGATCTTTATTTTTTCTTTTATTTTCTTTTTATTTTTCTTTTATAGTGACTATAGAGCAAAAAACAAAGCAAAACTCTCTCTTGCATTGACATTTTGATAACTTTGAAATGAATGAAATCAGGAAAGTACCATTCCTTTCCTATAATTGATAATTGCTGAGAAACAATGAGGACACTGTTTGATTAAAGTGTAGAGGAAGGGATAATTGCTAGAGAATGAATGAAGTTGTGAAATTGATCTGGATGTCTGAACTGTTGTGTCTGAATTGTTGCTATATATATGACATCTGCAGGTTTGGTCTGAGTGAAATAACCACCTTGAATTTTTGGTCTTAGAGCAATATATGGCGAAATTCTACCAAAAAGTTTCTAAAATGTCTTGAAATTTGGAGATAGTGCAAAATATTGATTGATAGCATCTAAAAAAAACAAAGAAACAATGAAAATAACTTGCTAAAGTACCTTACTCACCTGCTGTTGTGATTAGCTTACTTAATTGAAATTAAGTTGTGAAATCCTTAAGGAACAAGTTTACTTTGTTTTTAACTATTGAATTGAAAATTTAAGAGTTAGTCAAGTCCTTTTGTGAAAAACAAACAAGTTTACTTCTAGGAAATTTTAGTTTGTATATACTCTTTGAGTTGTGTTTATCACTTTATAATGCTTAGTGAAAGAGGTAAATGAAACTTTTAACTTAGTGATCCTTTATAAAAATAAGTCTTAAATTTGTTATTGCATTAGAAAAGAAAGAAACAAGCATAACCTCTACTCCTCTGACTTAAAAAATTGAGACATGAGTATCTAAACTTGAATGTTAAAGTGAGGAAGATTTCTTAGGGGTATTTTGAAACCTGGTCACTTGGGTGATGAACCCGGGATGTACCGACTCAATGAACTCACTATAACGGGAAGGGAGGAAAGGCAAAAGTTCAATTTTTGAACTTTGAAAAACAAAAAGATTGAGGCAAAAACCTCCCAAAAAGAAAATAAATGCTTGTATGAAAAAGAAAAGAAAAATGAATGCAAAGATTCAAATGAAAGGAGACTTATAATAAAGAAGAAGAAAATCTAAGGAAAAGTAAATGCCACATGCTTTCATTTTGTGTTGCTAAGAGTATATATAAGCTGAAGGTCCAGTGAAGTCTAAATGAGTATTTTTCCTTAGTAGATTGTGTATCTACTTTTGAATTGAATGTTCTTTTGTTAAAAACTAAGATTAAAACTTGTTTTATTTGGATTAACCCCTAAATTTTAATTAAAGTACTCTAATTACAAGAAACTAGTGTGGTTAGAGCAGTAGGTACAAGAAAAGCAAGTTAAAAGAAAAGAATTGATGTTTGAATTAGAAAAATTATACTATCTATGACATATTTCAAAAATTTTGTTCTTAATTGTTTTGCTCGAGGACAAGCAAAAGTTCAAGTGTAGGGGAGTTAATAAAGTCATATTTTATACAACTTTTAACAAGTAATTAGTGATTAATTTGTTTTGGATTTCATAAAAGTTGCTAGAATTGGTATTCAGATTGTTTAAGTTTACGTTTCAGGTCTAAAGTGAACAAAGAAAAGCATAACAAGGCAGTTTAAATCGAAATTGAAGAACCTCAGAGGATACGCCAGCTTTTCTGGATTATACGCCGCCGATGTATAGTTGGCTTAGAGGATAATCAAAATGTTAAAATTTAATACTGCCTCTACAGTGCCAGCGTTAGACCCAGCTTTGACATGGAACAGATTCAAGAATTCAAAGGCCAGCAAAAATAATCCTATACGTTGCCATCCTTGAGGCGGTGTAAGACGAAGATCAGAAACCAAGAATCAAGCACTAGCTCAACACTCCCAGTGTAGAAGAATTCAAAGCCAGCTTCTACAATTTGATCTACTGCTGGCTTTCTAGGAATCAAAGCCGTGGCATTGAGACGGCTTAGAGCGTCCACATAATTGCATTTTTAAAGGCTATCATTTGCACAGCCAGCCTTGCACTAGATCTGGCCAGCCATTGAAGTTTCCTTTGTACTTTGGCATTTTAAACCCTATGTCGCCAGCATTCATGTAAACCCCAGTTTTTCTAGTAATCAAATAAACTTCGGAAACTAGAAAACGAAACCCTAAACCAGATTAGTTCAAGCCTTGTGAGAGAAACATAGAAACCCTAGATCTGACTTTCCTTCAGTTTCATATCAAAAGAACTTTTATAATATAATTTAATGTGAAATATTTGTTTTAAGGTATGTTTCAAACCATAGAAAGTTTTGATTTCGAAAAATTTTCTATTCCGGGCCTTCCGGAGCCTCATTACGGAAAAGCGAGCCTTGGAACTAAAAACTTAGAAAAATATTTCGGAATACTCTTTAGAACCGAAATTTTATAAGGATTTCAAAAATATAAGTTTTATAATTTTTTGGTTATAAAAATTACAGTTATAACCTTTTCCCGTATTTTCTTTACTACTGGTAAAGTAGATGTCTTGTCTACTATTTATCACTATTCATAAGTACAACCTACAACACACACTACCCATACCCTAGTGTTACATCCTTACATACACTCAATTACATTTTCTTTTCCAATAAAAATTTGTCTCTTAACAAATTAATACATTTTATTACATAAATTACAATTTCAAACAAATTTAAATCACTCCCTCTCTCTCACTCAACATGGCCAGCGCACCCCCCCCCCCCCCCCCCCCCCCCCCCCAACTCTTATTTCCCCTCAATTTGTTTTATTTTCTTCTTTTTATAATACAAACAAACCCTAATTCACTTAATATAATAGTCATTTAATTTTCTCTCTCTTCCATTTCATTTCATTTGTTCAAAAATTTGCAAAACCCTCTCTTCTTCTTCCTCTATGCCGTGACCACCACCACCATCACACACACACACACATCAAGCTCATTTTTTCTTCATTTCTTCACCAAATCCATCTTTAGGTGATGATTCTTAAGCTTCTTACTACTTAATCTTGTAATGACAAGATCATTCATGTGTATTTTCATCTTAAATCCCCATGAGCAAGTGCTAGGGATAAGAAAATGCTAATACATGAATGTCAAGCCATCACAAAAGTAGATCTTGTGTTTGATGAGCTTTGAGATATTATCATGATCATGCATGTAAAAGTAGAGATCTTGCATGAAAATATATGTTCATACTCTTAAACTCCTTTTCATGCATTATAAGTAGTAGATGTAGCACTTATATTATACTTAACATTCATGTTCATATAGATATTTTGTGTTTTCATGAATTAATGCTCATAAAGATTTATTCTTGTGTATATAAATGTGATAGTTGGTAGATCTTTATGTAGATAAGACAAGGAACTTAAAAAGAAAAGGTTTTTGTTAGAAATGTTCAAAAGAAAATTCGTATAATTTCAAAGCCCTATTTTAAAAACCCTCGTATCAACTTTGAAACTCATGTTTTATGTGAAAATGAAGGGTATAAGCAATATGTATCATTAAGTAGTGATTTCTATAAGTTGAAATGAGTTTTAATGAGATTAATCTGTAAAACAAGAGGTAGAATCAAGATGGACAATTTTGAGTTAGTAGTCAACTTGTGAAATTCGTAACTTTGGATGATGCCTATGAAAACACCTATTATTCAAGCTCAAAATAAATGTTTTATGTGTTAAATGAAGTCCTTAGGTAGTAGAAATAGTAAAGTCTTAAATTTTAATGCATTACACAAGTTTTCCTAAAGGAATCATTCAAAAAGTGGATTTTCTAAAATTCGATTTTTGAGTAAAGCCTATTTGAAAACATATTTGCAAAGTGTAAAATGAAAAATTTTATGTAAAAGTGAAGGTCTTGGGTAGTATATGTGATGAAGACTCACTTCTAATTAAGATAACTAGAAATTCCTGAGAATGAAATCCAAAATACTAGTGTGATGTCAAAGTTAAAAAACTAGATTTTCAAGAAGTAGTTATTGTTGGAATCTTGCAAAATTAAGGAGTTCTAAAAATTTCTTTTATAAAAAATCATCAATATCATGCATACATTAAACTCATCACATGTCATTCATGTTAGGAAATCATTCATACTTCATATATACTTGAATTATCAACTAGGTACATTTCAAACAAGTACAAAACTCTTTTTCGGAAATAGGAATGGTTACTAATCAGATCTGATCCCTCTATTCCGTGACCTAAATGTTTTCAAAACTTGGAAATAATATTAGAATTAGATAGATCTTTTGAAGTAGATAGAAATCGATATAAAATTTGCAAAATTCCCAGTTAAAATTACCAAGTTATGACTGTTTTAAGTTGGAACTTCCGCAAATAATGAGAATTACGATTTTGACTAGTTTTAATGCATAGTTTGGATTAGTTAAGTGATGAAGTACTTATTAGGGTATTCTCCCTTGGTAGGTGATCCCGAAACCGACGGGTCCTTATCACCCGATTACTACTATTAAAAGACCGGCGTACCATGACCAAGTGAGTATCACTTCCAATTTCAATTATTGCTTATGATTGTAATGATAGTTGCACTAGTTACTTAGCAAAGACAAAATGAATATGCATGATGGGGTTGAATGGGAATTATATATGTATGTTGTTGTTATGTGAAGTTGAATTTAAAGAATATCGAAGCCAGGTGACAAATCATTGCTTGTATAGATGAGCTAGGATGGATTGTCTGCGAATATTGATTGATCACCTATAAGAATTGGTATAATTGATTATTCGGAATGGAAAATGAAATTGAACTCATTCATAACACGATGGGGATGGAGCATTAGCATTTGTAGGTTTTTCGAGATCCATAAACGAATATGAGTTGGTTAATCGTGATCCATAAAACGAATATAAGTTGGTTCATCGTGACCCATAAAACGAATATATGAGTTGGTTGACCGTGAGCCTAAACGGTGTCGTACCACAGGATTCGTTAATCTACTAACCCAGGATGGAGGGCGCAAGTCCATCTACATATGATTTTCGGCTGGTCATATGTTTGTTGAATTCACGTGTTTGGTGCATATCATTTGTCTGATTAATCACTTGATTGAATGATGTGTTATAATTGTGATATAGAAGTTTTTACTCACTAAGATAGTATAGCTTACGCCCCTATATTTTTTATTTGTTCCAGCATGAGTTTATTTGGTTTGGACCAAGACAGGCTACAGCTCAGGTATAGGAGCTAGGCGTTTCCTATAGAAGTTGTATTCAATTTGTTTAGACTTTCACAGGAAACCAAAAGACTCTGGATGACTGTAATGGACTATTAAATATTCTTTTGCAAGGGAATGCCCCTTGGACTTTGTAATATATTGTATATGCATTTTGAATTATTATCTAATGCTATTGAATACCAGGTTAAATTGCTTAACTCCATTGAATAGAGTATTCTATTGTCGTAAAGGGACGCCTTACATCTATACGAGACTCCCGAAAGACTTGGATAGTGATTCGAGAGTCTTATTTGGTATGTGGCGGACTGTTACGTTTATGATACTCCTATGGGGCGTGATAATTCAAGCAACGTAGGTCATCCATATAACGAAACTATTAACGCCAAAGCCAAAGCCGCTGGTGTTCAAGTGTTTTAGCAACGTACACCGCCTGTAAGCCGTCAGCATAGAAAATGTAACTGTCGGCGTACGTTTTGTAACTGCAAAAATTAGATGAAATGCCTGAATGTTTTGCTTATATATTCTAAGGTTTCTTTGTTATAGAGACACTCGAAAATCATTAGAAAAGTGAGAAAAAGAGAGTTTAAAAAATGTTTGAGTTTGTTTCTTCTTTAGGGCATTAAAACCCTAATGTTCTAGTAACATAAAGGTGATTAAGGTTTAGATACAATCAACCAATGCCTACATATGTGGGATTATGGATCTGAAGATATCATTTTATGGATAGGAATCAATTTTAAGGTGTTTCTATCCCCGTTTTATCATAATATATATATATATATATATATGCTAGATTGTATTTTGAGATGCTTGTTCATAGATTGTTATGAATATGCATGAATGAATTTGATGAATTAATTTATGAATCATGTTGATATTGATTTTAATTATTTGGTGATAGGCACAATTATCATCATTTTAATTGACAAATTGGGACTATTTTATAATATATTGATGGGATTCTTAACAGATAAGGTACTTAATTGATATATATTATATATATATATTTCAGGTCAATTTTGAACACAATTGTAATATAAGGAAGAAATATGTGGAGAATCCAATCAAAATTCAAGCAAAGCAACAAGGAACACAAAAGAAATCTAGATGTACGGCCGTACAACTATCAAAATGAAGAAACTACAAGGCAGTGGCTGGTACGGGGTCTTGTATGCCCGTACACGAAGTGATTTTGAAGCAAAATGAAGGGGATTTAACTTGTACGCCCGTACATGAAGTAATGAGGAAGGGAATTGAAGGAGATTTATACTTGTACGCCCGTACACGCTTGAAGAATGATTCCAGTACTTAGCACTCTCTTTTGTACGACCGTACAAGATGCAAATTGTCAAAGAAAATAGGCATTGTACGGTTGTGACTTTTAGAAATGGGTCATTATCTTCTTACGTGTTCTTGAAATAGTATGACTGTTGAATACGTGTTTGTTTTAAAAAAAGGTCGTGTTTTTAGACACCACACCCATAGAATAAAAAGTGGGGGGAATTCATTCTAAAAGAAAGAGATATCATATACTTTAGAAAGAATTTTAGGAGTGAGTTGAAGGTTGGTAGGGATTCCAAGAAGAACTTGAGAAAGTCGATTGGATCTAGTGTTCGTTTGTACAACCATTTCGTAATCATAAAAGGGGGTTTTATTTCTTCTCTTATCTTGTTCATTGAATGTTTATTTCTGTTTTCACCATGTTAGTTATATGTTTGTGTTCATATTTCAATATGAGTGAATAGTAATTAGGGTATTACGAAGTCATATGAACAGGAATCATATATGTATCTGTTATAAATCTGTTTAATTACGAATTTCTAGTGATGGGTCTTCAATAAAGTTAGGAAATTGTAGTGCACGACATATTCCTACATCAGATCTCATTGGAAAAGGTTGAGAAACAATTCCCTTGAGTAGATCTAAGGCACTAGAACAAACTACTCTTGTTGATAGAGATGCTAATAGGAAGTTTGCTGCACGTTTTCAAAGAATTTGAGAATAATAAGAGTTTTAATGCAATTCTGAATTGGCTATTAACTTAGAAGAGATTCTAGTGGATACAATTAGGATTAGGAATGATCTATTATGAGAATAATGATCATGAATTAAGAATTCTGCAGATAAGTAATTTATGGATGAATTTAGTTAAATCCTATTAATATGATGGAGTAATCTTTCTGTATATTGTGTTAATAATTTGTTAAACTTCTGTTCTATATGCTATTGTGATAAAATTTTGTAGTTAATATAATTAAATTTAGAATTATCTAATTAAGTATTAATTAGACTTAAATTGAATTGATTGCTAGATAATAATTGAAAGGGCGAGTATTAGTAATTGTCAGGACCCCGAGGAATACGACCCATAAGCCATTCCTATACTAAAATTGATAGGTGCACTTGCTTATTGTTGATCTGATATTAGGAAAGGATTATTGGAAATTAATTGTTAAACTTAGATCTGAAACATCATTTGGGAATTTAGTTATCTTTGCTTGTAATCTATTTAATATGTGCTTGATCAACAAAAATTAGATTGATACGATTAAAGATACCTGGGAGGGATTCAATGATCCGTACAAGTAAAACTTAAGTTTTTGAAAAGGTTTGTCATAGGGATATGCAAGTTTGTGATGAAATTTAAAAATTCATTGATCTTATTGCGGTTGGAATTACAAATTTAGGTCACTTAGTGGTGCTTAGTTTGTAGTTTTAACTAGAATAGCAAATTTGGTGAGAGCAGATTACTATTAATTAGTTAATCATAGATAAATTGTCTTGGCAGGATAGTTTATGTTATGATAAGATTTTGTTGCTCCGGGAGGTGAGTAATTTCTAGTGAATTTGATTAAATCCTAAATAATCAATTTCAAATATCAACTTGAACCATAAGTTATTTCAAATGAGAATATAAATGCATTATTCATATTTGTATTTGCATCTCCTAAACCTATATCCCTCATTGTTGTTGCTAGAATATACGGTTTTAATCCTTGACAATTATTTGATAGTTAATTTTTAGTTAATCACCATAGAGTAATTAAGAATTTGACATTTGATAGCTTAGATTAGGGAAAGATTCAAATCCTAGTAATTAGCTATATAGCTCCCTATGGATGCGACCTAGACTTACTAGATAATATTACGTTGTATCTGGTGATTTTGCTGACCGCTTAAGTATTACACTTGTGTTTGAAATTGAAAATTATTAGAGTATAATAGGTGTAATTACTATAGTTTCATAAGGACTTAATTTTGACAAGAATAAATGGATTTTATCAAAGTATACTTCTAAAACAAATAAAAGGTTTCAAAACATAGAAAAACACTATTTTCATTCCCTATAATTTTTGTAATATTCGTAATGAGGCAAGACCCCTACTTAAACATCTATTTTCCAAATCCTAAATGAAGAAATTTATTAAAATAATGAAGGTATTAGGCATATAGATCATCAATGCTTTATTTTAGTAAAAACATAGGTGATTTTGCAAGAAACAAAACTAGTTTTTCTAAATTAAGTATTCTTGAAATTTTTGCAAAGTAAAAGTTTTCTAAAAATTCTTTTTAACCAAATATTTTCAAGAATATACATCTAGATAGCCATAACATGTCATTTATGATAATAACTTGTTGATATTGCATGTACACTTAATATACATGGTAGGAACAATATAAGTTTTCGCAAAATAATTTCGAGAACATGTTTTAGCTACTAATAAGATCTGATCCAAACATTTCAAGACCCAAAAGTTTTCAAAACTTAGGAATAACATTAGAATTAGATAGATTTTTCAAAGTAAATAGAAATCGACTGCTTATTTATGAAATTTCGAGTTAAAATGACCAAGTTACGGTTGTTTTAATTTGAAATTTCCATTAGTTACAAAAAGTACGAACTTGAAAGTTTTTATTTAATAAGTTGGAATTTGCTATGGTTTGAAATACTCATTTGGGTATTTCTTTCGTTTAGGTGATTTCGAATCGGAGGATTCCTTGCCCCTGGATTATTACGAATATAAACCAGTGTCCATGGCCGAATGAGTCATACTTCCTATTTACTATTCCGTATTGTGCATGTAATTTATATTTGCACTAGAATGATAGGCAAAGATAAAAATTGGAAATGCATGATGGGTAATTATGGGATTATGTATGCTATCTTGATGTGCTGAGAAAAATGTGCTAAGTATATCAAAACCGGATGATTAATTGATGTATGTCATATGCCATGACTATGAGTGTTTGTAAATTAATTGGTCACCTATGAAATTACATTAATGATTACTCGGATTAACAAGAAACACGGACAAAATCACTTCACAATGGGGATGGTGCATTTAATCATGATTGGTTATCCGTGATCCATAAATAGTATAAATGAAATGGGTTGCCCGTAAGCCATAAAACGATATAATTAATGGGTTGCCCGTGAGCCATAAAACAGAACAGTAATTCAAAGTAGTACTATAGGATTCATTAATCTACTAACCCTGAATGGAGGATACAAATCCATTCAACATATGATTTTTGTTTGATCATATGTCTTGTATGCCCATGTTGTTGTTGCATTTCATATGGATGATTAAATCAACTTGATTGTATGTAATTGTGGGATATGTATATTCTAGAAGTGTTTACTCATTAAGTTAGCGTAGCTTATACCTCTACAGTTTCTTTTTGTTGCAGTTTCCATACCTATGGCTCCCCTAGAAGTTTATGTTTAGCTTTTGTATAGACTTTCATAGAAAAGCTTAAACGCTCAGGTTGTTGTCAAAAACTGTTACCTGGACTGATTATTCTTTTGCGGGGGAATACCTCTTAGTATTTTGTAAATGATCCTGAATATATGTGGTTTGTATTTTTATGCTTAGACTATCCATCTCAAATTGCACAAGTATTCTATTGTTGTAAGGGAATGTCTTGCATCTAATATAAGATTTTTGAATGACTGTGGTAGTGATTCTTAAGTCTCGTTTAGTATGTAGTGGACTGTTACGTTTATGGTACCTTTTGGGGCATGACCAAAAGGCTGAAAAATAAAAGCCTTCTTTCTTATACGATCAGACCCAAACTTGCTTTATTTGCTTCCATTTCTGTTAAATCATCATAATGTCTTCCAATTGAGCTCTTCGATCCTGAAATGAATATTTCTCAAGATAAATGTCTAAATAAGCACAAATAATATGAGTCTTTTGACACTTATCAACGAAACAAAACTATATCATATACCAAAAAACATCATAAATAACATTAAATAGACATACAAGATAACAAATAAATGCTGTAAATTACCCAAGTTCAAGCCGTGGCAGCCACTTTCTCTCAATACAACATATAAAAAACAAACAAGCCCTTTTTCCCACATAATTCAATTGTAAACTCCACCTAAAAGACCAAACAAAACAACACTTTTCCTTTTTTCCTTTGTCAGCTGTAAGCCTTATTTCTCTTTTAATCAAATAACACCAAAAACAACCCATTTCCAAGCATAAAAAAGCATCATAAAATCTCCCTTGTCTAGAACAAATCAAGCTTTAAGAATCAAGAGTCAAAGGTAAGGTATGGTCTTAAACAAGTTAGTTATTCATACAAAAATATAAGAACTTATTCCATTGTTCTTACTCATAGGTTCAGTCCTAGCAAAGGAAGTGCTTATCACTTCAAACTTCATCTAAACAAGGTAAATCCTATTTTGTCTTGAATCCTATATTACTACTATGCTTAGAAAATTAAGAAAATCAATACGATGAGTCATTAATGGAGCCTATGAATTCAATCACCTTATGCTATGATAGATGTTCATTTTATGCTTTGATAACCTTATGTGAAGCATGTTCTATACTAAAACTACACTACATTTAGTAAGAAATTTCATAGAAAAACTAACTTATACAATAAGACTAAAACAACCTTGGATTTCGACATTTACAAG
The DNA here is from genome assembly GCA_024138025.1 of Combretum micranthum. Classification (NCBI taxonomy): domain Eukaryota; kingdom Viridiplantae; phylum Streptophyta; class Magnoliopsida; order Myrtales; family Combretaceae; genus Combretum; species Combretum micranthum. The sequence goes on along the minus strand of JAMXBD010000247.1, from coordinate 1,064,268 downwards.
AGAGAGGATTTATCATGCATGTTTCATGATCTAACTTAGTTTCTAATTAGTAAAACAAGATGATAACATGGTTCATGAAGTTAGAATACCTATAGTAAATTTCGACCCAAGGGTTTCCTAAGGTGCCATAATGAAAAACTAGGTAATCTAGATGCTCTAAAATGTAGAAACATCAATGGAATTAGAAATGAAAGATACATATGCTGATGATCTGGATATCTATAGCATGTTAAATGTCCATGTTATGTTTGATCACCTTGAACTTGTCTAAAAACTATTGGTACCATAAATGAAATGGTCATGGATTGCACAATTTGCATAAATAAGCGTGACAACCTACTACGTCTTAGTATTTCAATTCTCTGGTAATGCTTGATTTCTAAATGTTATTTGTAGATAAAGTTACCTTTATTCCTTTAGTTCCATAGGAACTACTAGTAAATGAAAGACACCACCTATAGTATCAATATGAAAGGACTAACACTTAGTAGAGCCTCTAAGGCATGAAACAAGAAATGAGTGTTAAAATACGATAAAAGTAAAGAGATTTTTAACGTGTATGTTGTTATCATTTCTGTATGCATAGTTTCTCCTGAGTCGATGGGTCATTGTGTACTAGTTCCTTCAACCCCAATGAGAGGGCATAGATCTCCATCCTATTTGGATTCCAATTTATCCAAGCTTGTATTTAAGCATTTATTTGATTGATGCATTACATATGATCGATAATAATTTGGTTGATATGTGGTACGTTTCAGTTTTTCACTGAGCCCGTGATTTATGTTCACACTCCTACAGTCCTTACAGGTTAGTTCTTCATCCATGGTTGGTATCTTCCCGAAGCATAGCACTAGTAAGGTTTCAAAGCTAGAAGAATTACAAGTTAGACGGGAGAATACTATGTAGTGCTATATGTTAGATGATGCTTGAATAACATTGTATATATATTGAGAACTTCACAATATTTTATGGCCTACAATATCATATTACTCAGACAATTACTTAGAAAATTCTATTTATGATTTTGTATTGTATGATCCTTTTTGATGTTATCCAACCTTTCTAAATATAAATTTTAGACATCAGGCAATATCATAATATGTATGTTCCTACTAGGGAACCCATAAGTTGTGACAATATGTGTATGTATTATATATATCATATATAAATTATATAGTTATATATAATGTATTTGTTATGAATAGCATATGTGTGTGAGTATGAGTATAGGTATATGAATATATTTATATAACATCTTACTTTTTTTTAATCCAAATAATGGTATAATGGTAATTTTCATTTTACTCCCAGTTTAACCCTATAATAAATAAATTAAAGTAAACGCTGGAAGATGTATTTTTAGTAACAAAACTCTAGATAAAGTAAACAAGGTAACACATGATTCCAAGTTTCTTACTGATAATACAATTCCTAGGACATAACTTTTCTATTTTCCCTCTATTCCGTTCCTCCAAGTAAACAGGTCGTTAGTGTGTTGGTTTATTTAAAATTTTTGAACTATTTCATCATAAGTTTTGTTATGTTTTATAAGTTTTGAAAAAATGGGCTTTTTGATGTTTTTAAATACTATTTTTTAGTTTAAGATAAATTGGGATTTTCTAGATTACAAGAATATTTACAATTATTCATATATACATTATGTTAATACTATTATTACCATCATAAACATTATTACTATTATTATTTTGTTTCTTTTTATTTTTATTTAAAAGATGCAACAATATCACCTCTTGATATATTTCATTATTGTTATTTACCTTTTTATATTCATTATATATATATATAAATATATTTGCCTCTCTATTTTTTTTCTCCTTTTGCAATTTAATTTAAAAATGCTTGTGTATTTGGTGGTGCTTCTTCATATGTTGATACACGATGTGAAACACGGCTCATGTACTTGCTCGTGTTCTTCATAAAATTAAAATAAGAATTAAAAACAAGATGAAATGAAATAGATAAATGATAGTTAATGTTGTTAATTTATATAATTAAGAATGAGTGAGTGAATTAATGAGTTTAAACAACAAATTAGATTTAATATAGATTTAAGCTTAAAATGAATCTTATGTAAAATAACCTTAGTTAATAAATCTAAATTCCCCTTGACTAAATACTGATTAAGTTTAATCAACTTGACTTAGTAATTAAATTAAATGATTGATTCTAATCAATTTGGCTAGGATTAAGTGAAAATAGACTTAAAGGGTAATAATTGGTTTAGGAATGATATAAAGTACCTTCTACGCTCAACCATAAACAATATGGGGAAAATGTTGTTTCAAATGTATGCTTGCTTGGAATATGGGTATTTTTCATAATGAATGACATGATGATGTTTTTATAATAAATGATTATAAACAAAGAGAAAAGAAATAATTTGATAAACAATAGAAGATTATTTGTATCTTAGCAGGGTGATCTTCGTAGCCATGGCGGGGTTCTTACCTAGTGTCTATTCAAATAGGATTTTAAAATAAGTTTGATCTAAATGCGTATTCAATTTAATTTCTTATACGAGTTTAATTTCATAAATAAACGCTTAAATCTATCTTCTATCTTATCTTCTGGATTGTCTTTTGATCTCCATTGGGTTTTAAATAAGGTATGCAATGATGTGCTTGTTGTTTGCTAGGATATGTATATTAAAATAAAATAAAACTTAAAGAGGACCCAATAATTGATTGTTGCTTGTGTCGTTTAATTCGATTCGAGAAGCGACAAACTTGTTTAGAGCCTAGCATAGTAGTAAGGCGTTTAGTCACCTCCTGTCATGATGCAATGAAATTCATTAGTAGCTTAGCTAGTAGTTGATGATGCAAACGATATCAAAATTACGTCTAATTATGCTTAGGATGAAGTAACATGATTTAGTTCATGTTTATGAGACTAGTTGAACGGAATAATGTCATGGACTAAGATGAGTAGAGATGCGTAATGATGGTAAACCCTAGATGAGGCTATTTTCTTTTTCAGTTAGATATAGGGCATATAGGTATTTGGGCTGCCTATTGCAACCTCCTGAGTTACTATTGTTACCCAGGACCCCCAAATTCCAAAGGATTGTAATCGAAATGTGAGTGCTCCAATGTTGTTTGTTTCACTTTAATTTAAAGATAATAATTTATTAATTATTGCATTAAATGTGTATGCCATCTTATGTGTGCTTGTGTTGTTATTGTATTAAGCTTCGACTCATTATTCTCATTTTTCAGGTGTTGATTAGGTGATGATGATGATGATGTTTGATTTGGGTATGTGCAAATCTGAAGGTTTTGAAGGAGGAGTGAAGTGAAGTAGGGCTGTTGGATTATCTGTACTTGTTTTTTTTTTTTTTTTTGAAGAACTAGATTTATATCTTTTTAAGCATCTTGTTTCTTTTAAGGGCCTAGTAGAGCCCATATGTCTTGTAATTAAGTATTTTAATGCTTTATTGTACCATCAAGAAATGTATATGAGATACATAATGGTATTGTTTTATTTTAAGAAAGTTGATCCACTCTTGTATGAGTGAAAGCTATGAATGTTTTTATCAAGTTTGTTTTCCTATTACAAATTTAACTGTCTCTGGAATCTAATTAAATGATTTCATTAATTAAAACCAGCTAACAATGTTCTACATAAAATGTGATCTTTTAAAAGGAAGCATGTGCATGTAATACATAATGTATTATATGTGGTGATTGTATACACTTTGATTCAATTTAGGGAATTACATTTATAATGTCTATTTTTCTATCTTTTAGGTGTCCATTAAAATCAACATGTGGATAGTAGATTCCTTTCTGGCATTTGTGCTTGAATTAAGAGATAACAATTTTAATCCCTATTTTAATAATCTTTTGCTATGTCAGTTGGTATCAACACCATATCCATCCATGGAGGAATGCTACTGCAAAGGCAATAGCAACAAGATGTGGATGAGATTCATTAGCAGAATGATTCTAGTTATATTGAGCAAATGATTCAACAGTTGATAAATCAAAGCATGGAGAACATGATATAACGTTTAACAAAGAGGATGAGAGATATCAATCAATGGGTCAATCTAGTTCCTCATGGAAACCATGCACCTCTATTTGACGAGTTAGATTGTTCTAATGATAATGGGTTGTCATAATATGAAGATGTTGTGTAGGCATGGATGATCAAAGACCGTGAGAAACCAAGACACGAGTTGAGATCTTAGATTTTCGTGGTAGCATCCAACCAAAAGTGTTTTTTGATTGGTTAGCAATAATGGAAGAAGTTTTAGAGTTTGAAGGCTTGGTGGCAGTAAACTAAACTGACCAAGGCTGCGTTAGGAAATTGAAAATAATATAATGGGAGAAGATGAAGAAAACAATTGTGATCAACATTCTGACCTTATAATTTACAAAGAGTGTTGTACTAGAGGTTGCAAAACCTAAAGACGAGGCAATCTCCAGTGCATGTGCTCGAAGCAATCACCAAAACACCAGTAGAGTCATTTGGGTAACACTAAAACCTTAACTAATTCCTGAAATGATCACTGTTTGGGTACAATAGAATACAAACAATGAAATAATAGTAAAAAAAAAAAAAAAGAAATATAGCTACCTATTTATAAGGATTGGCTCGACATGCTCAGTAAGCAATCATGATAGTTAGTCCTTAATAGAGTCCATTCTATAGCTCATAATTTCCAAAAGAAATGAATATAGATAAGGAAACTAACTGCAACACTGTGAATAAATAAATGCTAAAATAATAATTATCAAGATAACGAACAGACGTGTCCATGTTCAAAAGGAACGAAGCTTCCCAAAGAAGACTTCATAATAACTTAAGCGACACTCTAGTAAAATCCAAGTGTCGTCTCAATAGTCATCTCTTTAAGTGGCTATGTAAAGTCCGACAAGCCTATATTGACTTAATGAAAACAATACATTGCCATGAAAAGCAAAATGTTAAGAGAATGAAAGAAAAGGTATGGACAAACAACACAAATGAATAAAATACTTTATTCATAATTGAGTATATCGTAGAGGTTAGCATATCAACCTGATTAGAAGTGCACAATACCAAGGAAGAAATAAAAGCTTGCCTAACATGTGCCTTGCTACAACTTAAGGACTATGCCACATTAGAAGCTAGGTACATAAAGAGGTCAGTTTGACTAGAAAGACCCTGAAAGGAGCTCGACAACACTTGAATTCTCTAATGGAAAGAAAAGTGAAGCTAATAAAATTAGAAGCACTTTATTACACCATCATGATGTTACCTATATCACAACAACACTACTCCTACTTAGACACCCCTCTAAGAATCCCAACACTATGATGAGAGGAAGGGATTGCAAAAGAAAAAAGAGATGATAGCCACATGAACAACCTCCCACTAATAGAATGAAAGCTTAACTTGCATAAACTCTTGATGAGGAAAGAACTTAAAGGCATAGAGGTAATTATATATCTAGGGAAACATGGACTGCCTCAATCTTCAAGTCCCCTAGTGACCTTACAGTAGTGGGAATTCAAGGGTATACCCATTTCCATGCTCATTTTCACTTTTGGAACAAAGGTAGACGAGTAGAAAAAATGGCCTCTACATGCCTCTAGTTCCTTAGAGTTGTAGGATGCCTTAAAACAAAGATAAGGAAAAAGCCATGGAAGTGACTCTTCCTAACAATTTGTCTAGTGGAGGTTCACTATATAAAAAGAAAGAAAGAAAAAAGAAAGCATAAGGAATAAACAAAGTTAAAGTGAAAAAAACATATATGAACAAGAAAAAACAAGTTTCAACTAATTTTCATATAAATAGTAAAAATTAATTACCTATTCACAACATGCATTTAATATGTTGTTGTTATTAACAATGCAAGTAATAAATTCATTTAAAAGTAAACCTAATTAGTTTTATATAGACTTCAAACTAGTGGCAAATCTTATTTCTTAATAATGTGATACCTTTTTTTTGCCTTTGTGGGACTTAGTTCGATCTTCGAGTTTTGTAGTCTTACATTACTAAGTTTTTACCGTTAAGAGTGGATTTGCTTGTGTGTAAATAAATGTATACCTTGAATAGTCATTTCAACTAATGGGTTAGAGACTCTTGTCCTTAGGCCCAATTTAATTTAAATTTAAAACTTTATAATATTTAAATTTGAAATTTATTTTTAACTGGACATATATTTTTATTTTTTTTAATTTTCATTTTAACATTTAAAATAAATTACTTCCAATGTTACTATAAGTTTATTTTTTGTTAATAAGTGGGCAGTTTAATAAGCTATAACATGACCGTGAACCAATTAGTAGCTTAAAACTAGCCTAGCCTGTGATAGGCTGAGTTGATTTTGGGTAGGCTTAGCTCGTAGTGTTGTCTACTCCCTTGTTTGAAACAAAGCATATAAAAGTATCTTAAAGCATCCACATTCGAGCTTCTTAACATTGGTTCCTACGCGAAGGATCTTTTTTTTTAAGTACTTACGGATATTGAGAGTTCTTCCCAACTTTTTGAGATTTTCTACAAAGAACCTAAAAATGTGAATTCCTTTAGATATTTTTGTAAAGACTCGACATGCCTTGAACATAAGATCAGGCATATTTAATCCCTAGCTATTTACAATACCTAAGTATCACACAAAAGATTGTCTATAAAGGTACTATAACAAAAATGACTTTAGGCAACCATATGCATTGCAACAATTTGGTAACCCTTGCCATAGTTTTAATATAGGTGCTACAAACTTTTGTTCCAGCCTTTCACATTTAATTACCTTAAACCCTAATTGCATATTTCTCCCTTAATCTCTTTACTCCAACAACAGTAGAAGAATGAAGTAGCATGAAGCAGCTTAAAGGCCATCTCTCTCTCTCTCTCTCCTCTCTCTCTCTCTCTCTCTTTCTACAAGGCCATTATCAAGGAATTCGTATGATTCCTTTCCTTTTTTCCTAACAGTAATTTCTTATTTTGTTATATAATGTTATTTTCAATTTGATTGTCAATAGTTAAATGGTAATATTTATTATTATTTCATTTAGCAAAATGCAAGGGAGGACAAAGTACCACCTACTAGTTTTGAGATGTATATTGCCACTCAAAAAAAAAAAAAATTCTAGAACATGTGTACAACAAATCTGATGAGGATATACAAAATAAATTATTAGTATTCTTCTTTCTTTTTAACTTTTTATGATGAATTTCATATTACTTATACATCTAAAAAACATACTTTTGAATAATGTCGTGCACTTGGTGATGATGGGCTCGAATGGAGACACTACAATCTCAACAATCCGAAGGAAGTAGTGAAATGGTTAATGTATTTTTTGAAGTTATGGGAAAGGAGAAAAATGGCCATGTTAGACGTTATGGGAGGGGTGTCACTCCATCTTATTTGAATAAAAAAAGGGAGTTGCTAGTGAGTCATGTCTAAAAGTACCCCGGGTTCTTGTAGAATCTATTAAAGTAAGATTAAAGGAAGAAATGCAAAAAGATATGGAGGAAGAGCTAGAGCAAAGAATGAAGCAACAAAAAATTGAAATGACCAAAGATATCATGTCGATGCTCTTATCATAGCTGCAAATGGTTAATCCTAGTTTAAACATTTATGCTAATGTTCTAGTTAACTTAATTCTAGCAGCAAGGCCTCCAGGTGATACTTGTAATGCACCAAATTAGCAACGTACTTTATGTAATGCACAATCTTCAAATGGAATGCATCGTCTTCTAACCCAGGTAGATACTTTGAGATATTTGTAGTATGAATAATCTTTGTTTCTCTTTTGTTTTTTTTTTTTTTTTTTTTTTTGAAGAAAGAGTGTTATAGAGTGATTGTTATAACATTTGTTATGTTATATCCCCTTATTAAATATTTATTATTAATAGTTATATGAAGACATATTATGAAAATTAACAATATAAATTACTTAAAGGTAATTAATGTATATGAATAATTATTCATGTTTTATATGAGCAATTTTATAATTACAACTTATTCAAGATTTTTGTAATACATATAGATATAGTGAACTAGAACTAATTTTGTTGTTTTCTTTTGTTCTTTTGTAGGAAGGTTATGTTGAAGGTAAAGGCATTCGAGTTGGATATATTATAGTTTTCACTAAATGGCATATTTAAAAGGCCATTCAATTTCTCCTTATAAATTCCACAGTGACTGTAACCACAAGAATAGCCATCGAAGCGAAGACTAGTATCAAATCTATAAAAGATTGAGGTTGAGGGAAGTGAACATCCCTTAGAAACAGTGATAAACCAAAATTATTCCTATTTTATGAATGCCAAAATGGATTTTTATTGATCATTTTATTGATAAATATTATGAATTTGACACTTGAAAATATTAATTTATGCTTTCAAGCCTTTAAAGGAGTTATTTTATAAAAAGAAAGCAAAACGGGTCAAAAATGCAAAGTTTAGACCAAAAAGTGGTTAACACAACAAAGACAAGCCGTGTCTATCAACCATGTCAAGGAAAAGAAGAATCAAGCCCTAAATCTCAAGTTTTGGAAGGACAAGCCTAGTGACATGACTTGTTACAAAGCATGTCAAACTGGAAATTTCACCTTGCAAAGACATGACTATGACATGACTTATCACTGGGCATGTCGTTTTTTAAGATTGAAAATAGCAAGATACACGTCTTGGGACAAGCCGTGTCCCAAGTCATGTCAATGAAGAAAGGAAGGCCACAGCAAGGGACACGACTCTGGGACAAGCTATGTCCCTGTCATGTCACTTTCCACTATGAAGAAATTGGCCAGACATGCTCAAGTGACACGACTTGTCCCCAAACACGCCAATTTGACAGTGAGTTACTTTTTGAGAAACGGCTTGTTTAATGAATAGTAACCCCCTATTTATTAAAATAACGTTCATTGGGCATTAAAAAAGGTGTTACTTTGGAAAGCCAAAAGACCTGTAACTTCCGTAATTCCCGTAACTTCCTATTTCCTCCATAGTGAGCATTCAATTCCATTTATGTAAAATCCATTATAAATTGAAGATGGAGGAAGAATCAACAACAACAAGAAAAGCAAGAGAGAGCAAATATAGAATTCATACCTGAGTTCTTTAGAATTCCAACAACAAGTCAAGATTATCACGGATTGAAGATCTGAAATTGTTGAGCTTTATTCTTTTCGGGTAGTATCATGATTTCAATTTTCTGTTTTGAATTTCATGTATTATCATTAGACACTATGACAGAGTGAAATTGTAGATCTGGTTTTGTTGAACTCCATGTTTATCATGCGATGAGGCTTTGATCTTAATTAAAGATTGAAGTTCTTTTGTTCAATTGCATGCTTTTAATTGTTTCTTAAGTTTGTATGTCCGGAAATACATATTTATGACTGATTTCATTTAAGTTGATTGAAAGATTACTTGTGTGATTTGATCTATGCGATTGAAGAGATTTGTTTGTAATTCTAGCCATAGAATAGCAAGAATCTTCTATTATGAAAATGAGTTCATGTTATTAATGCAAATTTAGGTTGCTATTGATGGAGGAGACATCCTAATTGATTAACCTAGGTTTCGACAATTTGTTAGATTCGAAAGAACTAACATTTTACTTAAGGAACTCTATAGCTTTAGAAATAAATCTTAAATATCTAGTATAAGTTGCCAAGGATTCACATGATAAATTGGAGGTAAGACAAAATCTAGATCATTTGTTCTTATTGAATTTTGCTTGTTTATTATTGGATCTGTGTTAATATTGTTTAAGGTAAATTAGATAAAATAGTAAACCATCAAAATTGTTCAGTTAGATAGTAGAAAACGAATTAGTACTAGTACTTGCTTATTCCCTAAAGATGATCCCTATTTTAGCACCATATTACATTTTCGATAGGTACACTGCCTATTGCCTTTATAGTGAATTAACAACGGGCCTTTATAAATTTAAAACTACGCTTGAAGGCAACTATCAAGTTTTTGACGCCGTTGCTGGGGAATCGGACAATATTAGGAACACTTTATTTCTACTAATCTAACTTTTCTTTGTTTGTTTGTTAAAGTCTTCTTTCTCTTCATTAGACTTATTTTGAAGAAATCTAACTCCAATCTTGAATTTTTGCAATGCATGACAAGAAGTTCATCTTCACAACTTCTTGATCTGGACACGGAGATAGATAGAACATTCCATAGGAGGCTGAGAGATAGTACAAAAGACGTTGCCAGAGAACTAATTTTTGAAGAAGAAGCGCCAAAAGCAAGAGAGCCACCCATGGCTAATAACCAAGAACCTCCCAAGACCAATATGGATTATGCCAGACCTACTTTGCACGGTACTGACTCGACTGTTGTGAAGCCAATCATTACTGCAAACAATTTTGAAACCAAAAGTGTGGTGACGCAAATGTTGCAACAATACTGTCAATTTGACGGTTTACTTGATGAAGACCCACATGCTCATATCCAAACGTTCTTGGAAATTTGTGAGACATTCAAGAATAATGAGGTAACTGATGATGCAATAAAGCTTCGCCTTTTTCCTTTCTCTTTGAGAGGACGAGCAAAATAGTGGTTAGCATCATTGGGACCAGGAGCCATTACAACATGGAAAGACATGGTTGAGCAGTTTCTTGATAACTACTTTCCACCTTCTAAAACCGCCAAATTAAGAAATGACATCTCATCATTTAGTCAGCGAGATTCTGAAACTCTTTATGATGCGTGGCAAAGGTGGAAAGATTTGCTAAGGAAATGTCCTCACCATCAAGTACCCAACTGGATGCAAGTCCAAACTTTTTACAATGGTCTCAATACTACAATTCGTCAGTTGGTCAATGCTGCTGTTGGTCAATGTTGCTGTTGGTAGTACTTTGAATACCAAGACACCTGAAGACTCCCTTAAGCTTTTTGAAGATATGGCGAAAAACAATTACTAATGGGGTAATATAAGGGAAAGCAAAAGGCATCAGGTATGTATGAGATAGATATGATGACTACTATACTTGCTAAAATGGATGCTTTAAGTAAACAAGTGATGGAAGCAAAAAGTTCACAAGCACCTCCAGTACATTCTGGACCTCACTACAAATTATTTTCTTGAAGCCCCTGAGCAAGTGGACTGTGTGGGAAACCAAGGAAGATATCAAAATAATCCATACAGTCAAACATATAATCAAGGGTAGAGAAATCATCCGAATTTTTCATATGCCAGCAACCAAAATGTGCAAAGGCCAAGTTTCTCAAATTTTCCACCCGGATATCAAAAGCCACAATTGCTACCTCCATAGCATCTTCCTCAATTACCACCACCACCTCCCAAGGAGAAGAAACCAAGCTTGGAAGAATTAATGACATAATTCATCCACAACTCAGAAACTCGCTACCAGAACCACGAAGCTTCAATTCATAATCTAGAAAATCAGATTAGTCAGCTCGCTAAAATGCTATCTAATAGATAACTTGGTTCACTCCTAAGTAATACCGAGGAGAATCCAAAGGGACAAGCTAAGGTCATCACTTTGAGGAGTGGAAAGGAAGTGGAATCTAGAAAAAGGAAGGAACTGGAGGGGGAAACAATTCTAATTTCGGAAGAAAAGAAAGCTAAAAAAGGAAAAGAACAACCTTCTAAGGTAAAAGTTTATACCCTCCTATTCCTTGTCCTGCTTGTCTTCATTAGGATTGTAACAAGAACAATTCAGGAAATTCTTTGAGCTTTTTAAGAAACTTCACATCAACATTCCTTTAGTGGAGGCACTTTCTCAAATGCCTAAGTACGCCAAATTCTTAAAGGAATTATTATCCAATAAGAGAAAGCTTAAGGATGTCTCTACTGCCATAGTAGGAGCTGAGTGTTCAGCCATAATTTAGAACAAGTTGCCAGCCAAGCTGAAGGATCCTGATAGCTTCACCATCCCTTGCGTTATTGGAGAACTTATAGTTGAAAAGGCCCTAGCAAATTTAAGAGCAAGTATCAATTTGATGCCCTACTCATTCTTCAGAAAACAGGGTTTAGGAGAACCTCGTCCTACAAGGATAAGTTTGCAATTAGCAGATAGATCTGTTAAACAACCTAAAGGAATCATAGAGGATTTGTTAATGAAAGTGGGGAATTTTATATTCCCTGTTGATTTTGTGATTCTTGAGATGGATGAAGATAAGGAAGTACCACTAATTTTGGGATGTCCTTTCCTCGCTACCGCTAGAGTTGTCATTGATGTGGGAGATGGGAGGTTGACACTCCGAGTTGGTGATGAAGAACTCATCGAGCAGATTCCAACAGTGATGAAAAAACCCATGATATTTGATGATTCTTGCTTTAATATTGATATCATTGATACTTCTGTGGTAGATTATATGCAAGATATTTTATGCAAGAATCCTATGGAGTTAAGTCTGATTTGTATAGAAGAGAATGAAGTGATGAACCCCGAAGTGCAAGCTATTGCAGCTCAATTTGAGAAGCATGAGGAGTTGATGAACAAAAAAGGGTTTTGTCACGCCCCAAGAGGTACCTTAAACGTAACAGTCCACTACACTCAATATTAAAGCTTAAGTATGACAACCTTAGTCATTCCCAGAAGCTTCGATATTAAGTGTAAAGCGTGTTCTCACAAATTTAGAGGACCATACATGGAATTATGAAGCTTAAGAAGATATAATAACAAATTAAGAAAAGAGGATTCATAATATTCATTCGTTCATAACAATAGTCTTACAATCTCAGGGGTATTCCCCAGTCACAAATAACTATAGCTCATTACAAGAATATTCTTACATCTTATCCAATACTAAACTTCATCTAGAAATTCCTTAACCAAAAAGGAAAATACCTGACTGCAGGATCCATGTGACATCAACCACAAATAAGTGAACTGCAAAAGATATCTATAGGGATATAAGCTAATAGACTCAGTGAGAACTATTTCCATAAATAACTTCTTATGTAATGAAATTCATACAAGTTATTTAAGCAGATAAATGAAATGCAACATATATGTGGGCAAACAAGAAATATAAGTTTCTGGGAACTATATGTTGAATGGATTTATGCCCTCCATTTGGTGTTTGGTGATACGTAACCTCAAAATAAGTAGTTTTAGTTAAAAATTATACTTTCAATCAATACCGCTAAGCTTATTAAGTCTACTTGATTTGAGCCATGCTTCCAAACTTCCGCCAAGCACTTAATTCCATGTCGCCAAGCAATCGCTTTCGATCACAATCACCAAGTGTTGCTTTCGACCTGAGCTACCATCTTTCTCACCTAAGGATAATAACCCAATATAATGTGACTCACTTCGTGGTATGCATGAATCAATTTACTTATGATGTCATAGCATCATAATTATAAAATTTAAGGTGATCATAGAATTTCATACAATCAAGTGCTATACTAAAATAAACATTTAATCAATTCTGGCCTCGATATTCTTAGGATCCTTTTAACAAATTTTTCGTATACATATCAATTTGTCTTTTTTTTTTTTAATTCTAATGCAACTAAATTATAAGCACAATCAAGTAAAGCACTTTAAGGAAATAAACTCACAATACCATGCCGACACTTCTCTAAACGGATGAGTCGTTCACATAGTCCACTTAGTCGATATAATTATCGGGGTATGGGTATCCTTCATCGGAATCACTTAGTCAAGGAAAATACCCAAAATGAGTATTTCTTGATGACTTTCTTGAATTTTGACAAAACAATGTCATAAGAACGTCAAAGTTCGTATAAAAGAGAATTCCAATTTAAAATGGCCATAACTTGGTCATTTTAACTCGGAATCATGCATATAATATACCGATTTCTACTTACTCGAAAAGATTTATCCATTTCTAAAACTATTTTTATCAAATTAGATCATTTAGGCTCCAAAATAGTGGTGATCAAATTCACCACAAATTTTTCCTAACCCAAAAGCAATTTGATTCAAACATTAAATCATTCAAAAATTGCTTTGATAAATGCTTAGTTATCTATATAGTTGAAAAAAACATCCTTTCTAATAGATACTTAGCTCATCTTTTATTCATGCTCAAGTATTTGTTATCCAACCATGTTTCTTGGGTAAAACAATGTTAATTAAAAGTTTAGAAAACTATAGTTTACAAGAAATCCATTTTGTAAATCCTTTAAAATGAATATTTTGATTTCTTTGTTTTCAAAGAATTACTTTATGTTTGTCTTACTATTTTTCTAAATGACTTTTTGATAAAAATTCTCAATATTAGTATTACTTTTCCTATTTGTTTTCTTTGACTATTTATTCCAAAAATCTTGGTTTTGGAAACTCTCATTTTCGTTTTAAGGGGTTTCCTTATATTATGTTTTTATGAAAGTATTTTAGTACCAAAGTCATCTTCTTTTAAGAAAACAAAGTAATATAAAAATGATTCAAAAAGCTTTTTTCAAGACAAAAGAAATTTTTTTTAATTGTAGTGAGTTTTTCTTAAAACTTGAAAAAGAATAGCTTCACTTTTGTTAAACCATAAAATTTTTATTTTATATAAAACCATTCTTAGGTGATAAAATCTCCTTTTTGTCAAGTATTATTGAAGTTTTAAGGATTTGGACAACAATCTTAATGGGCATGATTATGAGAAATAATAACAAGCAAAAATAACATAAATAATAAATAAAGTCAAGTATTGGGAGTCTTAGCTTCTTCAAGGCTCCCGAGACTAAGAAGTAGGCTAGTCCCAAAAGAAAGAAATAAAATAAAAGAAAGAAAAAAATTGTTTTGACTTGATGAGAACAAGTCTAAGACTAGAGATTAGCCTTAAAACAACAAGAAATAAATAAATTGCAATGGAAGAAATAAATAAATTGCAAGTGAGCTTATATGCTCTAAAGAATATATATATGTATATATGTAGATATATAATAATACTTAGTTAGATATAATAACAATAATAATATGAACAATGCAAAATAACAACATAAACATAAATAAATATTCATGAATAAGAACAATACATGAATATAGTGCAGCTTCCATAACATTTAGTTTTTTGAAACTCACACCATGGTCATGTAAAATTACATGACATGAGAAGAAAAAACTTGTGAATAAAAGTTTACCTAAAGAGGGTTTTTGAAGTTTTATGTGGTAATGGGTTTTGTGTATGTAGAAGGTGGTTTGAGATTATTTTGAGAGAGTATTTGGAGAGAGTATCGAGAGGAAATTTTTGGAGAGTTTTAGCAGTAAATTTGTGGGTAGTAATTGTGTGAAAGAAATGATAGAGAAGGGGGGTATTTATAGGAAATGAAGAGTGGATTTTTGTGTGATTTAAATAAAGAAAAATTGAAACAAAATTTGAGAGAGGGAGAGGGAGTGGTGCGCCAGCCTTAGCATGAAACAGGGAGAAGAGAGATTTTATTTTGTATTTTTGTTGATTAAATAAAGTAATAAGTAAGGTAGATGTGAAATAAAGTTATGAGAAAGGTAAAAAGTAAAGGTAATAGGTTATGGTGTTGTAAAAGTAGGTATTAGAAAAAGTAGAGATAAAATAATAGTGTAGAATAGTAATAAATAGTGTAATATAAAGTAGATATGACTAATAAAGTATCGATAGTAAGAAAATACGCGTATAAATTGCGATATCTATTATTTTTACTTACCGAAAAATTATAAAACTGATATTCTTGAAAACCTTACATTTTTTCGAGTCTAACGGTATGCCCAGAATATTTTTACTATTCCAAGCCCCGGGACATGTTTTTCAAGAACTGTATTCGATCTAATTTAAAACGTTTTGCAGTTTTACTAATATGATCCTTTTAAGCTTCCTTATGTAAATATGAACTATTCCACATACTAAACTCTTACTTACTTTCTTAGGGTTGGTCGAACTTAAACTATTTCGTCTAATTAGGGTTTTGTTGACTTTAAGGTTTCCAGTTGACTTTCCAATTAGGGTTTAAGCTAATTCGGTCACAAAACTTTGGGGCTTTACAACTTACCCCCCTTAAAGGAAGTTTTGTCCTCAAAATTTGAAAATTCGTATCTAAAGCTTTAAATAGACTCGGGTACTTGTGTCGTATCTCATCCACGTCTTCTTATGTTGCCTTCTTATGAAAAAGATTCCTCCATGGAGCCTTGACATACTTGATTTCCTCATTTTTCCAACTTTGAATTTTTCGGTTAAGGATTTGTACCGGGTGTTCCTTATAGGTGAGATATTCCTTTAAGAGCACTGGCTCTAACTCCAAAACTTATTCTTAGGTCAATTCTCGCATAGAGATGTGAAACACGTCATGTATTCCCAATAGGTTTGGCGACAAGACTAGATGATAAGCTAAATTTCCAACTTGTTTTAGCATCTCAAAAAGGTCCAATGTATCGTGGGATCAATTGTCCTTGGGAGCACACACGATGTATACTCTTTATCCTTAAGTACACATGATCTCCATTTGAAATTCCAAGGTCCTCATCTTCTGATCAGTCTTAGTTCTTTTGTCTATCTTGTGCCTTTCATCATTATTTGAATTCCATGACACGTGCTCTTAATGTCTCTCTAAGGTTTGAATCATTCATTTTGACTGTCCATTAATCTAAGGATGGCATGCTTAAAGAGCTTCGTCTTCATACCTCTTGTAGGTTAGTTCAACACTTAGGTACAATTCTTATGCTTCGAGTTGATATGATTTCGACTGGTAGTCCATGCTATCATATTATTTCCCCTACATAAGGCTTTGCCAGTTTGTCCATGGAAAACATCATATTGATCGGTATGAAATGAGCTAATTTAGTCAATATGACACAGATGGTATTGCTTCCGGTTGGTACTATTGGTAATCCAAAATCCATGGAAATTTCATTCCATTCTTATTCTGGTATCAGCAAAGGTTTTGTCAATCCTCTCGACCTTTGGTGCTCTTTATTCCTTTGTTGGCAGATTGGGCACTTCATCACATAATTGACTACGTCTTTGTTTCATCTTATCCCATCAATAACGATCCTTGAAATTTTGGTACATCTTGGTTCTTCTTGAATGTGTCGTATATCCTGAGTTATGGGCTGCACTCATAATTTTCCTTTCTCATTTCCTTGTTCTTAGGCACACAAAATGGTCTGACATTATCATCGTTGACCATAAAATCAATACACTTTTCTTCCTATATTTTCCTTTTTTATCCTTTGTATCTTCTCATCTTAGTGTTAAGCTCCTTTAATCCTTTCTACTAAGGTTGGTTCCAATACTACATTAACTATCTCTACTTTCTCACTCTGTCCCATAAATTCAACACTTAGCTTCCCAAATCCTTTTTATCAACTCCTTCTATTTTATGAGTAAGGTAAACACTTGAGATCATAGTCCCTAATTAACTCTAGCTACCTTCTTTTCCTTTTTGTTTTTCTGTTTTAGAATAGACCAAGATATCATCAATTACTCATTTATCTAACTGAGACTTATATACTTAGTTTGTGTTGGTCAACCTAAAAGTCATTACTAGAAACTTTTAGTGTCCATAACGAGTTGAAAAAGTAATCTTTCGAGTCATCTTTTGATTTGATCCATAATTGGTGGTACTTTGATCTTAAATCAACGTAAGAAAACACGTTCGCTCCTTGTAGTTAGTCAAAAAGATCTTCAATTCTAGGGAGCGGGTACTTATTCTTGATTGTGACTTTGTTCATCTCTTGATAATCAATGCATAAACTCAGGGATTTATCCTTTTCTTTCTCTACAAACCAAACCAGTGTATTCCATGGTGATAGACTTGATTGTATAAAACCTTGATCAAAAGTTCTGTAACTATTTCTCCAACTCTTTTCTATTGAGGCCATTCGATATGATGCCTTAGCAATTTGTTCCGTATTGGCCATTAGTCTAATCTCAAAATTGATCTTTTTCTTCGGATGTAATCCAGGCCATTCATCCGAAAAAACTTCTCAAAACTTATTGACAATCGGGGATATCCTTCAAGATAGGTTTCTCTTAATCTTCTTCCATGTTAACAAGGTAGTCATTTATTCTCTTTGGAACTTCCTCCATCAACTCAAAAGAATATAACTCCTCTTTTCTTGCAATAGTGGGTTTTTTAACAACATTATCTTCCTTTCTTATTGGTCTATGAATTCTATGCTCGTCTTGCGATAATCTATTGGGGCTTTGTCAATAGATAATCAACTTATACCAAAGATTACTTCATATTTACTTAATCCCATGAAGTCACAAGCGGATGGGTTTCCTTATATCCTTATTAGACGATCCTTCAACACTTCTTGGGTTACAACAACATTTCCCATGGAGGTTTTGATCTTAAAGCTAAGAGTCGACGTTTGTTATTGGTAGTCTAAACTTCTTAGCTAGACTAAGTGTAACGAAAGAATTTGCTCCGCAATCCAAAAGAGTAAAAGCATTCTGACTTCCTAACCCTATGCTTCCTGCATATCTAATAGGGGGATTACTTCTTCTATTCACATATCTACTTATCTATAAAACTTTAAACTCTTGCATTACTAAAAGAATCAACATAAAAAGGTTCAAGGCTTACTGGTTCCCAAGTTACAGCTGCAGTCTCCACTGCATTCCAATGCAACCAAGTCTCCTTCTTCTTCATCTATTTCTTCACTCATCCATTGTTCCTCCATGTTGTAGATTATGATTCTTGAAGCAGTGGATTCTGATTTGCTTCCATTTCCATTCCTGGTCCTTATAGGAACAATTCCTTCAGAAGACCTTGTCAGAACATTCCTCCCTTGTGGACATTCATTGGCAAAATGCCCATCTTGCTTGCAGACATAGCAAGTATTGTTTCCTTTCTTTGAACATTTTGATATCTTATGGTTTGCATCTCTACAAAAGAAGCACTTTCCAAACAACTTAGGGCACTTCTTGGGGTAATGTGTTCCATTGCACTTCCAGCACTTGACGTTTTTAGGTATGAACCTCCCATTATTATCATTGCTCCTATAGTTGTTGGAGGACTTGAATCTCTTTTTGTAGGGGTGTGGAACTAGATCCACCATAAAATTTTTTCCCAAAAATCGGCACTTTCTCATCCTCTATTCTTTCCCTCTTTTTCCGTGCTCCTTCTATAATTCTAGTTCTTTCCACCAATTCTCGATAACTTCTGATGTCAAATTCTTCCAACCTCATTCTCAGGTCTTCGTCCAATCCTCCTATGAAGACTTGTCTTTTCAATTCCTCGTTGTACTTGTAGGAGTCGGAAGCATATTGCGGCAATCTACTAAACTCAATCCCGTACTGCTCGATAGTTCTTCCTTTTTGATCAATTTACAAGAAGTCTGCACTATACCTTACTCGTAAGCTTCCCGGGAAACAATTTTCCAAGAACTCATGTCTGAATATTTCCTAAGTGATTAGGGTCATTAGCTCTCTTTTCTTTGATTCCTACCATATTCTAGTATTCAGGCGAAGCATGAATATCCCATACTTTATTTGTAGGTAATGTGGGACCCCATATGCATCAAAAGATCTTTCAATCTGAGTAAGCTAATCTTCAGCCTCATCTGGCTTATCGTAAGCTCCATCAAAATAACGGTTACTTTGGATAAAATCAGGCAACGTACTCTTGTATGGCCTTAGTGGTGGGGGTGGAAGTAACGGTGCATTTTGGGAGTGCATAGTCTTTTGTACAGATGCTTCGGTTGACACTTGCTGTTGTGGCGAAGTTGGTACAGGTGCCAGTGCTGGTGTGGTTTCGTGTATGGGTGCAGGTGTAGGCACGTTCTGTCTAATTGCTTCTAGCACATGGGTCAGATGTCTTAGTATAGCGTGCAAGTCTACTTGAGGTGCAGCGGCTGCTTGAGCGGCAGACTGCTCTGCTTCAACTTCCGCTTGGTTAGAGGCATTTTGCTCCTTCTTACATCCTCTTTTGCTTTAGCTATTTTAAATTTTTCTAAGTTAGGTTTATCGTTTTGATATCTTAGTTAAATCTTTGACGGAAATTTTTACGGATATAACGAAAACTTACTTGCATAAATAGTTACTGAAATAAAATTTAAATCAAGGTAAATTTTGAGATCATACTTAAAACATAAATTCATCAGAATATTAAAATAGCGAATGCAGGACCCTTATACAGAATTTGAAATAACAAGATCAATCACAACAATCACAAAGAAAACAACAAAACACCATTCCGAAAACTTAAAAGATAGGCTAAGATTGCTGATCTAGTCTTTAATTACAAAATTTGATCTGGACTACAGGGGATATGCTCAGCTTCCTCCTTCCTTCCTTCACTCTTTGGGCGCATCTCCAGGGTTACTACTGGATGACCTCGAGTTTCTTTTCCTCATAAATTGTTCAAAATATTTCTTCCTCTTCTTAGCTGCTTCCCTCGACCTTTCATGTATATTAGTCAGTTCTGCTTCAATCAGATCCGATACTATATCATGAATGGTTCTCCAAGTAACAACCTCCTTAGCTTCCATGCTATTGTTCTCATTTGTTGGTGGTGGGGTATTGTCCGTGTCCATTTTGAGTTTGCCTCCTATCTCTTCCGAGCTTGCTGTTCTTCCAAATAGCGGATGATTCTTGCTTCCTCGCTATTCCAGGGTTCATCGACTTCAAAAGCAGTATGGTTTCTTGCTTCTTGTTTTGGTCCTCCTTCTTGGTCTTCATCCGGATCTTCCTCGGATTCTTCCTTAGAATCTTGACTTACTTCTTGCATCTGCTCCTCTCTTATTACCGTTCCATTCCTGCTTAGACGTAGAACCTCATTCCTTCTTAGTTGGACTCCTGTGAAGGTTGGTGGCTCAGTTGATGGATGCAGAACTTCTTGGTAAACTCCATGCCAGTGGAAGACTTCGTTGAGACTAGCTTTCATCCATTCTAGGTGATCCATTAAATTGTCGTGTGCGTACACGAATGCTGGCCCTATTCATGTCCAAGTTCAAAATGGGGAAAAGTTCGGCTTCCATCTTCCCTAAGGACAAACATTGCTTCCTTCAGCATCAGTCGGTCTCCAGCTATGGCGGCGATCCGTTCCACGACATATATCATCTCTATCTCGGATAATTTCTTTCCTATGGGACAGTTATGGATGGTCTGCACTACTCCTTTCGACTCCATATTTATCATTCCTTTCTTCCATATCAGAAACATCTCTCGGATGGTCTTAAGTTATCCAGCCAAAGCAAACTCTTCACACAACACCCTAAGTCTCAGACGGTAATTCTCCAAGTTTTCAAAGGGTCCCTTTCTGAAATTTTTATCGTGCAAACGGGCCTCATCTAAGGTAATCTATGCAAAAGGGAGAAAAGTCAGAAAACTTATTCCACCCATTCTATCTTATAGAAGCCTTTCTTATTTCTATTTTAACTTGTTTCTTCTTAAGTTCAATTCTATAATTATGTTTCCTAGATTCTTTTTCGATCAATACCACTAAGCATATTAAGTCTACTTGATTTGAGCCATGCTTCCGGACTTCCGCTAAGCATTTAATTCTATGTCGCCAAGCAATCGGTTTCGATCGTAATCGCCAAGTGTTGCTTTCGACCTGAACAACCATCCTTCTCGCCCAAGGATAATAACCCAATGCAATGTGACTCACTTTGTGGTATGCATGAATCAATTTACTTATGATATCATAGCATTATTATTATCAAATTTAAGGTGATCATAGAATTTCATACAATCAAGTGCTACACTAAAACAAACATTTAATCAATTCCGGCCTCAATATTCTTAGGATCCTTTCAACAAATTTTTCGCATACATATCAATTTGTCTTTTTTTTTTAAATTCTAATACAACTAAATTACAAGCACAATCAAGTAAAGCACTTTAAGGAAATAAACTCACAATATCATGCCGACACTTCTCTAAACGGATGAGTCGTTCACACAATCTACTTAGTCGATATAATCCTCGGGGTATGGGTATCCTTCATTGGAATCACCTAATCAAGGAAAATACCTAAAATGAGTATTTCTTGATGACTTCCTTGAATTTTGACAAAACAATGTCATAAGAATGTCAAAGTTCATAAAAGAGAGAATTCCAATTTAAAATGGCAATAACTTGGTCATTTTAACTCGGAATCATGCATATAATATACCGATTTCTACTTACTCGAAAAGATTTATCGATTTCTAAAACTATTTTTATCAAACTAGATCATTTAGGCTCCGAAATAGTGGTGATCAGATTCACCACAAATTTTTCCTAACCCAAAAGCAATTTGATTCAAACATTAAATTATTCAAAAATTGCTTTGATATATACTTAGTTATCTATATAGTTGGAAAAAATTCATTTTTCATAGATACTTAGCTCATATTTTATCCATGCTTAAGTGTTTGTTGTCCAACCATGTTTCTTGGGTAAAACAATGTTAATTAAGAGATTAGAAAACTATAGTTTACAAGAAATCCATTTTGTAAATCCTTTAAAATGAATATTTTGATTCCTTTGTTTTCAAAAAATTACTTTATGTTTGTCTTACTATTTTTCTAAATGACTTTTTGATAAAAATTCTCAACATTAGTGCTACTTTTCCTATTTGTTTTCTTTGACTATTTGTTTGAAAAATCTTGGTTTTGGAAACTCTCATTTTCGTTTTAAGGGGTTTCCTTATATTACGTTTTTATGAAAATTTTTAGTACCAAAGTCATCTTCTTTTAAGAAAACAAAGCAATATAAAAATGATTCAAAAAGCTTTTTTCAAGACAAACGAAATTTTTTAAAATTGTAGTGAGTTTTCCTTAAAACTTGGAAAATAATAGCTTTACTTTTGTTAAACCATAAAATTTTTATTTTATATAAAACCATTCTTAGTTGATAAAATCTCCTTTTTGTCAAGTATTATTGAAGCTTTAAAGATTTGGACAACAATCTTAATGGGCATGATTATGAGAAATAATAACAAGCAAAATTAACATAAATAATAAATAAAAGTCAAGTATTGGGAGTTTTAGCTTCTTTAAGGCTCTCGGGACTAAGAAGTAGACTAGTACCAAAAGAAAGAAATAAAATAAAATAAAGAAAAAAATTGTTTTGACTTGATGAAGACAAGTCTAAGACTAGAGACTAGTCTTAAAACAACAAGAAATAAATAAATTGCAATGGAATAAATAAATAAATTAATTTGCATGAAAATAAATAAATTGCAAGTGAACTTATATTCTCTAAAGAATATATATATATATATAGATATATATATATATAATAATACTTAGTTAGATATAATAAACAATAATAATATGAACAATGTAAAATAACAACATAAACATAAATAGATATTCATGAACAAGAACAATACATGAATATAGTGTAGCTTCCATAACATTTAGTTTTTGGAAACTAACACCATAGTCATGTAAAGTTACATGACATGAGAAGAAAGAACTTGTAAAGAAAAGTTTACTTAAAAAGGGTTTTTGAAGTTTTATGTGGTAATGGGTTTTGTATACGTAGAAGGTGGTTTGAGATTATTTTAAGAGAGTTTTAAGAGAGTATTTGGAGAGAGTGTTGAGAGAAATTTTTGGAGAGTTTTGGTAGTAAATTTGTGGTAGTAATTATGTGAAAGAAGTGAAAGAGGAGGGGGGTATTTATAGGAAATGAGGAGTGAATTTTTGTATGATTTAAATAAAGAAAAATTGAAACAAAATTTAAGAGAGGGAGAGGGAGTGGTGCGCCGGCCTTAGCATGAGAGAGGGATAGAGGAGAGAATTTTTTTTTTTTTTTGTGTTTTTGTTGATTAAATGAAGCAATAAGTAAGGTAGATGTGAAATAAAGTTATGAGAAATGTAAAAAGTAAAGGTAATAGGTTATGGTGTTGTAAGAGTAGGTGTTAGAAAAAGTGGAGATAAAAAAATAGTATAGAATAGTAATGAATAGTGTAATGTAAAGTAGATATAATTAATAAAGTACCGGTAGTAAGAAATTACTCGTATAATTACGATATCTATTATTTTTACTGAATGAAAAATTATAAAATTGATATTTTTGAAAACCTTACATTTTTCGAGTCTAACAGTATATCCGGAATGTTTTTACTATTCCGAGCCCCAGGACACGTTTTTCAAGAACTATATCCTATCAGGTTTAAAACGATTTGCGATTTTACTAATATGATCTTTTTAAGCTTCCTTATGCGATTACGAACTATTCTACATACTAAACTCTTACTTACTTTCTCAGGGTTGCTTGTACGGGATTGCCAAACTTAAACTATTTCGTCTAATTAGGGTTTTATTGACTTTAGGCTGTCCAATTGACTTTCCAATTAGGGTTAAGCTAATCCGGTCACAAAACTTTGGGGGTTTACAGGTTTGAAAAATTATCAAAAGATGATGAGGCAAGATTGAAGCCATCTATTGAAGAACCACCGTTCTAGAAATGAAGCATCTTCCAGACTATTTGGAGTATGCCTTTTTAGAAGAAAATTCTAAATTACCAGTGATTATTGCCTCAGATCTGAAATATGAACAAAAGGAGCAATTATTAGCAGTCTTTAAGGAGCATAGGCAAGCAATTGGACAGAAAATATATGATATTAAAGGTATAAACCCTTCTTTCTGCACTCATAAGATTTTAATGGAAGAAGATTCAAATCGGTTGTTCAACCCCAAAGAAGGTTGAATCCTAATATGAAAGAAGTGGTGAGGAAAGAAGTAATCAAGCTTCTGGATGCTAGGTTGATTTACCTAATTTTTAACAGCCCTTGGGTAAGCCCAGTGCAAGTAGTGCCTAAAAAAGGGGGGATGATTGTGGTCCCAAATGAAAGAAATGAGCTGATTCCAATCAGGACGGTTATGGGTTGGCGAATATGTTTTGATTATAGAAAGCTTAATGAAGATGGAATCTAATTTACAATTATAAACCTCCTGATTCTATAATTGTCTAATATCCTAAATTAACTTCTCCTAATTCCTTAATGAGAAATTAACATAAAATATTGCATGAATTAGATAGGACAATTTCTAAATCAGATTAAACTCCGCTGCTTCCGCAATTGTTGTTTAATCTTAATTCATGAATTCCTTATGAACCATAATTCTTCTTCCAAATTATCAAAATTCTTATCAATTATTTTCAAACAGAAATAAAATAGATAATCAGGATTCAATACAAATATTCCATAATTCTAACAATCTTATAATATAAAATCAAAAACCATTTTAGTAAGATTAGGATTTCATCACTCCACAAAGAAAAGTTTAGCTACTCATGAATGATGATTCAATAATCAAATAAGAATATGCAATTGATATCATTATGAACAAAGTAATCAGATAAATAAATTGCATAAGAAAAGAGAGATTAGATATCACCAATTCAAATATCACAATCTTCAATTACAAATTCTTCGAAAGCTCAAATCTCTCACAAATCTACGAAATGCTTAAGCTATTTGTATACTAAAGAGTTTTTTTTTTTTTTTTTTTTTTTTTTTTTTTTTTTTTTTTTCTGTTTTTCTTAACTTATGGAACTAGAGGAGGAAATCCCCTTTATATAGGAAAATTTCGTAAGAAGCATTAATGAAAAATTGCAGTTTTAACTTGTATGCTGGCAGTTACAATTCCTACACCGGTGGCTTACAGGCGGCGTAAAGTAATTCTCTTTAATACATAGGCAGTGCACTGGCAGCTTTTGTCTTCGATTACAAATATAGGCCGCTTGTACGCCGGTGGCTTAGATATAGATCTAGCTGGCGTATATTCTCAAAATATGAAAGGTTGGCCATTTTATAAGGAAAGCCGTCCCAAAAACCGGCGGCTTTTATGCCGGCTTAGACAATCCATCAAAGTTGATCGTTCATTTTGTAACCAAATATTCATTTTTTATTGTGCCTCTTAATCTTCGATCTAACGCCGGCGGCTTAGAGTCCGACGTACATTGTAACTCCTTCTGCACTGGCAACTCTTGAGCTCTGAGCTGCCGGCCTTCAATCTACACTGGCCTATTCACCTTCTACGCCGGTGGCTTTCAAACAGCGTATGTTCGATTAAATCAAGGCTTGTAAGGCCGACAGTATATGCAACAGCTTTGAGTAGTGCAAACATTTTGATCTTGAAAGCCGTCTCAAAGCCGGTGGCTTTAATTCCCGTAAAGCCGGCATTGAATGGAATTTGCAGAAGCTGGCATCATCTTCTTCTACACTAGCAGTGGTGAGCCAGTTTGTTTATCTTTTCTTAGTCTACACCGCCTCAAGGCCGGCAGTATAGAAGCAGCCTTAAGGATTTTCATTCTGTTGATGATGAAGACTGGCCGTACGCCAGCGGCTTAGGCTTCTGAAAAGCAGGCGTACCCCCTGAAATTTTCCTTTTTTCATTTCAAAGTTTCTTGTTTTGATTCCTTTGTCCAAATTAGACCTGAAACATGAATTTTAACCAAACCAAGTATCCATTTTAGCCGTTTAAACATCAAAAAGTTGTATGCAATATGATCTTATCAATTCCCCCATACTTGAACTTTTGCTTGTCCTCAAGCAAAACATTTAAGTACAAAATTCTTAAAATCTGTCATAGATAGTACAATTTCCAATTTAAGCATTAATTCTTTAACTTGCTTTTCTTGTATCTACTGCTCCAACCACATTAGTTTCTTGTAATCAAAGTACTTTAATCAAAATAAAGGAGTTAATTCAAACAAAACAAGTTTTAATCTCAGTTTTTAACAAAAGAACATTCTATTCAAAAAAGCAAATACACAATCCACTAAGGAAAAAGATACTCATTTAAACTTCACTGGACTTTTAGCTTATATATATACTCTTAGTAACATCAAATGAAAGGATGTGGTATCTACTTTTTCCTTAGATTTTCTCCTTCTTTATTACAAGTCTCATTTTATTTGAATATTTGCATTCAATTTTCTTTTCTTTTTCAAGCACTTATTTTCTTTTTGGGAGGTTTTTGCCTCCATCTTTTTATTTTTCAAAGTTCATAATTTGAACTTTTGCCTTTCTTCCCTTCTCGTTATAATGAGTTCATTGAGTTAACTCATCCCAAGCTCATCACCTAAGTGACCAGGTTTCAAAATACCCCTAAGAACTTTTCTTCACTTTAACATTCAAGTTCAAATACTTATAACTCAAATTTTTAAGTCAGAGGAGTAGTGGCTATGCTTGTTTCTTTCTCTTTGAATGCAATAACAAATAAAAGACTTATTTTTATAAAGGATCACTAAGTTTAAGAATGTTACTACTATTTGCATTGAAGATGAAAAAAAACTTGCTTGGCTTATGGTTTTAAATGGCTGTAAATGTCATGTATAGTGGCAAAACTTCAATGCTTGAGGGATTTTACAAATTCGCTCACACTGTCTTTCATAGAGCTGTGTGATCTAGTTGTTAGATTAGGGCAGGAAAATTGACTGATTTCTGAGTTGCTGAAGTTTCCTATATGCGTTTCACTTGTGCACTTATCATTGACATTATGTGATAGTCAATCACATACTGAGCATGTTGATTTCGCCATCCATTTTTCTTCCTCCATCAATCAGGTATTTTTCCATAGTAAAACATCATTAGTTGCCCGCTATGCATAACTATAATTCCTTGCTGCTTGTCTGCCTTTTGGTAGATCGTAGTCCTGCTGTTAAAGTTGACAGATTGTTGATATGCTGAATGGTGCAAAGAAGTTAAGGGAGATGTGTATGATATGGTGGTAGAGGGCTTTCTGCTTTTAAGTAGATGGACTGCATGCATTTGCAATGATGTAGCTGGAAATTTTCTTGGCCATGCAAGGACAGAATTCCTGCTGAAATTAATGAGGTTTCAGCATCATCTTCTGATCATGAGAAGGTACATTTTTTCCTGGCATAATTATCTTGCTTTTTGTTCATGTCAAGTGCAAGTCTTAAAACTTATGTATAAATCAGATCAATTTCCAGTTTTATATTTGCGCCTCAACTGCACTTGTAAACTGTTGTTGCATCGAGAAAATTGTTACATCAGGAAAAATGGTCATGTTTTATTTTATCTCTTGAAACTTTTTACCACCAGCTGTCTAGCCTACTGATGAAGGGCTGATAGGCCATTTCCTTTGTTAATTTTACTCTGTCTGTAACATTGTGATGTTATCCCAGTTTAAAATTGGGATCTTTACTTCTTAGTTTGATTGGAATTTCTTGCAAAGCCTTGTCGGTTACTCAGTTGTTGGTTATTCTTCATCCTTTGAGCAATATTGAATAACGAAAAAAATATTGGATAATCATTTTGCTCTTTTTTACTTTCCTTTGACGTTAGGATTCATTAAATCGGAATAGAATAAAATAATTAAGGAAGAAAAGTACACATCCTCCACTTTTTTGGATGCTTGTCTGGCCTTTATATTCCTATAATGGGCTAGGTCACATAAAAGTGATTTTGCAGGTTGTGTGGTGTAAATAACATGGAGAGAAATGGAAACCATCAGTTGAACTTGTTAGCCACATAAAAAGCAATGCTTTATGGGAAGCAATACGTGTGGAGGTCCAAGATTTTGTTGTCTAAACTGCCCTGGCAACCAAAATATGTTGAGGACTACATTTCAGAAGTAGTGAAGGACATTTGAAGGTGGACCTTGGAGCTTGAATTTAGTTATTAAGTTCGATGCAGAAAATCATGCTGAAAGCTGCTTTCCAGCATCTACAAAGATATGGTGAAGACAAAAATCCTGTATGGATGGCTCCATGGTGACTGCAGCATTGCTTCTAATCTAGAGTTAGCATTATGCTTTCCACTCTGGTGCATTTACAAGAACTCTGCACGTTTGGTAACCAAATCCTGAATGTGTGCCTGATATCCCTCTGTGTTCTTCAATGGAAGTTGGATATAGGCCATTTGTTGTTTTTGAAGCAATGGAGTTATTTGTGAACAGTGTCATACATATAATAGTTATACAATGAAAGGTAAGTGCATTCACTTTCTTGATGAAAAAGACTTGTCATGCGTTATAGGATTGTCATGATTTGACTGAAACATTGAGCAATAACAGGGTACGTTCCTTTCTCTGCCTATGCAGATCGAACTTTGGAATGCTTGCATACCATTTTGATAAGCTATATCGTTAGTCGGTTAACAAGAGAGTAGCTAACTCCATTTTAGCTCCATAAGACAAAGTAGGCTTTGCCCATATTTGTGTTGATATGAGTGCAATTATGCTTGTTTGGATTGTCATTTAGATATCATTTCCAAACCAAACCGATAATATATATATATATATATATATATGATATTGATGAAAAATTGACAGTTTTTTTATAAACTAATCAAACTAAATCGATACTGAATTAAATTGAACCAATACAGATCCGATACAAATAAAAATTCAACAATTCAATTTGTTAATGGTAAAAGGATCCTTTTAGTTGAGGCCCTTCAACTCCTTTTCAAGTGCTGGGTCTTAGGCAGCTGCTTGTTAATCGAAGGTAGTACGGCTTTGGCCTGATCCCATTGAGGTGCTTTATTTCCTAATATTGCAACAAAAGCTTTTGTGAAGAGGTTATCAAATGCCCACTTCTCCTTAGGTTGGCGACGCATCTGTTACAAATTTTAAAATTTCATTTGATGGCAGTGCCACTATGCTTGCTTCTAAAGGCCAAGTAAAAGCAAATGCTTCTATGGTTTTTAGTGGCTAGGGTTTTGATAAATTGTCTAGTCTGAAAAGTTTTCAGAGTTAGATCGATACTAGCAAACTTTTTGATAATATCAATATCTCTAGATATTACTCCCTAAAGTTGAAATTTGGATTATCACTTTCCCCGGAGAAGGTGCAAAAAAAGTATTGCTCCAGAAGCTAATATAAAAGTAAATTAGTGCATGCATGCTTACTTTATTCTTTATAAATAACTATTACAACATTTGATTGATTGTAATATGATTAAATCCCTATTATAACAAAAACGATGAATAAATATTCATTTATCAAACTCATGAGTAACAATCCCAGAGTTGATTTGTTTTTTAAAATACCATCATTTAAATGAAAAATTAATAAATGAAAATCTTACTATAATTCTGTTCTATTCTTTGGTGGTAACAATTTTATTATAATTTTATTCATAAATTAAAGATAAAATGGATGAATACAAAAGACCAAAAGTGTACTCTTTTGTATTCCTTATATTGTGCAAATATTCTATCTAAATACAAATTTGCAACCTTTTTCTTCTGTCTTTTTTTTTTTAAAAGTCAAATAGAAACCTTTATTTATTTACTTATATTTTTCATATTGTATCCTAGATTACGTCATAAGTAATGGAAGAACTCTGTCAAGTCTTACTTAGGAAAGTGTAGCTTATGATGCCTATTTTTATCGATTTCTGTTTGTTTTGGCTTTTTTTCGGTAGATACAAACACTTTTTCAAACTTTTTGCTAATAAATTATTTATCAAGAAATAGATATAGATAAATAAAGTTGACAGTTCTCATCAAAAGATCAAATAGAATAAATATAGACAAAATTTAAATGTAAATCGGATATATTTAACAGACATCCAAACAGACCCGAACACAATAGCTTATATAGAATAGAGACTTTAATTATTTTTTAAATATGTATATTTTTCTAAAAGGGAATTTTTTTAATAGTTGTTTATGGTTGAAACGAAACCAGACTAGTCCTTTTAAGAATAAAAAAAAAAAATCAAATCGAACAGCGTATTTCGATTTAGGGATTAATACATAAAACCCAGCAATGGTTTGTCTGATTTATCAAACCATATTGGCTAGAACAAGAACTACCTCTAGCCTATCTAATAAGGTTTTGTTTGATTACGTAGTTCTGATCATTTTGATATATATATTTTTATTATTTTTAAACATATTACTTATTAAAAATAAATAAAATAACGTTTTTACTCACAAATAGAATAAGCAAACCGATATAAATAAAATTTATTTTGGAATCAGATTTAGATACATATATAAATGAAAATCAAAATAAATGCCTAAATTTGGAGATTTATCATCTGGAAATTAATTAAACGATGGACTGGTGGTCCGACCAATAGACTCGTAGCCCAGCCAGCCCAGTCCATATCCATGGCCCAGAAGATTAGCCCTATTCAAGCTCCGATCAGCAATTTAGAAGTCCTCCAGAAATATAACCGCTTAAACCCTAATCCTAACGCTAAGGTTTAGCAGATATCACATTCAATTTAAATTTCCAGAAAAAAGTCCCAAATAAATATAAATATATATTAAATATATTAAGAAGCTAACCTAGTTTCCGAGCAATGAGTTTGCGAATTATTTATAGGAAATTTCTGCAGAAAAAATTTCTCGAGCAGGTTCGTTCTTCAATTTACCCGTAAAATTACATGAAAATTTTGTTCTTTAGTTATATTATGTGGAAATTTTCAATTTTGATTCAATTTCACCGGAAAGACGACATCACTCCTTTAGCGGTTATGATGTCGTTTTTATGTTTGATTTTGTGTAGAGCGGTGGCAACATGATAAGATCGTACTTTTGCACTGTAAATTTACAATCATTGACATTTACATAGCTCGGTCGACCTCGCACCGTGGTGTGTTTGCTGAAATTTCTGTCGTTCGGTGTATCATTTTGTTGTGAATTTTAGGCGAAAAGTGTGCTGTGGCATTTTGTAATAATTTTTACAATCTGGCTTTTCGTTTTTCGAAGTGAAGTCTATCATGGGATATTGTGGAAGAAATAATCTAATCTAGAATGAGAAATTCAAGGGATAATTCTCTTACTTTTAGTGATTCACCCGGTTATTGATTTTTTTTCTTGGCTGTTAAATCATTCTTCTTTTGTTGAGATTTCTCAGGCTATCCGTGCCCATTCATTGTCTACCCAAGGAATCATTAATGTGGACAACCAACACCTTCAACTCATCCAGAGGTATGCTTAGGCCTATCGATCAATTTGGCTGCATATATCTCTATAGTATTCAGGTGAAATAGCTGCAAGTATGCTTATGCATATTCATGAAATTGTTTAAAGTTATGTGACTTAGGCATTTGAGTCTTGCCTCTCAATAAAAATGAGCTAATTCGCTTCTGTTAAGACCATCTGAGGCAACAAACTCATATTATATTGTGATTTTGAGTATCATTAGGATAAAGGAACCATCATGTCATTAGAATTGGCCCGCAGGACATGATGCAAAGAGATGCTGTTTCCTTGATGATTCTTCTGTTGTATTTACCTAGTGGCTTAGTAACCAGGTGAATCCATATTGGTAAATTGAATTTTTAGCTCTTATAGTCTTTCTTGGGGATAATTTGCTAAGGTAGTTACTGCAATGCAGGCATGCAGATGCTAATATATGTTATTTACCTTGCAGGTAATGAATGAGGGAGAGATAACACCTGGCATAACTAGGAATGAATACCTCTTGAGACGGTCTAGATTATTAGAGCTTCTTCCGGAAAATGGTTTGGCAATTATTGCATCGGCTCCTGTTAAGATGATGACTGATGTTGTACCTTACACATTGCGGCAAGATGCCAATTACTTGTATGTCACTGGGTGCCAGCAGCCAGGTGGAATTGCAGTTTTGGGTCATGAATGTGGTCTATGCATGTTCATGCCAGAGGCAAAACCTCAAGTATAGAGTTCTCTCTCTCTCAATCTCCTTCTCACCGTCGCTCTTCAGCTGCAGCTTTTGGCTCTTAACCATCATTTTGAAAGTTTCATCAGCATTCTGTCCAGCAACTGGGATTTTAATTCTAAGTAACAGCATGCATCATCAAAGAAGTCCTACTTCACTAATTCATGATGTGATAGAAGTCATTCTGTTATCTGCAATGCTGAATATTTGATTATCAAATTAGTTTTGGATCACATAAAAATAAAACTCTGCAACACTAAATCAGCTGTAATTTCTCATCACGTGAGATTGTGTGGAGTGGATGATATTGAAGGATTTAAGTGACATACAGGAACATATATAGCTTTTCCCACCAAGTGTCAGAATCAAACGAATTATTTTAGGATTTATTTGTAGCATTGTTAGGATTTACAGGCTTAACATATTGTTTTGTTTTTATACTTCTTTGAGAAGCATTCATATTAATGAAATTGTTATGTTTTGAAAAACTTTTTTTTTTCCAATTAATTGTTAAGGATGTTCTTTGGCAAGGACCAGTGGCTGGAATTGAAGCTGCCTTAGAGACTTTTGGAGCTGATAGAGCATATCCTATGAAAAAACTGAACGAGGTAATTACCGTTTTTCCAGCACTGTGTATTGCCAGTTTTCTTTTTCGTCATAACCTATATATTGCTTACAAGGCGAATCTTCTAAAAGCTTAATGAGCCATCTTTCTTTGAAATTTACATGTGTCCATCTGTAAGTTCACATGCATTTCCATCAAACATTGCCTATGCTAGATAGAAATTTTGTACTGTGGCAAAAAGGATATGATGAATAGTATAGGGAGTTTTCCTTCATTGGAACTTATTTCCCAGACAAGTTATGTATCCATGATAAGGAGATTGTGAAGGAAATGGAGGCTTCATTATCCTCTGCAATAATACTGTTCTCTGACATGTCCAAACCCTCAATTCTTCCTCCTCTGCTGCTGCTACATAATTGAAATCCTTAATAACATAGGAAAAAAATTGAGGATATGATGCTAAAGAGAAACGTAACAGGCAGTATAGGTCCTCATTTATTTATCATTGTGACAGACTTCTTTATGGGGAGTGGGTCCTTATACAGTACATTGTTGGAGACCATGACATTTTGATACCAATATACAAAATTAAGAGGTTAGATCCACACTTGCGAGACACTAACATGTGAAATTTTAAAATTTCAGTGCAAAAACATGGAAGTTCAGATATCACTTAATTTTTCCCAAAAATTTTAACCCCTAGACTACATGAGAAAAAGGTGAACTTGCTGCATTCTTATTGTCATGTGAAAGTAAAACCATCGCATTTTGGTTTTTGTATATATTGCTGCTTAAGTACCATCTGATTATTAGCTTTCTCAAGTTTGATATGTATATGTCATGCATTGATAGACACGGCTTATGCTCACCATTTGATGGAGCTGATTCACATTGTTGCCTGCAGGTCCTTCCAGAAATGATTAGACAGTCCTCTATGGTGTTTCATAATGAAATTACTGCAGCATCAGTCTACACGAATTTGGAGGCTTTTCAAAAGGCCATTCATGATGGCAAAGTGAGGGACATATCCTGTTACACACATGAACTGCGATGGATAAAATCACCTGCAGAACTGAAGTTAATGAGAGAAGCAGCTTCAATCGCTTGCCAGGTACTTTCATTTATTTAACCAACCACCTAATATTTTGTCACTGGATTTGTATTCTCATTTTTGGATAGGATAGCTTAGCTTCTCTTGTACAGGGGTTATACCCATTCTTTTAATGCACATACATACATATATACGTTATATACCATCTGATTTTAAATTGAAAGTATATCAGTAGATATTTTATATGCAATTGTCTCAACATAGGAAGAAGACAAACCTATCACTCCTTTTCTCTCTAGAAACATTGGAAACATGGAAGAATAGCTAGAGGGTCTATTTTGCAACAAGCTTAAGTATACAATATTCTGGAAAAAAGGAGTGTTATGAAGCCATTAAGCAAATTGAAGATCTAGTCACAAAACCACAAGTTTTCCCTACACTTCTTAAACTCCTTCGTTCTAACTTCGAGCCCTCCAACTTCCAGCAGCTAGTTGCCTCACTTATTCAGAGGAAAATTACTGAGCATTAAGCCATTCCCTAATGACTATAAAGAAAGTTTTAAAATCCATTTAATTGATAGCATCACCATAGAGAAGAGGTATTGTATTGTATCATTTTTTTGGATGTTATTGAGATACATCATTGATAATTTTATACATAAACTATTATTGTCCATTTCAATTTTTTGATATGGGGAAAAAAATGTGTGTTTTTCTCTTAGCTCACCATTAAAGCGAGTAGCTGCAAATGCTGAATGTGTGCAAAATATGCGATTCCAGCAGGTGAATGGCCTAACTTAATAGCCATTTTGTATAAACTTAGCCAAAGTCCACAAGAAGATGATTAAGAGGTAAGTGGAGGGATATTAATTACTAGTATCTCTATCTCTAGAGGTATGTTAATGAAATTCATTATGTAAATACACTAGCTTTAGACTAATAGCAATTTTGTTTCTATTTAAGGTCGCTCTAATCATTTTCAGTTCTTTATCTAGAATGGTCAATGACATTGATCCCACATTTGAAGGATTAACTCATGTTTTGTTTGGGTTTATCGAAAATAAAAGTAGCTATCATGTGGAAGTTGCCTCTCTTAAGTAATTTCTATCCCCACTATTATCTCTCTTCCTCTTCCCATTCTCCCTCATTTTTTTTAAGTTTGTTGGTGATAAAAGGACATTAATTGATAAATCTTACAAGTTAGTGACATCATTTTCAAAGTCCACTAATGATGAAGAGAAAGTAGTGAGGATTATATCTTTGAGTTCTTTAGCATTTTTACAGATATCTTCCTTTTTTTAGAGGGCAACATCCAACAATATGTAAAAATTGGCATGACAAACTACTTTCACATGATATGTAGTTCTAGTAAAAGTAACAAATCATTTTTAAATATTACATTTTGATAATTATCAGTATGGGAACTACAAAAGTAAAATTTATTGATCTATTTATATATTACCTCACATTATAACTTTGTTTGTTGACACATTTACCTTTTGAATAGTTTTATTGATAGTCCTTAATCTTTATAGTGTTTTAATGTTTTATTTTATAATTTGTGTTTAGTTTTTACTAAAATAGCTTAAAAAGCTCGCTATAAAGTTATTTTAGTTTCTTATTAATTTATTTTTTTGTTACTTGGTTCCATGCAACAATTTTGTTTACCATGATTATTAGTTTTTTCATTTAGGATATTGTTTGAGTGTTAACTTTTGCTTATATTAGAATCATTTGTCTTTGTGTTAGATTTTAGATATGTCAATAAGATGCTTTGATCTTCAAATGGAGGATTTAGGTCTTATTGCCTTTGAAATTTTTGATGAGGTGATCGAAACACCTCCCCTTTTCCTTGATGACTTGGTTAAATCAATTGTGTCATATTCACATATCGCAGACGTGATTGCAGGGCTTTCATTTGAGATTAGAATTGAACATTATGCCTCTTTCTTTAGATTTTTTTTAATTGAAGGGGGGAAAAACCCAAAAATAATATTGTGCTATAGTCAACCTGCTTTTTGTATGTTACCATTTCGTAGTTAAAGTGCCTTGGGTACTTAATTAATCAATTGCTTTTTGGACTTTTCTTTTTCACTTATGTATTGATCATTATGTATGTTTTGTTTGCATTTTTAGCCTATTTGCATGAATTATAGACTCATTAAAATACAAGTTCGATGTTTTGATGAAGTATGATCTAGTTGGTGTGATCTTACTCCTCGTGTACCACATGTTTGAGATACCAATAGATTGGGACGAAGTCAAAATTCAAGTATTTGATATATTGTGAACAATTTCCTTAAGCTAATAGCTAATGAGCATCAAGTGGATATGTTTTCACTTGTGTTTTTATTTACTTCCTTAAACTTGCTTAGAATTCCTTCCATAGGTGTTCAAAAATCTACAAAACCTAAAAGTCTATAGAAGCTTTGAAGGCACTAGGATCTCTTGCAGGCACTTGCCCTATAGAGATGAAACAGAATTTGGAATCAAGTCTTAAAATGATATTCATTGCTTTTAATATCCATACAAAGTTGTCAAAGATGATGCATTAGATGCATGGTTGGACTTTTGTAACTTATGTTACATCTTATTATTCTAGTGTTCTTTACATTATGGATATTATCAAGAACACAATGGGTATGCTATAGGTTCATAACATGAATAATAAAATTGTTTTCATATTGATTTAACAGGAGTTGTAAAATTGAAGTATTTGATATTTGCAGGGATATTTTCTCAGTGCATTAGCAAAGTTGTGTGAGGAAATTCTCCCATTTCTTGATCCTGTAATGAGCATGTTATTAAGATAGATGAAAGCTATGAATCGTATGTACTAAACCAATGCTTAGTATGAAACTATATATAACGTTAACTATAATAATACAATATTGGCTAATAAGAAATTTTTAAAATTGTAATATCTGCATTTATTTGCATATATGAATTGTAGTTGTAGCAATGGATCTGTGTAAAAAGGAAGTTGCTACTCAAGCTTGTACTAGTAAAACTAGTATTGATATAACAAATTTTAGCCGTATTGAAAAAATAAAAGTGTAAGTTCTTTTGAATTAGCCTTCTTTTTCCTTATCTGTTTAGAATTTTACCAAATGAACAACCATGTATTCTCATGATCTTCCTTCAATGGAAGAACTTCTAAGAAACCAGGCGAAACATAAGTAAAAATAGTGACCAAAACACATAAGCAGTTCATTTAACAGTATCCACATAACATCAATTAGAAATTCACCTTCTGCAAGAGAAAATTTGAATAGATGAGGACAAAGAAGGCTGATTCAAAGGAACTTACGTTTTTTTATTTTTTTCAGTACGGTGAAATTTATTATATTAGTACTAGCACTTCTAATAAAGGTTGGGCAACAACTTCCGTGTTATATAGAGTTGTTATAGCTATAATTCTAATCAACAAATAAATGCAGGTATTAGAACTTTAAAAATTCCTTACTAGCCAACACTTTATTATTATAGTTAATATTATATATAGATTTATAACAAGCATTGGTTTAGTATATTTGATTCATAGCCTTTGTCTATCTTAAGTAACATGCTCAATATGGGATCTAGATAGGAGAGAATTTCCTTACCCATCTTCTCAAACAACTTTGCTAATACATTGAGAAAATATCCCTGCAAACACTAAATACTTTAATTTTACAACTCATGTTAAATCAATATAAAAACAATTTTATTATTCGTGTTAAGAACCTGTAGCACACCCGTTGTATTCTTGATAATGTCCATAATGTAGAGAAGAACACTGAATAATAAGATGCAACATTAGGCTCCAAATAGTCACAAAAGTCTAACTATACATCTAATGCTGCATCTTTGACAACTTTGTCTAGATATTGAAAGCTAATGAATGTTATTTCAAAACCTGATTTCAAATTCTGTTTCATCTCCATAGGGCAAGTGCTTGCAAACGATCCTAGTGCCTTCAAAGTTGCTCATAGATTTTTAGGATTTGTAGATTTTTGAACACTTATGGAAGGAATTTGAAGCAACTTTGTGGAAGTAAATAAAAACACAGGGAAAAACACATCCCCCACTTGTGCTCATTAGCTATTAGCTTAAGGAAATTGTTCACATATGCATCAAATTCCTGAATTTCGACTTTGTCCCTAACTTATTGATATCTTAAACATGTTGCACATGAAGAGTAAGATCACATTAACCAATCATATTTTGTCAAAGAATCAAACTTGTATTTAATAAGCCAATAATTTATACGGATAGCCTGAAAATGCAAACAAAACATAGATAATGATCAATACACAAGGTGACAAAAAATCCGAAAAGTAATTGATTCATTCAAGTACCTAAGGCACTTCAACTACAAAATAATGCCACACAAAAAAAACTGGTTGACTATAGCACAATGTCATTTTTGGATATTTTTTTCCCGTCAATTAACGACTCTAAAGAAAAGGCATGATATTTGTTTCTAACATCAAACGAAAGCCCTGCAATCACGCTTGCGACATGTGAATATGACACAATTGATTTAACCAAGTCGACAAGCAAAAGGGCAAGTGTTTTGATCACCTCATCAAAAATTTCAAAGGCAATAAAACCTAAATCCTCCATTTGAAGATCAAAGCATCTTATTGACATATCCAAAATCCACATGGTAAATTTGCGAAAATTGTTCTACACAAAGACAAATGATTCCAACATAGCAAAAGTTAACAATGAAGCAATATCCCAAATGAAAAAACTAATAATCATGCTAACAAAATTTTTACTGGAATGAAGATTCAAAAAAAAAATAACTTAGTTAAAAACTAAACAAATTATAAAGAAAAAAATTAACATACTATAAAGATTAAGGACCATCAATTAAACTATTCAAAAAGTAAATGTGTCAGCAAACAAAAGGTAAAAACCCAAAAAAAAAAAAAGCAAATGTTATAATGTGAGGTATTATATACATAGATCATAAATTTTACTTTTGTTGTTCCTATATTGATAATTATCAAAATATAATGTTGAAAAATGATTCGTTACTTTTACTAGAACCACACATTATGTGAAGCTAGTTTGTCATGACAACTTTTATAAATTGTTGGATGTTGCCCTCTTGAAGAAAAGGAAGATATTTGCAAATATGCTAAAGAACTCATACATATAATACTCACCAGTTCCTCTTCATCATTAGTGGACTCCAAAAATGATATTGTTGACTGTAAGATTTATCAGTTAATATCCTTTTATCACTGACAAATTTAAAAAAAAAAAAAATGAGGGAGAAGAGGAAGAGGAAGGGGAAGACATATAATAGTGGTAATAGAAATTACAACTTCCACATGATAGCTACTTTTATTTTTGATAAACTCAACCAAAACGTAATTTAATCCTTCAAAATGTGGGATCAATGTGCCATCGACCATTCAGCAAAAAGAACTAAGAATGATGGAAGCAACCTTGAATAGAAACAAAATTGCTATTATTCCAAAGCCAATGTATTTACAAAATGAATTTCATTAACATACCTCCAAAGTTAGGGATACTGATAATCGATATTTGTCCACTTACCTCTTGATCATCTTCTTGTAGACTTTGGCTAAGTTTATACAAAATGGCTATTATGTTAGGCCATTCACTCTGGAATCGCATATATTGCAATTTCACATATAGCATTTGCAGCTATCCGCCTTAATGGTGAAATGAGGGAAAATCACGTTTTTTTTTTTTTTCCCCATATCAGAAAATGAAATGGACAATAATAGTGTGTGCATAAAATTATCAATGATATATCTCAATAACATCCAAAAAGATGATACAATACAATACCTCTTCTCCATGGTGATGTTATCAATTAAATGAATTTTAAGACTTTCTTATAGTCATCAAGGAGAATGGCTCAACGTTCAGCAATTTTCCTCCGAATAAGTGAGGCAGCTAGCTGTCGGAAGTTGGAGGGCTTAGAATCAGAACGGAGGATTTTAAGAAGTCTATGGAAAACTTGTGGTTTTGTGACTAGATCTTCAATTTGCTTCATGGCTTTATAACACTCCATTTTTTTTTTCTTTTTGGAATATTGTATATTTAAGCTTGTTGTAAATAAAGCCTCTAGCTGTTCTTCCATGTTTCTGGAGAGAAAAGGAGTGATCGGTTTGTCTTCTTCCTGTGTTGAGACAATTGCATTAAAATATCTACTTACATACTTTCAATTTAAAATCAAAACATATACTATAGATTGAGTATGATTTGAAGAGTAGTTATTACATTATGCAGTAAATGTACCCCAAAGAAAAACACATCAAATCCACACTTTTATACAACTATAATACCTATTTTG
Organism: Combretum micranthum; assembly: GCA_024138025.1. Classification (NCBI taxonomy): domain Eukaryota; kingdom Viridiplantae; phylum Streptophyta; class Magnoliopsida; order Myrtales; family Combretaceae; genus Combretum; species Combretum micranthum. The sequence goes on along the minus strand of JAMXBD010000247.1, from coordinate 1,023,878 downwards.
ATTTTACATTGTTTTATTCTTCTGTCTACTTTTCTTATATCTCATTCAATGGCTATAAAGCCTGAACAAAGCTCAACCAGGAGACAAAAACTTGAAGTTCGTGTCATCTCAAAAGTATTGTATAAATGGTCTGCTGTCAGCATGTCATATTATCTCATTTAGTGACTTTGAAGTGTGGATACTGCTGGATATTGGTGGCCAGGGATTATAGTTGTTTTCTGATTAAGGGATAATAAATTGATTCAAGTCTGACATTTCACCCATGATAAATATGAATTGGTTCCATCATGTGAGAGAATCTGTATCGTCACAAACAAAATAGTTCAATGGTTGTGATAGTATCCTCTTATAAAAAAGACCTTTCTAAAACTTTTCTTGTAAAGTTGACAGATTCCATGAGTTCTCAGGGGACCAAACAATGTGCATGTCATTAATTTTCTTACCGGGATATTTTCAAAATATTTATAAAGAAACTCTGGATATATTGTTGCATGATATGACTTGACAAATTTATATCACGAGCATACACCACTTTTTTATAGGCTCTGCTGCAGACAATGATGCATTCGAAAATGTACCCTCATGAGCATGTGCTATCAGCAAAAGTTGAATATGAATGCAGAATCCGAGGGGCCCAGAGAATGGCGTAAGAGTTTTGCGATATATACGCTTTAAATGTTTTATGTCTGTGCATTGGATATTGAGATGGTGTCTTGAGCTACTGGTATTTCATATTATGCAGTGAGCAAGATAGCCATTGTTGATGTTGACCAATGATTTGACTTTTTATCAGATTCAACCCTGTGGTTGGTAGTGGGTCAAATGGTGGCGTTATACATTATTCTCGAAATGATCGAAAAGTAAGTCTCTTTTTCATGGATGTAATTGTGAACTCATCCTTGTTATCTAGGGATACTTATAATTTATTATTACTCATCTTACAGATCAAAGATGGGGATCTTGTTTTGATGGATATTGGGTGTGAGCTGCATGGCTACGTCAGTGATCTAACACGTACTTGGCCTCCTTGTGGCCGTTTTTCATCTTCTCAGGTGTGCCCTCTTCTTAAATGCTCCACGCTCCCCTACACACACCCAACCAAAAAGCTCCCCCCCCCCCCCCCCCCCCACCCCCCACAACCACAAAACCCCACCCGCAAACAAAAAAAAAACCCACCCAGCCACAACAACACACCACACCCAACCAAAAAGCTCTCTCCCTTCCCTCTCTCTCAGGGACACACTTAGCATGCAAAAAAGGATGCTTGTACGGAATCTTTGCAAAAGATGAAACTGCATGTGTCATACTATCAGCTGCATGGAATAGCTTCTTGATGAGTAGTATCTTTTGGGCTAAATTACAACGTCCATATCCTAACCGTATGTGATGGAAGGGACTGCTTTCTGTCGTTACTATTATGTTTAGATGGTGCATTTTAGATATTGTAGACTCATTTCCAAGTAATTTGTTTTTATTTCAGCCATTATCTGTTTCTTAACCACAATAGACAATATTGATTCATTTAGGGACATACTTTAGTGTTTGTCACATCTCTTTGCTAGGTTTTCTCTTTCAACTGCACAATCATATAAATCTTTCAGATGATTCCTTTTTTCCTTCAGCATATATATAAGGATCTGATAAATCTTACTGTCAGAGATCTTATAATTCAGGAAGAGCTTTATGATCTCATACTACAAACAAACACGGAGTGTATAAAGCTTTGCAAGCCTGGAACAACCATTTTGGACATACACAAGTATTCTGTACGTAAAGATGCCTCTAAATTTAATATTAATTTGCTATTGCACATGATTGCATGAGTGCTTATTTTAACATAAGATATGATGAATAAGTCCTATCTTATTTTATACCTGCGCCTTGTTTGGATGGTGTAGTGCTATCATTTGAGATTTGGACTTCATAAATTGCCAAATTTAACCAAAACCTAACTTATTTATGTGATTTTCATTGTGTGATGCCTATCTTGCTTGAACCAAAGCTTTCATGAAGTCATTGAAGTGCATCAATTGTATAGATTTATATTCCTGCTCTTTTAAGCAATTTTATATTTTTTAGTTGTGTATTAGTGTCACATGTGTACCCTACTCCTTAAATGCTGTCTACCTTCTAGTTGCTTGCACCGGGCTTTGGTATGTCACCTGATCAACTGCTTGATGTCCATAGAAGACCAATTTTTTTAGTTTTTTTTGTTATGTAGGTTGAGGTGCTTCGTAAAGGATTCAAGGAGATTGGTCTTTTGAAAGATGGCAGAAATAGTTCTCTTATCTTCCATCAGCTGAATCCAACGTCTATAGGTTCTCTCATACTTCCCTGACATATATTTAGTTATATAATAGGAAACTGGGAAGATACATTGGAAGCATAATTCATCTGCTTTCTACATTATCATGTACAGTTTGTTTCTTTTTTACTGTTTAGATGGTCTGTTTTTCATCTGTATCTGTATCTTTTTCAAAATGATATGTGTAAATATGTCCGATTTGTATCTATATTTTATCTATATTTGATCTATTTGATTTTAAGAACTATCAATATTTTTTTATCTATATCTATTTCTTGACAAATAATTTTTTAGAAAAAAGTTTGAAAAAAGTATTTGTATCTGCTAGAAAAAGCCAAATAAACAAACCCTAAATTTAAATGCATCACATGGTCCTAAGTAGGATCAGTGCTGATGGGCCTCTCTTTCTATTTCTTTTCGTTTAGAGCATCCTTTTAGGCCAATAATTAGTTTTTTCTTTTGGGCCCCCCCAACCCACTCCTTCCCCTCTCCCTCTTCTCTCTCTCTTTCTCTCTCTCTCTCTCTCTCGATAGATGGATCAATTTGTCTTTTGCTTTTTCCTTGTCCAGGTCACTATCTTGGCATGGATGTGCATGATTCTTCTAGGATTAGCTATGATCGAGTTTTAAGACCCGGTGTGGTAAGCTTTTCGAAGTATTGCTTCTATTTTGGTTTCTATTAATCTTTTACTTTATTGGTTTCTAGGCCTAATCATTTCAAATTACATTAATATTTTTGAAACCTTTTTGAGACCCGCCTAGAATTCATGCTTCATTCTTCACCGGTGCAAATTTATATTTTTACATGAATCTAGTGCAATACATGAATCAATTTATGGTAGCATCTAGATGACATTAGCTTCAACAGTTTCTTTACATATTCTATGGTGGGTTTTGTTTCTGTTGCATCTTTATTAAGACAGGCTTTATGTATAGGTAATAACAATTGAACCGGGAGTTTACATCCCTCAAGACTTCGATTGCCCGGAGAGGTATGGATTATGTACCCAAGCTGTTACTTTTCTTTTCTTTTCTGTTTTTTTTTTTTTTTTTAGTCTTGCTGGGTTTTTGAATTATTACTAGATGTTTTCCCCACCAGGATGTTTTCCCCACCAGAAGCAAAATTTAGGATTCTTTTTCAAAAAAATCTTTTCAAATTTCAATCCAGACGGGCAAACAATTTTTCAGGTACCGCGGCATTGGGATAAGGATTGAAGATGAGGTTCTTATCACGGAGACAGGTTATGAGGTATGAAACTCCAATGCCTACATTTTAGAAAGTCAACAGAGGTGGAAAAATGTAGTGTAAACTCTGGTATCGACACCAGAAATTCAACAGAGGCACCAAAAAAAAAAAAAAAAGTGTTATGTTATTATTATTATCTTCAGCCCTCAGGGAAATATAAGTCTTGACACCTAAATTCAAGCTCTCTTCTTGTTTATCTTCATATTTCTAATCAGAAAGTGTCTGCTACAACAGGTTCTCACTGGTTCCATGCCCAAGGAAATTAAACATATAGAGACAGTGACAAACAACTGTGGAAATGGAGTGAGGGCAGACTGTATGAATGAGGCAATAGGTGCATTCCCTTAACAATGTCCTTCGGGTCTTTAGGCTTCTACCAAGATGTTATACAGATAAAGCGATCACAAACTGCATTTTCAGCCCGACGATTGTGGAACCAGCTGCATGGAAAAATAATCCATACATACACATTAGATTAGGGCGCTGAATCTCAGGTTGGTAGTTGAAGAACATCCCACCAATGGGGCCATCTTTGTAGATTGGATTGTTACGATGCGAAAAATTTTATAAAGTGTTAAGGTTTTCATCATTTGTTAGGTCCCGGAATTTAGATTTCTTACATGTATCAGTGTCGTAGAATTTTTCCAAAAAAATAAAATTGCAGTTCTATTTGTTTGATGTAAGCAGAGGTTGAGAGAGAACCTACATACAACCTAGAATGTGATTATTTAACATCTGCAGTGTGATGAGGTTTGAAAATTTTCACTTAAAATGACTAACGAAAGACAAATAAGAACGTAATACTTGACTTCACGGTCAAAGCCTAACCTTAATTTTGTTTCTCCTGAATCCCCACTAGGTATATGATACAAATAGACATGGAATACTTGTATCTACCAAACAATAAATTCATGAACATAATTATGCTCCAGTAACGGCGACCTTTATTGATTATCTTTATTTCTGATTCATCAAACAACGGCGAAACGTAAGTTTTGTTCTCTCAAAGAAAATTTTGATGATAATAAAATAAGTAAAAGAGAACTAATTAAATTATTAAGCGTATAAATTTTTTGAGTGGTATCAGGTTACCTAGAAGTTTATATAAAACGTTCGATATTTAGTAAATTCAATCTAAAAATTCAATCCAAAAGGAAATTTAGGGACTATGCTCGAAGAACAAGAAAAGCTTAAAGAGTCCTTGGGAAGGTAGACGTGTTTATTAAGATTTCAAGTACAGAATGATAAGATTTTTTCATTTAATGGTTAATGGATTTTCAAGATCCAACTCCAAAAGATGAATAATTTTTTTATGAGGAATGTTGCAATGCCTTGTTCAACAATTTTGATTAATTGATGTTACAAATATTATATCAGTATTATGAAGACGTTATCTATCCTAGATGTTCTGATCAACAAAGCATGTGAGGATTTGAAAATTGGATCAAGTTTAACGTTCAAGAGCTTCAAGATAAATATGAGTTGAACTGTTCTTTTATTTTTTTTGGGGGACGTGATGAAAGCTATGATAGTCGAGGCCTGGATGACTTGATGAAGTCTATGACAGATGAGGCCTGGACAACACGATGAAGTCTATGAGAGTTAAGGCCTGGACAATGAAGATGAAGTCCATAACAGTCGGGGCTTGGATGATCTTCTACAGAATAAATGAAAGATAAACATCAAGTATTTCAAGACATATGTCAGGTGAATTTAAGGATAAATATCAAGTAATGAACATCAAGTTATTATGATCTTATCCAAGTATACAACATCATTTATTTTCAAATTCATTTCGAGATATCATTCAAAAAAATACTCAAGATATCAACCTGCGAAAAACAAGAAAAAGCTTATTCATAACTTGCAACAAATTTTTGAGTCATTGAAAATCAGAATATGATATCCCGAAGCCTTCTTTAATATATATATATATATTATTATTATTAGACCGAGAAACAAAAGAATATATATATATTAATATATATATATATACGCTGCAACAAGAACACGACTCTCACTCACTCGAATTCTTTAAACTAATTTGTGCATTGAATTTCTTTGCTGCAACTTTATTGTTTTTGCTCATTTCTTTGTTGACAGAAGGAACTTGTTGTAGCCTTCTAGCTTGCTAGTTTACAAGATTAAGCTCTGTAGTATTAACTTTAGCTTGAGAAAAGACGTGAGAATCGAGCAGAAGAATTGTACTATCTTGTAAATTGTTTTAATTGGATTATTGGAACATACTCATGTGGATTATCGAGTCCTCGTTTGAAGCTGGAAGAGTAGACTAATGCACAAGACGAAACCACTATATATCGCTCACTTAACTATTCTTCTCTACTCTTTTGATTCCTTGTATTTTTAATTTCACTATAATTGCTAAACTTGTTCTCACGTGTTTAACTTAAATGGGATTTTAATTTTAAAGGCTTAAAATTTTAGATTTTTGTTATAATAAATTCAACACCCTTCCTGATTGGCAAAAAGATTGGTTGTGCTGATTCACCTATTTTTCAGAGTATTACACATAAGAAAATGTTTCCATGTAGTTTCACATGTTGGCAATAATTTTTTATATGTTACACCCTTAACAGAAATGTTAAAATTAGATACGCCCTCACTTGAATAGACAAGCATGTCCTCAGAGCTAGTAGAACATCTGGTAGATTGAAAACACATTTCCTTAAATAGCCGCCGACCTTTAAAATTTTCTATCTTTGGCGAAGAAGCAACCAAGGTAAAATTTATGAGTTCCCTCTTACAGGGAAGTTCCACAATGGAAATTACATGGAAAAATTAGTTGGTATAAAGAAAAAACAAGGGACGAGGAACTGACTCAAGCTTTAAACCTTGATTTACTCTACGACAAATATCGGGATACAACGGCTTTTTACGGATAAATTTTAACTAGACTGAATCAATTCTATTCCTTTCTTAAGGAGGCCACGTGACAATTTGTTACTGAGCTATTTGGATTGTTAGATTTTCATATATCTCATCTGCATCTATATTTTATTAAAATCTAGTCCGTTTGATCTGTTTATTAATAAAATTATATTTTTTTTACTTGTCTCTATTTTTTATAAAAAAAATGTTTAAAAACAATAAAAATAAGATATCAAAACGATATGAGAATAACGAACCAAATGGACCAAATCTACTAAGGGAATGACTACAAGGAATAAGCCAAAAGACCATTATATTGGTTCTACTATTTATCTCCTTGATATGTTGATTTAGCAAGCCAATTTTTATTCATACCCATTTCATCATATTCTTACTTAAGTGTAGAAATATCAATGTAAACCTCATTTCGAGCAACCGTAGAGAAAGGAAGAGACAAGAGAGTTAAGCAAACAATAAGAAAAGAACCGGCCGGCATCGATAGAATCGGATTTCCACGGTTACTGCATAAAGAAATTCAAAGGTACAAACGACATTCCATGCGTGTTGATACAAAAGGTGCTAATTTCATATATGTTCTCTGGTGCATCAATTTCTAAGCAAGCTTCAAAATCTGCAACATTTCCATTAGATTAATACATCAAACCTTGGTGATATCCAATATTATCCCCAAAATTACTAGTCATTCTGATTTCTATAATTATATCTGAAAAATTGAGCTATAAACAAATAAAAATTAAGTTAAGAGATAGATCTGTATGATCTCGAGCCATAATAAAAATTAAGCAATCTAGAATGTTTTTAAAAACCAATGTTATACTTAAAAGAAAAGAACAACCCCACCTAATTACTTAATTTTCGGGATCAACAATATTGGGCCATATCCTTTTATTTTGGAAGATGAGGCTATCGGGTACCTATAATTGGTGATTGAACATGCTCCATTCGTTGCCTCGTAGGTTTCGCTTATCAAGCTTGATTGGATGACTCACTGTAAAGAAGCTTCTCATATCTGGTTTTCTGAATTAGAGCGAGTAGAAAAGGGGATATAGTCACGTTTCATACCCGAAATTTGACCAATTTTTCAATTAAGGAACTAAACTTAGAGATTAAGAATTTTAGTATTTGATTGAACTTATTATGGTTAGTGATACTATTTATTTTTTTGTTTATATAGAACGGTCTGAATGGTTTTTTTTTTTAACCCAATCATGGAGTACTGTGTGTTGCAAATGATTATTTTAATGAACATGTAAATAATAAAATGGCATCTAAAAAAACAAGTTAACACAAGCAGTAATCTAGTATTGATTAAAAAATATATTATCAATGAAATATCTTCATCACTATAATTATTTTGGATACATGATTGCTCATAATTGGTCAAAACAGCCAACTAAACAATTTCTCAATATAGAGTAAATATAGACTATGTAAATAATCTGAAAGTTTAATTTACCATTAAAATTTATAATCTAAATGATTAGGTAGCTAATTGGATAATTGATTAAAGTTTCTGTACAAAATATTACATTAGCCTGGAGAAAAGAAATGTAGTTGGCTTTTAGAGGTTGAAGGTTAAGCTTAACTTGGGTGGATGACATTTCTTAGGGGTTGTTTTCATGAAATTTCCCTATCGAATTTGCCCCTTGATATCTTAGAGCATATGAGATGAAGGCTTTGGGCTTGTCGTTCACCTTAGAATATCTTAGGCTGATATTGAGAGATTATTGGGCCTTATGTTGGTCTGACATGCTTAAAAGCAATTTCTAAAGCCTTGAAGAATCTATGTCTCTCTCTATCTATATATATATATATATATATTTTTAATAATATATATGCGATCAATTTCAAGTGGGGACTATTTATAAGAGTGGGGTGACGACAACCAAATTATGCTAAGAAGATTGACAAAATTATAGATATAAAAAGTGGGCACCTATGGATGACTACTACTTATAGATTTCATGAGAAATTATATCAAAAGACGATGAATTATTCTACAAGGGCTAACAATGACTTGAAAGATAAGTGTTTATTAAGATAACAACCTTTGATAAGCTCTATAAAAGAAAGAATATATTCTATAAGAATGATGGAAGTACAAAACCTAAATTGACGGGGTTAAAAATTGTTAATGATGAATCACTTGAAAAAATAGGAGTCATAACATTACTTACAAAGCCATTGACTTTTTTTTTCTCAATTTTCTTTTATTAAATAAGGTCATATAGTTCAATTAAAAAATTAAACAAACAAACAAATAAAAAAAAATTAGATAGATCACCCCAAAAACTTTCCAAACTACACAGTTTCCACCTTTCTTAAAAGTCAACAATTATATTTGAAAAACTATGGGTCCCACTTTCTATTTAAATTGGTTAATTAAGTGCAATTAAAAATTAAAAAAAAAATGCCATGCCACACACACACATACATATAGATATATTGATGGGGCAATATAGTCCCCTTTTCTCAAAAAAAAAAAAAAATATATATATATATATATATTTGCAAAATAAACATCTTTTAAAATATTCACAGTTTCTTTTAAAAGAATATTTGCTATGCTATATCATTTTCAATAATATTTTTATAATTATTAGCAAGCATTTTTACTATGCAATGGTTGATCAGTATTAAGTCTACATTGGTATCTTTATAATAACATCTAAAAAATACGTAACTTTTAGTACAATTAAAAAAAATTAAACAAATATGGCTAATCCCTAAATGTATCAATCTAAATGTGTACCATTTTAATTGATTTTGTGTATTTGGATGCTTTTTTTTATTTGAAAAAAAAAGTGATATTACCTTGTTAGTTAAAAAATAAGATGGGATATTTATTTATTTTTTATAATTTATCATATACATAAGATGAAATTAACATGTCACCATCAAATTGAAATAAAAATCAAACCAATCTGTATAATTTTTAAAAGTTTACAAGAGGTCATGCAATTTACCAAAGGAAAAAACAAAACTCACACTCTTTCTTTATTTACTCCCCACACTTTCAATTTAAAAACCCTAAACAACAAGAAACTCCTGCCTCCTCTTTTTTCCTCGTCCTTCTTACCAGATCGTTGATAACTCTCACCCCCTTGCAAATCCCTAACTTGCGACTCTCGAACCATGATCAACTTAACCTGAACTGGTTAGTAATCTTGTGAGCTTTTAGGGTTTAGTAGATATCTCCCTTTTTATGACTTTTTATGTGTTGTTTTTGGAGTTCCTATACATTGTATTTGTCATTACTACTTTTTATTTTGATGGACTGGACGGTGATAATATTATTCGGATGATGTGATTGTGTAGAAGACAGTCTCAGATTTGGTTATTTCGTTAACCTTGTTATTATGAATTCTTTATTGTTATTCCGCTTTTTTTTTCTCCTTTAACCAAACTTTATTGTTATACTTTGATTTTGTGTGTTTTGATATACTTATAATAGTTTTTTTTTATTACTAAAAAAACATCTTATGAAATCTCTTTTTAAAATTAAGTTTCCACCAATGTTTTCTTCCTAATTTTTAAAAATCATATGATGCCAAGTTCTTGAATCTCAATATATTTGTTATTCTTTGCATAAAACAATTTATCCTTTCACAAATTATATAGTTAAACAATCACTTTGCAACCTACTGGTCAATGCATTACAATCTATTCACCTAATCTAAACATTATATTCTGATTCCCTATCCACCTATGTTGAATGGTATAATACCATAAGTCATATCATTCTAGTTTATCCATTTTTATTTAGCCATTTTGTTCCGATGTTCTAACTATCTATGCTGAATTGTTATGATACCATAAGTCATTGCATTTTGATTTACCCTTTTAACTTGTTTGCTCTTTCTCTAGTTTGCAAGCTGTTCTTTTAATTCACTTTTTAGCCTATCATAATGAAGAGATATGTTTGTGAGCTCTTCTCTTTTGTGATGTTATATATATTACTCTCCAAGACCCCTAACTAAATTCTTAGTGTTGCTGGCATGTATAATCTCTCTAAAGTTTTCTTAGGAGAAATGTAAAAAATAAAAAGTCTTGATTTAATAATATGTGCTATTATTAAAAACATTATCTCTTAAAGATTCTTCTTAAAAAATATAACATCACAAAGAGAAAAGTGTAAAATAACAAGTAAAACAAAGAAAGCAAATAAAGGCTAAACCCTAACCTAGTTTCCAAATTTAAAATTTTCATTCAAGCCCACATTCCCTTCCTCATCTCTTATTCTTATTTGCTGGCAATCCTAAATTTGTCTTTCTCAGTTCTCATGCAGTTAAATATGAAGTGAGGTTATAGTGGTGTTGCAGCTGATTCAAAGTTTTGTATGCACATATCTAAAGTTATAACAACCTGTTATTCATATGGCTTGTTTCTATTAAGGCTCTATGGTCCATTGAAACAATGTAAAATCAAAATAGGTATTATAGCTGTATAGAAGTGTGGATTTGATGTATTTTTCTTTTAGATACATTTACTCCCTAACTTTGACCATAACAATCACTCTTCAAATCACACTTAATCTATAGTCTATGTTTTGATTTTAAATTGAAAGTATGTACGTAGATATTTTAATGCAATTGTTCAACACATGAATAAGACAAACTCTAAAAAAACATGGAAGAACAGCTAGAGGCTCTATTTACTACAAGCTTAAGTATACAATATTCTGGAAAAAAAAAAAAAAAGGAGTGTTATAAAACCATGAAGCAAATTGAAAATCTAATCACAAAACCACAAGTTTTCCCCACACTTCTTAAACTCCTTCGATTTAATTCTAAGCCCTTCAACTTCCAGCATCTAGCAACTTGAATTATTCAGAGGAAAATTTGCTTAACATTGGGCCATTCTCCCTTATGACTATAAGAAAGTCTTAAAGGTCATTTAATTGATAGCATCACCATGGAGAAGAGGAATGGTATTGTATCATATTTTGAATGTTATTGAGAGATATTATTGATAGTTTTATGCATACACTATTATTGTCCATTTCATTTTCTGATATTGGAAAAAAGTGTGTTTTTCCCTCATTTCACCATGAAGGCAGGTAGCTATAAATGTTATATGTGATAACGCAAAATATATGATTCCAGCAAGTGAATGGCCAAACTTAATAGCCATTTCTTATAAACTTAGCCAAAGTCACAAGAAGATGATGGACGGATGTTAATTATTAGTATCTCTATCTTTGGAGTTATGTTAATGAAATTCATTTTGTAAATACATGCTTTGGAATAATAGCAATTTTGCTTCTATTTAAGGTCGCTTCAATCATTTTCGGTTCTTTTTTCCAAAATGATCGATGGCACATTGATCCCACATTTTGAAGGATTAAATCATGTTTTGGTTGAGTTTATCGAAAATAAAAGTAACTATCATGTGGAAGTTGCCTCTCTTAAGTAATTTCTATCTTACTATTGTCTATCTTCCCCTTCTCCCTCATTTTTTTTTTAAATTTGTTGGTGATAAAGGACATTAAATGATAAATCTTACAAGTAAAAAACATTATATTTTTTAGTACACTAATGATGAAGAGAAACTGTGAGTATTATATCTATGAGTTATTTAGTATTTTTAGAAATATCTTCCTTTTCTTCAAGAGGGCAACATCCAACAATCTGTAAAAGTTGTCAAGATATTTATTTTTTTTCCCTTTAACAAAACTCTATTGTTATATTTTGATTTGTGTTGTTTTGATATACTTATAATAGTTTCTTTTTTACTATTAAAAAAAAGGCTACATTTTACGAAATCTCATTTCAAAACTAAGTTTCCACCAATGTTTTCTTCCCAATTTTCAAAAATTATATGATGTTGGGATCTTGAATCTCAATATTTGTTATTCTTTTCATAAACCAATTTAACCTTTAATAAATTATATAGTTAAATAATCACTTTGCAACGCACGAGTCAATACATTACGATCTATTCACCTAATCTAAACATTATTTTCTAATTCCCTATCCACCTATTTCAAATGCTATAATGCCATAAGTCATTACCTTTTGATTTAACCTTTTAACTTGTTTGCCTTTTCTCTAGATTGCAAGCTATTCTTTTAATCCACTTTTCAGCCCATCATAATAAGAGGTATGCTCATGAGTCACTCTCCTTCATGATTATATATACATATATATATATATATATGTATTATACTCTTCAAGACCATTAACTAGATCCTTAGTGTGCTATCATGTATAATCTCCAAAATTTTCTTAGAAGGAGTAATACCAAAAGTGTAAAGTCTTGATTTAATAATATGTGCTACTATTAAAACCTCAGCTCTTAAATATTCTCCTTGAAACATATAACATCACAAAGAGAGAAGAGCAAAATAAAAAGTAAAACAAAGAAAGCTAATAAAGACTAAACCCTAACTTAGTTATCAAATTTGAAATTTTCGTTCAAGCTCTATTTCCTTCCTCAGCTCTTATTCTTACTTGTTAGCAAATCCTAAATTTTCTATCTCAGTTCTCACATAGTTAGATACAAGGTGAGGTTATGGTGGTGGTGTGGCTGATTTAAAGTTTTGAATGCATGTATCTAAAATTAACATCTTATGTTTATAACAACTTATTATTCATATGGTTTGTATCTCTTTGGGCTCTATGGTTAACCAAATAATGTAAAATCAAAATAGGTATTATCGTTGTATAAAAGTGTGGATTTAATGTATTTTTCTTTTAGGTATATTTATTACCTAAATCTGACTGCAATAACCGCTCTTCAAATCACATTCAAACTATAGTATGTGTTTTGCTTTTAAATTGAAAGTATGTAAGTAGATATTTGTATGCAATTGTCTCAACAAAGGAAGAAAAACTTATCATTCCTTTTCTCTCTAGAAACATGGGAAACATGGAAGAGCAGCTAGAGGCTCTACTTACAACAAGCTTAAGGATACAATATTATGAAAAAAAGGAGTGTTATAAAGCCATGAAACAAATTGAAGATCTAGTCACAAACTATAAGTTTTTCCTACACTTCTTAAACTTCTTCGCTCTAACTTTAGCCCTCCAACTTTCGCCAACTAGTTGCCTCACTTATTCGGAGGAAAATTACTGAACATTAAGCCATTCGCCTAATGACTATAAATAAAGTCTTAAAATCCATTTAATTGATAGCATCACCATAGAGAAGAGGGATTGCATTGTGTTTTTTTTTTGGATGTTATTGAGATACATCATTGATAGTTTTATGCATACATATTATTGTCCATTTTATTTTCTAATATGGGAAAAAAATGTTTGTTTTTCCCTCAATTCACCACTAAAGTTAGTAGCTGCAAATGTTGCATAAAATTGTAAAATATGTGATTCTAGCAAGTGAATGGCCTAACTTAATAGCCATTTTGTATGAACTTAGCTAAGGTCTACAAGAAGATGATCAAGAGGTAAGTGAAGGCATATTAATTATTAGTATCTCTATCTCTAGAAGTACAAGAAGATCATCAAGACGTAAGTGGAGGGATATTAATTATTAGAGGTATGTTAATGAAATTTATTTTGTAAATACACTGGATTTAGATTGATAGCAATTTTGTTTCTATTTAAGGTCACTTCAGTATTTTTAATTCTTTATCCAAAATGGTCGATGGCACATTGATCCCACATTTTAAAGGATTAAATCATGTTTTGGTTGAGTTTATAAAAAATAAAAGTATTTATCATGTGAAAGTTGCCTCTCTTAAGTGATTTCTATCTCTACTATTGTCTATCTTCCCCTTCCCCTTCCTTTTCCCTTTTCCCTCGTTTTTTTTTTTTTAAAATTTGTTGGTGATGAAAGGACATTAACTGATAAATCTTACAAGTCAAAAACATCATTTTTGGAGTCAACTAATGATGAAGAGAAAGTGGTGAGTACTATATCTATGAGTTATTTAACATTTTTGCAAATATCTTTCTTTTCTTCAAGAGTGCAACATCTAACAATTTGTAACGTTGGCATGATAAACTAGCTTCACATCATGTGTGGTTCTAGTAAAAGTAATGGATCATTTTCAAATCCTAAATTTGTCTTTCTTAGTTCTCACACAGTTAGGTGTGGTTGATTTAAAGTTTTGTATACACATATCTAAAATTAACATCTTATGTTTATAACAACTTATTATCCATATGGTTTGTTTCTCTTTGGGCTCTATGGTTTATTGAAACAATGTAAAATCAAAATAGGTATTATAGTTGTATAGAAGTGTGGATTTGATGTATTTTTCTTTTAGGTACATTTACTCCCTAACTTTGATTGTAATAATCGCTCTTCAAATCACACAATCTATAGTCTATGTTTTGATTTTAAATTGAAAGTGTGTATATAAATATTTTAATGCAATTGTCTCAACACAGGAATAAGACAAACTCTAGGAAATATGGAAGAACAACTAGAGGCTCTATTTACTACAAGCTTAAGTATACAATATTCCTAAAAAAAAAAAAAAGAAGTGTTATAAAGCCATGAAGCAAATTGAAGATCTGTCACAAAACCACAAGTTTTCCCTACACTTCTTAAACTCATTCGCTCTAATTCTAAGCCCTTCAACTTTTGGCAGCTAGCTACCTTAATTATTCGAAGGAAAATTGCTCAACATTGGGCCATTCTCCCTTATGACTATAAGAAAGTATTAAAGGTCATTTAATTGATAGCATCACTATGGAGAAGAGGAATTGTATTGTATCATTTTTTTTATGTTATTGAGAGATATTATTGATAGTTTTATGCATACACTATTGTTGTCTATTTCATTTTCTGATATGGGAAAAAAAAAATGTTTTTCCCTCATTTCACCATTAAGGCGAGTAGCTGTAAATGCTATATGTGACAATGCAAAATATGTGATTCCAGCAAGTGAATGGCCAAACTTAATAGTCGTTTCGTATAAACTTAGCCAAAGTCCACAAGAAGATGAGGACGGATATTAATTATTAGTATCTCTATATTTGGAGGTATGTTAATAAGATTCATTTTGTAAATACATTGGCATTGGAATAATAGCAATTTTGCTTCTATTTAAGGTTGCTTCAATTATTTTCAGTTCTTTTTTCCAAAATGGTCGATGGCACATTGATCCCACATTTTGAAGGATTAAATCATGTTTTGGTTGAGTTTATCAAAAATAAAAGTAGCTATCA
Organism: Combretum micranthum; assembly: GCA_024138025.1. Lineage (NCBI taxonomy): Eukaryota > Viridiplantae > Streptophyta > Magnoliopsida > Myrtales > Combretaceae > Combretum > Combretum micranthum. The sequence goes on along the minus strand of JAMXBD010000247.1, from coordinate 1,008,281 downwards.
TGTGGAAGTTGCCTCTCTTAATTAATTTTTAGTTCAATATTGTCTATCTTCCCCTTCTCCCTCATTTTTTTTAAATTTGTTAGTGATAAAGGAACATTAATTGATAAATCTTGCAAGTTAGCGACATCATTTTTGGAGTCTACTAATGATGAAGAGAAAGTGATAAGTATTATATTTATGACTTCTTTAGCATTTTTGCAAATATTTCCTTTTCTTCAAGAGGGAAACATCCAACAATCTGTAAAAGTTGGCATGATAAAGTAGCTTCACATGGTGTATAGTTCTAATAAAAGTAACAGATCATTTTTCAATATTATATTTTGATAATTATCAGTATGGGAACTACAAATGTAAAATCTATTAATCATATATATAATACACACATTGTAACTTTTTTTTTTGTGGTTTTTAACTTTTGTTGTTGACACATTTACTTTTTAAATGGTTTAAATAATAGTCCTTAATCTTTATAGTGTGTTAACTTTTTGTTTTATAATTTGTGTTTAGTTTTAACTAAGTTGTAGCTTGGAAAACTGCTATACAGTTATTTTAGTTTCTTATTAATTTATTTTTTTGAATCTTGATTACATGCAACAATTTTGTTTAACATTATTAGTTTTTTCATTTAAGATATTGTTTTTGTGTTAACTTTTGCTTATATTGGAATTATTTGTCTTTGTAGAACAATTTTCGCAAATTTACCAGGTAGATTTTGGATATGTCAATAAGATGCTTGGATCTTCAAATGGAGGATTTAGTTCTTATTACCTTTGAAATTTTTGATGAGGTGATCAAAATTCCTACCCTTTTGCTTGACGACTTACGTAAATCAATTGTGTCATATTCACAAATTGCAGGCTTGATTGCAGGGCTTTTGTTTTAGGTTAGAAATGAACATTTTCATATAGAGTTGTTAATTGAAGAGAGAAAAAATACTCAAAAAAGATGCTATAATCAACCAACTTTTTATGTGATACTATTTCGGAGTTAAAGTGCCTTGGGTACTTGAATTGATCAATTTTCTTTTCAGATGTTTTTTTTTTCACATTGTGTATTGATCATTATCTATGTTTTGTTTGCATTTTCAACCTATTCATACAAATTATTGGCCTGTTAAATATAAGTTCGATGTTTTAACAAAGTATGATCTGTTTGGTGTTATCTTACTCTTCATGTGCAACATGTTTGAGATATCAATAGAATGGGATAAAGTTGAAATTCAGGAATTTGATACATATGTGAACAATTTCTTTAAGCTAATAACTAATGAGCATCAAGTGGATGTGTTTCCCCCTGTGTTTTTATTTACTTCCATAAACTTGCTTGAAATTCCTTCCATAGGTGTTCAAAAATCTACAAATCCTCAAAACCTATGAGCAAATTTGAAAGCATTAGGATAGCTTGCAAGCACTTATCCTAGAAGATGAAACATAATTTGGAATCAGGTCTTGAAATGATATCCATTGGCTTTTAACATCCAGATGAAGTTGGCAAAAATGTTGCATTAGATGCATGGTTAGAATTTTGTGACTATTTGGAGTCTAATGCTGCATCTTATTATTCTAGTGTTCTTCTTTACATTATGGATATTATCAATAATGCAACAAGTGTGCTATAGGTTTGTAACATGAATAATAACTTTTTTTTCATATTATTTAATATGAGTTGTAAAATTAAAGTATTTGATATTTGTAGGAATATTTTCTTGATGCATAAGCAAAGTGGTGTGAGAATATAAGAGAGAAAATTCTCCCCTTTCTTGATCCTATAATGAGCACGTTACTTAATATAGACGAAGGCTATGAATCGTATGTAGTAAACTAATGCTTGGTATGAAACTATATATGACATTAACTATAATAATAAAGTATTGGCTAATAAGGAATTTTTAAGTTCTAATACCTACATTTATTTGCAAATTATAATTGCAACCATAGTAATGGCTCTGTGCACAAAGTTGCTAAGCTTCTATTAGTAGTGTTAGTACTATACTATAAATTTCAGCCGTATTGAAAAAAAAAAGAGTGCAATCTCCTTTGTGTCAACTTCTTTTTCCTCATCTGTTTAGAATTTTCTCTTCAAGAAAGTGATTTCTAATTTTTAAATTTGCTATTATGTGGATAGTGTTAAACAAGTGCTTATCGTACATTTTGCCTGGTTTCTTAGAAGTTCTTCCATTGAAGGAAGATCATGCGAATATAGGATTTTCATTTGGTAAAATTCTAATAGATGAGGAAAAAGAAGGCTGATTCAACAAAAACCTTATACTTTTTTTTTCAAATACGGCTAAAATTTATGGTATAAGTACTAACACTACTAGTAGATGCTTGAGCAGCAACTTCCTTGTTACACAAAATCATTGCTACAGCTACAATTCCAATTTGCAAATAAATGCAGGTATTACAACTTAAAAAATTCCTTATCAACTAATATGTATTATTGTAGTTAGTCATATATAGTTTCATACCAAGCATTGGTTTAGCACATACGAATCGTAGCCTTCGTCTATCTTAAGTGACGTGCTCATTACAGGATCAAAAAGGGGAGAATTTCCTAACCCATCTTCTTACACATCGTTGCTAATGTACTAAGAACTATTCTGCAAATATCAAATACTTTAATTTTATAAGTCATGTTAAATTAATATGAAAAGAATTTTATTATTCATGTTATGAACCTATAGCATACTGTTGTTTGCTTGATAATATCCATATGTAAAGAAGAACATTAGAATATCATTTAGATGTTAAAAGCCAATAAATATCATTTTAAGACTGAATCCAAATTCTGTTTCGTCTCCATAGGGTAAGTGCTTGCAAGCAATCCTAGTGCCTTCAAAGCTACTCATAGATTTTTAGATTAGTAGATTGTTAAACACCAATGGAAGGAATTCTAAGCAAGTTTATGGAAGCAAATAAAAACGCAGGTGAAAACATATCCACCTGATGCTCATTAGCTCTTAGCTTAAGGAAATTGTTCACATAGATATCGAATTCTGAATTTCAACTTCGACCCAATCTATTAATGTCTTCAATATATTGCACACAAAGAGTAAGATCACACCAACGCGATCATACCTTGTCAAAACATTGAACTTATATTTAATGAGCCAATAATTTATAAGGATAGGCTGAAAATGCAAACAAAACATAGATAATGATCAGTACACAAGGTGAAAAAAATCCAAAAGGCAAATTGATTAAATCAAGTACCTAAGGCATTTTAGCTACGAAATAGTAATACATAAAAAGTTGGTTGACTATAGCATAATGTCATTTGGTTTTTTTCCTTTTTCCCCTTCAATTAACAACTCCAAAGAAAGAGGGATAATGTTCATTTCTAACCTCAAATGGAAACCCTGCAATCACGCCTACGATATGTGAATATGACACAATTGATCTAACCAAGTCATCAAGCAAAAGGGCAAGTGTTTCGATCACCTCATCAAAAATTTCAAAGGCAATAAGACCTAAATCCTCCATTTGAAGATCAAACCATCTTATTAACATATCCAAAATCAACTTGGAAAATTTGAAAAAATTATTCTACACAAAGACAAATAATTACAATATAAGCAAAAGTTAACACTAAAACAGTATCCCAAATGAAAAAACTATAATCACGTTAAATAAAATTGTTGCATGGTGCAAGATTAAAAAAATAAATTAATAAGAAACTAAAATAACTTTATAGCAAGCTTTCCAAGCTATAACTTAGTTTAAACTAAACACAAATTATAAAACGAAGAGTTAACACACTATAAAGATTAAGGACTATCAATTAAACTATTCAAAATATAAATGTGTCAACAACAAAAGTTAAAAAGCCATAAAAAAAGTTATAATGTGTGGTAATATATATATGATCAATAAATTTTACATTTATAGTCCCATACTGATAATTATCAAAATATAATATTGAATATGATCCATTTCTTTTACTAGAACCACAAATGATGTGAAGCGAGTTTATCATGCCAACTGTTACAAATTGTTGGGTGTTGCCCTCTTGAAGAAAAGGAAGATATTTGCAAAAATGTTAAATAACTCATAGATATAATACTCACCACTTTCTCTTCATCATTAGTGGACTCCAAAAATGATGTTTTTGACTTGTAAGATTTATCAGTTAATGTCCTTTTATCACCAACAAATTTAAAAAAAAATGAGGAAGGGGAAAAGGGAAGGGGAAAGGGAAGGGGAAGATAGACAATAGTAGAGATACAAATTACTTAAGAGAGGCAACTTTCACATGATAGCTACTTTTTTTTTTTTTTGATAATCTCAACCAAAACATGATTTAATCCTTCAAAATGTGGGATCAATATGCCATCGACCATTTTGGATAAAGAATTAAAAATATTGAGATGACCTTAAATAGAAACAAAATTACTATTAGTCCAAAGCCAATGTATTTACAAAATGAATTTTGAACATACCTCTAGAGATAGAGATATAATAATTAATATCCCTCCACTTAATTCTTGATCATCTTCTCGTAGACCTTGGCTAAGTTCATACAAAATGGCTATTAAGTTAGGCCATTCACTGCTAGAATCACATATTTTGCAATTTTACATGCATCATTTGTAGTTACTAACCTTAGTGGTGAACTAAGGGAAAAACAACCCTTTTTTTTCCATATTAGAAAATGAAATGGACAATAATAGTGTATGCATAAAACTATCAATGATGTATCTCAATAACATCCAAAAAAATAATACAATACAATCCCTCTTCTCTATGGTGATGTATCAATTAAATGAAATTTAGGACTATATTTATAGTCATTAGGGAGAATGGCCTAATGTTCAGTAATTTTCCTCCGAATAAATGAGGCAACTAGTTGTTGAAAGTTGGAGGGCTTAAAGTTAGAATGAAGTTTAAGAAGTGTAGGAAAACTTGTAATTTGTGACTAGATCTTCAATTGTTTCATGGCTTTATAACACTCCTTTTTTTTTTTCCAGAATATTGTATGCTTAAGGTTGTGGTAAGTAGAGCCTCTAGCTATTCTTCCATGTTTCCCATGTTTCTAGAGAGAAAAGGAGTGATAAGTTTATCTTCTTGTGTTGAGTCAATTGCATACAAAATATCTATTTACATACTTTCAATTTAAGATCAAAACACATACTATAGTTTGAATGTGATTTGAAGAGCGATTGTTGTAGTCAGATTTAGGTAATAAATATACGCAAAAAGAAAAATACATCAAATCCACACTTTTATACAACGATAATATCTATTTTTATTTTAAATTGTTTCGGTTAACCATAGAGCTCAAAGAGAAACAAACCATATGGATAATAAGTTGTTATAAACATAAGATGGCAATTTTAGATATGAGTATACAAAACCTTAAATCTGCCACACCACCACCGTAACCTCACCTTGAATCTAACTATGTGAGAACTAAGAAAGACAAATTTAGGATTTGCTAGCAAATAGAAAGTGCAAACAAGTTAAAAGGGTAAATCAAAATGTAATGACTTATGGTATCATAACAATTCAACATTGGTGGTTAGAAAATCAGAACAACATGGCTAAATCGAAATGGATAAACTAGAATGTAATGACTTATGGCATTATAGCATTCGAAATAGATGGACAGGGAATTAGAAAATAATGTTTAGATTAGGTAGATAGTTCGTAATGTATTGACTCGTGGGTTGCAAAGTGATTATTAACTATATAATTTATGAAAGGTTAAATTGGTTTATGAAAAGAATAACAAATATATTGAGATTCAAGAACTTGGCATCATATGATCTTTAAAAATTGGGAAGAAAACATTGGTGGAAACTTAGTTTTGAAACAAGATTCCATAAGATGTGGCCTTTTTTTTAATAGTAAAAAAGAAAGTTTATAAGTATATCAAAACAACACAAATCAAAGTATAACAATAAAGTTTTGTTAAAGGGAGAAAATGAAATGTCAATAAAGAATTCATAATAATAGGGTTAACCAAATAACCAAATCTAAGACTGTCTTCTACACAATCACATCATCCAAATAATATTATCACCATCCCGTCCATCAAAATAAAAAGTAGCAATGACAAATACAATATATAGGAACTCCAAAAATAACACATAAAAGATATAAAAAAGAGATATTTGCTAAATCCTAAAAACCCACTAGATTACTAACCAGCTAAAGTCAAGTTGATCATGGTTTGAGAGTCGTGGGTTAGGGATTTGCAAGGGGGTAAAGGTTAATGACGATTTGACGAGGAGGAGGAGGGAAAAAGAGGAGGTTAGGATTTGGTGATTTTTTAGGGTTTTTGAAATTTGAAGAGGGAGGAGAAAAGAAAGAGAGTGTATGACTTTTGTTTTTGGTTTTGTTTTATTCCTTTGGTGAGTTAGATGATTCCATGGTAATTTCATCTTATGTATATGATAAATTATAAATATATAATATATATATATATCACATCATATTTTTTCAGCTAACAAGGTAATATCATTTTTTTTTAAAAGCAGCCAAATACATACACAAAATCAATTAAAATGGTACACATTTAGATTGATGCATTTTGGGGATTAGCTATATTTGTTTAATTTTTTTTTTTAAGTTGCACTAAAAGTGACGTATTTTTTAAATGTTATTATAGAGATACCAACATAGACTTAATACCAACCAACCATTGCATAGTAAAAATGGTTGTTAATAATTACAAAATTATTATTGAAAATGACATATTATAAAAAATATTCTTTTAAAAGAAAATGTGAATATTTTAAAAGATGCTCTTATGTTCCACGTGCAAATACTCCACTTTAGTCCATGAATTACCTTCTTTGTTTTATGCTTGATGTTGGAAACATTTCCGTACCTTCTGACATGGACTGAAGTGGAGTATTTGCACGTAGAACATATAAGTACGGTAGAGCCTGCCGAATGAATAAAAACAAATGAAGTGAATGATCATATAAGTTTCTCCCAAATACCCAAGACTAGTAGAGAATGGCACTAGTGCATCTTCACAGCTCCAAAGAGAACATTTCAATCAAGGTATAATAATTTACCAAGGATGTGGATTTAAAACGATCACTAATTGATGCCCATTACACCTTTGTATTATCATTTAATTTAGATTTACTCGCAACAATTTATGAGATTTGAGATATTGTTCATTGGTTTAATTTATGACTCAATTCACATTTGTTTTCCTTAGAGAGAGAGAGAGTCCTTTGAATCATAACCCAAGCAAATGTAAATAGCTTTAGCACCTTGCTATCAGTAAACCAGTCCATGATAACAAAAGCAAATACATATAATCACCTTATGTACATGCAAGCAAGTTTTCTAACTAGCTGGAGTTGAGCCATAAATCGTAATAACAAGCGACCTTTTCACCTATATGTCGATAAATATGTCAATAAAAAACAAAAAGCAATCAGCCAAACCACCACTTCCTAAAAACGTGAGGAAAAAAATTTCCTTTTTCTTATTAATTCTCAGCTTTTCAAGGGCTTAAATAGCCAAACAATTACATACTAGTCAATCTATACAATTAAGAGCCTATAAGTACAACATTTTGAAAAAAAGATCTTAAAAAATAAACGATTTCTTATAGCTAATATCTTTGACTTTCCAAAACTCCCCCTCAAGTTGGCATGAAAATATCTTTTAATGCCAACTTGAAAATTAGGCTATCAAATTGTTTTTTGCGAAGACCTTTAGTCAAGATATCTGCTGTTTGGTTACTAGAAGGAACATACACCAACCAGATCTCCTCTCTATCAATTTTTTTTCTATCTCCACATGTTTTGTTCACATTCCAACTAAGTTTCGGTCAAAATTGGATCCCAAATATGAAAAATGCATTTTTATTGGATGTGCTCCTAATAAAAAGGGATACAAGTGTTTTAATCTTATCCTAAAGAAAACCTACATAAGTATGGATGTGATCTTCATGGAAAAAATACCATTTTTCAACAAAAATCAACTTCAGCAGGAGTATGGCCTAGATGAAGATGATTTTTGGCAAGTATCTCAACCATTGCCTAAAATGATTTTAGCACCAAATGTTTTTAATGAACAAGAACAAGAAAAACAGGAAAATGAGGGTGATCTTAGTCGATAGATACTCGAAGTGATTTTACCTAATACAGGGGGAGAAATATTGCAGAAATCTGTAACTGAGCCTCTGGTTTGTTCTAGGAAAGGGTTTCATAAAAGGAAGACAGTTTAAATTGACTTTAGCTCTTTCCCAAATTCAAGAACCGAGTGAAGGTCTCTAAGAAACACAGGTAATTCCAAACCTTGACCCATTTTCATATCTACAGAAGCTCAAGATCCGAATGTCGTAGGTTTGGATCTTCCAATAGCCATAGAAAAGGAGTCCATTCCTGTACAACAAAACATCCCATTGCAAAATATTTGTCTTATCAAAAAATCTCACACAAGCACAAAACTTTTTTGTCAAAAATCTCTAACTTGTCTGAACCAAGAACAATATAGGAAGCACTCAGTAATCCGGCTTGGAAGTTAGCGGTTAAGGAGGCGATGGATGCTCTTTTGAAAAATGGGACTTGGAAGTTGTTGATTTGCCAAAGGACAAGACCACTGTAGGATTCAAGTGGGTTTTTTCTCTAAAATGCAAGGTTGATGGAAGTGTAAAAAGATACAAAGCACGACTTGTGGCAAATTGGTTCGCTCAAACTTTCAGGAGACGTTTGCCCTAGTAGCTAAGATAAATTCGATTCGTGTCCTTCTGTTCATAACAGTAAATCGTAATTGACCTCTGCATCAACTTGATCTAAAATATGATTTTTTGAGTGGTGAATTGGAAGAAGAAGTGTTTATAGATCTCCCACAAGGCTTTGAGAAGAGGTTTGGTAAGAATAAGGTTTGCAAATTGAAGAAATCCTTGTATGGATTCAACCAATCTCTTCGAGCTTGGTTTGAAAGGTTTAGGATGGTCATTAAAAGATATGGATATTCTTAGAGTCAAGCTAATCATACTTGGTTCTAAAACATTTAGGGACAAGTAAATTGGCTATACTCATTGACTATGTCGATGATACTATTCTTACTGGTGATGATGTTAAGGAAATTGAGGCATTAAAAGGAAATATTTCCTCGGTATTGAGTTTACTAGATCAAAGGAGGGGATATTTATCAATCGACGAAAATATGTACTTGACCGACTCAGCGAAACTAATATGCTTGGATGTAGGGCAGCTAAGACCCCAATTGAACCCAATAAGAAACTACAAGTAACTGATACAGTTGACGGTGTTAATAGAGAACAATATCAGAGATTTGTGGGAAGATTAATCTACCTCTCACACATTCGCCCTGATATTGCCTTCGCCATCAGTGTCGTAAACCAATGTATGCACTTTCCAAACTTCGAACACTTAGATGTTGTCTATCGAATTCTCAGGTACCTAAAGGGGACTCCTAGAAGAGGACTACTATTAAAAAATCATAAGCTCCTACAGATAGAGGCATTTATAGATGTAGATTGGCTAGGAGTGTAACAGACAAACGATTTACTTCAGAATGCTCCACCTTCGTAGGAGGAAACTTTGTGACCTAGAGAAGTAAGAAGCAAAGTGTTGGATAAATAGTGCAGAAGCTGAGTTTAGATTTGTGGCTCATTAATTTTGTGAAGTTTAGTATTAAAGAATTCTTGAAGAACTGAAGATTTTTACCCCACTACCGATTAAAGTGTACTGCGATAATAAATCAATAATTACCATTGCTTATAACCCAATTCTTCATGATCGGACAGAGCATGTGAAGATAGACAAGCACTTTATCAAATAAAAAATTGATAGAGGAGAGATTTGTATGTTGTATGTTCCTTCTAGTAACCAAACAATAGATATCTTGACTAAAGGTCTTCACAAAAACAATTTGACAGTTTGATTTTTAAGTTGGCATTAAAAGATATTTTCATGCCAACTTGAGGAGAGTTTTGGAAAGTCAAAGATATTATGTTAGAAAGTCTAAGATATTAGTAGTATATAGCTATGTGTATTAGCTGTAGGAAAATTGTTTATTTATATTTTTTTTTTGGTAAAACAGAGGAGCACAACTAATACCATAAAAAGGAGGAAAAAAGTTTTTCTTTTTTCTTATTAATTTTTAGCTTTTCAAGGGCTTAAATAGCCAAACAATTACATACTAGTCAATATGTACAATTAAGACCCTATAAATGCAATCTCCGAAAATAATATATATATATATAATATATATACGTTTGACTTTCCAACACTTCTATTCTCTCCCACACATATTTCCACTATCATTAAATTTACTAAAAAAAAAAAAAGGTGGCTTGCAATAATAAATAGCTGGAATAATTTTTGTTTGACGGATTATATTGATGACTGTTAATAAATTATTAGAAAATTTCATGGCCATGTAATTTATAGGATTAAGGGTGAAAAAAAATTTAAAAATACCATTGTCTCGTAAATAATTCAAAAATAGGCATATTAAACTCATTTTTTCCCAAGAGATAAGTATATATCATAATATATATATATATATAATATATTATATTAGATTAAAACTCGTTTCTTTTCCTTTGCACTAATTTTGCCTTTCTAAGAGATGAAAATTCCATGCAATAAATTTTTTATTTGAAGTCACGCTTTCAATGTAGCTTATTGCAATAGTTTGTCTTAGATCTTGATTATAGAAGACCAATCTTAATTATATAAAACCATTGAATAAATGGTATTCTAAAAGTAAACCAAATGTAAACTGGTTTTCGGTAGTAACTTAATAGAAATAACTTTTAATGCAGGAAAATATTGCACTATTTATTTTCAAATTATACTAAAGAAGTAGCCAAAACTACACTATTTATTTTCAAAAGTAATCAAGTTCCTAAGAGTTGGAGATTTTGTTTCGGTCAATTTTTTTTTAAAATTTTTTTATCGGAATTGATTGAGACTATAAAAAATTTTCATTATACACTGCTTTCTTAGACTCACACACACCACTGGATGAATCAGCTGATATGGTAAACAGACTTGATATGTACCATGAGTGGGTTGATAATTAGGTATAACAATAAAAAGATACCTTATTAAAATAAATATTTTAATAATATTATCTGCATTCTGCCTACAAATGTTCCATTTTTTGTAGGAATTCATAAGCTAGCTACAATTACATCAGTAGGAGACAAATAAAGCATATTTCAGCCACAGCACCAGTACAAAAAAAAACAAAAACAATATCCCTGAGATGGTAGCACAAGCAATTAGCAAGCTTGGGCTAGATGCAACTGTGTGCATGTTTGATATGAAATATGCTAAATTGATCATACATACACTCCGATGCATCAATTCCTAAAAAAGCTTCAAATCCTGCAACATTTCCATCAGATAAATACATCAGACATCAATGCAATCAAATATTACCCTCAAGACTAGAAATTATATCGCTACTTGTTAAGCTTTAAATCTCAAGGGGCATTCTGATTCTATAATAGTAAAAATGCTATAGCAAATTACAAATCATCCTCAAAACTAGTAGTCAGGTTTCGGAAAGACTCTAAAGTGTCCTATCTCATCTTGGTAACTTTATTTTATACAAAACTTAATTATCACAAGGAAGACTGACAACCTTTCCAAATATTAGCCAACATATCCCATCCTTGGCCTTTGAGCAATTTTCGATCATCACATAAGCTGGCCATTTATCATATTGCAAAGTCTTATGAATGTATATTTTAGAATTTACCAGAATTAAATAGAAATCTATTTTTAAATCATACAAGTTGATCACTGGCAATTGACTACTATAAAATGCAACAGCAAGCCACAAACTAGCCAACATACCTGTGAACCAACCACCCATTTTCCATCAATCCATTCTTGATGCTTTCTTAACTCAGAGTGCTGGAATTCCAGTTCTTCCTTGGAGTCTCTGAAGAAAACCACATACCTTGAGCTGTCGAGGACCTTAGAGATCACACCAACCCACCAACCATCATTGTACAAAGCATCAACTTCTTCAAACAAATTAAATGGACTGTCAACTGCAATCTCTGGAGGACAAGGCCTAATGTTCATAGCACTGAACTCTTCCTTGAGAAAATCCGTATCATCATCATTTCTTAGGCTTTGATACTCTACCATGTAATTTCCATTTTCCAATGCCTCGAGTACCGTTCCTACAAACCACGCACCATCATATCCATCTTCATCACTGGTTACCTCAACTAAGCTCCCCTTAACAAACACATTTTCCCTTTGCTCAACCTTCTCAATTGAAACTGGAGCTGTCTGAGTCTAAAATATTTTACACTTATAAGAATAAATGAACACAATTCACAAACATAAATACTTTCACATTGTCATAGTAGCATTCCTGGCAATGAAGAAGGATAGTCCATAGAGGTCATGCATTGACTATACACACCTAAAAAAATTTGCATTCTAGGACACATTTTGTGTTTCAATAATGGATAGCTAGCAATAAGGAGATTTCTTCTATTAACAACATGCTATCGAGATTTCATTGGGAACTTGTGTGTGCCAAAGAAGCAGTTTTCAATGTTTTTAATAGGCCAAGGACCACAGCAACATCGTAGGCACTTCTAGAATCCGCACCATAATTTGTTCTTGAAACTGATGTAACACATTTAGGCTTTGGGGCTTCAGGCCATGAAATATGATGGATAGATCAGTTGCTCAGTATACGATAAGGAGGTTAACATTTTAGGTATCCTCATGGCCGTCACCAAGTGGAAGCACTACTTGCAAGCTAAATCTTTTATCATTAACACAAGCCATAAGAGCTGGCATACGTGTAAGAATACAAAAATATCAACTGAGGTACAGCCGTATGGTCTCATCTGCCGAATCCAAAATGCTTTTCAAGAAGGAATATTTCAATTGAGAAAGAAGCCATTACCACTGTAGTCCTAAATTGGATTTGTAAATTTGGCTAGTCATAAATGAGCCAGAAAAGCATATATGTTTATACCATAAGGTCGGATGTAATTTGAGGGGAAAAAAAAAAAATCATCATGGCTGTCCTCTAGGAAGGCAGATGGCTAGACATCTAGTACCTACTAAAGATGATTTACCAGCCTGGAGCAAAGAGACAAATTTATGAGAATGTCAAGAACTCTGAAGTATGGGGTGTGTAAGGATGAGACTTAGGCCTATTACAACCAGTCCCCATTTTAGTGCAAGTACAAACAAAAGTCAACATGGCATTTTACTATAGGACTGGCTAAATAGGAGTTGACACTATACTAGTGATCATTGACCAGTAAAAGGATACGCAGATTGTACATTCCCGTCTCATCCCTTCCTCCTTTTATCCATCAAATAATGACTTCAAATAAGACAAGTTCATCACTGGTAATGCTGGCAAGGACTACTCAAGCAACTGGGGAATGTGTGTTAGATGGTTGTAATAGCCATCAAAAAGGATGTGTTAGATTGTTGCAATGTTGGTAATGCTGCAACCATTCAATAATTTACTTATTTATTGGATAGGTAAGAAAATTCGCTGGTAAAGGAACAATTTTGATGCGTTAGATGGTTGTAGTAGCCATAACTGCAGTAATGTGGGGGGAAAAAAGAATAAGAAAGCTGAGAAGGAAAGACTAAGAAAGCTCAATGGTGCTTCCAAAAAGGATAATGGCACCTAAGGACTATGAATCCTGTTAAGAGTTAGTTGACATGAAGGGCATCATGATAGCATCAACCGTATCAACTGGCACACGTAGAGAAAATTCTTCAGTGTGTTCCCTTATGGACTAAAGTTCTTCCATCAAGGGAGATTGTTTTCTCATGTCGTAATTTGAAAACGTCCATATAGTAACTCATAAAGATACCAATTTTGTAGCAATTAATAAATTCCATTTTGCATGAGATGAGTTCTTGTATTACCATTTAAAAAAAAAAAAAAAGCTAAGAAAATCAAAGTTCCAGTTCAGCAAATAGAAAGGAGGTGCAAAATGTAGCATGCTGTACAGACAACTCACAAAAGAAACAGAACCGGCTCGGGCTAAGCTTCACTAGAAATGATGTATCGCGTGTAGAGACGAGTGATGAATGTAAAAAACCAACATGCCCTCGGATTCTTATTCACTTGTTCCTACCCTGCATTCTTTTTCGAACCAACTCCTCCAGTCTTTTTCAGCTAATCCAACCAACTACAATCTATCACCCAATTCAACCTAGCACCCATAAAAGAAAGTCCCAAGCTTTATATCAAGAAAACGGATTCAATTATTATCAATTAGTTTTTCAAGATTTTCCATATTGGCTATAACCTATATAAACAAGCATTACTACTTCCTGTACAAGACCCACTACTCAAAACCATAACCAGACACAATAAAAGGAAAATGAACATAAACAGAAGCATAAAAACATACACCGGCATGAAAAGATTCCAACTTTATAGGAAATTTGCATAAAGATCGCAACTTTAATGATTTAAAAGAAAAAATAAGGAAGTGGGGTTTGTTTTACAATCACCTGGTCAACATCCATTTGGAACGTGGGTATAAAAGTCCCACCCTTGGAAAGTAGTTTTTACTTCAAACACAGCGTAGGTCTAGTACTTGTTTCTGCTTTTATGGGGTTTTGGTCCTACTGAAAGGGAGTGACAGGAGTTCTGTTCTTGGCCAGCTTTTACCTATACATGAGAGGAAAGATATGATTTTATATATATACTGATTAATTTTTCAAAATTTAGGGGTTTGTTTTTTCAATCACATTATTTGGCAAGAAAAAAAGTGCGTAAAAGTTCTTACTTATTTATTGTTATAATAAAAACTGTTGTATTAAATATTAATAAATTGCAAATACACAAAAAAAATAGTTCCTCTATATATATGTTTGATCTTTTTAATTTTTAAATCAAGTGTTTAGACCTATTTTTTTATTTTTTAAATGTATATTGAAATCCTAATTTTCTATTTTGATATTGATAAAATAAGTAAAAAATAACAAGTTTCATTTCTTAATTAGTTATAAATGGACAATATTGTTATTAGGGAAAGAAAGCAGATTTTTCTTTTTTAACTTTTCTCTATTAGTTGGGGTCATTATGCGCAGTTTAAAAAAAAAAGGAAGAAGATAAATGCAAATAAAAGAGATATAAAAGATCTATTTACAATTTTTGTTGTATTATCTATACTATTAAAACAAAACGATCTTTTTGGTGTCTTTAATGTAAATGTTTTTAATATAATGACTTTAGTATATAGGCATAAAATATTTTTCATATCCCTGAAATCATGAAAATTAAAAAGAGTTTGAATATAATTAAATAAAGATTGAATATAGTCTTTTTCTTTTTTAGCATATGGAAACAAAATATTTTTGGTATCCTTGAAATCATGAAATCAAATAAGGTTTTAAATAGAATTAAATAAGGGTTGAATAGACATAGTCTTTTCCGCTTAAAATATTTTTAGTATTCCTAAAATCATGAAAATAAATAGGGTTTGAATATAATTAAATAAGACTTGAACAGACAGTCTTTTTCTTGAAATATTTTTCATATCCTTGAAATCATGAAATTAAATAGGGTTTGAATAAAATTAAATATAGATTGAATAGACATAGTCTTTTCCTTTTTTAGTCTAAGCATGTATCTTTATATATAGATCTAAACCTCTAATTAGACATCACCACGGGGGCGGTTCGAACCGGGAACCGCCCCCGAACCGTCACCGGCGGTTCCTTACCCGAGAACCGCCCTATCAGTGATGGTTCCGAACCATTCAAGGAACTGCCGGAACCGACGGATCCAAACGGTTAGGCGTGGTGGAACCGGTGGTTCAACCGGGTTCGGAACCGCTATTCTGGACCCGGAACCGGCAGTTCCAACTCGCCAAATATGTGAATTAAAAAAAAAAAAAGCTGGGAACGAAACAGAAAAAAAGGAAAAAAAGGACCGTGGGGCATGGGGTAGGGGTTGTAGGGGGTGGGTAGGGGCCAAGGCCAAGGGGCAGTTTTTTTAAAAAAAAAAGAAAAAAACAAAACAAAACAACAGAAACAGGAAAGAAAGGAGTGTGGGGGTAGAAGGGGTGTAGGGGGGGTAGGGGGGTGAGGGGTGGTAGGGGCCAGAGGGCAGATTTAAAAAAAAAAAAAACAAAACAAACAATAGAAGTAAATATTATCGGCAATGAAAATAAAGAAATGAGGAGGGGGGTCTTGCACCGTGCAGCGTTATGTCCGAAAAAAATAAGCAAAACAACAAAATCACCAAAAGTTGGAGAGTTGAAAAATTATCAACGGCTGGAGAAAGTTGGAGAGTTAAATCAGACAACTTATTTTTTGATATTTTACGCACGTAACGAGCTCTATAAATATAAGAGTTTGATTCAAAAAACTACGAAACATTCAAAAGCTTGTAACCACCTTCACAGATTGAGTTTTGCTAAATTATCAACCATTCCCGTATTTTAAAAATATAAGACATTCCTGTGTTTGATATTGCTTGTTATTTTGTAAACTATCTTGCACGAGGGGATTACCCAGCAACATTTATTTATCGTGTTTGCTCTTAAATTTTCAATTTTTCTAATACTACAACTCACATTAGTACGTACTCGTTGTTTATAAAAGGACTAGATGGCTTCCTTTTTCTTTGGTGGTTCATCAAAAAAATCTACAAAGAAAGACAAATTAAAGGCGAAAATACCCAAGTGCCAACAAGAGCCTACTATCAATGTAGATAAGGATGCTGACTGCTATAACTTTAATGGGCCTCGGGTATCCGACTTTGATTTCACACCTGAACAATTCCCTCTGGTTCCACCAGGTTTCGAGACAGTCAATCCAGTTTACCATCAACAAGAGGATGATGATAATGATCCCAAGATCCGGAAATGGAAAAACTACCACAACATGAAGCCGAGGATTATGGCGGTTTGGGTGAAGAAATACACCCCTCCATTGAGACAAATCCATCCACAAAGCCACCTCGACCATATAAGTCTAATATGTTCACTAAACATTTTAGGAAGGTCGAAGGGCCAGATGGGAAGACTAGGGTGCATTGCAATTATTGCAACGCAAACTATGCCTTTTCCAAGGGAGATGGATATGGTAATCTTTCCAAACATCTAAAGTCAAAGCATCCTAGTGAGTATGGTTTGGATCCATCACAACAACAAATATCACGATCGAGTTCCAAGAAAGAAGCAAGGTTGTGGCATTTCAATGAAGAACAAAATCGTGATGCCATGGTGCAAATGATAAGCGGGTTGCATTTGGGTTTTAATGCAAGCGAAAATACAGATCTTGTCTATTGCCACTAAGAAACTTTGCAGCCACAAGCACCTAAATGGAGTGCTACGACAATGAAACGACATTGTCTAAAAATGTACCACAAGGGTAAGGGACAGCTCCAAGCAACTTTTTCTAATCTCGATACATATGTGTCCATCTGTTCTGACATTTGGATTGATAGATGGGGTGAAAGTTCGTATATGGGGATTACATCTCATTAGATTGATAGACATTAAATAATGCAAAAGAGATTAATTGCATTACGAAAAATGGATGGATCCCATACAGCTCAAAACATATATGCCACAATACGAACAATTCTTTCAATAGGATTCGATAATGCTGTAGCAAATACAGCAAGTATTTCTGATCTTCAGTCGTTATGCCAACCAACGCTTGGGGGTACCTTTTTCCACATAAGATGTGCATGTCACATCTTGAATTTATGTGTGAAAGATGGAATGGATTCTTTAAAAATCCGTACATCTCCCATAAAAGCTGTGGTTGACTTCATTACCGACCATCCATCTATTAATAGAGAATGGCGGAAATGGTGTGGTGTGCATGGCCAAAAGCCGAGAAAATTCAAAAAGGATGTGCAACATCGATGGAATTTGACGTACGAGTTTCTAGCTAGCACGGTACCATATAAGGAATTGCTATGTAGCTTCGCCATTGCACATGTACCAAACATACCATTGTATCCCAATGAATGGAACTTTTGTAGCAACTTGTTGTAGCTGCTGAAGGTCTTCTATGACTGCACAAATGTTTTCTCCCATGTGCACAATCCCAGTGTCCATCTCTTTCTACTGGAGGCCTGCAACTTCATCGGGACACTCCAACAGGTAGGATATGATCCAATTTTGCAAACGTGTGTTAACGATATGACTCGCAAGTGGTTGAAGTATTATAGGGAAATTCCTATGATATGCAACGTGGCATGGTTATTGGACCCACGCAACAAAGTTGAGGGACTTCGCGAAGTCCTGGATTACTATTACGATCATATGGATAAGTTGTCAGACACTCAAGACATTTATGCAATTTCTGCTAATAATGTCGTGAAAGAGACAAGTAATGTGCTGTTGAACTTATATTCTCAATTTAGTAGCACATATGATGGACAAATACCCACCAGTCCAGCAACCCCAAGTAATGCCCCCATATCAACCATCGTGGAGAAGCTGGAGTGGTGCTTAGCACTAGTGGTTCAAAAAGCACCGTGGCATAGGCGGCAGCGGATCAGACTCTGAGATTGACAAGTACTTGAACACGACATTCGAGTTTGGTGACATGGTGGATGCATACAACTTTGACATCTTAGACTGGTGGAAACGTCACCAGGAGACGTTTCCAATACTATCTCGAATCGCTAGACAAGTATTGGCTGCACCTGCTTCAACTGTGGCAGTTGAGCAAGCATTCAGCATTGCTGGGCAGCAGTTAGATGAGCATAGGTCCCGGTATGGTCCCGCGACGATTGAGGCACTAGCTTGCAACCATGATTGGACTCGTGCAGAACGACGGCAACAAGACTTGAAGGACTACTCAAGTGAGGAAGATGAGTATTTCAGTGACTTCAACTCATCTGCGGGAAGCACAGCTGTGACCTTTCCGGGGACTAGTCCAAACCAATGAGCATTAACTTTACATTTACTCGATTGATATTATTCTACCATGGGTGTTGGTATTATAGTCAGGATCAATGAACTGTGTGATTCTAGTTAGTTATTTGTGGTTGTAATAGTTAGTGTGTTCATGTTGTTGTGGAGGTAATATGTAATGTTTGGCGCAATGAAATTTACTCGTCATCGTTTGCATGTATGTTAATCAACTTTTATGTGTTCCGTAATTGTGTTTATTATTGTTAACCATTATATTTTATTTTAAAAAATTTTAAATGTTTACTTTGGGTATAAATAAGTTGTAATTGTTTTTTTTTTATTTTAAGGTTTTTGTTTTCGTCATTTTTTTTCCAAAAAATTAAAAAAAAAAACGGTTTATGTGGAACAGGAACCGGAACCCCCAGAACCGGTGGTTCCTTAGAACCGTGAACCGCCCCGGCTCTAGCGGCTCCGGTTCGGGTTCGAAACCGACCCGAACTGTGCCGATATCTACCTCTAATACCATATTTATGCATAACAGTTACCTAACATGGAGAAGCTATCAGTAGAAAATACAATTGTAATTATGATTTGTAATTAATTTCTAGAGCTAATTAAGATTGTCCTCTTCCAACTTGTCAAAATAATATATCTATTTTGTTTATATATGTTGAGTTGTTTTATTTGCACACGCATCGCAGATGCATCGTCTCTTTATTATTATTATGGCAAAACAACATCCACTACTCCTCTAAACTTTATAAAAAAAACATTAATAATCTTTTTAATTTTTTTTAAATATAGCACTTTCCCCTAGATTATGTGACATTAATAATAACATGTTATCACCATATCACCATTATTGATTATTTTATTTATATATTATAATTATATATATTAAATTAGCTAAAATAATAAAAATTTAAAATAAATTTATAAATAAAATTAAATAAAATATTGATTTTTAAAAAAATTGCACAAACATGAAAATAAAAAAAATAAAAAATAACATGATTGTCTTCCTAATTTCAATTAGTTTCCTTAATTTTCATAAAAAAAACTCACACCGTTCATTGATATTATTCTTGTTGCTTCTTTATCATTCATTCACTTTGTATGATGAAACACATAAAACAACAATATCTAGCTCATATATCCATAAAAACCAAATAAGAATAATGTGTTGGTGTCACCTTACTTCTATTAGACACGTCTTTTATGGGTGAACTTTAGATTAATTCAAATTGATTTTACTTTTAGATGTTTATTTGGGAAAATTAGGAGGTAACTAATTAAAACTGGAAACATAAACATGAGACTCCTTTTTTTTTACAATTTCTTATAATTGATTTAATTATTTAATATATACTAAATGTTTCATGTTTACGTAAATTTTTTTAAATCAACATTTTTCATTTTTATCATTTTATTTTAATTTTTCATTATTTGAGCCAATTTATTATATCTAATTATAATATTTAAATGAAATATTCAATAATACTGATAAAGTGAGCATTTGGCAATGATGCATCATCATCAATGCCACATAAGCATTGATGTAGATAAAAGTAAGGAGAAGTGTTGCAAATTAAAAAAGGGAAGTGTACTTACCCAGGAAGAACTACTCTGGCATTAGAGAGCAAATGTGGAATGGACTAATCTTGGTGATCGGAGCACTTCTTTCTTCAATGCTAAAGTTAACTCAAAAGCTAAGAAGAGGCATATCCCTAGTCTATTTCTACTTGATGGGAGTTGGTGTGATGATCATGTGACTCTAAAAAATGAAACTGCCATTTTCTTCAAAAATGTATATTGTGGGGATTCCTCTTCTAGTCAGCATTATTCTATTCAAAGACTCTTTCCTTTACTTTCTTCAACCCAGCAGGCTATCTTAGATAGTGATGTTTTTTTATATGAAAATAATGTCATCCCTTTTTAATATGTCTCTAATTAAAGCCCCAAGTTTTGATGGAATTACAACTGGCTTCGATCAAAACCATTGGGATACTATGGGAAATTCTACTTGCTCTATCGTTAAAAATTCTTTTATGTGTGGTAAAGTTGATGAGCAGATTAATAAGTCTCTTATTACCTTAAACCCGAAGGTTGATAAACTAGAGTATTTCTCTCAATTCTGGCCTATTTCTCTCTGTATGGTCAGTTATAAAATAATTACAAAAGTGACAGCTAACATTTTGAAACAAGTTATGTCCACTCTCATTGATCCAGGATAGACCAGCTTTGTGGCGGAAGACATATCACTGATAATATAATTGTGGTTGATAAATTACTGCATTCTTTGAGATGCTTGAAAGGATATAGGAGGTGGTTTGCTGTGAAAATAAATCTTGAAAAAGCTTATGATCGACTTCGTTGGAACTTCATTAAGGACACTCTAATGGATGCTCATATTCCCGATATATTATTTAGAGTGATCTCAATAGCCTGGAGATTAGTAGTTTCCAAGTTATGTGGAATAGCGATGTTACTGAGCCATTTACTTCTTCTAGAGGTGCACATCAAGGCGACCCATTATTCCTATACGTTTTTGTCCTTTGCATGGAGAGACTTAACCAAGATATCAAGTTAGCAGTCTATAATGGAGATTGGATTCCTCTAAGTTTTGGCCAAAATGATACTTTTGTCTCTCATTTATTGTTTGCTAACGGCTTAATCCTTTTTGGTGAAGCATCAGAGAAGCAAGTGGATGTGATAAAGCATATCTTGAATGATTTTGTTCAGCATTGTGGACATAAGATTAGTAATGAAAAGCCTTAGATTTTCTTTTCCCTTATGTTGAGGAGCATTATGTTGAGATCCTTAGTAGAAGATTGGGTTTCTCTATCACTAATGATCTTGGGAGGTATTTGGGAGTACCACTTATTCATGGTAGGTTGTGAAGAAAACCTATAAAAAGGAGATGGATAACGTTAGTGATAGAGACAATGCTTGGAATCCTCACCGAATCTCCCTTGTTGGCAGATCTACCATTTGTAAAGCTTCACTGTTCGATTCCATACTATACCATGAAGACATCTATGTTTCCAAAAGGAACCTACGGCAATATTGATAAGGTGTATCACAAATTTGTTTGAGGTGCTAGGCAAGGCACTAACAGACCAAACTTGGTTACTTGTGCCTTAGTATGCCAACCAAAATATTATGGAGGGCTTTGGATTAGAAAAATGAGGGAGATGAACTTTGCTTTCCTTATGAAGATTGGCTGAAGTATCCTCTATGGCAATGAGGCCTTTTGGGTTAAAGTTATCAGATCAAAATATAATTTCAACTTGGATTAGATTCCTAGCACTCTTGTAGGAGGTTGTAGCTC
Source organism: Combretum micranthum (assembly GCA_024138025.1). Lineage (NCBI taxonomy): Eukaryota > Viridiplantae > Streptophyta > Magnoliopsida > Myrtales > Combretaceae > Combretum > Combretum micranthum. The sequence continues at coordinate 986,110 of JAMXBD010000247.1, read as the reverse complement.
TCATCTTTAGAGAAATTAAAAAAAGTTTGGAGTCATGTGATTGCTGACATGAAATGGGCTATTGGTGATGGCAAGTGAGCTAGATTTTGGGCTATTGTGTGAACTACCCTTAATTTCCCTTTGATAGATGTTGCCTTAAATGAGATTCCCTAAGCTTTTCAAATTGCTACAGTTAGTAATTATGTGACAAATGCAGGTAACTGGAATTGGAGTGCATTTCAACATTCACTACCTCCATGTGCTCTAATGTGTATTGCTACTATTCCACCTCCTGACGTTAATGGCGACTCTGATTCTTTTTATTGGGGTTTATCTTCATCGGGCTATTTCTCTGTCTCCAACACATATGCTTCTCTTAATAACAGGCATTGGGCTCATAATGATAATAAATGGAACCTTTCTTAGAGTAGGAAAGGCCCTGAGAAGATTCGATCTTTCATCCAGCTTATTCTTCATAATGCTTTATTAACTAACTCTGAGAGGGTTCAAAGACATATGTCTAATAATCCATGATGTGAAATTTATGGAGCAGCTTCTAAAGATATGTACCACATCTTTCGAGAATGTTCTAGAGCGGTTCTAATTTGGAACCAATTTGTTTTTGCTTAAAATCTTCACACTTTTATGACCATGCCATTTGATGGTTGGTTATCATCGAGAGGTAAAATGGTCAATTCTTTTCCTACTACATGTTGGACTCTTTGGAATTTAAGAAATGAAGAAGTTTTAGGTGGGCAATAGGTGAATGATGCATGGCTATCTCAGACTATTGTTGGAAAAGCTTAGGAATTTCATTTTGCTAGTGACTTTGCACATGTTGGCCAAACTAATAAAAGGATGAGACCTGAAGTGTTGATTGGCTGGAAACCTCCTCCTAATGATTAGATTAAAGTGAATATGAATGGCTCTTTTAAAAGGAATGGTAATGCTACATATGCTGGTGGTGTCCTATAGTCTGCTTATGGAGATTGGATAAGCGGATTTGTTGCAAACTTGGGTACTTGTTCAATTTTTCAAGCTGAGCTTTAGGGTGTTCTAATAGGATTGTGGCTGACATGGGGCATGGGATTGAAGAAGATTATTTTGGAGTTGGAAAACAAAGGTTTTGTAGACTGCATCTCTCAAAGAACTGCAACTATTAATAGCAACTAGAAACTCCTCTCTTCGGTGTTGAAATTTCTAGAGAAACTGTGGCAGGTTTAAGTATAACATATCCATCGTGAAGGAAATCGAGTTGGTGATTATATGGCTAACAAAGCTAATCAATGGTTGCTTGGTATATTTTGCACCAACCTCCGACCAGCTTGAACTGTATTTTTAGAGAAGACATTATTAGCATTTCATTTCCTAGAATGTGTGTCATGTAAGATCTTCTGATTTTAACCACCTTCTGATTAAAAAAAAAAAAAAAAAGGTAAAGTGTACATATCTTTTACAAAGTAAGGGTATAGATGTAATTTACCCTTATTATTATGATGATGATGATTATTATTATTATTATTATTATTATATGCAATGTTCCCTTCTGATTTGAATGTCATACATTTGGACCAATAATATTCCAACTTGAAAAATAACGAAAAAAAATGCTTGTCCTCCTGGAATCCATAGATTTTATATGACAAAGATTTCAAAGGTTGTTTTAGAGGTCTTAGCTTAGATTATGATTTTAATTTTTAAGAAAATCATAAGCAAGAAGATTAAAATTTGAGGTCAAGTTCAATCAAATATCAAAGTCAAAATAGTGTGGTTCAAACAAAAAATCTCCTTGCTACAACTTTATAATGCCATGAAATTGAGTTGACATGGTACATCATTTAATATAAAGTTAATTATATATATTAACTATATATAAAAGTTTGATTTTCTATTTTATCCATTAAGTATTTCATTTATATGGTACACATCTACGTTGCTCTCATTTGTAATATTCCTTTGATACTATTAAAAACTACACTTGTTAAAGATAATATAAAGTATAATAAAGTATTATACTTATTTTATACTCACCCATTCGACCTTGTTGTGTGTAGAGGTTATGCATAATTTATGTAAAGTACACGCTAGATATTTTCGAGTGGAAAAGGATAATCCGATGGATAAATTTACACAGGGCAAGTCATAATTCATAAAAGTAAATTAGCCCCTTTCTGAATCGTGTTATAGCCCAATGGTAAATCTCTAATTTTGGGCCACCCCTTTGCCAAAACAGTCTGATCTAACAGAGGGCTTGTTCCCATTTTGTGTCTAACCCGCAAGCATGTAAACGATCAAGGTCGAGTCCATCAAAACTCGAGCCCAAGTTCGATTTAAAAACTGACCTTCGATCCAAAAAAAACTCAATTATTTACAAAAGGAAAATTTACGTGATCTGATTCAATTTTATAGTAGGCGACCACCTAAATCCGAATTCAAGGTACTTCGACATATATTTGATATCGATTTAAGCTTTTATCATAGAAAATGTTCGATGCATCAAATAATTCTAACTTGACTTGATAAGCTACTTGAATAATAATTTAAGTTCTGCAATCGAATTTAAACATAGTTAGGTCCTTAGAGTCATCGATCCATAGTTAGGTTCTTAGACCTATCGGACCCAAGGCAAAGAAAACGAGGAACTGAGCATTGATTTACATAAGTGCACAAACTGGGCTTGATGATGCCGATTCTAATGTAAATATGTTCATAAGATCAGATTATCGTTTGATTGATTCATAGACTTTTTTTTCCTAATTTATTTTCCTATTTTTTAATGAAACTATTGGCTTTGGTTCTACCAACGTTAGGCTCTAAATGAAGTCGTCAACGCTAAAGACGGGTATTATAACCAAACAAAGCAAATCAAGAATTACATAATGTAGTTGAGTTATGATAGATTCTAGTTGATAACAATTAGAATTGTAACTAACAAACTGTTGTAGCAAATAGATCATCAACAAGTATAAATAACAAAGTAAAAGAGAAAACAACATCGAAACCCTTTCTGGAGAAATCATTCATTGTGGTTGTAAGAGCTACAGCTAACTCAAAGGCCGATTCATTCTTTGTTACATTCCATTTATTATCTTAAGAGAAAACACACAGTTTAGTAACTAGTATGAAACCCTAGTTCATAATTAGTAGTGAGAGAGAAGGATCAAAGGAGTTTCACCTTATTATAAAAGACGAAAGTGTAAAAGAATAGAAAGTGAGGTTTTTATACTTAAAGTATAAACAGAACAATGGGTTAGGCTTTTGATATTAAAGGGCAATCTTAACAATGAGAGTAAATCTAGTTCAAAAAAATAGGTTGTAGGCACATTTGTTACTTTATAGATAAATTTCAATTGAAAAATTTTATCATAGGTCTCATCGGATGATTACAGATTTAAGTTATGATAAGTGGACTGACTAATACAATGAAAAAATATTAAGAAAAGATAAAGACGATTAAAATCACACGATCTCACTTATTAGCATCAAGTATGTAATCATTTACATTCAAATATGTTTCCTTACACTATCATCAATTTTGTTATGGACGCTGAGTTCTAATGCGGCACGAATTGTCCTTGGTAGTTTTTAACTGGGGAAAAAGCAAAAAGTTGAGGCAACTAAGTTTAACCTTGTCGGCTACGTTCAAGGCAATGGGCATGTCCTCACAAAAATCAAGCAGGACAAGTGTTTAGACTATTGAAATTGAAACCAAGCAAGTTTGAGTGACAGCTGCTTGTAGCACAGGTGGATGACATAAGATGTTTTATTTGTATCATATTTATATTTAATTTGTATTTATAATTTATTTTTATATATATATTTATTTAGTTTATGAATAAAATCATCGGCTTTTTTATTAATATCTATTTCATAACAAATATTTGTTGAAAACTAAAAAATATGATAAAAAAAAAATATCGAAATACGAAAGAAACAGACCCTAACACATCTTAAGGCTATTTTTATCGCATTATTAGGAGGGTACGTTTATGAAAAGTAAGAAAAAAATTCTTTTACTCGATTATTTATTACCCGTCTTACTTATTTATGTTAAATAAGAGCTGTTTTATCAATTATTGAAATATTGTAAATACATTCAAAATATTTGTTCCATGTACGTTTATATATTTTTTCCCTTTAAAAATCCTATTTTTCTATTTTGATCTTGATAAAATAAGTAGAAAACAATGATTTTAATTTTTTATTATTTTCATGAAAAAAATCATTTTTTTAATAATTATTTGACGTTAGTATGCTCAATTTCAAAGACAAAGAAATTGTTGTAAATAGAAGAAATATAAAAGATTTATTTGCAATCTAAGTAGAGTTATTGCAAATAGATATAGAAGATCTATCATCATCATCATCAATCTTCCCTTCTATTTTGAACAATAATGTTCTAATTTTTACGGAAAAAAAAAATAAAGAAAAAAACTAGTCACAGGTCCAAAGGTTGTTTTACAGGTCTTAGCTAGGTTATGATTTTAAATTTTAAGAAAATTATAAGAGAGAAGATCGAAAATTGAAGTCAAGTTCAATCCAACATCAAAGTTAAAATAATGTGGTTTAAATAGAGACTCCCATCACTGCAAAGTTATAAAATCATTCAATTGGGTTGGTACGGACACATTTACAAAATAGCAAAAGGGATCTTTTGTTTCCATCATTTAATATATATTTGATTATCTGAGAGTTTGATTCTCTATTTTAATAACTTAGTATATTATATCATTTATTTCAACAACTTAAAAGCTTAATTTTTATTTAAACTTGACCTCGTACATTAATCTCACACTTATAATATTCTTTTTGTATTTTTTAAATCTATACCTGTTAGAAAGAATATAAAATATAAATAATTATTCTACGAATTTTAAACTCACACAATCTGACAAGTTATTTGTATAGGTTATGAGTTAGATATTTTCGGATAGGAAAGTATTATCCGGATTAATAAATTCACATAGGGCCAGTAACGATCAAGGTCGAGCCCATCAAACGTCCAGGTCCAGCCCAAGTTCGACTTAAAAACTGACCTTCGATTTATAGATCCAACTAAAGTAGTACTTAATGACTAAACTCAATTTGTTAGAAAAAGATTTCTTATGCAATCCAATTCAATTTATAGTAGGCATCCAACTAAATCCGAATTCAGGAAAAGCTCGGTATACGTATTTAATCTCGATTGGAGCTTTTATCTTACAAAAGGTTTGATGAATCCAATAGGCTGAAGTTTGAACTTGAATTAGTGTCTTTTTGTTTGTTGGCAGATTATAAATACAGACACTTTTTTAAAATTTTTATCTAACAAATTATTTATAAAAAAATTAGATACAAATAAAAAAAGTTAGCAATTGACCAAATATAGATCAAATATAAATATAAATTGGATGTATTTACACATATCATTTTAAAAAGATACAGATACAGATGAAAAACATATCATCCAAATAAACCCTTAATAAGCAAGTTAAATAATTTAAAGTATGCTCTAATCAATTGTAGTAGACTCTAAAGCTACCTTGGTCCTAGACCCATTGGGTCTGAAAAACGAAGAAAATGAGCAATTGAACATTAATTTTCCTATATATACAATAAAAGTCCCACTTCAACATGCTGCTAGATATACTTATAAGGTTAAGTTCCCGATTCGATTTATTTATATACTCAATGTTAGGTTTCAAATTAGCCTGTGAGGTCAAGGAGGGGACTAGGTCTAGTCCAATGAGGTAGGTCATAGGCGCATTCTATTTCAAACTTAACAATGTGCACATGTTTAGCCAAATCAAATTTAAAAAACAATAAAATCAAAGAAATGAATAATTCACAGAATGATTTATCACATAAAGTTATACATACGATTGGAAATAATATCACAGGTCTCACTAGATTATGACAGATTCGAGTTGTAATAAGTAGACCACTTAATACAATTGAAAATTACAAAAAGAAGAAACACCAATCAAATTAGGACAACTAAAATCCCACCAGCTCCATCTCACAACCTAGACTTGTGTTTTCATTTATTTTCAAAGTATGTTTTGTTACTATCATCGTTTACGATATGGACCCTGACCCTGTCGGCATGAATTTTACTTGGTATTGCTTTTAAGTGGAAAATTAAATTTGAGGCAACTAAACTAAACCTTGTCGTCTACGTTCAAGGCAATGGGTACGTGCTTTGTTTATGATACTGAAACCAAGCAAGTTTGAGTGATAGCGGCACTGAACCACAGGTGGATGACATAGGACACATCTTTTCATAGGATTGGGTCCGATCGGTGTGGCCTTGGTGAAACAATTTGCTCACAACGTGAGCTTAGGATGACACTTGACATCCATCGACAAAAAACTAGGAACAAACTTGAATTCAACCACGTAGATGTTGCAGGGAAAATCAAGAGACAAACCATTTGAAATGTTTTAGGCAGCTAAAAATAATGATCCCACCTCAAAGCTAGATCACAAAATAGGAAGTTTAAATGTATTTATCTGGTAGAAATCGATTTTTCCCTTTTGTTTGATAGAATATTTATAATTATATGATAAATGTGGATGACTCTTCAGAAAATAGTAGCAACATACCTTCAAAGTTAATACTAATGGATGATAAAAAAAAAAATAAAATGAATTTTATTTTTTTAACAAGAAAGGAGGTTGGATATCTGTGCATGGTTATTACAAAACTAAGCTCTATTATATATGTAGCAAACTCTAATGTAATTTTCATCCTAAATTGGGCTTTATTAGCTTTGACTACATGGTAATATTTAAAATTACTACATATTTGGTTTAGCGGAATAGATCAATAGAAAATTCTGAGTCCTTTCAAATTTATTATACTATTTATTTTATACAGAAGCCATTTTATCCAATTCTTCTTACAAGTAAACGAAAAATTGCAATTGCTTTTTAAACCAAATAAATACCTATCTCTTGAGGTTTTTTTTTTTCTTTTTTTTCCCTGTCGTTGTCCGTTTTCTATTAAGGCATTAATTCAATAGTCAAGTACATTGTTGTTTTTGGATATAATCTAATATATTAGTGTTATTTCAAGTCCAATAAAAATAAAAGAGAAAAAAATAATATTTAAATAATAATCTCAATTTTATGCAATTTAAATCCATCTCTTGAAGAGATGAGTTCACAAGTAACTAAATTCATCTCTTCAAGAATGAGATTAGTGCACTTTTTACTAACGTCAACTATTATCTCTTTAAGAGATCAGTTGAGAACACTTATACTAAAACATGTTTAGCTAACCTATTGCAACAATGAGCAAAACACATTCTTCTTTTTTCTTTAATTGATGTGTATAGGATTAGTCTTAATTGTATGAACTAGTGGAACAAACAATATAAAAAAAAACAAAAATAAATCGTTTTCTGATAGTGGTTTGAACAAGCATAGCCACGTACCTTTTGATCTGGGAGGAGTTATGGAATGTATTATATTATTGCGAGGATTGATTTTCGAGCTCTAGGATGGGCCAATCTAGGCTTGCTTGATTGAGCTCAATCAACCTTAGAAAATGCTACTCAAGGCCTATAAGATGTTTTACATTTTCGGAGTTCCTAATGTTAGATTTCCTTATATTTTCGTTTCTTATCTAGGTTTGAGAGCTTAGAGGCTCATCACTAGAGGTTAAAAAGAGAAAGTATGAGTTTTTTATTGAACCCATACTTTAAAAAATGGGTTTAATATAATCTAAACTCTATTTTTTTGGGATTATTTTGGTGGAATTTTGTAGTTTTTGTTAAATTATTATTTTTTTCCTTCCCTTACAATAAAGTAATAACTATTATATTTCTTTATGCATCAAGGTTTTACTTATTATTTACTTTATTCTATCCACCAAGCGTGCCATTAACATATATCTTACTCTACTTTTCCTTTCATTTATAACAATCATTGAAAAGTACACAAACAAAACTTTATCCCAAAATATTTCAACATGGTTAGTATAAGATGCTTTCTTCCAAGTGTAATATACCCAATTCTAAAAATTAAAATCATCTAAATAGAAATCACAAAATTTTAATTACTTAAAAATACCAACATATAATCCTATTTAAGGAGGCAATTTTAATTTTTACAAAGAAATTATATATAACTTCTTACCATTGCAAAGGTACATGTTAAACGTACGACATTCATAAACAACGAATGTAAAGGCAAAATTACATGTTGAACATACGACATACGTGAAAAAGCAAGATTGCACGTTTAACATACAATTTTGAGATGATATTTATATAATTGTTGAGATACATTGAGTTTTATTTATTCTTGTTATTCATATATTTTTATAATCAATAGGGAGTATAGTAGTTAAGATAGACCTTGCTGTATATGATAGATTAGTTTACATATAAATAGTCTTTCTCCATTTTCTATGTTTTTTTCTTCATCTTCCTCTAGCTAAAGTTCCATTGTATATTCTAGATGTAAGAGGAAATTTCACATGGTATCAAAGTGGGACATCGATCATAATGTTTATTTATCCTTGTTCTTCATTTTTTGTAAGTGATTTTTCACTTGTTCGTTCTTTTCCTTCAGTTGTGATATGGTGCTTTCTAGAGATCAAGTTCACAATGACATTGTTTCTTATGATCCTCTTACTTTGTTTGCTCTCGATAACCCAAATATAGTTTAGGAAACATTATTGTCAATGGATCGAATTTTATTTCTTAGAAACAATCTATTAGGATGGCTTTATGTACAAAGTCTAAACTAGGGCTTGTAGTAGATGGATCAATACCTAAACCTATAGATAATTGATTACTTTAGAGAAATGGAATCAATGTGATTACATGGTGCAATGCTCGATTTAAGCTTATGACTAGTGATTTGTCACAAAACTTCTTATGTAGTCATAATCAAAGGAGTTGTGGGACAAATTGTGGAAAATATGGTCAATCCAATGGTCCTATGATGTATCAATTGCAACAAGAAATTGATAACATAAAGCAAGGGAACTTATTTGTAGGATATTATTATAATCAATTGAAGATAGTAGGGATGAATTACAAGCTTTACATGTCTATCCTACATATGCTTGTGGGAGATTAGAAACTTTTTAATTGTAATTTGAAGGATCAAATGCTAGAATATGAGTCGCAAATGAAACTTATGTAATTTCTTATATGGGTTTAAGTGATTCTTATTAGCATTTGCGGAATCAAAAACTCTTAATGGAGTCTTTACCTTCGATTAGTTGTGCCTTCTATCTTGTACAACAAATAGAAACTCAGCATCAAGTTACTATGCTTTCTAACGTTGATGGTGTCACTTTCATAGCAGCCAAAAGTGCTGGTAGATTTCCTGTTGATAAACAAAAGATTAAATGAAATGCGATTTGGAAGTATTGTAAAGGTGAAGGACATTCCTTTGATAGTTGTTTTCAACTCATCGGGTACCATAAATCATACAAAGACATAATAATTGAAGGAAACGGAAATTAGACCTCTTTTAGTGTTCTAACTTCGAATGCTAATAGGAGTTTTCCGCTAGCAGACCTTGCTTTTGATTATGAATATACTATTGATACTAACAAGAGTGGTTTTGCAAGAGTTAATACACAAAATCTACCTGATGGTAGTGTTGAGTGTTTTAAGGCTTGTTTAATTGCTAAAGGCTATACTCAAGTAGAAGGGGAAGATTATCATGAAACTTTCTCCATTTTGTTAAGATAGGAACCATGAGACTTGTTCTTATTGTTGCAAGTCCTAAAGGTTGGTCTATTCATCAAGTAGATGTGAATAATGCCTTTCTTCCTGGGTACATCGATTAGGAGAGTTATATGATCCCACCTTAGTTATACTATTGCTTTTTCGGGTCAAGTTTGTCTCTTAAAGTGGTCACTTTATGGCTTTAAATAAACTTTAAGTTAGTGGAATTTTGAATTAACTCATTGTCGAGCTTGATTTTTTATTTTTGGTCCAATTTCTTTTAATTCAATCCGTATCAAACCTAACCTATTCGATACAGATCATCGACTAGAAATTGAAATAAACATTCAATTTTAAAGTGAAAGGAGTCGGAGTTCGATCATAATCAAGAAAAATTGTAAGTTAGGATCAATGGGTTGGTTGATCCTATCTTGGCTACAGGTCTACGATAAAAACTCATTTCAAAAAATCAGTATTCAAAATACAAGGAACTCGTAAGTCTAGGGCTACCTTCTTCAAACCCTATATCCTTGAATTAAATTTTATATTTTTTTAATGCTCAGAAAGTTTATCCATGTTGCAAAGACTGCTGTTTACAATTTATGAAGAATTTGAATTTTAAAGTGAAAGGATGTCGGACTGAGCTATTTAGGCAAGCTTAACACTTCAATAGTAGCTGTTTGGTTCGAAAATGGTTCTGAAGCGGTGGTTTGAAGTCCTCAAATGCAGCCGACAGTAGATGTTGATCGAAACTATTCCTGGTGGTCTCAAAGTGGCTTGAAACCTACAAATTGAAGCTTAAGTTACTAGAAAGCTCCCTATGAACCTCAATTAAGTTAAAATTAACCAATAAACTATGAATCACTACTTTAAATTTGAAACCCTAACTTCAAGATATAACTTCATATTTGAGCTTTTGAAAGTGATCTTAAAATAATTGTTGATTGGAATGACTTGTTTGAGATCCTATTTATAGGATTGAAGTTTGATCAAGTTCGGAAATTTATTAATAACACCATTCAAGAATCACGAAACTAGGGTTTCATCTTTGATTTTGGTTAATGTTGATTTCGGGTTTCTTTAGGCAAATTTGAATGAATATTCCTTCATATTCGGTCAAAACAAGGTTCCAAGAAGCTTTGTTTTACTTGATTTCAATCAACTTTGCTCGAATTTGCTATTAATGGTGATTTGAAGGTCTTCGAGCTCAAATTTTTCCCAAATTTCATGGCTCAAATTGACTAATGCAAAATATGAATATGCTATTAATGGTGATTTTAGGTCTCGATTCATAGCATTATATGTTAATTCGTGATTCACCATTGGTGAAATCATAAATTAAAGCAAGTAAAAAATGACCAAAAAGTAGGCCTTGAATGCGTGCAGTTTAGGGGTGGCTAAAGGTGAGATGAGCTGGCATCAGCTTAGCCAATAATATTACACTACGTAGCACCATAGAAAGAGGAAAAATAAAAGGGGGCATTTTGCCTCCTTCATGAATTGAACCCAAAACCTATGTAATGTATGTTAATGAATTATCCACATAGGCTGTTGGTTTATACCTCATTTTAGTTTGCACAAAAATTTGTTTTAAAGCTTTAAACTGGGCCTAATTAAATGAGTCATCCTATTGTGGGTTATTTAATTGGGTATAGAATTATATATAATTAAAATTTATATTATATTTAAGCCCAAAATTTTTTATTTGATACTATAGTACTATTTAGTTTTATTCTTTTTTTTTTGAAATTTGTAATTTTTTAGGCTTAATATAATATTTATTTTTATCATATATTAAAGCTAAAATTTGGCAAAAATGGGATGTTTACACTTTGTTTCTGTTGTAGCTTCATTTTCATCAATTAGCTCATGACTATGCTTTATTTACTAGAGGTGATCATTCTGATTTCTTTGTTGCTCTTGTCTACATGGATGATGTGTTGCTGACAAGGACTTCATTGGATGCTATTAAAGATCTTAAACAATAGCTTCATTCTAAGTTTACCATTAAGGACTTGGGTAAAGCTCGCTTTTTCTTGGGTTTTGAACTCTATTGGTCTTCTACCGGTCTTTTATTATATTAGAAAAAGTATATACTTAACTTGCTTATTGATACTGGTCTCACTACTTGTAAACTAATTTCTACTCCTTTTGCTTCTAGTTGCAAGCTTGATGCTCATGTTAATGTTCTAATTGATGATCCTAGCTTCTATCGTCGTATAGTTGGACGTTTGTTTTATTTGAGTCTCACTTAACTAGCCATTTTCTTTTTAGTTCATCAGCTAAGCCAGCTCTTAGCAGCTCTTCTGTCAACCCATATTGCATTTCTTTTCCATGTCTTGTGCTACTTAAAGGGGACCATTTCACTTGGTCTTCATTTTCTTGTTACTGACTCGATGAAATTACATGTGTACTCTAATGCAGATTGGGCCTCTTGACCTTTGGATAGTAAATCTGTCTTTGCATTTCATATTTTACTTGGTGGTGCACTTGTTTCTTGGAAGTTCAAGAAGCAATCAACTATTGCTACTTCTTCTGCTAAGGCGAAGTATCATAGCCTTACTTTTGCTGCAAAAGAGCTACTTTAGGTAACTTATATTTTACAATATTTACTTGTTGATGTTTCTTTCCCTTTTCCTCTTTGCTGTGACAAAAAGTCTACCATTTTGATGGCTTCTATAGATGTATGAATTTAATTATAAAAGCCTTGAGCCTAATTTTTTTTTTATTTGGATTTAACTCTTTGGGCTAAGATGACACGCTTAGGGAGTTAGGCCCAGTTATTTGGAATGGTCAAGGGAGTTTTAGCATGGTAGGTTTGGAGTAGGATACGTTGGAATTGGTTTACCTAATAGCAATCTTTCTCAAATTTGCTCACGCACATTATAAATGAAGGCATTAATGGGCCTGAGTCCACAAGGGAGCCCACATCTATATCCACTATGAGAGAAACTCATCCTAGCAATTTGTCGTTTGTCTTATCTAATGGATAAACAACTAGATTCTCTATAAATACCACTGGTATCCATCTCATTTAGATAAGTGAAATCTTCGACAAACGCCGTTGTATTGCTAGGTTTCCATCTCGGTGAATCAAACACTTGTCTTAATCAAGAACAATTATCAATTCGTCACACATAATGAGGTTGATGCTTTTTAGCTCCCTCACTTATCACATGTGTGTTAGAGCCTACTAAAACTACCTATTTCTTCTCTATATGCGATTCTCTTTTGATCATCCTTATGCGTGTTTTTAGGTCGCGTGTAGTGCGATAGTCACGTGGTAGGTATGTGATCATTGCATTCCGAATCCTTACCCACACAGCTTTAAACCCTTGTCGACATGGCCATACCAAGGACATTGACATTGACATTCAATTTGTTCATGATTATGTTTTTAAAGGTATTGTCACTTCTTGGCTTGTTCCTTCTAATTTGCAATTTGCTAATCTCTTGACTAAAGCCCATTTTTTGTTGCCATGATGTCTTCTTTTTTATGCAAGTTGGGCCTTACATTGGTTCTATTTTGAGGAGGGAGGGGAGAGGATGTTGGGATATATTGAGTTTTATTTATTTTTGTTATTCTTGCATTTTATAGTCAATAGGGAGTATAGTAGTTTAGATAGAACCTGTTGTATAGGATGGATCAATTTATATATAAATAGTTTTTGTATGATACTTCAGAACTAACTTCTCATAATAGAATTTTTTTTTTCATTTTCTCTGTTTTCTTCTTTGTCTTCTTCTAGCTGAAGTTCTATCGTATATTTTGAATCTAAGAAGAAATTTTATAATAATTATTTTTATATAATTGATATTCATATGAATAAATTTATAGTGAATTGACAAACATACAAATATCTAGCTTTCCTTCTTTCCAATTTTGGGTCTGTTTGTTTTGGCTTTTTTTCGACAGATACAGACACTTTTTCAAACTTTTTGCTAACAAATTATTTATCAAGAAATAGATATAGATAAAAAAAAGTTGATAGTTCTCATCAAAAGATCAAATAGAACAAATATAGATAAAATTTAGATGTAAATCAGATATATTTATATATTTCATTTTAAAAAAGATACAGATACAGATGAAAAACAAACGATCCAAACAGACCCAGAGAACTTTGAATTGATTTACGGTTTTTCCCAGCACATTCAAGGTAATGTCGGCAAGTTACGGAAACCTGACCGTTGGGTTCAAGTCATATTACAGTTGCACTAGGTGGACAACATAAAATTCACGGCACATCCTAAAATGGGGCCCAACGTTGCGTGTTGACGGGTACAATCACAACATTCAAGACGTATTCTTCAATGCACATTTTATTTTCAATTTAATGGTGAAAGTGAAAGGAACCCAAATTTTAATTTCTCAACCACATGCTTTACATGGAAGCACTTAAGGGGGGACATGTTGCAAACATTAGGAGAGGAAAGTCTTCATCATATGTGGCTGAAATTGAGGACAAAAAAGGGGATAGAATATCCTATCCTGTCCCAACAATTTTCTGAAATCTTGACTACTATTGTACATCCACGATTTCTGGGAATGAGCAAAGTCGGGAAAGTGCCCAGTAGAATATCGCAAAGAACGTAAAAAGTGAGATAAAGTCACTGTTTTTCTTTTAAATATTCCTCATCCCTTTAACTATTATCAAGCATATTTAAAGGTAACACGATATAATATATAATATATGCTTGAAAGGCAATCTTCTAAAAAGTTAAAAGTGCTAGATATTTACAAATGTGCTTCTATATTTAGGTGTATATGGATATCTAAATCCACAAATGTGGCTTTAGTATTTTATAATTTTTGAAAGCATGCACATACTTGTCGAAACTCTAAAACTCATATTAAAGCCATAGTTTAATATTGACCGGTAGATAATAGTTTTATAAAAATTATGTATTATTATTACTATTTGTCTAAAAGAAATCTAATCTGTCACCTATTCGAAAACATAGCATATTAATACTATTGAATATTTTCTCCAATAAGAGATAAGGATTTTATCCATACTAGAACAAGAATTTTAAGCATGTATATTGAAATCTTGAACATAAACATAGGCATAATTTAGTTTCGAACTGGAAATCAAATCGAAACCGTCATTAGTGATTCTAGAACCGGAGCCGGAACAGTAGGCCGATTCTAGAATAGGCTAAGGAACCGTTGGTTTTTCAAACCCTGAGCGTTTTTACAATCTAAAAACAGGTAGAATTAGCGGTTCCAACCGGTTCCATTAAAAAAAGAACATAATTAGTTGTGTTTGTATAAAAATAAATACGCATTCTAAACAAACTTTTTTAAATTTTTGCTAAATAATTTAATACTTTCATATCCAATAATTAATTATTTTGATTTCAAAATTTAATTTATTAAAATATATAATTCATTTTTTTACTTAAAAAAAAAGATGATTTCGTAGTTCCAAAACTAGAAACGAAAATTGTTGATTCCATAGAACCGGATCGAAACTATGGAAGATGATTTCGATTCCTTATTTTCAAGGCCAAAAATCAGCGATTCTAGTTTGATTCCGAAACGTGTCTATCTCTACTTGAATATTGTAGTTGTTATTCATACATAGTGATTGATAGCCAAGAATTAATCGGAAAAAAAATGAAACATTAGGTACACAACCAAAATAAGAAAACCACATTAAAAGATAGAGCTTAAAAAGAATATTCCGTAATATTCTTATGGGAAAGCGAATATATAATTATATAGTAAGATAGGCAAGTTAAGTTTGAAAAAATGAAGCATCGGCTAAATAAATTCTTGAACGTTCAAACCTTATCCTAAAAACTATAAACCTAATGGCAAGCGAAACACTCCCTTTCAGTCATTATCTTAGATGGGAACTTTTAAGATGGATTATACTATTATTAATATAATAATTAAATTAATTAAAAGAAAAGTAAATTGTTTCAACCTTTCTTGAAAACTTTAAAATTTATATAGCCCCTAAGTTTTTCAAAAGTCAGCCTTTACGCTTTCTATAAACAAGTAAATTATACAAACTTCTTCTAAAAAACTTTAAAAATTGCATAGAATTGCTTTTTCTTTTTTTTTTTTTTTAAAAAAAAGGTCAATACTTATGCCATTAAAAATGTATGTGATGATAATATGTAGATTTTAGTTAATTTGCGCTAACGTGCCATTACATATAATATGTTCAATTAATAAATGTTTTAAAAAAATATTTAAAATTTAAATATTAAAGACTGAAAACTTTTTTATTTCTTTTTTGCCCTTCGAACTTGGCAATTAAAGTACAACTCTAATAATTTTTTTTTTGTGAAAAGCAATGTCACGATATATATTTTAACATAATAAAAAAATTTTCTAATGTATTTGTTTCATTCTGAAACGCAATTCTAGAAGAAGAAAAACAACAATTAACTCTTTTTTTTCCTCTGAAAAAACAATTTCGTAAAAATTATAATAAAAAATTTTAAATCTTTTTTTAAATACTTTATTAAAATATTATATATGTAAAAATATGTTAGTAACAACTAAATAAAATTTACATATTATCATCACATCATATTTTAGGAGTGTAAGTGTTGACTTTTGAAAAAAGTGGAGATCCATATAATTTTCAAAGTTTTTAGGAGAGGTCCATGTAATTATTTGTTTTTAGGGAGTACAAGTGCTGATTTTTGAAAAAACTAGGGATCTATACAATTTTTAAGGCTTTCAAGGAAGGTCCGCACAATTTACCTTAAAAAAAAGGTTTGTGTAGAAAATTTAAGGATTTTAGTGATAGTTAGAATAAATCCAAAATATTCAATAATGTGATAGGACTAGTGATTATAATAACCATGGGACCATAAAATTTTCCTATCTTGAATATGGATTTTTCTAATTGTACATCAATCAGACAAGTATAACACATCTCTACTACATTTATAAAATAAAATAATATTAACACAAGTAATATGCTTTTAATTTTCTAAATTTCATCCCAAAATCTCATATCTTAAGTCGCATGTATTACATATATTTTAAAATTTTTATTACATCGCAATTTTGCTTGCTAAACTGCGGCATATGTAAAAAGATAAAATCGTATTTTATGACCATATTTATGTAATTAGTATATGTATATATTTAATAATAATATTTTAATACATAATATTGATACCAGTGACCTATTTAGGTTAAGTCACAGACTTACCACACTTATCTTTTTTTCAACCTATCCTCTTTAACCTTTAACCTTTATACATAATCTACCACACCTACTATATTTTATAACCTACTACACCTATAGCTTTTTTAACAAATCTATAATTTTATATAAGATTCAATGATAAATTTTACATATTCTCTATAAATTTTTCGTACAGGACTTGACCGAAGTTTTTCTCATACAATTATATGTCAAATCATTATACATGCAATGCGTTAGCCAACAACGACTTAGTCCAGGGATTATGCGTAACCGTCAGTAATCCTAACTATAACTACTCCTATACATGCAATTGTGGCTGTTGAAAAGCTTTTAGAGTGGGGGTATACGTCGGACCAACTAACATAACTAGAAAGTTGGAAGAAACATAAAGAAGAGGACCAGCACATTAGCCACGTGGCATATCACCGTCCTTCAAATTAGATTTTGACACCTAGATGTAAAACGTTAACATTAACTAACGAACACGCAATGGATCTTATGGTGGGGCCCCGTGAACAGCACCTGAGGAAATCAAAATTTACTTCTCGCAAATGGAAAATGTCTTCACGTGGCAGGGACATAGGACATTTGTGTTTTCACATTGACTAACTTGTGTGTAAGGTATTAAAATTGTGACGAACGAGTAAGATCACCCCACGTTAAATTTGGTAGCACGATGCGGCAGGAATAAGAAGGCAGCTTCGAGAGTGTTTCGTGCTTCACCGGACATAGAATGGTCTGTCTGAAAAATAACAAAAGCTGCGGGGCAAACATACATTAAACTAGAAATAAAAGATGCACAAATATGGAGTAGCGTCTATGATTCTATCGATAAGATTTTTGCTGAAATACAACTGTCGTTGAAAAGCTATCCTTTTTGTTTGTTATATTATCCATATTACCGTCTGATGTATTTTTGAGGATAGTAAGTTGTTGTAACCGAATAACTATTCTCATTTATCACTGAGAATGTAATCTTTCAAGATCATAGGTGATCCCTTAAGTTTGTTGGGTCTTAATGTTAGTCATAACATTTACACCCTGGCGGGAAAAAGTGACCTTGTCCGCAAGGTCAGAATCTGGATAATCAGACTGAAAGTCTGATAAATCCATCCAAACTGCATCCTCAGGTGCATAAGACTCCCACTGAACTAAAACTTGAGTCGCCGAAACCCCATTTCTTGAAATTTGTCGAGTAGCCAATATTGCTAAAGGCTTAACAATGGGATATTTCCCAGAGACTTGAGGTAAATCAACCATGGGCCAATTAGTGCCAAAAGCTTTCTTTAACAAGGAGATGTGGAAAACTGGATGAATCTTGGAAGATTCTGGCAATTGTAATTTAGGCTATAGACCCAATTTTCTCCACAATTCGAAAAGGCCAAAATATTTTCGCGAGAGTTTGTGGGTAGACTGCCTTGACAAAGAAGTTTGTCGATAGGGTTATAGTTTAACATAGACAAATTCTCCAATATCAAACTACTTGTCGGATCTTTTCTGATTAGCAAATAAGCTCATTCGATCCTGTGATGCTCTCAAATTAGTTCTTAGATGACGTAAAATCTCATCTCTAGAAGTTAATTCCTCATCCACCGCTTCCACTAATGAAAATCCTCTCACATAATCTAGAATTGCGGGTGGTTCTTGCCCATATAAAGCTTGGAAAGGAGTATATCCTTTACTAGTGTGAAAACTAGTATTAAAACAAACTTTTCCCAAGCCAGAAATTTTGGCCATTTTTTGGGAGCATCCATAACAAATGCCCGAATATAATGTTCTAAACATCTGTTGAAAACTTCGTTTGGCCATCTGTTTGGGGATGATAAGCTGAACTCATCCTCAAAGTAGTACCACTCAATTTAAATAGTTCTGACCAAAATTTACTTGTGAAAACCTTATCACGATCAGAAACAATCGATCTAGGTATTCCATGATGTTTTACCACTATATCAACAAACAATCGAGCAACTTGAAATGTAGTGTAAGTTGTAGGTAAAGTCCCAAAGTAGCAATATTTAGTAAGTCGATCTACCACCACCAAAATAACAAAAAAACCCTGTGAAATAGGTAATCCAACAATAAAATCCATAGAAATGTCTTCAAATACTTTTTGTGGAATTGGTAATGGTTGCAATAAACCAGCTGGTTTGGTAGTCAAATACTTGATTTGTTGACAAACGTGACATTATCGAACAAAATTTTCAATGTCTTTCCTCATAGATGGCCAAAAAAGATTGAGCAATCCTCTTAAAAGTTTTCAATTTTCCTAAATGTCCTCCTAAAGATGTCGCATGAAATTCAGTAATAATCAGAGAAATAAGAGAAGAACTGGGTACAAAAATCCGAGTACCCAGTACCCATATACAGAAGTCCATTCTTCAAAACCAAGGGCCATTTTAAAACTTCACCTTGAGTGACCTTGTTTTGCCACTCCTGAAAAGAGACATCAGAAGTGAAATCATGCTTTAAACGTGTTCTAAAATCATAGGATGGAAAGGAGATGGCCAAAAAGAAGGCTCATCTATATGAACACGTGATAATGCATTAGCTCCTCTATTTTCACTTCCAGGCTTGTACTGCACCTCATAATCAAATCCCAACAACTTAACTAAAAGCTGTTGTTGGTCTGGAGTTTGAATGACCTGATTCAAAATCTCTTTGAGGCTGCGTTGATCAGTACGAATAATGAAATGCCGACCCACTAAATACTGTCTCCATTTCTTAATTGCTGCCACAATGACTAGTAATTCCCTCACATATGTGCTGGCCTTTTGTAATCGACTAGGAAATTTCTTACTGAAATAAGCAATGGGATGAGAACCCTGGTGTAAAATAGCTCCCATTCCTTAGCTTGATGCATCAGTTTCAACAATAAAATCTTTAGTGAAATCGGGTAATGCTAAAACTGGGGCAGTCACTAAAGAATTCTTTAATGAAAGAAAAGCCTCAGTAGCTAGATCAGACCATTGAAAACTGTCCTTCTTAAGAAGATTTGTCAAAGGAAAAGCAATCTTAGCATAATTCCTGACAAATTTTTGTAATAGCCCGTAATACCAAGAAATCCTCGAATTTTTAATAGTAAGAGGCTGTGGCCATTCTTGAATTGCCTTGATCTTGTCTGGATCAGGGAATAGTTCGCCAGCCGATACAATATGGCCTAGATAATCGATTTGAGTCTGGCCAAAAACATACTTGG
Source organism: Combretum micranthum (assembly GCA_024138025.1). Taxonomy (NCBI): domain Eukaryota; kingdom Viridiplantae; phylum Streptophyta; class Magnoliopsida; order Myrtales; family Combretaceae; genus Combretum; species Combretum micranthum. Next base: position 966,083 of record JAMXBD010000247.1, on the reverse strand, counting down.
ATCACTTCAAAAATAAACTGTTGTTGCGTAAACAAAGTAAAGCCTGTTCCACATGAGTCAGATGATCGTCCATTGTGCTGCTATATATCAATATATCATCAAAGAACACTATAATAAATTTTCATAAATAAGGACGAAAAATAGTGTTCATAACCAACTGAAAAGTAATAGGGGCATTGGATAAGCCAAAAGGCATCACAAGAAATTCATAATGACTACCATAAGTATGAAAAGCGGTTTTGTGAATATCATCAGGAAACATTCGTATCTGATGGTAACCAGCCCTTAAATCCATTTTTGAAAAAACAGTAGCTCCTCCAAGCTCATCCTAAAGCTCATCAATGGTGGGAATAGGAAATTTATCTTGAACTGTGGCCTGATTGAGAGCTCGGTAATGACACAAAAACGCCAGGAACAGTCTTTTTCTTAACCAGCAAGACAGAGAGGAAAAAGGACTAGTACTAGGCCGAATGACTCATTGTTGCAACATCTCATCTATCAATTTCTCAATTTCGGATTTATGAAAATACGGATATCTATATGGACGGACATTAATAGGTTCTGTTTCATTCTTAAGATGAATGTGATGTTGTATCTCTCTTAAAGATGGCAATGATGAAGGAGTCTAAAAAACATTATTGAATCTGCCCAATAGTGTGTCCAATGCATTGTTGTGAGTGGTACAAGCTGATGAATCATATTCCTGAGCCACAATTTGAAAACAACAGGCCATAGAACTGTCTTAAACCAGTGTCAACAGTTGTTTTGTTGACAATTCTTTGCAATTGATGTCTGTCAAACCGGTCAAACAAATAGGTGTGTTATTCCAAACAAACTGCATAGTTAGTTTAATATAATCCACCGTTACGGGTCCTACTAATTTGAGCCACTAAATGCCGAAAACCAGCTCTACCCCTTGAATAGGTAAAACAAAGAAATCCACAGAAAAAATGACACCCTCCAATAAAAGAGGAACCTGTCGTCAAACTCCAGAACAAACTAAACTATCTCCATTTCCAATTAAAACTGAGAATTGTGGAATAACATCAACAGACAATTCAAACGTTTTGCCACATCAACTTGAATAAAATTGTGAGTACTACCAGAATCAATCAAAACATGTAATGGTTGGCCACGAATTGACCCTTTAAACCTGAGAGTTTTAGGAACATGATGTCCTGATAAAGCATGATAGCTTATCTCAGCTTCCCTGTTAGAAGGATTGTCCTCTGATAAAACAAGATGAGAGGATAAACAATCTTCAAAACTTTCTTCCACCTCATCAGTTGGATGAATCATTAACAGAAATTTAGATTTACACACATGGCCCTTATGATATTTTTCGTCACATGTGACAAATCCGCTTGTGACATATTCCGAATAGCCAAAGTCTTTTTATTAGAATTAGAAGAACCTTGAATAGAGGCAGTAGATTGGGACTGAGTACCAGAAGAAAAAACATGAGGTTTCAAAGAATAAGACCTGGTCTCAGCATTGATTTGACCGAAGTAGAAGATGAGGAACATTGAAGCAAACATTGTAGTTTGTGTTCCTGTAATTTGGCCAAACTCATAGCTTCTAATAGAGAAGTTGGTTTGAAAGAGAAAACTTCCTATTGTAAAATTGATTTTAATCCAGAAATAAAACAACTAATTAAGAATCATTTAGATAAACCAGTAACTCTGTTGGAAAGCTTCTTAAAAGCTAATTGATAGTTAGAAACAGTACCAGTCTGTTGCAATTTAGCCAATTGTCCCTGAAAATCTTCAAATAAAGAAGGGCCAAATCTAATGTTTATAGCGGACAGAAAAGCTTGCCAAGTAGAAACTAGACCATTCTTTGATAGCCACTGAAACCACTCTAAAGCATCACCTTCCATAGCAAGAGAGACTAATTTTCATGCGATCTTTATCATAAACATGATGAAAATAAAAAAATTGAGTGGCTTTAAAGATCCAACCAGTAGGATCATTGCTCGAAAATTTAGGCAATTCGAGTTTCATGCTCTTGAAAAAATTAGACTCCTTAAAATCATGAGAACATGAGGAATTTGAAAAAGAAGACTGATTCTCATGAACATCCTTATCCATTTGTTTTTTGACATATTGCACAATAAATTGCATGCTATCATCTAACTGAGACATACGAGAATTCATAGAGCTCAATTGAGAAGTTAATTCTTCAATACGAGTAGCATGAAGAGTTACTTCCTCATTCAACTTCACTACACCTTTAGTACCATCAGCCATAATGACAAAAGACGAGAGCACAAAAAATGTTAAGTATAAACCGAATTTTTATAAGGAAAACCGGATTCTTATTCAAATGAACCGATCTGGTTAGCAATTCAACGAATAAGTGGAAAAGAAATTCGCTAAAGCAAATCTAAGTTCCTTTCGCGTCCGTGGTAGTTGGCTAGGGTTTGCAATTCATCCACTCTCTGTAGTCACTTGAGTATTGAATGAAAGAAAAAGAGAAAGTAAAATCTCTATCGAACAAAAGAGAAAAAAATACAGATAGTTAGGGTTTTCAATGAAAATCCTCAGATCTTTTTCTCAAACAAACTCCTCGCTCATGAAACTCCAAAATAGTTTTACGAGAGATTATTTCTCTGATCTTTTACAGACATGCAACAGAAATCACAGAAAGAAAGATTTGTATCATAGATCTTGCAGCTATCATGCAGTATAAGAATCTGAAATAGAATATCATATCTTAGCTCAATGAAACTCCATGCATGTGAATCTCGGGAAAGAAATGAGGCTCCTACTCATAGATATGGTATGTCTTCCTTAACATCAACTTCTTCGAATAAAGATGTTTAGTCTTGATCTCTTGATTTGAAAGAAAGAAAGATTTGTTAGCGAAACCCTAACTTGTTTTCTCTCTGTTTTATTTTGTGAGTAATTGAGGTTCTCTTGGAAAAAGATGGCTTACTGGATTTCGAGCTCCAGCCGACTCCAACCTCAATCAAGAGGGTCAAGAACTAGGGATGTCCCTATTTTTTTTCCAGAGCTTGCTATTTATAGATTTTTGTTGTCTGCTGTCTTATGATTACTGTTAAAGATTTTTGCTGAAATACAGCTGTCGTTGAAAAGCTATCCTCTTTTGTTTGTTATATTATCCATATTATTGTCTGATGTATTTTTGAGGATAGTAAGTTGTTGTAACAGAATCACTATTGTCATTTACCACTGAGAATGTAATCTTTCAAGATCATAGGTGGTCCCTTAAGTCTGTTGGGTCTAATGTTTTCATAACAGTAACATCAATTTATTACAGTGATTCAAACCTAACCTATATATATATATATATATATATATATATAATCATCGCTAAACTATTATTAAAACCAATAAAAAACGCACTAACTACTTGTTGACTTCACTATAATGGAATAAGGTTGTAATGAATTACTATTACGCAAGAATGAAATAAAAGTTTAATAAAGTACGAATGTGTATTAAGTTGTTCACTTTGTTGTAATTGAATTATCATTACCTTATTCACTTGTATGTATTTGAATGATTGAATCATGAATAAGAAATAAAAATGGCCAAAATATAAGCCTGTATTAATAAAATTACAATAAAGCATAAAAAAGTGTTCATATGCCAAGGATATATAACACTATCTCCATAAAAGGAAAAACTTTTTTCACCAAATCTAAACTTTATCCTTAAATCAAAATCATATTCATTTCTCCACAAATAAATCTTTTTCTTAAAAAAAAAATATTTTCCCCCAAAATTTTGAGTGTTATTTATTATATTAGTAGGGGTATTTTAGGCATAAAAACAACGAAATCCTTGCTAAATTACAATTTAGAAGTAAAACTAATCAAAGGCTATTTAGTGTTATTGGTAATAGTAATTCATTATTGAATAGTTATTATGGAGCTTAAAATGTAAGTAAACGCCTTAATAGCCATTCGTAGGGACTCGTACGGAATAAGACTGTACTTGAATAATAATTATGGTCAAGTGAACAAGTCGTAAGAATATATTAGCTTATCTTGGTATTTTTAAGTGGGTTTCAGCTAAAATAAGTGAGATAAAGCACTAACCCTTTTATGTTTATCTTATTTTCATCTAAGACACCAATAAAAGGAGTTTTGAGAAATTAAGTTAATGCAAGTTATAAACTCCTTGTTTGTTCTTTCTTGTGATATAGATATAAAATCCATGTTAGTATAAGTTTTAATGTCGTATGAGTTTGAATGACTTTATGTACTAATAAATGTTGGGTTATGTTTTGATATTATGTGAACTTGTTATATGTGTTATGGAAGTAGTGAGAAGTGTTGGTGAAGATTGAAGTTGATTTTGAGTAGTTAAGTTTAAGATGAAGAGTAGGAGAGGATTTGAGATAAATGAAGTAGTTTGATGTATCAAAATGATATTCAATGTTGCTAGGAGTAGTTAATGTAGATAGAAGATAGTATATGAAGCTAGATATGTGTTTGAAGATGGATTAAAGGTACCTTAGACTACAATTTTTCAAAGTGCAAAATAGGGGAAATATAAACTTTTCGAACAGGTCTGTTTTGTGTTTACGTCGGCATCTGGTACTTCAACGTCGCCGGTGTAGAGGCGGTGTTGAATGTGATAAGAACTGATTTTTCTAACACTGCTTGTAATGCCATCGGCATTTGTGAAGAAATTGGTTAGCGTTCAATTTTTCAAATCCTACGCCGGCTACTGGGCTTCAACGCCGTTGGCTTTTTATCGGTGTTGAATGCGAATAGAACTGATTTTCTTAACGTCGGCAATAACCCCGCCGACGTATGTTTCCAACATTGCCGACGTTTAGCTCAAATTTGAGGGTATAAATTGCCAGCATATCCCTTGAGTTTTTATAAATTCAAACTTCTTCAATTGTCCTTCTTTACTTCATATATGGTCTTCTAATAAATCTATAAGTTATATAAACATGATTTTGTGTGTTGTATATATGTTCTACGTTCGATTATTGATTTGTTTTAATATTTCTTATTTCAGTTAAAATTTCTTCATTTGATTCCCCTTTGAGTGGAGATAGTGATACCCTATTGAGTACAGGTATGTAGTAGCTTACTTGTTGTATGCTAAGAATAGGCATTACTAAATTTGACTTAATTCAATTCGACTTAACACTTTAATAAACTGAGTGTCTATTATGCTGTTTAATCTAGTCCGAGGAGCAGCAAACCTATCATGATGCAATGACATGTTAGTTAGATGCTTTAACCTAAGTCATGATGCAATGACTTTACCATGATGCAATGGTATGCTATGGTTCAATAGTGATTCATTTATAGTTAAGCAGATAGCTGATGGGGAGATTAGTATCTGAGTAACGTTTGCTTAAACTTAGGGAGAAATGCCATGATTTAGTTCAAAGTTTATGGGAACTTGTGAACTAGATTCATGTTGTGGACTGAGTTTAAGTAGAGTCGGGCAATAGCTTTAGAACCCTAAATGACGCTATTTCTTTATGGAATAGATATGGGAGATATAAGTAATTAGACTGCTTATATCAACCCCCTGAGTAGCTGCTGTTACTTAGGGCCCCTAAATTCTCAGAGTGTGATTTCAGGGTTTGAATACTCTACTGTACTGTTGTTTTGTTTAAAGAAAATTTAGCAAGATAATGACTTAATCGTTGATGCATTTCATTAGAATTATGTTCGCCTGACAATTCATTTTTCTATTGGTTATTACATACTGGGCCTTTGGCTCATTTTTGATGCATTGCGGGTATTGAAGATAAATTGTATGATGATCTTGGATACAGGTCAGATTTTGAGAGGTTCATGGACGAATGAGATGAGTAGGACTCGAATGCCCTTGGTTTTTGGGAGAAGCTTTTGTTTAAAAACATGTTTCTCTATATATGAGGCTTGTTAAATAAGCCTAAGTTGTAAAAGACTTTAAAGTCTCTTTAGTTATCTTTTTGTACCAAGACAACTTGTAATTTTGTAGTGTCTTATATTAACACTAATATTTGTGCATATAATGTATATATGTATAGATTGCTTTTATTAGCAATATTCTTTTGTTTAAAAATTGTTTATAAAGTGTTAGTAGATTTAATCAAACAATTTTTATAAATTGTTAGTTTTAGGATAACCTTACATATAATGTGAAAATGTTATATGTGGTTGGGGACTCGATACACTAAATCTCAGGATTTAGCAGGTCGGGTCTTTACATCAAGTATTGTCCAAATTTGATCCAATGGTTGATGTTTTCCCTTTTTATACCTAAAATGAATATATTTATATTTTAAGTACCATATCCTTTATTTTAAACAGAAATGAAAGCACAAACAACCATAATTTCACCCAAGTTAGGTAGAGTAATTAGCTCCTATCAATGCTCATTCAAAAACACTAGGATGGTTTTCTTCAAGTACGATTAAGATCTAACTTTTATGTACCATCTTCAATGTGTTAAATATTAGGTAATAAAAGGAATTTACGAGAATACTGGTAAATGGAATATTGTATGTCTAATAACTCTGCAAGTAGGTTTAGAAACTAAATGAGCATTGTAGGTTTTCAAATGATAGTTGCATGTGGTTGATGTTAAAGCCAATAACCATCCATATATATGGGTCATTGATTGAGTATTTGTTGCCTATTGTGAAACAAACTTTTAGAATGACGTATTGTTTAATATAGACACTGAGGCTATAACAACAATCATTTTAGATAAGAGGGATTACCAATAGATGAAACTACGGTCGAAGCTAATTGGAATATACATAAAAAAACTATAACTAGATTGTATTTGTGGTACAAGATATAATTAGGGTAGAGAAAGTGGATTAGTTTGCCAATGACCAATATATATAGTAAACCTAGTATGAGATAAGGTAACTCTCTAGTACATAAAACATATCTACTAATATCATGATGGCAAAAAAAAAAAAAAAAGATATATGATATTGGCCATGCATGTGGGGGATATGCACGCTAGTTATGGTTTGACATCCCTGCATCTTCATGGTAGTTTTTCCTTATATATATTACTTATATGGAAATTTAATGTTTCAACTATAGATAATTGTGATAAGAATTGCAATAGCATGCAGGTACATCAAACACGCTAACACACATATATCCATGCAATTACACGAGTATGAATGTCTTATCTATATTATTTAATAAATAATTGTTTGTTGTGTTTGCATGTCTGATAAGTGTCTAAATAGTAAATACCCTCATTATTCATATTGTTTTCATATCATATTATATATATATATATATTTTATGTGAATCATTAAACAAAAGGATACTTATTGGGTTAAAATGTCAATTCAGGAATGACGAGAGATTTTGAGCTTAATGAAGGAATTTGGATGAGTTAAGGAGGACTTTGAAAAAGAACTTAGGAAAGTGAATATTTACAACATACATGACCTTTATATACAAGTTATGTAGAAACTAGTGTTAGAGATGAAAAAAGACCAGCAAACAAATTTGACGTACGCAAGGAATCAACACAGGCCATGTAGGACACTTATGTAGAGGATCGGAATTGGGCAGTAGTTGTTTTCAGAGTACAAAGCCAATCAACACGGCTTGGATCGGGGTCGTGTGTCCTCCATTCATAAGAATTCATCAGATGTTAATCAACACGGCCTTGAAGACATGACATGTAGGTGGTTATGTAGGAGCATTTTTTCCACTTTCCTATAAATATAAGCCTTAGCTCGCCATTTTAAATCATCTTTCATTCATGGAAAACCCTAGGGGAGAAAAATGACACTTCAAAGAGAAAAACGCTAGAGTTAGTGTGGAGATCATAAGACTGTTTTTTAAGAGTTGTAATTATGTTTGCTATCTACTTTTCCATGTTCCGTCATTGTAATTATTCTCATATGGAAACTTAGATCATTATGCCCTAGATATTGAAAAACCTAACCTTAATGTAGAGATCTAATTGTTTTATTGATGGGAGTTCATAGTTCTTGAGTCTTCATGTGCTTTACTTGTTTCTTGATCAATATATGCATGATATTAGATTATTGTCTGATTCTTATTGATTTAATCGACAAATTGATTGATAAGATGGATCATGCATAAATAGAAGAGTTTGAATATGATTTTAGACATAGATTGCATAAACTTTTTGCATCAATATTTAATCTTTTTAGGGAATCATAATCTATAATGCAATTTTGTATGAATCTAATGATGAAAGAAATTTCCATTAGATATATAGGATTAGAATTCAATGATCTTGAAAGAGAGATTGATGAATCTAGGGTTCCTACAATTCAAGAATAACTTTCCATTAATGAATGTTTATCAAGAAGTTTGATAGGGTTAGTGATGCATTAAGATTTAGGGTATTGTTTCGTGATTGATTATTATTATAGAGGCATGATTATTTTAATTATGGGGTTAATTCTTTAGTTAGATATTAATTATTATCATCATCATTTGATTTGGACTAGCTAAATAATAGAATTAAGGTAATTACTAGTAGTTATAGGTCCTTGAGGAACGATCCCTATGCTTATATCGGTGCTATAATCGATAGGTACGCTTGCATAGGATTAATCATAGAGTAAAAATAGTTTTTTTTTTTAATTTAATTTGATTGATTGCGATTGAAAAATCTATGTCAATGTCTTATCTATATTATTATTATTAAATAAATACTTACTTTTTTGTCTCATGAATTATATTTTATAATCTATATATTATGTATAAACATAATATTTGATCCCCTAAAATATAAGGATATGATAGTGGTCAAGGAATTAATAGAAAGGGTATTGGTTTTGACCTACTTCATTCCTAACTCTTGTTAGGTCTATTCTACATTTTTCTTAAAGACCACCTCATTTCATATTGAGGTTTGCCATCTACTTTCTACCAAATTCTTACTTTACTCGAATTTCAAACTATGAATAAATCATTTGGTGTTTTCCTTAAGAGGTCTTGCTCAAAGTTAGTATATAGTTTGAGACTTGACAAGCATAGGCAATATTTTAAAGATAAGATCAACAAATGGATGAATTCAGACGTCAAATGGAGCAACAATTGGGTAAAGTTAAGAATGATATCAAGAACAATCAAGAAACTATGATGAATGATTCTTGAACTTCATTGGGAAATATATGCTAGCATATGGATAAAGCAATTGACTAGAAGTTGTTTCTTGAAACAAAAAACATTTAACTATTTTGCATCATGAATTAAGCTTTTGAAATTTTCTTGCAAATATCATCATAAAAAAATGTTTTACGGATAACTAGAAACCATAAAAATGAAAGAGCCAACCACATCTATTGCCAAGAAGATGTGATGGCGAAAGAACAAATTAAGGAGAAATATGAAGTGCAAGTTGGTTGAAATGATTATTTCCACGGCTAAACCATCTCACTAAAGCTCGAGTTCATCCAAGATGATTGCTTCTAGACTTGTGCTTGATTCAAACTTGCCATGATTTTGAACATGAGTTTAACTCAAACTTATCATGCCTCACATGAGTTGCCATGACTGAGCTAGATGGTTTAAAACACAAGCATGTTCAACCAAATCTATTGAACCAACTCATCAATTAAAGACCTTATCTAGATTCACATAAAGATTCACCTAGATCCACCTTACTTAGCTTGGGTTGGATCCTTCATTGAAAGACTAGGGATTAAAATAAGTTTAGTTTAGTGTTTTTTTTTTTTTTTAATTTTTCCTCCAAAAGTTTAGTTGTATGTTAATATGGAGGCTTGTGTTGTTAAGTATAATGGCTTCGACTTTAACAAAAGCATGAGCAGTGTAGTCATTCTAGTATATTGACAACGTATTATTTAGGATATTTTTAGACTAACTCACCAACTTAATAGATTATTATAGTTTAATCCATTACTAAGGAATAGGAACTGTAGTGCGGGTTATTATATTAAAAAAGTGAACATACGTACGGTGTATTTATTAGCATTTTCGTATAAGTCATAGGTTCAGTACATGTAGTGGATGTTGTAAGATATAGGCTTTATAAAATTTTTTCAATTAGCTTTTTCATAATAGGAACATGATGCAACTTCTCACCATTCAAAACTCACATTTCTTAGGTTTCAAAATATTTGAACAATCTACTTCAAACAACGTATCTGGTTATTCTGCTAAAAAAGTCAGCTGCCTCAGAAACTTGTTTGTAGATAAATTATACATATTTCATTATGATGCAAGGCGTATTAAAAAATTAAAAATGATGGCAGTATGTGCGTGTATGCATGACATAAATTTAAATAAAGTAATATGGTAAACCCTGCGCTATAGCTCTGAATTAACTTTTGACGACTTCATAGGACATTAACCTACCCAATCCTTGGAGATAGCTTCCAATTTAAGTACGATTTGTAATACCAATATTATATTATGATGTAAGGTAAGATTATATTATATTTAAAAAATAGTGATATTTTCTAAAATAATTTAGCTAGGTAACTTGTAAAAAGATGTTTAAATCAATGGTTAAGTATGGATATGTTTTTTTTTTTAATTTTTTATAATTTTTAATGTCATCTCACTATACAATGTTAGGTAGGAGGACATACAAGGAAATAAACATAAATTTATGTAAATTAAAGAACAAATGATGCTCAAGTTAATAGAAAGGGATAAAATAGGGAAAATAATGTAGAATTATTTTCGTTAAGGAGTCTCAACTTTTTTCCTTCTAAATTTAGAGAAAAAGGAGTGAAAAAATGTGAAATTATGACTAAATTACACTAGTACTTCTAAAAATGAAGGAAAATAAGAATAATAGAGAAAAATATAATCATATTTTAACATTAGCTTTCTTCTCTTTCTACTAATTTTCTTCCATTTCTATTTTTAATATCTAGATAATGATGTAGTTTTTTTTTTTTTTTTTTTTACTTTTTTCGTCTTCCCCCGCCCTTTTTGACAGTTTTACAAAGCTTTCCACACCTTTCTACAGCTTTTGGCGTTTTAGTCTCGAACAGTCATCAAAACCATACAATTCTTAAAATTTTGTAACGAAGATTGCGGCTGGCTAATGGTTTAAGCCTTGAGATGTGTTTGAAAATATATTAATATTTTACCTTATCATCAGCATTTTAAAGTTTGGTATTTTCTAGCACCGTCCAAATCCAGAAATTTCTCCACTACCGTTGGATTACATTCTCGAATGTTGTAACATTACAACGGTAGCACCAAAACCACGGAAAAAAAAAAGGTAGGTGGCAGATCTTCTAAGGAGAAAAATATTTGTTGTGTCTAAAATGATATTACATGTATTAAATAAATTTAAAAAATAAAAATATCTTTAAATTAAAATAAATAGTTATTATCTTTACATATACATATGTCACGATATTATTATTTAAAATATAGTTAGAATACAACAAGTGGGATAGCAAAACTTTTTTCATCAATACAGAATCTACCTACTACTTAAGATAGGTAGAAGAATGCTCTATCCACCTTTTCCAAAATTCTATATAAACCACACCACCCTCCATCAAAATTCCTCACCTCATCTCCCAAACAAAAATAAACCAAGTAAACTGTTCTTAGACCATCCTCCATAAACACAAACATTTTCTCTTTCATCTCCTACACATATCCTTTTGTTAGATTATCCAAATTCCAAAGACATGGCTCCTCGTATCACTAACGCTTCTGCTGCAACCAAGGCTGCCGCCACCGCTGGTGCCCTTACCAAGAGCAACCCACCACCTCCACGAGCATACGTGACGTTTTTGGCTGGAAATGGTGATTATGTGAAAGGTGTGGTTGGGCTTGCTAAAGGGTTGAGGAAGGCCAAGAGCAAGTACCCACTTGTGGTGGCTATATTGCCTGATGTGCCTGTGGAGCACCGCCAGATTCTGAGGGATCAAGGTTGCATAGTTAGAGAGATTGAGCCTGTGTATCCACCGGAGAATCAGACCCAGTTTGCCATGGCTTACTATGTCATCAACTACTCCAAGCTTCGAATTTGGGAGGTATATATGTGCTATAATGAACTTTGATTGGACATAACAGGAAAAGCTTTTATAAGTTTAAATATGTTTGTCTTTATTTCTTAACAAAACCGCAATGTCCTGTTTATTGCAGTTTGTGGAGTACAGCAAAATGATCTATTTGGATGGAGACATCCAGGTGTTTGACAACATAGACCACCTCTTTGATCTCCCAGATCACTACTTCTATGCAGTCATGGACTGCTTCTGTGAGAAAACATGGAGTCACACTCCACAGTACAAAATCGGATACTGCCAGCAACGTCCTGATAAGGTCAAGTGGCCGGCCGAATTGGGTCCTAAGCCCGCCCTCTACTTCAACGCCGGTATGTTCGTATACGAGCCAAGCCTTACCATTTACCATGACCTACTAAGAACCCTCAAGGTCACACCTCCAACACCATTCGCGGAACAAGACTTCTTGAACATGTATTTCAAGGACATCTACAAGCCAATTCCCAACGTTTACAACCTAGTACTTGCCATGCTGTGGCGGCATCCAGAGAACGTGGAGCTCGACAAGGTCAAGGTGGTTCACTACTGTGCCGCCGGTTCGAAGCCATGGCGGTACACGGGAAAAGAAAAGAATATGAACAGGGAAGATATCAAGATGCTTGTCAAGAAATGGTGGGATATCTATGATGATGAGTCCTTGGATTACAAGAACTGTGCTGTCGTAGAAGCGGCGGAGCCTGTGAACATGCGGCCGTTCCTGGCTGCAATGTCGGAGGCCGGAGCTGTCCGTTATATAGCCGCCCCTTCCGCAGCTTAGTCAGTGGAGGGTGCAATTATTTCCTTCAAATAGAAGGGTTTTTAATTTGTTTGAAGGACATACTAAATATTATACATCAGTGGTTTTTTATTTTTTTCTTCTTTTGGATTGTTAAAATCGTTTGGTTTGAGTTGTAAATGGGTGTTATTATAAATGAAATGCAATATTTTCGGTTTTGTTTCGAATGTTGGCTTTGATATGTAAAATCCAACTCTCAATTTTGACAAATTTTTAGATCATTCTCTACTTGTTCATGGGGAAGATTGCACCAGAGACAAACACTAGGTTTAATTAATAGCTAAAATACCTTACCCAAAAAACATAAGACTGGGATATATCATCGTCTTCCGAAATCAAGGAACATGAGAACAATTTAGAAATTAAGAGATGGTTTTTCCTCTCTTCATGTAACAATAACATTATCTTGATGTTTCAATAGTTTTCTTGGGCAGTTCAATGAAAAAGATAATTAAAATAAAGTCCTACAAAAATGAATTGAAGTATAGAAAAGAGGTGATAAAAGACCATTAAAACACTAGAGGAAATCCATCTTAAGAAGAAGGAAGAAAAAATATACGAAAAAAAATAAAGATATACAAAATAGACAATAGTGATTGATGAATCTAGTATTACCCAAAGAACATTCCTGTACTTTTAAATTCATTAAGATTTGTAAAGGTTAAAAGGCATCAGATTAAATACTTTCTCATCTTCTTCATGTGCTTTTCACATTTAACATTCAGAAAATGGATTTACTAAACAAGTAGATCCTCATTTAAGTAATGAGTTTGGAGATTATATATACATCCTCATATTTTTCAAGTACTCTTTTAACTTCTACATCCCCCGATTGTAAAATGCTAATGATATATATTTAATTGCTCAAAGTCAACTTCGTTGTATCCTTAGATTGACAATAAGAACAAAAGATGCAAATTACATGTGTTAACATCTTTCTTAAAAGCAGTCGATTATAATATATATATATATATATGTATGTATATATATGTGAGAATATATCGGGAGCTCATGCAAAAGAAAAGGGAGTTGTTAAAAATGACAAAAAATTTAAATATCCACATTTTGAATGATTAAAAAGATAAAATAATGTTATACCAATTGTGTCAAATATGGAATCATTAACTAATATTGTTAGCTAAGATATCTCAAACTCATTTGAAACCAATATTAACAAGTTACCTCGGATGGATCGTAGTCTTTCCTGTGAATCAACACCATAGCTTCAACCTAATTTCTCCTTTTTACCGGTTTCCATTTCAAGATGGCATGGGGCCTAATGAGTCTTATTCAAAGTAACAAAGTGGTGTTTCACTAAACATCGATTATCCTCGTATGCCCTAAGTTTTAAATGAAAAGTAGGATGTGTTGTAGATCCTGATAACAAATCTAGCTGGTCAGCTAGCTCACCCTTGTCGATTACTTAAATAGAGTCCAAAGTAACATGGTGATAATCTTTGAGTCTAGTATCTCCTTAAGCTATGTTGTTGATAGGTTGAAGCTCTAGTAGCATTAGTCACAATGAAACTACAATAACTTAAGTTTTTATTCTCTATTTTGCAACACCAAGTCTACCATAGCATTTTTCATATCTCTGGCCAGATAGATCAAGTGAACCGAGGGTAGCATTTTTCATATCTCTGGCTACCTAGATCAAGTGAACTGAGGGTAGGTATCCACAAATCAATTCAAATGGCACCGTTCTAATGTTGGAGTGGTAATTAGTAATGTACCACCACTCAGCTTTGATCTTCTCAAGATCTACTGATACATCTTATGTAAGAATGCTTCCTTTTCAAGACAAAACTTACACTTACTAAACTTGGCATAAAGCTTTTGATTTCTTAGTCTTTGCAACACCATCCTAAAATGTTGTTTATGTTTTTCCACATATTTCGAGTACTCTAGGATATCATCTATGAACACAATTACAAACTTGCCCAAATAGTTTGCATAGCCACTTCCATGAGATTTATGAAAGTGACTCTAGTATTGGTGAGTACAAAAGGTGAAAGAAAGGATTATTCAACACTTACTATATTAGACACATTCTTGTATATATTAGGAACATATCAATTTTTTTTCATTCTTAGCAGTAGCAGAATTATAGGAACATTGACTGGATTGATTATAGACTTAATTATAGGACTTGGACTTGATTGGAATAATTATAGGCTTGATTATAGGATTTGACTTACCATTCTTATACAATAGTAACTTGTATATATTTTTAGTCTTGTATTAACAAAATGTAAAAATTCAATAAACATTGAAATTTTCATGGTATCATAGCAAACACTTCCATCATAATTCCAACTTGCTCTTGATCATGGCAGCTGATTCTATAAGCTTGGTGACTACCACAAGTACACAAATCACATTAGACACAAAATCTCCATACTATCTACCTCCTCAGATCATCCAGGCTTGATTTTCGTTATCTAATCATTAAATGAAAGTGGAGACAATTACTTTACATGGAGAAGTAGCTTTTTGAAGGCATTACAATCTAAAAATAAAGCAGGATTTGTAGATGGATCGATTAGCAAACCCGATGTCAATTCCGGGGATTATCATAGCTGGATTCAATGTAACGCCATTGTTAAGTCATGGTTAATCAATTCTGTTTGCAAAGAATTGCAGAATTGTGCATCACATATAGATATAGACAAAGAAATTTGGTTTAATTTTTAGGAGCGATTTACTCAAGGAATTGCTCCTCAAGTATATGAGCTAAAACGAACGATAGCCTTGCTACAACAAGAAAGATCATCCATATAAACATATTATGGTAAATTAAAAGGTGTATGGAGTGAATTACATAGCCTCAGAGCAATTCCTACTTACCTTTGTGGTGCAAGCAAACAGATGCAAGAAGAAGAAAAGGTGTTTGATTTTTTAATGGGACTTGATGACGCATATAATGTAGTGCGATCTCAAATTCTTAGTATTGAACCTCTATTGGGACTTGGAAGAGCTTATGCGATAGTTGCTCAATATGAAAAGCAGCACAATATAACAACAAATAGAACACCTATGATTGAGGCAACAACGTTGTTAGCCAAAGATTCAATTGGACAATGAAGAAACGATCCAAGGGACAATCACACAGGAGAAAGAAGGGGTATCAAGCTTCATTGCACTTATTGCAATAAGGACAATCATTCTAGAGACACTTGCTTTGAACTTATTAGGTATCCGCCTGGTTGGAGAAAACCTAAACAAAAGGGTGATAAACAACATAAACGCAGCAGCGCAAATTTATCAATAGAATCTCCAAAAACATTCGTTGCTATTGTAGATGCACCAGAACGCCTAAACCTCACTCCATCACAAATTCAACAAGAACTCGCCTTGCTTGATCGTTAGTCCACTAAAAATATTGAATCTTCTGCAAATATGGTTTCACAACATACATTTGGTAAGATGGGATCATGGATCATTGACACTGGAGCAACTGAATATATAACCTGTAAAATTGCATCAATGACAAATGTCTCTTTAAATCCTAATATATCTCCAATTCAGATTGCTAATGGCGATCACATACTAGTCCAAGCGATATGTGATGTAACACTTGGGAAAACTTGAATCTTGCAAGAGTCTTAGGCATACTTGATTTTCATTTCAATTTGTTGTCTTGTAGCAAATTAACACAGAACTTCAATTGCACTCTAACATTTGAACCTGAATGTTGTGTAATACAGGACTTCCATTCGAGGAAGCTAATAGGAATGGGTAGAGTGTGGAATGGACTATACTATTTGGAACTGATGGGGGCAAGCATAGATAATATGGCAAGTTTAAGGCATCGTCGACTAGGTCATTTGCCAGCAAGAAGACTACCATTAGTTCGAGAATTGCCTACTAAGATAGATTTAACAAGTTATTTATTTTGTGATGCATGTTGTAAAGCAAAACAAACTAGATTGCCATTTCCAACTCATAAAATTAAATCAATGAATAATTTTGATATGGTACATTGTGATATGTGAGGTCCATATCACACTGTGCCACATTCAGGACCACATTACTTCCTCACCATTACGGATGATCATAGCCGAGCAACATGGGTTTTTTTCCATGAAACATAAGTTTGAAACTAAACATTATTTGTTGTTCTTTAATTGGGTTCAAACCAATTAATGCTAAGATAAAAATATTTAGGATGTATAATGGCCTTGAATTCAATCACACAGATCTGGTTGATTACTATTTTACAAATGGAATAGAAAGGCAAACAAGCTGCACACATACGCCACAGCAAAATGGCGTTGTTGAGCAAAAACATCGACACTTGTTAGAAGTAGCTCGAGCTTTGAGATTTCAAGCTCATCTTCCACTTCAATTCTAGGGATAATGTAGACTCACTGTAGCTTATTTGATTAGTTGCATGCCATTGACTATACTCAATGATAAAATACCTTATCAGATTTTATTTGGCAAGATACGTACCTATGATCATTTGCGCAACTTTAGTTGCTTATGTTATGCGCATCCTAATGAAAAACACCGTAATAAATTTGCTTCAAGAGGTAGACCTGGTATTTTTGTTGGTTATCCCCAAGGTTAGAAAGGATATCGAATTTATGATTTGGAAACAAAGAGAATTTATTCTTCACGAGATATACAATTCTTTGAAGAAAATTTTCCTTACTCGAATCCTATAAAACTCATTGTGGATATGTACCCTCAAGGATCCCACTTCGGTGAGAAAGATCTTGGTTTTGATGATAATAACACTCAGCAGATACAAATGAATGATATACTTGCATCTAAAGATAATGATGAATTCATAGATACACACCTTGATTCATTTATCGTCATTCAATCCCAAGATAAGGCTACTAAGATTTTATCACCATCTACATATCATGTTGATTCTTCTACTACAGTTACCAAATGCACAAGGTAGATATATAAGAATCTCTCTAGCTACAATTATACCTTGTTGCCTTCCTTGCTTCCACCATCGTCTACTTCGTAGTCTTCCCTCCCTTTAGTAAACTCGACGGTATATCCTCTCTCTCAACATATTTCTTACTCCAAATGTTCTAGAGCTCACTCTGTTTTTTTTTTTTTAGTGGAAATTTCTTCTACAGATGAGCCCAAAAGTTTTTCACAAGCTGTAAAACATGCACATTGGAGGGATGCTATGAGCAAGGAGATGTCTGCTTTAGAAGAAAATCACACATGGAAACTTGTACACTTACCACCTGGAAAACGAGCAATAGATTCTAAATGGGTATACAAAGTGAAATTCAGCCTAGACGGCACTATTGAATGATATAAAGCCCATCTCGTGGCTAAAGGATACACACAAGTTGAAGGTGTTGATTTTCATGAAACATTTGCCCTTGTTGCCAAGATAGTTACTATTTGATGTTTACTTGCAATAGCTTCCATGCGTATTTAGGAACTCCATCAATTAGATGTCAATAATGCCTTCCGCCACGGTGATCTTGAGGAGGAAGTTATATGAAATTTCCTTAAGGCTTTGCTAAATAGGAAGAGCAACGTGTTTGTCTTCTTCAGAAATCTCTTTATAGATTTTGTTAGGCATCGAGAAATTAGTATCATAAATTCACTCAATCTTTACTTTCGGTTGGATTTTTTCAATCCTCCACTGATCATTCTCTTTTTACATTTACTCGTGGTGCTTCTTATCTTGCACTACTTATTTATGTTGATGATGTGATTGTTGCTGGTAATGATCCAAGCAAGATCAGATGGCTTAAGAAGTATTTGAACACTCGATTTTGGATTAAAGATCTTAGACCAATCAAATATTTTTTGGGTATTGAAGTGGCACGCTCCCCTACTGGTATTGTGCTAAGTCAGAGAAAATATGTTCTCAACATCTTAGCCAAATATGGTCTAACAGGCTGTAAACCCACTAATTCACCTTTACCTCAACAACATAAACTCATTGCTGACTTAGAGGAAGCATATAATGATCCTGCACAATATAGACGCTTGTTATTCGATTGTTATATCTTACCATTACTAGACCGGACATTAGTTGTGCTGTTCATACGCTTGCTAAATTTATGCAACAGCCATGACAACCACATTTTGATGTCGCTATGCATGCATTCAGCTATCTCAAATCCACCCCACGCCAAGGTATCCTCCGTCCATCCAATAGTACCTTAAATTTGCGAGCTTATTGTGATGTTGAGTGGGCAGGATGTCCTATGACTAGGCGATCCACTACTAGTTATATTGTGTTCTTAGGTTCATCACCTATCACATGGCAATCAAAGAAACAATCTAGCATTTCTCACTCTTCTGTTGAAGCAGAATATAGAGCCATGGCCACTACAACTAGTGAAATTGTTTGTTTAATTCATTTGTGCTTTGACTTGGGTGTAACTCATTCTCATTTTGTTCAGTTATTTTGTGATAACCATGCGATAATGCATATAGCTACAAATCCTATCTTCCATGAACATACCAAACACGTCGAGATTAATTGCCATTTTATTCTCCATCACATTCTGTCTAAACTCTTACTTCCTCGCCCAATTTCATCTCAGAATCAAATTGCTAACAAATTTACTAAGGCTCTTAGAAAAGATACATTTCATTCTTTTCTTGGCAAGTTTGGCATTTTCAATCTCCATACTCCAACTTAGGGAGAGTGAAAGAAAAGATTATATTCAACACTTACTATATCGGACACATTCTTGTACATATTAGGACATGTCAATTTTTTCCATTCTTAGTGGTAGCAGAATTATAGGAACATTAACTGGATTGATTATAGACTTAATTATAGGACTTGGACTTGACTGGATTAATTATAGGATTTGACTTACCATTCTTATAGGATAGTAGCCTATATATATATATATATATATATTTTAAGTCTTGTATTAACAAAATGTAAAAATTCAATAAACATTGAAATTTTCAAAAGGCGTGACAAAGAACTAGTAACATTTGTACCCAAACAACACATAAAGATTACTATTAGAACTTTTACCTGAAGTTAACTAAGATAACCTCAAAATTAATTACCTAATACAAAAAAGAAGACTTTTTATGTCCCGAGGCTTAATCCTTAATTGATGATATTCAAATCTCATATCAATTCTGGAGAATATTGCTACTTTACTCATTTAATATATGCACAATTTCATGCTTCTATCTTTCTTTTTTCATGAAAAGAAGAAGAGTACTCCATGGTGAATTGCTTGGCCTGATGAAACCTTTATCGAGTAACTTCTGCATTTAGGTCTTCAAATCCTATTCATTTAATACCATCTTATAGAAAAAGGTGTTGTCCTAAGCACTACATCTATGCTAAACTCTACTTCCTTTTCTAGTTTAAGCCTAGCAAATCAAATCATTTGGAAATGCATCCTTATACTCTTACATCATTAGCACTGTTTCAAGTGTCATTCTTCCTCTTTGTCAGTTTTTAGCACAACATTTATCCCTTTGTCACACCCGCCCCCCACTACCAAGGTTCTGGATGTGATGCCAGGGCAGACAACTGCCACAGGCCCCCTAGTGATAATGGCCGACATCCACCCTTAGGTGAGATCCCAACCAACACATGCCCCGTAGGGTATCACGAGCACTATAGGTATTGTTACTCTCAGGATGAGTTGAATCCAGTCTGCAGAATGCAGCTCAATTGGTGAAAGGTGCTGCCTTTGGGGCAGGCAAAAGCCTCAGGTCATGGGTTCGATCTCTAGAGGCTGCAGACTAGGGTCAATCCATCCTGAAGGTAACAATACCTATAGTGCCCGTGGTACCCTATGGGGCATGCGTTGGTTGGGGTCATCATGATGCAATAGTGGTGTTGGCCATTACCACTAGGGGGCCAGTGGTGGGTTTGCCCGCCTTGGCATCATATCGCCGTCGCCTGAGAGGGCGGGGTGTGACACCTTTTATCCCATAACTCCATAGAAGGTAAGCTTCTTAGTCGATGTGCATTAGTTACATATTTGACCTCTTGGCCTCCTATCATAATAAAGCAAAAAACAACATTTCACCAATCTATCGTCACGGTATATTTAGATAATTAGTGATGCTTAAGATCACATCAAAGTCATTCATATTCAAAACTATCACATCCATGATCATATGGCTATCAACTCATATAGCAATACAGTCACACATCTTATTCATCATAACTCCTATTCTCATATTAGCAAATATAATAACCACAAGCAAAGCATGTAATGCAACAAATTTCTTAGATACACATGCATGGTAGCTCCAGTATAAAGAGTACATAAGCACAATGCCCAGCTATAGAATTATTTTGTCATTATCGATACTTAATCTCTCAACTTTGCAAAGACAATACACTAAGGCCATGCTTGATTCTATAAGTGTTAAACCTACAAAACTGAATCTCCTATGCATGACTAAAAGAATTACTTAGAAGGCCTCTAATAGGTTCGAGAACATAACAATGCATACAACATGCTTATCCAAGTAGATATAAAGATGCAAGTGAAAAAAATTGGTTTTAGCCATTGCATCTAAAGATTTAGAATATGCTGATCTTGATGATGAATGCTACATTTGCTTAAAGTAAAGGAACTATGTGGCCTGACAAAACCAATTAAAATGAATTTTGATCACATATTCTACATATATTGCATTCTCAATTAGGTAAATTGCATCAAGACGTGTCACCGTTTGAGGATAAGTTCATTTAAAATATCAACATTTTGAGTGGTTAAAATGAAGAATCAACATTTGAAGATAAATTCATTTTAAGATATTAATGTTTCAAGTGGTTAAAAAAAGGAATCAACATTTTATAAAGTGAGTCAAATAAGGTATAGTCATAGATGTAAGTGTGTATTGATACACACACTTTTATCTATATTTCCCTATTTATAGTATATTTATAAATGTAAGCGACATACTTATGAATGAATGTGGTTAGAGCTTTTGAATTTATGAGAAAACTAAGTCAATTGTCCAATTCCTTATTATTAATGGTGGAATTGGTGTCACAGTCCATTCGGCTTATTATTACCTCCACGTAGACCAAAGAGCCCAAGAAGGGCCTAAAAGATGATCAAAACCACTAGCTCATGAAGAAGCCTATGGCTAGCGACACTTCTTGATGAGCTATAATATGATTAGATTTATAAGTAAGCATTTCTTGTAAAATATGAGCAACACCAAATCCCTTTAGAGCCTAAACATCCATTTCTCTTACTCGTTACCCCCCCTTTGCTTGGCCCTTCCTTTAAGGAGGTCAACACCATGGGACCTCCATATCCCTGTGCTGATTAAGCCTTCCCTCCAAGGGAAGGGCAGAGAGTTTTTTACATAAGAAAATATTTATTAATAGATTTTCTAAGAAGGACCTATGAACTAACTTAAGCATCAGAGTGGCCATATCGGGTAACCTCCCTATCGCACCTCTAATCACTTTTTTGTGTTTGTAAGGAGCCAATCTCTTCGATGGAATCAGCTCATGCAATACGTGATGCCATCTATAGGAAATCTCCTTCTTTTTTTTTTTCCCCTTATATCATCTTCTTTATTTAAACTTTTCATAAACATCAACATTTTCACTAAACAAAAACCTATAACATATGAAAAGAAACCTTCGATTGACCATGACGAGACTTCAACGAAGTAAGAACCAGCTTGATCTAGCTCAAACTTAGTTAGCAGCTGCTTTAACAGACGATGAAGCTCCTAAGCTGCCACAGCCAGAACCACCTATTACTGGAAATGCTGGTTTTCCAGACCCAAGACATATCTTGGAGCTTGGAACCTATGTAGACAACTTGCACATAAGAATGTAAAGAACGAGCGTTCTAATGCCCTCCTATATGCTAGAATTATAGATTTAGAAGGGCTAAAGAACTTACACTTGGAGGAGTAACCTTCCAGTGCATAATAAGGCAATTCCCCAACCCTTTACCCTCAATGCGTCATCGAGTATCACTAAGAGACACCACCGATATACCGTTGCTCCCCTACGGGTTAGCACCTCTACTTGGGCTCAATCCTAAGAACTGTATCTAGTACCTCACAATAAGATTTTCAACACGCCACCTAAAACTCCTCGAACCATCACAAAAACATTATGGGTGCCCAAAGATAGATTGCCTAGGTTTTGGCTCGGCCCAAGCTCATGAAGACAATGCACCAGTGCTCCCAACTATGAAACCCACCAAGTTCAGAGAAAGAATGCGCTTTCAAAGAGATTAGGGGTATGATGAGGAAACTCTTGATGCTCAGGGAAAGTTTTGGGAATGGGTCCACATAAAATATACTTGGCAAATGCCCTTCGATACTAAATTTAATCGAAAAAGTATTCCCAACTAGAGTTTGACTTCCAACCTGGAGTCCTATTATCGCCTCGTGCCAATCCACTATAGCAATACATAACTTCTCAGATGTCATTTAGTGTAAAATCTTTCCTACCACCTTTCGAGGCACAGCTCGAGTTTGGTATAACAAGCTCGAGCCTAGTATGAGAAGCTTGTTTGACCAACACAGTGAACTATTCATTGCCCACTTCATGGCAAGTAAGAACGTTTCATACCTCTACACCATCCAACAAAAGGCTGGAGGAGCCCCTAAAAGATTATCTAGTAAGATTCAATAAAGCTTGTTTAGAGGTCCTAAACTTAAATCAAGGCATGGCCCTTGAAGCCATCAAACAAGGAGTCTTTGTGGATAGTTCTTTCTTTGACTCTATTTCGAAATGCCAACTCACCACATTAGAGTAGATAAGAGAGAAAGCACATAAATACATTTGATAAGAAGATACTGCGAATACTAGAAAGGAGATAGAGACTAAGGTCTAGCCTACTCTGGCTGAACAAATCAACATTGAGACAAGGCCCCCAAAGAGATCACTAAAAGTTTAACAATTAGAAAGATGCTAATTCAAATCGCAGTGATAGTAATAAGAGGAAACTTTTCTTAATGTATGATGAGTTTACAACTTTTAAGCTACTCGTACATGATGTGTTCTATAAGGTGAGAAACCAAGGCCTCCTACTAGCATCGCCTCCCCTCCCTTTCCCTCCCTACCCCAAAATTCCCATGAAACCCGGGTCGAAGCAAAAAGAATCAAGGGGGCATTACAAGTATCCCCATGATCAAGGGCATGATATGAAAAAATGGTTGACAGCTAAAAAGCTCCATTAAAGACGCCATACAATGAGGATGGTTGAAACATTACATTGACTATGACATGGTAGAACCCGAGCCACCAGCTCAGAAGAGGAGAACCAATGAAAAGGAGAAGAACCAGGAAACCAATGCCCAAGGTCCCCATGATCGATCGTAGCCCAACTGAGAATGTCATGGAGAGATTAACACCATAGATGAAAGGCCACTAACCTTGACCCGAGCAGGACTATAACTAAGTCTAGGCCCAAGTGATCCAAAACAGGTGATGAACCTAGAACCTAAAAGAACTAAGCTCGACACTATCATTTCCTTTACTGACGAAGATTGCAAAGGAGTCCATACCCCACACTAAGGCACTCTGGTTGTTTTAGCTTGCATATTGTGCTAAAGGGATAAAAGAGTAATGATTGACACCAGCAACAACACTGATATCCTTTTTAACCAAGCCTTGAATAGACGAAGCATGATTAAGCTTAAGCTAAGGTCGTATGATTACGAGCTATATGGGTTCGACAACAAACTTGTTTGCCCCCGAGGTATCATCACTTTACCTCTTGAGCTTAGCGACAAGAAATTTTATGTCACACTTTAGATCGACTTCCTTGTGGTTGACTACTGGTCTCCTACAATGCCATTCTAAGAAGAGCTACATAATCGATATTTTGCATGATCGTTTCTCAACCCCGCCTCAAAGCTGACTTCCTCACCTTAATGGGAATGGTGGTCTATAAAGGAGATCAAGAATAGTCTAAGAAGCTATATCTTAAAGCTCCGAAAGGACATTACATGTGTGTGGTGGACTCTAAACTAGAAGATCGACCTAAACTTGACAGCGAACTTATTGACCTCACTGAAGAAATCACTTTGGACGATCACCTTGAAAATGATGCAAAGTAGGGACTTTGCATGGATGTTTTTGCATGGTCATTCTCCAACATACTTGGCATTAACCCATATGTAATCATGAACCAATTAAAGGTAAACAAAACCTAGAGGCCAGTCCCTAAAAGATTAGGGACTTTTCCCCAAAAGGACAAGCCACCATCGAAGAAGAGGTCCAAAAGTTTCTCCAAGCTTTATCATGGAGGAGAAATACTCGACTTGGTAAGCTAATGTGGTACTGATTAAGAAATCTAAGTATAAGTGGTGAATGTGCATAGACTATATTGACATGAACAAAGCATGTTTGAAAGACTATTTTCCACTACCTCGAATTGACCAACTTGTTAATAGCGCATTTGGTCACAAGCTACTAGGCTTCATGGATGCCTTCTTGGGCTATAACCAAATTAAGATGAATGGGTCTGACAAAGTCCACATAGGGATGTAAACGGTCGGGTTCGGGTCGGGTCATGCTGTCCCAAACCCGACCCGATTAAAATTTGGGTGTCCCAGAACCCAACCCGACCCGATTTCTTAGAAACCCGACCCGACCCGAACCCGACCCGTTTAATCTATTACATAATTAAATGCATCATTTTATTATTTGATTAAATTATTATCGTAGTGAGGCATGTATAGGAGGGCAAAAATTTCAATGGAGTTGATAAAGATCCTAATTTTTATTTTAAAAAAAATTAGAAAACGTTAAAGACAAGTAAAAAATTATTAAACGTGAAAACTGAATATATAAGGTAAAGTCAGTGACTCAAGACATGTCATTATCTAAATTATTATAAGACTTACATATATATATATATATAATACATTCAACTCAAAATAATAATAATAATAATAATAAAATGATGACACTACACAACGATCTATATATTCTTGATTTATTTGTCATTACATATATATATATAATATCTATTTTTTTTGAGAAAATTAATTTTTATACTTTGTTGTGTTGCATGGGAAAGAAATGAATTTTGAAAAAGTGGGAAAGGTTGCACATGGAAATCGATTTTCTATGGATAATTGATCAATAATTATAATTGTAAATATAATTTATATCCTATCATGTGACTCAATACATGAATAACAAAATGATTATATGAAAAGCATCATTCAACTAATGAATAAGTAAATTCCTTAAACTAAAATTTTTAATTTTTTTTAATTAAATCGGGTCGGGTTTTCCCAACGGGTTATGAAAAACCCAAAACCCGACCCTAAACCCTATAGGGTCTGACCCTATAGGGTTTTTAGCGGGGCGGGCGGGCGGGTACCCTATAACGACCCGCCCCGGTTGCATCCCTAAGTCCACACCTCTTTTGTTACCTCCTTTGGCATGTACAATTATAAAGTAATGTTATTTGGTCTCAAAAATGCCGAAGCTACCTTTTAAAGGCTAGTCACTAAAGTGTTTAAAGCACATATCAGTATTAACATGCAAGTTTATGTTGACGATATGATTGTAAAAAGAAAATAGGCGAAAGACAACCTTCACGACCTCCAAGAAACTTTAAACTGCCTCTGCTTCTACAACATGAAGGTCAACTTATAGAAAAGTATCTTTGGGACCACATCGGGAAATTTCCTAGGCTATGTCATGTCACAAAGACGAATCGAGGCCAACTCAGACAAAATCAAAGTAATCTTGGAGATAAAACCTTCTTCTTCCCTCCAAGAGGTAAATAACTTATAGGATGGATTACCTTACTGAGCAAGTTTCTCCCTAAAAGTACCGAGAAGTATTCTAAATTCTTCAAAGTTCTTAGAAGGTCCAATAAATTCAAATGGACCGAGATGACTCAAGAAGCCTTTGAGAACATCAAGTGTTTACTGGTGGAACCACTAGTGTTGTCAATCCCAACCCTAGGAGAATATCAATATTTATACCTTATGGTTAGTGACCGAAGCCTTTCATTGGTCCTCACCGAGGTAGAAGGATGACAACATTAACCTGTGTACTATGTTAGTCACGTCCTTTAAGGAGCCAAGGAAAGATATACGAAGTTAGAAAAATTTGCTTTGACTGTTGTAATATTGGTCAAATGACTATGTTTATACTTCCAAGAACATTAGATCATTGTCCTCATTGATGTGCCCCTAAGGACAATCCTTTAGAAGTCCAACGTGTTTGGAAGAATGATGAAATATGCCATCGAGTTCAGTGCATATGGGGTACAATATCAACCATGGGATGCCATTAAAGCCTAAGTGCTCGCAAATTTTATGGCCGATACATAGGTCCACCTGAACCTGAAAACCATCAAAAGACTCCACACAGGGTGGAGTGGGACGAACTGAAATACGAGGCCTTAATAGTCGAACTCAAGTTCGCTACAAATGTTGGTGCAGACATAAGGGAACTCATAGTTTTCTTAGATTCCCAACCCACAGTACAACAGGTCAAGGG
The DNA here is from genome assembly GCA_024138025.1 of Combretum micranthum. Classification (NCBI taxonomy): domain Eukaryota; kingdom Viridiplantae; phylum Streptophyta; class Magnoliopsida; order Myrtales; family Combretaceae; genus Combretum; species Combretum micranthum. Next base: position 938,871 of record JAMXBD010000247.1, on the reverse strand, counting down.
AACCTACGAAATGAAGAATGAGGAGGTGGTCAAATACGTGGAGGTGGTTTGGTCCCTAACCTAGGAACTATCCTCTTGGGACATCATCAAAATACTAAGAGCCAACAACTCTGAAGCTGATAACTCTTCAATTTCTCCTCCTTAGTGGTCTTCGATTTGAGTAAAGTCGAAGGAAAAATCTTTGTGGAATTCCTCTTAGAGAAATCCATTGCATGTAAAACCCATGAAGTGCTTAAGCCGTAGCACAATCCCAAACTGTATGACACCAATAGAGAATTATTTGAAAGATGGTACCTTGCCTTTAGATAAAGCAGAAGCAATGAAATTGATGTACAAAGCAACTAAATACACTCTAATAAATGGGTTCATGTACAAAAAGGGGCTTCAGCTTTCCCTTACTTTGGTGCTTGCATCACATGCTGGGTAGTGCAGCAACCATTTCAAATCTCAATCACTGTACACTTAAGTCATTCGAGCTAGGTACTTCTAGCCTACTATGCAAACAGATGCAAAAGAGTTCATGTAGTGATGTGAGCGATGCCATAGTGAGTCATACACCAAACACAAATTAACATTACCTCATTAGCTTATAGTCATTTTCCATGTGGGGACTTGATATTCTTGGTCCTTGCTCTATGTCGACTGGACAAGAGAAATTCATCATAGCCGAGTGTGACTATTTTACGAAGTGGGTGGAAGCCGAGGTAGTTGTAAAGGTCATAAATAAGAATGTCCAATACTTTCTCTACAATAACATCTTAGCCAAGTTTGGAGTCCCACATTCCATCATAATAGATAATGAAAAATAGTTCAACTCAAAAAAGATCAAATATTTCTATGCGAAATACAAGATCACTCCACACTATACCTCTTTTGACAACCATCGAGCAAACATATAGGTTGAAGCAATCAATAAAACCATAATGCAAAGCTTAAAAGCTAGAGTAGATTGGTTGAGCAACAAATGAGTAGATAAGCTCTCAAGTACACTATGGGAAACCCCTTTTCGAATGGCCTTCGGATTTGAAGTTGTTCTACCTATTGAGCTCAAGCTCCCAAACATCCAAATCCAATTGTACAATGAGCTTGTCAACGAAGTTAGCTTAAGGGCTAAGCTAGATATTGTAAAAGAGACACGAGACATAGTGAGCAAAAGAGTGGAAGCTTACCAAAAAAAGGCTACTAGATACTATGATAAAATATTCAAGCATAAGGTTTTCCTCCCTAGTGACCTCGTGTGTAGAAAATTGGAGGCAATGGGATCTGAAGAAGTTTAAGGAAACTTCTCTCGAACTAGGAAGACTCGGTCCAAGTAAAAGAGCCTTGATGAATGAAGCGTACAAGTTGGAACACTAAAAGGAGAGTTTATCCCTGGAACATGGAACACCAACAATCTAAGAAATTTCTTTGAATAAATGTGACTTATTTACACATAGTCAAACAAGGTATTAATGATTGATGATTGAAGAAAATTAAGGAAACTTAATTTTTACCTAATCCAAACATTAATATCTTAAAAGAATTTTGTAAAATGTTGATACCTCATTTTATATTACTTTATGAAATTTTGAATCCTCTTTAACTACTTAAAACGTTGGTATCTTAAATAAGCTTACCCCTAAACATTAATACTTTTTAGTATAATTTTGGCAACTGATTAAGAAAGAGAAGATTGTGCCCTTTGTTAGTGCACTTTTTCTTTTCTTAATTACTCATGTATGGTAAACAACATATGTAAATTTATAGCTTAAATGAAACAGAATAATGTAATCACTACGCCTAATTTTATGATGTAATAATGTCAGGGAGATTATGTAAATAACCTTTAAAAAAAAAGAAAAAAATGAGCACAAAATATTTTTGATAATTGAAGAAAGCTAATCTAAGTGAAAAATGGTCTGCAAAATAGAGCTTAACAAATTTAGTATTACAAGTTTAACCTTCCAACTTTGAAAAAACCCCTTAAAACAATATAACCCATTTCTCTCTCAATACCTACTTGTTTTCTATCAATGATGTTATATCCAACTATGTCTTGAGAAAATGAAAGATTCATTCCCTATTGTTCCATACTCACCAACTTTGCATAAATAATGTATCAAAAATATACTTGTCTCTATGGATGTCAAACTAACTATGTAATCTCAGGGTTTTTACCATAGCATGAGTTGAAAATTTAAATCTAATTTTATATCGTGAAAATATAAATGTTTTGATAGTATTAATTAATTATATCCATAGATCTTCTAAAGTCTGTTGTTTTATATGCATTAAGGATTTTTGAAATTTCATTTTCTATATTTAAATATTTTCCAAAATTACCATAAATTTAACTGTAAGCTGTTTACCATAAGTCTTAAAGCATGGACATACTGCCCTTTCTTTAATAGTTTCTTTCATTAAATGTTGAAATGACAATTCCTAGTTATAGCATACTTATTATATTATTTAATTATTATTATTTATATGAAAAAGAAAGGTAATTAGAGATTTGAAAGTTTACACCAACTGGACTTATTGTTTTTAGAAAAAAAAAAACACGATATGTTCGAAATTTGCTTTTCTAACATATTCTCTTTACCTGCATAAAATCTTTTCTTCCAAACCTTCATATTCTTTTTAAGCTGATAAACCTAAGATCGTATTTACAAGCTATATAACTAATATTTTTGAAAGAAAAAATGAAGTAATCTCAAAAACACAATATGTATCTTTGTTTGCTTTGCTTTGTTTTCAAAGATTTTAGAAAGAATCTTTATTAAATACATCAGTGCATGTGCACATTTCACCATTCGCTTATGAAATGTTGCTTTTAGCAGATATTATGTTTTAGAAAACTGAAAAATGAATATGGTTTGACAAGAAATGTTAAAAACAAATAAAAGTTTGCTTTTTGAGTTTGTTTAAGCTTGAAATGAATAATTTCTATTATATGTATTTAAACAAAAGTTATCTGAGTTTATTTGAGCAAAGAATAACAAAAAATGCAATAACTTTAAGTGTTGGAGCACAGTACCTGTCGTGGCCTACGATCGAGCCCTCGACGTACCCCAGAACAAGTACTGAGGGTTATCGTGGCTAAAATAAAACAAATTGCATATAGTACCGCTTTTGTCATAGGCTTTTTAGCAGCATGTGACCCCCAGTTTGTTAAGGTGTGATATGGTTTTCTTGTAGCAATGTACCCTGCGACCCTTCTTCAGCTGCGATCGACCCCCAATTTGCGTAGGCACGAGCTTAGTTTTGTGTAGCCATGTGACCCTTGACTCAACCTAAGTAGTAAGCGATGATGCAGAACATAAGTCAAGAAGTTTTTACCAGAATCTAAGATGCATAAGTTCTGATAAGAGTCTTATTTGCTCTGTTATTTGTTTAATGATCTATGCTTGTTGTTCTATAGGAGCTTTCAATCAAAACTTAGAGTTTCTAGTAGACTACTACGATCTCTATGCAGGATGTACAGGTAAGTGACTTGAATCTTATCACGAAGTTGTACTTGTAATGTAGTTGCACTTGTCTCTATATAAACATAAATGATTATGTCTGAGGATGGGGATAATGTATGTTGTATGGTGCTTGGATGTGTGAGAAGCTTTAATATCAAAAGTGATAACAAACTTTCTTTACTGATGTGTAGTGAGTATTGATGATTGTCTAAACATTGCTTGGCCATCAATAATATCACCTAAGTCTTATCCAACCCTTAATTCAAAATGGACATGCATTGAACGACAACACGCTACATTCACATCATACCGATGTTACATGTTGATATTCTAATTTTGTGGTAATGCCTTCTCACTTTAGGACATTTTGGGTGGGGTTATCATAGGGTTATTAGCCTTATGAGAACTATGCAGGCACCAAAGAGTGTCGCCCGAGTTAAAGACCTTCGAGAGATGGCATAAATCCTTATTAGTTTAGCTTCCGATCATCCAAACTGTGCATTACATATGGTTAAATGAGGCATTACATGCGATTGTATTCAAAACTTGATTGGCATTTGTTTGAAGTATGGTATGATCATGTTACCTCATTGAGTTGTGGTATGCTCATACTCCTACAAACCTTATGTGCTTTCAGGGATCTCTATAGTAGATCTAAGCTGTGAGGCGATGAGAGGTAGTAGGCTTCAAGTGAAAATTCCAGGGCTCGAGTGAGAGTTAGAGATAGTTCCTTTTGTATAGAACACCTTATGTTTGTTTCTTGTAAGTTTGTAAGGCTTTGTTAGGGAGCTGATCCTAGGTTATTTATAATGATATATTTTGTAAAGAACTTGTATGTATGTGAAATAACTCATCTTGACCACCTCACGATCCTATTTTAAATATCCATGCCATGGAGTGTCCTAATAGTATGATGCCCACAAGTTTTATTGAAAAGCCTTGGTTGGCTTATTTATCTTTCATGATTTTCTAAGATCTCACAAGGGGCATCAATAATGCAAGGTAACCCTATAGGGTGTGAAAAATGAAATTGAAACTTCAATGCAACAATGCAACAATATTTGGAAGTCTTAATGTAGCAACGCATCTAACATACTTTTCTAAATAGATATAAGGATGAAAACAAAGGATCCAGATTTTGCCTTTGCAACTAAGGAGAGGTTTCGTATAGCATGACAAAACTAATAAAATGATTACATCCTTGATTGGTTGGAAACGATAAGATTGTGCCTTGGGCTTTTGCTTTTCATAATTAATCATCTATGGTAGATAGTACGTATAAACTTATAGTTTGAAAGGAATTAAATGATGTAATTATAACAACTATTTCTAAAATGCATTCAAGTTAAAGAGAACATGTAAATAAACTTATAAAAAAAAAAAAAAATAACAAAATATTCTTGACAATTGAATAAAGTTGTCTAAAAACTCAATATTGAGAAATCACTTCATACAACAACCTATCCCATCTCTGTGTGTGTGTGTGTGTGCGCGCACGCGTGCAAAACAATAGCAAACATAATCGGAATAACACAACTATTGCTTACTCACCCAAACAAAGCCTTGCAAAACAAAACATAAAAAAAATCAATTATTTTACGATGAGAAATATTATAACATGTAAAATTCAATGAGGAAAACCCTAGGTTAAACTAAAGAATTGAGTAATAACAAGTTATAGAATTAATTATTATCACAAGAGATGTTGTGAAATTAGCAAAAGTAAAAAAGACAAAGGAATAGATGATATTATCGGATTTCACAGAAGCCCTTATAAAAACACAAAACCTAAAACCAAACAAATAGAAATGATGCGCAAAAAAAAAAAAAAAAAAAAAAAAAAAACACAAATCATTCACTCTCCCCAAAAACAAAATAGAACCAATCTATACACATGATTTTGTATAAAAGATGTGTCAAATTTAAATAGAAAACACTATATACAAACATAAAAATATGTGCAATTACAAGTTTAAATCAATGAATATGAGTTATAAAAGAAAGAGCAAAACCCTAAAATGAGTAAACCCTATATAATAAAATCTTTGAAAGAACAAATAGAAATTACCTGAAGTCATTAGTTTTTATTAGCACCATAATGAAAAATGGAGGTGATTGTAGGATTTTTGTAGCCAAAGGAACATGATAACAAAATCACAACAACAACACAATTACTGCTTTTACCATGACAAATATTATAATGCATAAACTTCAGAGAGAAAAACCTTAGGATAAATTGTAGAAGTGAGTAATAACAATTTATAGAATCAATTGATATCATAAATATAAGAGATGTTGTGAAAGGGACAAAGGGATAGATGATATTATTAGATTTCACAAAGACCTTAGAAAATATATGAAACCCAAAACCAAACAAATAGAATCAATCTTTTATGTGATACATGAAGAAACAGATCATTCACTCATAAAAGCCTTAAAAACAAAATAGAACCAAACAAATAGACTCAATCTATACACGATATTTTGATTAAAATATGTATCAACTTTATAAAGAAAATCCTAGGTACACACTTAAAAATATGTACGGTTATAAGTTTGAATCAATGAATTTAAGGAATAGATATTATAAAAGAAAGTGTGAATTGAAACAGATTAGGGAGGGAGGGCTTTCATGAAAGTAAGCAAAATAAAGTAAAGTGTAACAATATATACGTTTAAGGTATAGTAAGGGTTTCGAGTTAGATTAGATAAAAAATAAGTATAACAATATGTAAATAACCTTATAAGAAAAAGAAAAAATAATAGCAAAATATTCCTAACATTTGAACAAAGTTATTTAAAAATTTAAAGGTAAAGTGAAATCTATGGTGTGCATGGGAGAGAATTTATGGTCGCATAGGAAAGAGAGTGATTGAAGTCTATCTTTGATGGGCTGAGTTGAATTGGTTTTTCATCAAATTCACAATCCATCATTGATTCCCCATGAAAGTAAGTAAACTAAGTAAAGTATAATAATATTTATGTTTAAGGTATATAAGGGTTATGAGTTAGATTAGATAAAAAAATAAGTATAACATTATAAGAAAAAAAAAAAAATGATAGCAAAATATTCTTGAAAAGTTATTTAAAAATTTAAATCTATCTCTCCCGTGGGCCGGGGATGGGCAGTGTTTTTGTTGATGCAATGATGAAGTGGAATTGATTTGTGTGTGTAGGAGAGAATTTATGGTTGCTAGGGAAAGAGCATGATTGAAATCTGTCTCTGATATGTTAAGTCAATTTTGGTTTTTGGCCAAATTTGCAATCTATCATTAATTCCCACATGAAAGTAAGTATCAAAGTAAAGCATAATAATATTAATGTTTAAGGTATAGTAAGGGTTACAAGTTAGATTAGATAAAAAATAAGTATATCAATATGTAATCAACCTTACAAGAAAAAGGGAAAAAAATGACAACAAAATAATTCTAACATTTGAACATAGTTATTTAAAATTTTAAATCTCTCTCTATCTTCTTGTCTCGTTGTACAATGGTGTTGTATTTAATTGTATCTACAAAACCTATATCAATCTCTCACTTTATTGCTTGAAATATCGATTAATCACTTATCCTTATTGATTAAGATAGAGATCAGTGCCCTTTAAGATTGCACATAAGACATCATTCTTGTAGTCCCTTAAACTTTTGTTGCCAAAAAACACGATTTGGTTTTATTGTTGAAGATTCTATAATTGTTGCATGTAAAGAATCTATTGTTGTTGCTATTGTGATGGCCTCTAGTTAGAGCTACTGAGTCTATTATTTTATAAACCTATATTCTATCCCTCACTCGGATTGACAAGTAAGTGTAGCTATCACTAATTAGTATGGATGAGTATAGGGTCATCTCATAGGGAACAATTAGAAGCACTAGTGTTGATTAACTCTCCTATTGTCTAGCAATCGAATGATTGAGTCAAATAAATTAAATCTAGATTTACAACTAAACTACACCAATTACGAAATTACTAAATAGGACTAACAATTAATTATAGCAGCAACAATGAATTCAATACACAATAGGTTTACTATACCATATCAACATGATTTATAAATATTTCTCTTCCAATTAATCCTTATCTACAGAAATTCTTAAATCACGAGTATTCTTCTTAGAATTACTCAATTCTAGCCTTAATTGCATTCCCTAGGATCTTTCCTAACAAATGGACATATCAAGGTTACTTTAATCTTAACTAAAGTTCTTGAACTTCACCAAACATGCAGCACACTTCCTATTAATATCTCCAGTAACAGAACAAGTATGTTCTAGTAAATTAGATCTACTTAGTGGATTCGTTCCTCAATGTCCTCCACTGATATCCAATGCAGACCGTGTCGTGTACTACACTATCTTGACTAAAATGAAATTAATTTACCAGAACTAACAATCAACAGGTTGAACTCATCTAACTTTACACATTCATGGTAATATGAGTTAGTAAAACCCAAGAGAACTACTCACTCATGATGCAAATTAAACAACGATTAGTAAAAATTACAAAAATAGAACAATATATACACTAAGAATAGGGAAAGAAGGAAATCCCTTTATAATTACAACTTCATGATGATTTTACGAGCACCAACAATGGATTCCAGATGTCTCTCTCAAGTTCTTTTGGAGATTTCCAATTATGAAAACAACCAAAGATGCTTACAATTCAACTTTCACAAATGAAAACTATCGGTTACTAACATGAAAATGTATGATTCTAGGAGAAAAGAAGAATTCGATCCCCCTTTATAAATGGGTGTATTTCTTTTTATATCTCTCTCCTTTAAACCCATTTTGTAGTGAAAATATCAACCATTACTCTAGAACATACTGTTTGATAAAAGAAAACAAACTCATAATTGTTACTATGCCAAACATCACGTCCGTGACTTGTGATCAATGTAGATAATTCAACCTCCAAACTTACAATCATGGCGTGAGTCACACTTGGGTAGCTACTGTTTGTTGAATCCCTTCGGTTCACTAAAGTTTCACGCTCATGATTATCTTCACATCATCTCCTTCATGTAACCACTTTCCAAAATCTATGGGTGTGAACTACCATTGGCTAGCTACTGATGTTGATTTTTCTTTATAGTTTGCATAGCTCACGACCATGACTTGATACCCATATGGCCTGACTGCTACGTTTTCCATTTATCACACCCGTGATTTTGCTCTTGATAGGTACTAGGTAAGAATTTTCCTTGTTACTGCTTGAATCACGTCCGTAGGTTCATGTCATAAATCTCACTTTTGCTTCCTTGATTACAACTCTCTTTTACTTTCTTCTATCACCTTCACTATGCTCTAAATTAACTTGAAATGAATATTTATATATCATTAAGTACCAATTTGCTGTGATCATTAAACTATAAATTGGCCAAAATTAGTCACTTAAAACAAAGATAAATCATATCTATCATATTGCTACTACTTGAATTATAGTTTTTGTTAAAGATCACTGAAGAATTGATTTTAATTATTATATCAGCAAGGATCTTTGTTGTTATCAATATGATCTAGAGAACCAAACAATAGGAACCTAAGAGTTCTTAACACGATTGTAATTAAATTGCCATAACTTAGTAATGCAATGGTAGAAGTAGGGTATGGTTACTTGGACAAATGGCATAGAATTTAATAGTGGCAGCTTCAAAGTAATTATGAAAGTTTTGGGCCGTTATTGATTTTTTGCATTGCATGACCTTTGCTCATGATGTACATCGATTTTTAAGCAAATTTAGTCGTTTAGGCCTTTAAAACTGTACTTTTTACTATTTGTGGAAATTTTTATTTATATCATAACTTTTGTTAAGGGAGTTGTCTATGATATTGTTTTGTCTTTTTATTTATTTTTTTCCAAGTATTTATTAGGATTATTTCATTTTTTGGTAAAAGACATGTTTTCATATATATTATACTCCCTAAAGCGAGAAAGATAGTTTTTAATGATTGAATAGAATTTCCTAAGCATGTTTCACTTTATTATCCTAAATTTCAAATTCTTGTATACGATTTCAATTTTTTGATGCCAATTACCTATGTATTCTCAGAATCAATAGGTACTTGAAGATCACAAGCCAATAATCATGTTTGAATTAACGATTTAGATAAACCCTATTAACCCGCTATGTCATCCAACATGTGAGAAGCCTTTTTCTCTAGAAGGGTGGATTGGAATCTATAAATGGCAATTATATTTTAATGATATCGTATAAGATTTTTAATGAATCATAATATATCACATAATCTCAATTATGTATATAGTATGGAGCAAATGAAAAGGTCAATAACATATAGAATGTTATTTGAGTCACAAGTTAGATATAGGGCAATAACACATATCAGACTCAACTTTTTTTACCATATTTCCAACACATCCAAATAGATACATTGATCATGTAAATTAGCTTGTTTGATAACATCTTAAAAATTTCACTTTTAAGAAAATTGCCATTGTCAATGAAGATGGAAAGAAATAGAGCAAGGAATTCAAAGATAAATTTTTGCTTCTTTTCAAATCCTTAGCAGTGTCATCACCTAGAATATGGAATGATAATCAACCTTAGCAAGATGGATGATGTGAATCAATGGCCTCGATTAAACATGGATAATATAAGACAAAGATGGGTAGCATTAGGGCATAATCAAAGAATATTCAAGGAATTAGGCTTGAGAAAGACTAGCTAAAATGCCAAAGGTATATTGTCAAAGGTAGCAACCTATGCAGGCTAACCACCCCAAGTTAAAATATCAATCAACATAAGCTAACAACCCTAAGTTAAAGCGTTTATAAGTTTATAATGTTCATGCATGGATTGTTGCTAAGTTGTCAATTTTTGTTTGTAATTTTTTTTTATTTTTTAATTTTTTCATTTAGTTTTTTTAAAATGAGTCTTGCTTTTAATATTTTATACTAATTCAGATCTTGCTGCCTCTTTTAGTTTCCAATCTATTGGATTAGGATAAGTCATTTTAGTAAGCCTATAAATAGGTAGGTCATGTTATTTAGGGTTCGTCCATCTCTTATGTTAGATTATATCATTAATAGTTATTATCATTGAGAATATTAAGTCTTGTTACATTAAATGAATATTGAAAGTCTTCTTAATTCATACTTGTTCTTATCAATTGTTCTGCAATTACAACAAACATAATGTATAGGCCAAGCCTTGCCCATTTTTCCTTTAGTTGACCCATAATCATTGCATTATTTTATTACTATTGTTATTGTTTTTTATTTGTTGTGTATATGAGTATCATTGATGTGGTTAATAATAGTATCTATGCTAGTCAGACATGGATATAAATCCCCTAAATATATAAAGTCAAGATAATCAATGCACTCTAGATATGAATCATAAAATGGTCAGGATTTAATGTGAATGGTACAACTTAGTTGTGGGCTTACATTAAACACTATAATTTGCATAATTTATTACTGGGTCAACTTAATTTGTTAACTCAGTTGTAAATAATTTAATGGGCTAGAGTTGGATTCTAAAATATGGGTTTAGTTTAAAGAGTTGTCTTAACAAAAACTCCAGAAGTTGTATAGATTTACAAGTGACAAGTGAATTAAGTCCTGGTTAAAGCAACATATTATTAGTAAAGCTCAATTGTCATATCACTTCTATTTGGTATTTTTGATCCACAAAAGAACCTTGCAAAAGTCTAAACATGTGCCTTAGAAGTTTCACATCCTCTAATAGATATATCAAAAGGGTGATGCGTTGGTTTGCCAAGCAGCAATAGATGATTTATTGCAAACCCACTAAAAAATTCTTATATACTTATCTTTCTTCCAAGTAGCATACTCACCTTAATTTGGTGGACAGTTGGCCAAGATCTACAGCAATGCCATGCCACGCCACATGAATTACGTGTTAACCATATGCTTCGATGCACATGGCACTCCATACCATGGCCATGCCCCTTTAAAACATAGAAACCAAATGAATTGCCATATCTAGAACTAGAGCTGGAAATAAGTTAGAGGCTTAAAGTTGATTTGAATGGAAAATTTTGAGTATGGATCGAAATGATTTGAGCTTTAATTTTGAAGTGCTAAATTTACTTGATTTAATATTCAATTACCTTGAATTCGACTTGATTAACTCGATTATTATTATAAAAAATAATTAAATTAAAAAGAGCTAGAAATAAGTTAGACCGTCATAACTCAATATCAAGCTTAAAGTTGATTTGAATGGAGAAATTTGAGTATGAATCAAAATGATTGAAGCTTTAATTTTGAAGTCCTAAATTGACTTGATTTAATATTCGATGACCTCGAATTCGACTTGATTAACTCATTATTATTATAAAAAATTAATTAGATTAAAAAATAAGTTCGGATTAAGGAATAGAATAATGATTTTAATTGACTTGATCTTAAAATATAATACATGCAGATTATTAGATATAAAGGGGAAAAAAAGCAAGCATTGAAAATAGGCTGTAAAAGGGGAAAAATACAGATTTAAAATTTTTTAATAAAAAAATCTAAAAAGTTTTATTAGTCTTAAGAGCTACTTGAATAAAGTATTTTAAGATTTAAACTTGAACTCGTTAGCTCAAACTTGAACTCAATAGCTACTTGAATAAAGTTCCACTATTGTTTATTTTAAGAGATATCACAATATACAATATTATAACTATAAAACATATTACATGTCTTTTGTAATTAATTTTTATTTTATAGTTTCACATTGCCTATTTATTAAGATTTCTCATTAACATTTTATTAAAAATAATATAAAATTAATATATACTACGTTTATATTTCATAATAATTATTTTAAATTATGATTTTTTTGCCACATATAATTATTTTTAAAAAATATTGTATAGTATGTATATATAAATAATGTTATACATATAAATTTTTACATATATATTAATGATATATATAATAACTATACTTTTACATTACTTATTTAATATTTATATTAACTTAATAAATTATATATTTTATGTAATATGTTTATTTTTATATCATTTTTATTACAATTAATAAATTATAATATAGTATATAACAATATAAAATCTATTTTTCATTAATATATTAATAAAATAATACATAATTCAGTTTTTAAATATATTTAACTAATTATTTATATTATATATTTTATTATTTAAATTACTATATTTTTATATAGTATATTTTTCCCCTAATATGTTATTATATTTTAAATAAAATATATTATGTAAATATAAATTATGTAAGATATAATATATATATATAAATTTTTTATATTCAATAACATATAAATATTTATAATAAATTATAAAAAATATGAATATATATATTTTATTAATATATTATTTATATATTCATAATTTTTGTATATACTAAGTTTATATTTTTTAGTAGTTATTTATTTTACATATTTTGTTATTGATTTATACTTTATTTTTAAGTATTACTTTATGATATTATTTATATATAACATATTATATTATTGTTATGCATTATTTTATCAATTTGTATAATTTAATTTTTTATATAAGTATTATGTAAAAGAATATATAATAACATGCAAATAATAACTTATGAAATGTATAAATGCTTAAAACAAACAATTTTAAGTACTATTTTTTATTTATACTTTTCTTTCCTAAGTTTTTGAAAGAATTTCATAATTTCTTGTGTTATAATATTTCTTATTTTCTCTAAAATAAATAAACAAATTTTCTCTTAGCTTTGTTTCTACATATTTTACTTGTATGATAAAATAAAGTTTTCCAAGAGTTTTATTAAGTTTGATAACTTATAAAATTTGAGTTATTCATATTTTTCATTTTAAAAGGAAACAGTTTAATAAAAAAATCTTTTTCCTATTATAATTTCATTTCCTAATCCCTTTAAAATAATTTTGTTTCTAAACTTGGTCTCTTAAGTCTTTTACCACTTTTATTTGGAAGGAAATCATGTTTCATTATTTTCCTACATTGTTGATAATAACTATTGTTTTTCGAAATTTATCAAGTTTATATTCTTTATTTCTTTGAAAACAGCATATTACTTAAACTTGGAAACCTTTATTTCCTAAGTGAGTTGATTTTATCTTAACTTATAAAACTAGTCTAGTTATTACTTTTTATTATGGATTGGTAAAATCCTACAAATAAGCTTTTGAGAAAAATTTGCTTACCCAAGAATTATTAATACTAAGTTTAATAAACTTATTTGACTTAAAATAATAAAAGAAAATTTTTATTTTGTTCGTTAACTTCTTTGAGAAAAATATTGTCATTGTTATTAAGAAAGTCTTGGTAGGTTTGAAAAGAAGTTTAGAAATAATTTTCCTAGGTAAGTGATAACAAAATCTTGATGTATATAAGAGAGTTTGTTTCTTTTTCCTTCATTTCCTTGGTAAAATTATCTTTGTTGATACTTAGGAAAACTTGGGAAAAGTTGAGAAGAAGTTGTAAAATACATTTTCTAAGTTTGTTGTTGACAATTTCTTTATTTAGACTAGTTACATAAAAGAGTTTCAGTTCAAGTTCATCTATTAAAGAAAAATCCATTTTAAATGTTGAACAATATCATTATGTATGCATTATATGAGGATGTAATATGAAAATGATGAAAATATTAGAAAAAATAAGAACAAGATAATAATAATAATAAGCAATATAATAATATCAAGCATTGGAACCTTAGCTGTCATCAAGTATTCCGTCAACATTGGAACTTTAGCTTCATCATGCATCCCGGGACTAAAATAACTAGTCCAAAAAAGGAAAAGAAAAAAAAGAAAAGAAAAAGCAATAATAGAAAATTAAGAATAATAAAAGCAAGTTAGTAAGAGTTATAAGCATTTAGACTCTAATAAATATATATCATATACTTATAATATATATATATATATATATATATATAATTAGATTAGAACATAATAAATAATAATAATAATATCATAATAACATCAAGATAATAAAATTGGAATTCATCTGCAACAATAAAACATGAACATGTTATTGCTTTTACAACTCATGTAGTTTTAAGAAACAACACCATAGTTATTTAGTTACATGACAAGAAAATAATGGAGGAAGTGGTTACCTAAAATGTGTTTATTGTTGATGGATGAAGATGATAGATTATTTATGCTGATAGTGATATGTGGTAATGGTTTATGTTAGAGGAGATTTTTAGAAAGATTTATAGAAATTTGATTAGAAAGTTTTGTAGGGGATTTTTGTGAATTTGAAAGTTTTGTTATAAAATAAAGGTGTAAAAAGTGAGGAAGAGCATTTTATAGATAAACTTTAGGAATTTTGATTAATTAAATAAATGAAAAAAAAAAATGAGAAAGAGAGGAAAAGAGAAAGTTTGACAAAAAAATTAATTTTGTAAAGAAAATAATAATATTATATATGTAAATAAAGTTGCATGGGAAAAGTAAAAAGTAGAAAATATATATCGTAGTGAAAAAGTAAGATAGATATATAAAAGATAGTAAAATAGTACTATGAATATAGACTAGATAAAAAATATTGGTAGTAATAAAAATACACGTAAACGAGCTATATCAATATTTTTAGTATGAAAAATTATGAAACTAAATTTTTGGATTTCTTATTTATTACGATCTAATAGTGTTATCAAATATTTGTGCCGTCCGATGTATCGGGCTTGATTTTCGAAAACTAATCTTGTTCGGATCCGAAAGACACATAAATTTGGCGAATATGATATTTTAAGCTTCTTATTATACAACTATTATCAACAATTATTTTATTCATTTGTTTAGGTTTAAGATAAGGATTGTCGGATCTAAACATTAGGTTTATTATAGACTTTGTGACTTTTAGGGTTTCAGTTTGACTTCCGACTATGATTATTTGCCAATCATAAAATTTTAGGTTTTGATTTGTTATATTTTTTATTCCACACCTATGATTTATTTATTTTATGGTGATTATTTAATATTTCTCAGTTCTCAAGATCGTTTAACTGATCTAAGGCTATGAGTTGACTCAATTTGACTTTTGGTGTAATTGAAATTTTTATTCAAAAATTCACCGAAGGATTTAAAGTTTTAGTATTTTGTTATCAAGTGTTATTTGAATATATTATCTTGATTTGCGTGTTAGGAATCAAATAGATGATTTGATTGGTATGCGAATGTTGAATTAATCGATTGTTGGAGTTCTCATTTTGTTTTGAGGTTTCTCTTCTTCTTAAGGATAAAGATTTTCGTATTTGATTTTATTTAGAATTTGGTTTTAACTTGGGTCAATTTTCAAGATTTTAGTTTTGGTGTTTGACTTCTAAGATTTTTCAAATAATTATGAAAATTTAAGGTTTACAGTTCCACAGTTCTACCTCTGTCACGCCCCGAAGGGTACCCTAAACGTGACGGCTCGCCACATATAATATCAAGACTCAAGAATGACCACCTTAGTCATGTGAAAGTCTCGGTATTACATGTAAAGCATCTAGCATGGTAATAGAAGATGCTTTTGGGAAGTGTAGTCTAAGAAAGTAAGAATAAACATACAAGAATCCAGAAATAAAATAGATAATAATATTACTCATGAAAGGTCTATTACATGATTCTTAGGGGCATACCCCGCTAAATTCCAAGGATTGAAATAAGTAACAATCTTTACAATAATTTAATATTGCATCAAAAGATTTTAAAGGAATTCTAATCTAATTATTTAAGTAGGTTCTTTTAAAAGCTCCCAAAAGAAAACCTATGCGGATAAGAGGACCTTGGATACAAAACAGGTTGTTCCTGTAAATGCAAATATCTAAAGGCGAAGCTTAAGGGCTTATTGAGTAAATCCCAAAATTCATACTTGAACAAAATATCAATCAAGTTTATTAAATAACCAAATGTGATGTAACAAGCACATGAGCATACAATACATATGATTTTCCAGGAATCATATGTGAATGAATTATGCTCTTCATACGGAGTTAGGTATCCAACCCATTACGGCCACTATTTCTTTTTAAAAACATTTGTATAGATCTTACTGGCTCTTATACGCCACAAAAAACATGTAGTTATTACCGGCTCCTACTAGCCACCAATTTACGTAGTATTTACGGCTCCTACTCGCCACATATATATTATACTGATTATGCCTACCACCACTATTATACACTTGTCCCACCAATTGTATAATAGCGAATGCAATGTGACTCAACATATGAAGTGCATGTATCAACTTTTGTTTAAAGCCTAGCCGTTATATTTTTATTTTCTTACAAATGATCAACCAATTTCAGACACTTCAACATGCTAATAAACATATAAATTTATTACAAGCATTTCATGTTTCGATATACTTAATATTCTTTCAACATATTATCATACAACTTCCATCTTATCTTTCTCTAAATCTAATGCAACTAAATTTGCAAGCACAAACATAAGCATGAAAAATAAGGGGAGTAAACTCACTCGGCTATGATGATACTTCTCTTTTATGGATGAGTTGATCTATAAATCCACTAATTGTAGTAATCCTCCGGGTATGAAAACTCCTTATCGGGATCACCTAATCAAGAAGAATACTCATAATGAGTATTTCTTGTTGATTCTATGATACTTATAAAAAACTATATTATAAGATCGTCAAAATTTGTATAGAAGATAGTTCCAACTCAAAATAGTCATTTTAACTCGGAATTGCACATATAATATGCCGTTTTATACTTATTCGAAAAAATCTATCCGTTTCTAAGACTATTTCATCAAACTAAGTCATTTAAGCTCTGAAACAGTGGTAATCAGATTCATCAGGAATTTTGCAAAACTTAACTTTTCTTCATCTTTCAAAAACTTGTATAAAAGATATAGATACTATAATGGTTGGAAAGACCTTTAAAATGTATATATATTTTTATTGACTCATATCAAATACATGAATTTAATGAAGTTTTCTCAATCATGAATTTATGTAAAAGCAAAGTCTTCTAAAAATTTAGAAAAGCAAAACTTTTGAGAATTTCTATTTAACTTGTTAGAAAATTTCTTAAGTTATTTTAGATGAGTATTTTCTCCTTCTTAATTCTATTTCCTTAGTCTTTTAAAATTCAAAAAGAATAATTTTCACTTTTTTAAGTTTCTTACCTTTTTAGGATTGGGAGGGTAATACTTTTTGAAAGTAGTTAAAATCTATCAATCTCTTATACTTTCTTAATCTTTCTTATAGTTTATTTCACTTAAAAAGAAGAAAATGATTTCCTAAGTTGTTTATTATTATTTTTATTCCTTAAGATCACTCTATTCTTATGAAGAAATTTTCTTGGTGTTTTCTTAAACTAGACTATTCCTTTATATTCCAAAGTATTGGTGGAAAAAATGAAGTTTAGTAAAATTTTTGTTAAACAAGAATTCTTTTCCATTTTATGACTTTGTAAAGTGTATGTATGTATTGTTAAAAATTCCTATGTTCTTTGGTTACTAAAATTTATGATGAACTCCTCTAGATTTCTTAGTTTTTATGAAAAATCATTTCCTTTATGACAACATTTATTTTTTTGGAGAAGAACTTCTATTTTAAGAAAAACTTTTCCTTTTTTATCTTGTTGAGACAAAATCAATATGTTCATGCATGATCATGAATATGAAATCATGAAATTATGAAAACATAAGAAAGACATAATAAGTAATAAAATAAGCAAGTTAATAGAAATGTCAAGTATTGAGAACCTTAAGTTCGTCAAGGTATCTCGGAACTAAGAATGGACTAATCCCAAAAAAAATAAAGAAAAGAAAGAAAAGATTGTTTTGACTTGATGAGGACAAGTGTAAGACTAAAGACTAGTCTTAAAACAGCATGAAATAAGTAAATAAATTGCATAACTTGAAGTAAATAAATAACAATGAGCTTATATGCTCTAAAGATTATATATATACGTACATAATTATATCTAGTTAAATATATATAAGAGATTAACATAATATCAACAATAAAATAACAATATAAAAATATATAAATACATATTCATGAATAAGAACAATACATAAATATAGTGTAGTTTCCATAACATTAAGTTTAGGAAACATACATCATGGTCATGTAAAGTTATATGAATTGGTAAAAAGTTTTCAAGAGATTTCTTACCTAAAGTAAGAATGGTAATGGAAGAGGGTTTTGAGAAGAATTTTAAGAGAGTTTTGGAGAGTGTTTGAGAGGAAATTTAGAGAAAATTTTGGGGAGTAATTTTTGTGGGTAGTAGATATGTGAATGAAGTGAAAGAGGAAAGGGATATTTATAGGAAAATGGGAGTGAATTTTGAGTGATTTAATTAAAGAAAAATTTTAAAAAATTGAAGAGAGAATGGGGGAAGGGTGCCGACCACTTAGAGGAGAGAGGGAGAGAGATTTATTATTATTTTTTTTGTAATGTTGTGTAGTAAAAGTAATAATATATAAGGTAGATGTGATATAAAGTTATGAGAAAGATAAAAAGTAAAGATAGTAAGTGTATGAAGTCGTAAGAGTAGGTGTTAGAAAAAGTAGAAGTAAATGAATAGTATAGAATAGTAATGAATAATATAATGTAAAGTAGATGTGACTAGTAAAATACCAGTGGTAAGAAAATACACGTATAATTACGATATATGTCATTTTTAGTTACCAAAAAATTACGAAACTGATATTTTTGAAATCCTTTTATTAAATCGGTCCTAATGGTGTCATCGGAATATTTTCAATATTCTGAGCTCCGGGACATGCTTTTCGAGAACTGATTCTGTTTGAGTACGAAGGATACTCGAAATTCGCGAATCTGATATTTTTATGTTTCTTGAAGTTATTACGAACTATTATAACTAATTATTTCAACTTTGTTTTCTAGGGCTAAAGAATATGGGAATTCCAAGTCTAAATTCTAGGTTTGTACTATCCTTTTTGACCTTTAGGGTTTCCGGTTGACTCTTAATTCTATGATTAAACTTAAAATTAACCGAAATTTCAGGGGGTTACAACCTCTTTGAGCAATGTGCATGAAATCAGCACTGTATTGCACTAGTAGACTTCCAGGAAGTAGTTCTCTAAGAATTTCTAACAAAATATTTCCCATGTAATGTGGGCATCAGTTCCCTTCTTTTAGACTCCCACCAAACTCGGGCATTTAGGTGGAGCATACAAGTACCATACGTGACTCTTAAGATGTGGCAACTCAAAAGCGTTAAGGGATCTCTTGATTTGGTAACTAGTCCTCGGCCTTATCTGCTTTCCAAAAGCTATGTTAAAGTACTGGTTTTTTAATGAACTCAGGTAAAGAGCTCCTGTATGGCCTTACTGGTGGTGGCGGGGTAGAGGCACAGTTCGAGATTGTGCACTTCCCGAGGAAGGCACTTCCATAGATGCTTGTGGTGCAGGTTGTGGTGGAGTTGGTGCCAGTACTTGGATGTTCTACCTCAGAGCTTCTAGCACTTGAGTTAACTCAATTCGAAATATGAAATTATGAAGGGAACAAAGAAAATTGCAAAATCTCATAATGAAATTCCAAAATGATAACTTCATTCAATTAAGAAATCAACAATGGCTTCAAGACCCTTACAACTGAAATTCGAAAGATTACAAGAGCACATAAGACAACATTACACAAAGAAACACAAAACAGCACCCTTCCACAAAACAAAAACCTGCACTATCCGACCTAACATGCTCAAGTCTAGCTTCCTACTCATCTTCTTGCTTCCTTCCTTCCCTCTTTCCTTCCTCATCCTTCTTTCCTCTTCTTTCAAATCTCATGGTGATGGTGCGTCACCTGGCTTCCGGCTTGACGATCCTCTGTGTTTCTTACGCATGAACTATCTCAAGTATTGGTTCATAATCATCTTCCTTTTTCTAGTCAATTCTTTAGCTCTTTCTGGCCAGTCCGCAATCATATTTTCTCCATAAATTCCATCAGTTTCAGAGAACAACACATTATTGAGTTGAGAATCCTCCTCAGTAGTAAGTTGTGGTGTAGGCTCCCGAGACACACTTCGACAACCGACGGAGTACTTGCTTTGTTTGTAGACATTTCTTCATAGACGGAGGCCTAAGCCTTCATAGTTAGAATTAGCATTTACCACTAGGGGATTTGGAGGTGTGGCATCCAAATCCATTACTAGGGTAGACTCACGATTCATCTGAGCTTGCCTCTCCTCATATCGTTGAATGTCTCCATGAGGGTCACTTTCCTCCTTTGTCCATAATTGGTCTTCATATGGTATTGTGGGATCTCCTCTAATCAATCCACCTTTCAACGCCTCTTCCAGATCCTCTTCTTCTTCGGCTTCTTCTTCCTCTACTTCTTCCTCAGCCTCTTCTTCTGTGGCTTCCCCCATTCTGACATCCATTAGCGCTTTATCACCTGTGATTTGGAGTCTAGTCAAAGTTGGTGGTTACATGGGTATGTCACTTGGTGGTTTAAGAATATTCTGATACACTCCTTACCAATAGAATTTTCCTTCATAATCAGCTCAAAACTATTCCCTATGATCCTTTAACTCATCGTGGGCATAGACGAACATCATTCCAACTGGGCTCCATGTTTGAAAATCCAAGAAAGTCATATCTCTTTCCTTTCGCAACACAAATGTGGCATCCTGTAGCATAGCATCGTTGTATGCATACACTGTAATGCTTTTGATGGCATAAATGACTTATAATTCTGACCATTTCTTCCTTCTTATCGGACAATATCCTATCGTATCCAAAACTCACTCCCACTCGATATGATTCATCCCTTTCTTCCAGAAAACAAACATTTCCTTTAAAGACTTTGGCCTTTCAGCTAAAGCAAACTCCTCACACAAAACTCTAATCCTTAAATGGTAATTGGCAAAAGTTTCATCATGCCTTTTCCGAAACCGTTGCGCTTCTAGGTAGGCTTCTCCTATAGTCATCCATTCACAAAGAGAGAGGAAGTCAGTAAACTTATTCTATCCATACTATGTCTATCTAAGTCCTTTCTATTCCATTCTACTTATTTCCTTTTTCCTAAGTCCTTTCTATTGCTATGATCTTAAATTCTTAACTATGCTCTGATACCAACTTAAACTGTCACGCTTCAAAGGGTACCCTAAACGTGACAATCCACCACACTCAATATTAAGGCTTATGTATGACATCCTTAGTCATCTCAAAAGCCTCGATACCGGATATAAGGAGTACATTTACGATCATAGAGGACCAAACTTTGAAACAAGCCATTTAAGTAGATATACATAACAGCAATTAAGAATGTAAATCACAACATTATAACTAAAGCAAAAAATATGTAGTCTTACAAATATTATAGGGGGTATACCCCTATCAAACAACTTAGTCCATTAGAGACTTGTCTTTCCAAAATACAAACATAGGAGATTTACTTAGAAGTCTATGTCTACATCTAGATCTTGACTTCCATCCAAAAGCTCCAGATTCCAAAAGTAATACCTGGGTAGCGTATCCTATGGGCTTTAGCCAAAGGTATGGTAGCTGCAAAAGGAATCTAAGGGGGTATAAGCTTACTTACTTAGTAAGAATCATTTCCACAAATAAGTACTCGAGCAAATAATATTAAAACAAGTTATTTATGATGATCATACGAAATGCAATAAGCACGTGAGCAAACAATACACATGATTTATCAGAAAATCATGTGTTTAATAGATTTATGCCCTCCATTCGGGTTAGGTGTTCCCGGTTTTAAAGATCGTATTTTGCAAATAAATTTTTTTTAGTTCATTCAAGCCACTACTAGCCACTAAATTGTAGTTTATTCAAGCCACTACTAGCTGTTAATTTAATTCAG
The DNA here is from genome assembly GCA_024138025.1 of Combretum micranthum. Taxonomy (NCBI): domain Eukaryota; kingdom Viridiplantae; phylum Streptophyta; class Magnoliopsida; order Myrtales; family Combretaceae; genus Combretum; species Combretum micranthum. Next base: position 916,654 of record JAMXBD010000247.1, on the reverse strand, counting down.
GCGACTACACATCGTTAGGTCGATTTCAGGCCCCTACTTACCTCACTACTATGCCCTTGTCCCACCAAGTATATAGTAATGAATGCAATGTGACTCACTACGTCATATACATGAATCAATTTAATTAAGTACTAATGACATATTATTAAATATTTTAAGGGTGATCATAGAATTCGCAGACGTATCATCACTATACTAGATTAAGCATTGATTATAGACAATTCTTACCATGATATACTGATCATAATTTCAACCATGATATAAACACATGCATTTCAACATTTTATCTTTCCTTAAATCTATTGCCACTATTCTACAAGCAAAAACATAAGCACAAAAATATAGGAAATAAACTCACTCGGCTATTGGAGCAGAAACTTCTAGTTGTAGTAATCATTGGAGTATGGAAATTCTTCTTTCATATTACCTAAACAAGAGAAATACCCAAAATGATTATTTCGTGGAAGTTGTACTTAAATTTGATAATTCTATTTCACTAAGTTTATCAAAATTTATATAGAGCGAAATTTTAACTTAAAATGGTCATAATTTGCTCAATTTAAATCGGAGTTTTGCATATTATATATTGTTTTCTACCTACTCAAAAAGATCTATCCATTTATAAGGTTATTTTTGTCATAAAAAGTCATTTAGGTCTCGAAATAGTAGGGTACACAATAATTATGAATTTCCTAGCCCTCAAAACACAATTTTCCAAACTTTTCTTCATTCAAAAATCTTTAAAATAAATATATAGATATGTATATGATTGAAAAATCCTTTGAATATATATATATATACTCAAATTGTATGCATGAATTTAATGGTGTTATCTCAATAATGATTTTTCATAAAATAATGTATCTTAAGAGTTGGAAAATTTTAAGACTTTGGAAATTTTATCTTAAGTGTTGGAAATAAAGCTTAAAAATTCTTGATTATTATAAGCGAGTGTTTTCTTTCATAAATTTATTTCCTAAATTTTTAAGGTTAATTTAATATTTAAAAAACTTAGTCTTTTTAGGATTTCTATTAATTTATTATTTCTAATGGTTGGAAAAATGAAGTTTTCAAAAATTCGCCTAAGTTGTTGGTAGTATATATTGTTTTGAGTTGTATCACATGTATATTTTCTATTTATATTTTCTTACTTCATAGAAAATTAGTTTATCATTTTAAAATCTTATTTTCTTAGGTTGTTGGCAAATTTTTATTTCTCTAAGTGAGTTTATAAACTAGTGAGTCGATTTCACTTTAACTTTGAAAACTTGTCTAGTTCTTGTTTTTATTATGAAGTTACTAAAATCTCATAATTAAGTTTCTATGAAAAAATTTGCATAATAACGAATTATCAACATTAAGGTTTTTATGAAATTAATTAGGGATATAAATTTGTTTAGGAAATAGCTAAACTAGATTTATTTGGTAATTAATTTAACTAATTAAGTTATTGACTTACGCATTTGACTAGAAATTTAAGGAATCTGAAAATTGGATATTGCATTTCAATGAATTGGCTAATTTGGGGAAGTTGATAAATTGGATGATTGAAATTAATATGATGATCTAATTTTGACATTTGCTATTTAAATCAATAACTTGGTATATTGGATAAGTAGGAAAAATCTAATGGTCATACCATTAATTTGACAGGTCTAGCCCCATCACATCCAATGACTCTCACCATACAACCATGATTGAATCACTAAAAGAACATCCCGTTGATGGGATCACAGAAGCTCCTTGATAAGGTTCTGTTGTTTAATTACGAACTCAAATTCACTAATTCATTTAACTATGCAATATAATTCACCTAGGATATTTGGTTGAATTATCTAAATTAAAATTCCTAATTTAGGTCGAAATTTTCTTGTATTTTATATTAATTGGATGACACATTATTATTAGCTAGACATGCATTACAGATATTTCAATTTTATTCAAACGATTATCATATCATATAAATTTTGAGTAAAATATATTATTTTATTTGTTGAATAATTCCATATTTTTTTTTGGAGTGGTTCAGTTTAACTCTTTGAATTGGCGATAAATTTTTAATTTGTTAGATGAGAATTTTTTTCAAATAAAATTAAAAAAAACGTTATATTTTCGATTTAAGATAATTTGATTTAACGTTTTCATCAATTATTATTATAGTACTGTGCTTTACAGCGTAGTAGAACTAAGCTATTTCATGTTGTCTACGATGTACCTTTATTGTCTCCATGAATATTAAATAGTATGGTTCGAAATTTACGTTAACAACGTTGTGCTTGAATTCTTGATGGACATGTGTTACGCCCCAAAGGATACCCTAAATACGACAGTCCGTCACACTCAATATTAAGGCTTAAGTATGATAATCTTAGTCATTTCGGAAGTCTCGATATCGAGTATAAGGCATACTTTCATGATCGTAGTGGACCAAACTTTGGATCATGTCTTTAAGCAGTATACATAATAGCAATTAAGAAAATAAATCATAACAATATAACCAAGATTCATAAGATCTTAAAGAGTCTTTATAACATTAAAGGCATTTTCCCTATTAAAGATAACTAAGTCTAATAAAGATCTATCATAAACGATTTATACTTTTGGAACTTCTCTTGGAATCCATATCTACTTCTACTTACACTTCTAATCCATAAGATCTTAGTTGAAGGCATTACCTTGGTAAAATAACCTCTTGGTTCTTACCAAAGTACAAGAACTGCAAAGATATCTAAGATATAAGCTACATGCTTAGTGAATTTATTTCCACAATTAAACACTCGACATTCATAACCAAAATGAGTTTATTTAAGCAACCATATGAATGTATAAGCACTTGGCAAACAATACATATGATTTTCTGGGAATCATATGTTGAATGGATTTACCCCTCCATTCAGGTTAAGTGTTCTAGACCGTATAAGCTACTATTATAAAACATAATTCCATGATAGTTCTTATTTTAGCAACTTCCTTGCTTTCAAAAATATAACCTAACTTTTTGTAGTTTATTTCCAAGCCACTACATAGCTGTCAAATATGTTTTAGTCAGATGTTTTCTCACCGCCAGTTGATTTAGACGATTCCTCACTGCTTTATAGAATTTACAGATTGTATGAATCTCCTTACTAAGCCTTTGTCTCAGCAAAGGTATAGTAATAAATGCAATAAACTCACCCGATGACATGCATGAATCAATTTAATTAAGTACTTATTGCATGATTAAATATTTTATGGGTGATCATACAATTTGCAGACAATCATTCTTATACTAGATCAAACATTCATTATAAATAATTCCCGCCTCGATATACTTAATTCAAAGGTATGTAAAGCACATGCATTTTTTCATTTTATCTTTTCCTAATTCTAATACCATTAATTTTACAAGCAAAATTATAAGTGCAAATATGCAAGAAATAAACTCACTCGGTCATTTGTGCGGATACTTCTAGTCAAGATAGTCCTTAGGACACGGAACTCGATCTCCACGTCACCTAAACAAGAGAAATACCCAAAATGAGTATTTCTTAGAAGTTCTACTTAAACTTGTAACTCTATTCTACTAAGTTCGTTAAAATTCGTATAAAGGAAAATTCCAACTTAAAATGGCCATAACTTACTCATTTTATCTCGGAATTTCGCATATTATATACCGCTTTCTATCTACTTGAAAATTTCTATCTATTTCTAAGGTTATTTTTGTCATTAAAAGCCTTTTGGGTCTCAAAAAAGGTCAGTACAAAATCTCCACGAAATTCCCAGCCCTTAAAACATCATTTAAAAACCTTTCTTAATTCCAAAAATCCTTTGGCAAAATATAGATACTTATATAATTGAAAATCCTTTGAATACATATATATTGACTCATATTGTTTGCAAAATTTAAATGGTTTCTCAATGATTATTTTTCGTAAAACAATTTATCTTATGGTGTTGAAGTTCTAAATCTTTGAAAGTACTTTATAAACTTCCGGATCATTATGAATGAGTATATTATTATTTGTTTCCCAATTTCTTTCTTAGAATAAGTTGATTTTTCTTAACTTTGATGTTCTTCAAAATTTTACTTCTAGTGATAAGAAATGAGATTTTCAAAAATTGTCATTAAGCTGTTGATATCATATAATAATTTAAGTTGTATAAATTTTTCAAAAAAAAAAAAAAAAAGCTTTGATAGACGAGTCTTTTCCTTCTTATATTTTCATTTCCTAACTTCTTAAAATAATAAAACTTGGTCTTTTAAATCTTTTACTAATTTTACTCGGAAAAAAAATCACGTTTCATTATTTTCTTAAATTGTTGATAATATTTGTCTTTGAAATTTATCAAGTTTTTTTTTTATTTCTTTGAAAACGGGTATATCATTTAAAAGCTTGGCAACTTCTAGTTTTCTAAGTGAGTTTATAATTTAGTGAGTTGATTTTATCTTAATTTCGAAAACTAGTTTACTCCTTAGTTTTTATTATGAAGTTGAAAAGATTCTACTCTTAAGCTTTTTATTATGGAGTTGGTAAAAATCCTACGAGTAACTTTTTCAGAGAAAAGGTTACTTATTAAAAAATTATTATCACTAAGTTTCAGTAAACTTTATGTGACTTATCATATTAAGAGATAATGTTTGTTTTGCTAGCTAGCTTCTTCGAGAAAATTATCTTAATGGTCATTTAAGAAAAGTTTTGATGCATTTGAAAAGAAGTTGGAAAAAGATAACTTTTCTACGTTTTTAATAGTAAAATCTTGATTTGTGACAAGAACACACATTAAGAGAGTCTAGTTTCATTTTCTTTTATTAAAGAAAATTTCCTCTTAATTTTGTTGAGACAATATCATTATAATGATGCATGTATATAAGCATGTAATATGAAAATAATGAAAATATAAGAAAAAGACAAGAAGCAAGATAATAATAAGCAAGATAATAAATATCAAGTATTGGGAACCTTAGCTTCATCAAGGTAACCTGATCATGTATTGAGACCTTTAGCTTCATTAAGGCAATCCGAGACTAAGAATAGACTAGTTCCAAGAAGAAAAAGGAAAAGAAAAGAAAAGCAATAATAAGAGCATTAAGAATAATAAAAGCAAGTTAGTAAAAGTTAGTGAGCATTAGGCTCTAAAAATATATAAAAAATGTACATAACTATATATATATATATATATATAATATATATGGAGTTAAATTAGAAGCATAATACAATAATAATATCATAATAACAACAAGATAATAAAATTGGAATTTATGTGCAAGAACAAAACATGAATATGTTGTTTGCTCTACAACTCACATGAGTTTCAAGAAACAACACCATGGTCATGCTGAGTTACAATGACATGAGTAAAATAAAGAATGATAGAAGTTTACCTAAAGTGTTTTTTTGTGGTAGAAGAATGGTAGATGAATGAGGTATTATGTGGGTAGTAAGGAATGGTAAAGGGTTTGCATGTAGAGGGGGATTTTTTTTTTTTTTTTTTTTTTTTTGTGAGGAATTGGTGAAAGAGAATTTTGGTAGTGAAAAATTTTGTGGAGAGAGTTTGTGGAGTGAATTTGAGAGAGTTTTGTTACGTGAAAAGAAGGTGTGAAAGAAATGGAGGAGAGGATATTTATAGTTGAAGATGAAAGGAAATTAAGTGTAATAAAATAAATTAAAAAGAAAAAAACTTAAATGGTACAAATGGGGGGTGCTGGTTCTACATGGAGGAGAGAGAGAGATTAAATTTATATTTTTATAAGAAAATAATTAACATGTAAGATATAATTGATATAAGATGTATTGGAAAGGTAAAAAGTAAAAAAATAGGTATATAGGAGGTAAGAATAGATAATAAGAAAAAATAGAGATAGTTAAATAGTAATGAATAGTAGAGAAGTACAATGAATAGTAAACAAAACTAATAAATTATCGATAGTAAAGAAAATACACGTATAATTTCGATATTTGTAATTTTTAGCTATCGAAAAATTATGAAACTGATAATTTTTAGCTATCGTCTGGTGTCCTCGGGCACAGTTCTCCAAAATTGATCCCGTTTAGATCCAAAAGACACTAGAAATTGACAAATCTAATATTTTTATACTTCCCTATATTATTATGAACTATTATAGATCATTAACTTATCATTGTCTAGGGTTTAAGAGAACGGGATTACCGGATCTAAACTCTAGGGTTTTGGCATAGATTTTTGTTAACTAGGGTTTTCAGTTGACTTCCGATTCTAAGGTTGAACTTACGAATTGTCGTAAAATCTAGGGGTTTACACCATGCCTCTAACGTACAAATAGGTCCAAATAGGGATTAATGAGAGGTTACCAACCATAACTAATGGTAATTGAATGTGTAAAAAAAAAAAAAAAGAAAATACCTTTTTTTCTCATTGAAACAAAGACAGGGGAATCAAAAACCAACTTATCGTAAACTTTCTCAAGGAAAAGAAAATAAATAATTTTTTTTAAATTAGAAAATTGTTATTGGGACAAAACTAACTCCAGATTTAGACAGCTTAAACTTGTCTCTTTAAGGGACGATTTCATAAGTGGGTAAACTCGTCTATTTAATAGACAAGGTTTATAAAGCTACTCTAACCTGTCTCTTCAACGGACAAGATTAGTATTTATAAAAAAAAATCGGTAAAAAATAAAAAAAAGTTAAATAATAAGAAATGTATATACTATTACACATGTATATAAAAGTTAATAATTATCTACTCACAACATTTAACATGTCATTAATAACAATACTAAATAAATATAATTTCAAGTCTATTTGTTTTATATATACATAATGTGTTAATACTAATGACACATTAAATGATGTAAGTATATAATAATTAATTTCTATTCATATGTAGAATAGTATAAATATTTTTTATTATTTAATATTTTTTATTTTTGCATTAATTTTTTTTATAACACTTAGTAGCTTTATTAACCTCCTCTAAGAAGAGGTCATTGTAGCTACACCTATCTCACGAAGTTACCTGAATGTGAGATTATTTTTGTCTCAGTGACATTTTTGTAATTTTTTAAAAATATTTATTTCCATTTTCCTTTTAATCAAGATCAAGCATTCCACTACTGCTATTTTCATATCATCATCATCATATTATTATTATCATCTATGTTATTAAAGCCAAACCATCCATTTGGTGATTTTAGTCTTTATTTTTTGATTTTTCCATTAAACCTATCGCAGTTAATTACTACCATCACTTCTTTTAAATTAAATCATTCCCTTCAGTAAACTTAAAACAATTTACACACATGCACACACACATATATATATACACACTATAGTAGTCAATGCACTCGTGGTGCCTGTGAAAAAATTTCAATTATAAATATTCAACTCTAATACACAAATTTAAAGTATTAAAACAATTGTTAAACAATATATTCAGAATTCTCCAAAAAGAATTGGGTGAATTGTTGCATAAGAATGTCTTAGTGTTTAAGGGTAAGTTTGTTTAAGGTCTCAATATTTTAAGTGGTTCAAAAGAGGCTCTAACGTTTGGAGATAAGTTCATTTAAGGTCCCAACATTTGAAAAAGTAGTTAATTTGGTTCCCTAAAGACATGTATCAATAGGAGAAGTCATTTAATCAAAAAGAATTATAATGGAAATTGAATACAAAGGTAAATATGATTGGGTAAATATATAAAACAAGAATGTCATCCATGCATATGAAAAACTCATTTGGGTTAATTTTAACAAATGATCTTGTATATATATCTTTTTTATGAGATATCAATAAAGATTCATCACGATAAGGAAGAAGATTAAAATAAGTTTCCTTGGAACTCAAGTGATTGAAATATTACATTTTTCTTTCCACAAAGCGAATACCTATCTATACAGGAAGCATTTATGTCACAATAGAGAGTAAACTATGATGGCTAAAATAAATAAGAGGGTAAACTAAAATAATAAAGAATGGTTCCACCTTTTATGGATTGAAAAATAAAGCACATAACTTTATCTGTATGCATAAGAAGAAATTTTGTTGTCAAAATTTATACAACAGAATAAAAAGATATAAATATAATTTACAACATTTGTAAAATAAAATTACTTAAGGACTTATAATATATGTTAATAGTTTTGTAGGCTAGTGACATTTCTCTCGAACTCCTATTGTCACGCCCCGAGGGTATCTTAGACGAGATAGTTTTGCCATACACGATACCTAAGTTTAAGATTAACTCTTAAGTCTCTCAAAAGCTTTAAATATTGTGCAGAAGCGTATCCTGACTAGATAACCAATAGGCTTGATAGCATTAAATTGATAATTCAATACTATAACAATTGACCCAAGTAGCTAACAGATAAAGCTACAATGATAATAATTATTAAAAGTACTAGTGACTTGCTGGTAGTCATTGACTTGGATGATGGAGAGGAATTGGAAATGGAGTTACATGTGAGGTTTTACAATAATAATAATAATAATAATAATAAATCAGGAAAGAATGTTACCGTTATACCATTGTTTGTAAATTGGAGAATTTGTGTTGAATGCATATAGGTCTAATTCATACAACTCATTTAATATATTCAAATGATGCAAATAAAATAACCTCTTCAATGTATGGTTTCCTTTTTAAGCATCTACACGACTACACTGCCTTAGTCCTCCTTACGTAGTTCTATTATAAGAGTTAAAGACTAAAACAAGCAAATCAATGATGGACTTCAAATTCTCTACAATACATAGGCCATCAAATACATTAACAACGACTTACATTCTGTCGCCCTATCTCTCATTTTAAGCTTTTGTGATTTTGAACTCTTTTTTTTGTTTTATGAAATAGGTTTTATTCACCGGCATTTATTTGTAAAAGTATGAACATTGACCTTGTTAATGTATGTTTTTTCAAACCCATTCATGATTCTTGTTGATATGATGTCTCCGCTTCAATTTCGTTACCTTTTTTTTTCTTTCTCTTTTTTGGGGTTATGTTCAAATGAATGTTTACAACATTTGAATTGATGGTAGTCGTTTACATGGATGATGGAGGAATTTGAAATGGAATTACTGTGGGGTTTTACAACAACAACAACAACAACAACAACAACAACAACAACAACAACAACAACAACAACAACAACAGCAACAGCAACAACAACAACAACAACAACAACAACACCAACAACAGCAACAACAGCAACAACAACAACAACAACAACAACAACAATAATAATAATAATAATAATAATAATAATAATAATAATAATAATAATAATAAATAAGGAAAGAATATTATCATTATAACATTGTTTGTAAACTGGAGAATTTGTGTTGAATGCATACAGGTCTAATTCATATAGCTCATTTAATATATTCAAATGATGCAAATAAAATAACCTCTTCAATGAACGATTTCCTTTTTAAACATCTACACGGCTACACTGTCTCAATCCTCATTACGTACTTCTATTATAGGAGTTTAAGACTAAAACAAACGAATCAAAGACGACATCAATTTCTCTCCCACACACAGGCCATCAAACACATTAACAAAGATTTACAATCTGTTACTCTGTCTCTCATTTAAGGTTTTGTGATTTTGAACTCGTCTTTTTTTTTTTCATGAAATAGGTTGTATTGACTGGTCATTTATTTTGTAAAAGTATGACTAATGACCTTATTATTGTATGTTTTTTCAAACCCATTCATGATTCTTGCTAATATGATGTCTCTGCTTCACTTTCGTTACCTTTTTTTTTTTTTTTTAATTTTCTTTCCCTTTTTTAAGGTTATGTTCAAATGAATGTTTATGACTTGCTAGTAGTTGTTGACATGGATGATGGAGAGGAATTGGAAATGGAATTACATGTGAGGTTTTGCAATAATAGTAGTAGTAGTAGTAGTAGTAGTAGTAATTAATAAATCAGGAAAGAATGTTACCATTATACCATTGTTTGTAAATTGGAATTTGTGTTGAATGCATATAGCCTAATTCATACAGTTCATTTAATATATTCAAATGATGCAAATAAAATAACCTCTTCAATGTACGATTTCCTTTTTAAACATCTACACGGCTACACTGTCTTAGTCCTTACTACGTACTTCTATTATAAGAGTTAAATACTAGAACAAGCGAATCAATGACGGATTTCAAATTCTCTCTCATTGTTAAAGCAAATTATACTCAATTTTATTGAACAAAACATGCTAAATTAGTTATTGATTTTATAGAAATCCATTGGAATTAGTACTTTTGTGTGTTTAATGTTACATTTCAGGACTTGAGAGCGAACTTTAGGACAAGATACAAGTAATTTGAGGATGTTTTGTGCAAATTTGGAATTGAAAACACCTAGGCTTGCTGTTTTATCATCAAAGCTGGCAGCTTAGGAACAAGAAACACCAGCCAAAGTCCTAAAGTTGCTTCTTTTCATCTTCAAAACGTCTCCAGTTCCAAAAGTTTAAGAGTGGAAGTCCAAAAGATTGCTTCTTTTCATCTTCAAAACATTTCAGTTTGTAGAATTAAAGAGGAGAATTCCAAAAGTTGTATTCTTTAGCTGCTATTTTCCTTCTATAAATTGGCTTGTTGTAGAAGAGGGAATTCATTCAGAAAAACTTCAGGAAAAAAAAAAACTTTAGAGTATTATTCTTGTTACTATGTGTGGCTAAAAACTTTATTCTAGCCAAGGGATTCACTGCAGATTCAACTTGTCAAGATTATGAGATCTAATTAGTTTATCTTATTTATTCTTCTTTTCTAATATTCATATATCATCTGTTATTCATGCATTTGTTGTTTTGTTGATTGATTTGAATTTGAGCTCATTCGTTCAATTAACAAGCGATAATCTGTCAATTAGAACGTTGAATCCGTAATTGTTCAATTGTTCTAATCAAAGTGATACAATAACATAATTGGTTACAAAATAGGTAATTGATTTGTGTTATGGTGATATATGATCTGATTTAAATGGTTCAAGCTTTTGATCTGTTAATCTGAATTGGTGGTCTCTCTCTTGATTCATGCTATTGATAGATTAAATCCTAAGATCTTATCTAGGGTTGTCTAATTGGTAAGGGAAATAATCATAGATCTTATCGTGATTATCGACACAGTAAGGAGAGATAGGTTGTCAGAGCTTGTTGAAAGCCATAACCAATTTATTCAGAAAAGAAAATGAATATCATTGCATCAATGATCAATCTGATAAGTTGAACTATATGATACCTTGGTTGGAAATCTTTTGATATTGTTTGAAAACTAAAATCGCGTTTCTAGTCTTTAGATAAAATTGATCTTTTGATTTACAAACCCCCCATTGTTCTTCTCTTTTCTCTTGAGTAGCAATAAATTATTTCCAGTCCCTGTGGAGACGATCCCTACTCATCACTGATTACAAACTTTTTGAGTAGGTTAATAATTTGTTGGATTCGACACCCACCAAATTTTGGCACCGTTGCCAGGGATTGGTGTCAAATTTGTTTCTATTTTCTTTAATATGACTCATTCTTCTCATTGAGTGAACTAGAATTCTATCTAGAAATTGAGAAGACAATTAAGGAATTGCAAACAAGCCAAGCAGCGTGCTAACGACGCTACTTCATCTTCATCTCCTAGATTAACATAAGCACTGGAATTTACTGATCTGTCCAGTGAGTCTGAATCTGAACAAAGGGAAGAGATGGCTAATCCGGATAGAACTTTAAGACAATTGGCTGCACAGGATGATAATCAACAACCACTGTGTATTCAATATCCAGAACTCAATGTGCCATTTGATTTAAAGTCAGGATTGATTCATCTACTCCTTAATTTTCATGGTTTAGAGAATGAAGACCCACACAAGCACCTGAAAGAGTTCCATGTAGTCTGTTCTGGCATGAGACCACAAGGAGTCACTGAAGAGCAAATTAAACTGCGTGCTTTTCCATTTTCTCTAAAGGATAAAGCAAAAGACTGGTTGTTCTATTTGTCTCCTGGTTCTATAAATACATGGAATGATCTGGTAAGATTGTTTTTAGATAAATTTTTCCCTACTACAAAAGCTGCTGGTATTAGGAGGGAAATTTATGGGATTAAACAAAAGGATACCGAGAATCTTCATGAATATTGGGAGAGGTTCAAGCAATTGTGTGCCAGTTGTCCACAACATGGTATATCCGAGCAACTTCTAATTCAATACTTCTATGAAGGTTTGCTTCCTATGGAAAGGAAGATGATGGATGCAGCAAGTGGAGGGGCAATTGTTGACAAAACTCCTGCACAAGCTAGGGATTTGATCTCTCTAATGGCTGCAAATTCTCAACAGTTTGGGTATCGACATGATCCTTCAACAAGGAGAGTGAATGAGGTAAGTGTTTCTCACCTTGAAAATCAGATTTCTAACCTCACTTCTCTTGTCCAGCAAATGGTTATAGGTAATCAACAGCAGGTGAAAGTTTGTGGAATTTGTACTGCTCCTGATCATCCTACAGATATGTGCCCTACACTTCAAGAGGATTTCCATGAGCATGCCAATGCAATTGGGGGATTTCCAGGATTGCCACAAAGGAAATATGATCCCTATTCAAATACTTACAATCCTGGATGGAAGAATAACCCCAATCTTAGTTACGGACCTAGACCTCATCAATTCCAACAGTATCATCCAAGGCCACAAAATCCAGCTCCACAATCTTCTTCTTCAAATTCAGGTATGTCTCTTGAAGATATTGTTAAGTCACTTGCAATTAACACAAAGCAATTTCAGGAAGAGACAAAGCAAAGCATTCAAAATTTGGAGAATCAGGTGAGTCAACTTGCATCATCTATGAGTAAGTTAGAATCTCAAGGTAAGTTGCCTTCTCAAACTGTTACCAATCCTAAGCAAAGTGCTAATGCAATTACTTTGAGAAGTGGCAAGGAATTACAGGAACCCATTAAGAAGGCAAATGAGAGGAAAGAAGAGGAAGAAACCGAGAAAGAAGTGGTCAAACCACAAGGCAATCAAATGGAAGGAGCTTCATCTAAAACAATAGTGCCAACACCCCCCTTTCCTTCCAGATTGGCAAAGTCTAAGAAAGAGGAAGAAGAAAGGGAAATTCTTGATACTTTTCGCAAAATAGAGGTAAATATTCCTTTGCTTGATGCTATTAAACAAGTACCTCGATATGCGAAATTTCTTAAAGAATTGTGCACTAACAAGAAGAAATTGAAAGGAAATGAAAGGATAAGTGTAGGAGAAAATGTTTCTGCTATACTTCAAAGAAAGCTCCCTCCCAAATGCAAGGATCCAGGTATGTTCACTATCCCTTGTAAGATAGGCAATTTTGGAATCGCCAAGGCTATGTGTGATTTGGGTGCTTCAATCAATGTTATGCCTCTTTCAGTTTATCAATCTCTGAATGTGGGTCCTCTAAAAGAAACTGGTGTGATTGTTCAACTTGCTGATAGATCTAATGTATATCCTGAGGGTGTTTTAGAGGATGTTTTAGTGCAAGTGAATGGGTTGGTTTTTCTGCTGATTTTTATGTTCTTGACATGGAAAATGATGATTCTATCAATTCATCATTAATCTTACTAGGAAGACCTTTTCTCAAAACATCTAGAACAAAAATTGATGTTCACGATGGTACACTCACTATGGAATTTGATGGAGAGATTATAAAATTCAATATCTATGATGCCATGAAATATCCTAGTGAAGCCTCTTCTGTTTTTGTGATAGATGTTATTGACCCATTAGCATACAAAACATTTGAATTCAGTAATGATGATAAATTGAAAATTGTGCTTGAAAGAAGTCTCACTGTTGAGAAATTGAGGGATATTGAAAACAAGTTTGTAATGCACCTGAATTGACAGAAGCTGTTCATGAGTTACAATCACTTCAAAATTTGAGGTATAGTGTTTCTTATGTTGATTTGCCATCTTCTACTCCAAAACTTCTTCCTTCTATTGTGCAGGCACCAAAGTTGGAGCTAAAACCATTGCCCGAACATTTGAAGTATATTTATTTGGGAGATCAAGACACTCTAGCAGTGATAGTCTCAAATAAATTGAGTGCTTTAGAAGAGGAAAAGTTAATCCGAGTGCTTAGGAAATACAAAGAAGCTAACGGATGGACTATTGCTGACATTAAGGGATTAAGCCCTTCCACATGCATGCATAAAATCCTATTAGAGGATAATTGCAAGCCCACAAGAGAAGTTCAGTGCCGACTGAATCCGCCCATGATGGAAGTGGTAAGGAAAGAGATTTTGAAACTTCTCAATGCAGGTATGATCTATCCAATTTCTGATAGTAAATGGGTAAGTCCTATTCAAGTTGTTCCTAAGAAAACGGGTTTGAATGTAATTGGAAATTCTGAGGGAGAGTTGGTACCTACTCGTGTTCAAAATGGATGGAGGGTGTGCATTGATTACAGGAAGTTAAATGCAGCAACTAGGAAAGATCATTTCCCACTTCCTTTTATTGATCAAATGCTTGAAAGATTGGCTGGTCATTCTCATTATTGTTGTTTAGATGGCTTTTCAGGTTTTCATCAAATTCCAGTTGCACCTAAAGATCAAGAAAAAACCACTTTCACTTATCTATTTGGAAGTTTTGCTTATTGAAGGATGCCATTTGGACTTTGCAATGCCCCAGCCACTTTCCAAAGGTGTATGGTTAATATATACTCAGATTATGTGCAAAATATCATAGAAGTCTTCATGGATGATTTTACTGTCTATGGTAATACCTTTGATTCATGTCTTACTAACCTTACAAAAGTGCTTAAAAGATGCATAGAAACTAATCTTGTGTTGAATTATGAGAAATGCCATTTTATGGTTGATCAAGGTTTGATTTTAGGGCATATTGTGTCTTTTAGGGGACTTGAAGTAGATAAAGCTCAAATTGAAGTGATTAAATCCTTGCCTTACCTTGTAAATGTTTGGGAAGTTCGGTCTTTTCTTAGAAGTGGGTTTTTACAGGCGCTTTATTAAGGATTTCTCCAATATCACTCAACCCCTATGTAGATTGTTACAAAAGGATGTGGTGTTGAATTTGATGAGGCTTGTAAATTCGCTTTTGACAAACTAAAGGAGAAGCTTACCACAGCTCCAATCATTAAACCTCTTTCTTGGGATCTCCCTTTTGAGATCATGTGTGATGCAAGCAATCATGCTATTGGTGTTATCCTTAGTCAGAGAGTTGGAAGAGCCCCTCATGTTATTTGTTATGCTTTTGAGATGCTTGACAATGCCCAATCCAACTACTCAACAACGGAAAAAGAACTCTTAGCTATTGTTTTTTGCTTTAGAAAAATTCCGTTCTTATTTACTTGGCACTAAAGTGATTGTTTATTCTGATCATGCAGCTCTCAAGTATTTACTCTCAAAGAAGGAAGCCAAACCAAGACTTATTAGATGGATACTCTTATTACAAGAGTTTGACTTGGAGATAAAGGATAGGAAAGGTTATGAAAACTTGGTTGCAGATTATCTCAGTAGGATACCTTTAAATGGAGAACCAACACCATTATAAGATGATTTCCTAGATGAGCATCTCTTTTCTGTTCAACAGGCAATTCCTTGGTATGCTGATATTGTTAACTATTTGGTAACTAGAACTTTACCAAGTGATTGTCTAAGGCTCAAAAGATAAGATCAAAAGTGACTCTAAGTATTACATTTGGGATTATCCTTATCTATGGAAACATTGTGCTGATCAAATCATTAAAAGGTGTGTTTCTTAAGATGAAATTCCCTCTATTTTGCAATTCTGTCACACTTATGCATGTGGAGGTCACTTTGGTCCCAAGAGGATAGCTCACAAGGTATTGGAAGGTGAATTGTTTTGGCCCTCTCTATTTCGCGATTCTTATATGTTTTGTAAGTCTTGTGAACGTTGCCAAAAAGTTGGAAATTTAGGACATAGAGATCAAATGCCTTTTACCCCTATACTTGTGTGTGAAATTTTTTAGATATGGGGTATTGATTTTATGGGTCCTTTTCTTTCTTCTTTTGGGAATACTTACATTATTCTTGCTGTGGATTATGTATCCAAGTGGGTAGAGGCTAAAGCCACCCGAACCAACGATTCTAAGGTTGTTGTTGATTTTGTCAAATCTCACATTTTTGCTAGGTTCGGAACACCAAGAGCTCTCATCAGTGATCGTGGCACCCATTTTTGTAATACAGTAGTGGAAGCTCTACTCAAGAAATACAAAGTCACCCATCGTGTTTCTACAGCATATCATCCACAGACAAATGGATTGGCAGAAGTTTCAAACAGAGAAATAAAATATATCCTTGAGAAGACTGTCAATATAAGTAGGAAAGATTGGAGCACAAGGCTTGATGACGCACTCTGGGCATATAGGATGGCTTTTAAGACTCCTATAGGAATGTCACCTTACCGTTTGGTATTTGGCAAGCCATGTCGTTTTCCTGTTGAGTTGGAACACAAGGCTTACTAGGCTGTGAAGCAATGTAACATGAGAAAAGATGAGGCGAGCGAGCAAAGAAAGCTTCAATTGCAAGAACTGGAGGAAATTCGTAATGATGCCTATGAAAACTCTAAGATTTACAAGGAAAAAACTAAGGCTTTTCATGACCAAAATATTTCAAGAAAAAACTTTTTTGTTGGTAAAAAAGTTTTATTGTTTCATTCTCACTTAAAGTTATTTCCTGATAAACTTAGATCTAGGTAGATATGTCCTTTTATTGTTACTAACGTATTTCCTCATGGTGCAGTTGAGATTTAGGGCATTGAAACTGGTAAAGTGTTCAAAGTGAACGGTCATCGCTTGAAACCCTTTTACGAAGGATTTCAAGTGAACAATATTGAAGAAACTAGTTTGGAATATCTAGATTATACTTGAGGTATATCACGTCTAGCTAAAGACGTTAAAGAAAAGTGCTTGTGGGAGGCAACCCATGAGTATTATTTTTTTGTTAAAAAAAAAAAAAAAACTAAGCTGCCCATTTTAGGCTGGCAGCTTAGAACTGTTTTGCAAGTATAAAGATACAAAAGAGAATTCTTCACCTTGTTCTTCATTCGTATCATTTTCCGCATTGATTATTCAATGCAATTTCCATATTAATTCTAGTCTACATTCCTTGAGCTTAACTACTGTTCTTATTATAGGAATGCCTCCAAAAAAGCTCCCACCCCAAAGGAGGAAATAGAAAACAATTTAGGGATCTACTTAAACTTAACCTTGCTTTTTCCTCTTCTTTCTACTATGATTTTTGTTGATCACAGGACTCCCATATGTTTGACAACTGTCTCTATAGCTGTGCCCATTGGAGCTGACAATTCCTTCAATTCCATTCACTAATTCGAGGAAGTACCAATGATCTTATTCATTTCTATTTTATTCCTTTTCTGTTTTGAACTGATTTTGGAATAGTGAGGACATTGTTCATAATAGGTGTGGGGGAATGGATAAAATAAAGAAGAAATTGAGTATTGAATTGTCTGTTTATTTGAGACATCTGAGCTTAAATTGTTATACCCACATTTTAAATCATTGTTTGCTTGTTCTTGAGTAATATATGGCAATTTTTGATCAAATTTTTCAAATTTTTCTTAGAAATCTGGAGATAGTGCAGAAAAATTGAAATTGACTTGCTAAGTGCCTTACTCACTGATAAGATCATATTTTATACGATTTGTTGATGTTCAAAAGAGATAGAATGGATATTTGTTCTGATTGAAATTCATGTAACAGATCTAATTTGGATAAAGAAATCAAGATAAGAAACTTTGAAGCAGAAATTGGAAAAATTGAAGTCTATGCCGACATTTCAACCTTCAAAGCCGTCGGTTCAGACGACTTACCTTCAAGGCCGCTGCTTACACTGCTAGCTTTGCCAACTTTAAACTCAACCAACTTTACGCCGCCTCAAAGCTGCCGGCGTAGAAGTTGAACAGGCCAGCGTACATTGAAGGCCAACGGCTCAGAGTTGAAAAGTCACCAGTGCAAAAGAAGTTACAACATACTCCGGCTCCTAAGCCGCCGGCGTTGAGGCTGTGTAGATCAAGAATCAGAAGGGACATGAAGAAAAAAACTTGCTTGAAGGAAATTGAAGAGACAAATCTGTTGGAGTGTCTAGGCCGGCTACTAAGCCGCAGGCTTTGGGGCAGCTTTCATTATAAATTGGCCGAACCATTCATTTCTCATTACATACGCCGGCTAGATCTACGTCTAAGCCACCGGCATTGAAGCGGCCTACCTGTGTAACCGAAGTTGAAAGCTGCCAGTATACTGCTTGCGCAAGGAATAAATTGATGATACGTCGGCTGTAAGCCGCCGGCGTAGGATCCATAACTGCCGGCGTATGAAGTGAAACAGCAAATTCTCATTTAATGCCTTGCATGAAATTTTCCTATAAATAGGCGTTCTACCCCCCCTTCAACATTCATTCACAACCAGAAGCAAAGTAGTACACTTGAGTATAGAAATAATCTAGCATTTCATAGAGATTTGTGAGAGAAATTTGTGAGCTTTCAAGGATTGCAATTGAAGATTTGTGATACTTGAATTGGTGATATCTATTCTCTTTCTTATGCAATTCATTTATCTGAGATTTTTGTTCATAATGTTATCAATTACATATTCTTATCTGATTATTGAATCTACATCCATGAGTAGTTAAATATTTCTTTGTGGAAGTGGAAGTCCTAATTTTGCTAAAATGATTATTGAATTTATGAGGATTGTTAGAATTATGGAATATTTGTATTGAATCCCAATTATCTATTTTATTTCTGATTGGAATTGAATTGATAAGAATTTTGATGATTTGGAAAAAGAATTGAGATTCATAGGAATTCATGAATTGAAATTAAACAACATTTGTGGAAACAATCAAGTTTGATTTTAATTTAGAAATTGTTCCATGTGCTTCATGCAATATTTTATTTTAATTTCTCACTAAGGAATTAGGAGAAGTTAATCTAGATATTAGATAATCATAGAATTGGAAGATTTATGATTATAAATTAGATTCCATTGACAGTTGCTTTAATATCATCTTATATAAAGTTCTCACATTCTCAGTTGCTTTAATATCATTCATAGTAGATATAATTTAGTTAGTTAATTGATATACTTTGATTGCCTAAATATTAGTATAAGCTAATACCAATCTAGTAGTTAATTTAGTCTCTGTAGGAACGATACTCTACTCATTCTATATTACTTGATCAAGACCCAGTATACTTGCTGGTAGCATCTAAAATTTTATACACATCCCGTTCAGATCACTCACCTACTATTGTGATTATTTTACTTGGTCAAAATTAAATAGTGAAATCTTTAAGGAACAAATTTACCTTGTATTTAGCTTAGTAATTAGAAGATTAAGAGTGAGTCGAGTCCTTTTTGTGAAAAATAAATAGGTCTACTTCTAGGAAAATTTAGCATGTATATACTCCAATTTAGTTCTTTTTAAAAGAATTTTTCAACATTTAGTAAAAGAGGTAAATGAAACTTTTTACTTAGTGATCTTTGATAAAAAGTCTTATATTTGTTATTACATTCAAAAGAAAGAAACAAGTATAGCCTATACTCTACTAACTTAAGCAATTGAATTATGAGTATCAAAACTTGAAAGTTAGAGTGAGGAAGAGTTCTTAGGGGTCCCTTTAAAACCTGGTTACTTGGGTGATGAGCCCAGGATCGACCGACTCAATGAACTCACTATAACAAGAAGGGAGGAAAGGCAAAAGTACTATATATGAGCTTTGAAAAAAAAAATATGAAAGAGCTGAAAAGAAGCTGGCAAAAACCCGTTTAGAGAATTTTTTGTGAAGGCTATCTATATATGCTTGAAAGAATCAAAAGAAAAATGAAAGTTGGGCAACAAGTAAAATAGGACTTAAAAAAAAATTCTAGGGAAAGATTTGATACCAAATGCTTTTACTTTTTGTTCATTGGAGTATATATCTGTTAAATGTCTAGTGAAGTCTAAATGGGTGTTTTTCCTTATAGGACTGAGAATTTACTTTTGATCAGAAGAATCTTTTGCTAAACATGTGGATTAAAGTTTTTTTTGTTTAGATTAGCTATTTAATTTTATTTTAGTACTCTAATTACATGTAATCAGTTTGGTTATAGCAATAGGCACTGAAATTACGAATTGTGAATCAAAGTTAAAAGAAGATGCTTGAAATTGGAAATTTTGAAATTGCATTCTCTATGATAGATTTCTTTTTGTGATCTTATTTGTATTGCTTGAGGATAAGTAATGGTTTAAGTGTGGGGGAATTTGTTAAAGCAAATTATACTCAATTTTTATTGAACAAAACATGCTAAATTAGTTATTGATTTTATAGAAATCCATTGGAATTGGTACTTTTGTGTGTTTAATGTTACATTTCAAGACTTGAGCGAACTTTAGGACAAGATATGAGGATGTTCTGTGCAAATTTGGAATTGAAAACACCTAGGCTTTGTCACGCCCTGAGGGTATCTTAGATGGGATAGTTCCGCCATACACAATACCCGGCTTAAAATTAATTCACAAGTCTCTTAAAGCCATAAATATTGTGCAGAAGTGTATCCTAAATAGATAACCAATAGGCTTGATAGTATCAGATCAGCCACATAATGTACAACTAATAGCCTCAAAACTAATAACAACCGCAGAAATATAACAGTAAAAAAAATAGTTTAGGAGTGTATATAAGAAAGCAGTTGGATTACTGATCCTACGAATATTACAATCATGTTTCCAAAAACTTTTTAGAAACCCCTCCCAGGGAAAAGAAGAAGGAACTCTCTTCAACCCTCGCATCCTTCCCTCAAAACCCTGAATCCATAGAGGAGCTAACCTGAGGGTAGCCTCGTCCTGACTGGTACCAAATATAATCCTGTGACAATAAACTGTAAGGGAGTGAGCGATTCGCAGGCTCAGCGAGTTATAATCCTCACTCTATACCATTCAAGCAAGTTATTAAGTCAAACATATGTAATGCAACCAATCAAGTGGACAAATATATATAGCCAACCGGTAACCATATATATATATATTCAGATTTACGCCCTCCGAATCCGAGGTTGGGGTACATCCACTCATCAACACCCAGATTATATACTTCGGGAATCAAATTTCTCAAGAAAACTTTTTATATATAAAAAATAATATACATATAACAACATCCATTGAAGCAATAAATCCAAAACAATGACCCGACGCGATTCTAAGAGAAGGGTCATCCCCAGGACGAATTAGTTCCCTATCTCTTAAAACAAGGCCCATGGTACACACTAGGCATATATCACTTTGGTCCTCCATGTTTACCATCCTCACGGGACAATGTGGCCCATCCGAGTCAAGGTGTAGTGGTGATGGCCTTCTACGTGCATATATGCCATGCATGAATGTATTCAATTATTATGCCATATTGTTTTAAATTCATTTATTTGGTGTGCAAACAATTTTCACACACTTTCATTTCTATTCTAGAACAACCAATGGGTTAGAATATAATTACATCATTTTATCAACCAAATTCAAGTAACAACAACCACAATTTATTTCCAACCCCTTAATAGTTTATTACTTGATTAATTCTATTCTACAACCACAATCAAGTATAAAGATCATAGGAATATACTCACCTGTCCATATTTCTTGTCAGTCGTAATAGTCAACAGGCAGGTCAAGCTCAGAGTTAGAATCACCTGAATATAATTAAAGATAGGAATATACTATAAGAATTTACTATAAACATCTAATATATTTTTCTATGCTACAGAATTTCTATATTTCTATAATCTTGCACTAAAACCTCATGTGACTAACTTATTTCGGTTTAACTCAAATTTTTACGTACAAAGACAGTTTAATACTATTTAGAGTTATTTTGAAATATAAGCAAAATAATAATAATAATAATAGAGAAAAATTTAATTAAATAACATAAATAAAAAAATATATAAGTACTTATTGAAAAGTTGGAAGGAATTAATTTAAATTATCAATAGACATGAATAATAATAATAATAATAATATATGCCATACTTACGTCTATGCATGTATAAGTATATTATAGATTAAATAAACAAACATACTTATATTATATTAATAACTTAACTCTTACATATAAGAAATATAAACATATAAGGCAAGAAATATAATCATTTCATATAGTGTATATATATATATATATAACATACAGGTACCCATACATATATATATACATATACCAACTATATATATACATGTATATATAACTTCATCGCACAGGGGAACAGCTGCAGGCCGCTACGTGGAGGATGAGCAGCGCTGCTGCTCTGGAGCACTCGCTTGAGCGCTTGCTCGAGCGTTCGCTGTGCGCCGGCCTGAGGGCTCTTTGAGTGCTCGCATGAGCGCTTGCTCGAGCGTTCGCTAGCGCTTGCTGAGCGCAGCACATGCACTCCTTGAGCGCTAGACTGGGCGCTCGTTGAGCACTGCTCTGAGCGCCCAACAGGCACCACCACGTGCGTGTGGGTGGTGTGTGATGAGCGTGCGGTGCTCGGGTGGAGACAGAGCATCCTGCACTATTCGTGCGCGTGTGTGCTGTGATGTGCATTGTGGTGTGTGTGGTGGTGTGCGATGTGGAGCGATGAACGCTGCTGTGTGGAGCGGTGTGTGCGGTGCTGTGTGCTATGAAAGTGAGCGGTGAGCTGTGTGTGCCATGAGCGTGATCGGTGTGCTGTGGTGTGTGGTGGGGTACTGTGGTGTGCGGTGAGAGTGCTGCTGTGAAGCGAATAACGAAGAAGAAGAAGAAGAAGAAGAAGAAGAAGAAGAAGAAAAAGAAAGAGCAGCGAAGCAAAATAAGGAAAGAAAGAAAAAGAAAAAAAAAACTTACTTTTTATGGAAACTGTTGCTGCCAGACATGAACCAAGGAGAAAGAAGGAAAGAAAAAGAAAAGAAAAGAAGAAAAAAAAGAAAGAAAAAAATGATCGAACCAGATGGAAAAGAAGAAGAAGAATGCAGCTGATGTATGTATATCTATATATATATATATAGCTCACAAAGGACAAAAACTTAAAGTCAACACTTTAGACTTATCTTTATAGAACACTAATCTTATATATATATATAAAATAATAAATGATAACAACATGGATCTTGCTAAATTGCTCATTGATAATTTGTCTCGAAATAATTTAATCAAAAATAGAAAAGATCTAAATCAAACAAAATAGTGCGGTTCAAAAATTATAATAGTAAATCAAACAAAATTTTATCATATAAGATCAAATACTTAGATAACTTTCAGATGAAGAATTTATAAATAAAATCTTTAATTACTACTATTTAGAGTATATTCATAGTTTAATAAAGAAAATCAAATTATTAAGAAATTTATAATCAATTTGATAAAAATAAAAATAAAAATAAAATAAAAATAAAATTATCAAGACAATTTAGTGAATCGGAACTTAGAAATATTTTCGAAGCTTACAGGCTTGCTGCTCTATCATCAAAGCTGACAGCTTAGGAACAAGAAGACACTAGCCAAAGTCCTAAAGTTGCTTCTTTTCATCTTCAAAACGTTTCAGTTTGCAGAATTAAAGAGGAGAATTCCAAAAGTTGTATTCTTTAGCTGTTGTTTTCCTTTTATAAATTAGCTTGTTGTAGAAGAGGGAATTCATTCAGAAAAACTTCAGAAAAAAAAAAACTTTAGAGTATTATTCTTGTTACTATGTGTGGCTAAAAACTTTATTCTAGCCAAGAAATTCACTACAGATTCAACTTGTCAAGATTGTGAGATCTAATTAGTTTATCTTATTTATTCTTCTTTTTTGAATATTCATATATCATATGTTATTCATGCATTTGTTTTTTTGTTGATTGATTTGAATTTGAGCTCATTCGTTCAATTAACAAGCGATAATCTGTCAATTAGAACATTGAATCCGTAATTGTTCAATTGTTTTAATCTAAGTGATACAATAACATAATTGGTTACAAAATAGGTAATTGATTTGTGTTATGGTGATATATGATCTAATTTAAATGGTTCAAGCTTTTGATCTATTAATCTAAATTGGTGGTCTCTCTCTTGATTCATGCTATTGATAGATTAAATCCTAAGATCTTATCTAGGGTTGTCTAATTGGTAAGGGAAATAATCATAGATCTTATCGTGACTATCGGCACAATAAGGAGAGATAGGTTGTTAGAGCTGGTTGAAAGCCATAACCAATTTATTCAGAAAAGAAAATGAATATCATTGCATCAATGATCAATCTGATAAGTTGAACTGTATGATACCTTGGTTAGAAATCTTTTGATATTGTTTGAAAACTAAAATCGCATTTCTAGTCTTTAGATAAAATTGATCTTTTGATTTACAAACCCGCCTTGTTCTTCTCTTTTTCTCTTAAATAGAAATAAATTATTTTCAGTCCCTGTGGAAACTATCCTTGCTCACCACTGATCACAAACTTTTGAGTAGGTTAATAATTTGTGGGATTCGATACCTACCACCCATGCTCAATACATCAAACACATTAACAAAGACTTACATTCTATCACTCTTTCTCTCATTTTAGAGTTTTGTGATTTTGAACTCATCTTTTTGTTTCATGAAATAGGTTTTATTCATCGTGCATTTATTTTTAAAAGTATGAACATTGATCTTGTTAATGTATATTTTTTCAAACCCATTCATGATTCTTGTTGATATGATGTCTCTGCTTCAATTTCGTTACCTTTTTTTTTCTTTCCCTTTTTTGGGGTTATGTTCAAATGAATGATTACAACATTTGAGTTGATGGGAGCGGAATTGGAAATGGAAATACATGTGAGGTTCTACAATAATAATATAATAATAATAAGGAAAGAATGTTACCGTTATACCATTGTTTATATACTAGAGAATTTGTGTTGAATGCATATTGGTCTAATTCATATAGCTCATTTAATATATTCAAATGATGCAAATAAAATAACCTCTTCAATGTACAATTTCCTTTTTAAACATCCACACGGCTACACTTTCTCAGTCCTCACTACGTACTTCTATTATTAGAGTTAAAGACTTAAACAAGCGAATCAAAGATAAACTTCAAATTCGCTCCCACACATAGGCCATCAAACACATTAACAAAGATTTACAATCTATCACTCTGTCTCTCATTTTAGGGTTTTGTGATTTTGAACTCGTCTTTTTGTTTCATGAAATAGGTTGTATTCACCGATCATTTATTTTTTGGAAGTATGAATATCGACCTTTTTATTGTATGTTTTTTCAAACCCATTCATGATTCTTGCTTATATGATGTCTCTGCCTCAATTTCATTACCTTTTTTTTTTTTATTTTCTTTCCCTTTTTTGGGGTTATGTTCAAATGAATATTTATAACATTTGACTTGTTGGTAGTCGTTGACATGGATGATGGAGAGGAATTGGAAATGTAATTACATTTGAGGTTTCACAATAATAATAATAATAATAATAATAATAATAAATCAGGAAAGAATGTTACCGTTATACCATTATTTGTAAACTAGAGAATTTGTGTTGAATGCATATAGGTTTAATTCATGTAGCTCATTTAATATATTCAAACGATGCAAATAAAATAACCTCTTAAATGTACAGTTTCCTTTTTAAACATCTACACGGCTACACTGTTTAGGTCCTCCCTACGTGCTTCTATTATAAGAGTTAAAGATAAGAATAAGCGAATCAAAGATGGACTTCAAATTCTCTCTCACATACAGGCCATCAAACACATTAAAAAATATTTACATTCTGTCACTCTATCTCTCATTTTAGGGTTTTGTGATTTTGAACTCGTCTTTTTGTTTCATGAAATATGTTGTTTTCACCGGGCATTTATTTTGTAAAAGTATGAATAATGACCTTGTTAATATATGTTTTTTCAAACCCATTCATGATTCTGGTTGATATGATGTGTCTGCTTCAATTTTGTTAAGACTAAATATAAAATTGCTTATTCGAGTAACAAGGGGACAAGCAATTGTTCTACCTGATACAAGATTAATAATTTCCCATGAATCCGTCTCAATTATCACTATTCTAATTCCTTATTTCCTGAAAAACTTTAGACCATATATTATGTCCAAACATTCCATAGAAAGAGAGGTACATCTACCCAAATGAATCGGAAACCCAAGAAGAAATTTTCCCTAAGTATCACGCCATAAACCTCCTACTCCTACATACTTAGAATCCTGATAAACCACTCCATCACAGTTGAGCTTAAGACATTCCTTTTCAGGAGAATAGTTAATATTATGGTGCTCCTATTTATTGATGGTCATGAGAATAGTTAATATTAAAACTCCTTATCAAATGCCGAGTGTGCGGACCATCCCATATATGCTATAAAGTGAATTATTTGTTGGGTCAGTGTTATAAAATGATTGGGATCTACATATTATTATTATTATTATTATTAAATCAACTGCATTAGAATAATGATCGAACCGTACACATTACTCAAGTTGGTAATTGAGTGGGCACAGCCTGCCCCCATCTTTGTAGATTAGATTGCTACATAGCAAGGTTGTCACACCCGGACCAAACCAGCCAGTTAGAACTGGTTCGATAGGAACCGGCATTGAAGACTAGCCGGTTCTCTTATTTCGCCCGTTTTTTAAGCGAACTGGAGAGACCCTGTCGACCCGGTCGGTTCGATAATAAGCAAGTGTTCATACCCGTCCAACTTGACCGATTTGACCGTGAACCGGTCTACCCGGCTGAGTTGGACGGGTCTGAATGCTTGCTTATTAAAAAAAAAAAAAACAAGAAAGACGCTCAATGCTCGGCCGCTCGTCTAGAGTTCTGGACGTCGGATGTATGCATGAGCCATACAGTGTGAGTATGATAATTGATAGAAAGTAAAAAACTTAGTAAAGTTTAAAAGTGAAAATAGTAAGCTAGTGAAAAAAAGCAAGTTCGTAACTAGCAATAACTACGGCACATTAAGTGACACCCACGATTCCTAACTCTAGAATTATCAGTATAGCCTCGAGTCCATGGAGCACTGTACAGAATTTAAATACATTCCATGCCATTGTGAAGGAAAGATCCATCTTTTACTTAAACAAAACACCAAAAATCTGTTAAATTAACAAATTAGGATTTTGGGTATGGAATAATTTGATGAGGAAATTTGAAATGAATTGATCCTAATCGAGGAAGAGTTCTAATTTTTTGTGATGTTTATTGATGAATTTGGAATTGGAATTTGAGTTTTCGTAGAAAAGAGTCTTTAACCAAATTGTCCTTTTTTATGAGAGAGAGAAAAAACAAAAGGATCTTTACTATAAAATTTGTACACTTTTTTTATTTTGGGTCTCAATAAAATTTGCACTCTACTTCGCAATATGTGCGGTTGTTAGTGATTACGTGATTATCGGTACAACCATTTTTTTTTTTCAAAGTTTAACGGTGTAAATTGAGTAACGTAGTTGTTTTTGTTAATATAATTGTTTAATTAATTAAAATTTTGTGATTAATTTTTAATAGGCAAATTGATTTATTTGTTAGATGTGAGAAAATCATTTATTTTAATTAATTATAAAAAACTTAATATTAAAATTTTTTATAATTTTTAAATATTAAATTAACTACAAGTGCTAAATTAAGTTGTTAGAGTTAAATTTGGGTATTAAACTTGACATTCTACCATCTAGGATTTAGAAATTAATAATTAAGGATAAATACTTCCAGTGGTATGCAAAAATATATATGAATTTTAAAATTAAATAACATGCTACCTCCATTTTGAAATGATTATTTTAATATAAATTATGCATGCATTTGAATCAAATGAAGATTGGGATGACATTAATTAAAAATTGAATTAATATCTTTGTTTATCGTATTTTGTTTTTGTTTTCAATATGTACAATGTGATTTCAATTTAATGATGGATTTGAGAGGATAAATTTCATTTATTTGTTTTCTAATAGTTAAGATTTAACATAAAAATTCATTTTTCATCAACCCCGGTTCGACCTCAGGTGAACTCGGTTCGACCCCTTGACCCCTGACCCCCTGGCATATCCGGGTGAAATCCTGGTCCACGTCTAACAACCTTGCTAGATAGTGAACTCAATTTGAAAAATGATAAAAGGTTTTCAACATTTGTTAGGTTCAGGAATTTCAACCTTTTACTTCTCCTAGAAATAAATTGCAGCTCTACTTTTGTTCTTTTCCATATGCGGAGAAATCATTATTGCAGAAACGTTGCTGATCAGGGTAAGCAAAAGTCAAGAGAACCTTCACACACGTGGCTCAGATGAATCTTAACTCCATGCTAAATTCACAAGGGCATGGGCATGGGCAGGTTTAAGCCTCCACAATGCTTCTTGTACTCTTTCATCATGTAGTGATCACGCTTTTTCTATATATGCTTTTTAAAACTTTTTTAGTTATATTCAATTTCCTTTAAATGAGCAGATCTTTAATCGACAGTGTATCGGGTGCGTGTGCAGTAATAATTATCGGTGAATACCGAGTTGAATCCACAGAGAGTGAGGACTAACTATCAACTATATCAGTCCAATTCATAGCTAAGCAAATCAAAAGTTATTTCTCTTTTTAGATTTTCTTTTATAAGACTAACCTATAGAAAAATCTTGGATTTCCAACACCTTTGAATTAATTAAGTTATGAGCCAATAGATTGAATAATCAATCAATATATACTACTAATTAGAAATACAATTGCTAATTCAAATTGTCAATGGGTTCGGTGTTTTAATCAAATAAGCACCAAATAATAATCCCTTCTTCTAAAGTGAACTATTATCCTAGATTTACAAATCAATGTTCCCTATTCCTAGGAAAATGATAAATTGACGAATCTATGTAATTTACCAAACCCTAATAGAATTTAAATTCCATATCCCTATGTGATTTCAAATCCTAATTAGATATTCACAATATCAATTAGAAGAGAATTTCCCAATTGCAATCCTAATCCATCATGAATTCCATATGTAATATAAAATACAAGATTTGTGAAAAATCATCAACAATCCGAATATGAACAAAGATTTAATCAACAACAGAAATCATCAATCATATGAATTAGATCAACAACTCAAAACCGATTTAAAATCAAACGAATCAAGCATCAAATATCATCCAACATTTGAATATGAGAAAAAGAGCAA
The DNA here is from genome assembly GCA_024138025.1 of Combretum micranthum. Lineage (NCBI taxonomy): Eukaryota > Viridiplantae > Streptophyta > Magnoliopsida > Myrtales > Combretaceae > Combretum > Combretum micranthum. Next base: position 887,566 of record JAMXBD010000247.1, on the reverse strand, counting down.
AATCACCTATCAAAGAAATCTTGTTCTTGAAATCCAAATCCAAACAATGTTTTCCACTTGAATCCCGGTGTGGAATCCTTATTCAATCAATAAGATAATTTAACTAGTGTTCAAACCCTAATTCTAGATCTAGGAGCAAAAAGGAATAGAACGATTTTTGTGCCTAGGGTTTCTTCTTGTTTTTTCAAATGACAACATGATGAATTTATATAAAGGGTTACAGGGGAGTTACACTGGCATTAAAGGCTGGCGGCCTTTAATTAAATTTGACCAGCCTTTAATGTGAAAATTAATTTCCGAGAGCAATTTTGAATATACACCGGCTTCAACACCAGTGGCGTAACCGTTCTAGTTGCCGGCGTACAATGAAAAGTCACAAATCGCTTGATTTTCCCTTGTGAAAGCTGGCAGTGTAAAATCCAGCTTTAATAATTTGCATTCTGTTCATGCACAACACCGGATCAAAACCGGCGGTATAGAGTGGAGAAATGCCAGTGTACATTTGAAAATTGCAGACGCTAGTAAATTTCACATTGAAAGCTAGCGGCGTAGCTTCCTTAATGGCCGATGTACTTCTGTTTTTATCCAAAATTGATCAAAACTTCTCCAATTTGCATGTATTTGATTTATAAGTCCTCAATGGCCTGAAATAATAATTTACGAACATTTAAGTACCATTTTCGATTGATTTCTATAAAATCTATAACATGTAAACATGATTTGATTAATAGAAATTTGAGTAAAATATGACTTTATCAACTCCCCCACACTTGAACTTTTGCTTGTCCTCAAGCAAAACAAATAAGCTTAAAGTTGAAATCTGTCATAGAATGTACAACACTTTTTTCACAATCAAAGTTCAAGCATCATTCTTTTTTCATTGTACATGACTTGCATTTCTTGTGCCTGTTACTCAAACCAAACTGGGATTATGTAATTAGATTACTAGAATTAAAATTTTGCAGCTAATCTAGACAAAACAAACTTTAATCCTAGTATTTAACAAAAGAATCTTCTATCCAAAAGTAGATACACAGTCCACTAAGGAAAAATACTCATTTAGACATCATTGACTTTTAGCATGCATATACTCTTAGCAACAAATTGTGAAAGCATATGGTATCAATCTTTCCCTAGATTGTCTCCTTTTTTATTATAAGTCTTATTTCATTTGGTACTTTGCATTCTTTTTCTTTTTCTTTTCCATAGAAGCATTTATTTTCTTTTTGGGAGGTTTTTGCCTCCATCTTTTTTTTTTCAAAGTTCATGAATTGAACTTCTGCCTTTCCTCCCTTCTGTTATAGTGAGTTCATTGAGTTGGCTCATCCAGGCTTATCACCTAAGTGACCAGGTTTCAAAATACCCCTAAGAACTCTTCCTCACTTTAACATTCAAGTTCAGATACTCATAACTCAAATTTTTAAGTTAGAGGAGTAGTAGCTATGCTTGTTTCTTTTTTTTTTTTCTTTTGAATGCAATAACAAATTCAAAACTTATTTTTATAAAGGATCACTAAGTGAAAAGTTTCTGCTACCTCTTTCACTAAGTGTTATAAAGTTATCAAAATAACTCAAAGAGTATATACAGACTAAAATTTCCTAGAAGTAGACCTATTTATTTTTCACAAAAGGACTCGACCTACTCTCAAATTTCCAATTCTAAAGCTAAATACAAGGTAAATTTGTTCCTTAAAGATTTCACTACTTAATTTCAACTAAGTAAACTAATCACAATAGTAGGTGAGTAAGGCACTAAGCAAGTCAATTTACAATTCTTACACATATGCTTTCAACAATTTTCTATACAATCTCAAGATTTCATACAATTTTTTCAAAAAATTTTGGCCTCAAATTGCCATATAATACTTAAGGACAAAAACTTCAAAGTGTGGGTACAACCATTCAATTTAGATGCAGATGTCACATGTAAAAATTCAACAATTTAACAAAAATCTAGACATCAACAGTAGTCATATTCAACTCCATTCTCCAATTCTCCATTTATTATCCCTTCCCCTACACTTAAAATAAACAGTGACCTCATTGTTTCTAATTAGCTCAACAATAGGAAGAAATAAAAAAATAAAGGAGAAAAGGAATAACGGTACTTTCGTTAGATTTGTTAATTGATGATAGTTGAGTTCCAACCAGTACAACAAAAGAGAAGTTTCCATTTTTAAGTCCATTTGCATCCCTCTTGTTGTCTACAATTCATATGCATTAGCTCCTGTTTTTCATCTTATCTGCACAATAGGGCACACTATCAAAGCAAAGAAAAAAAAATATTAATAGATAATAGTAGGTTGCCTCCCACTCAGCGCTTGTTTTATAGTCTCAGCCTGACTTTTTGACTTTCTTCTTTAAGGAGGTTCAAAATCACTAGTCTTCTTATCCTTCCTTTTCTTGCATGATTCTACTCTTGCACTTTCAGTTGTGTTAGCTTTGGTGGATTTAGGGTTCTTTTTCCATCTCTTCATGATATTCACATTCAACTCTTTATTTCCAACCCTCAACACCATTTTGCTATTCTTTACATCTATGACAGCTCCAGCAGTGGCCATGAATGGGCGGTCAAGGATGAAGGGAATCTCTAGATCTTCTTTCATATCTAGTACCACAAAGTCCATTGGAAAAATGAACTTATCAACTTTCAAAAGCACATCTTCAATTACCCCTCTTGGTCTTTTAATGGAGCGATCAGCCAACTGAATTGTCATCTCAGTCTTCTTGATTGCATCCCCAATCCTAATTTCTTAGCCACAGAGAAAGGAATTATATTTATGCTTGCACCAAGATCACAAAAAGCATTCTTGAATCTATTATCACCTATGGTGCAATCCAATGAAAATTTCCCTGGATCATTCAATTTAAGGGGCAAAGCATCCTTCAAAGCTTCAATACAAGCTTAAGACAACATGACTGTCTCTTTCCCATTCATCTTCCTCTTCTTACTCATGACTTCTTTTAAAAACCGTCTATATTGAGGTGATTCTTCTAAAATTTCAGTCAAGGGAATATTGACTTCAAGCTTCTTAAAAACCTCCAAGAATCTCTCAAAATCTGCATCATCTTTTCTCTTTCTTAATCTTCCTGGAAAAGGAACCGATGGCACATTTGATCTGACAGTTCAATGACTACAGGAGTGTGCTCTTGATGTACCACATCTTCCATATGAGTTGATGTAGAAGCCAAAGTTTCTTGTTTCTCAACCGGCTTGCTTGTATCTGCTTTAATCTCATCTACATGCTCAATTGGGGTAGAGGGCTTTTCAAGATCTGCAATCTGTTGTCCTAATTTTTCAAACCCCTTTGTGGTCAGATTTGCAAGCTTCTCATTTGCTAATTCCCATGTTGGTTTTTCTTCTTTTGTTTCAACCTCTTTGACCACTGAAGAATTCCTGTTCAAATTTTCTGCGCTTGACACAACTTCTTTCTCTTTCCCTTTTTCTTGCCTTTGATTGTCAAATGGGGTATCAATTTCCTTTTCATCACTAGAAAGCTCCCAATCTGCACTTGAGTTAGCAAGTTTAAACATAGATGAAACAAATTCAGTTAGACTTGCTACCTGAGTCTCCAATTTTTCAATAACCTCTTGTTGCTTCTCAAACTTTTCTTCCCATTTCTTCTCTAAACTCCTCACAAGTTCTTCAAAACTTTTCTCTTTATCTGGATCTGGAACTATGGGGATAGAAGAAGAATTGACAACTGTCTCTTGCCTTGGAGTCTCACAAGTGTGGTGATAATCTTGATTTGTCATGCTGGAATCAAATTCTTGCATACCACTTTGATATTGAGAGTCATCATATGAAAGCCATACCATGAACATACCAATGGATTAGAATTGTATGGACCAGTGTCTTGGCTTCCTAAAAATCCATCAATCTTTACAAACGCCAATTCTGTGACATAAATGATAACTTCCCTCCAGTAGCTAAATCTATCATCGTCTTACCATAATCATCTATGCCATTAAGGAAAAAATTCAGATGAGTCCAAGTAGGTGAATTATGATAAGGGCATTGACTCATTAAATGGCGGAATTGTCCCCAAGCATTTGTCAAAAGCTCTCTATCATATTGCTTAAATGAATATAATTCTAATATGATCTCTGAAGTACAACAATATGGGAAAACTGGTGCTCTTTGATTATCCATCTCTTATTCTTCAAGCACTTGAAAAGAGAAAAAGAAAAACCAAGTAGATTGTACAAAAAAAATCAAAGACTAGTATATACAAATGAAGAAGCAATTTTTTTTATATATTTTGCAAATTTCTTTTTTGTTTTCAAATAAAGCCTACTCTACAAATGTCCCAAAAATTAAAAGTAGCACCAAATCACTCCCCGACAACGGTGCCAAAAACTTGATCATGCTTTTTCTATATATGCTTTTTAAAACTCCTTTTAGTTATATTCAATTTCCTTTAAATGAGCAGATCTTTAACCGACAGTGTATCGGGTGCATGTGCAGTAATAATTATCGGTGAATACTGGGTCGAATTCACAGAGATTGAGGACTAGCTATCAACTATATAAGACTAACCTATAGAAAAATCGTGGATTTCAAATACCTTTGAATTGATTAAGTTATGAGCCAATAGATCTAAATAATAAATCAATATATACTATTGATTAGAAATACAATTGAGAATCCAAATTGTCAATCCTTTCTTCTAAAATGAACCATTATCCTAGATTTACCAATCAATGTTCCCCATTCCTAGGAAAATGATAAATTGACAAATCTATGTAATTTACCAAACCCTAATAGAATTCAAATTCCATATCCCTATGTGATTTCAAATCATAATTAGATATTCACAATATCAATTAGAAGAGAATTTCCCAATTGCAATCCTAATCCATCATGAATTCCATATGTAATATAAAATACATGATTTGTGAAAAATCATCAACAATCCGAATATGAACAAAGATTTAATCAACAATAGAAATCATCAATCATATGAATTAGATCAACAACTCAAAACCGATTTAAGATCAAAGGAATCAAGCATCAAATATCATCCAATATTTGAATATGAGAAAAAGAGCAAAATCACCTATCAAAGAAATCTTGTTCTTGAAATCCAAATCCAAACAATGTTTTCCACTTGAATCCCGGTGTGGAATCCTTATTCAATTAATAAGATAATTTAACTAGTGTTCAAACCCTAATTCTAGATCTAGGAGCAAAAAGGAATAGAACGATTTTTGTGCCTAGGGTTTCTTCTTGTTTTTTCAAATGACAACATGATGAATTTATATAAAGGGTTACAGGGGAGTTACACTGGCATTAAAGGCTGGCGGCCTTTAATTAAATTTGACCGGCCTTTAGTGTGAAAATTAATTTTCGAGAGCAATTTTGAGTATACACCGGCTTCAACACCGGCAGCGTAACCGTTCCAGTTGCCGGCGTACAATGAAAAGTCACAAATCGCTTGATTTTCCCTTGTGAAAGCTGGCGGTGTAAAATCCGGCTTTAATAATTTGCATTCTGTTCATGTGCAACACTGGCTCAAAGCCGGCGGTGTAGAGTGGAGAAATGCCGGTGTACATTTGAAAATTGCAGACGCTAGTAAATTTCACATTGAAAGCTGGCGGCATAGCTTCCTTAATGGCCGATGTACTTCTGTTTTTATCCAAAATTGATCAAAACTTCTCCAATTTACATGTATTTGATTCATAAGTTTTCAATGACCTCAAATAATAATTTACGAACATTTAAGTACCATTTTCGATTAATTTCTATAAAATCTATAACATATAAACATGATTTGATTAATAGAAATTTGAGTAAATATGACTTTATCATGTAGCAACATAAAGTAAGCAAAGGCACTACCTATTTGGCTTTTGCCTTCATCCTTTGCATGTCATGAAGTCACAGCAGCAGCAAAGATCTCTATCAAGTGAGCCAGTTCCTTGAAATGATGCCAAGAATTCACCAACCATCAGTGCAAATACAAGAAGGGTCCAATAGCAATTATCAAATTATGATATGTAGTTCATTTAACGGTATCCACATAATATCAAATTCAAAATTTAGAAATTCACCTCCTCCAAGAAAGTCACTTCTAGATGCACCATTACCATCCTTGCTATTTCAATAGCTATGGCATTTATCCCCTTAGCATGACAATTATTTTGCAAAACTTCTTGCCCTTTCAACATAAGCATAGCTATACTAATAAGTGAGGACAATTTTGCACTAAAGACATCAGTTTTTGGAAGAATTAATATGCTTAAGTTCGTCTAGTAAAATTCTGAACAAATAAGGTAAAAAAGACCAAAACAAAGGAACTTATGCTCTTTTATTTTTTCAATACAGTTGGAATTTGTAATATCAGTACTAGCACTACTAGTAGACATTTGAGCAACAACTTCCTTGTCACAAACCATTATCATCCTTGATATTGCAACAACCACATCATTTATCCCCCTAACACAATAGTTCCTTTGCAAAGATATTTCTCGTTCCAGCACAAGTTTAGTTGTACTAGTAAGTGAAGGCAAATCTATAACAGAGACATCAATTTTTTGAAAAATTAGCATGCTCGAGTTCGTCTAGTAAAATTCTAAACAGATTAGATTAAAAAGGCCGAAACAAGGAACTTACACTCATTTATTTTTTCAATACAGCTAAAATTTGTAACATCAGTACTAGCATTGCTAATACTTGTTTGAGCAGCAGCTTCCTTGTCACATAGAGCCTTTGCTATAGTTGCAATTGCTAACCGGAAATATATAAAATGTAGATATTAGAACTCTAAAAATTCTTCATTACTCAAAACTACATTATTATAGTTAATATCATATATAGTTCCATACGAAGCATTTGTTTTGACTCAGCAAGTGATATTCTTCTTTTATATAAACCAACTTGCTCATTACAGGATCAAGAAAGAGGAGAATTTCCTCACCCATCCGCTAACACATCCCCATAAATGTATCGAGAAAAGCTTCCTGCAAGTATCAAATACTTTCATTTTATAAATCATGTTAAATCAAAACAAAAGCAATTTTATTATCCACATTACAAACCTGTCGAGGATCCATTGTATTCTCAATGTAATAGAGAATGCGAGGAAAAACACTCGAATAATGAAATTCAATGTTAGGCTCCAAATTTAAATAAAACACAGTCCATGCGGCTGCTGCTCTACATCTTACTTTTTCATCTAGATGTCTGAAACCAATGAATATCATTTCAAGACCTGATTTGAAATTATGTTTCATCCATAGGGCAAACTTTTACAATCCATCCTAGTGCCTTCAAGCCTGCTCATAGATCTATCGGATTTGTAGACTTTTGAACATTAATGGAAGAAATTCCAAGTAGGTGTATGGATGCAAATGGGAAAACACATACATTGAATTCACATTAGCTACTTGGTGAAGGAGATGTTCCATGTCTAGATCAAAGGGCATGATATTGACACCGTCCTAATATATTGATGCCTCAAGCATGTTACAAATGAAGAGTATTATCACCAATTAGATCACACTTTCTCAAAATATCAAGTTTGTATGTATTAAGCCAATCATTTATAGAGACAGGCTGGAAATGCAAACAAATCATAGATAATGATCAATATACATGGTGAAAAAAAATTAGAGAAGCAATTAATCAACTCAAACACCCGAGGCATAATGTCATTTTTAATAAAATTTTTTCCTTTTTTAAATTAATAATTATAAAGAAAGGGATAATCTTCATTTATAACCTCAAATGGCTCTATAATCACGCCTACAATATGTGAATATAACACGATTGATTTAACCAATCCCTCGAACAAAAGGATAGGTGTTTCAACCACCTCATCAAATATCCCGAAGCTAATTACACCTAAAATCCTCCCTTTGACAATCAAAGCATCTTATGGACATATTCAAAATCCACCCGGTAAGCCTGTGAAAGTTGTTCTACACGAAGACAGATGGTTCTCATATAAGTAAAAACTAGAACTGAAACAAATATCCCTAATGATAAAACTAATAATCATATTAAATAAATTGTTACATGGAACCGAGATTCAAATAATAACTTAATAAGAAACCAAGATAACTATACATCAAGCTTTCCAAGCTACATCTTACTTAAAGCTAAAACACATACTACTACAAAATAATAAGTTAATATAATTAATGACTATTAAATAAAGTACTCAAAAAATAAATATGTTAACAAAAGAAAGTTATAATGTGAGGTAATATTTACGTAGATCATTAAATTTTTGTAGTTCCTCTACTGATAATTATGAAACATAATTTGTTAATTTTACTAGAACCACACATAATGTGAAGCTCATTAGACATCGGTATCTTGAAAAAAAGGAAGCCATCCTTTTTTTAAATTGTCCATAAGATTTTAAATTGTCAAAGGGAGGATTTAGGTGTAATTAGCTTCGAGATATTTGATGAGGTGGTTGAAACACCTATCATTTTGCTCGAGGGATTGGATAAATCAATCGTGTTATATTCACATATTGTAGGTGTGATTATAGAGCCATTTGAGGTTATAAATGAAGATTATCCCTTTCTTTATAATTATTAATTAAGAAAAGGAAAATTTTTTATTAAAAATGATATTATGCCTCAAGTATTTGAGTTGATTAATTGCTTCTCTGATTTTTTTTTTCACCATGTGTATTGATCATTATCTATGTTTTGTTTGCATTTCCAGCCCGTCTCCATAATGATTGGCTCACTACATACGAGCTTGATGTTTTGAGAAAGTGTGATCTAATTGGTGATAATACTCTTCATTTGTAACATGCTTGAGGCATCGGTATATTGGGACGGTATCAATATCGTGCCTTTTGATCTAGATGTGGAACATCTCCTTTGGCAAGTAGCTAATGTAATTTCGATGGATATGTTTTCCCCTCTATTTTCATTTGCATCCATACACCTGCTTGGAATATCTTCCATTAATGTTCAAAAGTCTACAAATCCGATAGATCTACAAGCTGGCTTGAAGGCATTAAGATGGGTTGCAGAAGTTTGCCCCGTGGATGAAACATAATTTGAAATCAGGTCTTAAAATGATATTCATTGGTTTATGACATCCAGATGAACAAGTACGATGTGGAGCAGCAGTCGCATGGACTATGTTTTATTTGAATTTGGAGCCTGACGTTGAATTTCATTATTCGAGTGTTTTTCCTCGCATTCTCTATTACATTGAGAATACAATGGATCATCGACAGGTTTGTAATGTGGATAATAAAACTGCTTTTGTTTTGATTTAACATGATTTATAAAATGAAAGTATTTGATACTTGCAGGAAGCTTTTCTCGATACATTTATAGGGATGTGTTAGCGGATGGGTGAGGAAATTCTCCTCTTTCTTGATCCTGTAATGAGCATGTTGCTTTATATAAAAGAAGAATATCACTTGCTGAGTCAAAACAAATGCTTGCTATGGAACTATATATGATATTAATTATAATAATGTAGTTTTGAGTAATGAAGAATTTTTAGAATTCTAATATCTACATTTTATATATTTCCAATTAGCAATTGCAACTGTAGCAAAGGTTCTATGTGACAAGGAAGTTGCTCCTCAAACAAGTATTAGCAATGCTAGTACTGATGTTACAAATTTTAGCTGTATTGAAAAAAAATAAATGAGTGTAAGTTCCTTGTTTCGGCCTTTTTAATCTAATCTATTTAGAATTTTACTAGACGAACTCGAGCATGCTAATTTTTCCAATAATTGATGTCTCTATTATAGATCTGCCTTCACTTACTAGTACAACTAAACTTATGCTGGAACGGGAAATATCTTTGCAAAGGAACTATTGTATTAGGGGGATAAATGATGTGGTTGTTGCAATAGCAAGGATGATAATGGTGTGTGACAAGGAAGTTGTTGCTCAAATGTCTACTAGTAGTGCTAGTACTGATATTACAAATTCCAACTGTATTGAAAAATAAAAGAGCATAAGTTCCTTTGTTTTGGTCTTTTTTACCTTATTTGTTCAGAATTTTACTAGACGAACTTAAGCATATTAATTCTTCCAAAAACTGATGTCTTTGGTGCAGAATTGTCTTCACTTATTAGTATAGCTATGCTTATGCTGAAAGGGCAAGAAGTTTTGCAAAATAATTGTCATGCTAAGGGGATAAATGCCGTAGCTATTGAAATAGCAAGGATGGTAATGGTGCATCTAGAAGCGATTCTCTTGGAGGAGGTGAATTTCTAAATTTAGAATTTGATATTATGTAGATACCATTAAATGAATTGCATATCATAATTTGGTAATTGCTATTGGACCCTTCTTGTATTTGCACTGATGGTCGGTGATTTCTTGGCATCATTTCAAGGAGCTGCCTCACTTGATAGAGATTTTTGCTGCCGCTGTGATTTCATGACATGCAAAGGATGAAGGCAAAAGCCAAATAGGTAGTGACTTTGCTTATCTTATGTCGCTACATGATGAAAGAGTGCAAGAAGCATTGTGGAGGTTTGAACCTGCCAATGCCAATGCCCTTGTGAATTTAGCATGGAGTTAAGATTCATCTAAGCCACGCGTGTGAAGGTTCTCTTGACTTTTGCTTACCCTGAACAGCTATGTTTCTCCTATAATGATTTCTCGGCATTTATGGAAAGAACAAAAGTAGAGCTGCAATTTATTTCTAGAAGAAGTAAAAGGACTACATTGCTGAACCTAACAAATGTTGAAAACCTTTTATCATTTTTCAAATTGACTTCACTTTGTAGCAATCTAATCTACAAAGATGGGGACAGGCTGTGCCCACTCAATTACCAACTTGAGTAATGTGTAATAATAATAATAATAATGCAGTTGATTTAATAATAATAATAATAATAATAGGGCTGAAAATGCAGATCCCAATCATTTTATAACACTAGCCCAACAAAATTTCACTTTATAGGATATATGGGATGGTCCGCAGCTCGGCATTTGAGAAGGAGTTTTTAATATTAACTATTCTCATGACCATCAATAAATTGGAGCACCATAATATTACGTAAAAAGGAATGGCTTAAGCTCAACTGTGATGGAGTGCTTTATCAGGATTCTAGGTATGCAGGAGCAGGACATTTATGGTGTGATACTAAGGGAAAATTTCTTGTTGGGTTTCCGATTTGTTTGGGCAGATGTACCTCTCTTTCTACAGAATTTTGGCTATTATATATGGTCTAGAGTTTTCCAAGAAAAAAGGAATTAGAACAGTGATAATTGAGACAGATTCATGGGAAATTAATAATCTTTTATCAGGTAGAACAATTGCTTGTCCCCTTGTGGACTTATATTAATTGTTTTAGCTACTTGTCTTAAATAAATGATAATTATATAGGAAGGAACTATGGTTGTTGTAGAGTAATTACTGACCCTTGTGGGGTTATCTTAAAACTTTGGATGAAATGAAATGAAAAGAAAATACAAAAAAAAAATGAAAAAAAAAAGAAAGAAAGAAAGAAATTGCAGGACATAAAAGTCTTACGGGTGCTTATTGGACGATAAGGGCATGTAGCAAAATTAGAGCCCCCCAATCGAATAGGAGGGGATCACTCCAGACATGCTACGATAAAGACTGTAGCGGAGACGCAAAATTGATATCTGAGGCTAATAAAACTTTTTGCATTTTTTATTAAAAATTTTAAAATTTGTATTTCCCGCCCTTTTATAACCTATTTTCAATCCTTGCCTTTTTTCCTCTTTATATCAAATAATCTATATTTATTATATTTTAAGATCAAATAAATTAAAATCATTATTCTATTACTAAATGCCAACTTAGTTTTTAATCTAATTCATTTTTTTAATAATAATCCAGTTAATCAAGTTGAATTTGAACTTCAATATTAATTCGAGTCAATTTAGAATTTCAAAATTAAAAATCAAATCATTTCAAGTCAAACTTAAAATTTTCCATTCTATCACCTGTGAGCCTGATATTGAATTATCTCGATCCAACTTATTTCCAGTTCTAGTTCTAGATATGGCAATTCATTTGGCTTCTATGTTTTAAAGGGGCATGGCCATGGTATGGAGTGCCATACGCATCGAAGTGTATGGTTAACATGTAATTCATGCGGCATGGCAAGGCATTGCCATAGATCTTGGCTGACTGTCCACCGAATTAAAGCTGAGTATGCTACTTGGACCATTGAGAAATAGACAAGTATATAAGAATTTTTGTGGATCCCATGATGAACGGCACAACAAAGTTAAAGGTTTCCTATATAGAGATCTCCCCGGTTCAGGTCGAGGGTTTGAACCGGACCCTACCCGTCAGATCCAGGTCCAAAAATTATGGACCCGAAACCGTCCCATGGGGATAGTGGGCAAATAGGATCTGTGGACTTGCCAGTGCACAGGGCGAGTCCTACGGATCTAACCCGCATATTTAAAAAAAAAAAATCACAAGCCAAAATGTTTTTTCTTTTTCTTTTTAACCAAAAATCATATGGACCCTCTTGGATCCACCGAGTCCATCGGGTCCTTGAGATGGACTCGGATTGGATCCACCAATCCGATAGGTCCATAAGATGGGTCCTACCCGCAGTGACTGATTTCTCCTTGGGTTTCGGTTCGGATCCGACCTAGGAAGATGTCTAGTCCTATATGTGATCTTGAAATTTGGTAATATGTATGCACTAGACAGCACTCGCTTTTGGACTTCTTTAGATATGTATCCAGTTGAGTTTCCAGCAAACTTCTTGTCTCAAATTAACCACTTGAGAGGATCATTTCACTGATGGACAGTTGGGGGTTGGTGACTTGAAGCACTACCATGTACATATATTAGTTCTAGTACTAAAATAATATAAGACTAACACATGATATTAAAAATAGGGTAGTTTTATTAGTTGATGTCTAAACTTTCCCAATTTATCATAATTAATAACCTAAAAATTAAAAGTTTTAGTTTATTACCTCAATTTTATCTATTTTTGTAATTTAATCGCTTAAACTTTTCCAAATTTTATAATTAATTTTTTGAACATTATTATTTTTGCAATTAACTACCTTGTTTAATTATTATAAATGAACTTAAAAATTTTATAGGTAATGAATTGATACTTTCAAATTTTGAATAGTTAATTACACAAATTGACAAAATTCAGATATTGAATATAAAATTTATCTAAAAATATAATGTCAGATTGGATATAAAAAATCTGATATGATATGCAATTAAATGAAGGTAAAAATAACATAAGTTTATACATAAAGTTTCATAGTACTTTAATATCTTTTGTGTAGTGATCTCTTTCGGGTTTTCAATTTTTATAAAATAAATGACCCTGCAATAAATAAATGACTAGATGAAATACCAAATATAAACGGCTCTCCAAAGTCCAACCATCTATTACCTTAGACTTGTCAAAACATAATGTTTGAAAAACGCCATACTAAGTGTAAATTGTGTGTGTGGTCACCACATCCGGCTCCCGCAGTCTTTACCTGATAAAAGATGGGTCACATTAACATTACCGTATTCTCAACTAATAAAACACCGTTTTACTAAAGATTGATATACAGTACGTATGGATTATGATTATTTAATAGAAATTAAAGATAAGAATTTGACAACTAAAAGTCTTTATAATCCTTTATCGTGGAATTTCAAGAATGAATTTGACAGATGTCATGACGTCAGTAGCTGAATTTTTGGTCTTTTATGGTTACACTAATAAAACTATACATCGTCTCGGTTTTAGAAGCCAATGGAACTAAAATCGGAATTGCCAATTTTGAATCTTGAATGCGAGCGACCAGAAACGAAGTCGTCTCTTATGGTTTCGTTCCGGTTCTATAAAATCAGCAATTCCTAGTTTGGCTTTGGAATTGTGGGACTATCAATTTTCTTTTTTAATTTGAAATTTAAAAAATAAATAAATGGATTTTAGCTTTTGATAAAATAATTTTAAATTCAATATAATAGTTGAGTCTAACAATATTAAAGTATTTAACTAATTTTAAAAAGAAAGCTGTTTAGAATGCATACTTATTTATATAAAAACACATTTAACAGTAATTGTAAATTGTAATATCATAAAATGTGAAATTAGAAAATACTTTAAAGGCTGTAGTGGGATGGATCCGGTTGCAATGATCACATGCGTTTAGCATTTGGGTTCGCGCTACACGTGATGTCAGAAGAGTGACCTGTCAATGACACGTAAAGATGGCTTATGGAGAGATGACAGGAAGGAAGAGTAAGCAATTTTAGATAACTTGAATGCACGCGTGACAGGTGGAGGAGCTATGCAACATCAACTCCACAATTCTTGGAGAGACAATGAGTTCTTTGTTTTGCTTCCTGTTTTGATCTCTGTGATTATAGTCTAACAGCACGACGACGTTTCTCTGAATCTCTCTAGTTTTGTTAAATGATGAGAACTCCTGAAGTATTTATAGAGTTTTTCTGTTGATAGCATCCGTTAGATTGCAAGGTGTGTCAACGGCTCAGATGAGTTCTTCTGCTAATGGATCATTCCATGGGCTTATATTGAGTTTAAGCCCATGAGAGCCTATTTTAAGTGCATGAGCTTTTCTGGGAAAGGTTGAGAGTGGACAGGCCCATCCAACAATCCTTACTCTAAGCCCACCAAGCTAAATCCTCATAAGTCATCCCATAGTATGGACTGAACTGTTCAGGCCCTGTCACTTAACCCAAGAGTCAACTCCAAATATTTATTATATAATTATATTAGCCCTCTACAAAGGCTAAAAAAAAAAACTACAATACAAAAAAGAAAAATATTCTCACATTATTTAAGGAATAAGGCTTTGCTTTTAGAAGAAGTTTATGTAAATTAAATTATATATGCTTTTAAGCTATATTTATTTGTTGTATTATTGAATATGTAATAACTTGTAATATTTAAAATCTAAAAGTATGAATTTGACACTTAAACCATCCAAAGTTTACCAAAATTTTCAACTATTTGAACTTATTATTTTCTCATTTAAATGCTATAATTGAACTTGAAATATCTGTATTTTTTAAATCTCAATTAACTAATTATACAAATTAACTAAATTGATGTACCAATATCCACCCGATAAAAATTGCTTTACTTCTTTTACACTAACTATAAAGGTGGTAAGGTGGCATCCATCAGTAAAATAAAATAAATAAAGAAATAATTATAAAAAGGAAAATATCCCTTCTACCGACAGGGTATATCTTTGTCTTGTAACAGAGTAAACACGTTGTAAGGGCTCTCTGTTGATTCAACGTCAGAGGTGTGATTTTGACTGATGATTCATTGTACAAAAGGATTAAAATAATTAATATTTCATTTGCTATATTTATTTTAATGACTAGATTAATGGTAAGAAATCAATAATACAGTAAAAGCTGGATCAATTTTAGATTTAATATTATTTTATTCATAATAAAAAATATCTTTTAATAAATATAATCTAAACAAATTTAATCCAATTAAACTTCAATTTTATAAAACCACTTTAATTCAAGTTTGAATTTACAATTTTTTAACTTGATCAACCTCGAATCAATATTGTCTTGACTTGACTTGACTTGACTTAATTATAGCACTAATTACAACATAATTAATATAAACCAATGTGAATTTTATATATAATTATTCATGATAATTATTATATTTTGATGAATTAAATATTAATTTTCTATATAATCTTACTTATCATTGGACATATCATACTACTAATGATTTTTTTTTTTTTTTAAAAGGAGTGTCTCAACAGCATCTTGTCAAAGTAATTTTATCTAGGATTTGAAAGGCCGGAAAATCCCTGTAGCCGCATCTTCATACATCACGGAAGATGCCAACTCGTGTTATCAACTGTTATGTGGCGACAAGCCATTGGTATTTGGAAAATCCGTGACAGTTACTGATGTCTTAAGTTGCGTGGAGCGGAGCACTGGATGTTGACTCAGAAAAATTTACCCCACAATCTTTCTATAAATACCACCACCACTTCTCCTTCATTCCATCAACTCAACACAAAACAAAAGATCACCCCCACAACACCTTTCGCGGAACAGGACTTCTTGAACATGTACTTCAAGGACATTTACCAGCCAATTCCTCCGATCTACAACCTCGTACTTGCTATGTTGTGGCGTCATCCTGAGAACATCGAGCTTGACAAGGTTAAGGTGGTCCACTGCTGTGCTGCTGGGTCCAAGCCATGGCGATACACTGGAAAAGAAGAAAATATGGACAGGGACGACATCAAGATGCTTGTGAAGAAATGGTGGGATAGTTACGATAATGAGGCTTTGGATTATAAGAACTCTGCTCATGTGAAATTGCAGCAATTACTTGCGGCGTTGTCAGAGGCCGGAGCTGTCCGTTATGTACCCGCCCCTTCTGCCGCTTAATCTGATGAAGTTTTAAGGATTTTTTTTATGTAGAAAGTGTGTAGATTTTCTATGATTATTTTCTTCCTTCAAATGTAAGGTTTTTGTTGATTTGAAAGAAGAATATATTTTTTATTTATTGTAAAGCTATGCTCTAATCCGAGTTGTAAAACAGAAAATTTATTATGACAAAATTATGTTTTATTAGATAGTCCAGTGGCTTAATTTTTACCTTCATTTGTTTAAATTTTACCTTTAGTTTCAAATTTATTCCTAAATTCTCACGTATATGATCATTTAATGGATAATTGGGGAGTAATTTTTTTAAGCTAAACATAAAAACTTGTTTTATAAAAATCTAAGATATGATTATTTATCTTTTAAAATGTTTATGGGACGGAGAAATAGATTTCGAGTTCTAGAAAAAAAAAAAAAAAAAAACGCAATAATGGGCCAGCATCTTTTCTGTTGGAATCCTACGAAAAACGAAGGAACGGCAGTAGAATGCGAAGAAAGCCAAAGTGTTTGGAGAGGGTAGAAAATAACATAAATGAGGAGAAGTGTTTCCTTCCCTAGCCTGATTCTTTTTCTTTCTAAAATCGGGATGAAAGCCACGAAAAGTAGATATATATGATTCAGTTCCGGTAATTCTAGAACCAAAACCAATTGCTTATTCATTTCAAAATCAGAGTGGAGCCGTCGACTCCATAGCCAAGAACTGATGATCAACCATATATGCATATGTTTGAGCCAAGCGAGAACTTTTGAGTTTCATATAATTTTGTGTGCAAAATTATATTGAAGCATGAAAGCAGGTATGTATAACAAAAGTAGAGCATCTAAGCATGTCACAAATTAAGAAGATATCAAACCTTAGCAATGGAGCTTGGGAAGGAAGAAGACGTGATACAAGACATCTATATAGGACGCATGGTAGGATACATATATGCATCTGTCTTCCCTTCTTTCGTCTTCTTCTTCTTAACAAGTAAACACGACCACTTAAGTGAATATCAAAAGAGCAAATGAACCAAACATTAACATAACATGAACGATAAATTCACGAAGCAAAGCTGCTAACAAAAGCAAAAATGGTTAGTTAATAATTTTTACAGTAGCTTCGTGACATTATTTTTTTTTCTTTTCCCTCTTCCTCCTTTCATATGTTAAAAAAAATTAAAATGATGGGAAAAAAAAGGGTAGTTCCACATTCTAGAACCGAACGAAAACCAGTAAATCCGGTTCCGATCCTGCTTGTACATTTCTCAGAAGCAGAAATGCCGGTTCCGTTCTTGTTTGGTTTGGTTCCAAACCAGTGCCCATGTCTAATGGAAAACAGCCGAAACAAGTTAATAGAGATGGAAATTATCGAAAAGAGTTAAGTTAAAAATTAATATTAAATATAAGGGTAAATTTCTTAAACACTATCTCTATTTTTTTTTTTAATTTCTTTCCGTTTCATTATAAGTTACCAAACATAAAATCAAAGTTTCGCATATTTTTACTTCCACTTATTTCTATTTTCACTCTTTTTTTTTTTCTACTCCATTCTACGGTTTTTTCAAAATTGCCCCACACAACGCTCATTAGCAAATACAAAATTGTGAGATTACTAGTGGAATTCTTTTTATCATATAGGCATTATACCAATTATAATAAGGCCACAAAGTCAACTATACAGGGCTCTCGCATATAGTTGTTACAAGTGCCATTAAGAGATTAAAATGGGAATTTATTATACTTTTTTAAGATTGATTACATATTTGGAAAAAAAAAAACAAATACATAAAAATAACATAATAAAAATATCAATATAAGGGATTTTTCTCCTTTATAACTTACTCTAATAATGTAATAAAAATACCAATCTAAACATTGCTAGCAGTAGCCAATTTTGTGTTGTGGGGTGTGGCTTCATGTTTTCTCACAGAAGCAGTCCACTACTGAATAGAAGTTGCCATATGGGAGGTCGAAAATATGGTTTATGTTGTCAAACACTTAGATGTCTCCATCCAAATATGTCATCTTGTTGTACTCCATAAACTGCAAGAATCACGACAATGTTGTGCTTTTGTTAAGGAATAAAGACAAACATGTTTAAACTTATAAAGCTTTTCCCTGTTATGTTTAATTAAAGTTCATTATAGCACATATACATACCTCCTAAATTTGAAGCTAGTAGTAGTTGATGACATAGTGAGCCATGGCAATTTGGGTCTTATTCTCTGGTGGGTAAACAAGTTCAATTTCTCTGACTATGCAACTTTGATCCACCAGAATCTTGTGGTGCTCCTCAGGCACATCAGGCAATATAAGCACCACGAGAGGGTACTTGCTCTTGGCTTTCCTCAACCCTTTAGCAAGCCCAACTACTCTCTTCACGTAATCACAATTTCCAGCTAAAAACGTCACGTAGGCTTTGGTAGGCCATGGGTTGACATCAACAGCTTAGTAAGAATAGCACAATTGAGCTTGGTTGCAGAAAAATTAATATGAGAAGCCAGGGGCAGACACAGGATTATACAACTGGGGACCAACATTAATTAAGTTAATTTTAAAATTATTTATTAATATTCACTTGCTATTACAATTATAATATATTTTATATATTTATGAGAATTTCATAATGATTTTAGTATGATATTTTTAAAAACTTTATGAAAAAACCATTCAAACAATAATTAAGAGTATTTAGTACATTTCATAAGAGATGGTATATATGTCACTTGAAACTTTATTACTACTAAAAATAAAGAGTTAGTATTTGTATAAATTTTGTTTTTAATAAAAACAAATCATAAAATATATCTAGATAAGATATTTATTTAATACCTTGAGTTCATTTTCTTAACATTATATGTAGGAAAAACATAATGTTACCAAATCACATTATATATAATGTACAATATGATTGCTTTTGCACAAATAATCATAAAATATGTGTAGAAAAGATAGTTATTTAATAATTCGTGTACATTTAAATAACATTAATTGAAAAAAAAAGTTACTAAATCAAATTATATGATTAGTGTGCAATAAGATGCAATTGTAATATGGATAATAATAATTATTATCTTGTGGTATACTTTAAATATAAAATAGTTATTAACAATAATTTATTTAGTTTGATAATTTTATGATAAAAGAATTTAATATTATTAGTTATTATGAAAGAAAAAGTTAAAAAGAAACATATATATATATATATAGAGAGAGAGAGAGTAGTATGCAATAAATACATGTTGAAAAAAAAATAAAAAAAGGTACTATCATGGGATTTCAACCCATGACCTCATAGATGCAAAAAAAAAAAAAAAAAAGATACTTAACCACTAGACTACACTTAGTTTTATACTATAACTCTCTTTTATAATATAGATATAATATATAATTTTTTATAAAAATATTTTAAATTATTTTTTTTCAAGTCTAGAGTGGTCGGGGCCCCCGTCACCGCCTTAGGAGTATGTGTGATTAAACTAACTGGTTTTTGAAAACTTAAAAAGACATTTGGCATATGTGCAAACTGAAAGTGTGTTTTTAAATCCTAGATAAAATTACATTAACAAGAGACATAAAAGTTTTGTGGGACAAATAAATTAAAAGGGTAAATTATGCTAAAACGAAGCAATATTTAGGGGTAAGTTTATTCAAGGTATCAACATTTAAGTGATTAAAAAGGAGAATCAAAATCTTGTAAAGTGAATCAAATGATGTATCAACGTTTTTTAAAATTCATTTAATATACCAGTATTTGGATTAATTTTCAATTAAGTTTTGTCAATATTCATATATTATTTGACTCATCTTACAAAACGTTAATACCTTTTTTTAATCACTTGAAACGTTGATATCTTAAATGACTTAATCTCCAAACATTGATTCATTCTTTTAATCACTAGAAATGTTGATACCTTAAATAAATTTATCATGAAATATTAATACTTTTTTTTTATGTAATTTACCCCAATGCATATTAATGACTTATCTATATAGGCTGTTGGTCTGTGCCTCATTTTAGTTTGCATAGAAATTTGTTTTAAGGCATTAAACTAGGCTTAATTAAATGAGTCATCCTACTGTGTGTTATTTAATTAGGTCCATAATTATATATAATTAAAACTTATATAATATTAAGCTAAATATTATATAATTGATATAATATTTAGTCAATAGGGAGTATAGTAGTCAAGATAGACTTGTTGTATAGGATGGATTAGTTTATATATAAATAGTCTTTGTACAGTATCTTATGACTAACTGCTCATGATGGGATCTCTTTTTCTATCTTCTCTGTTTTCTTCTTCATCTTCCACTAGCTGAAATTTCATTGTATATTTTGAATGTAAGAGAAAATTTTACAATAATTACTTTTATATAATTGATATTCATATGAATAAATTTCTAGTGAATTGTGCTTGGATTTTTTATCCTGGGAGATCACAGCTTCCTTCATGGCCATGATCTACCTTAAATAGTTGGATCCTAATGAGATAACGACCCATAATACAGCCTGTGACGGAAGTTACTTGTTGTTTGTTTTCATGCTAGTTCAGATTTAGAAGGGCATTTTGAAAGGGGACAACCATTCTGCCATACCTGGTGATGCAAGCATATAAATGCTCACCCGAAACATTGCAAAGCATTATGAAACATATTATTCACTTTGTAATCCCGAACTTATGTAATCCTGATGCTAGGAGAGTGTCTTTGTGAGTGAATCTACTATGTTTAAGTGTTGTACTTGGTGATTTTCCTGAAAGAACTTAAGAGAGAAGACAGGAAATTGTTGTTGATATTTGTTGTAAAAATTCTTATAGTTGAATTTAGAAAAAGGTTTTTCCTTCTTTTACCTTTTCTATGTTTATTTCATTGTTATTTCTGCATATTATCTGCATTGATTATTGTTTCACCATGTGTGAGTAGTAATTTAAGGCTTGTAACATCATATTAGCATGTACATGCACTTGAACTTGTTAAATCATAATAATTGTTAGTTTTTAGTGAATTGAATTAATGAATCTAGGCTTGGTGTAGTGCACGATACTAACTTCAGATAGATTTCAATAGAATTGATAGAATTTGTCGATGGATAGTTCTATCAAATAAACCTAATTCACTAAAACAATTTACTCCTGATAATAGAGATGTTATTAGGAAAGTTGTTGCATCTGAAGGAATAAGATACAATGTTATGATGCAAATGCTATCTTAATTGGTTGTTAAATTAGAAAAGATTTTAATAGACACAATTAAGATTAAGAGTAAATAATTCTGAGAAGAATGCTTACAACTTAATAATTTCTTGAAGATAATGATTATTAGGATAAAATCTACTAATGACTCATGCAATGTGATGAGTCAAGTCAGCCCATTAATTGTGATTTTATGAATTATTTTCAAGTAATTTACTAACTAAGCTACACTATTCTACAAATGAGTTACAACCAACACAATGACTTCAAAATAATTCACAAAAGCATAATTAACGGGCGGACTTGCTTCATCACATTGCATGAGTCATTAGTAGAATTTATCCTAATAATTATTAATTATAAGCAAGAAATTATTAACTTACGAGCATTATTCTCAAAATTACTTACTCCTAGTCTTAATTGTGTCTATTAGAATCTCTTCTAATTTAACAACCAATTAAGATAGCATTTGCATCATAACATTGTATCTGATTCCTTCGGATGCGAAAACTTTCCTAATAACATCTCTATTATTAGGAGTAAACTGTTCTAGTGAATTAGATTTATTCGATAGAATTATCCATCGACAAATTCTATTGAAATCTATCTTAAGTTAGCATCGTGCACTACACCAACCTTAGATTCATTAATCAATTCACTAAAAACTAACAATTATTAGGAATTAACAAGTTCAAGTGTATGTACATGCTAATATGATGTTGCTAGCCCTAAATTACTACTCACACATGGTGAAACAATAATCAATGTAGACAATATGGAAAAATAATAAAGAAAGAAACATAGAAGAAGCAATAGAAGGAAACACCTTTTTTGAATTCAACCGTATAAGTCTTTATAATGAATATGAATAATGATTTGTCGTCTTCTCTCTCGAGTTCTTCTAGGAAAATCACAAAGTACAACACTTGAATATAGTAGATTCACTCACAAAGACACTCTATTGTCACCAGGATTACATACGTTCGAGATTACAAAGTGAATAATATGCTTCATGATGCTTTGCAATGTTTTAGATGAGTATTTATATACTTGCATCACTAGGTTTGGTAGAATGGCAAAGCTTTGTCTCAATTCGTCTTTGTCTCCTTTCAAAATGCCCTTTTAAATCTGGACTTGCATGAAAATCAACAACAATTAACTTCCATCATGATCGTATCACAGGTTGTTATCTCATTAAGATCCTACTATCTAAGGTAGATCGTGACCGTGATCTCCTTGAATAAAAAATCCAAGCACAGTAACGCCCATAATCATACCTTTACACTACTGCTGCAATTTGGTCCCCCGTGAAAAATCTAAGCACAATAATGCCTATGATAAGACCTTCATACTATTGCTGCAATTTGGTCCCCTATAGGTTACGGCCATATTACAACTTGTGATCTCTACTGTCACTATTTCTTCTTGATCACACCCATGGTAGCTTATCTGACATGCACCCAAGATGATCATCGACCCTATCACTAGTGTGATGCAACCTTGATGACATTTTCACTTCAAGTATTGTCCAAATTTGATCTAATTGTTGATGTTTTGCCTTTTTATACCTAAAATGAATATATTTATATTTTAAGTACCATATCCTTTATTTTAAATAAAATGAAAGCATAAACAAACATAATTTCACCCTAATTAAGTACAGTAATTAGCCCCCATCAATCTCATTCAAAAACACTAGGATGGTTTTTTTCAAGTATGATTAAGATCTAACTTTTATGTGCCATTCTTCAATGTTGTTAAATATTAGGTAATAAAAGGAATTTGCAAGAATCCTGGTAAGTGGAATATTGCATGTTTGATAACTCTGCAAGTAGGTTTAGAAACTAAATGAGCATTATAGGTTTTCAAATGATAGTTGTAAACCTCTCAATTTCTAGGGTAAAGTTGGAATAAACCCTAACCCTAGTCAAACCGGAACTTCAAAAATCAACTATGATCAAGATAATCTAACGGTTTCAACTCTGGCAATCCCGTGCTCGGAACTTGAGAACAATAGGAATAATTATGATTGATTATAGTTCGAAATAATATAAGATAGCTTAAAAAGATCAAATTTTTCAAAATTCGATTAGTTTTGAACTCGAACGGAATCATTTTTCGAAAAACGTGCCCCGGTGCCCAGAATAGTAAATATTCTTATAATACCAAAAGACTCGTAATTATACAAGGATTTTAAAAATATCAGTTTCGTAATTTTTTGGTAACTAAAAATATTGTATATAACATATTTACACATAATTTCTTTACTATCGATAATTTAACTATCTAGTCTACTATTCATTGTACAATTTCTAATATTCATTACTATTTCTATTTCTACTTTTCCTTATACCTACTTCTTATTACTTATATAATTTACATTTTTTATTTCCAATACAACTTTTCACATAATTTCTTTATATTTTAATTTCTTTTTATTACAAAAATACAAATTTAATCAACTCAACTCTCTCTCTCCCTCTCCTACTTGTACCACCGACCCCATCTCTCTCTCGCTCTCTATTTATTTTTCTTTTTCATTTTATTTTATTACACTCAATTTCCCTCCATCTTCAACTATAAATACCCCCTCTCCCTCCAC
Organism: Combretum micranthum; assembly: GCA_024138025.1. Lineage (NCBI taxonomy): Eukaryota > Viridiplantae > Streptophyta > Magnoliopsida > Myrtales > Combretaceae > Combretum > Combretum micranthum. The sequence goes on along the minus strand of JAMXBD010000247.1, from coordinate 863,434 downwards.
TTCTTTCACACATTCACTTTTACATAACAAAACTCTATTAAAATTGCTTCTCAAATCCTTTCTACCAAAAATCCCCTCTAAACAATTCTTTCCAACTACCTTTCCCCTATACAAAAACCATCTTCCACATATTACCACTATCTCCATATTCTTACATCCACCTTCAACACATACACACCTTTAGGTAAAAATTCTCTACAATTACTTTTTCCATGTCATGTAACTTAGCATGACCATGGTATTGTTTCTTAAAGCTCATGTGAGTTATAGAGCAACAATATGTTCATATTTTGTTCTTGCACATGCCAAGAATTTTTTATATATTATTTTGTTATATTATGTTGTTATTGTTATTATTATGCTCTTAATCTAATTTTGTATATATATTATTAAATATATGTATACCTATATATTTCTTAGAGCCTAAATGCCACTAGCTATCACTAACATGCTTATTATTATTTCTTTTATTATTGTTTTTTCTTTTCTTTCTTTTTCTTTTTCATTTGAGACTACTCAATTCTTAGTTCTGGGAAGCCTTGATAAAGGTAAGGCTCCCAATACTTGACTAGGATACCTTGATGAACCTAAGGTTCCCAATATTTGACCTGATTATTTTGCTTATTATTGCTTCTTATATCTTTCTTATATTAATATGTGTTATTTTCATCTTTTTCATGCTACATAATCATATACATGTATCATTATAATGATATTGTTTCAACAAAAATAAAGAGGAGATTTTCTTTGGCAAAAGAAAATGGAACTAAACTCTTTCTATATAACTTTGACACTAAACAAAGCTTTTGTCACCTAAAACATAGGAAAATGATTTTTACAACTTTTTTTCAGACCCACCATGGATTTTCCTAAATAACAACAAGAATGATTTTCTTCCAAAGAAAGTAACTAAGAAATAAAAAGTCTCTTTTCATGATAAGTAATATGAAGCTTAATAAAACTTAGTGTTAATAATTCTTTGATATGCAAATTTTGATAAAAAGCTTAAATTAGGATTTTTCCAACTCTATAATAAAAACCAAGAACTAAACTAGTTTTTAAAGTTAAGATAAAATTAACTCACTAAGTTTTATCAATCCACTTAGAGAAATAAACGCTTGCCAACAAAGTAGGTTTCTAAATGATAAACTCATTTTCAAAGAAATAGAAAAACATTAACATGATAAACTCAAAAACAAATAGCCTTTATCAACAATTAAGAAAAATGATTTCCTTCCAAGTAAAAATTTGGTAAAGAATTTAAAGGACTAAATTTTTAGAAATAAAAATTTTATCTTTAGAAAAGTCAAGAAATAGAAATATAAGAGGAAAAGACTTATTTATAATTTTTAATCAAAACCCTTTAAAAGGAAAAATATATATGTAATACCACTCAATTTATTAGAGACTAGCAACCACATAGGAAAAATTATATGAACTTCATTTTTAAAGGCAATTTATAGAAGACCAAAGTTAAGAAAAATTAACTTTAGAGAAGAAATTAGAAGAACAAATAAGAATATACTCAATTATAATAACTAAGAATTTATAGTGTTCTTTCAAACCACTTAAAGTGAAAATTGTTAAAATTCAAGTTTTCAAAACCATAAGATAAGTTGTTTTATGAGAAGTAATCGTTGAGGCAATGCCTTTAAAATTTTGCATACAATATGACTATATATATATATATACTTATTTAAAGGATTTTTCAATAATATAAATATCTATGTTTTTTATAAAGGATTTTTGGATAAAGAGAAGTTTGGAAATCATATTTTTAAGGGCTTAGAATTTCGTAGTTATTCTATACCTTGATGTTTTGGAACCTAAATAGATTTTTATGACAAAAAATAACCTTAGAAATGGATAGATCTTTTTCGAGTAGGTAGAAAACGACATATAATATGTAAATTTCCGAGTTAAAATGAGCAAGTTATGACCATTTTAAGTTGGAATTTCCTTCTATCCGAATTTTAAAGCAAATACTAGAATAGAATTAGAAAGTTCAAGTAGAATTTCCATGAAATACTCATTTAAGGTATTTCTTTTGTTTAAATAACGAAGCTTTGAGGATCCGTATTTAGAGGACTATTACGAGTAAAGAATTTTGGCAAGGATGGTCAGTGAGTTTATCTCCTACTTTTACGTGCTTGTTTGTGCTTGTAACTAGAAGCACTACAAGTACGAAAGATGAAAAATAGATTATGCATGATAATATTGGTTGGAAGAATACTAAGCATATCAAGACATGAATTATTGTTAATTAAATTGTGTTTCATTAGCATCATGATGGAGTGTCTGCAAATTCTATGATCGCCTTTGAATTTCCTTAATCACATGTTAAGAGTTATAATAATTGATTTATGCATATCTCGTAGTGAGTCATATTTCATTAATTACTATGCTCGATGGATAAGAGAATAGTAGTAGGGTTCGCGAGAATCCGTAAGTCTACAAAGATGGATGAATAGGAGTCCAAAAGAACTATTTGATAATGGATGAATAGGAGCTTGAAAGAACTATTTCAGGATAGAGCAAGTAGGAGCCCATAATAAACTACATAATCGCATTTCAAAAATGGGTTTTAAAGAGCCTAAAACACTAACTCGAATGGAGTAGTAAATCTATTCAAACATATGATTTTTGGTAAATGATATGTATTGCTTGCTTACTTGCTTGATGCATTTCATATGCTTATTTAATAACTTGTTTGAATTTATTAATACGAGTATGTTAATTCTGGAATATTTTCACTAAGCTAGTTGAGCTTACATCCCAATAAACTTTTGTTGAAATAGTACCGATATCTCTTTTGCTCGATGACTCCATATATCTGGTGGAATTATGTTTTGGAAGCTTTTGAGGGAAATCCCTTTCGAAGACCTTAGAATAGATTTTCTTTAAAATATTTTAGTTCTAGTATTGTTTCCTTTTGTGAAAGACTAAGTTGATATTTTGATATTTGGAGATTTATCAGGAGAATGCTCCTAAGGTGGTGTAAGGACCGTAATCCTATAATTTTGAAGTTAAATATTTATGTAGATTCTTGTATGCTATATTTACTATCTTGAACTATACATCCCACTGGTGTCTCCTATTTTTGTGATAGACGCTTACATATAGTGTTGAAACTTTCATATGACTTCGAGAAGTCATTCTTAAGCCTTAATACTATATGTGGCAGACTGCTACGTTTAAAGTACCATTTGAGGTGTGACAATAGTTGTATGTGGTTGATCCTAACGCCAATAACCATCCATATATATGGATCATGGATTGAGTATTTGTTGCCTATTGTGAAACATACTTTTGGAATGACATGCCGTTTTATGTAGACATTGAGGCTATAACAACAATCATTTTGGATAAGAGGGATTGACAATATACGAAACTACGATTGAAGCTAATTGGAATATGCATAAAAAAAATGCTATAAATAGATTGCATTTGTGGTATGAGATATTACTGGGGTAGAGAAAGTGGATTAGTTTGCTAATGGCCAATATGTATAGTAAACCTAGTATGAGATAAGGTAACTCTCTAGTACATAAAACATATCTATAATATCATGATGGCAAAAAAAAAAGATATTATGATATTGGCTATGCGTAAGGGGATACATAGGCTAGTTATGGTTTCACATCCCTGCATCTTCGTGGCAGTTTTTCCTTATTATATATTATTACTTATATGGAATTTAATGTTTCAACTATAGATAATTGTGATGAGAATTGCAATAGCATGCAGGTACATCAAACACGCTAAAACACATAGATCCATGCAATTACACATGTATGCATGTCTTATCTATTATTTAACAAATACTTGCTTGTTGTGTTTGCATGTCTGATAAGTGTCTAAATACCTTATTATTCATATTGTTTTCATATCATATTGTATATATATTTCATGTGAATCATTAAGAAAATGATACTTATTGGGTTAAAATGCAATTTCAGTAATGAAGAAAGATTTTTCCTTTAATGAAGGAATTTGGATGAGTTAAGGAAGACTTTGATGAAGAACTTAGGAAAGTGAAGATTTACAACATACATGACCTTTCTATACAAGTTGTGTAGAACACTAGTGTTGGAGATGAAAAACAACCAGCAAGAAAATTTAAAGTACACAAGTAATCAATACGGGCCATGTAGGACGCTTATATAAAGGATTGGAATTAGGTAGTAGTTGTTTTCAGAGTACACAGCCAATCAACATGGGTTGTGATCGGGGTCATGTATCTCTCCAGTCATTAGAATTTGTTCGACGTAATCAACACGGCCTTAAACACGGGGCATGTAGGTGGTCGTGTAGGAGCATTTTTGCCACTTTCCTATAAATATAAGCCTTGGCTCGCCATTTCAAATCATCTTTCATTCGTGGAAAACCCTAGTAGAGAAAAATAACACTTCAAAGAGAGAAAAAAGATGCTAGAGTTAGTGTGGAGATCACAAGACTTTGTTTTTTTTAAGGGTTGTAATTATGTTTTCTACCCATTTTTCTATGTTCTATCATTGTAATTATTCTCATATGGAAACTTAGATCATTATGCCTTAAATCTTGAGAAACCCTAATCCTAATGTAGAGATCTAATTGTTTTTTTAATGGGAGTTCATAGTTCTTGAGTCTATTCATGTGCTTTACTTGTTTCTTGATCTAATATATGCACAGTATTAGATTATTGATCGATTCTTGTTGATGTAATCGACATATTGATTGATAAGATGGATCATGCATGAATAGAAGAGTTTGAATGTGATTCTAGAGATAGATTGCATAAATTTTTGCATCAAGATTTAATCTTTTTAGGGAATCATGATCTATAATACAATTTTGTATGAATCTAATGATGAAAGAAATTTCCATTAGACATATAAGATTAGAATTCAATCATCTTGAAAGAGAGATTGATGAATCTAGGGTTCCTACAATTCAAAAACATAACTTTCCATTAATGAATTTTTATCAAGAAGTTTGATAGGGTTAGTGGTACATTAAGATTTAGGGTTTTATTTTGTGATTAATTATTATTATCAGAGGCGTGAATATTTTAATTATAGGGTAAATTCTTTAGTTAGATATTAATTATTATCGTCATCTTTTGATTTAGACCATCTAAATAGTCGAATTAGGGTAATTATTAGTAGTTATAGGTCCTTAGAGGAATGACCCATGTGCTTACATCGGTGTTACAATCAATAGGTATGCTTACCTAGGATTAATCACAGAGTAAGAGTAGTTTTTTTTTTAATTTAATTTAATTGAATGCGATTGAAAAATCCACATCAATGTCTTATCTATATTATTAAACAAATACTTACTTGTTTGTCTCCATGAATTATATTTTATAACCTATATATTGTATAAACACAATATTTGATCCCCTAAAATATAAGGATATGTTAGTGGTCACAGAATCAATAGAGAGGGTATTGGTTTGGACCTACTTCATTCCTAACTCTTGTTAGGTCTTTTCTACCTTTTTCTTAAAGACTACCTCATTTCATATTAAGGTTTTCCATTTACTTTCTACCAAATTCTTACTTTACTCGAATTTCAAACTATAAATAAATCATTTGGTTCTTTCCTTAAGAGGTCTTGCTTAAAGCTAGTATATATTTTGAGACTTGACAAGTGTAGGCGATATTTTAATGATAAGATCAACAAATGGATGAATTCAGACGTCAAATGGAGCAACAATTGGGTAAAGCTAAGAATGACATCAAGAACAATCAATAAACTATGATGAATATGATTCTTGAACTTCATTGGGAAATATATGTAGCAAATGGATAAAGCAATGGACTAGAAGTTGTTTCTTGAAACAAAAAACATTTAACTATTTTGCAACATCAATTAAGCTTTTGAAAATTTCTTGCAAATATCATCATAAAAAAATGTTGTAAGGATAACTAGAAACCATAAAAATGAAAGAGCGAACCACATCTACCATCCAAGAAGATGTGATGGTGAAAGAACAAATTAAAGAGAAATATGGAGTGCAAGTCTATTAAAACAATTACTTCCACCGCTAAACCATCTCACTATCGAGTTCATCCAAGATGATTGCTTCTAGACTTGTGCTTAACTCAAACTTGCCATGATTCCGAACATGAGTTTAACTCAAACTTATCATGGCTCACATGAGTTGACATGACTTGACTAGATGGTTTAAAACATAAGCATGTTCAACCAAATCTATTGAACCAACTCACCAATTAAGGACCCCATCTAGATTCACATAAAGATTCGCCTAGATCCACCATATTTAACATGGGTTGAATCCTTCATTCAATGACTAGGGATTAGGTTTAGTTTAGTTTTTTTTATTTTTTTATTTTCCCCTCAAAAGTTTAGTTGTATGTTAATATTGGAGGCTAGTGTTGTTAAGTATAATGGCTGACTTTAACAAAAGCATGAGCAGTATAGTCATTTCTATTATATTTACAACATATCATTTAGGATATCTTTTGGACTAACTCACCAACTTAATAGATTATTATAGTTTAATCCATTACTAATGAATAGGAACTGTAGTGCAGGTTTATTGTATTAAAAAAGTGAACATACGTACGGTGTATTTATTAGCATTTTCGTATAAGTCATAGGTTCAGTATATGTAATGGAAGTTGTAAGATATAGGCTTTATAAAACTTTTTCAATTAGCTTTTCATAATAGGAACATGATGCAACTTCTCACCGTTCAAAACTCCCATTTCTTAGGTTTCAAAATATTTGAATAGTCTACTTCAAACAACGATATCTGGTTGTTTTTATAAAAAAGTCAGCTGCCTCAGAAACTTGTTTGTAGATAAATTATACATATTTCATTATGATGCAAGGCGTATTAAAAAATTAAAAAATGATGGCAGTATGTGCGTGTATGCATGACATAAATTTAATAAAGTAATATGGTAAACCCTGCGCTATTGCTCTGAATTATCTTTTGACGACTTCATAGGACATTAAACTACCCAATCCTTGGAGATAGCTTCCAATTTAAGTACGATTGGTAATACCAATATTATATTATGATGTAAGGTAAGATTATATTATTTTTCAAAAATAGTGATATTTTCTAAAATAATTTAGGTAGCTTGTAAAAAGATGTTTAAATCAATGGTTAAAGTATGAATATGTTTTTTTGAATTTTTTATAACTTTTAAAATCATCTCACTATACAATGTTAGGTAGGAGGACATATAAAGAAATAAACATAAATTTATGTAAATTAAAGAACAAATGATGCTCAAGTTAATAGAAAGCGCAGAATTATTTTCGTTAAAGAGTCTCAACTTTTTTTCCTTTTAAATTTAGAGAAAAAGGAGTGAAAAAATGTGAAATTATGGCTAAATTACACTAGTACTTCTAAAAATAGAGGAAAATAAGAATAATAGAGAAAAATATAATCATATTTTAGCATTAGCTTTCTTCTATTTCTACTAATTTTCTTCCAATTCTATTTTTTATATCTAGATAATGATATAATTTTTTTTTTTTACTTTTTTCTTTTTTTTCCCCCTCTTTTTGACAGTTTTACAAAGCTTTCCACGCCTTTCTACAGCTTTTGGCGTTTTAGTCTCGAATAGTCATCAAAACCATATAATTCTTAAAATTTTGTAACGAAGATTGTAGCTGGCTAATGGTTTAAGCTCTTGAGATGTATTTGAAAATATATTAATATTTTACCTTATCATCAGCATTTAAATTTTGGTATTTTCTAGCACCACCCAAATCCAGAAATTTCTCCACTACCGTTGGATTACATTCTCGAATGTTGTAACATTACAACTGTAGCACCAAAACCACGGAAAAATAAAAGGTGGCAGATCCTGAATGGAGAAAAAATATTTGTTGTCTCGAAAATGATATTCTTATTTTGTCTTAAATACTTGACACGTATTAAATAAATTTAAAAAATAAAATATTTTTAAAATAAAACAAATATTTATTATCTTTACATGTACATATATCACGTTGTTATTATTTGAAATATAATAGTTAAGCCACAACAACTGGGGTAGCAAAACTTTTTACATCAATGTAGAATCTACCTACTACTTAAGATAGGTAGAAGAATGCGCTACCTACCTTTTGCTTCACATCCACAGCCCCGCTGGAACTCATAGCATTTCCAAAATTCTATATAAACCACACCACCCTCCATCAAAATTCCTCACCATCCTCAATAAACACAAACATTTTCTCTTTCATTTTCTACACATATCCTTTTCGTTAGATTATCCAAATTCCAAAGACATGGCTAATGAAATCATTAACGCTTCTGCTGCAAACAAGGCTGCAGCTGCCGCCACCGCTGGTTGCCTTACCAAGAACAACCCACCACCTCCACGAGCATACGTGACATTTTTGGCTGGACATGGTGATTATGTAAAAGGTGTGGTTGGGCTTGCTAAAGGGTTGAGGAAGGCCAAGAGCAAGTACCCACTTGTGGTGGCTATATTGCCTGATGTGCCTGTGGAGCACCGCCAGATTCTGAGGGATCAAGGTTGCATAGTCAGAGAGATTGAGCCTGTGTATCCACCGGAGAATCAGACCCAGTTTGCGATGGCTTACTATGTCATCAACTACTCCAAACTTCGAATTTGGGAGGTATGTATGTGCTACAATGAACTTTGATTGGACATAAGAGGAAAAGCTTTTATAAGTTTAAATATGTTCGTCTTTGTTTCTTAACAAAAGCGCAATGTCCTGTTTATTGCAGTTTGTGGAGTACAGCAAAATGATCTATTTGGATGGAGACATCCAGGTGTTTGACAACATAGACCACCTCTTTGATCTCCCAGATCACTACTTCTATGCAGTCATGGACTGCTTCTGTGAGAAAACATGGAGTCACACTCCACAGTACAAAATCGGATACTGCCAGCAACGTCCTGATAAGGTCAAGTGGCCGGCCGAATTGGGTCCTAAGCCCGCCCTCTACTTCAACGCCGGTATGTTCGTATACGAGCCGAGCCTTACCATTTACCATGACCTACTAAGAACCCTCAAGGTCACACCTCCAACACCATTCGCGGAACAAGACTTCTTGAACATGTATTTCAAGGACATCTACAAGCCAATTCCCAACGTTTACAACCTAGTACTTGCCATGGTGTGGCGGCATCCAGAGAACGTGGAGCTCGACAAGGTCAAGGTGGTTCACTACTGTGCTGCCGGTTCGAAGCCATGGCGGTACACGGGAAAAGAAGAGAATATGAACAGGGAAGATATCAAGATGCTTGTCAAGAAATGGTGGGATATCTATGATGATGAGTCCTTGGATTACAGGAACTGTGCTGTCGTAGAAGCGGCGGAGCCTGTGAACATGCGGCCGTTCCTGGCTGCGATGTCGGAGGCCGGAGTTGTCCGTTATATAACCGCCCCTTCCGCAGCTTAGCCAGTGGAGGGTGCAATTATTTCGTGTCCATAGAGTTCTATAAAGTTTACGTTAGGGCAAGTTTCTTCCTTCAAGTAGAAGGGTTTTTAATTTGTTTGAAGGATATACTAAATATTATACATTAGTGGTTCTTTATTTTTTTCTTCTTTTGGATTGTTAAAATCGTTTGGTTTGAGTTGTAAATGGGTGTTATTATAAATGAAATGCAATATTTTCGGTTTTGTTTCGAATGTTGGCTTTGATATGTAAAATCCAAATCTCAATTTAGACAAATTTTTAGATCATTCTCTACTTGTTCATGGGGAAGATTGCACCAGAGACAAACACTAGGTTTAATTAATAGCTAAAGTACCCAACCCAAAAACCATAAGACTGGGATATATCATGGTCTTCCGAAATCAAGGAACATGAGAGCAATTTAGAAATTCAGAGATGGTTTTTCCTCTCTTATTTAACAATAACATTATCTTGATGCTTCAATAGTTTTCTTGGGCAGTTCAATGAAAAAGATAATTAAAATAAAGTCCTACAAAAATGAATTGAAGTATAGAAAAGAGGTGATAAAAGACCATTAAAACACTAGAGGAAATCCATCTTAAGAAGAAGGAAGAAAAAATATACAAAAAAAAAAAAAAGATATACAAAATAGACAATAGTGCTTGATGAATCTAGTATTACCCAAAGGACATTCCTGTACTTTTAAATTCATTAAGATTTGTAAAGTTTAAACGGCATCACATTATGTAACTCCTCATCTTCTTCATGTGCTATGTAACTTGAAGTGTACTTTTCACATTTAACATTCAGAAAATGGATTTACTAAACAAGTAGTACCTCATTTAAGTAATGAGTTTGTAGATTATATATACATCCTCATATTTTTCAAGTACTCTTTAACTTCTACATCCCCCAATTGTAAAATGCTAATGATATATTTAATGCTCAAAGTCAACTTCGTTGTATCCTTAGATTGACAATAAGAACAAAATATACAAATTACATGTGTTAACATCTTTCTTGAAAGCAGTCAATCTACAATATATATAGGGAGCTCATGCAAAAGAAACGGGAGTTGTTAAAAATGAAAAAAATTAAAATACCAGCATTTTGAATGATTAAAAAGATAAAATAATGTTATACGAACTGTGTCAAATATGGAATTGTTAACTGATATTGTTAGCTAAGAATCCCAAACTCATTTCAAACCAATATTAACAAGTTACCTCGGGTGGATCGCAGTCTTTCCAGTGAATCAGCACCATAGCTTCAACCTAATTCCTCCATTTTACTGGTTTCCACTCCAAGATGGTATGGGGCTTAATAAGTCTTATTCAAAGTAACAAAGTGGTGTTTCACTAAACATCGATTATCTCGTATGCCATAAGTTTTAAATGAAAAGTAGGATGTGTTGTAGATCCTGATGACAAATCTAGCTGGTAAGCTAACCACCTTGTCGATTACCTAAATAGAGGCCAAAGTAACATGGTGATAATCTTTGAGTCTGGTATCTCCTTAAGCTATATTGTTGGTAGTTTGAAGCTTAAGTAGAATTACTCAGAATGAAACTTCAATAACTTAAGTTTTTATTTTTTATTTTGCAACACCAAGTCTACCATTGCTTTTTTCATATCTCTAGCTAGATAGATCAAGTAAACCGAGGGTAGCATTTTTCATATCTCTGGCTACATAGATCAAGTGAACTGAGGATGGATATCCACAAATCAATTCAAATGGCACCGTTCTAATGTTGGAGTGGTAATTAGTAATGTACCACCACTTAGCTTTGATCTTCTCAAGATGTACTGATACATCCTATTCAAGAATGCTGCCTTTTCAAGACAAAACTTACACTTACTGAACTTGGCATAAAGCTTTTGATTTCTTAGTCTTTGCAACACCATCCTAAAATGTTGTTCATGTTTTTCCACATCTTTTGAGTACTTTAGGATATCATCTATAAACACAATTAGTTTGCATAACGACTTTCATGAGATTTATGAAAGTGACTCGAGTATTGGTGAGTACAAAAGGCGTGACAAAGAACTAGTAGCATCTGTACCTAAATAGAACATAAAGATTACTATTAGAACTTTTGCCTAAAGTTAACTAAGATAACCTCAAAAGTAATTACATAATACAAAAAAGAAGACTTTGTATGTCCTAAGGCTTAATCCTCAATTGATGATATTCGAATCTCATATCAATTCTAGAGAATATTGCTACTTTACTCATTTAATATATGCACAATTTCATGCTTCTATCTTTCTTTTTCACAAAAAGAATAAAAGTATTCCATGGTGAAAATGCTTGGCTTGATGAAACCCTTATCAAGCAACTTATGCATTTAGGTCTTCAAATCCTATTCATTTAATACCATTTTATAGAAAAGGTATTTCCTAGGCACTACATCTATGCCAAACTCCACTTCCTTTTCTAGTTGTAAGCCTAGTAAATCAAATCCTTTGGAAATGCATCCTTATACTCTTACATCATTAGCATCGTTTCAAGTGTCATTCTTCCTCTTTGTGAGTTTTTGGCACAACATTTATCCCTTTATCCCATAACTCCATAGAAGGTAAGCTTCTTAGTCAATGTGCATTAGTTATGCATTTGACCTCTTGGCTTCTTATCATAAATCTAAAAACAACATTTCACCAATCTATCATTACAGTATATTTAATTAACTAGTTGATGCCTAAGATTACATCAGAGTCATTCATACTCAAAACTATCATATCCACGATCATATGGCTATCAACTCATACAGCAATACATTCACACATCTTATTCATCACAACTCCTATTCTCATATCAACAAATATAACAACCAGAAGCAAAGCGTGTAATGCAACAAATTCCTTAGATACACATGCATGGTAGCTCCAGTATAAAGAATACATAAGCATGATGCCCGGCTACAGAATTATACCTACAAAGGTATTATTCTGTCATTGTCGATACTTAATCTCTCAATCTTGCAAAGGCAATACACTAAGGCCATGCTTGATTCTATATGTGTTAAACCAACAAATCTGAAACTCCTATGCATGACTAAAAGAATTACTCAGAAGGCCTCTAATAGGTTCAAGAACATAACAATGCATACAACATGCTTGTCCAAGTAGATATAAAGATGCAAGTGAAAAAAATCGGTTTTGGCCATTACATCTAAAGATTTAGAATATGTTGATCTTGATGATGAATGTTACATTTGCTTAAAGTAAGGAAACTATGTGGCATGACAAAACTAAATTAAAATGAATTTTGATCACATATTCTACATATATTGCATTCTCAAATATGTAAATTACATTGAGACATGTTACCATTTGAGGATAAGTTCATTTTAAAAAATCAATATTTTGACTGGTTAAAATGAATAATCAACATTTGGAGATAAATTCATTTTAAGATATAAATGTTTCAAGTGGTTAAAAAAAGATCAACATTTTATAAAGTGAGTCAAATAAGGTATATTTATAGATATAAGTGTGTATTAATACACACACTCATATTTATATTTCCCTATTTATAGTATATTTATAAATGTATGCAACATACTCATGAATGAACATGGTTGGAGCTTTTGAATTCATGAGAAAACTAAGTCAATTGTCCCATTCCTTATAGTTGATTGTGAAATGTGTGTCACAGCCTACGTGGCCCATCACTACCTCCATGTGGACCAAAGAGCTTAAGAAAGGCCAAAAGATGATGATCCACTAGCTCATGAAGAAGCCTACAGCTAGCGACACTTCTTGACGAGCTCTAATATGATCAGATTTATAAGTAAGCATTTCTTGTAAAATATGAGCAACACCAAATCCCTCTAGAGCCTAAACAATCATTTCTCCTACTCGATGCCCCTTTGCTTTACCCTTCCTCTAAGGAGATCAACACCATGAGACCTCCACTTTATCCCTATACTGACTAGGCCCTCCCTCCAGGGGAAGGGCAGACAGTTTTCTACATAAGCAAATATTTATGAATAGATTTTCTAAGAGTCTATGAACTAACTTAAGCATTAGAGTGACCACGTCGGGTAACCTCCCTGTCGCACCTCTGACTTTTTTTGTGTTTGTAGGGAGCCAATCTCCATCGATGGAATTAGCTCATGCAACACATGATGCCACCTATGGGAAATCTCCTTTTTTTTTTCCTCAGATCATCTTCTTCACTTAACCTTTTTGATAAACATTAACCTTCTCACTAAACAAAAACCCATAGCATATGAAAAGAAACCTTTGATATTGACCATGACAAGACCTTAACAAAGTAAGAACTAGCTTGATTCAACTCTTAGCTCAGCCAGTAGCAACTTTAACAACGATGGAGATCCTAAGTTGCCACAACCAGAACTGCTTGTTACTGGAAATGCTTGTTTTCCAGACTTAAGGCATATCCTAGAGCTTGAAACCCATGTAGACAACTTGCACATAAGACTATTGAGAACGAGTGTTCTAATGCCCTCCTATAAGTTAGAATTACAAATTTAGAAGGGCTAAAGAACTTACACTTAGAGGAGCAACCTTCTAGTGCATAATGAGGCAATTCCCTAACCCTTCACCCTTAAGGCATGATCGGGTATCACCAGGAGACACCATCGATATACTGCTGTTCCCCCACGGGCTAGCACCTCTACTCAAGCTTAATCCTAAGAACTGCATCCAATACCTCATAATAAGAGTTTTAACATGCTACTCGAACCTCCTCGAACCATAAAAAAAAAAAAAAACATTATGGGTGCTCGAAGATAGATTGCGCAGGTTCTGGCTCGACCTAGGCTCACGAAGACAATGCGTTAGTGCTCCCAACTATGACAACCCACCCGAGTTCAGAGAAAGAACAGGCTTTCAAGGAGATAAGGGGTATGATGAGGAGACTCTTGATCATCAGGGAAAGTTTTGGGAATTGGTCCATCGCAAAAATAATACCTAGCAAGATGCCCTTCGTTATTAAGATTTAATCAAAAGTATTCCCAACTAGAGTTCAGCTTCTAAACTTGGAGTCCTACAATAGGACTACCGACCATGAGGATTATATCGCCTAATGCCAATCCACTATAGCAATACATAACTTCTCGAATGCCATTTAGTGTAAAATCTTTCCTACCACCTTTCGAGGCGTAGCTCGAGTTTGGTTTAACAAGCTCAAGCCTAGTATGATAAGCTTGTTTGACCAACTTAGTGAACTCTTCTTTGCCCACTTCATGGCAAGTAAGAATGTTTCATACTTGTACACTGTCTAACAAAAGGCTGGGGGAGCCCCTAAGAGATTATCTAGCAAGATTCAATAAAGCATGTTTGGAGATCCTGAACTTAAATCAAGGTATGGCCCTTGAAGCCATCAAACAAGGAGTCCTTGTGGATAGCCCTTTCTTTAACTCTATTTCAAAATGATAACTCACCACATTAGAGCAGATAAGAGCGAAAACATAGAAATACATTTGACAAGAAGACACTAGGATGAGCCTACTCGAGCTAAACAAATCAACATTGAGATAAGGGCCCCCAATGAGATCACTGTAAGTTTAACAGCAAGAACGATGCTAATTCAAGTCGCAGCGATAGTGATAAGAGGAAACTTTTCCTATTGTACAACGAGTTCATACCTTTGAAGCTACTTGTACACGATGTGTTCCTCGAAGTGAGAAACTAAGGCCTCCTACGAACATCGCCTCCCTTCTCCCTTCCCTCACCCCCCCTCCATAAAATCCCTATGAGACCCAAGTCGAAGAAAAAAGAATCAAGGGAATATTACAAGTATCATCGTCATCAAGGGCATGATACGAAAAAATGGTTGGCAACTAAAAAGTGCCATTAAAGATGCCATACAATGAGGATGGTTGAAACAATACATTAACTATGACATGGTAGAACACGAGCCACCCGCTCAAAAGATGAGAACCAATTAAAAGGAGAAGAACCAAGAGACCAATGCCCGAGGTCCCCATGATTGGTTGTGACCCAACTAAGAATGTCATGGAGAGATTAACACCCTAGAAGGAGGGCTATTGACCTTGATCCTAGCAGGATTGGAACCAAGTTGGGGCCCAAGCGATCCAAAAATAGGTGATGAACTTAGAACCTAAAAGAGCTAAGGTCGACACTACCATTTCCCTTATTGATGAAGATTTTAAAGGAGTCCAAACCCTACACCAAGACACTCTAGTTGTTCGAACTCACATATCGGGCTAAAGGGTTAAAAGAGTGATAATTGACATCAACAACAACACTGATATCCTTTTCAACTAAGCCTATGAATAGATTAAGCATGATCAAGCCTAAGCTAGGGTCGTATGATTACGAGCTATATGGGTTTGATAACAAACTTGTTTGCCTCCGGGGTATCATCACTTTACCTCTCGAGCTTGGCGACGAGAAATTTTATGTCACACATCAGATCGACTTCCTTGTGGTCAACTACTGGTCTCCCTACAATGCCATTCTAAGAAGAGCTACATAATCGATATTTTGCATGATTGTTTCTTAACCCCACCTCAAAGCCAAATTCCTCACTTAATGGAAATAAGGGTATATAAAGGAGATCAAGAATAGTCCAAGAAGATATATCTTAAAACTCTGAAAGGAGATCACATGTGCATTGGGGACTTCAAACTAGAAGATCTACTTGAACCCTATGGCGACCTAATTGAAGAAATCACTTTGGACGATTACCTTGAACATGATGCGGAAGTAGGGACTTTGAATGGATGTTTTTGCATGGTTACCCTCTAACATACTTGGCATCAACGTGGATGTAATCATGAACCAATTAAAGGTAAAAAAAACCCAGAGGCTAGTCCACTAAAAGATTAAGGACTTTTCCCAAAAAAGACAAGCTACCATTGAGGAAGAGGTTCAAAAGCTCCTTCAAGCTTCATCATGGAGGGGAAATACCTGACCTGGTTAGCCAATGTGGTACTGATTAAGAAATCTAATGGTAAGTAGCAATGTGCGTGGACTATACCGACATGAAAAAAGCATGTTTTAAAGACTATTTTCCATTACCTCGAATCGACCAACTTGTAAATAGCACATTTGTTCGCGAGCTGCTAAGATTCATGAATGCCTTCTTGGCTACAACCAAATTAAGATGAGTGGGACTAACAAAGTCTACACCTCTTTTTTTACCTCCTTTGGCATGTACTATTATAAAGTAATGTTGTTTGGTCTCAAAAATGCCGAAGCTACCTTTTAAAGGCTGGTTACTAAAGTTTTTAAAGCACATATCAATAGGAACATGGAATTTTATGTTGACGATATGATTGTAAAAAGCAAATAGGCAAAAGACAACCTTCATGACCTCTAAGAAACTTTAAACTACCTCTGCTTCTACAACATGAAGGTCAACCTATAGGGAAGTATCTTTGGGACCACATCGGGAAAGTTCCTAGGCTATGTCATGTCACAAAGATGAATTGAGGCCAACTCAGACAAAATCAAAGTGATCTTGGAGATAAAACCTCCTTTTTCTCTCTAAGAGGTAAACAACTTATAGGAGGGATAACCTTACTGAGCAGGTTTCTCCCTAAAAGTGTAGACAAGTATTCTGAATTCTTCAAAGTTCTCAAAAGGCATGATAAATTCGAATGGACCGAGATGACTCAAGAAGCCTTCGATAACCTCAAGTGTTTCTAGGCAGAACCACCAGCATTGTAAATCCCAATCCTAGGAGAATATCAGTATCTGTATCTTACGGTGAGTGACCGAACCCTTTCATCGGTCCTCACTGAGGTAGAAGGATGACAACATCAACCTGTGCACTATGTTAGTCTCGTTCTCTGAGGAGCCAAGGAAAGATATACGAAGTTAGAGAAAATTGCTTTGATGGTTGTAATATCGGTCAGACGACTATGTCTATACTTCAAAGCATACTAGATCATCATCCTCATTGATGTGACCCTAAGGACAATCCTTTAGAAGCCTAATGTCTTTGGAAGAATGATGAAATATGCCATGGAGTTTAGTTCATACGAGGTACGATACCAACCGTAGGATGCTATAAAGGCCCAAGTGCTCGCAAATTTTGTGGTTGAATACATAGGTATACCCAAACTTGAAAACCATCAAAAGAATCCACATAGAGCAGAGTAGGATGAAGCGAAATATGAGGCCTTCATAGTCGAACTCAAGCTCACCACAGATGTTGGTGTAGACATAAGAGAACACAAATTTTTCTTAGATTCCCAACTCGTAGTACAACAAGTCAAGGGAACCTATGAAATGAAGAATGAGGAGATGGTCAAATACGTGGAAGTGGTTTGGTCCCTAACCTAAGAACTATCCTCTTGGGACATCATCAAAATAATAAAAGCCAACAACTTTGAAGCTGATAACTCTTCAATTTCTCTTCCTTAGTGGTCCTTGATCTAGGCAAAGTGTAAGGAAAAATCTTTGTGGAATTCCTCATAGAGAAATCCATTGCATGTAAAACCTATGAAGTGCTTGAGCTGTAGCATAATCCTGAACTACATGACACCAATAAAGAATTATCTGAAAGATGGTACCTTGCCTTTAGGTAGAGCAAAAGCAAAGAAATTGATGTACAAAGTAACCAAATACACTCTAATAAATGGGTTTCTGTACAAAAAGGGCTTTAGCTTTCCCCCACTTCAGTGCTTGCATCAAGAAGAAGGACAACACAGTCTTAGAAGACCTACATGCTGGGAGTGCAGCAACCATTTCAATCTCAATCACTGTACACTTAGGTCGTTTGAGCTAAATACTTCTAGCCTAATATGCAAACCAATGCAAAGGAGTTCATGCAGCGATGTGAGCAATGCTAGAAGATCACCCTAGCGAGTCACACACCAAGCACAAATCTACATTACCTCACTAGCCCATGGTCATTTTCCATGTGGGGACTTGATATTCTTGGTCCCTATGTCGACTAGACAAGAGAAATTCATCATAGTCGAGTGTGGCTATTTTATAAAGTAGGTAGAAGCCGAGGCAATTGTAAAGGTCATAAATAAGAATGTCTATTACTTTCTCGATAATAACATCTTAGCTAAGTTTGGAGCCCATATCCCATCATAATAGATAATGAAAAATAGTTCAACTCAAAGAAGATCAAAGATTCTATGCGAAATACAAGATCACTCCACACTACACCTCTGTTGGTAACCATCGAGCAAACAAACATTAAAGCAATCAATAAAACCATAATGCAAAGCTTAAAAGCTAGAGTAGATTGGTTGAGCAGCACATGAGCAAATAAGCTCTCAAGTACACTATGGGAAACCCTTTTTGAATGACCTTTGGATTTGAAGTTATTCTACCTATTGAACTCAAGCTCCCAAACATCCAAATCCAATGGTACAATGAGCTTGTTAAGGAAGTTAGCTTAAGGGCCAAGCTAGACACTATAAAAGAGACAAAAGTCATAGTAAGCAAAAGGGTGAAACCTTACTAACAAAAGGCTACTAGATACTATGGCAAAAAATTCAAGCACAAGGTTTTCCTCCTTAGTAACCTCGTATGTAGAAAATTGGAGGCAATGGGATCTAAGAAGTCTAAGGGAAACTTCTCCTGAACTATGAAGACCCGATCCAAGTAAAAGAAGCCTTGATGAATGGAGAGTACAAGCTGGAAACACTAGAAGGAGAGGTTATCCCTGGAACATGGAACGCCAAAAACCTAAGAAGGTTCTTTGAATAAATGTGACTTATTTACACATATTCAAACAAGGTATTAATGATTGATGATTGAAGAAAATTAAGGAAACTTAATTTGAACCTAATCCAAACATTAATATCTTAAAAGAATTTTGTAAAATGTTGACACCTCATTTTATTTTACTTTATGAAATTTTGAATCATCTTTAGCTACTTAAAATATTGGTTTCTTAAATGAGCTTACCTCTAAAATACCTTTTAGTATAATTTTAGCAATGGATTGAGAAAGAGAAGATTGTGTCCTTTGTTAGTGCACTTATGCTTTCCTTAATTACTCATGTAAGGTAAACGACATATGTAAATTTATAGCTTGAACGAAATAGAATAATGTAATCACTACGCCTAATTTTATGATGTAATAATGTCAGGGAGATTATGTAAATAACCTTTAAAAAAAAGAAAAAAATTAGCACAAAATATTTTCAATAATTGAAGAAAGCTAATCTAAGTGAAAAATGGTTTGCAAAATAGAGCTTAACAAATTTAGTATTACAAGTCTAACCTTCCAACTTTGAAAAACCTCTTAAAATAATAATAACCCATTTCTCTCTCACTACCTCTACTTGCTTTCTATTACAATGATGTTATATTGAACTATGTCTTGAAGAAAATGAAAGATTCATTTCCCTGTTGTCCATGCTCACCAACTTTGCATAAACAATGCATCAAAAATATACTTATCTCTATGGATGTCAAACTAATGATGTAATCCCCAGGTTTTTACCATAGCATGAGTTGAAAATCTAAAAGAATTTAAAATTTAAATCTAATTTTATATCATGAAATAATAAATGTTTTGGTAGTATATTAATTAATATCCCATAGATGTTCTAAAGTCTGGTTATTTTATATGCATTAAGGATTTTTGAAATTTCATTTCCTATATTTAAATCTTTTCCAAAAGTACCAGAAATTTAATTGCAAGCTGTTTACCACAAGTCTTAAAGCATGGACATACTGTCATTTCTTTTAGTAAGGTTTCTTTCATTAAATGTTAAAATGATAATTCTTTGTTACACCATACTTATTTTTTAATTAAAAAGAAAGGTAATCAGAGATTTGAAAGTTTACACCAATTGAACGTTGTTGTTTTCTAGAAAAAAAAAGGCGATATTTCGAAATCTACTTTTCTAACATACTCTCTTTTACCTACACAAAATCTTTTCTTCCAAACTTTCATATTTTTTTAAGCTTGAAAAACCTTAAGATTGTTTTTACAAGCTATTCAACCAGTATTTTTGAAAGAAGAAAGTGAAGTAATCTCAAAAAACACAACAAGTATATTCGTTTTCCTTGTTTTCAAAGAATTTAGAAAAAATCTTTATTAAATACATCAATGCATGTGCACATTTCACCATTTACGAGTGAAATGTCGTTTTTAGCAAATATCATGTTTTAAAAAACTGAAAAATGAATCTGGCTTGCCAATAAATGTTAAAAACAGATAAAAGTCGACTTTTTGAGTTTGTTTAAGCTTAAAATGAATAATTTATGCTATATGTATTCAGACAAAAGTTATCTGAGCTTATTTGAACAAAGAATAACAAAACATGCAATAAAACAGAGTAGATCAACCCTTTAAGCTCTTATGATAGGTATAAACATGGATCTAGAGGTAGATATAAGAAGACAAGCCTCATGTTGGGTTAGTAAGTTATTAAAAGTTGTTGTTTTGGGATGCCGTTGTGCATGTTTTGATGTTAGGATCTTTCCTAGAATATCTTGTAGTGATATGGAGTTGTTTTGGAGGTTATTCTGTTTGTTGTTAGTGTTGCGGCCTATTTTTTCCCTCAAGGTGGATTAGTGGTAAACTTAGTGTAAGTGTTGAGAGATAAATTTTGATACATAATATCTGTCATGGCCTAAAGTCGAGCCTTTGACATGCTTGTGACAGGCACTGAAGGTTGTCACGCCTAAGAACAAGTTTAAGTGTTAGAGCATAGTACCTATTGTGGCCTACGATTGAGCCCTCGACGTACCCCATGACAGATACTGAAGGCTATCGTGGCTAAAATAAAACAAAGTGCATATTGTACAGCTTCTAGCATAGGCTTTTTAGCAGCACACGACCCCTAGTTTGTTAAGATGCGACATGGTTTTCTTATAGCAATGTATCCCTCAACCCTTCCTAAGGTACCATAGACCTCCGATTTACATAGGCACAAGATGTGACTCTTGACTTAACCTAAGTAGTAAGAGATGATGAAGAACATAAGTTAAGAAGTTTTTACCAGAATTGAGGACACATAAGTTCTTATAAGTCTTATTTTCTCTATTATGTGTTTAGTGATGTATGCTTGTTTTTCTATAGGAGCTTTCAATCAAGACTTAGAGCTTCCAATAAACTACTACAATCTCTAAGCAGAATGCACAGGTGAGTGACTTGAATCTTATCATGAAGTTGTAATTGTAATGTAGTTGCAATTGTCTCTATATAAACATAACTAATTATCTATGGGGATGGGGATAATGCATGCTGTATGGTGCTTGGATGTGTGAGAAGGTTTAATATCAAAGGTGATAACAAACTTTCTTTGCTAATGTGTAATGAGTATTGATGATTGTCTAAACATTGCTTAGCCATCAATAATATGACCTAAGTCTTAGCCGACCCTTAATTCAAAATGGACATGCATTGAACGACAACACACTGCATTCGCATCGTACCCATGTTATGTGTTGATATTCTAATTTTATGGTAATACTTTCTCACTCTAGGACAATCTGGGTGGGGTTATCATAGAGTTATCGGCCTTATGAGAACTATGCAGGCACCAAAGAGCATCGCCCAAGTTAAAGACCCCCTATGGATGGCATAAATCCCCATTAGTTTGGATTACAGTCATCCAAACTGTGCATTACATATGGTTAAATGTGGCATTGCATGCGATTGTAATCAAAACTTGTTTAGCCTTTTTTGAAGTATGGTATGATCAGGTTACTTCACTGATATGTGGTATGCTTATATCCCTAGAGACCTTATGTGCTTTCAGGGATCTCTATAGTGGATCTAAGCTATGAGGTGAGGAGAGGTAGTAGGCTTCAAGGGGGAATTCCAGGGCTCGTGTGAGAGTTAAAGATAGTTCCTTTTGTATGGAACACCTTATGTTGTTTCTTGTAAGTTTGGAAGGCTTTGTTAGGAGCTGATCCTAAGTTATTTAAAGGATTTATTTTGTAAAGAACTTGTATGTATGTGAAATTTCACATCTTGGTAACCTCACGATCCTATTTTAAATATCCATGTCATGGAGTATCTTAATAGTATGATGCCCACAAGTTTTATTGAAAAGCCTTGGTTTGATTATTTATATTTCATGATTTTCTAAGTTATCGCAAGGGCCATCAATAATGCTAGGGTGCCCTATGGGCTTGTGACAAACGAAATTGAAACTCCAATGCCTAATGCAAACAATTATTTGGAAGACCTAACATAACAATGCATCTAGCATACTTTTCTAAATAGATATAAGGACGAAAATAAAGGGTCGAGCTTTTGCCTTTACAACTAAAGATCAAAAATATGCTTCATTTTATTTAAGGAGAGGTTTTGTATAGCATGACAAAACTAATAAAATGATTACATCCTTAATTGGTTGGAAAAGATAAGATTGTGCCTTAGGCTTTTGCTTTTCATAATTAATCATGTATAGTAGATGGTACGTACAAACTTATAGTTTGAAAGGAATAAGATGATGTAATTACAAGAACTATTTGTAAAATGCATTAAAGGTAAAAAGAATATGTAAATAAACTTATAAGAAAAAGGAAAAAAAGACAACAAAATAGTCTTGACAATTGAATAAAGTTGTCTAAAATCTCAATACTGAGAAATCTCTTCATACAACAATTCATCTGTGTGTGTGTGTATGTGCAAAGCAACAACAAAACATAATCGGAACAACACAACTACAACTTACTCACCCAAACAAAGCCTTGAAAAACAAAATATAAAAAAGACATCAATTATTTTATGATGACAAATATTATAACGTATAAAATTCAAAGAGGAAAACCCTAGGTTAAACTAAAGAATTGAGTAATAACAAGTTATAGAATTAGTTGTTATCTCAAGAGATGTTGTGAAATTAACAAAAGAAAAAAAAAAGACAAAGGAATAGATGATATTATCGAATTTCACAAAACCCTTATAAAAACACAAAACCCAGAACCAAACAAATAGAAATGATGCACAAAAAAACAAATCATTCACTCTCCCTAAAAACAATATAGAATCAATCTATACAAATGATTTTGTATAAAAGATGAATCAAATTTAAATAGAAAACACTATATACAAACATAAAAATATGTACAGTTGCAAGTTTAAATCAATGAATATGAGTTAAAAAAGAAAGTGCAAAACCCTAAAATGAGTAAACCCTATATAACAAAATCTTTGAAACAATAAATAGAAATTACCTGAAGTCATTAGTTGCTATTAGCACCATCATGAAAAATGGAGGCGATTGTAGGACTTTTGGTAGCCAAATGAAGATGATAACAAAATCACAACAACAACACAATTACTACCTGCTCACCTAAACAAAAACCCTACAAAACAAAACATAACTAGAACAACAAAAACAAATCAATGATTTTACCATGACAAATATTATAATGCATAAACTTCAGAGAGAAAAACCCTAGGTTGAATCGTAGAAGTGAGTAATAACAAGTTATAGCATTAATTGATATCATAAATATAAGAGATGTTGTGAAAGGGACAACGGGATAGATGACATTATCAGATTTCACAAAGATCCTAGAAAATATACGGAATGCAAAGCCAAACAAATAGAATCAATCTTTTATATGATACATGAAGAAACAAATCATTCACTCATAAAAGCCCTAAAAAAAAATAGAATTGAACAAATAGACTCAATCTATACACGTGATTTTGATTAAAAGATGTATCAGCTTTATAAAGAAAATCCTATGTACAAACTTAAAAATATGTATAGTTAATTATAAGTTTAAATCAATGAATTTGAGGAATAGATATTATGAAAGAAACTGTGAATTGAAACAGATTAGGGAGGGAGGGCTTTGATGAATGTAAGTAAAACAACATTAAAGTATAACAATATTTACATTTAAGTATAGTGAGGGTTACAAGTTAGATTAGATAAAAAAATAAGTATAAAAATATGTAAACAACCTTATAAGAAAAAGAAAAAAAATAATAACAAAATATTCCTAACATTTGAACAAAGTTATTTAAAAATTTAAAGGCAAAGTGAAATCTATGGTATGCATGGAACGAGAGCGATTGAAGTCTAACTTTGATGTGCTGAGTTAAATTTGGTTTTTCATCAAATTCACAATCCATCATTGATTCCCCATGAAAGTAAGTAAATTAAGGTAAAGTATAATAATATTTACGTTTAAGGTATAATAAGAGTTACGAGCTAGATTAGATAAAAAATAAGTACAACATTATAAGAAAAAGAAAAAAAAATGATAGCAAAATATTCCTGACATTTGAATATAAAGTTATTTAAAAATTTTAAATCTATTCTATCATGGGCGGAGGGTAGGGAGTGTTTTCGTTGATGCAGTGGCGAAGTGGAATTGATTTGTGTGGTTGTAGGAGAGAATTTATGGTTGCTTGGGAAAGAGCATGATTGAAATCTATCTCTGATGGATTAAGTTGAATTTGGTTTTTGGCCAAATTCGCAATCCATCATTAATTCCCACATGAAAGTAATTATCAAAGTAAAGTATAATAATATTAATGTTTAAGTTAAGGTAATAGTAAAGGTCACAAAGATTAGATAAAAAATAAGTATTATTATGTAATCAAACCTCACAAGAAAAGAGAAAAAAAAAATGACAACAAAATAATCCTAACAATTTGAATATAGTTATTTAAAAATTTGAGTTCAACACATGTCTAGAATTTTTGTAGAAAAATATTACCAATATACAACTCCAATGAAATTAATTACCAATATACCACATCAAAATCGCGATTGATAAACGGGACATGTTTTTTAATATGTAAATCGCGATATATAAACGTAATATAATGTTTCATTACGTTGCTATACCGCGTATGTAAAAAGCGATACATATATATCGCTTAAAGAAATTGTGTTATAGCATGAATATCGCGACTACCAGTTGCGATATACGTATGAAAATAATACGTATATCACTTCTTCCTTTCGCGATATAAGTATGCTACAGTAACTTTAATATATCATGTTTTTAAGTCGCGATTTAGAAGTGGTATATTGGTAATTATTATTATATTGACCTTAAATAAGTAATTAATTTTTATAAGTGTCCTAAACTGAAAATTATTTCAAAATTTTAAATCTTTCTCTATCTCTTTGTCTCGTTGTACAACGGTGTTGTATTTAATTGTATCTACAATACCTATATCAATCTCTCATTTTATTGCTTGAAATATTGATCAATCACTTATCCTTATTGATTAAGATAGAGATCAGTGCCCTTTAAGATTGCACATAAGACATCATTATTGTAATACCCTAAACTTTTGTTGCCAAAAAACACGATTTGGTTTTATTGTTGAAGATTCTATAGTTGTTGCATGTAAAGAATATGTTGTTGTTGCTATTGTGATGGCCTCTAGTTAGAGCTACCGAGTCTATAAATTTATAAACCTATATTCTATCCCTTACTTGGATTGATAGGTAGGTGTATCTATCATTAATTAGTATGGATGAGTATAGGGCCGTCTCCACAGGGAACAATTACAAGCACTAGTATTGATTAACTTTCCTATTATCTAGCAATCGAATGATTGAGTCAAATAAATTAAATCTAGATTTACAACTAAACTACACCAATTACCAAATTACTAAATAGAACGAATAATTAATTATAGTAGCAACAATGAATTCAATACACAACAGGTTTACTATACCATATCAACATGATTTATAAATATTTCTCTTCCAATTAATCATTATCTACATAAATTCTTAAATCATGAGTATTCTTCTCATAATTACTCAATTCCAACCTTAATTGCATTCCCTTGGATCTCTCCTAACAAATGGACATATCAAGGTTGCTTTAATCTTAGTTAAGTTTTTGAACTTTACCAAACATGCAGCATACTTCCTATTAATATCTCTACTAATAGAAGAAGCATGTTATAGTAAATTAGATCCACTCAGCGGATTCGTTTCTCAATGTCCTCCACTGAGATCTAATGTAAGACTGTGTCGTGCACTACACTATCTTGACTAAAATGAAATTAATTTACGAGAACTAACAATTAATTGGTCGAACTCATCTAACATCACACATTCATGTTAATATGAATTAGTAAACCCCAAGAGAACTACTCACTCATGATGTAAATTAAACAATGATTAGTATAAATTACAGAAATAGAACAATAGATATACATAAGAATAGGGAAAGAAGGAAACCCCTTTATAATTACAACTTCACAATGATTTTACCAGCACCAACAATGGATTTCGGATGTCTCTCTCAAGTTCTTTCGGAGATTTCCAGTTACAAAAATGACCAAAGACACTTACAATCCAACTTTCACAAACTGAAAACTGTCGGTTACTAACACGAAAAGGCATGATTCTAGCAGAAAAGAAGAATTTGATCCCCTTTTATAAATGGATATGTTTCTTTTTATATCTCTCTTTCCTCTAAACCCATTTTGTATTGAAAATATACAACTATTACTCTAGGACATATTGTTTGATAAAAGAAAACAAAAGTCATAATTGTTACTATGCCAAACATCATGTCTATGACTTGTGATTGGTATGGATAATTCAACCTCCAAACTTACAATCACGCACTTAGGCAGCTATTT
This sequence comes from Combretum micranthum, assembly GCA_024138025.1. Classification (NCBI taxonomy): domain Eukaryota; kingdom Viridiplantae; phylum Streptophyta; class Magnoliopsida; order Myrtales; family Combretaceae; genus Combretum; species Combretum micranthum. The sequence continues at coordinate 836,533 of JAMXBD010000247.1, read as the reverse complement.
CTCACTTAATCCCTCTGGTTTGCCCAAGTTTCACGCCCGTGATTGTCTTCACATCATCTCCTTCATGTAGCAGCTTTACAAACTCTACGAGTGTGAACTACCTCTAGCAAGCTACTGATGTTGATTTTTCTTCATAGTTTGCATGGCTCACAGCCATGACTTGATACCCGGTGGCCTAACTCCTATTCTTTCCATTTATCATGCCCGTAATTTTGCTCTTTATAGGTATTGGGTATGAATTTTCCTTGTTGCTGCTTGAGTCACGTTCCTGGGTTCATGCCATAAATCTCACTTTTGCTTCCTTGATTACAACTCTCTTTTATCTATTACCTTCACTATGCTCTAAATCAACCTGAAATGAATATATAAATATATATATATATCAATTAAGTACCAATTCTACTATGAATCATGCATTAAACTATCGATTGGCCAAAATTAGTCACTTAAAACAAAGATAAATCACATCTATCATATTGCTACTACTTGAATTTTAGTTTTTGCTAAAGATTACCGAAGAATTGATTTTAATTATTATATTAGCAAGGATTTATGTTGTTATCAATATGATTAGAGAACCAAACAGTAGGAACCTAAGAGTTCTTAACATAATTGTGATTGATTGAATTGCCATAACCTAGTGATGCAATGGTAGAAGTAGCGTATGGCTACTTGGACAAATGGCATAGAATTTAATAGTGGCAATTCAAAGTAATTATGAAAGTTTTGGGTCGTTATTGATTTTTCACATTACATGACCTTTGCGCATGATGGAATTGGTTTTTGAGAAAATTCAGTCATTTAGGCCTTTAAAAGCATACTTTTTACTATTTGTGGAAATTTTACTATTCGTGGAAATTTTATTTATATCATAACTTTTGTTGGGAGAGTTGTCTATGATGTTGTTTTGTCTTTTTAATTTATTTTTTTCCCAAGTATTTATTAGGATTATTTCATTTTTTGGTAAAAGACATGTTTTCATATATATTGTACTCCCTAGAGCGAGAAAGACAATTTTTAATGACTGAATAGAATTTCCTAAGCATGTATTACTCTATTATCCAAAATTTCTAATTCTTGCATACAATTTCGATTTTTTGATGCCGATTACCTATGTATTCTCAGAATCAATAGGTACTTGAAGATTAAAAGCCAATATTCATGCTCGAATTAACGGTTTAGATAAAACCCAATTGATGATGTTTTACCGATCGTATTAATTTCTAAAATTTGTAAACCCGATTAAATCTACGATCGAAGCTAGGCAAGCGCACCTATTCGATATAGCATAGACTTTAGGGTATCGTCCTCAGGGATTTTGGAAATCAAGTACTAGTATTACCGGTTCTCTACTATTTAGCCTAAATTTGGAGAGAAATCTACTATTAACTACTAAACAAAAGATTAAGTAAGCTCTAAGATCAACTAATGTTTGCTGTCAAAAATGAATTCAATCACAAGACATACTCTCCACCTTGATCCACCCTAACCTAAAGTTCTTATAATAAAAGATTGATTAATGATCATTCATGCTTTGCATACGGGATCTCAACAAGTAATCAATTCCTCCTCGAGTTAATCAATTCCTAACCCTAAATGAGATAGTAGAGACCTCTCCCTTACTAACATAATAGAATTGCATTAAAGATCATGATCCTTGAACAAGAATTAAATTCTTTATAGCAGAAAATCGTAATTCCCTACCTCTAGGTGAAATAAGCAATTCCTCTATTATAAGATCTATCTAATTGAATGAAACCTCTTTCAATCCAAAAAGAATCAAACATGCAATTAATTTGTGCACAAATCAATCACAAGATATTGAATCATATGAATAGATACAAAAGGCATGAACATATCAATCAAAAGACAATTCAATTCGTATGGTTAGGGTTTCACAAGATGAAGAGTATGAGAATTACTCCTCCATAAGATTCACAATAAGAACAAAAGATCTAGAGGAAATAGAAGAATCATGATAGAAAGAATAAACCCTAATTGATGTCTTGAGATCTTCAATGGATGTCTAGCAAAATCCTTCGTAATCTCCTTCGTAATTTTGTTTTAGAGCCTAAGAAAATGATCTAAATCTTTAAAACAAGAGAACAGAGCTCTATTTATACTTTTGGAAAAATCTAGTTCATCCTCAGGTGTCATCTGGCCAGGATCGGGGCAGGGATGAAGGCAAAATAGTTGAAATTTGGCCTAAGAGCATTTGTTTCCTCTCAGTTGTCAGCCCTGGGCGAGGATGAATAAAAGGCTGAAACTTTTCTTCATGTATAGCTGCTGTACGCATCCTTCGCGTCCTTCCTGGCCAAGGATGAAGGTAAGGATGAAAATTAAAATTCTCTTTTGCATTCTGACCTCTTCCTCCCAGTTCTTCCCTGCCAAGGATGAACAAAAGGATGAAAACAAAAACTTCCTTCTGAACAAAAATTGATTCAAACTTGTTTAATTTGCTTTAATTTCCTTTGAACCATCATACAAACTTCCAATTATGATCTTTAAGCCAAGAAATGAATTTTTCACAAAATTAATGTCCTTTTCTCCATGAATCCCAAAAATTACATAACAAGAATGTTCAAATATCTCCAAAATTAAGGATCTAAAGACACTTATCAAACTTCCCACACTTAGTCGTTTGCTTGTCCTCAAGCAAACAAAACAAAAACAAAAGAATCTTTCATCAATTATACCATCAGAAAATTTCACATCAACATAACATTCTTAAATTCATCAACCAAAGTGACTCATTGGTGCCTATTGCTCAAACCTACCATATTTGTACTTGCACTTAGCATACTACAATCAAAATTTCAAAACTAATCCAAGTAAGTCAAATTGTTAATCTCGCCATTTAATAACCAATCCAAAGTTATAAAGAAGATACAAATTCAAACAAAGCAAAAAGTGTCATGATCACATCTCACCACTTACTAGCAAGTATATAAACCGTTCAATCACCTCTCTAAACTCAAAAACCTTAAATGAAAGTATATGGCATCCATCATTCCCCTAGATTTTTTTCCTTTTTTTTAATCTCTTAATAATTTTAGCCTTCAGAGGGGAGGTTTTTGCCTCTATCTTTTCTTTACCTCTGGACGGTTTTTGCCCGCTTCTTTTCAGCTTTTATTATTATTTTTTTTCAAGCTCATGTAATGAACTTTTGCCTTTCCCCCCTTCTCGTTATAGTGAGTTCATCGAGTCGGCACATCCGGGCTCGTCACCCAAGTGACCAGGTTTTAAAGAGACCCCTAAGAACTCTCTACTCACTCTAACATTCAAGTTTGGATACTCATAACTCAAATTTTTGAGTCATCGAAGTATAGGCTTATTTTTTTTCATTTGTTTGTTTTTTTTTTTTTAGAGATTATTTAAGAAGAATCACTAAGTGATAGATTTCATATGCCTCTTTCACAAAAATTATAAGAGCTCTCAAAGTGATTGAAAAGCAAATATACTCCTAACAAGCTTAAAAGCACAACCATTAAACTTTTAAACTAAGGACTTTGACCTTTTTCATAACTCTAAATTCAATCATTAAATGGCAAGTAAGTTTACCTCACTTAGATTTTATTTCAAAATTTTGACTAAGTAAACTAAGTTCAAAATAGGCGAGTAAAGCACACAAAGTCAAAATTTATTCATTTTTTTTTCTTCATTTTCATCATTTTTTTTTAATGCTATGTTTCTAAAGAAAAATGAGTATAATTTCAAGATTCTAACATATTACATCATATCAACATTAACAGCTCATTAGCAAACTTAAATGGGGGAATTTTGATTAACAAGTGCATATGCAAAATGAAGCTCAATTTAAAACCCAAATAATTTCTTTCTTCTATAAAATCCCTTCCCACACTTAAACAAAACTTTGTCCCCAAAGTCTTTCCTAACTAAGCACAAGTAAGGAAATAAGACAGAAAGAAATTAGTATAAAAGGACACGAAGTGACTTCCCTGATTGTGACAGATATCATCATGAAGTAGTAGAACCAAAAGGGGAAAGAAATTCAATAGGGTGGAGCATCAGCAGCAAATCAATTGTGATTCGATCAAGGTAGAAGTGAACACCTGCAATAAAGACAAAAAAACAGAACAAAAACAGCAAGGTAAAGCAAGAAAAATTTACGAAGTCCAAAAAGAGTAAACACATAGTTCAATTAACAAAATAAAGAGTTTCCCATAAAGCGGGGAGCTCAAAAAGTACAAACTATAGAAAACAGAATAAGAAAAGAAAATGCAAAAATTATGCATCATCATCATCCCATCGTGATCAACACCACCATCATCATCTGCAGCAGCAGCTCATCAGAAACCTTATTCATCCTCGCCTTGAGCAACACCACCATCATCATCTGCAGCAGCAGCATCATCAAACCTCATCATCATCCTCATCTTGGTCATCACCACATCATCATCTGGATCCATAACAATGCGAATGCAATCTGGATCAGGATCATGAGATGAATCAGAACCTATTCTGAAGAAGAATCATAATGAGGAATATTCTGTGGTGGTGGTGAACAACAAGTAGCCAAATGACTGTAAAAAACCCCAAACAGCTTTCCTAAAACGCTTAGCCTTCTTGCACTCGTCATGGAATTCTCTCCTCAGCCGACGAAACTCATAATCCGTAAGGATGAGAAAGTGGAAACACTAACAGGACCAGAAACGGGAGGAGATGTAGTACCAATTTTGCACATCCCATATCCATGAAAAGGACCATCAGAGATCTCTCAGATTGGACACATGGAGTATCAGGTGCTGGTGTTCGAAATAAATTCATACCTTAAGCAATTTGGTAATGTACCTCCACAATAAAGTCCCTTTACTCGAGGATCAGTAGCTTGGCGTTTAAGGAATAACGCAACTTCCACACCGACATTGATGGGGTATTTCCACGCATACTATACATATAAAACAGTTCAAAGGAACTAACAATTCCATGGCTACTATACGTCCCCTAGTGTATGAGCTAGCAAATGATGGACCACCTTCAAAGTAAGCTCATTGATAGAGGAAATCTTGGATTTGGACGGAAGAAATTTAACAGGCTTATCAAAACATAAAAGCCGCCAAAAAGTATTCATACTTTGCTCAAGAGGCCTTCATTAGGCATAGAAAGATACTCAGGCGTTTCAATCTCAGCTTCAGAATATAAACCCAAAAAGAGTCCAAACTTGGATAAATGAAAGCTGTAAGACTTCCCATATACCTGAAAAGTGATTATACTATCGACCTTGTGAGTACGAGGTGTTGCTCAATCTCCAAAGTAGATAAAAAACTCGATAGTAACATCAGAATAAGCAGGCTCATTATCTCAAACAACTGAGCCCAAGGACCGATAGCAATAGTCTGACGAACACGGTCTTCCATACCAAATTCGCGAAGAACGCCAATCCAAATACTTATTATTGTGAAACTCCAGCTTCTCCAGTCGAGCTTTTCTTTGCCGACTCCATGTACGATTTGAAATAGCACACCACTGTAAGAAAAAGTCTCCACTCCATCTGGTAATGTGGTGTAAGGCTCTCGAGTTCTTTGGCGAGATTTGGATGGTTGAGACTCTGCGATTCGATAGGACGCTTGCCCTTCTTAATACATGCGCGCTTGGTACGCATACCTAGCAAAGATAAGGCCACAGATTAGGGCATAACGCCTAAACCAACAGCAACAGCCAAATTCACATTGTTAAGATGATACAAAAAATGCAGCATTGGATAATATGGAGAAAACAAACACGCAAAATGAACTCATCTATTCGCATCAAAACAATGAGCACGAGAAACAAACCATGCTAAAAAAAAAAACTAGGAACAAACTTCCAATAACAAAGGTAAGTGCCAACAAGATAAAGAACACCCACAAAATAGCAAAAGCAGCGAGGAAATTAAAGTCCCAAAAGAAAACCAAGAAGAACCCTAAGTCCATTATCAAACAATGTATCCACAATTTTTTCAAAACAAATCGCATATGAAGGTATGAGAAGCAATGAATTACAAGAAACAAATAAAAACCCCAATTTTTAGTACCATCGAAATGTTAATAAGAACCCTAAGGAAAACTTCATCTCGTGAATAATGGTGTAACAACTAAAATCAATGAAAGAAAGCCCAAACAAACAATATTGTGTTCATAAAAGCTTCAATCCCTAAGCAAACTAAAAACGTAAAAGAACAAAAACACTCAATTGCAAAATAAAACAAGATGCGCAGGACAGAAAAATACGAAACAAAAGGAAAAGGAACAATAGAGAAGATGAGGGAACTTACTTGATGATGGAAATGGCAAAAGAATCCCAGAAATGCAAAGTGCGAATGCATGTATATGATGTTGGAGATAAAGATGAGAGCAAAATGGAGAAAGTGAGAGGGAAGGTGAAAACGAAAATGCAAAAGAAAAATAGAGAGTTTTATTACCTAAATTGAAAATGCAGAAAAATCATTTGGTATAAGTTGTTCGGTTATTATGTTTAAATTTTTTTTTTTTAATTTTTATTTTTTTAATTTTTTTTTTAGATACAAAAGGCCTGACCGAAGTCAGCCTGCCCTCCTTCCCGGCCAGGATCGGGGCCGGGATGCAAACAGGAGCTCATGTGAACTCCAGGGAAATTCATCCTCAGTGTCATCCTAGGGCAGGATCGGGACCGGGATAGAAACAGTAGCATGCGTGGAAATCAGCCCGACCATCATCCTAGGGCAGGATGGAAGTCAGGATGCGAACAGAGCGAAATGAGACATCAGAGCAGATCATCCTCAGCAGCAACCTAGGGCGGGATCGGGACCGGGATGGAAACAGAAGCCATATTTGAACTCCTTGAAAAGTTCATCCCCAGCGTCATCCTAGGGCAGGATCAGGACCGGGATGGAAACAGAAGCTACCTTTGAAATCAGCCCGACCATCATCCTAGGGCAGGATGGAAGTGAGGATGAATACAGAAGCAAATTTTTTTTTTTTTTTCAAAATTTTTTTTATTTGAAATCATTTTTTTTTTTTTAAACTTTATTCTAACAAGATTGAATGAATAAACGTCCAATTTATTCAAAATGCAAAGAAAATTCAAAGTTTTCATCAAGAATTCAACATGAAATTAGCTCAAAACTCTTAAAATTGAGATGAAAACTTACCTCACTCTCTTTTAGAAATTAAATGCATACCAAATTGTATTTTCCCCACACTTAAAATAACTCTCATCTTCCTTGATTGTGCAAAACATCCACACCTGCAACTTTAACAAAACTTTGGCTTAGAATTGGTGAAAAACAAAGAAAAGCAAAAAGAACAAAACTCACCAAAGTTAGACATGGGTTGCCTCCCATGAAGCGCACTTGTTTAACGTCGTTGGCTCGACTTTATCTTACAAAATTGCAGCTTAAACATCTGGTGCTAGGAGTCTAAACTCCTCTCGATTTCCATCTCATTTTCACCTCCTAAGTAAAGCTTTAATCTCTGTCCATTGACCTTAAAATCATCATGCCCTGGATGTGTAAGCTCAACTGCTCCATGTGGAAAAATTCTTTTAACAGTGAAAGGTCCGGACCATCTAGATTTTAGCTTTCCGGGAAAAAGTCTAAGTCTAGAATTGAATAGCAGCACCTTGTCACCTTCTTTAAACTTCTTAGGATGACGATATGAGAATCATGATACTTTTTCATTCTTTCTTTGTAAATTCTCATATTCTCATAAGCCAACATCCTCCATTCCTCAAGTTCATTAAGCTGCAACTTTCTTTTGATCCCTGAACTTGCTAAATCAAAATTCATCTGCCTTATTGCCCAATATGCTTATGTTCGATTTCAACTGGCAAATGGCATGCTTTTCCATATACCAAACGATAAGGAGTTGTCCCAAGTGGTGTCTTAAAAGCAGTTCGATACGCCCACAAGGCATCATCCAATTTATCAGCCCAATTTTACGATGATGATCAACTGTCTTTTCAAGAATGCGCTTTAGTTCCCGGTTTGATACTTCAACTTGACCGCTGGTTTGAGGATGGTAAGATGTTGCAACTCTATGTGTTACCCCATACTTCCTCAAAATCTTTTCTAACTGAGAATTACAAAAATGTGTTCCCCTGTCACTGATAATAGCTTTGGGAGTTCCAAACCGGGAAAAGAGCTTCTTTAGGAACCTACATACTACTCTGGCATCATTGGTAGGCAAAGCTTGTGCCTCAACCCATTTAGAGACATAATCAACTGCCACTAATATGTATTTGTTCCCAAAAGAATTAGGGAGTGGCCCAACAAAATCAATACCCCATAAATAAAAAATTTCACACTCCAAAATGTAATTTTGAGCCATTTCATCCCTCCTTGATATGTTACCTGTTCTTTGACAGTTGTCACATGAAGCTACAAAGTGTTGAGCATCCTTGAATATGGTAGGCCAATAAAAACCAGCTTCCAACACTTTATGAGCAGTCCGGTTAGCATTGAAATGACCACCGGTTGGACCCGAATGACAGTCCTTCAAAATTTTCCAACCTTCATTATGAGAAACACACCTCCTTATCATCTGATCTGCACAAATACGAAAAAGAAAAGGATCTTCCCAATAGTAATGCTTGAGTTCATTAAAGAACTTCTTCTTAGCATGAAAATTAAATCATTTGGATAGATCCCTGCAGCAAGAAAATTTGCAAAATCAGCAAACCAAGGAGTTTCAACATTAAAAAGCTCATAAACTGCAAATAATTTTTCTTCAGGAAAAACATCATCAATATCATCTTCCTTGAGCTCCTCTAAGAATGGATTTTCCAACCGAGATAAATGATCGGCGGCTAAATTTTCAGCTCCTTTTTTGTCACGAATTTCCAGATCAAATTCTTGTAAAAGCAAAATCCATCGAATAAGTCTTGGCTTGGCATCAGTTTTGGACAACAAGAACTTGAGAGCTGAGTGATCTGTAAAAACAACAACTTTAGACAAAATAAGATAAGGTCTAAATTTCTCAAAAGCAAAAACTACCGCCAACAATTCTTTCTCTGTTGTTGTATAATTTTCTTGAGCATTGTTGAGTGTTTTGCTGGCGTAGTAAATTGGTTGAAAATGTTTCTCTCTTCTCTGTCCAAGAACCGCTCCCACTGCAAAATCACTTGCATCGCACATGACTTCAAATGGAAGACTCCAATCCGGAGTAATCATGATAGGAGCATTTGTTAATTTTTCCTTCAAAAGTTCAAAAGCTTGTAAGCATTCTTGACTAAAATCAAAAGGCATATCCTTCTCCAACAACCTTGTCATAGGCCGGCAATTTTAGAAAAATCTTTTATGAAACGCCTATAAAAACCGGCATGCCCTAAGAAACTTCTAATGGCCTTGACAGAGGATGGAGGTGGAAGCCTTGAAATGACATCTATCTTGGCCTGTCTACTTCAATTCCCTTGTGAGAAACCTTATGTCCTAACACAATACCTTCCTTGCACATAAAGTGACATTTTTCCCAGTTAAGTGCTAGGTTTGTCTCTTCACAACGGATCAAAACTTTCTAAATTGGCCAAACAGTCATTGAATGAATCACCAAAAACTGAGAAGTCATCCATGAAGACTTCCATAATATTTTCAACCAAATCATCAAAAATTGCAAGCATACACCTTTGAAAAGTGGCAGGTGCATTGCAAAGCCCAAATGGCATCCTCCTATAAGCATAAGTACCATAGGGACAAGTGAAAGTTGTTTTTCTTGATCTTCCGGGGCTATAGGAATTTGAAAGTAACCAGACATTCCATCTAAATAACAATAAAACATGTGTCCAGCAAGTCTTTCAAGCATTTGGTCAACAAATGGCAAGGGAAAATGATCTTTTCTAGTTGCATCATTAGTCTCCTATAATCAATACACACTCGCCATCCCGTGACAGTCCTCATTGGAATCAACTCATTTTTTCATTGGGAACCACAGTCATTCCCCCTTTCTTTGGGACTACTTGAGTTGGACTAACCCAAGAGCTATCCGAAATTGGATAAATTAACCCAGCATCTAACAATTTGATCACCTCTTTCTTGACAACCTCCTTCATATTTGGATTTAACCGCCTTTGAGGTTGCACAACAGATTTGAAACCTTCTTCAAGCAAAATCTTATGTGTACAAAAAGATGGATTTATTCCTTTTAAATCAGAAATTTTCCAAGCAATGGCTTGCTTATGTGCTTGAAGAACTTTCAAAAGCTGTTGTTTTTGCTCACAAGACAAATCCGAAGCAATGATAACCGGTAATTTGGAATTTTCTGCTAGAAAAGCATACTCTAATAATCTGGAAGTTGTTTCAATTCCAAAACCGGAGGCTCTTCAATGGAAGTTTTAAGTCTTGCTTCACTCTGTTTTTTCAATTCTTCAAATTCATTTTGAGGTGTAATTTCTTTTGTTGAATTAAGCTGTGATATCATTGAATTAACCTCTGAATTTATTACATCCTTTCCTTCTTCATGCACTAAGCTCAATTGTAACTCATCCTTACACAAAATTTCTTCAAGATGCTCCTCTACTGAAAAATCAACCACATCAATTGCATAGCATGAATCATCCATACTCATTGGATATTTCAAGCTGGGGCAATCTTCACTTCTAAGTCTTCATCTCCTACCCTCAAAGTAAGCTTTCCTTTCTCTACATCAATTAATGCCCTGGCTGTTGCAAGGAAAGGTCTTCCTAAAATTAAAGGAACATCCCTATCCTCATCCATATCTAGGATCACAAAATCAACCGGATAGATGAAGTTTCCAACTTTACCAAAACATCCTCAATGATTCCCCTAGGAATTTTCAAAGATCTATCAGCAAGTTGTAAACTCATCCTAGTAGGTTTTGGTTCTGCAAGACCTAGCTTTTTAAAGAATGAAAAGGGCATCAAATTGATACTAGCTCCTAAGTCCGCTAAAGCCTTATCAACAGTGATATCACCAACCACACAAGGAATTGTGAAACTCCCCGGATCCTTAAGTTTTGGTGGAAGCTTATTTTGAATAATGGATGAACAATTAGCTCCTACTTCCACAGTAGCAACATCCTCCAATCTCCTCTTATTGGACAAGAGATCTTTTAAAAATTTAGCATACTTTGGCATTTGTGAAAGAGCTTCAACAAAAGGAATATTAATATGCAATTGCTTAAAAAGCTCAAGAAATTTACCAAATTGTTCTTTGTCCTTTGTTTGATTGAGGCGGGAAGGATAAGGAATCCGTGGTGCATACTCCTTCACAGCAGAGGGTGATGATTTCTTTGCTGGTTCCACTTCTTTTTGCTTCAATTCTTCTGATTTAGCCTTTGGAACTTCTTCTTTTTCTTGCTCCTGTGATTTTTCAGATTGCAACTCCTTTCCACTTCTTAAGGTGATGGCCTTTGCTTGCTCTCTTGGATTAGGCTCGGTGTTACTAGGAAGAGAACCCAATTGCCTTTCAGATAACAACTTAGCCATTTGACCAATTTGATTCTCAAGATTGTGGATGGAAGCTTCTTGGTTCCTATGCCTTGCTTCTGAGCCTTGAATGAATTTGGTCAACAATTCTTCCAGATTTGATTTCTTTTCTGGTTGAGGTGGGGCTGGAAGTTGCAGCAAAGGTTGAGGTGGAGATGGAGCTGGAAGTTGAAGTGGAGGTTGATTTGATCTTTGAAATCCCGGAGGTGGATAATTGGTCCTTTGAGAATTTGTATTACCATAGCTGAAATTGGGGTGATTACGCCAACCCGGATTGTATGTGTTGCTATAAGGATTATTTTGTTGCCTATTTTGGTTTCCCAAATAATCAACATGCTCCTGATGATCAAAGAAGTTGCTATGATCTTCCGATGATTCTCCAAATTGGTTTATAGGATTTGATGTGTTCTTGACTAGCAACTTGCTTACTCAAAGCATCCATTTTAGCAACAATGGAGGTCATGAGATCTACCTCATACAATCCAGCTGTTCTTTGTTTGCCTCGGTTATTTCCCCATTGGTAATTATTTCTTGCCATATCTTCAAAAAGCTTCAAGGACTCTTCCGGTGTCTTAGAATTCAAAGTACCTCCAGCTGAGGCATCCACTAGTTGCCTTGTAGTTGTGTTCAAACCATTATAAAAGGTTTGCACTTGCATCCATGATGGTAACTGATGATGTGGACATCGCCTTAACAATTCCTTCCACCTTTGCCATGCATCATACAAAGTTTCTGAATCATTTTGAACAAAAAAGAAGAGATATCATTCCTTAGCTTGGCTGTTTTACATGGAGGAAATAATTATCCAAAAATTGTTTAACCATATCCTCCCAAGTAATAGTTCCAGCTCCTAAGGAAGTAACCAATTCTTAGCTTTCCCTCTCAATGAAAAAGGAAAAAGTCTAAGACGCACGGCATCATCAGCAACTCCATTGCTTTAAAAGTTTCACAAATTTCTAAGAAACTTTGGATATGTGCATGTGGATCCTCATCCGGAAGTCCATCAAATTGACAGTATTGCTGCAAAAGTTGGATGACAACACCTTTAATTTCAAAGTTATTAGCCCCAATGGGAGGCTTCACAATAGTTGGACCGGTGCCATCAAGAGTAGGCCTTGAATACTCTAAGTTGGTTTTAGGATATTCTCCAGCCATGACTTGTTCTTCCTCTTGCTTAATCTGGAATGATTGCTCAAATGTTCAGCAACTGTTCTTCCTAGTTTTACGGAATGTTCTCTCGATTTCAGGGTCTAAATCGAGAAGATCTGTCGGAAGGCTCCTTGTCATACACCTATAACAACAAATAAGAACAAATCAGAATTATTGAACAGCAGGAAGAAGAAAAAAAAAAAAAAATGACTAAAGTAGTAGATAATATGGCTTTTCCTAATATTGCTTTTCAAAATCCCCGGCAACGGCGCCAAGAAACTTGATGATGTTTTACCGATCGTATTAATTTCTAAAATTTGTAAACCCGATTAAATCTACGATCGAAGCTAGGCAAGCGCACCTATTCGATGTAGCATAGATTTTAGGGTATCGTCCTCAGGGATTTTGAAAATCAAGTACTAGTATTACGGTTCTCTACTATTTAGCCTAAATTTTGGAGAGAAATCTAATTAACTACTAAGCAAAAGATTAAGCAAGCTCTAAGATCAACTAATGTTTGCTGTCAAAATGAATTCAATCACAAGACATACTCTCCACCTTGATCCACCCTAACCTAAAGTTCTTATAATAAAAGATTGATTAATGAATCATTCATGCTTTGCACTACGGGATCTCAACAAGTAAATCAATTCCTCCCTCGAGTTAATCAATTCCTAACCCTAAATGAGATAGTAGAGACCTCTCCCTTACTAACATCACATAGAATTGCATTAAAGATCATGATCCTTGAACAAGAATTAAATTTTATAGCAGAAAATCGTAATTTCCCTACCTCTAGGTGAAATAGCAATTCCTCTATTCATGAAGATCTATCTAATTGAATGAAACCTCTTTCAATCCAATAAGAATCAACATGCAATTAATTTGTGCACAAATCAATCACAAGACTATTGAATCATATGAATAGATACAAAGGCATGAACATTCATCAATCAAAAGACAATTCAATTCGTATGGTTAGGGTTTCACAAGATGAAGAGTATGAGAATCTACTCCTCCATAAGATTCACAATAAGAACAAAAGATCTAGAGGAAATAGAAAGAATCATGATAGAAAGAATAAACCCTAATTGATGTCTTGAGATCTTCAATGGATGCTCTAGCAAAATCCTTCGTAATCTCCTTCGTAATTTCTGTTTTAGAGCCTAAGAAAATGATCTAAAAATCTTTAAAACAAGAGAACAGAGCTCTATTTATACTTTTGGAAAAATCCAGTTCATCCTCAGGTGTCATCCTGGCCAGGATCGGGGCAGGGATGAAGGCAAAATAGTTGAAATTTGGCCTAAGAGCATTCTGTTTCCTTCCTCAGCTGTCAGCCCTGGGCGAGGATGAATAAAAGGCTGAAATCTTTTCTTCATGTATAGCTGCTGTACGCATCCTTCGCGTCCTTCCTGGCCAAGGATGAAGGTAAGGATGAAATTAAAATTCTCTTTTGCATTCTGACCTCTTCCTCCCAGTTCTTCTCTGCCAAGGATGAACAAAAGGATGAAACAAAAACTTCCTTCTTGAACAAAATTGATTCAAACTTGTTAATTTGCTTTAATTTCCTTTGAACCATCATACAAACTTCCAATTATGATCTTTAAGCCAGAAATGAATTTTTCACAAAATTAATGTCCTTTTCTCCATGAAATCCCAAAAATTACATAACAAGAATGTTCAAATATCTCCAAAATTAAGGATCTAAAGACACTTATCACCAATTAACCCACTATGTCACCAACTTGTGAGAAGCCTTTTTCTCTAGAAAGGTGGATCGAAATCTATAAATGGCAATTATATTTTAATGATATCGTATAGGAGATTTTAATGAATCATAATATATCATATAATCTCAATTATGTATATAATATGGAACAAAGGAAAAGGTCAACAACATATAGAATGTTAATTGAGTCACAAGTTAGATTTAAGGCAATAACAAATATTAGACTCAACTTTTTTTACCATATGTTTCCAACACATCAAAGTAGATACATTGATCATGTAAATTGACTTGTTCGATAACATCTTAAAAATTTCACTTTTAACAAAATTGCCATTGTCAATGAAGATGGAAAGAAATAGAACAAGGAATTCAAAGATAAATTTTTGCTTCTCGTCAAATCATTAGCAATGTCATCTCCCACAATATGGAATGATAATCAACCTTAGCAAGATGGATGATGTGAATCTATGGCCTCCGTTAAACATGGATAATATGAGATAAAGATAGATAGCATTAGGACATAATCAAAGATTATTCAAGGAATTAGGCTTGAGAAAGACTAGCTGAAATGCCAAAGGTAGATTGTCAGAGGTAGCAACCTATGTAGGCTAACCAGCCCAAGTTAAAGTATCAACCAACACAAGCCAACAACCTCAAGTTAAAACATTTATAAGTTTTACAATGCGCATGCATGGATTGTTGCTAAGTTGTCAATTTTCGTTTGTAAATTTTTTATTTTCTATTTTTAAATTTTCATTTAGTTATTTTAAGAATGAGTCTTGCTTTTAATATTTTATACTAACTTAGATCTTGCTGTCTCTTTTAGTTTCTAATCTATTGGATTAGGATAAGTCACTTTGGTAGGCCCATAAATAGGTAAGTCATGTTATTTAGGGTTCATCTTTCTCTTTTGTTAGATTATATCAGTAATAGTTATTATCATTGAGAATATTAAGTCTTGTTACATTAAATGAATATTGAAACTCTTCTTAATTCATAATTGTTCTTATCAATTGTTCTGCAGTTATAACAAACATAATGTATAGGCCAAGCCTTGCCTATATTTCCTTTAGTTGTCCAATAATCATTGTATTATTTTATTTATTATTATTGTTTGTTTATTTATTTGTGTATATGAGTATCATTGATGTGGTTAATAATAGTATCTATGCTAGTCAAACATGGATATAAATCCCCTAAATATATAAAGTCAAGATAATCAATGCACTCTAGATATGAATCATGTCAAGATTTAATGTGAATCAATACAATTTAGTTGTGGGCTTACATTAAACACTATAATTTGCATAATTTACTACTAAGTTAACTTAATTTGTTGACTCAGTTGTAAATAATTTAATGGGCTAGAGTTGGATTCTAAAATATGGGTTTAGTTTAAAGAGTTGTCCTAACAAAAACTTCAAAAGTTATATAGATTAACAATTGACAAGTTAACTAAGTCCTGCTTAAAACAACATATTATGTAGGTAAAGCTCAATTGTGTGCGTATCAATTTTATTTGGTATTTTGGATCCACTAAAGAACCTTCCAAAAGAAGCTATTGTATTGTGATAACAATGCCACTTTGGGAGTTTCACATCTTCTAATAGAGAGTTCAAAAGGGTGATGTGTTGGTTTGCCAAGTGGCAATAGATGATTTATTGCAAACCCACTAAAAAAGACTTTATTTTAGAAAAAAACATGAGACAAGACACTTTTTATGTATTTATAAATATTATTTATAAAAAAATTAAGTATTTATCGTATATGCATATCTTCAACTCGTATATATTTTACAATAAAGTCTCATGCAAATTAAAGAGTATTTGGAATAATAATGCCACACATTATCAATGAGATTCTCATGATGCCATATTGTCAAATATTGTCATTGGTTGAATGTTCGTCTAGATGGGCCATAAATATTTAGAACAACATTTTAGACAACTTAAGTCAGGGAAAGATATTCAAAGTTATAGTAGATGCTCAAAGCTAAGTGGGTGCATTGGACACGACCTGCCAATAGAAGGTAACATATGTTTAATATCATTGGCCCCTCCTCCATACGAGAAAACATATATAATTATTAGACTTGAGAGTTCCTTCATATATCCTATTTACAAAATGCTACATTTTGATGTTGTTACATGCAATCTTAATACACATTGTAAATAAATCGATTATTAGACACAATATGAGATATAGAGAGGATAGTGATAATTTAAGATAAAAATCATCACTTTCGGATTAAACAAATGATATTCATGGGCCATTAGTTAAGATAATAGTAAGTCAAAGTCATTGGCTACAGTTAGTTTTGTTAAATCTAATTTATCTTGAGAAGTAAATAAATGAACATTAATGACATTATATGTAATGGTCTAAAGTGGTTTATGGTTCACAATCTTTCTATCACATTGGTGTTCAATAATTGTTACTAGATAATTACTTGATTTGTATTGAAACAGACGCTACTTTGTGTATAGACACCTAAATGGTTACCCACAATAACATGGTTAATAGGAAAAAGACATTGTTTAGAGACTTCAATGGAGATTAAAATCATGTAAATAATTACTTCATAATTAAAATTAATTTATTCCAAAATAATGGATTATTGTTATATATTAGAAGCATTATTCATTGGTTAATAATAAGCAATGGTTAAATGCACCTCACCTTTTTGGTCTCGATCCTTTTCAATTATGAAAGGTGTCATGGTAACCAAAGAGACATTATATATGTGTATGTATAAGAATTAGACACTTCTTACTTTTATATGTGTAGATATTGCTAAAGCAAGAGTGGAGCTGGGAGAAGATAGGGGCCTCAGTGCTCTGGTCTAGGAGAATTAGTTTTTTGAATTATTTTAAATAGGAAAAATATATATCATATTCATATCATAAAGAGTAAATATTAATATAAATACATATTAAAAAAAATATTAGTGTACTTTTACTTTTTCAACATGCAATATTGCTGGTATTCTCTTTTTCTCTTTTTGTGTTTTTTTTAACTATTTTTCTTTCACAATGATTAATAAAATTAAACTCATTTATCATGAAATTATATCATTTTATCATAGAATTATATTTAACTAAATAAAGCAATGTCAACAATTATTATTCATTCATAGTACGCTATAAATAGTAAGTATATTTTTGGTATTATGTTTTGATTTTATCGCTTAAATTATTATTAAATAACACTAATTATATAAATTGGGATTTCGTGTATTAACTATATTTTGATTAATAATTAGTTTTCAAGTAATATATACACACTCAATCTCTTACCAAACTTTATGCCATGGTTTGTTCATAAGAATGGATCGGAATGGAATCGTGATTCTAGCTTCCATTTCCTTTCTCAATATTTAGAAGCGTTTAAAGAAGCCGGAATTGCAATTCCTTGGAATCAACGATTCCAGCTTCTAGGAGGAATTCAACTATGCCTTCTCAAAGATACAATCATGATTCTGTTCTATCTTTATTGTTATTATTTTAATTATATTTTTATCCTACACATTTATTATTAAGGGCATTTTTGACAAATCTTATTATATAATCATTCCAGTCCATTTCATTTCGTGAATATATCTAAAGATATGAATGGATTTGTCATTCCTATATTCAATCCATTCTATCGATTCCAATTCATTGCATTATAGATGATTCTAGCATACTAAACATGACAATAATTTTTTTCTGAATTAATTTTTTATACTTACTAGGTTTTAGAAAAAATTATGGTAAATTTCAATAAAATTCTTATCTATATAATGCATATAATAGCGAATTAATATATATAGATAATACCTTAAATTATCAATGTTTGGGTTAATTTTTAGTTATGTTTCCTTAAGTTTTGTTAATGGTCAAACATTCATACCTTATTTGACTCATCTTGCAAAACTTTGATACCTCTTTTTAGCCACTTCAAATATTGATATCTTAAATGAATTAACCTTTAGACATTGATTCCTCTTTTTAGTGTTGAGATTTAAAAGAGTTTTTTATTTTACTTTACATGTGTACTTCTTACATAAATAGCATAGGCTTCATGTACAAAAATGATGGATACTAGGCGCTGTGCGTATTGACCCATGCAGTGCTATAGCTAGCATGTTAAGTATCCCTCCTAAGTTAACAGAATTACAGAAATAGAATTCATAATTGAGTTTTTGCTCTACAACTTTTGTCGTTTGTTATTCTCAATTCCTTTACATAGTTCTTGCTTTCTACATGGTACCAGTGCTTCGGATGTTTTTGTAGTGTATTTTCTTTTGAGTTCTTTCATCAGTTTTTTGTTCTATTGTTCTTTGATATGAATCCACATTCAGATTTCGCAAATAGTGATCCATTGCATTTAGCTAGTTTGGATAATAAAAGAGCAGCTAATACTAGTGTAATTTTCAATGGAACGAACTTTCTCGGATGGAGTAAGTCGATTAAATTGGCTCTAAGAGCCAAAGACAAGTTAGGTTTTATCGATGGTAGTTGTGAAAAGCTTGAAACTGATTCTAAAGAAATTTAGCGATGGATCAAGTATGATTGCATGATTTGATATCGAATTCTCAATTCTATGGCTAAAGAGTTGTTTGAGAATTTATTTATGAACAGTTAGCAAAAGAGTTATGGAAAGATGTATGTGATCGGTTTGGAATAACAAATGCACCACTCTTATATCAATTGCAACATGAGATCAGAAAAGAGATGAGAGAGGTCAATTTGTTGTTGCTAAGGTTTCATGTGCACATTGTAGAAACCAAGGCACACTATTGAATAATGTTTTGTGATCATTGGCTTCCCTGATTGGTATAACTAAAAGATAGGAGGCCACAGAGAGTTGCTACTAATGGGATTGCTGATACTCCTCTATGTCCTCAACTTGACAGTGTTGACACACCTAATACAGCTTTGCTAAATGAAGGAGGTTCAAATCTTGTCTAAAAAATCTATGTTAAGGTCGTTCATATGTTGAAAGGGAATGGAGATGGTAGAAAATCATCCTCTTCCTTTATTACAGCCATGGATTTTGTGGGTAATGTTACTTGCTGTACTTTTCAAGTTCTAATTTGTTAAATGATGATAAAGTGTATAATTGGATAGTGGATACTGAAGCTTTAGACCACTTGACACCACACTTACACTTATGACATGCTACAAAAACTCTTCAAACACCACTCAAAATTAAACTTCCTAATGGGAGTATCAAATTAGTACATGCTATTGGAAATGTCACAATCAATGACCACATACTTTTAATCAAAGTCCTTTATGTTCCAGATTTCCAATATAACCTTCTTTCGTTTATCCAATTGCTTCACAAACAACTTTATATGCATATTTTAATGCATATAAATGTTCTTTCCAGGGCTAAGTCACTAAATCTAGTATTACACAAGCTGATGTTTGGAACAAATTATATGTGATAAAATCAAAGAACACAGTAAATAAAGCTTTTGTTTCATCTTCGCTTGTTATCAATAATTCTTCCAACATTCATGTACCTATTAGTTCTTGTCACTCAATTGTATACATAAATAAAGTAGTATCATCAGAGTTACTACATAATAGGCTAGGTCATGCTTCTCTTAGGTAGTGTTTGCTTCCCACTAATTTATGGGACTAGACACGACTAAATCCATAGACCTGTGTTAATTATTCTTTTTCTTTTTCTTTTTTAGGCTTGGGACTAGACAAAAGACGTCAGAAGGACTAGACAACTTTTTAAAAAAATTGTCCCATATGGATATTGGGACAAGAGCTTCTGCCAATAGGCAACTTGGCCTCTTTTTTCAAAAGACTAAATCTACCCTTATTCAAAGGAGCCAATTTTCAAAGAATTCCTCTCTACTCGTAGCTTCAATGTGTCCTGAACGCTAGCCCTAACTCAACTTCTCTACTTCAATTTCTGGTCTTGAGCCTTAACTCTAATTTAGTGAGCCATTGTACTTGAACATTACTTTGTAACTCTCGCCATCTCTCTCTCTCTTTTTCACACACACATATTTTCTATGGGACTTGACCCTAATCGAATTAAGTTTTGTTTGATTTTACAGGAAAATATCCTCCAAAAAGTGCAAGAAGTAAGTTTCAATCCATTATATCACACGCATATGGTTGATTTTGACATCATCTCTTGTATCTCCACAACTAATCAATAGTCTTTTTTCTCTTTTTGTTGAGAAACGAAAAAATTAGGGTTTTCATATCTTTGGGTGTTTTATTTGTCTTATATGTTTCTATTATGTTGGTTTTCTTTTTTGGGCATATAAATTGATAATGGGTTGATCCTTCAGAGATGAGGTCATTTTCATCTTGTCCATATGATCAGTTTGAACATCTATTATGTTTTAGGTTTATGATTCAGGTGTTGTACAGGAAAATCTATATGCATTAGCCTCAATGATAAAGTTATTGTATATGAAATCAATATGTTGTGCCTAAAGTAGAAGTGAACATGCATTCTCAGATTGAAGTCTCATTTTTAAATAATGAGGTTAATCAATATAACAATTTTGGAAATGTTATTAATGCAAACGGTAAAAGGATGGATAATTTAGAAGGCACTAGTGTGCAACATTGCTACAGGGAAGGGGTTTTGGTGGCGGATTGGCTAGCATTATCCTAGTGCTAAATCATAAATAGAGAGACACATTAGATAGAAACATGTTCAAGTTACAAATATCATGGCATGTGGTGCCATTCTTCCTTTTTTTCAAGTATATTGTAATGGCAAACAAAGAAGTGGTGGAACATTACCTTTTTTAATCAGCTACATTGAATTGCAAATATCACGGCAGTCTAAAAGAGCAAGATCTTCTCCGTAGATCTCTTTCTTTCTCACGGAAAAAGTAAATTAGCATCTGATGATGATTTGAAACCCATTATGTGAGCTAGCTTGCCCTTCTTGTTCTTACAATAATTACAAAGCAGCATTATCCTTCTAACATCTTCAAGTACATTTCTTTAGAAATACTTAATTTGAAAATTTCAGTCAATGAGCTGGCATAGGCAGTTTTTGTTCTTCATGCTATATAAAATTGCGGTAATATAACAATTTACTAGGGAAAAAGAAATTGGAACAGGAAAAGTGTGACTTTTGTTTGCATAACTCCTTGGTTGGTAATGACTTAAAAGTGAAATAGACGCTTTGGCGTAGATTCTAACTTGAATCAAATTTTGGAGAACTTAATGGTATAAGTTACATCTGCGAGGTCACACATGGTTTCCAGCATGACAAGCTTCACTAACAAAAACTGCTGGTTAGATGAGATGCATTTGAGGATTTTATTTGCAACCTAGCAGTTGGCTGTCTCAGTAAACTGTTGAAAACCAGTATTCATGCTACTAGGTTATAACGACCTTAGCTAAGAAAGTGTACTTAGATAGGCTTATGTTGGAGAAAGTTTCAACTTTTTTTGTTTTCATGTATGAAATTGAAATTAATTTCAGTGAATTTTGAACTCTTTGGATACGGTTCATTCATATATAAACTTTTAATGTAAAAGGGGATTCAGATTTTGTCAAATTAAACCTTTGGATATTTTATTTTCTTATGTGTTATTTAATTCCGTTAAGAAATTAGAGGCTGATAATACTCACTAACTTTCTAGCCGAGTGTAAGCTATTGAAAAATAACTTACTGGTTGGTTATATCGTTGTTTGCTTGTTACTTGCTGGCTTTTTAATTTAATATTACATGTGTTCCTTTAGGAGGTAGTTGGTATTTTATGGCTATTGGATCCGAAGATACTCTCTTTTAATTGATAGAGATATTTGTACCGCTGTTAAGGCCTGTCATATTTTGACTCAATTGATGGATAGTTAATAACATGTTTAATATAATAGTGAAAGCATGACGCATATAGTTTTGGTAGATTATCTTAAATACAAACATGAACAGAAACTTTCTTACTTCTACTTCATGGTATGTTTTGACTCTGTCATATAATTGAAATTACTAATTAAGTCCAGTAGATTATGAAAACCAGATAGCATTCATTTAGTGATAATCAAAAAATTCAAACAATGAGGTCGGATGACCAATCTAACATTAAAAACGTCAAGACATTGGGATATACTTCAATATTTATTCCATAAAATTATGTTAGGCATGCAAATCTTTGAGCTGCTCTTTCCTTTCCTCGACGTCTGATGGAAAAGGTGTTATTTTTCTGCAACAAAGCATTTATCACCTCTGGGATATTTTCCAAAGTATAATACTGTCTTTAATCTTCATTGCACATCAATAGATTCTACTGATGTTATAACCCCATAATGCAATGATGACAAACCCAGTCCGAGTGCTGTAGCTACTGTTCTCTACAACCATGCCTTAATCTTGATCCTTAATTCATTTTAAGCATCCCATTTTAAACTCAAATTGTAGTTTATTCTCATACTGCCACTAGTATACAAAGTTTCCACTATTTCCCTCCATTATGATTCCTAGCCAAGGCTAACTCAACCTGTTGACTTGTTTCTAAGAAGAGTGACTTGTAACACAGCCACAAATACACTAACAATTTATTACAAATCTAAATCTATATTTTCCCTTCACTGTCCTTTTTTCTATTATTATTATTGTTTTTCTTTTTTATATGTTATCTAGAGAATTTTTAATGTTTTGATAATTAAAACATTGGTGAATTTATAGCATGGATAATAAGGATACAAAATGTAGGCTTAATTAGAGCGAGACTGAAGAAGAAACATTACTTTTAGTGTTAGAGGAGTTGGTTGCTGAGGGTTATAAGGGAGTGAATGGAACTTTCAAATGTGGGACTCATGAAGAAATATCGAAAAGGATGAAACAATGCAATATGAAAATAAATCTTAATATAAGGCTTCAAGGTGAAAAAAGTGTAGTATTTTTTAGGCAACTAATTGGATGAGTTGGGTAGTTGATGGATTTTTTAGGAGGAGAAACTCTAGTAGAGGATCTATTGATATAATTAGATGTAAGTGAAGCACATGAAGAAACTCTAATAGATGAATTTTTTAACAAGAGAAACTTTAAATGGCTAATTAATGGATTTTTGACATGTTACTTAAGTTTTCTCTTTCATATTCATTAATGTTAGTTGCATGTTATCTCTAGTCATATTATATATGAAAGTTTGAAGTTTGAATCTGTATTTTGATTTACTTTAATTGGATAGAAGTAATACTTGTTGAGGCATAGCATTTCCAACAATGCTGGCTGGTGCATTATCTTTTATGAAAATAAGCTTGTTTTTTAGAAAAGACATTTTGGAAGTTTTTGCTTTACAAATGAAATGTGTCTTTGTTTTAAGTTTTTATACACAACCATTTGGAACTTATCATGCAAGAATTATAATGATATGTTTACATCATTAATTTAGCATAAGATTTTGATCTGACAAAGCCATTGTATGTAAATTTAAGAGGTTGCATTTATTTATCAGTTCATATTATCTTGTGGAAGATGGTATAAATACAATTGAAACAGTAGAGACTAGTGTGGAATGGATTCAAATAAGAGATAATCTAGCATTAGAAATGTAAGATGAATTCAGGGCATGCTACAAAAATTAGCAAGTTGCTTTTTTGGTTAATTACTGTACTTTTTTTATTATTGTAAAATTTCAAGTGTTGAAAATCACTTGACATTGCAAATTGGATTATGATGGTTATTGTAAATGTATATTATTTTTAATGATTTACTATTAATTTAATAATTAGTTAATATTGTTCAATATTAATATTCACTACTAATGCAAATATTTAATGCAAATATTAATATTGATCTAATATAATTATATTCATATGTAATTAGTTAGCTCAATACTGATAGTATTAATTTAATTAATTTTGTATTTATTAAATATTAAGCTAATTAATTTATCATATTAACATTTGATATTTTAATTAGATCATAAATTTTTGCACAAAAAAGTTTAATTATGGCTTTTTATTTAATATAACATGTAATTAATTTAATATTATATGTAAATTAATCTTTTTAAATTGTATTTATTACATAATATAATCAATTAATTAAATAAATATATTACAACACAAGGGTATAATGGTCAAAATATAATATTTTATCATATACTTGTGCATAGCAAACACAAGACAACACAAAAATCTTTGTCCACTATACATACTAAAGGTGGTATAGGGAATTGTTCGAAACAACACTCTGTCCAGTACTCCTTATACTGTGTTATCCAATTTCTCTTGTCATGTTCAATCCTTGCAACCAAATGCAACATTAGCAAATTACAATATTTGACTGGTTGTAAGACTTTAAATGCTGCAGAATTTTATGTAATACTTGTTAGATTGCCAAATTTCATCGGTTACCCTTTGCTTCTAATGATTCTCATTTCTTTCATCCTTTTGATCTTATCCATGTTGATTTATGGTGTCCTTATGGTGTACCATCTTTGTCAAGCAGTAAATTTGTTCTTACAATTGTAGATGAAATGAGTAGAAGCACTTGGACTTATGTGTTAAAACACAAATATCACACAACAAATACATTACATATTTTCTTTCAATACATAAAAAATAATTTTAATAAAACACCAAAAATTGTTCGTTCAAATAATGGAAGTGAATTTCTCTCGCATGAATGTCAAGCTTTATTTCACAAAATGGTGTTGTTCATTAAAGAAGTATGGTTTATACTCCTCAACAAAATGGACTAGTTGAGAGAAAACATCATCACTTGCTTGACATTGCTCATTCATTTTCATGCTAATCTTCCCAAAATTTTTTAGGGGGAATGCATTCTTTAGGCTACTTCTTTGATAAACAAATTACCAACAAAAACATTGAATTGGAAATCTCCATATGAGGTTCTTTATCAAAAGATTCCAAATTACTCAGACATTAAAATCTTTGGTTATCTTTGTTATGCTTCTACTTTAGCACAATATAGAGACAAATTTGATGCTTGAGGAAGAAAATGTATATTTTTAGGATCTTCAATGAATAAAAAAGGATATAAATTGTATGATTTGAATAACAAATAGTTTTTGTTAGTAGGGATGTTCTCTTTCATGAACATATATTTCCTTTTAAATCAGAATGCTTTGTAGCATTTGATCACAATTTATTTCCTTTGGACCAAATTGTTGAATCTGATGATGTTTTTGTTTTTATACGTTCTATTCCAGTTCTTAATTCAACTTCATCTTACATATTTATAATTCCCAAAATACACTTTGTAAGCCACAGTAAGAGAAAGCCACTTGCTTGGTTAAATGATTTTGTCCATAACATGCGAATGAACACATCAACTAATGTAACATGTGACATTTCCATAACCAAACACTTGTCTAGAACCACATCTATATCCCTTGTTTAACTCTCATTCCTTTGATCATTACCCTTCGGATTATGTGGCCTCTTTAGCGAATGTGTTTACAGTTCAAGAACCACAGCATTATCATGAAGCAAAACAAGATTTAAAATGGGTAAAAGCAATGGACAAAGAGCTTACAGCCCTTGAAACTAACCATACCTAGGACTTAGTTTCTTTGCCTCTAGGTAAGACTCCCCTAGGTAAGACTCCCATAGGCTCTAAATGGGTATATAAGATTAAATATAGATCTGATGGATCTATTGAACGATACAAATCAAGGCTGATTGCAAAAGTTTACAATCAAATTGAGGGTATTGATTCACCCTCAAGTTGATTTTCGACCAAAAAAAAAAAAAATATTGAGGGTGTTGATTACACACACATCTTTTCTCCTGGTTGGCTCTTATTAACAGTAGCTATTGCTAAGGGTTGGTTTGTGCATCAATTAGATGTAAATAATGCTTTTTTGCATGATTCCTTCGATGAAAATATATATATATATATATGAAGCCCCTAGAAGGTTATGCACTTGCAGCTACTAATCAAGTGTGTAAACTTGTCCATTCCCTCTATGGTTTAAAACAAGCATCGCTACAATGGAACAAAGAGTGTACGCATTTCATTTGTTCTTTAGGACAAGACTAGATCAAGCTTATACCATCAAAGATCTTGGTGATGTTCATTTTTTCTTAGGAATTGAGATTTGTCGCAATCCTCATCGTTTTCTTTTGCATCGAAGGAAGTTTTTAATCGATATACTTCGGGACATTGGAATTTCTAATTCTAAGCTTATAGATATTCCTTTTCCTCTTAATGTCTATCTTGATAATAATTATGGTGATTTGCTTCCTGATTCTTCTCTACAAAGGAGGATTGTTGACTGACTTTTGTATATGACCATGACATGGCTAGATATTACTTTTTTTGTCTAGCAACTAAGTCGGCTTGTGAGTGCACCATGTACGTCACATTTTCAAATGGCTATTCATTTGTTGAAGTATTTGAAAGGTTATATTGATTATGGGTTAGACT
This sequence comes from Combretum micranthum, assembly GCA_024138025.1. Taxonomy (NCBI): domain Eukaryota; kingdom Viridiplantae; phylum Streptophyta; class Magnoliopsida; order Myrtales; family Combretaceae; genus Combretum; species Combretum micranthum. Next base: position 809,859 of record JAMXBD010000247.1, on the reverse strand, counting down.
TTCCTTCTTCTAATTCATTGACTAGTGGTTACTCTGATGCAGATTGGGGCTCATATAGAGTTGATTGCATATCCTTGTCAAGGTTTTGTATTTTTGTTGGTCCTTCTCTTATTTCTTGGAAGACCAAGAAACAAGCTACGATATCTACTTCATCAACAAAGGCTGAGTATAGCTATATTGCATCCACTACTAAGGAGCTTTCATGGATCTCACACTTGCTCCGTGATTTACATGTTAATGTTTCTCTTCATGTCTCCTTATTCATACATAGTAAATCTACTTGTTTGATAGCTGGAAATCCATGGTTTCATAGTAGAACCAAGCATATTGATTTGGATGTCCACTTCATTGGTGATCATCTTCATTCAGGTTTTTTGTGTCTTGTCCATGTATCTTTTGTTGTTTAACTGACCGATTTGATGACTTAGGTTGTCCTTACTTCTCATCTTTCTTCCTTTTTGTCCAAGTTAGGTCTTCTTGTGTCTCCAACTTGAAGAGGGATGTTGAGAGTTAAAAGAGTTTTTTATTTTACTTTACACGTGTACTTACTTCTTATATAAATAGCATAAGCTTCATGTACAGAACTAAGTTAACATAATTACAGAAATAGAATTAATAACTTATTTTTTGCTCTGCAACTTTTCTCCTTCGACATTCTTGCTAGCTTTTCAATGGAGATCTAGTATGTTTCAATTCCCTTATATGGTTCTTACTTTTTACATTTAGTCACTTGAAACTTTGATACCTTAAATAAACTTACTTTCAAATGTTGATATCTTTTTATATAATTTACCATAAATTTAAATGTGATAAAGTTAATTAAAATTAAAAATCCTCCTTGCTTGCGGGCAACTTTCACATGTAAAATCAGAGAAGCAACTGGAAACGAAGAATAATGACCAAGCAAGAAAGTTACTAAAATGTAACAAAACCCCTTATTAAATAGGTAGTATCCTAAAAATTTGTAATTGGCACCAGCTTATTAGTTTAGAAATTGTGAACTCCCCGTCAACTGGGTTCCATTAAACCAAACGTTTAGTTCTTCACCTCACTTAAACAAGAAAACAGCGTGCAAAGTTTTTTCTTTTCTTTTTTAATGCACGTTAATTAATAAAACTTGAATTGAAAACGTCTCAAATTTCTACAACCATGTATACAAATATTAAATGTGATGGTATGAATGAGGCTATAATCAAATCGAGCCTATTCCGAGCTATTCGAGGTTGATTAAGTGATAACTTAAATTAGATTCAAGTATAATTGAGTCGAACTTAAGTTTGAGCTATTTAAGTAGTTATTAAGTTCAAGTTTAAAAACGAGTTCAAGTTTAAATCTTAAAATACTCGATTCAAGTAGTTCGTAAGATTGATAAAACTTTTTAGATTTTTTATTTAAAATTTTTAATTTGTATTTTTCCCCTTTTACAACCTATTTTCAATACTCTCTTTTTTTTTCCCCCCTGTATATCTAATAATCTGCATGTATTATATTTTAAGATCAAGTCAATTAAAACCATTATTCTATTCTTGAATCCGAACTTATTTTTTAATCTAATTAATTTTTATAATGATAATCAAGTTAATCAAGTCGAATTCGAGGTCATTGAATATTAAATCAAGTCAATTTAGAACTTCAAAATTAAAGCTCTAATCATTTCGATTCATACTCAAATTTTTCCATTCAAATCAACTTTAAACCTAATATTGAATTATGACAGTCCAACTTATTTCTAGCTCTTTTTAATTTAATTAATTTTTTATAATGATAATCGAGTTAACCAAGTCGAATTCGAGATCATCGAATATTAAATCAAATCAATTTAGGACTTCAAAATTAAAATTCAAATCATTTTGATTCATACTCAAAATTTTCCATTCAAATCAACTTTAGGCCTCCAACTTATTTCCGGCTTTAGTTCTAGATATGGCAATTCATTTGGTTTCTATGTTTTAAAGGGGCATGACCATGGTATGGAGTGCCATGCGCATCGAAGTGTATGGTTAACACATAATTCATGCGGAGTGGTATGGCATTGCTGTAGATGTTGGCCGACTGTCCACCAAATTAAAGCTGAGTATGCTACTTGGACCACTGAGAAACAAACAAGTATATAAGAAATTTATATGGATCCCATGATGAACTGCACAAGAAAGTTAAAGGTTTCCTTTATGCGATCTTGAAAATCGATAATATATATGCCATAGACAGCACTTGCTTTTGGCCTTCATTAGATATGTATCAAGTTGAGTTTCCAGTAAGCTTCTTGTCTCAAATTAACCGTTTGAGAGGATCATTTCACTGATGGGCGGTTGGAGGTTGGTAACTTGAAGCACTACCATGTACAGATATCAGTTCTAGTACTAACATAATATAACATTGACACATGATATTGAAAATAGGGTAGTTTTAGTATTTGCTGTCTGCACTTTTTAATTTATATAATTAATAACTTAAAATTTAAAATTACCGGTCTAATACTTAAATTTTATCTATTTTTATAATTAAGCGCTTAAATTTTTTCAAATTTTATAATTAATTATATGAACATTGCTATTTTTATAATTAACTACTTTGTTCAGATATTATAAATGAATTTAAAAATTTTGCAGGTAATGAATTTGCATTTTCAAATTTCGAATAGTTAATTATATGAATTGGCAAAATTCAGATATTAAATATAAAATTTATCTAAAAACATAATATCATATTGAATATAAAAAAAATTGATATGATATAAAATCAGATGATGGTAAAAATAACATACATTCATCCATAAAGTTCTATGTTTAATGTCTTTTGTGTAGTGATCTATTTCTAGTTTTTAATTTTATAAAATGATACTTCAATAAATAAATAACTTGATGAAACACCAAATATAAACGGCACTCCAAATTCCAACCATCCATTACCTTAAACTCGTCAAAACATAATCTTTGAAAAACACCATATAAAGTGTAAATGCCTAAATGGTGTGTCTGGCCAACGCGTACAACTCCAGCCACCGACAGCGACTGGGTCCCCATCAGCCATCACCCAGGTCCTGTGGTGGGGCACACACGATGTGAAGGATCCCTCCTTGATCAACGTCATTGTTTAATTTTTGAACGATGATTCATGTTACAAAGGGTGAATTGTTGATATGATGGCTCTTAAATTTCCACGAAACCGTTAGATTAATGCATGGACGCGTGGACACCAATCCCATGAACCTGATACGGTTGAGTCAGTTGGATACCGACAAAAGATGGGTCACATTAACATTATCGTATTCTCAACTAATAAAACACCGTTTTACTAAAGATTGATATACCGTGCGTAACGATAAGAATTTGACAACTAAAAGTCTTTTTGTGGAATTTCAAGAATGAATTTGAGAGATGTCACGGCGTCATCAGCTATAATTTTGGTCTTTCACGGTTACGTCTCGGTTCTGGACGCCAAACGAACGAGAATCAGAATTGTTAATTTGGGGTTTTGAACGTGGGCGACCAAAACGAAGTCGTCTGTATGGTTTCAGTTCGGTTCAGGAACTATGGAAGCATCAATTTTCTTTTTCAGTTGAAATTTAAAATAAAAAAAATGGATTTTAGTTTTTAATAAGATAATTTTAAACTCAATAAAATAGTTGAGTTTAACAATATTAAAGTATTTAACTAATTTTTAAAAAATTAGTTTATGATGCGTACTTACTTATATAAAAACACATTCAATAGTAATTATAACTTGTAATATCAGTAATGTAAATAAGAAAATACTTTAGAGGCTAGAAAAAAAACTACATTACAAATAATAATAATAATAATAATATAATAATAATATCTCTACATTATTTAAGGAATAAGGTTTTGCTTTTAGGAGAAGTTTATGTAAATTAAATTATATATGCTTTTAAGTTATATTAATTTGTTGTGTTATTAAATATGTAATAAATTGTATCATTAATATAAAATAATTTAAACATTAATAATTATATATTTAATATTATTTGTTTATAAAATTTTCTCTAATTTTCTTTATTTTAATGAAATCGGTTGGAACCTCAGGTTCTATGTCGTTTTAGGCTGAAAAACACTTAAGAATTATGACAACTAATGGTTTCCTAACTGGTTCTAGAACTTTTCAATCGGTCTAGTTCTAGTTTTGGAATTGCTAACTGGTGGTTTAGATTTTAGAATCACTAGTGGTGATTCTAGCTCACAATCGAACCATGTTCGCTTTAACAAAACCATTCAGCTCATCTAACCATTAAAATTTTGAACTCAACATAACCATTTGACTTGTTAAAATAAAAGAGTAATTATTATATATGGTACTTAAAAAGTGTGACCAATTATTTGTAATTAATTATTTAAAATTTAAATGTGTCAATTTGGTACTTAAATCATCCAAAGTCTACCCAATTTGTTAATTAACTATGTGAGCTTACTATTATCTCATTAAATGCTATATTTTAACTTAAAATATCTATACTTTTCAATCGGTCTAGTTCTAGTTTTGGAATTGCTAACTGGTGGTTTAGATTTTAGAATCACTAGTGGTGATTCTGGCTCACAATCGAACCATGTCCGCTTTAACAAAACCATTCAGCTCATCTAACCATTAAAATTTTGAACTCAACATAACCATTTGACTTGTTAAAATAAAAGAGTAATTATTATATATGGTACTTAAAAAGTGTGACCAATTATTTGTAATTAATTATTTAAAATTTAAATGTGTCAATTTGGTACTTAAATCATCCAAAGTCTACCCAATTTGTTAATTAACTATGTGAAGTTACTATTATCTCATTTAAATGCTATAATTTAACTTAAAATATCTATACTTTTAAATCTTAGTTAATTAATTATACAAATTAACTAAATTGTTGTACCAGTATCCACCCGAAAAAAATTTCTCTACTATTCATTGATACTATCTATTGGTCTATTTGTTTAGCTTTTTTTGGCATAAACAGATATTTTTTTAATTTTTTTCTAATAAATTATTTATCAAGAAATAGATACAGATAAAAAAAAAGTTAGCAGTTCTCATGAGAAAATCAAATATAGATAAAATATAAATACAAATCAGATAAATTTATACATACCGTTTTGATATAGATACGAATACAAAATAAAAAACAGATAAACAAGCAGACCCTGTAAAGTGGTAAGGTGGCATCCATCAGTAAAGTATAAAATAAATAAATAAATAAATAATTATAAAAAGGAAAAGATTCCATCTACCGACTGGGTACACTGGGTACCGCTTTGTCTCGTAAAAGGGTGCACACGTTGTAAAGGCTTTCCGTTCATTCAACGTCAGAGGTGTAATTTTGACCGATGATTCATTGTACAAAATGGTAAATTGTTAATTTCATAGCCAATCAGATTATGTTAAAGATAATGTTTTCCCTGCCCCCCAACTTATTCTCGATTTTCCTCGAAACCGTTAGATTCTATGCTCAAATGTAGACACCTACCCCATGGATTTGCTAGTTCCTTGCGAGATACCGACGGAAACGGCATTGAAATGGGATTAGCATTATCCGATTCTTTCACCAACTTAAATTACTGTATTTCTAGAAGTCATACAGATGTATCTTCGGTTTACAAACTGTTCTAGTACGATTTTATTTTTACTTAAATTTAATTTAAACTTAGTTAAATCGAGCTTAAACTCAAGTTACTAAAATAAAAAGTTTAAACTTTATAATAATGTTTAACGCGATAAATTTTCAAACCTAATTAAACTCAAAAAGTTGGGTAACAATATTAAGTGAGGAAAATTTTATGATTTCGTTATTAATTTTGACGGGATCGATCCTATCATTATCTAATGACTCATACCATACCCAATCAAGATCGAATTATTAAATTAGTTAATATTTCATTTACTATATTTATTTTAATGGTTAGATTAATAGTGGGACAAGACCCTAAACAAGATCATATAGACTTTCATTAATTGAGTATGGATCAAGTTTAGATTTAATATTATTTTATTCATAATAAAAAATTTATTTTAATAAATAGAATCTAAACAAATTTAATCCAATCAAACTCCAATTTTATAATGCCACTTTAATTTAGGTTTGGATTTAAAATTTTTAACTTGATCAAACTAAACCAATATTATCTTGACTTGACTTAATTACAGCATTAATTACAATATAATAAATATAAACAATTGATGAATTAAATATTAATTTTCTATATAGTCTTACTTATCATTAAATATAGCATACTACCAATGATTTTTTTTTCAAAAGGAGTGGCTAAACAGGATCTCGTCAAAGTAATTTTAGCTAGGATTTAAAAAGGACAAAAAAAAATACTTGTAACCGCATCTAATACATCACCGCAGATGCCAACACGTGTTATTAACTGTTGTGTGGCAATAAGCCATTGGTACTTGGAAAGTGTGTGATGGTGACTTACGTTGTGTGGAGCACCAGATGTAGACACAGAAAAATTTACCCCACAATCTTCCTATAAATACGATCACCACTTCTCCTTCATTCCATCAACTCAACACAAAACAAAAGCAAAGCAATTCACTCTTAAAAACACTTTCAATTTCCACATATACCAAACATCTTTTCAAGTTCTCAAAAACCAAGTTAGTTTAATCACATATACTCCTTTACTAATTTTCTCTCTGTTTCAAGAACACAAACCAAAACCATGGCCCCTCATATTAATTTTTCTGCAACCAAGCTCAGTGGTGCTGATCTTACCAAGCCTGCTGGCGTCAACCCGCGGCCTACCAGAGCCTACGTGACGTTTTTGGCTGGAAACGGTGATTACGTGAAGGGTGTGGTTGGGCTTGCTAAAGGGCTGAGGAAGGCCAAGAGCAAGTACCCTCTTGTGGTGGCTATATTGCCTGATGTGCCTGAGGAGCACCGCAAGATTCTGGTGGATCAAGGTTGCATAGTCAGAGAAATTGAACCTGTGTACCCACCGGAGAATCAGACCCAGTTTGCCATGGCTTACTATGTCATCAACTACTCCAAGCTTCGAATTTGGGAGGTATGTATGTGCTATAATGAACTTCAATTGAACATAACAGGGAAAAGCTTTTCTAAGTTTAAACATGTTTGCCTTTTAGTCCTAAACAAAAGCGCAACGTTGTCTTGATTCTTGCAGTTTGTGGAGTACAGCAAGATGATATATTTGGATGGAGACATCCAAGTGTTTGACAACATAGACCATCTCTTCGATCTCCCAGATGGCTACTTCTATGCAGTCATGGACTGCTTTTGTGAGAAAACATGGAGCCACACCCAACAACACAAAATTGGCTACTGCCAACAATGTCCTGATAAAGTCAAGTGGCCAGCTGAGTTGGGTCCTAAGCCTGCCCACTACTTCAACGCCGGAATGTTCGTATATGAGCCGAGCGTGACCACTTACCACGACCTGTTAACCACTCTCAAGATCACCCCCACAACACCTTTCGCGGAACAGGACTTCTTGAACATGTACTTCAAGGACATTTACCAGCCAATTCCTCCGATCTACAACCTCGTACTTGCTATGTTGTGGCGTCATCCTGAGAACATCGAGCTTGACAAGGTTAAGGTGGTCCACTACTGTGCTGCTGGGTCCAAGCCATGGCGATACACTGGAAAAGAAGAAAATATGGACAGGGACGACATCAAGATGCTTGTGAAGAAATGGTGGGATATTTACGATGATGAGGATTTGGATTATAAGAACTCTGCTCATGTGAAATTGCAGCAATTACTTGCGGCGTTGTCAGAGGCCGGAGCTGTCCGTTATGTAACCGCCCCTTCTGCCGCTTAATCTGATAAAGTTTTAAGTATTTCTTTTATGTGGAAAGTGTGTAGATTTTCTATGATTATTTTCTTCCTTCAAATGTAAGGTTTTTGTTGATTTGAAAGGAGAATATATCTTTTTTTTATTGTAAAGCTATGCTGTAATCCTAGTTGTAAAACAGAAAACTTATTATGACGAAATTAAATTTTGTTTAAATTTTACTTTTGAGTTTCGAATTTATTCCTAAATTCTCACGTATATGATCATTTAATGGATAATTGGAGAGTAATTTTTTTAAGCTAAGCATAAAACTTGTTTTATAAAAATCTAAGATATGATTATTTATCTTTTAAAATGTTTATGGGACGGAGAAATAGATTTCGAGTTCACAGTGCTGGAATCCTAGGAAAATGAAGGGCAGTAGAATACAAAGAAAGCCAAAGTGTTTGGAGAGGGTAGAAAATAACATAAATGAGGAGAAGTGTTTCCTTCTCTAGGCGGCTGCTTTTTCTTTCCAAAATCGGGATGAAAGCAACAAAAAGTAGATATGGGTTATATGATTCAGTTCCGGTAGTTTTAGAACCGGAACCGATTGCCTATTCATTTCAGAATCAGGGTGGAACAGTGGACTCCATAGTCAAGAACTGTGATCAACCATATATGCATATGTCCAAGCCAAGCGAGAACTTTTCAGTTTCATATAATTTTGTGCGCAAAATTATATTGAAGTATGAAAGCAGGTATGTATAACAAAAGTAGAGCATCTGAGCATGTCACAAATTAAGAAGATATCAAACCTTGGCAATTGAGCTTGGGAAGGAAGAAGACAGGTGATACATATATGCATTTGTCTTCCCTTCTTTCGTCATCTTCTTCTTAACAAATAAACACGACCACTTAAGTGAATATCAAAAGAACAATTGAACCAAACATTAGCATAACATGACTGATAAATTCACAAAGCAAAGCTGCTAACAAAAGCAAATATGGTTAGTTAATAATTTTTACAGTAGCTTCGTGCCATTATTTTTTTTTTCCCCTCTTCCTCCTTTCAAATGTTAAAAAAAATTAAAATGATAGAAAAAAGAATGGGTAGTTCCTGTTTTAGAACCAAACCAACACCAGCACATCCGGTTCCGATCCTGGTTGTCCATATCTTAGAACCAGAAATGCCGGTTCCAATTCCTATTTGGCCTGGTTCCAAACCAGTGCCCATGTCTAACGGAAAGCAGCCGAAACAAGTTAATAGAGATGAAAATTATCAAAATGAGCTAAATTAAAAATTAATATTAAATATAAGGGAAAAATTTCTTAATCACTCTCTTTATTTTTTTTTTATTTCTTTTTATTTTGTTTATAAGTTACCGAACATAAAATAAAAATTTCACATTTTTATTTATACTCATTTCTATTTTCATTCTTTTTTTTTTTTCCTACCTCATTATATGGCTTTTTCAAAAATTGCCACACACAACGCTCATGAGCAAATACAAAATTGTGAGATTACTAGTGGGATTTTTTTATCATATAGGCATTATACCAATTATAATAAGGCCACAAGTCAACTATACAAGGCTCTCGCACATAGTTGTTGCAAGTGCCAATAAGAGATTAAAATGGGAATTTATTATACTTTTTTAGGATTGATCACATATTTAAAAAAATTACATAAAAATAATGTAATAAAAATATCAATATAAGGGAATTTTCTCCTTTATAACTTACTCTAATAATGTAATAAAAATATAAATCAAGACATTGTTGGCTAGTAGCCAATTTTATGCCATGGGTTGTGGCTTCATGTTTTCCCATAGAAGCAGTCCATGACTGCATAGAAGTAGCCATCTGGGAGATCAAAGAGATGGTCTATGTTGTCAAACACTTGGATGTCTCCATCCAAATATATCATCTTGCTGTACTCAACAAACTACAAAAATCAAGACAATGTTGCACTTTTGTTAAGGAAAATAAAGATAAATCATGTTTAAACTTATAAAGGCTTTTCCCTATTATGTTCAATTAAAGTTCATTATAGCACATACATACCTCCTAAATTCGAAGCTTGGAGTAGTTGATGACATAGTAAGCCATGGAAAATTGGGTCTAATTCTCCGATGGGTAAACAAGTTCAATTTCTTTACTATGCAACCTTGATCCACCGGAATCTTGCGGTGCTCCTTAGGCTCATCAGGCAATATAGCCACCACAAGAGGGTACTTACTCTTGGCCTTCCTCAGCCTTTTAGCAAGCCCAAAAACGTCATGTAGGCTCTGGTAGGCCACGGGTTGACATCAGTAGGCTTGGTAAGAATAGCACCACTGAGCTTGGTTGCAAAAAATTAATATAAGAAGCCAGGGATAGATGCAAGATTATACAACTTGAGAACCGGACATTAATTAAGTTAATCTAAAATTATTTATTATATTTATTCGCTATTACAATTATATTTTATATATTTATGAGAATTTCATAATGATTTCAATGTGATATTTTTTAAAAATTCATGAAAAAAATCATTTAAACAATAATCAAGAGTCTTTAGTATTTCATAAAAGATGTATATATGTCACTTGAAAAATTATTATTAATAAAAAATGTAGAGTTAATATTTATATAAATTTTACTTTTAATAAAAATAAATCATAAAATATATTAAATATGATATTTATTTAATACTTTATGTTCACTTTCTTAGCATTACATGTAGAGAAACATAATGTTACTAAATCAAATTATATAATTTATGTGCAATATGATTGCTTTTAGCACAAATAGATCATAAAGTATATGTAGATAGGATATTATGTAATAATTCATGTATATTTAAATAACATTAATTGAAGATAGAAAAGTTACTAAATCGAATTATATGATTAGTATGCAATAAGATGCAATCATAATATGGATAATAATAATTATTATCCTGTAGTATACTTTGAATATAAAATAGTTTTTAACAATAATTTATTTGGTTTGATAATTTTATGATAAAATAATTTAATATTATTAGTTATTGTAAAAGAAAAGGTTAAAAAGAAACAATATATACACATATATATATATAGAGAGAGAGAGAAGTAACTAGCATAATAAATACATATTAAAAGAAATAAAAAATGTACTCTCATGGGATTTGAACCCATAACCTCATAGATGCGGGAAAAAATACTTAACCACTAGACTAAACTTATTTTTATATCATTGTTTTCCCTTTATAATGTACATATAATAAATAATTTTTTTATAAAAAATATTTAAATTAATTTTTTTTTAGTCTAGAGTGGCTTGGTTTTTCAAAACTTGAAAAGACGATTGGCATATTGCAAACCGAAAGTGTGCTTTCAACCTTTTGTTTTGATTTGATGGAATGAAGGTCAAGTGTTTTAATTATTTTAGATCGAAAGAAAAAGATAGGGATATCAAGCACTGTTAATGACATACTTTCTAAGGATTTTCTATGTCACTGACGACGGAACCATACAAATCCCCTTTTCTAAATACTATTGGCTTGTTGCTAGATAACGGTTGAATGCCATTGTTGGCATCTATCGTCATATATGAAGATGTGGTTACAAGTATTTTCCCCTATTAAATCCTAGATAAAATTACATTAATAAGAGATATACAAGTTTTGTGGGACGAAATAAATTAAAAGGGTAAATTATGCTAAAAAGAAGTAATATTTAGGGGTAAGTTTATTCAAGGTATCAACTTTTTAAGTGATTAAAAATAAGAATCAATGCTTTGTAAAGTAATCAAATGAGGTATCAACATTATTTAAAATTCATCTAATATATCAATGTTTGGATTAATTTTCAATTAAATTTTGTTAATAGTCAAATATTCTTATCTTATTTGACTCATCTTACATAATATTGATATTTTTTTTTAACCAATTGAAATGTTGATATCTTAAATAAATTAATCTCCAAACATTGATTTCGTTTTTGATCACATGAGATATTGATATCTTAAATAAACTTATCATGAAATGCTAATACCTTTTTTTGTAATTTACCCCAATACATGTTAATAACTTATTTATACAGGTTATTGGTCTATGCCTCATTTTAGTTTGCACAGAGATTTGTTTTAAGGCTTTAAAGTGGGCCTAATTAAATAGCCATCCCATTTTACATTATTTAATTTGGTCCAGAATTATATATAATTAGAACTTATATATAATATTAAGCCCAAGAAAAGTTTATTTGATACTATAGTACTATTTAATTTTATTCTTTTATTTTTTTTTTTGAAAATTGTAATTTTTGGGCTTAATGTAATATTTATTTTTATCATATATTAAAGCCTAAATATTGGCATAAATGGGGTGTCTACACTCAGTTTCTATTGTAGCTTAGCTTTCATCAATTATCTTATGGCTATTCTTTATTTACTAGAGGGGATCATTCTAATTTCCTCGTTGCTTTTGTCTGCGTAGATGACGTCTTGCTGACAAGGACTTCATTGGATGCTATTAATGATCTTAAACAACTCATTCTAAGTTTATCATTAAGGACATGGTGAAGCTTATTTTTTCTTGGGTTTAACTCTACTCAACTTCTACTAGTCTTTTATTACATAAGAGAGAGTATATACTTGACTTGCTTATTGATATTGGTCTCACTACTTGCAAACTAGTTTCTACTCCTTTTGCTTCTAGTTGCAAGCTTAGTGCTCATGTTGGTGTTCTAATTGATGATCCCAGCTTTTATCAACGTGTAGCTGGACATTTGTTCTATTTGAGTCTCACCCAACCAGACATTGCTTTTTCAATTCATCGGTTGAGCCAGCTCTTAGCAACACCTTTGTCCACTCATCTTGTAGTTTTTTTTTGTCTTGTGCTACTTAAAGGGGACCATTTCACTTTATCTTCATTTTCCTATTACTAATTCATTGAAATTACAAGTGCACTCTAATGCAAATTGGCTTCTTGCCCTTTGGATTGTGAATTCCGTCTCGGGGTTTTGTATTTTACTTGGTGGTGCACTTGTTTCTTGGAAGTCCAAGAAGCAACCCACTATTGCTACTTCTTCCGCAGAGACAAGTATCATAGCAAACTTGTTGATGTTTCTTTCCCTATTCCTCTTTGTTGTGACAACAAGTCTACCATTTTGATAGCTCCAAACCTTTGTCAACATGACCATACCAAGCATATTGACATTGACGTTCACTTTGTTCATGATTATGTTTCTAAAGATGTTGTCTCCTTGGCTTGGTCCTTCTAATCTGCAGCTTGCTAATCTCTTGACTAAGCTCATTTTCTGCTGCTATGATGTCTTCTTTCTTATGCAAGTGGGTCTTACATTGACTACATTTGGGAAGGGAGGGGGAAGATGTTGAGATATGTTGAGTTTTATTTATTCTTGGTATTCTTGTATTTTATAGTTAATAGGAAGTATAGTAGTTAAGATAGACCTTGTTGTATAGGATGGATTAGTTTATATATAAATAGTCTTTGAACAGTACCTCATAACTAACTTCTCATAACGAATTTCTTTTTCCATCTTCTCTGTCTTCTTCTTCATCTACCTCTAGCTGAAGTTCCATCATATTAAATGTAAGAGGAAATTTCATAATAATTATTTTTATTTAATTGATATTCATATAAATAAATTTATGATGAATTGATAAACATATAAATATCTCGCTTTCCTCCTATCCAATTTTGAGAACTTTGAATTGAAATAGTTTTTCCCAGCACATTTAAAGTAGTGTCGGCATGTTACAGATACCTGGGCATATTTCATTGATCTAGACCCTTCCATTAAAATAACCTCTACTAAATATATGTTTTAATTGCAGTTGCAATAGGTGGGCAATATAAACTTCACTCCACATACTAAAATAGGGCCCAACGTTGCGTGTTGATGGGTTTAAGCACACCATGCAAGACTTATTCTTCAATACACATTTTATTTTCCAATTTGGGCTCGTGAAAGTGAAAGGAACCCAAATTTTAAATTTCTCAACCGCTTGCTTTACATGGAAGCACTTGAGAGGGGACATGTTGCAAAGATTAGGAGAGGAAAGTCTTCATCATATGTGGCTGAAATTGAGGACAAAAGAGGGAATAGAATATCCTATCCTGTTCCTTAAATTTTGTGAAATCTTGACTACTATTGTACATCCACGATTTCTGGGAATGAGCAAAGTCGGGAAAGTGCCTAGTAGAATATTGTAAAGAATGTAAAAAGTGAGGTAAAGTCACTGTTTTTCTTTTAAATATTCCTCATCCCTTTACATATTATCAGGTATATTCAAAGGTAGCATGATATAATATATAATAATATATGCTTGAAAAGCAATCTTCTAAAAAGCTAGAAATGCTAGATATTTACATATGTGCTTCTATATTTGGGTGTATATAGATATCTAAATTCACAAATATGGTTTTAATATTTTATAATTTTTGAAAGTATGCTCATACTTTTAAACTATGGTCAAAACTCTAAAACTCAAATTAAAATACTTAAAAGATATTAACACATCACATAAATTGACTTAGTAGGTAATAGTTTTATAAAAATCATGTATTATTATTACTATTTGTCTAAAAAATATCTATACTTATCTGTTACTCATTTGAATACATAGCATATTAATATTATTGAATATTCTCTCCGATGTAAGAATTAAGGATTTTATCCATACTAGACCAAGAATTTTAAGCATGTATATTGAAAAAATCTTAAACATGACATAGGCATAGTTTGATTCCAAACCGGAATCGTTACCGGCTGTTCTAAAATCAAAACTGGACCGGTTGACCAGTTCTAGAATCAGCTAAGGAACCACTGATTTTTTGATTCGTAGGTGTTTCTATAGCCTAAAACCGAGTGGAACCTATGGTTCCAACCAGTTTCATTGCAAAAAAAAAAAAAAAAAAGAGAGAAGAAAATAAATAGATAAAAATTTAAAAATTATAGTTCATATATAATTATTAATATTTATACTATTTCATATAAATATTAAAATTTATTACCTATTTACAATATTTATTATTTTATTATCAATAATACAAATAAACATACCTCAAAATTATATATAATTTACTTTATATAAAATTCTCCTTAAAGCAAAATTCATTCATTAATAACGTGAGACTATCTTTTGTATTGTGACTTTTTTGTTATCCTTTAAAGTATTTTTGCAATATCATATGACTAACCATAATTGATATTAGTTTTGTTAATATAAATAAATACGCATTCTAAACAAATTTTTTTTAATTTTGGCTAAATAATTTAATACTTTCAGATCCAATAATTAATTATTTTGAGTTTAAATTTTATTTAATTAAAATGTAAAATTCATTTTTTTACTTCAAAAAAAAAAAAACAATTCTGTTGTTCCAAAATTGAAACTGGAAGCTGACGATTCCATAGAACTGAAACAAAAACCATCAGAACCAGACCGGATCCGTGGGAGAGAGTTTCAGTTTCAATTTCTCATTTTCAAATTCTGAAATCGAAAGTTCCGATTCGGATTAGGAACCGTGCCGATCTCTCCTTGAACATAGTAATTATTATTCATACATGATAATTGACAGCCAAGAATTAACCAAAAAAAAAGCATTTGGTACACAATCAAAATGAGAGAGCCACATTAAAAAGATAGAGCTTAGAAAGAATATTCTATAATATTCTTACGGGAAAGTGAGTATATAATTATATAGTAAGATTGGTGGGTTAAGTTTGAAAAAATGAAGCATCGTCTAAATAGATTCTTGAATGTTCAAACCTTACCGAAAACTATAAAACTAATCAACTGGTGCAGTGAAATTGAACAATCCTTTTCAGTCATTTTCTTAAATGTGAACTTTTAAGATCCAATCACGGGATTATATCATCACCGATATAATAATTAAATTGATTATAGAAAAAGAGTAAATTCCATGAATCTCCCTTGAAAACTTTAGAATTTGCATGACTCCCAAGTTTTTCATAAGTTGGCCTTTACGATCCCTCAAAACAAGTAAATTACATGGATTTTTCTTGAAAGCTTTGAAAATTGTACGGGCCTCCATTTTTTTCAAAAGCCAACACTTGCACCCCCTAAAAATGGATATGATGATGATATGTAAATTTTATTTAATTAGTGTTAACATGTCATTACGTATAATATGTTTAATTAATAAATATTTAAATATTAAAGAATGAAAATTTTAAATTCCTTTTTCTCCTTCGAACTTGGCATTTAAAGTACAACTCTAATGAAAAACCTTTTTTAGTAAAAAAAACAGTGCTACGAGATGTGTATTAACATAACAAAAAACTTTTCTAATACATTTGTTTCATTTTAAAATCCAATATCTGAAGAAAAATGAAACAATTAACTCTTTTTTTCTTTTTCCAAAAAAAATAATTTTGTAAAAATTGTAATAAAAAATTTAAAATATTTTTTAAGATACTTTTATTAAAATATTATATATGTAAAGATACATAGTACCAACTAAGCAAAATTTACATATTATCATCAAATCATATTTTAAGAGTGTAAGTGTTGACTTTTGAAAAAAGAGAGAGTTTATAATTTTTAAAGTTTTTAAGGGGGATCCGTGCAATTACTTGTTTTTAGAGAATGCAAGTGCTGAGTTTTGAAAAAACTAAAGATCTATATAATTTTTAAAGTTTTCAAAGAAGTTCCACACAATTTACCTTAAAAAAAAAAAAAGGTTTGTATAGAAATTTTAAGGATTTTGGTCATAGTTAGAATAGACTCAAAATGTTCAATGATGTGATAGGACTAGTCATTGTAATAGCCATGAGACTATAAATTTTCCTATCTTGAATATGGATTTTTCTATTTTTATATCAATCAGACAAGTATAACGCACGTCTACTACCTTTATAAAATAAAATTATATTAATATAAGTAATATACTTTTAATTTTTCAAATACTATCGCAAAATCACATCTCTTAAGTCGCATGAATTATGTGTATTTTAAAATTTTTACAATATCACAAACTCGCAAAACATGTTATGATGATATTTATATAATCGGTATCGGTATATAGTTAATAATAATATTTTAATACACAGTAGAGATACTAAATGATTTCTGAAATAAATATCAATACAATTATATGTCAAATCAATATTGATTACATGTATTATCTATTTTACCAACAGATTAATATATGTATGGCTTTAGCCAACAACTGCTTAAGTCCATGGGTTATCCGTAACCGTCAGTAACCCTAGCAATAAGTCTATAACTACTCCTGTATATATATAATTGTAGCTTGAAAAGTTTTTAGAGTGGGGTATGCGTTGGACCAACTAACATAACTAGAAAGTTGGAAGAAACCTAAAGAAGAGCACCATCCGATTATGCCACGTGGCATATCACCGTCCTTCAAACTAGATTTTGACACGTTGATGTAAAACGTTAACATTAACTAACGAACACGCAATGGATCTTTGTGTGTGGCCCCATGAACAGCGCATGAGGAAATCAAAATTTACGTCTCGAAAATCGAAATGTCTTCACGTGGCAAGAGCATGAACATGGGACATTTGTCTTTTCACATTACCTAACTTGTGTTCAGTGTATTAAAATTGGGAGATGCAGCAGGAATGGGAATGCAGCAGCTTCGAAAGTGTTTCTTTTCGTGCTTCACTGGACTTGGGAGTGGTCTGTCTAAAAATTAACAAAAGCTGCGGGGCAAATATACATCAAACTAGAAAGAAAAGAGGCACAAATATAGAGGAGCTTCTAATGTAGTCCAGTCAACCTTTTAATTATTAAAATAAATATAATAATTAAAAAAAATTAAATATTTTAGTAATTTGATCATGATTATATATTGTGTAAATCGTTGGATAGCAACGTTTTCCTAAGTTTTAAATCATTTTTTATGTTTATACAATTTTAGCATTGCATTTGATTTACAAAAATGAAATTTTTATTCTATTTTTATTACAATGAAATTGATTATTCTCTAGTTTAATTTACAAAAAATTCTACTGTAAAATATATTTATTCCACAATTATATGGAATAAACAATAAATCCTTATTCATTCCTTTCAAATAAGGAATTGCTATTTCTTGTGAAAAATATCCTTTTTTTTTCCAAAAATACTCATAACGAAAATAAAAGATCGCTATTCATTTGCAATGTTATTTTACTACAGTAAATCAAACCTAACCTAAATATATATAATCTCTAAACTATTATTAAAACCATAAAAACCTAACTACCCATTCACTTCATTATGATGGAATAAGGCTATAATGAATTACTATTTCACAAGAATGAAATAAAACTTTAATAAAGTATGAATGTGTATTATATGCTATTCAACTTATTGTAATTAAATTATCATTGCCTTGTTCACTTGTATGTATTTGAATAAATAAATGAATAATGAATAAGAAATCGAATGGCCAAAATATAACCCTGTATTAATTAAATTACAATAAAGCATAAAAAAACATTCATATGCCAAGGATAAATAACACTATCTCCATAAAAAGGAAAAACCTTTTTCACAAAATCTAAACTTTAGCCTCAAATCAAAATTATATTCATTTCTCCACAAATAAATCTTTTTCCTAAAAAAAAAAAATACATTTCCCTAAATTTTTTAGTGTCATTGATTATATTAGTAGGGGTCTTTTATGAATAAAAGAATGAAATCTTTACTAAATTACAATTTAGAAGTAAAACTAATTAAAGGCTATTTAGTGTTTTTGGTAATAGCAATTCATTACTGAATAGCTATTATGTAGCTTAAAATGTAAGTGAATGCCTTAATAGCAATTAGTGAGGATTCGTAGGGAATAAGATTATAATTAAATAACAATTACGATTAAGTGAATAGGTTGTAAGAATATATTAGCTTATCTGAGTATTTTTAAGTGGGTTTAAGCAAAAATAAGTGGGATAAAGCACTAACCCTTTTAGGTTTATCTTATTTTCATCAAGGACACCAATAAAAGGAGTTTTGAGTAAACAAGTTGAGTTGTCGTTTCAGGATTTAAGAAGGAAAAGGTAAGAAATTCCTCCCTAACCATAGTTTGAAGCTGAAACTAAGTAGAGGGTTCACTTAGGAGTTATTTTCAAATGTCGAACGTTTAGGAAATTGGCAGTCAATTTCCTAGGAAGAAGAAGAGGATATCAAGTTTATGTAAGCTCCTAAATTTGGTTAAAATGATGTTTGATAAAAGCTAGAGTTATAATTTATGAGTAATAAGGTTTAAAGCGGAGAAATTTTGTTTGAGAGTTAAGGAAGTGGTAATGGAGCTTGGGTATTGGTTAGATCTAGTTTTTTATAATACTTCAAGTGTGTATTATGATGTGTTTTAATGATACACTAATGTAATGAGGTGAATGTGTTTGGAAAAAAAAAAATATGGAATGACGTAGGTTGAAAAATTGGTATTCTAGCCTAGGGAAGGTGATGATATTGCAAGCAGAGTTCAAATTTGATAGTTTGATACGTGCTTAATTGAAATTTAATGATTTCTTGGTGTTCGAGAGCAATCTCTAATAGCTATAAGTGCTTGATAGTGAAATCAAACACCTTAATGTGATGATGAGTGGAAATGGTAATTTTGTGATGATATATTCAATGTGTTGGCTTTGGATTATCTAAAATGAGGTTTTAGTGCAAGTTTATATGGGTTTTAATGAAATTAGAATGTAAAATGAGGAATGGGATTGACTAGAATCAAGTAACACAATGTGATCATTAACTTGGTATATTATTTACAATTTGAGATCATACCTCGTAAAATAATTACGTGGGCTGATTTAAAATGATTATATGTCATTTATAAGATTATATGTAGTGAATCAATAATTGAAATAGTCTCTACTGATGGATTTTTTTTTATTGGTAATGTGGAGGGTACTAACCAACAAATGTAGAAGCTTAGTTAACTTCAATAGTTTCTAGATGAATGGAGTTTAATGAGGAGAGCATAGAGTTAATCAATATTCATGGTGACTTGGAGATGATAAAATGGGTATTGGATACCTTGGTAAAAGTTAACTAAGATGCATGGTTAAAAGTCCTTTCATCAGAACTTAAATTGGAAAGTTGTTTAGATGGGAATTTTCATAATTTACGGTTACTAAAGTATTCATCAAACCTAAACCATGTTGAAGTATTTATTTTGAGTATATAGCACATGATATCACGTATGTTTTACTTATACAACCACACGATAGGAATGATGTTTACAATGTTTATGATAGTTAAAAATTAAGAAAGTGTGTGAGATTTATAAAATTTCTTTAAGTTTGAGCATACATTTAAATGATACTATTTATCAAGAAGTTTAATGATGGTTCTACTTTATTGAGCATGCAATAATTGCTTATTGGTTGCTATTTAGTGACTTGATACAACAAGTAACACCCTTAAATTGGTTCACAAACATGATATTGCAATACTAGGATGATATGGTCCCCCCATGGAAGGTGCAGTTGGGCTTGCTGGGTAGTCAATAAAATTGATCCATGGCAAGTATCATCTATCATTAGCTTAAGTTGGGGCAAAGTTATAAGGGGTTACTCAAGGGTATAGGACCTTAGATAAAATGTTATAAATGGATTGTACTTTTCGACGGTTATATATATGGTGAACTTCATATGAGACTCCAACTTTTCTTTTTCTATCTAATATAAGCACCAGAGGTTTCATCACTTCCTAATACATGATTCAAACACCTGTCTTTCCCCGTATGGTACTTCTATCTGTATGTTTTTTGTTGTTGGAAATACATTACTTATTTGAATTTAAATTAAAATAACTTAATCGGTTGTATGATGCATTAGAATAGAACATGTAATGTGTAAGTATGTGTCTGATTATTGTGTACTGGACTCATCTTGCTTACTATTTGTATTACAGGTGATAAATGACTTGTTTGTAGATGTGTGCTATAATTTTCTTGGCTTTAAGTTTAATAACCAAGAATTGCACTTTGATAGGGGGTAAAGAGAGTTTTCTCTAGAGGCATGCACTTTATTGTCTTTCGGATTGATTTTGATGTCATATGATGTTGTTTTATCGATTGGGTACTAAATTTGTTTATATGAGTTTGGTTATTTGTAAACCTTAACTAATACCTAAGATTTTAACTCTTAAATTTAGGATGACCCTATAGGTCTACGAATAGTGGTTTTCTTAAGTGGGCCTTAGCCTAATGTTAGAGGGTTGTGGTTATGTTTTATAAGTAAAAGGTTATTTTGGAAATCTTATTTTATACAAGTGAAATCACAAGTTTTGTATAATCTTTTATATTTAATTTATAGGAAAAAAAATTACTAAAATTATCATAGAAATTTAATCATAATTTCTTAAATATAAAATGATTTAAAAACTCACTTAGAGTTAATAGAAACCTTACGTGGATCATTTTAGAGTACATGTGGTGAAATCGGTTCGTCATAATGCTTAGGCCACGACAATAGACCTTTTCATTACAAGAAAGTTCCACTCATTAATAATATGGGATAGAAGTTTAGAGAAACCAAATGAAAATAAAAAGACAAAAGTTAGTTCCATATTATTAAAAAGTGGAACTTCCTTTTAGTATAAGTCTATATATATACATATATATATAGAAATATATATCTAAAGATACATTAAAGCACATTTAATTGTTGTGTTATTATTAATAGCACATTAAATTATGCGAATGAGAAGATTTTTTTCTCTTCCACTTGACAATGGTTTAAATTTGCATTATGTATCTTGACATTACACTTTAGTTTTCCATTTCTTCAAAATTTTTTAGTTTATTTGAAAAAATTGTATTATAGGTTAGTACATGAATTAGAAACACTAACTCCATAAACTAGCCTCGGTAAAGTTATCTTTTGTAGAAAGTCATTTTAGTAATTGGTCTTTTAGCCCAATTTAATGCTAGGGAGAGAAAAAGAAAAATTTTGTAAACCCTTACTAGAACTTATGTGGCTTTAGAAATGATTGGGACTCGCTATGCTTCTATGTTAAAGGGAGTAGGATTGAGTAACTCTCTTCTATTAGGTGATTCTTATATCTATTTTTTTTTCAAAACGTAAAAGCTTATTTAAATGATGAGGGTAAAAGTTGGATTTCCTAGATCAGTTTCAAATTCTAGCAATGTTAACTAAGATACATGCTATGATGGGTTTAGTATGACAATAGTGCCCTTAGTGAATGAAGTCACTTGGTGAAATATGTTCATATCAATGGAGAATACTTGCTTTCTTTTTGTATAATGCATCATTTGTTATTTTTTTTTTCCTAACATTGAGTTTTCATTCTAATTTCTATTCAATTTTTATCAGCTTGTTTGATTGAGGGCAATCAAAGCTTATGTGTGGGGAAGTCTGATAAGGGCTAATTACTCCACTTAATTAAGGTGATATTATGGTTATTTGTGCATTCATTTCTTTTTAAAATAAAGGATATGGTACTTAAAATATAAGTCTTCATTTTAGGTATAAAAAGGCAAAACATCAACAATTGGATCAAATTTGGAAAAAACTTGAAGTAGTGATTGTCTCAGGTGCATGTCAAATAAGCTATCACAGGCATAATCAAGAAGAAATAGTGATATAGTGGAGATCATGGGCTGTAATACGACGATAACCAACAGGGGACCTAATTGTAGCAGTAGTGCGAAGGTCTGATCATGGGCATTATCGTGCTTGGATTTTTCATCCCAAGTTTATTGTTTATTTTCACGCTAGTTCAGATTTAAAAGAGCATTTTGAAAGGGAACAAAGACGAATTGAGACAAAGCTTCATCATTCTGCCATACCCGGTGATGCAAGTATATAAATACTCACTTGAAACATTACAAAGCATCATGAATCATATTGTTCACTTTAGAATCTTGAACGTATGTAATCCTGGTGACAAGAGAGTGTCTTTATGAGTGAAACTACTGTGTTCAAGTGTTGTATTATGTGATTTTCCCGAAGAACTCAAGAGGGAAGACAGGAAATCGTTGTTCATATTTGTTGTAAAGACTTCTACAGTTGAATTTAAAAAGGGGGTTTCCTTCTATTACTTCTTCTATGTTTATTTCATTGTTATTCTACATATTGTCTGTATGGATTGTTATTTCACCATGTTTGAGCAGTAATTTAGGGTTTTCAACATCATATAGCATGTACATGCACTTGAACTTGTTAACTCCTAATAATTTTTAGTTTTAGTGAATTAAATTAATGAATCTAAGGTTAATGTTGTGCACGATACTAACTTAAGACAATTTTCAATAGAATTTGACAAGAGACGATTCTATCGAATAAATCTAATTCACTAGAACAATTTAATCCTAATAATAGAGATGTTATTAGGAAAGTTGTTGCATCTCAAGGAAGCATATACAATATTATGATACAAATGCTATCTTAATTGGTTGTTAAAATAAAAGAGATTCTGATAGGCACAATTAAGATTAAGAGTAAGTAATTCTGAGAATAATGCTTACAACTTAATAATTTCCTAAAGATAATGATTATTAGGATAAAATCTACTAATGACTCATGCAATGTGATGAAGCAAGTCTGCTCATTAATTATGATTTTATGAGTTATTTAGGGGTAATTTACTAACTAAGCTACACTGATCTACAAAAGAGTTACAACCAACACAATTACTTCAAAATAATTTTCAAATTCACAGTTAATGGGTGGACTTGCTTCGTTGCATTGGATGAGTCATTAGGAGATTTTATCCTAATAATCATAATCTGCAGGAAATTATTAAGTTATGAGCATTATTCTTAGAATTACTTACTCCTAATCTTAACTGTGTCTATTATAATCTCTTCTAATTTAACATCCAATTAAGATAGCATTAGTATCATAACATTGTATTTGATTCCTTGATATGCAGCAACTTTCCTAATAGCATCTCTATTATCGGAAGTAAATTGTTATAGTGATTTAGATATATTTGATAGAATTGATTTTCGACAAATTCTATTGAAATCTGTCTTAAGTTAGTATCGTGCACTACACCCACCTTAGATTCATTAATTCAATTCATTAAAAACTAACAATTATTAGGACTTAACAAGTTCAAGTGCATGTACATGCTAATATGATGTTGCAAGCCTTAAATTACTACTCACACACGGTGAAACAACAGTCAATGCATACAATATGCAAAAATAATAATGAAATAAACATAAAAGAAGTAATAGAAGGAAACTCCTGTTTTAAATTCAACTGTATAAGTATTTATGACAAATACGAACAATGATTTCCCATCTTCTCTCTCAAGTTCTTCTAGGAAAATCACAAAGTACAACACTTGAATATAGTAGATTCACTTAGAAAGACACTATTGACATCGGGATTACACACGTTTCAGATTACAAAGTGAATAATATGATCCATGATGCTTTGCAATGTTTCGGGTGAGTATTTATATACTTGCATCACTTGATATGGCAGAATGGCAAAGCTTTGTCTCAATTCGTCTTTGTCCCCTTTCAAAATATCCTTTTAAATCTGAACTGGCATAAAATAAACAAGAAGTAGCTTCCATCATGACCGTATCATAGGCCGTTATCTCATTAGGACTCAACTATCTAAGGTAGATCACGGCTGTGATATCCTCGGATAAAAAATCCAAGCACGATAATGCCCATGATCAAACCTTCATACTACTGCTACAATTTGGTCCTTCGTGAAAAATCCAAGCGTAATAATGCCCATGATCAAACCTTCATACCATTGCTACAATATGGTCTCTTGTTGGTTACGGCCATATTATAGCTCGTGATCTCCACTGTATCACTATTTCTTCTTAACCACACTCATGATAGCTTATATAACATGCACTTGAGACAATCACCGACCCTATCACGGGCATGATGCAACCTTGATGACATTTTCACTTCAAGTATTGTCCAAATTTGAGCAAATTGTTGATGTTTTGCCTTTTTATATATGAAATGAATACATTTATATTTTAAATACCATGTCATTCATTTTAAATAGAAATGAAAGCATAAACAACCATAATTTCACCCTACAAGTAGGTATAGAAACTAAATGAGCATTATAGGTTCTCAAATGATAGTTGTAGGTAGTTGATATTAAAGCCAATAACCATCCATATATATGGGTCATGGATTGAGTATTTGTTGCCTATTGTGAAACAAACTTTTAGAATGACGTACCCTTTAATATAAACACTATGGCCATAACAACATTCATTTTGGATAAGAGGGATTGCCAATATACAAAACTACAGTCAAAGCTAATTGGAATATACATAAAAAAAACTATAAATAGATTGTATTTGTGGTACAAGATATAATTGGGGTAAAGAAAGTGGATTAGTTTGCTAATGACCAATATATATAGTAAACCTAGTATGAAATAAGGTAAATCTCTAGTACATAAATTATATCTACTAATATCATGATGGGAAAAAAAAAAAAAACTATTATGATATTGGCCATGCATGTGGGGGATATGTATGCTAGTTATGGTTTGACATCCCTGCATCTTCATGATAGCTTTTCCTTATTATACATTATCACTTATATGGGAATCTAATGTTTCAACTATAGATAATTTTAATAAGAATTGCAATAGCATGCGGGTACATCAAACATGCTAACACACATTAATACATGCAATTACATGTGTATGCATGTCTTATCTATATTATTAAACAAAAACTTACTTGTTTGTCTCCATTAATTATATTTTCTAATCAATATATTATTTATAAACATAATATTTGATCCCTTAAAAGATAAGGATATGTTAGTGGTCACAGAATCAATGGAAAGGGTATTGGTTTGGACTTACTTCAATCTTATCCCTTGTTAGGTCTATTCTACCTTTTTCTTAAAGATTACCTCATTTTATATCGAGGTTTGCCATTTACTTTCTACCAAATTCTTACTTTAATCGAATTTTAAACTATGAATACATCATTTGGTGCTTTCCTTAAGAGATCTTGCTCAAAACTAGCATATATTTTGAGACTTGACAAGCATAGGCGATATTTTAAAGATAAGATCAACAAATGGATGAATTCGGACATCAAATGAAGCAACAATTGGTTAAAGTTAAGAATGACATCAAGAACAATTAAGAAACTATGATGAATATGATTCTTGAACTTCATTGGGAAAGATATGCAAGCATATGGATAAAGCAATGGACTAGAAGTTGTTTCTTGAAATAAAAAACATTTAAGTATTTTGTATCATGCAAATTAAGCTTTTGAAATTTCCTTGCAAATATCATCATAAGAAAATGTTTTACGGACAACTAGAAAACCATAAAAATGAAAGAGACAACCATATCTACCATCCAAGAAGATGTGATGGTGAAAGAATAAATTAAAGAGAAATATGAAGTGGAAGTCTATAAGAACGATTACTTCCACCACAAAACCATCTCACTAATGCTCGAGTTCATCCAAGATGATTACTTATGGACTTGTGCTTGATTCAAACTTGCCATGATTCAAAGCATGAGTTTAACTCAAACTTATCATGGCTCATATTTGTTGCCATGACTTGAACTAGATGGTTTATAACATAAGCATGTTCAGCAAAATCTATTAAACCAGCTCACCAAATAAAGACTCTATCTAGATTCACATAAGATGCACCTAGATCCACCATATTTGGCATGGGTTGGAGCCTAGATTAATTCAATGACCAGGGTAAAGTTTAGTTTAGTGTTTTTTTTTTTTTTTTTTTTTTTTTGCCCAAAAGTTTAGTTATATGTTAATATGGAGGCTTGTGTCGTTAAGTATAATGGTTGTGACTTTAACAAAAGCATGAGTAGTATAGTCATTTCTAGTATATTTACAACATATTATGTAAAAAATCTTTTAGACTAACTCACCAACTTAACAGATTATTATAGTTTCATCCATTATTGTTAGTAAAATTAAACCAAGCTTCTTTTGTGCATGTGCTAGATCTAGATATTTCTTTGACTTTGTCAAAGACAAGCAAATTGAATAAATGAATGGAGAAGAAGATTTTCTTTTTTACGAAGCAAAAGTGCAACTAATATTTACCATACAATTTTTACTTGTATTGTACTTATTTAGAAAATGATAATATTTTTTTAGCATATCATGGGCTGTCAAAAGTTGTCTTTAATTTTGTTTCTTCCACTTTATTTTTTTTAACTACCTCTTGTTAGTATAAAAGGACTCATGTCCTTCATTTTGTAACATATGTAATATAACTTTTGTGAGTGTATTTTGTGTATGTGAGATTTGTGAATCAAATAAAAATTAGAGGTACTCCAACGAGTCTCTTGTGTAAGAAAGTTGTGTATTTATTTAATTTTAGTTGTTCCTACATTTGGTATTAGAGCTAGTCATTAACATGGCTTTCAATTCAAGCACAAGTTTGCAACAATTTCAACAGGTGTAATCAACAATTTTCAAGTTTGATGGGAGAACAAATTTTGCAATGTGGAAACATTTGATGGAATTATTTTTAAGGAGTAGTGGCTGGAAAGATTTTGGAGAAGGGTTTTGATGAACTAAAAGATGGAGAATTGTCAACAATTGAAAAACAACATATAGAGCGTGATCGTTCTCTTAATGAAAAAGCCTTGTTTTTTATATGTCAATCCATAGAGATATCTGTTCTTGAAAAAATATTTCATGCTAAAACAGCAAAAGAAGCATGGAATATTTTACTCAACACCTATGAAGGGGCAAACCTAGTAAAAAGAACAAGATTGCAAGGATTAAAAAGACAATTTGAGTTGATGGAGCAAGGAAAAGATGAAAGTATACGTGATTATTTTTCAAGAATGGACAAGTTAGTACATGACATGAAAAGTAATGGTGATAAAATAACGGACAAAGAAGTTATGAAGAAAATTATGCGTATGTTCACAAGTAAGTTTAATTATGTGATAACAGTTATTGAAGAGTCTAGAGATCTTGACAAAATGACTTTGAATGATTTGCAATCTTCATTGGAGTCACGGGAAATACAAATGAATGAAAGACTTGGTTACTCGGATGAACAAGCATTAAAGGCTCAAGCAAAGTTAGAATTTTCAAAGTGAAAAGAGAATAGAAAAAAAGGACACAATTCTAAATGGGAAAGTGGAAAGAATTTCATAAATGTTCAAGTAGCCAAAAAAGATAACATTGGAAAAGGAAAGTTAAATATTCAATGCTTCAAGTGCAAGAAGTTTAGTCACAATCAATATGAGTGCAAATCACATATTCAATGTAATAATTGCAAAAGGTATGGTCATTATAGTATAGAATTTTGTGCCAAAGCGTTAAATGATCAAAATAATCATGCCAAAATCATAGAGAAAGAAGACGGTGTTGAGACTTTATTAATGACTAGTCATGCTACTATTAAAAGCAATGACAATCAATGGTTATTGGATATAGGCTATAGTAATTATCTAAGTAGGAAGAAAAAACTATCTTCTGACTTAGATGAGAATTTTCAAACAATAGTAAAGCTTGGTGATAAAACCTCAATTAATGTTTTGGGAAAAGAAAGATTGGTATTCGTTTGAGGGATGGATCGCTACACTATATTTCTGATGTGTTTTATGCTCTAAATATTTGTTAGAATCTTCTTAATGTGGGACAATTAATAGAGAAGGGTTATGATTTGCACTTCAACAAGCAAGGGTACACAATAACATTCAAGTTTAGATACTCATGACTTCATTTTTTAAGTCAGAGGAGTAGAGGCCATGCTTGTTTCTTTCTTTTTGAATGTAATAACAAATTTAAGACTTATTTTTATAAAGGATCACTAAGTTAAAAGTTTCATTTACCTCTTTCACTAAGTGTTATAAAGTTGTAAACACAACTCAAAGAATATATACAAATTAAAATTTCCTAGAAGTAAACCTGTTTATTTTTCATAAAAAGACTCAATCAACTCTCGAATTTCCAATTCTAAAGTTAAAAATAAAGTAAACTTATTCCTTAAGGATTTCACAACTTAATTTCAACTAAGTAAACCAATCACAATATCAGGTGAGTAAAGTACTTTAGCAAGCTACTTTCATTGTTTCTTTGTTTTTTAGATGATATCAATCAATATTCTGTACTATCTCCAAATTTTAGAAAAATTTTGGCAAAATTTCGCCATAAATTGCTTTAAGACAAAAAATTCAAGGTGGTTAATTAGATCAATTATGCAAATTTCATATACATATCAACAATTCAGATTCAACAGTTCAGACATCCAGATCAATTTCACAACTTCATTCATTCATTCTCCAGCAATTTATCCCTTCCCCCACACTTTAATCAAACAGTGTCCTCACTGTTTCTTAGCAAATTTATAGGAAAAGAATAAAATGTGCAAGAAAAAGAAATTGGTACTTTCTTGATTTCATTCGTTTCAAAGTCATCAAAATGTCATTGTAAGAGAGAGTTTTGCTTTGTTTGCTGCTCTGTAATCACTACAAAAGAAAAACAAAAAGAAAAATGAAAGCAAAATCAAAAAGCTATCAGCTAAGATAAGTACCGATCATAAAGAGTTTACCCATAGAGACTTGGGTGCTCATAATAAGTACAGACCAATATGAAAAATAAGAAACAAATAAAAGAAAATGAGAGCTAGTAGGGTCTCTATCTCTCTGGCCTTACACTAGATCTACTGTTATGTACTGGGCTAACTCTGGTGGTGCCCTCTAGGCTAGTAGTGGGAGTGTTCTTTGAGTTGGGACTAGACTCTGAAGAAGTCTCATAATTCAATTTCTCCCCAGCTGTTTGATTAATGCTGCAGATAGCAGCTTTCACCACTTTAAAGATCATGCTCTGGAATTTCTTGATCTTTTTTATTTCCTTATCCTGTGTATCCCAGAGTTCTTGATTCTACTTCTTTAGGTCTTGAACATCCAGCCTGAGCTGGTCCATATCATATCCAGATGAAGTACCAAGAAGAGGATGGAATGAAGAGGAAGGCACATCAGCAGGTGCTGGAGCTGGAACTGGAGCAGGTATATCACCAGGAAAAATATCCTGGAACTCAAACTCCTCTACAACTGGTGGTGGTACTCCTCTGGGGACTTTAAATAATCCCCAACCCCTGAAAGGAGCAGATGAAATCTTCTTACTGGGTATTTCTACATCTCCTTTAGGTATCTCAAAGATATTCATCCCCTTCAGTAACTTGGTAATGTATCCTCCACAAAACAGGAACTGAGTCCTAGTATCATTAGCTTACCTAAACATAAAATTCGCTATCTCAACTCCCAAATCAATCCTATCGTCTACAATGAGACTATACAAGTAGAACATGTCAAAACTAATCACTTTGTTGTGACTAGTCTTCTTGCAACTCACTGTGTGTGCAAGGATATGATGGAGAAGTCGATGTTCTACTTTTGTAAAAGTGGAGGCAACTGATTTGGATGTGATGTAAGGATCATGTGAACGAGCAATCAACTCAAGCCAGTAAGCTTCTTGTGTCATTGCATTCTCTCCTCTGGGCCAGGGGTTGGGAAGTTCTAAATTATGTTGCTTCTCCTCATATAAGCCTAGAACTCGCCCCATAGCCTTTAATATGATCTCATGGATCTTCCCATAAGCTTGGAAAGCAAACTTGGAATTATCTTCATCTGATTTTGCTTTCAATGTAGAGAGAACTTCAAGAGTTAAATTTTTGTAAGCCGGTTCCCTCCATCCAAAAATTTGTAGCCAAGCTGGATCTCGAATCAAATATGGTACTCGATCTCTAATGCCAAAATCATCAAGTAACTTCCAAACCATATATTGAGAGTTCATGAAATCCATCTTCATGAGGCGCTTCTGATGATCTTTAGCATACTGCTGGCTAGAGAGAACATTTTGGGACTGTGAACCAGATGAAGACAGCTCAGTAGTGCGCTGCTTCTTCTATTTTGGAGCCATATCTGCAAAAATATTATATTAGAATTGTGGTTGAACTAAATCCTAAATCTCATGCGTCATCTAATATCATTTAAGAACAACACTTTGCACAATTCTAATTCCAATAATCCTAGAGCAGTTTGGTTGAATGAACTCATAATATATACCTAATACATGTCACAACATGAGTTTAATCAAATCTTAAATACCAAGCATATCATACATGGAAACACATGGCATGGAATTGGTGTTGACAAATTTACACTTGCAAAATGAACTCAAAGCTAGCAGCCTAAACTAGCCAGCTTAGAATTGAACGTTAAAAATTCAAAATTCACTGGGAAAAAATGTAAGTCGTGATCTTCCAAATTTTTCATTCAAAACTTAACTATCTCCAAAATTTCCACAATTTTCGAATTTCTAAGTTCAAATTGGAGTAATTAAACTAATTGGAGCTAAATCACAACATAAAAAATCATTTTGATCATCCAATTTCAATCAAAATACTAAAGCCCCAATTTCGAATTTTTCAATCCCATTTGTCCATTAAGAACCCTAATTCATGCATTCTTACAATTCAAACAAATAATGCAATTATAATCTAATCTAACAAGCAGAAAACAATCCATATCATTCAAACAACCATCAGCAGCCACTAATTCATTAATCCAACCAAATTTGTAATCCCAACCTCCGTTGTTTTAATTCGAACACACATAACACAATTCACAATTCGCAACATGTAAAGATTTATAATAGAATGATCGCACTTAATTAAACATAAAGAATTAAATAGAGAGAAAAAATTTTACTTACCTAATCGAGCCCAATTAATCCAGGTGAGTGAGAGAGAGTTGAGAGTGAAAGTGAATTAAGAGAAATGAGGGGCAGAGAGAGAAAAACCCGCTAAAAATCAAAGTTGCAGAACATACGCCGACAAATCTATTGAGTACGCCAACAGCGTAAGTGCTAGTATATTAAAGTTTTAAATCTTACTAAGAGCAAATGGCCGGTAGCTTTGCATTATACATTGTCGGCATACAGGTTTACGCCAGATTCAACGCTGGTAGCATTTGAAACCCATATGCCAGCGTTCATCAGGATGAAAAGCCTTTAAAAATGATAATTACGCCGCCTCAAACACTGGCGGCGTAAATAACATTAAGCCGGCGTTCTCATGATTTTGGCCTCTATTGCAAACGTTGGCTGTAAGTTGGCGTCTTTGAATCTTCTTTTACCGGCGTTCAACATTTTTCTCTCTTTTTATAAATTTTTTTAATGGCCCTAAAAATTATATTTAGTACTCTATAAATTAGAATACTTACCTTGCAATTCCTTAGAGCTTTTCAATTTGACCAAATCGTTCCTCATTCTCTTTTTGAAATTGAATCTCCCCATTTAAAGCCCAATTGCATGATCTGTACAAACTGAACACTAAGTTAGTAAAAAAAAAAAAATTGATATGAAGTTAAACATGGGTTGCCTCCCAAGAAGCGCTTAAATTAAAGTCGTTTAGCCCGACTTTTCTTGTTTAAACTCAGCTTGGATCTTGAAGATCCAAATCCTTCTTACTTGCCTCCATAAATTTCCTCTCCCAAAAGTGTTTCAGTTGATGACCATTGACTTGGAACGGCTCCTCTCGATCTTCCTTGATCTCAATCACCCCATAGGGAAAAACTTTTGTGATCTCAAATGGGCCCGAACATCTAGACCTTAGCTTACCAGGAAAAAGCCTTAATCGAGAATTATAGAGTAAAACCTTTTGTCCTTCCTTGAATTCTCGATATAAGATTTGCCTATCATGCCACTTCATGGTTTTCTCCTTGTACATATGAGCATTATCAAAAGCATCATTACGAAACTCATCCAGCTCTTTCAATTGGAGTAACATGTGGTTCCCAGCAGCTTGCCTATCAAAGTTTAAAAACTTTACAGCCCAATAAGCTTCTTGTTCCAATTCCATAAGGAGATGACAAGCTTTTCCATACAACATGCGATATGGGGACATTCTAATAGGATTCTTGTAAGCAATTCGTAAGCCTAAAGTGCATCATCAAGCTTTAGCGACCAATCCTTTCTTGATGAATTGACTGTTTTCTCAAGGATTTGCTTAAGCTCTCTATTAGACAGCTCCACCTGACCACTTGTTTGAGGATGATAGGGTGTGGCCACTTTATGTCTCACTCCATACTTTGCAAGTAAACTATCGAATTGTTTATTGCAAAAGTGAGTTCCTCCATCACTAATAATTGCCCATGGTGTCCCAAACTTAGTGAAAATATTTCTTTTTAAGAACTTAAGTACTCCTCGTGCATCATTAGTAGGTAGAGCAATACCTTTAACCCACTTGGATACATAATCAATAGCAACAAGAATATACTTATTATTGAAGGATGATGGGAATGGTCCCATAAAGTCTATCCCCCAAACATAAAAAATTTCTATCACTAGGATCCCATGTTGTAGCATCTCATGCCGCTTGGAAATATTCCCTATTCTTTGGCATTGATCACAACTCTACACATATGCTCTACAATCTTTGAACAAAGTGGGCTAGTAAAATCCATATTGAAGTACTTTAGCAGCAATTCGTTCAGCGCTAAAATGATCACCAGCTTCTCTATTATGGCATTGATAAAGTATATCGGCAATTTCATATGCAAGTACACATCTCCTAATTACTTGGTCTGCACAACTTTTGAAAAGAAATGGCTCATCCTAGAAATATTGTTTCACATGTGATAAAAATTTTCTTTTCTGGTGATGAGAAATATTATAAGGCAAAATTCCAGCAACCAAGTAATTTACTATATCTGTATACCAAGGTAGATTTGTAATTGAAACTTTATAGAGATATTCATCAGGGAATGATTCATTAATAGGCAACTCATCTTTCTCATTTACAATCCTCGAAAGATGGTCAGCAACAACATTTTCCACTCCCTTCTTATCTCTAATCTCAATATCAAACTCTTGCAAAAGCAATATCCACCTTATAAGCCTAGGCTTTGCATCTGCTTTTGCTAATAAATACTTAAGTGCATAATGGTCAGTATAGACAATTACATTAGAATCGATGAGGTATGATCTGAATTTGTCACAAGCAAATACTATAGCTAGCAATTCCTTTTCTGTGGTAGCATAATTTCGTTGTGCTTCATTCATTATCTTACTAGCATAGTAAATTACCTGAAAAACTCGGTTCCTTTTCTGACCAAGTACTGCACCAACTGCCATATCACTTGCGTCGCACATAAGCTCAAAGGGTAGCTCCCAATCTGGTGCTACAATAACTGGTGTAGTGGTCAATTTTTCCTTCAGAAGCTCAAAAGCTTGCAAACAATCACCATCAAAGGAAAAAAGGAATACCCTTCTCTAGTAGAGCAAAAAGAGGTCATGAAAATTTGGAAAAATCCTTAATAAATTTCCTGTAAAATCCTGCATGTCCAAGGAAACTTCATACTCCTTTCACATTCACTGGTGGTGGCAACTTGGAAATCACCTCGACTTTAGCTTTATCCACTTCTATTCCCTTTCTTGAGATCTTATGGCCCAACACAATTCCTTCTTTCACCATAAAGTGACACTTTTCCTAGTTCAAAACCAAGTGAGTGTCCTTACATCTCTTGAGCACAGATGACAAATTCTCCAAACAGCTTTCAAATGAAGCTCCATATATAGAAAAATTATCCATGAAAACTTCAATGAATTTCTCAATCATATATGAGAATAATGCCATCATACATCTTTGGAAAGTTGCTAGTGCATTACATAAACCAAAAGGCATGCGTCTAAATGCAAACGTACCATATGGACAGGTAAATGGAGTCTTCTCCTAGTCTTCTGGAGCTATTGGAATTTGATTATAGCCCGCATACCCATCCAAGAAATAGTAATAATCATGCCCAGCTAGCATCTCTAGCATTTGGTCTATGAAGGGAAGAGGAAAATGATCCTTGCGGGTAGCATTATTCAACTTTCGATAATCGATGCATACCCTCCATACAGTCACAGTCCGGGTTGTTATCAACTCATTCTTGTCATTATGCACAATTGTCATACCTCCCTTCTTAGGTACCACTTGAGTAGGACTCACCCACTTACTATCGAAAATAGGATAAATAATTCCAGCATCAAGTAGCTTTAGTACCTCCTTCTTTACTACTTCTTTCAAAGTAGGATTAAGTCTTCTTTGTGGTTAAATTGTAGGCTTGCATTCAGCTTCCATAAGGATCCGGTGAGTACATACAGATGGATGGATTCCATGAATATCTGCAATTGTCCACCCAATAGCCTCCTTATGTCTTCTAAGCACCTTAATCAACTTACTCTCTCTTGCTCAGATGATAACTCCACGGAAATGATAACCGGGAGTGTGGTATTAACACCTAAAAACACATACTTAAGATGATTAGGAAGCTATTTCAACTCAAGTTCAGACGGCTCTTGAATGGATGGAATCAATTTCTTTGAACTGGCCTCTAAAGGCTCAAACTGAAGTGGTCTCGTCCAAGCTCTAGCAACTGTATCCACCAAGTGATTGTTGTGCACATCTTCATCAGTGCTATTCCGATCATCCAGTATCATCAACAATTCATCTTCTCTAATTTCAGGAGCGATATCAAGCTCATCATCACTCCAACCATGTGAAAGCACATGCTTTGAATACCCACTCATCTTAAAAGTATCCATACTATATGCTTGAACCAGCTGATCAATAGTATCAATATGGAAATAAATATCATTACCGGCTAAGTGTCTGAGAGATCGAAACACATCAAAAGTAACTTGCTCATCCATATCCCAAAGTGTCAATTTTCCTTGTGCCACATCAATCAATGCTTGTCCAGTAGCCAAGAAAGGACTTCTCAAGATCAATGGAATCTCCGTCTTCAGCCATATCAAGAACAATAAAATCGGCTAGAAAAAGAAACTTGTCCACCTTGACTAACACATCCCCCACTATTCCTCTTGGATGTTTAATGCTTCTGCGGCTAGTTGTAAGGAAACTATGGTCATTTACACTCTCCTAGCCTCAACTTCTTAAAAATCGACAAAGGCATAAGATTTATACTTGCACCAAGATCACAAAGTGCCTTATCGAAATATGATTCTCCAATAATGCAAGGAATTGTGAAGTTGCCCGGATCTTTCAATTTTGGTGGCAACTTGTTCTGAAGAATAATTGTACATTCGTGGGTTAGCATGACTGTCTCATGTTCAGCTAGGCGTCTTTTCTTTGTGAGGATATCTGTCATAAACTTCGCATAGGATGGCATTAATTCAAGTGCATCCATGAATGGAATGTTGATGTGCAACTTCTTAAAAACTTCCAAAAACTTCTTAAACTGATGATCCAGTTGTTGTTGCTTCAACCTTCCAGGAAAAGGAATAGGTGGAACATAATGCTTCACTTTTGGCTTCCATCTTTCATCTTCTTTCACCTCTTTTTTTCGTTTATCATGGCTTGATGATGGTATATCTAACTTGATTTCAGGTGAATTTTCAGCCTTATCCTCATGCCTTCTATTGCCTTGGTCATCAATTATTTTGCCCTTTTCTTTCGTTTTCTTGCATTTCTGACTGCTTCCTGCACCACTCTTGGTGACTTCTTTTCCACTTCTGAGAGTGATTACTTTCACCTCCTCTTTAGGATTCTTTTCAGTAGTACTTGGAAGAGTGCCTTGAGGACGGTGTCTTGATGTTTCAGACAATTGAGCTATTTGAGTTTGCAAATCTTGAAAGATTGAATCTTGATTTGTTTTGCTTTTTTAATATCTATTGCAAAACCTCAACCGTTTGATCCTTTTCTTTTTGTGGATTTGTCTGTTGTTGATGCACAGGTGGTGGCGGCGGTAATGCTCGAGGTACATCCTGATTACTCCATCGAAAATTTGGATGATCCCTCAATCCAGGATTATAAGTGTTGGAGTATGGATTGTAATTCCTAGCTTTTCTTTCATATTGATTCACATAATTTGCTTGCTCATTACCTGAATGTGAAACATAGGAATCTTCCACAGGATACTCCAAATAACTCATATGAGTATCATCATGAGAAATCATATTCATGCTTGACTTATAATTTGGTCCTACTTCTGACACAGGTTGCATTCATCTCATCTGATCAGTGAGTGAATCCACTTGTTGTTGAAGTTTAGAAACTGTTTCTGATTCATAAATGACACCACTGGTCTCGGCTTATTCCGCTCACTATGCTAGTGAAAAGTTGTTTTGGCTAACCCATTGATTAAATCGTAAGCCTCTGGAGCACTTTTGTACATCAAGCTCCCACCTGCTGTCGCATCAATCATCGTCTTCAATTGATCTCCAAGAGCTGTGTAGAAGATTCTCATCTGATCATGGAGAGAGATTCCATGATGAGGGCAACACCTAAGAAGCTCCTTAAATCTTTCCCACACTTCATATAGGGCTTCGCCTTCATACTGCCGAAAGGAAAAGATTTTGTTCCTCAGTTGGATTGTCTTGTTAGGAGAAAAGAATTGTTCCAGAAACTGTTGTGCCAACTGATCCCAATTTGTGAGAGAATGTGGGGGTAGAGAATTGAGCCAACTTCTTGCCTTGTCCCTTAGTGAAAAAGGGAATAGTCTAAGGTGAATTGCATCATTGGAAACCCCATTACTCTTTATTGTAGAACAGATTTGCAGGTAATTTTTCAAATGGTCATGTGGGTTGTCAAAACTACCTCCACCAAATTGATCTCCTTGCACATTTGTATCAGAGATACCTTTAATTCATAGTTGTTTGCTTGAATAGTGGGCCAATCAATGGATGGTGTAACTCCATCAACTGTGAGCATAAAGTACTCCACATTGGTCTATGGATCTCATTTCCTGCTATCGGATGAGGAAGATTATTATTGGCCACAACAGAACAGGCAAATTTGGTTGCTCGTCGGCTGGGTTCCCAATGCGTGCATTTCCAGGATCTTCATTCTATCTCTCATCAACAGGGGGAGGATCTTGCGGATTCCTTTCCATTGCTCTTGTATTTTGTGCTCGTTTTTCTCTCAATTAACGGTGGTGAGTCCAATCGATCTCAGGATCAAATTGCAAGTCTTGGTCCTATTCTCCTGACATACAAGAACAAACGGATCACGGTAAACTATAATATTTTTTTAATTTTTATGGTCTTTCTAAATTTATGTGCTTAATCTAAGGGCTTAATTACTATTCTAATATCAGCAAACGTAGCTCCCCGCAACGACGCTAATTTGAAACTGGAAGTAATTACACACTAATAATTTTTAATTTCAAACAAAGTGTAATAATTAACCGATCAGCAAAATCACCGGGTGCAATGTAGTATTTTCTGGAAAGTCCAAGTCGTATCCACAAAGAGCTAATGGCTAATTACTAGAAACTAAATTTTACCTTAATCTAAGCAATTGAAAGTTCATATATTTGATTAATCTATGATAATTAAACTAAAATTTACTACAAATGATTTTGAATAACTAACCGTATGTTTTAGCAACAACAACGAGAGATATGGGTTTAGGAAATGCATATAATATATGAATAATGCATTTATATTCTCATTTGAAATGATTCATGCTTCAAATTGATAAATAAAATTGATTACTTGGGATTTAATCAAATTCACTAAGAATTGCTCACCTCTCAGAGTAGCAAAATCTTTCATAGCATAAACTATCCTACCAAGGTAATTTATCTATGATTAACAATTTAATAGCAATTTGCTCTCACTAAAATTACTATTCTAGTTAAAACTACAAAATAAGCACCACCAAGTGACCTAAATTTGCAATCCTAATACATAAAGATCAGTGAAATCTTAAGTTTCATCACAGGCTTACATATCCCTATGGTAAATCTTCTTCAAAAACCTAAGTTTAACTAATCATTTAATCCCTCTCGGGTGTCTCTAACCCTATCCATCTAACCTATGTTGATCAGGCATAAATTAAATAGATTACAAGTAAAAATAACTAAATTCCCAATTAATCAATTTCAATATCAATATGATTCACATATCATTTCATCAAATCCATTCATACATATTCGTAACAATTATCGAAGAACAACATCTCAATATACAATCAAGCAATAAAAATGATAAAACAGAGATTGAAAAAACCTTAAAAATGGTTTCTTTCCATAAACTGGAGTCTCCAAATCCATAATCCCACAAATGTGGGCACTGCTTGATTGTAGCTAAACCCTAATCGCTTCTAAGTTGCTAGAATATTAGGGTTTTAGTGCCCTAAGGGAAAAACGAAATCAAACATTTGTGAAACTCTCTTTTTCTTGTGTTTCTAATGATTTTTGAATGTCTCTCTAACAAGGAATCCTTAGAATATATAAGACATTCAAACGTTTCATCTAATTTTTTGCAGTTACAAAATGTACGCCTAGTTACAACTTATACGCCAGTGGCTTACAGACGGTACATTGCTAAAACCTTTGTACACTTGTAGCTTTGGTTTCGGCGTTAACGATTTGCATTCTGTTGATAACCTACGCTGCTTCAAAGTCGGCGGCATAGGGTTTGAAATGCCAACGTACAAATGAAACTTCAAAGGCTAGCCAGATTTAATGCAAGGCTAGCTATGCAAGTGACAGCCTTCAAAAATTCAATTCTGTGGACACTTTAAGCCGTCTCAACACTGACAACTTTGATACCCAGAAAGCTAGCGTTGAATCAAATTGCAGAGCTGGCTTTGAATCCTCTACATTAGCAATGTTGAGCAAGTATTTGATTCTTGGTTTCTGATCTTCAGCATACACCGCCTCAAGGCTAGTGGCATATAGGATTAGATTTTGCCGGCCTTTGAATTCTTGAATCTGTACCATGTCAAGGCTGGTTAAATACTGGCAATGTAGAGGCAGTGTTGAAGTTTTAACATTCTGATCATCCTCTAAGCCAAAAAATCTAGTATATCCTCTGAGATTCTTCAATTTCAATTCAAATTGCCTTGTTATGCTTTCCTTTGTTAACTTTGGACTGAAACATAAACCTAAACAATCCGAGTACTAATTGTGGCAATTTTCTATGAAATTCAACACAAATTAATCACTAATTGCTTATTAAAAGTTGTGTAAAATATGATCTTATCAAATGTCCATATGAACATGCCTTATATGTAAAAAGCAATAAGGATGGTGATTTCATTATTGTTTGTTTATATGTGGATGATTTGATTTTAACTAGCAACAATCATAAACTATTAACAAAATTCAGGGAGGACATGATTACACAGTTTGAGATGACAGATATGGGATTGATGTCTTACTTTCTTGGTATTGAAGTAAAATAAATAGATGATAGTATATTTATTTCTCAAAAGAAATATGTTCAAGATATTCTCAAGAAGTTCAAGATGGAAATATGCAAGCCAATATTACTCCAGTTGAAGAAAAGTTAAAGCTTGTAAAAGATGGTAGTGGTGATTTGGTTGATGCTACAAATTTTAAAAGACTTGTTGGAAGTCTAAGGTACTTAACAGCAACTAGACCAGATATTGTTTATGGAGTTGGACTTGTACGCAGATTTTTGGAAATGCCACGACAATCTCTTTGGCAAGCTGCAAAAAGAATTCTCAGATATATCAAAGGTACACTTGAAGATGGTATACTTTACTCTTATGATAATAAGGTAGAGCTAATCGGATATACGAATAGCGATTGGGCCGGTGATACCGAAAATTGAAAAAGCACTTCTGTTTATGTTTTCAACCTTGGTTCAAGGGTATTTTCTTGGTCATCCAAGAAGCAACAAGTTGTAGCTTTTTCAACAACAAAGCTGAACATATTGCAGTTACAGGTTGTGCAACTCAAGCTATTTGGTTACGGAAAATGCTTAGTGAAATGCAACATCAACAAAATGGTCCTACAAAAATATTTTGTGACAATAAATCAACAATTTCTTTAACAAAGAATCCAGTCTTTCATGGTCGTAGCAAGCACATCGACATCAAGCATGACTATATTCGAGACTTGGTAAAAGATAAAGAGATTATTGTTGAATATTGTTCATCTGAGAATCAAATGGTAGACATTTTCACGAAAGCACTTAAAGCTGATGCATTCATTAGACAAAAAAAGATGCTTGGCATGGTGAATTAAAAAGCTTGGTTTAAGGGAGGATGTTAGTAAAATTAAACAAGCTTCTTTTGTGCATGTGCTGGATCTAGATATTTCTTTGACTTTGTCAAAGACAAGCAAATTGAATACATGAATAGCGAAGAAGATTTGCTTTCTTACGAAGCAAAAGTGCAGCTATTATTTACCATACAATTTTTACTTGTATTGTACTTATTTAGAAAATGAAAGCTATTTTTCTGGCATATCATGGGCTGTCAAAAGTTGTCTTTAATTTTGTTTCTTCCACCGTATTTTTTTTAACTGCCTCTTGTTAGTATAAAAGGATTCATGTCCTTCATTTTATAACATATGTAATATAACTTTTGTGAGTGTATTTTGTGTATGTGAGATTTGTGAATCAAATAAAAATTATAGGTACTACAACAAGTCTCTTGTGGGAGAAAGTTGTGTGTTTATTTAATTTTAGCTGTTCCTACAATTACTAAGGAATAGGAACTGTAGTTCACGTTTATTTTATTAAAAAAGTGAACATACGTACCGTGTATTTATTAGCATTTTCGGATAAGTCATATGTTCAGTATATGTAGTGGATATCGTAAGAAATAGGCTTTAAAAAAATTTTCAATTAGCTTTTTCATAAAAGGAACATGATGCAACTTCTCACGATCCAAAACTCCCATTTCTTATGTTTCAAAATATTTGAATAATTTACTTCAAATAAAGTTGTCCTGTTATTTTGCTAAAAAAGTCCGCTGCCTCAGAAACTTGTTCATAGGTAAATTATACATGTTTCATTATAATATGATGCAAGGCGTACTGAAAAAGTCAAAAAGATGGCAGTATGTACGTGTACGCATGACATAAATTTAAATAAAGTAATATGGTAAACCCTGCGCTATTGTTCTGAATTATCTTTTGACGACCTCATAGGACATTTAACTACCCAATCCTTGGAGATAGCTTCCAATTTA
The DNA here is from genome assembly GCA_024138025.1 of Combretum micranthum. Lineage (NCBI taxonomy): Eukaryota > Viridiplantae > Streptophyta > Magnoliopsida > Myrtales > Combretaceae > Combretum > Combretum micranthum. The sequence goes on along the minus strand of JAMXBD010000247.1, from coordinate 768,198 downwards.
AGTACGATTTGTAATAACAATTTTATATTATGATGTAACGTAAGATTATATTATTTTTCAAAAATAGTGATAGTTTCTAAAATAGTTTAGGTAATTTGCAAAGAGACGTTTGAATCAATGGTTAAGAATGGATATATTTGAATTTTTTATAATTTTTAAAACCATCTCATTATACAATGTTAGGTAGGAGGACGTCCAAGGGAATAAATATAAATTTATGTAACTTAAAGAAAAAATGATGCTCAAGTTAATAGAAAGTGGATAAAGAGTGAAAATAATGTAGAATTATTTTTGTTAAGGAGTCTCAAACTTTTTCCCTTTAAATTTAGAGAAAAAGGAGTGAAAAAATGTTAAATTATGGCTAAATTACACTATTACTACTAAAAATAGAGGAAACTAAGGTTAATAGAAAAAAATATAATCATATTTTAACATTAGCTTTCTTCTATTTCTACTGATTTTCTCCCAATGCTATTTTTTATATCTAGATAATGATTTTTTTTCTTTTTTTTTCTCTATTTGACAGTTTTTCATAGCCTTCCACACCTTTCTACAGCTTTTGGCGTTTTAGTCTCAAGCAATCATCAAAACCATACAATTCTTAAAATTTTGTAATGTAGACCAGCTTAAGTTCTACTATCCGATCGGGGTCAGGTACATGCTTCCTCGATACTAAGAGATGGAACACATTGTGTACGCCTGACAAATTTGGTGGTAAAGCCAAGTAATAAGCCAGTTCTCCAACTCTTTCAAGAATCTCGAAAGGTCCAATATATCTTAGGCTTAGCTTTCCTTGGGCTCGTACTCAATGTATGCTCTTTATGGGATTCACCTTCGAATACACATGCTCTCCTACTTGAAACTTAAGAACTTACATTTTCTATTATGCCTAGCTTTTCTATCTGTCTTAGGCCTCTTTTATCCTTTGTCGGATTATTCTTACTTTATCTGCCGCATCTTCTATCAAATTTAGCCTGATAACTAGTTTTTTCATATCGTCCAAAAACAAAGGTGACCTACATCATTGCTCGTACAAAGCTTTGTATGGCGGCATTTGTATGGTAGAGTGGTAACTATTGTTGTAGGCAAACTGTATGAGTGGCAAATGAGCATAAAAGCTTCCTTTGAATTTCATCACACAAGCACATTAACATATCCTCTAAGGTTTAGATTGTCCGTTCCGATTGACCTTCAGTTTACGGCTGATAAGCAATGCTGAAAAGAAGCTTTGTCCCCATGCACTTTGCAAGCTTGTCCAAAACTTAGACGCAAACCTAGGGTCTCGATCCGATACAATACTAGCAAGTACCCCAGCAACCGTATTATCTCTTTTATGTAATGCTTGGCCAATTTATCCATTGAAAAGGTCATGTTGATTGGTAGGAAGTGAGCTAATTTTGTTAGATGATCCATAACAACCCATATGGCACCATAACCTGTTGACGTCCTTGGTAGACCACATAAAATCCATCGAAATTTGGTCCCACTTCCACTCAGGTATTGGCAAAGGCTTTAACAACCCTCATGGTCTTTGGTGTTCCATCTTTACTTGTTGTCATATCGGGCACTTTAACACATAGTCAGCTACATCCGTTTCATCTAGTCCACCAAAGTGGCTCTTGAGATCTTGGTACATCTTAGTTCCTGTCTGGTGTACCGTGTATCCCGAATCATAAGCTTCACTCATAATATCCTTCCTCATTTCTTCATCATCTATCACACATAGTCCCTCTCATTCTTACTACATCGTCCTCATCTATGGAGAAGTCAGTATACTGTTCCCCTTGTACTTCTCGTTTGATCCTATGTATCACTTCATCGAATCGTTGAGCTTCCTTAATTTGCTCCACAAGAGTTTGTTCCATTACCAAGTTGGATATCTCTACCTCCAGGTCTATCCAATGAATTCGATACTCAAGTTTTTTAATTCCCTTATCAACTCTTTTTGACCAGTTAACAGAGCGGCAACTTCTTCGTGATTCTTGTCACTCAAAGCATTAATGATGGCATTAACCTTACCTGGACAGTAGTTAATCTCAAGTCATAGTCCTTTATGAGCTCTAACCACCTTCATTGTCGCAATTCAACTCCTTTTGTGTGAACAAATACTTAAGGCTCTTGTGGTCTATGTATAATTCATATCTTTGCCCGTACAAGTGATGCCTCCACAACTTGAGTGCGAAAACAACCGCAACTAACTCTAAGTCATTCGTTGGATAGTTTTGTTTGTGTGGTCTTAGTTGTCGTGAAGCATAAGTAATTACCTTTCCTTCTTGCATCAAAACGCATCTCAATCCATTCCTTGAGGCATTGCTATGCACCATATATGGCTTCTTGGGGTTTGGCAAAACCATTATCGATGCGGATATGAGTTTTTGCTTAAGCTCTTGGAAAATCTTTTTTATTTTGTTAGTCCATATGCACTTTTCATTCGTTTAAGTAAGTTGTGTCAAAGCTTGGCTATGGTTGAAAAATTCCTCACAAACTTCTGATAATAGCCAGCTAGAGCAAGAAAGCTTCTTACTTCAGTCACTGTCTTTAGCTGTTTCCATTCCATCACAGCTTTAATCTTTTCAAGGTCAACCAATATACCTTCTCTTGAAACAACATGTCCTAAAAAGGAAATCTTATCCAACTAAAAGTCACACTTTGACAACTTAGCATACAACTTGTGTTCCCTTAACGTCTAAAGTGCCATTCCGAAGTGTTCCTCATGTTGCTCTCATGTGGTTGAGTAAACTAAGATGCCGTCGATGAAAACTCTAACACACTTATCTAACAAAGGCTTATATATTCGATTCATTAGATCAATGAAAGCTGTAGGTGCATTTGTCAAACCAAAAGACATCACTAAAAACTCATAATGTCCATAACGATTCTGAAAAGCTATCTTTGGTACATCCTCTAGCTTTACCCTTAACTAATGGTATCACGATCTTAGATTAATGCAGGAAAACACGCTTGCTCCTTGCAACTGATCGAAGAGATCATCGATCTGTGGAAAAGGGTACTTGTTCTTATCTATGACTTTATTCAACTTCTGATAATCGATACATAGCCTCATTGATCCATCATTTTTCCGACCGAATAAAACTGACGCTCCCCAAGTTGATACACTTGGACGAATAAACCCTTGGTCCAACAGTTTTTGTAGTTGCTTCTTGAGTTCCTTCAGCTCTACCGATGCCATGCTGTATGGAGCTTTTGATATTGGCTTGGTATTTGGTACCAGGCTAATTTCAAAATCAATCTCCTTCTTTGGTGGCAAATCAGCAATTCCTCAGGGAAAACATTAGGGAACTCATTAACTATAGGTATATCTTCCACTTTCAATCCTTGCTTTCATCATCATAGCATTGACCTGTCGGTCTATCACTTCTGCATATTCCTCATTCGTTATTAATTCAAGCAAACTTAGTCTTTGTTCCCTTACAACCGTAGATTCTCCTCTAAATTCTATATCCTTCCCATTCAAATCTTTAAAGTTCGCCTTCTTCCCTCGACATTCCACAGTAGCTTTGGTATGCATCAACCAACTAATGCCAAGAATCACATCGTACTTACTGATTTCTAACACGATCGGATCACTTGACATATGGTGTTCGTGGATCTCTAAGGGGTACTCCTTCAACATTTCTTGGGTGGGTACGACACTACCTGTGGGTGTCTTTACTCTGAAGCTAGCTGTGGTGGTGACTATGGGTAAACCGGTCTTCTTAGCAAGGCTGGGGATAACAAACGAATGGGTGGCTCCGGTATCAAACAAAGCATAAGTAGTTTCGCCAGCTACCCGAATTTCTCATTCTCTTACATTTCAACACGCATTGATCACTTACTAGACCGAACATGGCACACTATACTTAGCTATATCAGAGTCTTAGGCTATAGAGATATTGGAATTCTACTACTACCGATTCGATCATATACAAAGATACTATAAACAAACAAAACGATAGCTTGAGGTTAAGGTTAACCTGCAACTATACCATTGTCGTAGCTTCCATCTTCTTCCATGGCAACAAACTCACATCTTTCCTCATCATCATTCACTTCCTCGCACATCCATTATCCTTCCATGTTGTAAATCCAGAACTCGGCATCAAAGTTCCAAATAGATTCCGCTTCCGTTTCCGTTTTCGGATTTTGTTAGGATGGACGCTCTAGATGATCTTGTCTAAACACTTTATCTTTGCGGGCACTCATTGGCGAAATGCCCCACTTGTTTGCAGACATAGCAAGTGTTGGATGACCTCTTCAAGCATTTCGGCATTTTATAGCTTTGGTCTCTACAAAATTAACACTTTCCTTGTAACTAGGGCATCTCTTGAGGTAGTGTGTCCCCTTGCACTTCCAACAGATGACAGGCTTCTGTGCAAACTTCCCGCTACCAACATTACTTTTGAAGTTGAAATTGTTGACAAGTTTGAACTTCTTCGGCTGATGAGCAGAGCTCATCCCTTCTTGAAATCTTCTCCCGAAAATTGGGGCTTTCTTCTCAAAGGTCCTCATCTTCCTCTTTTTAGCTTCCTCAATAATTCGAGTCCTCTCCACTAGTTCCCAAAAAGACCTTATATCAAACTCCTCTAGCTTGACTCGTAGATCCCTATCCAAACCATTCAAAAAAACTTTCCTCTTCAAGTCCCACTGTGCTTGTAGGAGTCAAGTGCACATTGGAGCAACCTACTAAACTCAGTCTCATATTGTTCCTATCACTCCCCAAAAGATACCTTAAACGTGACAACCACTGTATACAATACTAAAGCCTAAGAATGATTACCTTAGTCACACAAAGGCTTCCATATCATGTACAAGACGTGCATCACAACTAAGGGAACATATTGGAGTAGTGCAATTTACATTGATAACGATTAAGTAGCAAAGCAAGGAGAATATTTATCATAAACCTAAACGTGGTTGATTACAAATCTTAGGAGCATATCCCCGCTATTCTCTTCAAGTTTGTATAAATACATTACTTTAGAAATCTCCAAAATACTTAACATAGCATACATTACATATAAGGAATTTACAAAATAACTTCATCCTATGTTTCCATTGCCTCCATAAGAATTTAAATTCCATCCATGACTTCCTTAGTGGCATGATCTTTGATTTGAGCCATGGGTATACCTGTTTCAATAAAAATCTATCGGGGTATAAACTACAACTGGCTAATAAGATATTCCCTTTCATTCGCACCATGATTTTAAACAAGTTCATTTAATTTTTCACGCATATGCTATGCATGTTATGCAACATTCACATCATTACACAAATATATATAGTTATCCGAAAGCCATATATAGAATGGATTTACCCCTCTATATCGAAGGTTAGGGAATTGTTAATGAAGATTCTCAACCTTCTACTGCTAGTCCCCAGGCCCCTGCCCAAAGCATTCGGTTGTCTTGGCTCTGAACCTAGAGTTGCATTCCCCGAGCGATGTAGATTCTCTAAGAAGGAACAGGGCTCATGTCACAGTACGATAATACCACATCCAACTCTATGCGTGAGAGTAGCAGCCTTCTGAAAGAAATGTAACTCTATAGATGCTATGCGTGAACATCTTATTTTTTAAAGTCAAACCTTATTAAGGTTTCTTAGGGACAATCAAACAATTTAGCAACATTAAGCAAGCATACGTGTTGGTAATCAAAATACTTAAACAAACAATTCAGAGTTACAATATTCTTAATTCTCATTCCATCACATAAGCATAGAATCATATATATATATATATATATATCCTGAATTCCCCATACATGTTAATTTTTACCTTTTCTTAGTTTACTATTCTACAAACACAAGCAATTAACAAAATTAAGAGGAATAACTCACTCGTCTATTTCGCAATCTTCTTAGTCGTAGTAATCCTCAAAAGGGAAATCTTGTATTCCGTGTATCCAGACAAAAAAAATACCTGGGATGAGTATTTCTTAGGAGTTCTACTTAAGCTTTCTAATTCTATTTTACTATGTACATAAAAAAATCACATATAATGAAATCCCAACTTAAAATTGACATAACTTGCTCATTTTAACTCAGAATTTCACATATTATATACCGTCTTCTACATACTTGAAAAGTTCTATCTATTTCTAAGGTTGTTTTTGTCATAAAAAGTTTTTTGGGTTTCAAAACTATAGGGTACAGATTCATCACGAAAATTCCAGTTTTCAAAACATAAATTTACAAACCTTTCCTTATCCAAAAATACTTGTACTAAAAATGTAGATATTATTATAGTTGGAAAAACCTTTTGAATATATATATATATATATACACACTTATATTGTATACAAGATTCCAATGGTGTTGTCTCAACGATTATATTTCGTAAAACAATGCCTTATGGTGTTGAAGACATATATCTTAATAATTTCTTTCCTACGTGTTTTGAAAGAATTTTATAATTTCTTGGGTTATAAGTATATTCTTATTTTCTTTTCTAAAATAAATAAATGATTTTTCTCTTAGCTTTGGTCTTTTACAAATTTTACTTATAGTGATAAAAATGAAGTTTCCAAGAGTTTTATTAAGTTGTTGATAACTTATAAAATTTGAGTTATTCATATTTCTCATTTTAAAAGGAAACGGTTTGATAAACAAATCTTTTTCCTATTATATTTTCATTTCCTAATCCCTTTAAAATAAATTTTTGTTTCTAAACTTGGTCTCTTAAGTCTTTTACCACTTTTATTTGGAAGGAAAATCATGTTTCATTATTTTCCTACATTGTTGATAACAACTATTGTTTTTCGAAATTTATCAAGTTTATATTCTTTTTATTTCTTTGAAAACAGGTATATAACTTAAACTTGGAAACTTTATTTTCCTAAGTGAGTTGATTTTATCTTAACTTATAAAACTTAATCTAGTTATTACTTTTTATTATGGAGTTAGTAAAAAATCCTACAAGTAAGCTTTTTGAGAAAAATTTGCTTACCTAAGAATTATTAATACTAAGTTTTAATAAACTTTATGTAACTTAAAATAATAAAAAAAATGTTTATTTTGTTAGTTAACTTCTTTGAGAAAAATCATTTTCATTGTTATTTAAGAAAAGTCTTGGTGGGTTTGAAAGGAGGTTGTAGAAATATTTTTTCCTAGGTGGATGATAACAAAATCTTGATGTATATAAGGAGAGTTTGGTTTCATTTTTCCTTTGTTTCCTTGGTAAAATTATCTTTGTTAATACTTAGGAAAACTTTGGGAAAAGTTTGAGAAGAAGTTGTAAAAATACATTTTCCAAGTTGTTGTTGACAAGATTCTTTATTTAGTGACTAGTTACATAATAAAAGAATTTTAGTTTCAAGTTCCTTTATTAAAGAAAAATTCTACTTTAAATGTTGTTGAGACAATATCATTATGAGGATGCATGTATATGGGCATGTAATATGAAAATGATGAAAATATAAGAAAAATATAAGAAGCAAGATAATAATAATAATAAGCAATGTAATAATATCAAGCATTGGGAATCTTAGCTTCATCAAGGTATCCTAGTCAAGTATTGGGAGCTTTAGCTTCATCAAGGTATCCCGGGAGTAAGAATAGACTAGTCCAAAAAAGAAAAAGAAAAAGAAAGAGAAAGAAAAGAAAAAGCAATAATGGAAGCATTAAGAATAATAAAAGCAAGTTAGTAAGAGTTAGTAAGCATTTAGGCTCTAATAAATATATATACATATACTTAATAATATATAGAGAGAGTTAGATTAGAAACATAATAACAATAATAATAATAATATCATAATAACATCAAATAATAAAATTGGAATTCATGTGCAAGAATAAAACATGAACATGTTGTTGCTTCTACAACTCATGTGAGTTTAAAGAAACAACACCATAGTCATGCTAAGTTACATGACATGAAAAAATAATGGTAGGAAGTGGTTACCTAAAATGTGTTTATTTTTTATGGATGAAGATGATAGATGTAGGTTTATATGGGTAGTGATATATGGTAAATGGTTTATGTGTAGAGGAGGATTTTGTAGGAATATGATTATAGAGAGTTTTGGTAGAGAGGATTTATAGATAGAGGATTTATGGAGTGAATTTGAGGAGAGTTTTGTTATGTAAAATGAAGGTGTGAAAGAAGTGGAGGGAAATGGGGTATTTATAGATAAATGTGGAGGGAATTTTGAGTTAATTAAATAAAAAAGAAAAGAAATGGAGGGAAAGAGAGGGGAAGGAGAGAGAAAGTGTGATAAAAAAATTAATTTTTGTAAAAAAAAGTAATAATATGTAAAGTATGATGTGGAATAAAGTTGTATGGGAAAAGTAAAAAGTAAGAAAATAGGTATATTGGTAGTAGAAAAAGTAGAGATATATGAATAGTAAAAAACAGTAAAATAGTAAAACAGTACTATGAATAGTAGACTAGACAAATAAAATACCGGTGGTAATAAAAATATACGTAAACGAGCTATATTAGATGTTTTTAGATACTGAAAAATTATGAAACTGATATTTTTGGATTTCTAATGTTATTATGAGTCTAGCTGTGTTATCGGAATATTTTTGTTGTCTAATTTAGCGGGGCAAAGTTTTCGAAAACTAATCCCATTCAGATCCGACATTAGAAATTTGCGAATTTGATATTTTTAATCTTTCCTATATTATTACGAACTATTATCAACAATTATTTCAATTCTATTGTTTAGGGTTTAAGAGCAAGAGATTACCAGATTTAAACATTAGGGTTTGTTGTAGATTTTGTTAACTTTTAGGGTTCCAGTTTGACTTCTGGCTTGTTGATTTATTTGCCAGATCATAAAATTTTAGGTGTTTGACTATGTTATATTTTTTATTCGACACTTATGCTTTATTTTATTTTATTTTATTGGTGTTTATTAAATATTTCTCAATTCTTGAGATCGTTTAACTGAGTCTAGGGCTATAAGTTGACTCAATTTGACTTTTGGTAGTAATTGAAATTTTTTGATTAAAAAATTCACCAAAGGATTTAAAGTTTTAGTATTTTGTTGTTGGGTGTTATTTGAATATATCATCTTGATTTACGTGTTAGGAATCAGATAGATAATTTGATTGGTATACAGATGTTGAATTAATTGATTGTTGGAGTTTCCATTTTGTTTTGAGGGTTCTCTTCTTCTTAAGGGAAAGGAATTTCATATTTGATCTTATTTAGAATTTGGTTTTAACTTGGGTCAATTTTCAGGGTTTCGGTTTCTCTTCTTCTTAAGGGAAAGGAATTTCATATTTGATCTTATTTAGAATTTGGTTTTAACTTGGGTCAATTTTCAGGGTTTCGGTTTTGGTGTTTGACTTCTAGGATTATTTTCAAATAATTATGAAAATTTTAGGGGTTTACAGTTCCACAATTCTGCCTCTTTAAGCAATGTGCAAGAAATCAACATTGTATTGCATTAGCAGACTTACAGGGAAGTAGTTCTCCAAGAATTCCTGACAAAATATTTCCCACGTAACTAGGGGCATCAGTTCCCTTCTTTTAGATTCCCACAAAACTCGAGCATTTAGGTGGAGCATATAAGTACTATATGTGACTCTTAAGTGATGTGGCAGGTCAAAAGCATCAAAGGATCTCTCGATTTATGGTAGCTAGTCCTCGGCCTTGTCTGGCTTTCCAAAAGCTCCATTAAAGCACCAGTTGCTTTTAATGAACTCAAGTAAAGAGCTCCTATATGGCCTTAGTGGTGGTGGCAGTAGTAGAGGCACGGTTCGAGATTGTGCACTTCCCGAGGAAGGCACTTCCATAGATGCTTATGGTGCAGGTTGTTGTGGAGTTGGTGCTGGTGTTGGGATGTTCTGCCTCAGAGCTTCTAACACTTAAGCTAACTCAATTCTTGAAATATGAAATTATGAAGGAAACAAGGAAAATTACAAAATCTCATAACGAAATTCCAAAATGATAACTTCATTCAATTAGGAAATCAAAAATGGGTTCAAGACCCTTACAACTGAAATTCGAAAGATTACAAGAGCACATAAGACAACATTACACAAACAACACCCTTCCAAAAAACAAAAACCTACACTATTCGACCTAACATGCTCAAGTCTAGCTTCCTACTCATTTTCTTCCTTCCTTCCTTCCCTCTTTCCTTCCTCATCCTTCTTTCCTCTTCTTTCAAATCTCATGGTGATGGTGCGTCACTCGGATTCCGACTTAACAATCCTCTATCTTTCTTGCACATGAACTATCTCAAGTATTGGTTCATAATCATCCTCCTTTTTCTAGTCAATTCTTTATCTCTTTCTGGCAAGTTTGCAAACGTATTTTCTCCATAAACTCCATCAATTTTAGAGAACAACACACTATTGAGTTGAGATTCCTCCTCAACAGCAAGTTGTGGTGTAGGCTCCCAGGACACACTTCGACTACTAACGAAGTACTTGCTTTAATTTGTTTTTGATTCTTGAAATAGGTTGTATTCACCCGGTATTTATATTGTAAAGGTACGAATAATGACCTTGTTAACGTATGTTTTTTCAAACACATTCATAATTCTTGTTGATAAGATGTCTCTTCTTCAATCTCGTTACCTTTTTTTTTTTATTTTCTTTCCCTTTTTTCAGGTTATGTTCAAATGAATGTTTACAACATTTGAGTTATTGGTAGTCGTTGACATGGATGATGGAGAGGAATTAGAAATGGAAATACATGTGAGGTCTTACAATAATAAAAATAATAATAAATAATTAAGGAAAGAATGCTATCGTTATACCATTGTTTTTAAACTGGAGATTTTGTGTTGAATACATATATGTCTAATTCATCCATCTCATTTAATATATTCAAGTGATAAAAATAAAATTACCCCCTCAATGTACGGTCTCTTTTTTAAACATCTACAAGGCTACACTGTCTCAGTCCTTACTACGTACTTCTATTACAAGAGTTAAAGACTAGAACAAGCGAATCAAAGACGAACTTCAAATTCTCTCCCACACATAGGCCATCAAACACATTAACAAAAATTTACATTCCGTCACTCTTACTCTCATATAGGGTTTTGTGATTTTGAACTCGTCTTTGTGTTTCATGAAATAGGTTGTATTTACCTGGTATTTATATCGTAAAGGTATGAATAATGACCTTGTTAAAATATGTTTTTTCAAATCCTTTCATGATTCCTGTTGATATGATGTCTTTGCTTCAATTTCGTTACCTTTTTTTTTTCTTTACCTTTTTTTTTCTTTCCCTTTTTGGGGTTATGTTCAAATAAATGTTTACAATATTTGAGTTGCTGGTAGTCATTGACATGGATGATGGAGAGGAATTGGAAATGGAAATACATGTGAGATTTTACAATAATAATAATAATAATAAATCAGGAAAGCATGTTACTGTTATACCATTGTTTGTCAACTAGAGAATTTTTGTTGAATGCATATAGGTCTAATTCATACAGCTCATTTAATATATTTAAATGATGCAAATAAAATAACCTCTTCAATGTACAATTTCCTTTTTAAACATCTACATGGCTACATTGCCTCGGTCCTCACTATGTAATTCTATTATAGTAGTTAAAGACTAGAACAAGCGAATCAAAGATGGACTTCAAATTCTCTCGCACACATAAGCCATCAAACACATTAACAAAGATTTACAATTTGTTGCTCTGTCTTTCATTTTTGGGTTTTGTGATTTTGAACTCGTCTTTTTGTTTCATGAAATAGGTTGTATTCACCGGTCATTTATTTTGTAAAAGTATGAATAATGACCTTGTTATTGTATGTTTCTTCAAACCCATTCATGATTCTTGCTGATATGATGTCTCTGCTTCAATTTCGTTACCCTTTCTTTTATTTTCTTTCCATTTTTTTAGGTTATGTTCAAATGAATGTTTACAACATTTGTGTTGCTGGTAGTTGTTGACAACGATGATGCAGAGGAATTGGAAATGGAAATACATCTGAGGTCTTACAATAATAATAATAAATAAGGAAAGAATGTTACCGTTATACCATTGTTTGTAAATTGGAGAATTTGTGTCGAATGCATATAGCTTTAATTCATACAGCTCATTTAATATATTCAAATGATGCAAATAAAATAACCTCTTTAATGTACGACTTGCTTTTTAAACATCAACACGGCCACACTGTCTCAATCCTTGCTACGTACTTCTATTTTAAGAGTTAAAGACTAAAACAAGCAAGTCAAAGACAAACTTTAAATTCTCTCCCACATATAGGCCATCAAAATCATTAACAAAGATTTACATTCCGTCACTCTGTCTCTCATTTTAGGATTTTTTTTATTTTAACTCGTTTTTATTTCATGAAATTGGTTGTATTCAACGGACATTTATTTTGTAAAAGTATGAATAATGATCTTGTCGATGTATGTTTTTTCAAATCCTTTCATGATTCTTGTTGATATGATGTCTCTGCTTTAATTTCATTACCTTTTTTTTATTTGCATTCCCTTTTTTTGGGTTATGTTCAAATGAATGTTTACAACATTTGACTTACTGGTAGTCGATGACATGGATGATGGAGAGGAATTGGAAATTGAAGTACATATGAGGTTTTACAACAACAACAACAATAATAATAATAATAATAATAATAATAAATCAAGAAAGAATATTACCGTTATACCATTGTTTGTAAACTGGAGAATTTGTATTGAATGCATATATGCCTAATTCATCTAGCCAATTTAATATTTTGAAATTATGCAAATAAAATAACCTCTTCAATGTACAGTTTCCTTTTTAAACATCTACACGACTACACTGTCTCAGTCCTCATTACGTACTTCTATTATACGAGTTAAAGACTAAAACAAGCAAATCAAAGACAGACTTCAAATTCTCTCCCACACAAAGGCCATCAAACACATTAAAAAAGATTTACATTTCATCACTCTGTCTCACATTTTAGGATTTTGTGATTTTGAACTCATCTTTTTGTTTCATGAAATAGGTTGTATTCACCGATCATTTATTTTGTAAAAGTATGAATAATGACCTTGTTATTGTATGTTTTTTCGAACCTATTCATGATTCTTGCTAATATAATGTCTCTGCTTCAATTTCATCACCTTTTTTTTTCTTTCCCTTTTTTGTGGTTATGTTCAAATGAATGTTTACAACATTTGAGTTGCTGGTAGTCGTTGACATGGATGATGGAGAGGAATTGGAAATGGAAATACATATAAGGCTTTGCAATAATAATAATAAATAGGGAAAGAATGTTACCGTTATACCATTGTTTGTAAACTGGAGAATTTTTGTTGAATGCATATAAGTCTAATTCATACAGCTCATTTAATATATTCAAATGATGCAAATAAAATAACCTCTTCAATGTACGATTTCCTTTTTAAACATCTACACGGCTACACTGTCTCAGTCCTCACTACGTACTTCTATTATAGGAGTTAAAGACTAGAACAAGTGAATCAAAGGCGGACTTCAAATTCTCTCCCACACATAGGCCATCAAACACATTAACAAAGATTTACATTTCGTCACTCTGTCTCTATTTTAGGTTTTGTGATTTTGAACTCGTCTTTTTGTTTCATGAAATAGGTTGTATTCACCAGGCATTTATTTTTTAAAAGTATGAAAATGACCTTGTTAATGTATATTTTTTCAAACCCTTTCATGATTCTTGTTGATACGATATATCTCTGCTTCAATTTAATTACATTTTTTTTAATTTCTTCCCTTTTTTGGGTTATGTTCATGGAAATACATGTGAAAATTTACAACAATAATAATAATATATCAAGAAAGAATGTTACTGTTAGACCATTGTTTGTAAATAGGAGAATTTGTGTTGAATGCATATAGGTCTAGTTCATACAGCCTATTTAACATATTCAATGATGTAAATAAAATAACCTCTTCAATGTAGTTCCTTTTTTAACATCTACACTGCTACACTATCTCAATCCTCACTACGTACTTCTATTATAAGAGTTAAGCACTAGAACAAGCGAATCAGAGATAGACTTCAAATTCTCTCCCTCTCATAGGCCATCAAACACATTAACAAAGATTTGCATTATGTCACTCTATCTCTCATTTTAGCGTTTTGTGATTTTGAACTCGTTTTTTGTTTCATGAAATTGGTTATATTCATGGCGCATTTATTTTGTAAAAGTACGAATAATGACCTTGTTAGTATATGTTTTTTCAAACCCATTCATGATTCTCTTTAATATGATGTGTCTGCTTCAATTTCGTTTTTTTTTTTTTTTTTTTTTGCTTTCCCCTTTTTAGGGTTATGATCAAATGAATGTTTACAACATTTGAGTTGCTGGTAGTCGTTGACATAGATGATGGAGAGGTAATGGAAATGGAAATACATGTGAGGTTTTACATAATAATAAATAATAATAATAATAATAAAATCAATAAATATATAAATAAATAAGGAAAGAATGTTACCGTTATACCATTGTTTGTAAACAGGAGAATTCGTGCTGAATGCATATAGGTCTAATTCGTACAACCTATTTAATATATTCAAACAATGCAAATAAAATAACCTCTTCAATGTACAGTTTCTTTTTCAAACATCTACGGCTGCACTGTCTCAGTCCATACTACGTACTTCTATAATAAGAGTTAAAGACTAGAATAAGCAAATAAACGACTAACTTCAAATTCTCTCCCACACACAGGCCCTCAAACACATTAACAAAGATTTAGATTATGTCGCTTTATCACTCATTTTAGGGTTTTGTGATTTTCTACCCTTTTTTTTTTTTTTTTTATGAAATAGGTTGTACTCACCGGGCATTTTTTTTTTCAAATTCTCTCCCACACACAGGCCATCAAACACATTAACAAAGATTTAGATTATGTCGCTCTGTCACTCATTTTAAGGTTTTGTGATTTTCTACACGTTTTTTTAAAAAGTATGACTAATGACCTTGTTATTGTATCTTTTTTGAAGCTCATTCATGATTCTGGTTGATAGGATGTCTATGCTTCAATTTCATTGCCTTTTTTTTTTCCTTTCCCTTTTTTGGGGTTATGTTCAAATGAATGTTTACAACATTTGAGTTGATGGTGGTCGTTGACATGGATGATGGAGAGGAATTGGAAATGGAAATACATGTGAGGTTTTACAACAATAATGATAATAATAAATCAGGAAAGAATGTTACCGTTATACCATTGTTTGTAAACAGGAGAATTTTTGTTGAATGCTTGTAGGTCTAATTCATACAACCCATTTAATATATTCAAATGATGCAAATAAAATAACCTCTTCAATGCACGATTTCCTTTTTAAACATCTACGCGGCTACACTGACTTAGTCCTCACTACGTTCTTCTATTATAAGAGTTAAGACTAGAATACACGAATTAGAGATGGACTTCAAATTCTCTCCCTCTCACAGGCCATCAAACACATTAACAAAATCTGCATTATGTGACTCTGTCTCCCATTTTAGCATTTTGTGATTTTGAACTCGTCTTTTTATTTCTTGAAATAGGTTGTATTCACGGGACATTTATTTTGTAAAAGTACGAATAATGACCTTGTTAATTTGTGCTTTTTCAAATTCATTCATGATTCTATTTAATATAATGTGTCTGCTTCAATTTTGTTACCTTTTTTTTTTTTTTTTTTTGCTTTCCCTTTTTTAGGTTATGATCAAATGAATGTTTACAACATTTGAGTTGCTGGTAGTCGTTGACATGGATGATGGAGAGATATTGGAAATGGAAATACATGTGAGGTTTTACAATAATAATAATAATAATAAATAAAAAGAATGTTACCGTTATACCATTGTTTTTAAACAGAAGAATTTGTGTTAAATGCATATAGGTCTAATTCGTACAGCCTATATATTCAAATAATGCAAATAAAATAACCTCTTCAATGTACAGTTTCTTTTTCAAACATCTACACGGCTGCACTTTCTCAGTCCTCACTACGTACTTCTATTATAAGAGTTAAAGACAACAACCAAATAAACGACTGACTTCAAATTCTCTCCCACACACAGGCCATCAAACACATTAATAAAGATTTACATTATGTCGCTCTGCCACTCATTTTAGGGTTTTGCGATTTTCTACCCGTTTCAGGTTGTACTCACTAGGCATTTATTTTTTAAAAGTATGTCTGATGACCTTGTTATTGTATATTTTTTCAAACTCATTCATGATTCTAGTTGATATGATATCTATGCTTCAGTTTCATTACCTTTTTTTTTTTTTCCTTTATCCCTTTTTTGGGGTTATGTTCAAATGAAGGTTTACAACATTTGAGTTGCTGGTGGTCGTTGACATGGATGATGGAGAGGAATTGGAAATGGAAATACATGTGAGGTTTTACAACAATAACGATAATAATAAATCAAGAAAGAATGTTACTGTTATACCATTGTTTGAAAACAGGAGAATTTGTGTTGAATGCTTGTAGGTCTAATTTATACAGCCTATTTAATATATTCAAATGATGCAAACAAAATAACCTCTTCATGCATGGTTTCCTTTTTAAACATCTACACGACTATATTGGCTTAGTCCTCATTACGTTCTACTGTTATAAGAGTTAAAGACTAGAACACGCGAATCAAAGATGGACTTCAAATTCTCTCCCACACATCGGTCATCAAACACATTAAACAAGATTTACATTATGTCACTGCATCTCTCATTTTTGGGTTTATTTTATTTTGAACTCGTCTTTTTGTTTCATAAAATAGGTTGTATTCATCTGGCATTTATTTTGTAAAAGTTAGAATAATGACCTTATTAATGTATATTTTTTCAAACCCCTACATGATTCTTGTTGATATAACGTCTCTGCTTCAATTTCATTAACTTTTTTTTATTTGCATTCCCTTTGTTTTAGGGTATGTTCAAATGAATGTCTACAACATTTGACTTGCTGGTAGTCGTTGTCAAGGATGATGGAGACGTATTGGAAATGGAAATACATGTTTTGTTTTACAATAATAATAATAATAATAATAATAAATTTGGAAAGAATGTTACTGTTTTACCATTGTTTGCAAACTGGAGAATTTGTGTTGAATGCATATAGGTCTAATTCATACAAGCTATTTAACATATTCAATAATACAAATAAAATAACCTCTTCTATGTACGCCTTTTTAAATCTCTATACAGCTACATTGTCCAGCCTCACTACGTACTTGTATTATAGGAGTTAAAGACTAGAACAAGCGAATCAAAGACGGACTTCAAATTCTCTCTCACACACTAGCCATCAAACACATTAACAAAGATTTACAATCTGTCACTCTATCAATCATTTTAGGGTTTTGTGATTTCGAACTCCTCTTTTTGTTTCATGAAATAGGTTGTATTCACCGGACATTTATTTTATAAAAGTATGAATAATGACCTTGTTATTGTATTTTTTTCAAACCCATTCATGATTCTTGTTGATATGATGTATGTTCTTCAATTTTGTTACCTTTTTTATTTTCTTTCCCTTTTTTGGGGTATGTTCAAATGAATGTTTACAGCATTTGAGTAGCTGATAGTCGTTGACATGAATGATGGAGAGGAATTTGAAATGGAATCACATGTGAGGTTTTACAATAATAGTAGTAATAATAATAATAAATCAGGAAAAAATTTTACCGTTATACCATTATTTGTAAATTGGAGAATTTGTGTTGAACGCATATATGTCTAATACATCCAACCTATTTAATATATTGAAATGATGCAAATAAAATAACCTCTTCAATGTACAGTTTCCTTTTCAAACATCTACATGACTACACTATCTCAGTCCTCGCTACGTACTTCTATTATAAGAGTTAAAGACTAAAACAAGCAAATCAAGGACGAACTTCAAATTCTCTCCCACACAAAGGCCATAAAACACATTAACAAAGATTTACATTCTGTCACTCTGTCTCTCATTTTAGCATTTTGTCATTTTGAACTTGTCTTTTTTTTCATGAAATAGGTTTTATTCACCGGGCATTTATTTTGTAAAAGTATGAATAATGACCTTGTACATTAATGTATGTTGTTTCAAACCCATTCATGATTCTCTTTCATATGATGTGTCTACTTCAAATTCGTTACCTTTTTTTTTTTCTTTCCCATTTTTTGGGTTATGATCAAATGAATGTTTACAACATTTAAGTTGCTAGTAGTCGTTGACAAGGATGATGGAGAGGAATTGGAAATGGAAATACATATGAGGCTTTACAATAATAATAATAACAATAAATAAGGAAAGAATGTTGCCGTTATACCATTGTTTATAAACTAGAGAATTTGTGTTGAATGCATATAGGTTTAATTTATACAGCTCATTCAATGTATTCAAATAATGCAAATAAAATAACCTCTTTAATGTACGGTTTCCTTTTTAAATATCTACACGACTACACTGTCTCAGTCCTCACTATGTACTCCTATTACAGGAGTTAAAGACTAGAACAAGCGAATCAAAGATGGACTCCAAATTCTCTCCCATACGTAGGCCATCAAACACATTAACAAAGACTTACAATCTATCACACTGTCTCTCATTTTAGTGTTTTATGATTTTGAACTTGTCTTTTTGTTTCATGAAATAGGTTGTATTCACCGATCATTTATTTTGTAAAAGTATGAATAATAACCTTGTTATTGTATGTTTTTTCAAACCCATTAATGATTCTTGCTGATATGATGTCTCTGCTTCAATTTCGTTACCTTTTTTTTATTTTCTTTCGCTTTTTTAGTGTTATATTCAAATGAATGTTTACAACATTTGAGTGCTGGTAGTCATTGACATGGATGATGGAGCGAATTGGAAATGGAAATACATGTGAGGTTTTACAATAATATAATAATAAATAAGGAAAGAATGTTACCGTTATACCATTGTTTGAAAACTGGAGTATTTTTGTTGAATGCATATAGGTCTAATTCCTACAGCTCATTTAGTATATTCAAATGATGCAAATAAAGTAACCTCTTCAATGTACGGTTTCCTTTTTAAACATCTACATGGCTACACTGTCTCAATCCTCACTACGTAATTCTATTATAGGAGTTAAAGACTAGAACAAGCGAATCAAGGGGGGACTTCAAATTCTCTCCCACAAACAGGCCATCAAACACATTAACAAAGATTTATAATCTGTCACTTTGTCTCTCATTTTAGGGTTTTGTGATTTTGAACTCGTCTTTTTTTTTCATGAAATAGGTTGTACTCACCGGTCATTTATTTTGTAAAAGTATGAATAATGACCTTATTATTCTATGTTTTTTCAAACCCATTCATGATTCTTGCTGATATGATGTCTCTGCTTCAATTTTGTTACCTTTTTTTTTCTATTTTCTTTCCCTTTTTTGTGGTTATGTTCAAATGAATGTTTACTACATTTGACTTGCTTGTAGTCGTTGACTTAGATGATGAAGAGGAATTGGAAATGGAATTACATGTGAGGTTTTACAATAATAGTAATAATAATAATAAATAATAAATTAGGAAAGAATGTTATCGTTATACCATTGTTTGTAAAGTGGAGAATTTGTGTTGAATGCATATAGGTCTAATTCATACAACTCATTTAATATATTCAAATGATGCAAATAAAATACGTCTTCAATGCACGGTTTCCTTTTTAAACATTTACATTGCTACACTGCCTTAGTCCTCCCTACGTACTTCTATTATAAGAGATAAAGACTAGAACAAGGGAATCAATGACGAACTTCAAATTCTCCCCATACACAGGCCATCAAACACATTAACAACAACTTACATTCTGTCACTCTATCTCTCATTTTAAGGTTTTGTGATTTTGAACTCGTCTTTTTGTTTCATGAAATAGGTTTTCTTCACCGGCATTTATTTTGTAAAAGTATGACCATTGACCTTATTAATGCATGTTTTTTCAAACCCATTCATGATTCTTGTTGATATGATGTCTCTACTTCAATTTCGCTACTTTTTTTTCTTTCGCCTTTCTGAGTTTATGTTCAAATGAATGTTTACAACATTTGAGTTGATGGTAGTCGTTTACATGGATGATGGAGAGGAATTTGAAATGGAATTAATATGAGGTTTTACAATAATAATAATAATAATAATAACGAAAGAATGTTAATGTTATACCATTGTTTGTAAACTGGAGAATTTGTGTTGAATGGATATAGGTCTAATTCATACAGCCCATTTAATATATTCAAATGATGCAAAAAATAACCTCTTCAATGTACGGTTTCCTTTTTAAACATCTATATGGCTATACTCTCAATCCTCACTATGTACTTCTATTATAGGAGTTAAAGATTAGAACAAGTGAATCAAAGACGGACTTCAAATTCTCTCCTACACACAGGCCATAGAACAGATTGTCAAGGATTTACAATCTGTCGCTCTGTCTTTCATTTTTCGGGTTTTGTGATTTTGAACTCGTCTTTTTGTTTCATGAAATAGGTTGTATTAATAACCGATCATTCATTTTGTAAAAGTATGAATAATGACCTTGTTATTATATGTTTTTTCGAATCCATTCATGATGCTTACTGATATGATGTCTCTGCATCAATTTCGTTACCTTTTTTTATTTTCGCTCCCTTTTTTGCGGTTATGTTCAAATGAATGTTTATAACATTTAACTTGCTGGTAATTGTTGACATGGATGATGGAAGGAATCAAAAATGGAAATACATGTGAAGTTTTACAATAATAATAATAAATAGGGAAAGAATGTTATTGTTATACCATTGTTTGTAAACTGGAGAATTTGTGTTGAATGCATATAGGTCTAATTCATGCAGCTCAATTAATATATTCAAATGATTCAAATAAAATAACCTTCAATGTACAGTTTCCTTTTTAAACATCTACATGACTACACTGTCTCAGTCCTCACTACGTACTTCTATTATAGGAGTTAAAGACTAAAACAAGTGAATCAAGGGGGGACTTCAAATTCTCTCCCACAAACAGGCCATCAAACACATTAACAAAGATTTATAATCTATCACTTTGTCTGTCATTTGAATTCATCTTTTTTTTTCATGAAATAGGTTGTACTCACCGGTCATTTATTTTGTAAAAGTATGAATAATGACCTTATTATTGTATGTTTTTTCAAGCCCCTTCATGATTCTTGCTGATATGATGTCTCTGCTTCACTTTCGTTACCTTTTTTTATTTTCTTTCCCTTTTTTAGGGTTATGTTCAAATGAATGTTTACAACATTTGACTTGCTTGTAGTCGTTGACATAGAGAAGAATTGGAAATGGAATTACATGTGGGGTTTTACAATAATAGTAATAATAATAATAATAAATCTGGAAAAATTGTTACCGTTAGACCATTGTTTGTAAACTGGAGAATTTGTGTTGAATGCATATAGGTCTAATTCATACAGCTCATTTAATATATTCAAATGATGCAAATAAAATAACCTCTTCAATATACGGTTTACTTTTTAAACATCTACATGGCTACACTGTCTCAGTCCTCACTATGTACTTCTATTATAAGTGTTAAAGACTAGAACAAGCGAATCAATGGCGGATTTCAAATTCTCTCTCGTGCTCAAGCCATCAAACGCATTAACAAAGACTTACATTCTATCACTTTTTCTCCCATTTTAGGGTTTTGTGATTTTGAACTCATCTTTTTGTTTCATGAAATAGGTTTTATTCACCGTGCATTTATTTTGTAAAATTATGAATATTGATGTTGTGAATGTATGTTTTTTCAAACCCATTCATGATTCTTGTTGATATGATGTCTCTGCTTCAATTCCGTTACCTTTTTTTTTCTTTCTCTTTTTTGGGGTTATGTTCAAATGAATGTTTACAACATTTGAGTTGATGGTAGTTGTTGACATGGATGATGGAGAGGAATTGGAAATGGAAATACATGTGAGGTTTTACAAAAACAACAATAACAACAACAACAAAAATAATAATAATAATAATAATAAATAATAATAATAAATCAGGAAAGAATGTTACCGTTATACTATTGTTTGTAAAGTAGAGAATTTGTGTTGAATGCATATAGGTCTAATTCTTACAGCTTATTTAATATATTCAAATGATGCAAATAAAATAATTTTTAATGTACAATTTCCTTTTTAAACATCTACACGGCTACACTGTATTAGTCCTCACCACTTGCTTCGATTATAAGAGTTAAAGACAAGAATAAGTGAATCAAAGATGGACTTCAAATTCTCTCCTACATACAGGCCATCAAACACATTAACAAAGATTTACATTCTGTCACTCTATCTCTCATTTTAGGGTTTTGTGATTTTGAACTCGGCTTTTTGTTTCATGAAATAGGTTGTTTTCATTGGGCTTTTATTTTGTAAAAGTATGAATAATGACCTTGTTAATGTATGTTTTCTCAAACCCATTCATGATTCTGGCTGATAAGATGTGTCTACTTCAATTTCGTTAAGACTAAATATAAAATTGCTTATTCGGCTAACAAGGGGACAAGCAAGTATTCTACCTGGTATAAGATTAATAATTTCCCTTGAATCTGTCTCAATTATCACTAATCTAATTTTTTTTCTCGGAAAACTTTAGACTATAATTTCCCTTGAATCTGTCTCAATTATCACTAATCTAATTCCTTTTTTCTCGAAAACTTTAGACTATAATTTCCCTTGAATCTGTCTCAATTATCACTATTCTAATTCCTTTTTTCCTGAAAAACTTTAGACAATATATAATAGCCAAACATTCCGCAGAAAGAGAGGTACATCTGCCCAAATGAACTAGAAACCTAACAAGAAATTTTCCCTAGGTATCACACCATAAATCTCCTACTCCTGCATACCTAGAATCCTAATAAACCACTCCATCACAGTTGAGCTTAAGCCATTCCTTTTCAGGAGAATAGTTAATATTATGGTTCCCCTATTGATTGATGGTCATGAGAATAGTTAATATTAAAAACTCCTTATCAAATGTCGAGCATGCGGACCATCCCATATATGCTATAAAGTGAATTATTTTTTGGGCTAGTGTTATAAAATGATTGGGATCTTCATTATTATTATTTTATTATTATTTTATTATTTTAAATGCATTAGAATATTATCGAACTGTACACATTACTCAAGTTGGCAATTAAGTGGGCACAGCCTACCCCCATTTTTGTAGATTAGATTGCTACATAGCAAGGTTGTCACACCCGGATCAGACTGATTGGTTAGAACCGGTTCGATCGGAACCGGCATTGAAGACGGGCTGGTTCTCTTGTTTCACCCTTTTTTTAAGCGAACCAGAGAGACCCGGTCGACCCGGCCGGTTCGACCTTGAATCGGTCTACCCGGCTAGGTTGGGCGGGTCTGAACACTCGCTTATTAAAAAAAAAAAAAAAAAACAAGAAAGAAGCTCAACACTTGGCTACTCGTTTGGAGTTCTGGACGCCGGATGTATGTATGAGCCATACAGTGTGAGTATGATAATTGAAAACAGTAAGCCGGTGAAAAAGAGCAGGTTCGTGACTGGCAATAACTACGGCATACTAAGTGACACCCACGATTCTAAACACCAGAATTATCATTATAGCCTCGAGTCTACGAAGTACCGTAAGAATTTAAACACATATGCCATTGTGAAGGAAAGATCCTTCCTTTACTTAAACAAAACACAAAAGATTTGTTAAATTAACAAATTAGGGTTTTGGGTATGGAATAATTTGATGAGGAAATTTGAAATGAATTGATCCTAATCGAGGAAAAGTTCTAATCTTTGGTGATGTTTATTGATGAATTTGGAATTGGAATATGAGTTGTCGTAGAAAAGAGTCCTAACGAAATTGTCCTTTTTTTATGAGAGAGAGAGAAAAAACAAAAGGATTTTTACTGTAAAATTTGTACACTTTTTTTTTTTTTCTCAAAAAAATTTGCACTCTACTTCACAATAAGTGCGGTTGCTAGTGATTACGTGATTTTCAGTACAACCATTTTTTTTTTCAAAGTTTAATGGTGTAAATTGAGTAACATAGTTGTTTTTGTTATTATAATTGCTTAATTAATTAAAATTTAGTAATTAATTTTTAATAGGCAAATTGATTTGTATGTTAGATTGCAAAAATCATTTATTTTAACTAATTATAAAAAACTGAATATTAAATTTTTTATGATTTTTAAATATTAAATTAAATACAAGTGCTAAATTAAGTTGTTAGAGTTAAATTTGGGTATTAAACTTGACATTCTACCATCTAGGATTTAGAAATTAATAATTAAGGATAAATACTGCTAGTGATATGCAAAAATATATATGAATTTTAAAATTAATTAACATGCTACCTCAATTTTGAAATGATTATTTTAATTTATAAATTATGTATGCATTTGAATCAAATGAAGATTAGGATGACATTAATTAAAAATTGAATTAATATCTTAGTTTATGGTATTTTGTTTTTGTTTTCAATATGTACAATGTGATTTGAATTTAATGATGGATTTGAGAGGGTAAATTTCATTTATTTGTTTTTTAATAGTTATGATTTAACATAAAAATTTATTTTTTATCGACCCCGGTTCCACCCCTGGTTAAACCCAGTTCGGCCTCTTGACTCCTGACCCCCTAGCATATCTAGGTCAAATCCTGGTCTGGGTATGACAACCTTACTACATGGTGAACTCAATTTGAAAATTGATAAAAGGTTTTCAACATTTGTTAGGTTCAGAATGTAGACCTTTACCTGTCCTAGAAATAAATTGTAGCTCTATTGTTATTCTTCTCCATAAATGTGAAGAAATCATTATTGCAAAAACATAGCTGATTAGTGTAAGCAAAAGTCAAGAGAACCTTCGCACACGTGGCTCAAACGAATCTTAACTCCATGCTAAATTCACAAGGGCATTGGCATGGGTAAGTTCAAGCCTCCACAATCCTTTTTGCACTCTTTCATCATGTGACAACATAAAATAAGCAAAGGCACTACCTATTAGGCTTTTGCCTTCATCCTTTGCATATCATGAACTCACAACAGGAGCAAAGATCTCTATCAATTGAGGTAGTTCCTTGAAATAATGCCAAGAAATCACCGACCATCAGTGCAAATACAAGAAGGGTCCAATAGCAATTACCAAATTATGATATGCGGTTCATTTAACGGTATCCACATAATATCAAATTCAAAATTTAGAAATTCACCTCCTCTAAGAGAATCGCTTCTGGATGCAACATTACCATCCTTGCTATTTCAACAGTTACAGCATTTATCCCCCTAGCATGACAATTATTTTGCAAAACTTCTTCCCTTTTCAGCATAAGCATAGCTATACTAATAAGTGAAGACAATTCTACACCAAAGACATCAATTTTTGGGAGAATTAATATGCTCAAGTTCGTCTAGTAAAATTCTAAACAAATAAGGTAAAAAAGGCCAAAACAAAGGAACTTATGCTCTTTTATTTTTTCAATACAGCTAGAATTCGTAATATCAGTACTAGCACTACTAGTAGATGTTTGAGCAGCAACTTCCTTGTCACACACCATTATCATCCTTGCTATTACAATAGCCATGTCATTTATCCTCCTAGCACAATAGTTCCTTTGCAAAGATATTTCTCATTCCAGCATAAGTTTAGTGTACTAGTAAGTGAAGGCTGATATATAACAGAGACATCAATTTTTGGAAAAATTTGCATACTTGAGTTCATCTAATAAAATTCCAAACAGATGAGATTAAAAAGGCGGAAACAAGGAACTTACACTCATTTATTTTTTTCAATACAACTAAATTTGTAACATCAGTACTAGCATTGCTAGTACTCGTTTGAACATCAACTTCCTTATCACACAGAGCCGTTGCTACAGTTGCAATTGCTAACTAGAAATATAAAATGTAGGTATTAAAACTCTAAAAATTCTTCATTACTCAAAACTGCATTATTATAGTTAATATCATATATAGTTCCATTCCAAGCATTTGTTTTACTCAGCAAGTGATATTTTTCTTTTATATCAAGCAACTTGCTCATTATAGGATCAAGAAAGAGGAGAATTTCATTACCTATCCGCTAACACATCCATATAAATGTACCAAGAAAAGCTTCCTACAAGTATCAAATACTTTCATGTTATAAATCATGTTAAATCAAAACAAAAACAATTTTATTATGCACATTACAAACCTGTCAAGGATCCATTGTATTCTCAATGTATTAAAGAATGCGAGGAAAAACACTCAAATAATGAAATTCAATGTCAGGCTCCAAATTCAAATAAAACATAGTCCATGCGGCTGCTGCTCTACATCTTACTTTTTAATCTGGATGTCTTAAACCAATGAATATCATTTCAAGACCTAATTTGAAACTATGTTTCATCCATAGGGCAAACTTCTACAGGCCATCCTAGTGCCTTCAAGCCTGCTCATAGATCTATCAAATTTGTAGACTTTTGAACATTAATGGAAGATATTCCAAGCTAGTGTATGGATGCAAATGAAAGTAGAGGGAAAAACACATCCATCGAATTCACATTAGCTACTTGGCAAAAAAGATGTTCCATGTCTAGATCAAAGGGCATGATATTGACACTATCCAAATCTACCGATGCCTCAAGCATGTTACAAATGAAGAGTATTATCACCAATTAGATCACACTTTCTCAAAACATCAAGCTTGTATGTAGTAAGCCAATCATTTATAGAGACAGGCTAGAAATGAAACAAAACATAGGTAATGATCAATACACATGGTGAAAAAAAAAATCAAAGAAGCAATTAATCAACTCAAATACCCAAGACATAATGTCATTTTTAATAAAATTTTTCCTTTTTTAATTAATAATTATAAAGAAAGGAATAATCTTCATTTATAACCTCAAATGGCTCTGTAATGACGCCTACAATATTTGAATATAACACGATTGATTTAACCAATCCCTCAACAAAATAATAGGTGTTTCAACCACCTCATCAAATATCTCAAAGCTAATTACACCTAAATCCTCCCTTAGACAATCAAAGCATCTTATGGACATATTCAAAATCCACCCGGTAAGCCTACGAAAGTTGTTCTACACAAAGACAGATGGTTCTAATATAAGCAAAAAGTAGAACTGAAACAAATATCCCTAATGATAAAACTAATAATCATACTAAATAAATTGTTACATGGAACCGAGATTCAAAAAAGAACTTAATAAGAAACCAAGATAACTATACATCAAGCTTTCCAAGCTACATCTTACTTAAAACCAAAACACATACTACTGCAAAATAAAAAGTTATACAATAAAGGACATTCAAATAAACTACTCAAAAAATAAATATGTTAACAAAAGAAAGTTATAATGTGAGGTAATATTTACGTAGATCATTAAATTTTTGTAGTTCCTCTACTGATAATTATCAAAATAAATTATGAAACACAACCTGTTAATTTTACTAGAACCACGCACAATGTGAAGCTCATTTGACATCTTTATCTTGAAAAAAAGGAAGCTATCTACAAAAATTCTAACATATTAAATGCCACGTGTTGGCATCTGACTAAGATATAGTATAAACATTAATAATTATATATTTGATATAATTTTTAAAATTTTTGTCTAATTATTTTTTTTGGCAATGGAACTGGTTGGAACTGCAGGTTCCACGTGGTTCTAGGCTATAGAAACACCTATGAACCAAAAAACCAACGGTTTTTTAGTCGATTCTAAAACTGGTCAACCGATCCAATTTTGATTTTAAAACTGCCAGTGACTATTCGATTTGGAATCGAACTGCGTCTATGTTTAAAATTTACATAGGCGGTTTTAAAATCAAAACCAAAATCGTCACTGGCGGTTTTGTTAACATATTTATTTTTTTAGTAGTTTATTGATAGTCCTTAATTATATGAACTTTTTATTTTGTAGTAGTATGTGTTTTAGTTTTAAGTAAGACGTAGCCTGGAAAGCTTGATGTATAGTTATCTTGGTTTCTTATTAAGTTCTTTTTTGAATCTTGGTTCCATGTAACAATTTATTTAGTATGATTATTAGTTTATCATTAGGATATTTGTTTCAGTTCTACTTTTTGCTTATATTAGAACCATCTGTCTTTGTGTAGAGCAACTTTCGTAGGCTTACCGAGTGGATTTTGAATATGTCCATAAGATGCTTTGATTGTCAAAGGGAGGATTTAGGTGTAATTAGCTTCGAGATATTTGATGAGGTGGTTGAAACACCTATCCTTTTGCTTGAGGGATTGGTTAAATCAATCGTGTTATATTCACATATTGTAGGCGTGATTACAGAGCCATTTGAGGTTATAGATAAAGATTATCCCTTTCTTTATAATTATTAATTAAAAAAAGGAAAAAAATTTATTAAAAATGATATTATGCCTCGCGTATTTGAGTTGATTAATTGCTTCTCTGATTTTTTTTTTTTTTTTTTACCATGTGAATTGATCATTATCTATGTTTTGTTTGCATTTCCAACCTATCTCTATAAATGATTGGCTTACTACATACAAGCTTGATGTTTTGAGAAAGTGTGATCTAATTGGTGATAATACTCTTCATTTGTAACATGCTTGAGGCATCGATATATTGGGACGGTGTCAATATCATGCCCTTTGATCTAGATGTGGAACATCTCCTTTGCCAAGTAGCTAATGTGAATTCGATGGATGTGTTTTCCCCTCTATTTTCATTTTCATCC
The DNA here is from genome assembly GCA_024138025.1 of Combretum micranthum. NCBI lineage: Eukaryota > Viridiplantae > Streptophyta > Magnoliopsida > Myrtales > Combretaceae > Combretum > Combretum micranthum. The sequence continues at coordinate 739,585 of JAMXBD010000247.1, read as the reverse complement.
ATACACCTGCTTGGAATTTCTTCCATTAATGTTCAAAAGTCTACAAATTTGATAGATCATATGAGCAGGCTTGAAGGCACTAGGATGGCTTGTAGAAGTTTGCCCTATGGATGAAACATAGTTTCAAATTAGGTCTTGAAATGATATTCATTGTTTAAGACATCCAGATGAAAAAGTAAGATGTGGAGTAGCAGCCACGTGGACTATGTTTTATTTGAATTTGAGCCTAACGTTGAATTTCATTATTCGAGTGTTTTTCCTCTCATTCTCTATTACATTGAGAATAGAATGGATCCTCGACAGGTTTGTAATGTGGATAATAAAATTGTTTTTGTTTTAATTTAACATGATTTATAAAATGAAAGTATTTGATACTTGCAGGAAGCTTTTCTCGATACATTTATAGGGATGTGTTAGAAGATGGGTGAGGAAATTCTCCTCTTTCTTGATCCTGTAATGAGCAAGTTGCTTGATATAAAAGAAGAATATCACTTGCTGAGTCAAAAAAATGCTCAGTATGGAACTATATATCAAATTAACTATAATAATGCAGTTTTGAGTAATGAAGAATTTTTCGAGTTCTAATACCTACATTTTATATTTCCAGTTAGCAATTGCAACTGTAGCAACAGTTTTGTGTGATAAGGAAGTTGCTGCTCAAACAAGTATTGGTAATGCTAGTACTGATGTTACAAATTTTAGTTGTATTAAAAAATAAATGAGTGTAAGTTCCTTGTTTCAACCTTTTTAATCTCATATGTTTAGAATTTTACTAGATGAACTCAAGCATACTAATTTTTCCAAAAATTGATGTTTTTGTTATAGATCTATCTCACTTACTAGTACAACTAAACTTGTGTTGGAATGAGAAATATCTTTCCAAAGGAACTATTGTGCTAGGGGGATAAATGATGTGGCTATTGCAATAGCAAAGATGATAATGGTATGTGACAAGGAAGTTGTTGCTCAAACGTCTACTGGTAGTGCTAGTACTGATATTACAAATTCCAATTGTATTGAAAAAATAGAAGGGTATAAGTTCCTTTGTTTTGGCCTTTTTTACCTTATTTGTTCAGAATTTTACTAGACGAACTTGAGCATATTAATCTCCAAAATTGATGTCTTTGGTGTAGAATTGTCTTCTTATTAGTATATACCTATGCTTATGCTGAAAAGGCAAGAAGTTTTGCAAAATAATTGTCATGCTAGGGGGATAAATGCTGTAGCTGTTGAAATAGCAAGGATGGTAATGTTGCATCCAGAAGCGATTCTCTTAAGTAGGTGAATTGCTAAATTTTGAATTTGATATTATGTGGATACTGTTAAATGAACTACATATCTTAATTTGGAAATTGCTATTGGACCTTCTTGTATTTGCATGATGGTCGGTGTTCTTGGATCATTTCAATGGAACTGTCACTTGATAGGATCTTTGTGCTGATGTAACTTTAGATATGCAAAAGAAGAAGGCAAAAAAATAATAGATGTACCTTTGTTATTTATGTTGCTAATGATGAAAAGAGGCAGAAGCATTGTGGAGGCTTGAATACCATGCCATGCCTTGTGTATTTTAGCATGGAGTTAATGATTCATCTAAGCAGTGTGCGAAGGTTTCCTTGACTTTTGCTTATGACAGCTATGTTTTGTATAATGATTTTCGCATTGAGGAAAGACAAAGTAGAGCTGCAATTTATTTCTAGGAGAAGTAAAAGGACTACATTGCTGAAACTACAAATGTTGAAAATCTTTTTATCATTTTTAAATTGAGTTCATTTGTAGCAATCTAATTCAAAGATGGGGGCAGGCTATACCACTCAATTACCACCTTGAGTAATGTGTACGGTTCGATCATTATTTAATGTTGATTTAATAATAATAATATAAGAATTTTTTTGTGGATCCCATGATGAACGGCACAACAAAGTTAAAGGTTTCCTATATGGAGATCTCCCCGGTACGGGTTAGGGGGTTCCAATCGGACCCGACCCATCAAATCCGAGTCTCAAAAGTATGGACCCGAAATAGTCTCACGGGGACAATGGGTAGGTAGAATTCGTGGACCCACCAGTTCACGGGTGGGTCCTACGGGTCCAACCTACATATTTAAAAAAAAAAAAAATTCCACAAGCTAAAATTTTTTTTCTTTTTCTTTTTAACCAAAAATCAGATGGACCCTCTTGGATCCACCTTATCCACCGGGTCCTCGAGATGGACCTGGATTGGACCCGCCAATCCAGTAGGTCCACAAGACGGGTCCTACCCGCAGTGGTCGGTTTCTCCTCGGGTCCCAGTTCGAATCCGACTCAGGAAGATGTCTATTCTTATATGCGATCTTGAAATTTGGTAATATTTATGCACTAGACAACACTCGCTTTTGGACTTCTTTAGATATGTATCCAGTTGAGTTTCCAGCAAGCTTCTTGTCTCAAATTAACCACTTGAGAGGATCATTTCACTGATGGGCGGTTGGGGGTTGGTGACTTGAAGCACTACCATGTACATATATTAGTTCTAGTACTAACATAATATAACACCAACACATGATATTAAAAATAGGGTAGTTTTATTAGTTGATGTCTAAACTTTTCCAATTTACATGATTAATAACCTAAAATTTAAAAGTTTTAGTTTAATACCTCAATTTTATCTATTTTTGTAACTTAACTGCTTAAATTTTTTTTCAAATTTTATAATTAATTATCTGAACATTATTATTTTTGCAATTAACTATCTTGTTTAGGTATTATAAATGAACTTAAAAATTTTTTAGGTAATGAATTGATACTTTTAAATTTTGAATAGCTAATTACACAAATTGATAAAATTCAGATATTAAATATAAAATCTATCTAAAAATATAATATCATATTGGATATAAAAAATATGATAGGATATGCAATTAGATGAAGGTAAAAATAACATATGTTTATACATAAAGTTTCATAGAACTTTAATACCTTTTGTGTAGTGATCTCTTTCGGGTTTTCAATTTTTATAAAATAAATGAACCCTGCAATAAATAAATAACTTGATGAGATGCCAAATATAAACGGCTCTCCAAAGTCCAACCATCTATTACCTTAGGCTTGTCAAAACATAATGTTTGAAAAACGCCATACTAAGTGTAAATTGTGTGTGTGGCCACCACATCCGGCTCCTGCGAACGACAGCGACAGGGTCCCCATCACCCAGGTCTTGTGGTGGGGCACACACGGTATGAAGGATCCCTCCTTAATCAACGTCATTGTTTAATTTTTGACCGATGATTCGTGTTACAAAGGGTGAATTGTTGATAGGATAGCTCTTAAATTATGTTTAAGATAATGTTTCTTGCACCGTCCCCATCCTCAAATTTCGACGAAACCGTTAGATTAATGCATGGACACGTAGACACCAACACCATGAACTTTCCCGGAGTCTTTACCTGACACAGTTGAATCGGTTGGATACCGACAAAAGATGGGTCACATTAACATTACCGTATTCTCAACTAATATAACACCGTTTTACTAAAGATTGATATACCGTACGTATGGATTATGATTATTTAATAGAAAGTAACGACAAGAATTTGACAACTAAAGTCTTTATAATCCTTTATCGTGGAATTTGAAGAATGAATTTGACAGATATCATGACGTCATTAGCTGAATTTTTGGCCTTTTATGGTTACACTAATAAAACTATACATCGTCTCGGTTCTAGAAGCCAATCGAACTAGAATCGGAATTACCAATTTTGAGTTTTGAATGCGAGCGACTAGAAACGAAGTCGTCTCTTATGGTTTCGATCTGGTTCTATAAAATCAGCAATTCCTATTTCGGCTTCAAAACTATGGAACTACCAATTTTCTTTTTTTAATTTGAAATTTAAAAAATAAATAAATGGATTTTAGCTTTTGATAAAATAATTTTAAATTTAATATAATAGTTGAGTCTAATAATATTAAAGTATTTAACTAATTTTAAAAAGAAAGTTGTTTAGAATGCATACTTATTTATATAAAAACACATTCAGCAATAATTGTAAATTGTAATATCAATAATGTGAAATTAGAAAAATACTTTAGAGGTTGTAGTGGGGTGGATCCGGTTGCAGTGATCACGTACGTGCAGCGTTTGGGTTCGTGCTACACGTGATGTTAGAAGAGTGACCTGGCAATGACACGTAAGGATGACTTATGGAGAGATGACAAGGAGGAAGAGTAAGCAATCTTAGATAGCTTGAACGCATGCATGATAGATGGATGAGCCATGCAGCATCAACCTCACAATTCTTGGAGAGAGGCAATGAGTTCTTCATTTTGCTTCCTGTTTTGATCTTTGTGATTATAGTCTTACAGCACGATGGCGTTTCTCTGAATCTCTCCAGTCTTGTTAAATGATGAGAACTCCTGAAGTATTTATAGAGTTTGGCTGTTAATAGCAACCGTTAGATCGCAAGGTGTGTCAACGGCTCAAATGAGTCGTTCTGCTAATGGATCCTTCCATGCGCTTATATTGAGTTTAAGCCCATGAAAGCCTTTTTTAAAGTGTATGAGCTTTTTTGAGAAAGGTTGAGAGCGGACAGGCCGGTCCAACGATCTTTACTCCAAGCCCACCAAGCCAAATCTCTCATAAGTCATCCCATAATATGGACTAGACTCTTCAGGCCCTGTCACTTAACCCAAGAGTTAAATCCAAATATTTATTATATAATTATATTAGCCCTCTAAAGAGGCTAAAAAAAAAACTACAATACAAAAAAGAAAAATAATCTCACATTATTTAAGGAATAAGGTTTTGCTTTTAGAAGAAATTTATGTAAATTAAATTATATATGCTTTTAAGCTATATTTAGTTGTTGCATTATTGAATATGTAATAACTTGTAATATAAAATATTTTAAACATTAATAATTATATATTTAATATTATCTATTTATAAATTTTTCTCTAATTTTCTATTTTTTTAATGGAATCTATTGGAACCAGGGGTTCCATGTTGTTTTAGGCTAAAAAACCACCAAGGAACTATGACAACGAGTTGTTCCCTAGCTGGTTCTAGAACCTCTCAATCAATCCAGTTCTAGTTTTAAAACTGCCAACCAACTGGCAGTTTAGATTTTAGAATCACCAATGGTGGTTCTGGTTTAAAATCGAAACATGCTATGTCAAAATGAAACCATTCAGCTCATCTAACCATCCACTACAAGAAATATGGCATATTTTGACAAACTAATTTGTCATTACAAATGCCAAATTTGTCACAAAATATTACTGTGATAAATTTTGTTCGTCAATTTATTGGACACAATAAGCTTGTTGTAATATGTATATTGTGATAAAAACGCTCTATCACAATATGATAATGCCTATTGTAATGATAACATTTTGTCTCAAAAAATGATATAGTGACAAAATAATTTGTCTTAACAAATTTTCTTTTCATCATAATAGGCTTATTTTTGTCACAATAGATTAAGAAACTATAAGTATATATGATCATTTATAATGACAAAAGTTTGAATTGTGACAAAAAAAAAAATATATTATCACTAAAGTACTAGTGACAAATGTTTTTGTAATATGATTTATATTGACTAAATTTCGTTCGACATTTTTTTATTGTAGTGACAAAATTATTTCTAAGGTTGTCAGAACCGGCCCGGACCGGCCGGTTCGACCAGATTCGACGATGAAGGCGGGCCGGGTTCGACGGTTAGCTCTTTTTTGCGAGAACCGGATTGACCCGGTCGACTCGAGCGGTCGAACCGGGTCGATCCGGTCGATCCGAACCGGTTGACCCGGATCCAAAAATATAAAAATAAAATAAAAAAATTAGAAATTTAAATATTTATTCATACTTTATTATAAATTTATAAAATATAATCATTAAATCATATTTATTTAATAATCAATTGATGAATTTGATCCAAATATAGATTTAATTGAGTGATTACACACATATTGGTATTTTATAATTAAATTATCCCTTTATTTTCATTTTTTGTGACCCCGGGTCGCCCCCGGTTGAACCCGGTCCGACCCCTAACCCCCTAGCCTGTCAGAGTCAAACCCCGGTCTGGTTCTGACAACATTAATTATTTCATCACATATGTATTAAGGTGACCAATTTCTATACAAATTTTTTGTTATGGCAAAAATAATAATGTCATCTATATTTTACCATGTGAATATTGTTTGTCAAAATATTAATAATGAAAAACTATGTTTGTCACAAAAATAAATATTATGACAAAATAACTTAGTGATGAAATCTTTTCATTGACAAAATTAATTTTATCAAAATATTTATATTGTGAGTTTATTTTTTTTTCTCATTATTTTACCATTGACAAAATTTTTTATGTCATAAATTTAAAGATGTGATAATTCTCTTTTGTCAAAATTTTAGTTATAAAAAGAAAAAATTGTCACAAGATTATTGTTGGAATTTTTTATTATTAAATATTTACTTATGATATATTAATCTATGCATCACATAATTTTGAATTTTGATAAATTAAATACTTTATTTTCATCATTATCATAAACCAAATAAAGATTCAATTTGAGTTACGATGCATATAACTTTTCTCCAAAATTGGAACAAATAAACAATATTCCATAGGAAAAAAGAGTGGTTTTTTGAGTGCTTCAGTCATGTCAGTCCAATAAAATACTCAAGAATGAATCATTAATTGAGTGATAACACCAGTCTCCATTTTAAATAATTTTTAGACAAGACCCACTAGTAAATGCATTCTAGATTTAATCATAACTACTCTAATTTTATTACCCTCCTTTGTTCATTTTTTCACTTCAAAAGCCCTTGTCACACCTCGTCCCTTTTTCCTCGAAGAACCTATAATTTATATTATAAAGTGAAGGAATATTTTATAAAATCAAATGATAAAACTTTTTATATAAAAGATAAAAAAATATATAAATGAAAAAAATGTACCCACCTTCACTATTAAGTGGTCCAATTGCTGTTGAGTCGTTGGGTATGTTGTTAGTGGTATTGGTATACTCCTAACATCAATTGGTAATGTTGAATCTCTTGATGTTGGTGGTGGTTGAACTTGCTCCATTGGTGGCGATGGAGTTGAAACACTTGCTTGAATAATTCTCCTCCTCTTACTAATTGCCATGCTAAAAGGAATATTTTCAATAAAATCAAGTCAAACAAATATTAGAATAATACTACACAAATAATATATAATAATAATAATAATAATAATAATAAACTACTATCATCGATGAAATTTTACTAACGAAAAACATGTGTATATATATCAAAAGAAATGATGGTTTTAAATAACTAAGTTTGACTAATGGTTATAAAAGAAATTGATAAAACAAGAAAAGATACTCACATTTGATGATTTCAACAACATTATGGATTTGTGGATTTGTCGATAGCTATGTAAAAAAAAAATGTTAAGAGTATAAAAATGAGATTATTAAGAAGATGAATTGTTAATATAATAAAGGAGTGACTCTTACCCTTCTATTAATTAATCAAATTGCCTCCAAGAATAACCACAAAAAAATGAAAAAAATTAATGAGTTCCCTTCCTTAAGATTTTGTGCAAAAAGTGGGTGGATACTTTCCCTCCGTTAAAATTGCACAATGATAATTTTCCTCCTTTAAAATTGTGCATCTTATATCTATATTTGTGATCCCATAAAATATTGTTTTTTATTTTATTTCTTTTCTAAATGGAAGAGAAAAACTATTATAAACCATGAAAGTAGGTGGGACAATTTCCTTCCCTTAAAATTGTGTATTTATCACAATCTTAGCTTCTTTTGCAATATATACACTTATAATCAAATCAATATTGTTGGTCATTCTCCATGATTAATTTCATTTCATCCCATTGTTAAGGTGTATGCGCACTAATTAGATTTTTTTAAGACCTTTAATTATACTAATACCATCCAACTCACTACAACTTCAATTTGTTATGAACAAAACGAAAAAAAATTATAAGAGCTATTAAAAATGAAAATTATAAATATAGGAAATATTACAAAAATGTGAATTGTTAATCCATCTCACACATTGTTGTTAGCTAAAGAATGTATGTTAACAAATTATTTCAATTCTTTTTTTTTTCCTTTGCAATAGATAATTTCGTAAATTTACATTATTAGCAAATCTAATTAAAGTTAAATAAAATTAACAATAAATTACATACAATTAAATCTAAAAAGCTCTTGAAAATACGAAAAAGAAAAAAAAATGGGTAAAAGCTCTCAATTACTTGTCTAACTATTCGAATTCTAAAAAAGAAATTATTAATGTATTAAAGCAATGACCTTATTTTCCTCTAAGAAGAAGCACAAAAAAAGGAAAAAAAATTAATCGGCTCACAGTGACCCTCGCGGTTCTATTATTTAATCAATTTTCATATAAGAAGAAGGACAAGAAAAGAAAAAACATGAATAAAAGTTTACTCCCTTAAAACTTTATGCGAAAAGTGGGAGGGATAATATCTCCCCTTTAAAATTATATACGATAAAATTATTCTCCTTTAAAATTGTGCATCTTATATCTATTTTAGTTTTCCTATAAAATATTATTTATGATTTTATTTTTTTTTTCTAAATAAAATAGAGAGACTATATGCCAATAACATATTCATTGATGGGAAAGTAGGTGGATGATTTCCCTCCCTTAAATTCTTTATCAAAATAAAGTAAGTGGGAGTATAGTAAATTTTTGTGAGCTTTTTAATATTCAATAATGTTGTTTAATAAATTTATTTGATAATATAATTTAAGTGGAATGTAGTGCAAATTCACATAAATATGGGTATTTTATAATTGCTTTTTTTTCATAATAACTTTAAATATTTATCTAATTAATAATATTAAAAAATTGAATATAAATAAAATAATTGATCATTTAATAATTTTCATCATAATAGCAATTACAAAAATAAAATAAAATAAAATGTTACAAAGACAAGTCATAAGATTGAAGATATTTATTAATAACTTATATGATAGAATGAAACATTCATAATATGGGTAATGAAATTGTTATTTATAGTAAAATACTAATAAAATATTAGTATAGGATAATTTATTTTGTCAAGTATAGTTTTATAATGAATGAAGTTAATGTTATTTGTTAGAATTAAAAAAAAAATAAAGTTACAAAACCAAACTTTTTACCACTTAAGTACATTGCCTAGTGTATTCTAACTTTAACTATAAAAAATACATATTGTACATATTCTTTTTTATTATTATTTTTGTAAACTTGAAAATAGACATTTTCCAAGGGAGACCAAACTAAACTATTGACTTTTTTTCTTTTTTTTTTGAGAACTAGATCATTGACCTTTATTTTGCAATTAGGTAGAAGTCTATACTACTATAGTTCTCTCATATTATACAATTCCCTTAGCCTTTTTTTTTTTTTTTGTTTACATGTGAAAAAATTGATGATTATAAATATGTAGACTTGGAACTAGGGGTGGGCAAAAAAATCAATCGAACCAAACCAATCCATAACCGAACCAATCCAAACCGAAAATATGGTTTTTTTCATTCCGTAAATTTATGGTTTGGTTTGGAAGGTAAACCAAACCAATCCGTAAAACCATACCAAACCGTTTTAGAAAAATATAATAATATTTTACTATATATTTATATGATTTCATTTGATATTTATTATTTGGTGAATATTAATTAAAATCAACTTGTTCTTTTTTAAATTTTTTTTAAGCTCATGATATGTAATTTTTTGTTGATGATGAACTATTGTTTTTTTTTTCAATAGCTTTTAACTTTGTAAAGTATGAAATTTATTTATTCAGTTATAAGCGTTCATTATGTATTAATTGTTTAATATATTTTATCAACTGGTCATTTTATATATTGATGAATTTTGTTGATAGATGATTTTTTTTTTTAGCAAAATTATTGGTAGATAATTGACATGATGGTTATATTAAAAATCATAAATTATGACTTACTATGTATTGGTTAGTGAATATATTTTATTGATGGATAATTGATTTTATAGAAAACTATAGATTAAAAGTATGATGAATTTATAAAGTATTTTATCGTGGTTTATAATATCAACTTTGTAAAATGATATAAATATTTAAGAATCTACACAAATGTAAAAAAACTAGAACAAGGAAAAATTTTAGTTAGAATTTTTATTTAAACCGCAATCCAAACCGAACCAAACCGTTAATTAATGGTTCAAAAAAATTATAATTCGAACCAAACCGTTACTTAATGGTTTGGTTTGAATGGAAAAAAAAAAACAAACCGTAAATTATGGTTTGGTTTGGTTTTAGGAAAAACCGAACCAAACCGATCCGTGCCCACCCCTACTTGGAACATACAGATTTGGACACGTGCAGACTTATATCTAATTAACCTAAATCCCAACCCATATAGACCTGGACTTATATTACACCCATACCTGTCAATAGTTAAATATTGATCATAGGCCTTCCAAGCTTAACCTGATCCACCGTTTACCAAGGTTAGCCCAAAGAGGCTAGGCCAACTAATTCTAATTAACTTCTAAACCTCATAGGAATCCCAACTCCTTAAACTTAGGAGGTACACCCGCTAAATGCTATAATTTGGTAGTTCTCAAGTCTAGGTCACTCGACACATTCCTTTCAACTGTCGTTGGCTCTACTTAGGGGCATGCTCAGACATAAGGCTATAAACAAGTCAAGTCGAGTTGATACAATATCAAGCTCAAACTCGACTCGAATGAAAAACTCGAAGCTTGAACTCGAACTCGAACTCGAACTCGATTGAGCTTTGATTTTTAAGCTCGAACTTGACTCAATTCAATACTTGATAAACTCGAATATAAATTAATTGATTGAATTTGGACTAATCTGATTATAATTAATTATGTGGTTTTTGTCCTTTAACAAAACATCTTTCTAGAATATAATTTTATTTAACAAATTCTTTAACAAACATTTTATTGTGTTGATGTAGAATTTATTGTCAAACTATTAGATTTACTTTACTTTAATATGTTATGTAGACATTGATTTTTTTCATTTTTATTTTTAAAGTTGAAATGCTATTGTAGACTTAAAGTATCTTATTCTTCTTATTCATAAAAAGGGTTTTAAAGTGACAAACTTAATTTCACTATGATATCATTTTGTCATAATAAAATAATAATTGTAAAAATATATAAATATATAACAACAAATATAAATTGTCATTATTGTTAAAATAATACTACCTTTAATTACAAACTTATTTTATAACAATAAATAGTATTTATTATAACAAAATTACTTGTAAAAATATCATATATAATTATATATAGTAACAATTAAATTTAGTGATAGAATGTTTTTGTCACAACATGTCATTCATATTGGCACGAAAAAATGGTGGGAAAAAGTTATGACAAAATACTACAACAAAACCCTTCTTGTGACTAAATTTCTATTAGTTTCATATGTCGTGACAAATATTTTGACAAATACTTTTTTTGGTCACAAATTTAACATTTTCTTTGGTTTAAAATGACAAATTCTCATTTTGTCACAACAAGAGTACTATTTGTAACAAAATTTTAACTGTCAAAAATAATTTTGTCACAATATAATAAATTTCTTGTAGTGATTAAAATTTTGAAAGCCACACAACCATTTGAATTGTTAAAATAAAAGAGTAATTATTATATATGCTATTTAAAAGTGTGACCAATTATTTGTAATTAATTCTTTAAAATTTAAGTGTCAATTTGGCACTTAAACCATCCAAAGTTTACCAAATTTTTCAACTATCTGAACTTATTATTATCTCATTTAAATGCTATAATTGAACTTAAAATATCTGTATTTTTAATTTTCAATTAACTAATTATACAAATTAACTAAATTGATGTACAAATATGAAATATCCACCCGATAAAAATTGCTTTACTTTTTTTGACACTAACTATAAAGGTGGTAAGGTGGTAAGGGTACCTCTTTGTCTCGTAAAGGGCAAACACGTTGTAAGGCTCTCTGTTGATTCAACGTCAGAGGTGTAATTTTGACTGATGATTCATTGTACAAAAGGATAAATTGTTAATTTCATAGCCAATCAAATTATGTTAAGATAATGTTTTTCCCGCTCCCCCCATCCCCACTTATTCTCGATTTTACTCGAAACCGTTAGATTCTATGCACAAATGTAGACACCTACCCCATGGATTTGCTAGTCTTTGCCAGATACACGATCTGAGTCGTTTGGATACCGACGGAAACGGCATTAAAATGGGAGTAACATTATCCGGTTCTTTCACCAACTTAAATTACCGTATTTCCAGAAGCCATACAGATATATTATCGTTCATAAACTGTTCTAGCACGATTTGATGTTTACTTAAATTTAATTTAAAATTAGTTAAATTGAGTATCACTATTAACTGAGAAATATTCTATGACCTTATCATTAATTTTGATAGGATTAGTCTCGTCACTATCCAACGGCTCACACCATAACCAACCATAATTAAATTATTAAAATTATTAATATTTTATTTACTATATTTATGTTTTAATTCAATGGCTAGATTAATGGCAAGAAATCAATAGTATGGTAAAAGCTCCCATTAATTGAGTATAGATCAATTTTAGATTTAACATTATTTTATTCAAATTAAAAAATATCTTTTAATAAATATAATCTAAACAAATTTAATTCAATTAAACTCCAATTTTATAAAACCACTTTAATTCAAGTTTGAATTTAAAATTTTTAACTTAATCAAGCTCGAATCAATATTGTCTTGACTTGACTTAATTATAGCACTAATTACAACATAATTATTATATTTTGATGAATTAAATATTAATTTTCTATATAATTTTACTTATCATTAAACATATCATACTACTAATGATTTTTTTTTTTAAAAAAAAGGAGTGTCTAAACAGCATCTTGTCAAAGTAATTTTATCTAGGATTTAAAAGGGGGGGAAATCCTTCTAGCCGCATTGTCATACATCACAGAAGATGTCAACACGTGTTATTCAACTGTTATGTGGCAACAAGCCATTGGTATTTCGAAAATCCGTGACAGTGACTGATGTCTTACGATGTGTGGAGCGGAGCACTGGATGTTGACTCAGAAAAATTCACCCCACAATCTTTCTATAAATACCACCATCACTTCTCCTTCACTCCATCAACTCAACACAAAACAAAAGCAAAGCAATTCACTCTTTGAAGTTCTCAAAAACCAAGTTAGTTTAATCACATAAACTCGCACTAACCTTCTTTCTGTTTCAAGAACACAAACCCAAACCAAAACCATGGCTCCTCATATTAATTTGTCTGCAACCGAGCTCAGTGGTGCTGATCTTACCAAGCCTGCTGATATCTACCCGCGGCCTACCAGAGCCTACGTGACGTTTTTGGCTGGAAACGGTGATTACGTGAAGGGTGTGGTTGGGCTTGCTAAAGGGCTGAGAAAGGCCAAGAGTAAGTACCCTCTTGTGGTGGCTATGTTGCCTGATGTGCCTGAGGAGCACCGCAAGATTCTGGTGGATCAAGGTTGCATAGTCAGAGAAATTGAACCTGTGTACCCACCGGAGAATCAGACCCAATTTGCCATGGCTTACTATGTCATCAACTACTCTAAGCTTCGAATTTGGGAGGTATGTATGTGCTACAATGAACTTTAATTGAACATAACAGGGAAAAGCTTTTCTAAGTTTAAACATGTTTGCCTTTTAGTCCTAAACAAAACCGCAACGTTATCTTGATTCTTGCAGTTTGTGGAGTACAGCAAGATGATATATTTGGATGGAGACATCCAAGTGTTTGAGAACATAGACCATCTGTTCGATCTCTCAGATGGCTACTTCTATGCAGTCATGGACTGCTTTTGTGAGAAAACATGGAGCCACACCCAACAACACAAAATTGGCTACTGCCAGCAATGTCCTGATAAAGTCAAGTGGCCAGCTGAGTTGGGTCCTAAGCCTGCCCTATACTTCAACGCCGGAATGTTCGTATATGAGCCGAGCTTGACCACTTACCACGACCTGTTAACCACTCTCAAGATCACCCCCACAACACCTTTCGCGGAACAGGACTTCTTGAACATGTACTTCAAGGACATTTACCAGCCGATTCCTCCGATCTACAACCTCGTACTTGCTATGTTGTGGCGTCATCCTGAGAACATCGAGCTTGACAAGGTTAAGGTGGTCCACTACTGTGCTGCTGGGTCCAAGCCATGGCGATACACTGGAAAAGAAGAAAACATGGAAAGGGAGGACATCAAGATGCTCGTGAAGAAATGGTGGGATATATACGATGATGAGGCTTTGGATTATAAGAACTCCGCTCATGTGAAATTGCAGCAACTACTTGCGGCGTTGTCAGAGGCCGGAGCTGTCCGTTATGTACCCGCCCCTTCTGCCGCTTAATCTGATGAAGTTTTAAGGATTTTTTTTATGTAGAAAGTGTGTAGATTTTCTATGATTATTTTCTTCCTTCAAATGTAAGGTTTTTGTTGATTTGAAAGAAGAATATATTTTTTATTTGTTGTAAAGCTATGCTCTAATCCGAGTTGTAAAACAGAAAATTTATTATGACAAAATTATGTTTTATTAGATAGTCCAGTGGCTTAATTTTTACCTTCATTTGTTTAAATTTTACCTTTAGTTTCAAATTTATTCCTAAATTCTCACGTGTATGATCATTTAATGGATAATTGGAGAGTAATTTTTTTAAGCTAAACATAAAAACTTGTTTTATAAAAATCTAAGATATGATTATTTATCTTTTAAAATGTTTATGGGACGGAGAAATAGATTTCGAGTTCTAGAAAAAAAAAAAACGCAATAATGGGCCAGCATCTTTTCTGCTGGAATCCTACGGAAAACGAAGGAAGGGCAGTAGAATGCAAAGAAAGCCAAAGTGTTTGGAGAGGGTAGAAAATAACATAAATGAGGAGAAGTGTTTCCTTCCCTAGCCTGATTCTTTTTTTTTTTCTAAAATCGGGATGAAAGCAACGAAAAGTAAATATATATGATTCAGTTTCGGTGATTCTAGAACCAAAACCAATTGCCTATTCATTTCAGAATCAGAGTGGAACCGTCGACTCCATAGCCAAGAACTGGTGATCGACCATATATGCATATGTCCAAGCCAAGCGAGAACTTGTGTATAACAAAAGTAGAGCATCTAAGCATGTCACAAATTAAGAAGATATCAAACCTTAGCAATGGAGCTTGGGAAGGAAGAAGACGTGATACAGGACATCTATATAGGACGCATGGTAGGATACATATATGCATCTGTCTTCCCTTCTTTCGTCTTCTTCTTCTTAACAAGTAAACACGACCACTTAAGTGAATATCAAAAGAGCAAATGAACCAAACATTAACATAACATGACCGATAAATTCACGAAGCAAAGCTGCTAACAAAAGCAAAAATGGTTAGTTGATAATTTTTACAGTAGCTTCGTGCCATTATTTTTTTTTCATTTCCCTCTTCCTCCTTTCATATGTTAAAAAAAATTAAAATGATGGGAAAAAAAAGGGTAGTTCCCCATTCTAGAACCGAACGAAAACCAGCACATCTGGTTCCGATCCTGCTTGTACATTTCTCAGAACCAGAAATACTGGTACCAGTTCTTGTTTGGTTCGGTTCCAAACCAGTGCCTATGTCTAGTGGAAAGCAGCCAAAACAAGTTAATAGAGATGGAAATTATCGAAAAGAGTTAAGTTAAAAATTAATATTAAATATAAGGGTAAATTTCTTAACCACTATCTCAATTTTTTTCTTTTATTTCTTTTCGTTTCATTTATAAGTTACAAAACATAAAATAAAAGTTTCGCATATTTTTATTTCCACTTATTTCTATTTTCACTCTTTTTTTTTTTTCTGCTCCATTCGACAGTTTTTTCAAAATTGCCCCACACAACGCTCATTAGCAAATACAAAATTGTGAGATTACTAGTGGGATTCTTTTTATCATATAGGCATTATACCAATTATAACAAGGCTATAAGTCAACTATACAGGGCTCTCGCATATAGTTGTTACAAGTGCCATTAAGAGATTAAAATGGGAATTTATTATACTTTTTAAGATTGATTACATATTTGGAAAAAAAAAAAAATACATAAAAATAATGTAATAAAAATATCAATATAAGGGATTTTTCTCCTTTATAACTTACTCTAATAATGTAATAAAAATATCAATCTAAACATTGCTAGCAGTAGCCAATTTTGTGTTGTGGGGTGTGGCTTCATGTTTTCTCACAGAAGCAGTCCATTACTGAATAGAAGTTGCCATATGGGAGGTCGAAGAGATGGTTTATGTTGTCAAACACTTAGATGTCTCCATCCAAATATGTCATCTTGTTGTACTCCATAAACTACAAGAGTCACGACAATGTTGAACTTTTGTTAAGGAAAAAAGACAAACATGTTTAAACTTATAAAAGCTTTTCCCTGTTATGTTAAATTAAAGTTCATTATAGCACGTATACATACCTCCTAAATTTGAAGCTAGTAGTAGTTGATGACATAGTGAGCCATGGCAATTTGGGTCTTATTCTCTGGTGGGTAAACAAGTTCAATTTCTTTGACTATGCAACCTTGATCCACCAGAATCTTGCGGTGCTCCTCAGGCACATCAGGCAATATAGCCACCACGAGAGGGTACTTGCTCTTGGCCTTCCTCAGCCCTTTAGCAAGCCCAACTACTCTCTTCACGTAATCACGGTTTCCAGCCAAAAACGTCACATAGGCTTTGGTAGGCCACGGGTTTACATCAACAAGCTTGGTAAGAATAGCTCAATTGAGCTTGGTTACAGAAAAATTAATATGAGAAGCCAGGGGCAGACACAGGATTATACAACTGGGGGCCAGATATTAATTAAGTTAATTTTAAAATTATTTGTTAATATTCACTTGCTATTATAATTATAATATATTTTATATATTTATGATAATTTCATAATGATTTCAGTGTGATATTTTTAAAAACTTTATGAAAAAAACCATTCAAACAACAATTAAGAATATTTAGTACATTTCATAAGAGATGGTATATATATCACTTGAAAATTTATTACTACTAAAAAATATGGAGTTGGTATTTGTATAGATTTTGTTTTTAATAAAAACAAATTATAAAATATATCTAGATAGGATATTTATTTAATACCTTGAGTTCATTTTCTTAATATTATATGTAGAAAAACATAATGTTACCAAATCAAATTATATAATAAATGTACAATATGATTGCTTTTAGCACAAATAGATCATAAAATATATGTAGAAAAGATAGTTATTTAATAATTCGTGTACATTTAAATAACATTAATTAAAAAAAAGTTACTAAATCAAATTATATGATTAATGTGCAATAAGATGCAATTATAATATGGATAATAATAATTATTATCTTGTGGTATACTTTAAATATAAAATAGTTATTAACAATAATTTATTTAGTTTGATAATTTTATGATAAAAGAATTTAATATTATTAGTTATTATGAAAGAAAAAATTAAAAAGAAACATATATATATATATAGAGAGAGAGAGAGAGAGAAAGAAAGTAGCTAGTATAATAAATACATGTTGAAAAAAAATTAAAAAAGTACTATCATGAGATTTGAACACATGACCTCATAGATGCAAAAAAGAAAGATACTTAACCACTAGACTACACTTAGTTTTATACTATAACTCTCTTTTATAATATAGATATAATATATAAAAGAGTATGTGTGATTAAACTAACTTGGTTTTTGAAAACTTGAAAAGACATTTGGCATATGTGCAAACTGAAAGTGTGTTTTTAAATCCTAGATAAAATTACATTAACAAGAGACGTAAAAGTTTTGTGGGACAAATAAATTAAAAGGGTAAATTATGCTAAAAAGAAGCAATATTTAGGAGTAAATTTATTCAAGGTATCAACATTTTAAGTGATCAAAAAGGAGAATCAAAATCTTGTAAAGTGAATCAAATGACGTATCAAATTTTTTTAAATCCATTTAATGTACCAATATTTTGATTAATTTTCAATTAAGTTTTGTTAATATTCAAATATTCATATATTATTTGACTCATCTTACAAAACGTTAATATATTTTTTTAATCACATGAAACGTTGATATCTTAAATGACTTAATCTCCAAACATTGATTCATTCTTTTAATTACTAGAAATGTTGATACCTTAAATAAACTTATCATGAAATGTTGATACTTTTTTTTATGTAATTTACCCCAATGCATGTCAATGACTTAACTATATAGGCTGTTGGTCCATGCCTCATTTTAGTTTGCATAGAAATTTGTTTTAAGGCTTTAAACTGGGTTTAATTAAATCAGTCATCCTACTGTGTGTTATTTAATTAGGTCCGTAATTATACATAATTAAAACTTATATAATATTAAGCTAAAAAAAACTTTGTTTGATACTATAATACTATTTATTTTTTTTTTTTTTTTTCTTTTGAAAAATTGTAATTTTTAGACTTAATGTAATATTTATTTTTTATCATATATTAAAGCCTAAATTTGTCAAAAATAGGGTGTCTACACTCAGTTTCTATTGCAGCTTGGTTTTCATCAATTAGCTTACGACTATTCTTTATTTACTAGAGGGGATCATTATAATTTCTTGGTTGCTCTTCTCTACATAGATGATGTGTTGCTAACAGGGACTTCATCATATGCTATTAAAACTCTTAAACAACAACTTCATTATAAGTTTACCAATAAGGACTTGGCTGAAGCTCATTTTTCTTGGGTCTTGAACCCTACTCATCTAGTCATCTTCTACTGGTATTTTATTACATCAGAGGAAATATATACTTGACTTTCTTGTTGATATCAGTCTCACTATTTGCAAACTAGTTTCTATTCCTTTTGCTTCTGGTTGCAAGCTCGGTGCTTATGTTGGTGTTCTAATTGATGATCCCAGATTCTATCGACATATAGCTAAACGTTTGTTTTATTTGAGTCTCACCTAACTAGACATTTCTTTTTTCAGTTCATCGGCTAAGCCAGCTCTTAGCAACTCCTCTGTCCACTCATCTTGCAATTCTTTTCCATGTCTTGTGCTACTTAAAGGGGAACGTTTCACTTTATCTTCATTTCCCTGTTACTAATTCGTTGAAATTACAAGTGTACTCTAATGCAAGTTGGGCTTCTTGCCCTTTGGATCGTAAATCCGTCTCTGGGTTTTGTATTTTACTTAGTGGTGCACTTGTTTCTTGCAAGTCCAAGAAGCAACCCACTATTGCTACTTCTTCCGCAAAGACAAAGTATCTTAGCAAGCTTTTTTATGTTTCTTTTCCTATTCCTCTTTGCTGTGACAACAAGTCTGCCATTTTGATAGCTTCAAACCTTTGTCAATATGGTCATACCAAGTATATTGACATTGATGTTCACTTTGTTCATGATTATGTTTCTAAAGGTGTTGTCACTCCTTGGCTTGTTCTTTCTAATCTATAGTTTGTTGATCTCTTGACTAAGCTCATTTTCTGCTACTATGATGTCTTCTTCCTTATGCAAGCTAGGCTTTACATCGACTCCATCTTGAGGAGGGAGGAGAGAGGATGTTGAGATATGTCGAGTTTTATTTATTCTTGTATTTTATAGTCAATAGGGAGTATAGTAGTCAAGATAGACTTGTTGTATAGGATGGATTAGTCTGTTTGGATTGTCTGTTTTTCATCTGTATCTGTATCTTTTTTAAAATGATATGTGTAAATATATCCGATTTGCATATAAATTTTATCTATTTTTGTTCTATTTGATCTTTTGATGAGAACTGTCAACTTTTTTTTATCTATATCTATTTCTTGATAAATAATTTATTAGCAAAAAATTTAAAAAAGTATCTATATCTACCAAAAAAAAGTCAAAACAAACAGACCCTATATAGTCTTTGTACAGTACCTCATGACTAAACTGCTCATGATGGGATCTCTTTTTCTATCTTCTCTGTTTTCTTCTTCGTCTTCCAATAGCTGAAATTTCATTGTATATTCTGAATGTAAGAGAAAATTTTACAATAATTACTTTTATATAATTGATATTCCTATGAATAAATTTCTAGGGAATTGTTAAACATATAAATATCTCGCTTTCGTCCTATCGAATTTTGACAACTTTGAATTGATTAACAGTTTTTCCCAGCACATTTAAAGTAGTGTCGGCAAGTTACAGAAGCCTGGGCCTATTTCATTGACCTAGACCCTTCTATTAAAATAACCTCTACTAAATATTTGTTTTAAAATAGGGCCCCACGTTGCGTGTTGACGGGTTTAAGCACAACATGCAAGACTTATTCTTCAATACACATTTTATTTTCTAATTTGGACTGGTGAAAGTGAAAGGAACCCAAATTTTTAATTTCTCAACCACATGCGTTACATGGAAGCACTTGAGAGGGGACATGTTGCAAATATTAGGAGAGGAAAGTCTTCATCCTTTGTGGCTGAAAGTGAGAACAAAAAAGCATATCGAATATCCTGTCCTGTCCCAAAAATTTTGTGAAATCTTGACTGCCATCGTACATCCACGATTTCTGGGAATGGGCAAAGTCAGGAAAGTGCCTAGTAGAATATTCTAAAAAATGCAAAAAGTGAGATAAAGTCTTTGTTTTTCTTTTAAATATTCCTCATCTCTTTACATATAGATATGTTTGTTTAGCTTTTTGGAGTGGATATAAATATTTTTTTCTAATTTTTTTTAAATTGTTTATTAAAAAATAATTATAAATAAAAAAAATTGACAGTTCTCATTAAAAGATCAAATAGATTAAATATAGATAAAATATAAACACAAATCGAATATATTTACACATATCATTTCAATACAAATATAAATATAGATGAAAAACAGACAATCCAAAAAGACTCATTATCAGATATATTCAAAGGTAACATGATATAATATATAATAATATATGCTTGAAAAGTAATCTTCTAAAAAGCTAAAAGTACTAGATATTTACAAATGTACTTCTATATTTGGGTGTATATAGATTTCTAAATTCAAAAATACAGCTTTAATATTTTATAATTTCTAAAGGTATGCACATACTTTTAAACTATGGTGAAAAATCTAAAAGTCAAATTAAAAGACTTAAATGATATTAACACATCACGTGAATTGATTAGTAGGCAATAGCTTTATAAAAATTATGTATTATTGTTACTATTTGTCTAAAAAATGTCTATACTTATATGTCAATCATTCGAATATGTAGCATATTAATACTATTGAATATTCTCTCCGATGAAAGAATTAAGGATTTTATCCATACTATACCAAGAATTTCAAGCATGTATATTGAAAAAATCTTAAACATAGACATAGGCACAATTCGATTCCAAACCAAAACCGTCACTGACGATTCTAAAATCAAAACTGGACCGGTTAACTAGTTCTAGAATCGGCTAAGGAACAGCTGATTTTTTTATTCGTAGATGTTTCTACAGCCTAGAATTGGATGGAACCTGCGGTTCCAACCAGTTTCATTGCAATAATAATAATAATAATAATAATAATATTAAATTTAAAAAAATTATATTAAATGTATAATTATTAATGTTTATACTATTTTATATAATAGTAAAATTTATTACCTATTTACAATATTTATTATTTTATTATCAATAATACAAATAAACATAACTCAAAATTATATATAATTTAGTTTATATAAAATTCTCCTAAAAGCAAAATTCATTCATTGATAACGTGAGACTATTTTTTGTATTGTGACTTTCTTGTTATCCTTTATAGTACTTTGCAATATCATATTACTAACCATAATTGATATTAGTTGTGTTAATATAAATAAAATTTTGGTTAAATAATTTAACACTTTCATATCCAATAATTAATTATTTTGAGTTTAAAATTTATTTAATTAAAATGTAAAAATCCATTTTTTTACTTGAAAAAAAAAAAGATAATTCCGCTTATCCAAAATTGGAACAGGAAGCTGACGATTCCATAGAACCAAAACCAAAACCATCAAAACCAGACCAGATCCATGGGAGATGGTTTCAGTTTCAATTTCTCATTTTCAAAATCCGGAACCGATAGTTTCGATCGGATTAGGAACTGTGCCAATCTCTCCTTGAACATAGTAATTATTATTCATACATGGTAATTGACAGCCAAGAATTAACCCAAAAATAAATTAATAAATTAACATTAGGTACACAATCAAAATAAGAAAGTCACATTAAAAGATAAAGCTTAGAAAGAATATTCTGTAATATTCTTATGGGAAAGTGAGTATATAATTATATCGTCAGATCGGCGGGTTAAGTTTGAAAAAATGAAGCATCGTCTAAATAAATTCTTGACTGTTAAAACCTTATCCCGAAAACTATAAAACTAATCAACTGGTGCAGCGAAATTAAATAATTCTTTTCGGTCATTATCTTAAATGAGAACTTTTAAAATCCAAACGTGATCATATCACCACTGATATAATAATTAAATTGATCACTGATATAATAATTAAATTGATTATAGAAAAAAAAGTAAATTTCTCGAACCTTCTTTGAAAACTTTATAATTCGCATGACACTCAAGTTTTCCATAAGTTGACCTTTATGCTCCCTCAAAATAAGTAAATTGCACGGACTTTCCTTAAAAGCTTTAAAAATTATATGGACCCTCATTTTTTTCAAAAGCCAATACTTACACCTCTAAAAATGAACACGATGATGATATGTAAATTTTACTTAATTGGTGCTAACGTATCATTACATATAATATATTTAATTAATAAATATTTTAAAATGTATTTAAAATTTTAAATATTAAAGAATGAAAACTTTTTAATTTCTTTTTCCCCTTCGAACTTAGCATTTAAAGCACAACTCTAATAAAAAAACTTTTTTTTGGTAAAAAGCAGTGCTATAAGATGTGTTTTAATAT
Organism: Combretum micranthum; assembly: GCA_024138025.1. Classification (NCBI taxonomy): domain Eukaryota; kingdom Viridiplantae; phylum Streptophyta; class Magnoliopsida; order Myrtales; family Combretaceae; genus Combretum; species Combretum micranthum. Next base: position 716,643 of record JAMXBD010000247.1, on the reverse strand, counting down.
AATAAAAGACTTTTCTAATATATTTGTTTCATTTTGAAATGCAATAATAGAAGAAGAAAAATGAAATGACTAACTCCTTTTTTCTTTTTCCAAAAAATAATATATTGATTACGTGTATTATCTATTTTACCAACAGATTAATATATGTATGGCGTTAGCCAACAACTGCTTAAGTCGATGGATTATCCGTAACCGTCAGTAACCCTAGCTATAAGTCTATAACTACTCCTATATATATATATATATTTTAGCTTGAAAAGTTTTTAGAGTGGGGTATGCATTGGACCAACTAACATAACTAGAAAGTTGGAAGAAACCTAAAGGAGAGCACCATCCCGTTATGCCACGTGGCAAATCACCGTCCTTCGAATTAGATTTTGACACCTTGATTTAAAACGTTAGCATTAACTAACGAACACGCAATGGATCTTTTTGTGTGGCCCCATGAACAGCGCATGAGGAAAACAAAATTTACGTCTCGAAAATCGAAATGTCTTCACGTGGCAAGAACATGAACATGGGACATTTGTGTTTTCACATTGACTAACTTGTGTGCAATGTATTAAAATTGCGACGAACGAGTAAGATCTTCCCACGTTAAATCTGGTAGCGAGATGCGGGATGAATGGGAAGGCAGCAGCTTCGAGAGTGTTTCGTTGCGTGCTTCACTGGACTTAAGAGTGGTCTGTCTAAAAATTAACAAAAGCTGCGGGGCAAAGATACATTAAACTATAAAGAAAAGAAACACAAATATAGAGTTTCTATGCTATCATCGAGCATAATCAACTTTCTAACTATTAACATTAATATAATAATTAAAATGTTAATTATTTTAGTTATTTGATCATAATTAAATATTGTATGAATCGTTGGATAGTGATGTTTTCTTAATTTTTAAATCGTCGTTTTACGTTTTTATAACTTTAGCATTGCATTTGATTTATAAAAATGAAAATTTTATTCTATTTTTATTGCAATAGAATGATTATTCCCTAGTTTAATTTATAAAAAAAAAATTCTGCTATAAAAATATATATTTCATAATTATATGGAATAAATAATGAATCCTTCTCCATTCCTTTCAAATAAGGAATTGCTATTTCTTGTGAAAAATATCATTTTTTTTTCCCAAAATACTCATAACCAAAAATAAAAGATTGCTATTCATTAAATAAAGCTATAAAGCTGTAATGAATTACTATTATACAATTACGGTCAAGTGAATAGGTTGTAAGAATATATTAGCTCATCTGAGTATTTTTAAGTGGATTTAAGCTAAAATAAGTGAGATAAAGCACTAACCCTTTTATGTTTATCTTATTTTCATCTAGGACACCAATAAAAGGAGTTTTGAGAAAATAAGATGAGTTGCCGTTTCGGTTTTAAGAAGAAAAAGGTAAGAGATTCCTCCCTAATCATAGTTTGAAGCTTAAACTAGGTAGAGGGTTCACTTAGGAGTTATTTTCAAATGTTGAACATTTAGGAAATTAGTAGTCAATTTGCTAGGAAGAAGAAGAGGATATCGAGTTTATGTAAGCTCCTAAATTTGGTTAAAATGATGTTTGATAAAAGCTAGAGTTATGATTGATGAGTATTAAGGTTTAAAGTGAAGAAATTTTGTTTGAGAGTTAAGGAAGTGGCAATGGAGCTTGGGTATTGGTTAGATCTAGTTCTTTATAATACTCCAAGTGTGTATTCTGATGTGTTTTAATGATACACTAATGTAATGAGCTGAACGTGTTTGGAAAAAAAAAATAATATGGAATGACGTAGGTTGAAGAATTGGTGTTTTAGCCTAGGGAAGGTGATGATATTGCAAGCAGAGTTCAAATTTGATGGTTTGATACGTGTTAGCTTAATGTGATAATGAATGGAAATGGCAATTTTGTGATAATATATTCAATGTGTTGTCTTTGGATTATCTAAAATGAGGTTTCGGTGCAAGTTTATATGGGTTTTGATGAAACTAGAATGTAAAATGAGGAATGGGATTGACTAGAATCAAGTAACATAATGTGATAATTAACTTGGTATTTTATTTAAAATTTGAGATCATACTTTGTAAATTAATTAAGTGGGCTGATTTAAAATGATTATATGTCATTTAGAAGATTATATGTGGTGAATCAATAATTGAAATAGTCTCTACTAATGAATTTTTTCTATTGGTATTGTGGAGGGTACTAACTAAACAAAAGTAGAAGCTTAGTTAGCTTCAATAGTTTCTAGATGTTGATGAATCCTAATCTTATGTTTTTGGGGTTTGGTTGTTGCTGAATTTTAGCTATTAAACCTAGTGTTTGTCTCTGGTGCCATATTCCGCATGAACAAGTAGAGAATGATCTAAAAATTCGTCTAAATTGAGAGTTGGATCTTACATATCAAAGCCAGCGTTTGAAACAAAACCGAAAATATTGTATTTCATTTACAATAACATCCATTTACAGCTCAACCACATGATTTTAAAAATCCAAAAGAAGAAAAAAATAATAATAATAAAAAACCACTAATGTGTAATATTTAGTATATCCTTCAAATATGTTAAAAACCCTTCTATTTGAAGGAAGAAACTTGTCTTAATGTAAACTTTATAGAACTCTATGGACACACGAAATAATTGCACCCTCCACTAACTAAGCAGCGGAAGGAGCTGTTATATAACGGACAGCTCCGGCCTCCGACATCGCAGCCAGGAAGGGCCGCAAGTTCACAGGCTCCGCCGCTTCTACGACAGCATAGTTTTTGTAATCCAAGGACTCATCATCATAGATATCCCACCATTTCTTGACAAGCATCTTGATATCTTCCCTGTTCATATTCTCTTCTTTTCCCGTGTATCGCCATGGCTTCGACCCGGCAGCACAGTAGTGAACCACCTTGACCTTGTCGAGCTCCACGTTCTCTGGATGCCGCCACAGCATGGCAAGTACTAGGTTGTAAACGTTGGGAATTGGCTTGTAGATGTCCTTGAAATACATGTTCAAGAAGTCTTGTTCTGCGAATGGTGTTGGAGGTGTGACGTTGACACTTCTTAGTAGGTCATGGTAAGTGGTGAGGCTAGGCTCGTATACGAACATTCCAGCGTTGAAGTAGAGGGCGGGCTTAGGACCCAACTCGGCTGGCCACTTGACCTTATCAGGACGTTGCTGGCAATATCCGATTTTGTACTGTGGAGTGTGACTCCATGTTTTCTCACAGAAGCAGTCCATGACTGCATAGAAGTAGCCATCTGGGAGATCAAAGAGGTGGTCTATGTTGTCAAACACCTGGATGTCTCCATCCAAATAGATCATCTTGCTGTACTCGACAAACTGCAAGAAACAGGACATTGCGCTTTTGTTAAGAAATAAAGACGAACATATTTAAACTAATAAAAGCTTTTCCTGTTATGTCCAATCAAAGTTTATTATAGCACATATATACCTCCCAAATTCGTAGCTTGGAGTAGTTTATGACATAGTAAGCCATGGCAAACTGGGTCTGATTCTCCGGTGGATACACAGGCTCAATCTCTCTCACTATGCAACCTTGATCTCTCAGAATCTGGCGGTGCTCCACAGGCACATCAGGCAATATAGCCACTACAAGCGGGTACTTGCTCTTGGCCTTCCTCAACCCTTTAGCAAGCCCAACCACACCTTTCACATAATCACCATTTCCAGCCAAAAACGTCACGTAGGCTCGTGGAGGAGGTGGGTTGTTCTTGGTAAGGGCACCAGCGGTGGCAGCAGCAGCAGCCTTGGTTGCAGCAGAAGCGTTAGTGATATGAGGAGGCATGTCTTTGGAATTTGGATAATCTAACAAAAGGGTATGTGTAGAAGATGAAAGAGAAAATGTTTGTGTTTATTAAGGATGGTCTATGAACAGTTTACTTCACTTGCTTTTGTTTGGAAGATGAGGTGAGGAATTTTGATGGAGGGTGGTGTGGTTTATATAGAATTTTGGAAATGCTATGAGTTCCAGCGAGGGCTGTGGTTTTGGTGCTACAGTTGTAAAGTTACGACATTCGAGAATGTAATCCAACGGTAGTGGAGAAATTTCTGGACTTGGACGGTGCTAGAAAATACCCAAATTTAAATGCTGATGATAAGGTAAAATATTAATATATTTTCAAATACATCTCGAGAGCTTAAACTATCAGCTAGCTACAATCTTCATTACAAAATTTTAAGAATTGTATGGTTTTGGTGACTGCTTGAGACTAAAACGCCAAAAGCTGTAGAAAGGTGTGGAAGGCTATGAAAAACTGTCAAATAGAGAAAAAAAGAAAAAAAAATTATATCTATCTAGATATAAAAAATAGAAATGGGATAAAATTAGTAGAATAGAAGAAGAAGTACTAGTGTAATTTAGCGATAATTTCACATTTTTTCACTCCTTTTTCTCTAAATTTAAAGGGAAAAAAGTTGAGACTCCTTAACGAAAATAATTCTACATTATTTTCACTCTTTTTATCCGCTTTCTATTAACTTGAGCATCATTTGTTCTTTAATTTGCATAAAATTATGTTTATTTCCTTGGATGTCCTCCTACCTAACATTGTATAATGAGATGGCTTTAAAAATTATAAAAAATTCAAAAAACATATCCATACTTAACCATTGATTTTTTTATTTTTTTGGCCGAAATACTTAACCATTGATTTAAACATCTTTTTACAAGCTACCTTTTTATTTTAGAAACTCCCACTATTTTTGAAAACTATATAATCTTACGTTACATCATAATATAAAATTGGTATTACAAATCGTACTTAAATTGGAAGCTATATCCAAGGATTAGGTAGTTTAATGTCCTATAAGGTCGTCAAAAGATAATTCAGAACAATAGCGCAGGGTTTACCATATTACTTTATTTAAATTTATGTCATGCATACACGTACATACTGCCATCATTTTTTAATTTTTCAATACGCCTTGCATCATATTATAATGAAATATGTATAATTTATCTACAAACAAATTTCTGAGGCATCTGACTTTTTTAGCAAAATAACTGGTAACTTTGTTTGAAGTAGATTATTCAAATATTTTGAAACATAAGAAATGGGAGTTTTGAATCGTAGAAGTTGCATCATGCTCCTTTTATGAAAAAGCTAATTGAAAAAATTTTATAAAGCCTATTTCTTACAATATCCACTACATATACTGAACATATGACTTATCCGAAAATGCTAATAAATACACGTACGTATGTTCACTTTTTTAATATAATAAACCTGAACTACAGTTCCTATTCCTTAGTAATGGATGAAACTATAATAATCTATTAAGTTGGTGAGTTAGTCTAAAAGATATCTGTTACGGACAGACAGCTAAGGACCAGATCTAAACCAGTTTGGATAGAAGATTATTACACATAACTACTTTCAGTTATAGTTACAGCTGGATTTGAGTAGATTGTACAAATACAGCTTAGATCTCAGATAGTAGTACATAGATCTTAACAGAATAGCATGCATCATATAGTTTGCAATAGATAGTAACGGTCATGTAACTGGATACCAAAAAAATAGCAACATGCATGTAATGAAAACAGTATAAATAAGAGATCGAGATACACAAGGGGTATCTTCTTTTGCCCGAAAAGTTGTGGTGCCTTGAGTACAAAGCTTGATCTAGCTCGAACAAGATGAACCTACACAATATATTTCAAGAGTTAATATTAGTTGAATCAAAGAACAGATGATAAACACACAAACAGAACGAGAGAAAAATAGAGAGTTAGGGTTTTCGGATTTTTACCATTTGAGGAGAGAGAGAGAAACTTGAGTTTAAATACCTAAGGTTCTGTTGAAATTCAATTTACGGTTCTGCCCCTAACAAATTGGTGCTGTAGTTCCATGGCTCCTTCTACACCAGCAGCACAATGGAGGATAATTTTGCCGAGTTGGCAAACAATTTGCAGACCACATTGTTACAGGCTTTACGCCTTGAAATGGACAAGAAATTCGAAGAGTTCTCTAAGAATTTAAGTCAGAATCAGAACCCGGTACCTCATCATATAGATCAACATTCGAGTTCATCATTTCCAATAATGGGGGCAGTATGGCCGAAAATTTGTTGAAAGGCATCAAATTGGAAATTCCGAAATTTACCGGACTTGATCCTTTAGGATGGATTTTCAAAGCAGACCAGTTCTTTGATTTTCATGCCATTCCTGATGAACAACGTATTACCATTGCCTCTTTTGCAATGGAAGAACGTGCTTTGGATTGGTACAAGTGGATACAACAATAAACAACTCAGTTCATGGACTAATTTCAAGAAGTCCATTGAAGTTTTTTGGTCCCTCAGAATATGAAGATATTCAAGGTACTCTTTCTAAATTGACCCAAGTTCGATCTGTTGATGAATATCAAACCTAATTTGAATCTTTGTCCATCGTGTTGTGGGTTTGCTTGAATCTTTTCTTCTCAGTTGTTTTATATCGGGTCTTAAACCCTATATAAAACGCGAAGTTCAGATTGCCCGTCCTCTTACTCTTATGCATGCTATATGGCTTGCCAAAATGCATGAGAGTAAACATAATGATCAGTTTCTTTTTCAAAAACCATACACAGTGCCTCCACTTTCTAAATCTTTTTCCTCTTTACAATTTTCTAAACCATACACTTCTTCTTCTTCAAATACTACCAATGTCCCATCTTCTTCTACTACCAATCCTTCTGACACTCATACACACAAACCAACCTTCCCATTAAACGACTGTCCCCAGCTGAAATGTTAGCACGACGAGAACAGGGCCTTTGTTACAATTGTGATGAAAAATCATCAATCAAAAACAAATCTAAATTTCTTTTATTATTGCATGATATTGATGATGACTCTGGGGGAATAACTGAGATGGCTGATCTAGACCATGCTGATTTAGAGACAGGTTCTATTAGTTATCATGCTTTATCAGGCACTTTAAAACCTTGTACTCTAAATTCAAGGGCTATATCAATGGCCGTGAGGTTTTGATTTTAGTTGATACAGGCAGCACGCACAATTTTGTGCAAGCTCGATTAGTTCATCATTTGGATTGGTTGTCCAACCTGCATCTAAATTTTCAATTATGATTGGTAATGGTTCCACAATGCAGTGTGAGGGGATCTGTTCCGATGTTCATTTTTCTATTTAATCTTGGGATTTCCACGATTCGTTTTATGTTCTTCCCATACGGTGCTGAAGTGGTTCTAGGAATTCAGTGGCTGACTCGATTGGGACCGGTGACTATGGATTATTCCAAACTAACACTGGAATTTTTTTCTCAAGGGAAAACTGTTATGTTGATTGGCGATAGGTTTGCTATGACTGAAGAAATTTCACATCACCAATTACGTCGATTGGTTTTTACTGATGCCATTGCTACTTGTTATCATTTGGTGGCTCAGAAAAGTGGATAATGTGACATCATCGAATACCACCAACAACACTGCTATTCAAGCTTTGTTGGGCAGATTTTCTCGAGTCTTTGAGGTACCTTCATCACTGCCACCTCTTCGCACTATTCAACATCAAATTCATTTAGTTCCCAATACTTCTCCAGTCAATGTCAAACCCTATCACTATCCACATTTTCAGAAAAATGAGATTGAAAGACCAGTGGAGGAAATGTTAGCTCAAGGAGTCATTCAACGCAGCACTAGTGCTTTTTCTTCCCCAGTTTTACTGGTAAAAAAGAAAGATGGGAGCTGGCGTTTTTGTGTGGATTATCGGGCTTTAAATCAAGTTACTGTTCGGGATAATTTTCCTATTCCCACAGTTGATGAATTGATTGATGAACTTAGGGATGCATGTTTATTTTCTAAACTTGATCTCAGCGCAGGGTACCATCAGATTCGAATGGATCCCCAGGATGTGGATAAGACTACTTTTAGAACTCACCAAGGTCATTACGAATTTCTTGTAATGCCTTTTGGGTTAAGCAATGCACCTTCCACTTTTCAATCTATCATGAATACGATGTTTCAGTCTTATTTGAGGAAGTTTGTCATTATTTTCTTTGATGATATTCTGATATATAGCAGTAACATGGAAGATCACTTGCAACATTTGACTTTGGTTTTGCAAACTTTATTGGATAATAAATTTTTCTTGAAGGAGAGCAAGTGTTCTTTTGCCCAAACTACTATTGAGTATTTGGGACATGTGGTTTCTTTCAATGCTCTTAAGCCAGATCCTTCGAAGGTAGATGCAGTAGCCAATTGGGAAACTCCAAGAAATGTTAAACAATTGAAAGCGTTTTTGGGTCTCTCGGGCTATTATAGAAAGTTTATTAAGGGTTATGCTACTATTGCTGGACCCTTAACGGATTTATTGAAGACTGATGGGTTTCATTGGTCAGCAGAGGCTGATCAAGCTTTTTCTCAGCTAAAGGAGGCTTTGATTAATGCACCTATTTTAGCTTTGCCAGATTTTACTCAACCCTTGGTAGTTGAGACATATGCATCTGGAGTGGGCATAGGAGCAATACTGTTACAATAGTCTCACCCAATTGCATATTTTAGTAAGAAACTTCCTAATCACTTAAGGAAAGCTTCTGCTTATGTTAGGGAATTGTATGCTGTTGTGGAATTAGTCAGAAAATGGAGACATTATTTGTTGGGTAATCATTTTCAAATTCGAACGGATCATCGAAGCTTGAAAGAACTACTGTCACAGGTCATTCAGACACCTGAACAGCAGCGTTATGTGACCAAATTGTTGGGCTATGACTATGAGATTGTTTACAAGAAAGGAGTAGACAATGTGTTGGCTGATGGTTTATCACGCCAGTACAATGATGCCTCTTTATTGGCTTTTTCTATGCCCATTTTCAATTGTATTGATGATCTTAAACAGGAGTATCAGACTTTACCCGCTTTTCAGACTCTCATTTCTCAATTGCAAGCAGGTCTTGTTTCCAAGCAGAGGATTGAATGGAAACATGGGTTACTATATTGTGGGACTCGTTTATTTTTTGTGCCTGAATCTTTATTAATTCCCCGAATTTTGGAGGAATTTCATGGTTCCCCGATGGCTGGCCATTTTGGAGTGACTAAGACATTTAAACGTATTGCCAGTCAATTTTATTGGCCCAAGATGAGGTCACAGATTGAAGCTTATGTTCGTAATTGTCACATATGTCAACAGATTAAGTATGTGACTACTGCACCAGCTGGGTTATTAGCCCCTCTGCCAATTCCTACTAGGATTTGGGAAGACATTGCTATGGATTTCATCACACATCTTCCCTCTTCTAAGGGCTATTCGGTGATATTCGTAGTTGTGGACAGATTATCCAAATATTGCCATTTGGGGGCTTTGGATAGTCATTTTACAGCTACTAAGGTTGCCAATTTATTTTTTACTATGATTGTCAAACTTCATGGATTCCCTAAATCCATTGTTTCTAATCGAGATTCTATTTTCCTCAGTCAATTTTGGAAGGAATTAGTTCGTTTGAGTGGGACAAAACTACATATGAGTTCAGCTTACCATCCCCAATCGGATGGTTGAACTGAAGTGTTGAATAGGACTATTCAACAATACCTTCGATGTTTTGTTATGGATATCCTGAGAGGTGGACTTTGTTTTTGCCTTGGGCTGAGTATGCCTATAATACTTCATATCATGAGGGTGCTGGAATGACTCCATTTCAGATTGTGTATGGAAGAGAACCCCCTATTTTACCTTCCTATTTAGAGGGCTCTTCATCAATAGCAGCTGTGGATCAAGACTTGGTTTCTCGAGACCAAGCTCTTAAGGTTTTACATGCTAATTTACAACATGCTCAAGCTAAAATGAAGAATTTAGCTGACAAACATCGATCCGATGTGGTCTATAATGAGGGGGATCAGGTGTATGTGCGGCTCCAACCTTATAGACAACTATCATTGGCTTCTCATAAGAGCCATAAGTTGTCTAAACGTTTTTATGGGCCTTTTACTATACTCAAGAAGATTGGTCAGTGTGCTTATGAATTGGATCTTCCTCCTTCGTCTAAAATTCATCGAGTTTTTCATGTTTCCTTGTTGAAACCAGCACATGGTACTGATTTACAACCTCTTGAGCTTCCTCCAGAGTCTTATAACTCTGGTCCACTCCTTCAACCTATGGCTATCTTAAGTTCACGCTACATAGTTCAACAAGGTGCCTCTATTCCTCAAGTATTGGTACAGTGGAAGGGATTAGCCATTGAGGATTCTACCTGGGAAGATTGGGACAAATTTCGACAGACTTATGCATACTTTGACCTTGAGGACAAGGTCATTTTTCCAGAACAAGGGAAACTTGTTACGGACAGACAGCTAAGGACCAGATCCAAACCAGTTTGGATGGAGGATTATTACACATAACTACTTTCAGTTATAGTTACAGCTGGATTTGAGTAGATTGTAACAAATACAGCTTAGATCTCAGATAGTAGTACAAGTAGATCTTAACAGAATAGCATGCATCATATAGTTTGCAACAGATAGTAACGGTCATGTAACTGGATACCAAAAAAATAGCAACATACATGTAATGAAAACAGTATAAATAAGAGATCGAGATACACAGAGGGGTATCTTCTTTTGCCCGAAAAGTTGTGGTGCCTTGAGTACAGGAGCTTGATCTAGCTCGAACAAGATCAACCTACACAATATATTTCAAGAGTTAATATTAGTTGAATCAAAGAACAGAGATAAACACACAAACAGAACGAGAGAAAAATAGAGAGTTATGGTTTTCGGATTTTTACCATTTGAGGAGAGAGAGAGAAACTTGAGTTTAAATACCTAGGGTTCTATTGAAATTCAATTTACGGTTCTGCCCCTAACAATATCCTAGATAATATGTTGTAAATATACTAGAAATGACTATACTGCTCATGCTTTTGTTAAAGTCACAGCCATTATGCTTAACAACACAAGCCTCCATATTAACATACAACTAAACTTTTGGGGGAAATTTGAAAAAAAGGAAAAAAAGCACTAAACTGAACTTAACCTAATCCCTGGTCATTGAATTAAGCTAGGGTCCAACCCATGCCAAATATGGTGGATTTAGGTGGATCTTTATGTGAATCTATAGAGTCTTTAATTGGTGAGTTGTTTCAATAGATTTGGCTGAACATGCTTATATTTTAAACCACCTAGTTCAAGTCATGTCAACTAATGTGAGCCATGATAAGTTTGAGTTAAACTCATATTCGGAATCATGGCAAGTTTGAATCAAGCACAGGTCCAGAAGCAATCATCTTGGATGAACTCGAGCTTTAGTGAGATGGTTTTGTGGTGGAAGTAATCATTTTTTATAGACTTCCACTTCATATTTCTCTTTAATTTGTTCTTTCACCATCACATCTTCTTGGACAGTAGATATGGTTGACTCTTTCATTTTTACGGTTTTCTAGTTGTCCTTAAAACATTTTTTTATGATGATATTTGCAAGGAAATTTCAAAAACTTAATTTGCATGATACAAAGTAGTTAAATTTTTTTGTTTCAAGAAACAACTTCTAGTCCATTGTTTTATCCATATGCTTGCATATATTTCCCAGTGAAGTTCAAGAATCATATTCATCATAGTTTCTTGATTGTTCTTGATGTCATTCTTAACTTTAACCAATTGTTGCTTCATTTGATGTCCGAATTCATCCATTTGTTGATCTTATCTTTACAATATTGCCTATGATTGTCAAGTTTCAAAATATATACTAGCTTTGAGCAAGATCTCTTAAGGAAAGCACCAAATGGTGTATTCATAGTTTAAAATTCGAGTAAACTAAGAATTTGGTAAAAAGTAAATGGCAAACCTCAATATGAAATGAGGTAGTCTTTAAGAAAAAGGTAGAATAGACCTAACAAGGGTTAGGATTGAAGTAAGTCCAAACCAATACCCTTTCTATTGATTCTGTGACCACTAATTATCCTTATATTTTAGGGGATCAAATATTGTGTTTATACATAATATATAGATTATAAAATATAATTCATGGACACAAATAAATAAGTATTCGTTTAATAATATAGATGATACATGCATACACATGTAATTGCATGTATATATGTGCGTTAGCGTGTTTGACGTACCCGGATGCTATTGCCATTCTTATTACAATTATCTATAGTTGAAACATTAAATGCCCACATAAGTAAGAATGTATAATAAGGAAAAACTACCATGAAGATGTAGGGATGTCAAACCATTATTAGCATACATATCTAATAAACCAAAATTATTCCTATTTTATGAATGTCAAATTGGACTTTTATTGATCATTTTATTGATAAATATTATGAATTTGGCACTTAAAAATATTAATTTATGCTTTCAGGCCTTTAAAGGAGTTATTTTATGGAAAGAAGGAAAAACGACTCAAAAATGCAAAGTTTGGACCAAAAAGTGGTTAACACAACAAAGACATGACATGTCTTTCAACCATGTCAAGGAAAAGCACAATCAAGGTCTAAATCTTAAGTTTTGAAAAGACACAATAGCGACATGACTTGTCCCAAACCGTGTCAATCTGGAAAATTAACTTTGCAAGGAACATTTCTAGGACAAGCCGTGTCCTAAGTCGTGTCAATAAAGAAAAAAGACCACAGCAAAGGACACGACTCTGGGACAAGCCGTGTCCCCAGCCATGTCAATTTTTACATAGAGGAAAATGGCCAGACATGCTCAAGTGACACGACCTGTTTCTAAACCTGTCGATTTGATAGTCGTTACTTTTTGAGAAACGGCTTTTTTATTGAATAGTAACCCCCTATTTATTAAAAAAACGTCTATTAGACATTAAAGGGGTATTACTTTGAAAAGCCAAAAGACCTGTAACTCCCCATTTCCTCCATAATGAGCATTCAATTCCATTTATGTGTTACTTTGAAAAGCCAAAAGACCCGTAACTCCCCATTTCCTTCATAATGAGCATTCAATTCCATTTATGTGTTACTTTGGAAAGCTAAAAGACCTATAACTCCCGTAACTTCCCATTTCCTCCATAATGAGCATTCAATTCCATTTATGTGTTACTTTGGAAAGCTAAGAGACCCATAACTCCCGTAAATTCCCATTTCCTCCATCAATGAGCATTCAATTCCATTTATGCAAAGATCATTATAAAATGAAGATGGATGGAAGAATAAAAAAAAGAGAAGAACAAGAAAAGGAGAGACAGAGATAAGAGAAAACATACTTTTATGTATTTTCACAGCAGCATTTGTACTTGAGTGTATCAATCTATCAAGGAATATTGTTTGTATTGCTAATCTAATTTTAGATTCTTTCTATGTCTCTTTGTTATTGCTTATTATTGTTTTATCTATGGAGAAGTAATTTAATATTGCTTGGGTATTGTGGATCCTTGATTGATTTCATGTGATTCCTTTGTTCTTAATTTCAAAACGTGTTGATTTTATTGTATTCAATAGCTTGCGCCTAAAGAATGAGTCTAATTGGATGGTGCATCCCATTGGATTCATGTTTGATTTTTGTTAAAAATAAACTGAGAGGTTGATTTAATTAATAGATCTAAAGCTATTGATGAGATTGCTCATAATCACCTAGAGATAGAGATGGTGAAATCTTCTGTCACTCATTTTGAAATTCATCAGTTTGGTTTTAAAACGAAGGATTCTTGTTCTTTATGCAAATTTAAGTTGCTAATAGACAGGAAGACATTCTGGCAGTTTGGCTTAGGTTTAAGTGCTTTTGACTTTGAAAGAAGCCTTAGCATAATTTAGTGAATCCGATTGTTCAATAATCAACATAACTTTTTTAGAAAATTCTTGAGTCATATGAATAAATCTTAGGTGAAGCATGACTCAAGCAACCTTGTGAATTGATTTATCCTTTTGCATGCTTGTTGTGAAATCTGTGAATATTAGACTTAGTTTAGTTTCTATGTATATAAAACCAAATCTGATTTTTTTTTAGATAATAGGAAAAGAGTGAGTAGAAGTACTCATCAACGTTCCCAAGGAATATGACCTAGATCATTTCTCTATGCTACATCTGATGGGTGCGCTTGCCCTGTAAGACCATAATTTAAAAAAAAAACGATTTAGAAAATTTATAAATTTAAAACTTGGTCTTTTGAATCTATCAATATCCCCTACATGCATGGCTAATATCATAATAGCTTTTTTTTGCCATCGTGATATTAGTGGACATATTTTATGTACTAGAGAGTATTGGCCATTAGCAAACTAATCCACTTTCTCTACCCCAATTATATCCTGTACCACAAATACAATCTATTTATTTATTTTTTTTATGTATATTCCAATTAGCTTTCACTGTAGTTTCGTATATTGACAATCCTTCTTATAAAAAATGATTGTTGTTATAGCCTTAATGTCTATATTAAACGGTACGTCATTCCAAAAGTTGGTTTCATAACAGGCAACAAATACTCAATCCACAACTCATATATATGGATGGTTATTGGCTTTAACATCAACTACCTACAACTATCATTTGAAAACTCATAATGCTCATTTAGTTTCTAAACCTACTTGTAGAGTTATAAGACATACAATATTCCACTTACCAGGATTCTCACAAATTCCTTTTATTATTAAGTATAAAAAGGCAAAACATCAACAATTTGAGCAAATTTGGACAATACTTGAAGTGAAAATGTCATCAAGGTTGCATCACGCCCATGATAGGGCTGGTGATCATCTTCAGTGCATGTCATATAAGCTATCATGGGTATGATCATAGTGATACAGTGGAGATTACAGGTTGTCATGTGGCCGTAACCAATAGGGGACCAAATTGCGGTAATAATATGAAGATCTAATCATGGGCATTATTGTGCTTGGATTTTTCATGGGGGACTAAATTGCAGTAGTAATATGAAGGTCTGATCACGGGCGTTATCGTGCTTAGATTTTTTATCCGAAGAGATCACGACTATGATCTACCTTGGATAGTTGGATCCTAAGGAGATAACGACCTGTGATACGATCATGATGGAAGATACTTGTTGTTTATTTTCATGCCAGTTCAAATTTAAAAGGGCATTTTGAAAGGGGATAAAGATGAATTGAGACAAAGCTTTGTCATTCTACCATACCCAGTGATGCAAGTATACAAATACTCACCCGAAACATTGCAAAGCATCATGAATCATATTATTCACTTTGTAATCTCGAACGTATGTAATCCTGGTGAAAATAGAGTGTCTTTGTGAGTAAATATACTATATTCAAGTGTTGTACTATGTGATTTTCCTAGAAGAACTTGAGAGAGAAGATGGGAGATCATTGTTCGTATTTGTTGTAAATACTTATACAGTTGAATTTAAAAAAGGGGCTTCCTTCTATTACTTCTTCTATGTTTATTTCATTATTATTTTTTCATATTGTTTGCATTGATTGTTGTTTCACCATCTGTGAGTAGTAATTTAGGACTTGCAACATCATATTGGCATGTATATGCACTTGAACTTGTTAAGTCCTAATAATTGTTAGTTTTTAGTGAATTGAATTAATGAATCTAAGGTCGGTGTAGTGCATGATACTAAATTAAGATAGATTTCAATAGAACTTGTCAAAAACAATTCTATCGAATATATCTAATTCACTATAACAATTTACTTTTGATAATAGAGATCTTATTAGGAAAGTTGAAGCATCTCAAGGAATTAGATACAATGTTATGATACTAATGCTATCTTAATTGGCTATTAAATTAGAAGAGATTATAATAGACACAATTAAGATTAGGAATAAGTAATTCTAAGAATAATGCTCATAACCTAATAATTTCTTGCAGATAATGATTATTAGGATAAAATCTACAAATGACTCATGCAATGTGATGAAGCAAGTTTGCCTGTTAACAGTGATTTTGTGAATTATTTTGAATTAATTGTGTTGGTTGTGACTCATTTGTAGATTAGTGTAGCTTAGTTAGTAAATTAGCCCTAAATAATTCATAAAATCACAATTAGTGGGTAGACTTGCTTCATCACATTGCATGAGTCGTTAGTAGACTTTATCCTAATTATCATTATCTTTAGGAAATTATTAAGTTGTAAGCATTCTTCTCAAAATTACTTACTCTTAATCTTAATTCTTTCTATTAGAATCTCTTTTAATTTAACAACCAATTAAGATAGCATTTGCATCATAATATTGTATCTGATTCCTTGAGATGCAGCAACTTTCCTAATAACATCTCTATTATCAGGATTAAATTGTTCTAGTGAATTAGATTTATTCGATAGAATTGTCTCTTGTCAAATTCTATTGAAATTTGTCTTAAGATAGTATTGTGCACAACACCAACCTTAGATTCAATAATTTAATTCACTAAAAACTAACAACTATTAGGACTTAACAAGTTCAAGTGCATGTATATGCTATATGAGTTAGAAGCCCTAAATTACTACTGAAACATGGTGAAATAACAATCAATGCAGACAATATGCGGAAATAACAATGATATAAACATAGAAGAAGTAATAGAAGGAAACCCTTTTTTAAATTCGACTGTATAAGTCTTTACAACAAATACGAATAATGATTTCCCATCTTCTCTCTCGAGTCCTTCCGGGAAAATCACATAGCACAACACTTGAATATAGTAGTTTCACACACAAAGACACACTCTTCTCACCAAGATTACACACATTCAAGATTCTAAAGTGAATAATATGATTCATGATGCTTTGCAATGTTTCAAGTGAGTATTTATATGCTTACATCACCGGGTATGGTAGAATAATGAAGATTTGTCTCAATTCGTCTTTGTCCCCTTTCAAAATGCACTTTTAAATATGAATTGGCGTGAAAATAAACAACAAGCGTAGGGTAAAAAATCCAAGCACAATAATGCCCGTGATCAGACCTTCACACTACTGCTACAATTAGGTCCCCTGTTGGTCACCATCATATTATGACCCATGATCTCCACGATATCACTATTTCTTCTTGATTACGCCTGTGATAGCTTATTTGACATGCACCTGAGACAATCACTACTTCAAGTTTTGTCCAAATTTGATCTAATTGTTGATGTTTTTCTTTTTTATACCTAAAATGAATATACTTATATTTTAAGTACCATATCCTTTATTTTAAAAAGGAATGAAAGCACAAATAACCACAATTTCACCCTAATTAAGTAAAGTAATTAGCCTCTATCAAACTTCCCTACACTTAAGCTTTGATTGTCCTCAAGCAAATAAGCTAATAAAAATTGAATAGAAATTAAAATGAAAACTTAATGTTAGGAAAAGCAATTGACAAATGGTTCATTATACAACAAATAGCATGTATTCCCCATTGATATGAACATATTTTTCCAAGTGACTTCATTCACTAAGGGTACTGTTGTATCCCACTCCCTTTAACATAAAAGCATAGCGAGTCCCAATCATTTCTAAAGCCACACAAGTTCCAGTAAGAGTTTACAAAATTTTGCTTTTTCTCCTCCTAGCATTAAATTGGGCCATAAGACCAATTACCGAAATGACCTTCTACAAAAGATAATCTTATCGAGGCTAGTTTATGGAGCTAGTGTTTCTAATTCATGTACTAACCTATAATTCAATTTTTTCAAATAAATTAGAAAACTTTGAAGAAATGGAAAAACTAAAGTATAACATCAAGATACATAATGAAAATTTAAACCATTATCAAGTGGAAAAGAAAAAAATCCTATCATTTGCATAATTTAATGTGCTATTAATAATAACACAACAATTAAATGTGCTTTAACGTATCTTTAGATATATTTTTCTATATATATGTATATATATAGACTTATACTAAAAGGAAGTTCCACTTTTTAATAATATGGAAATAACTTTTGTCTTTTTATTTTCGTTTGGTTTCTCTAAACTTCTATCCCATATTATTAATGAGTGCAACTTTCTTTTAATGAAAAAGTCTATTGTCATGGCCAAAGCATTATGACTAACCGGTTTCACCATATGTACTCTAAAATGATCCACGTAAGGTTACTATAACTTTAAGTGAGTTTTTAAATCATTTTATATTTAAGAAATTATGATTAAATTTCTATAATAATTTTAGCAATTCTTTTTTTTTTTTTATAATTAAGTACACAAGAGTCTATAAAACATGTGATTTCTCTTGTATAAAATAAGATTTCCAAAATAACCTTTTACTTATAAAACATGACCACAATCCTCTAACATTAGGCTAAGGCCCACTTAACAAAACCACTATTCGCAGACCTATAGGGTCATCCTAAAGTAATAGTTAAAATACTAGGTATTAGTTAAGGTTTACAAAATAACCGAACTCATATAAATAAATTTAGTACCAATCGATGAAACAACATCATATGACATCAAAATCGATTTGAAAGAAAATGAAGTGCATGCCTCTAGAGAAAACTCTCTTTACCCCCTATCAAAGTGCAATTCTTGGTTATTAAACTTAAAGCCAAGTAAATTATAGCACATATCTACAAACAAGTTATTATCACCTATAATACAAAATAGTAAGCAAGATGAGTCCAGTACACAATAATCAAACACATACTTACACATTACACATTCTATTCTAATGCATCATACA
Source organism: Combretum micranthum (assembly GCA_024138025.1). Classification (NCBI taxonomy): domain Eukaryota; kingdom Viridiplantae; phylum Streptophyta; class Magnoliopsida; order Myrtales; family Combretaceae; genus Combretum; species Combretum micranthum. The sequence continues at coordinate 698,130 of JAMXBD010000247.1, read as the reverse complement.
ACCGATTAAGTTATTAAATTTAAATTAAATAAGTAATGTATTTCCAACAACAAAAAACATGCACATAGAAGAACAGTGGGGGGAAAGACAAGGGTTTGAATCAATCATGGTTGCTATTTTTATCCAAAGACTACATATCAATCTCGTACTAGGTGTCTAAAATAAAATGAAAAAAATTGGGAATTCAAATGATGACAAATTTATATTTACTATTTAAGACAAATGGTTGAAATAGCATGCCAAAGTAGCCTCTCCTATGGAAATCATTCGCTTTGAATAGGTAGAAAAAGTTATGTAGATGTAAGTCATGTGAATATTTGTCGGCCCAAAGGAAGGTTAATTTTTGACCGACTTACATGGGCACATGCGGTGGTAAATACGTGATAGTTATTCAATTTTTCATGTGAATCATTAGTCGGTCTAAAGAAAGGCTTAATCTTTGACAAAAATTTACTATCAATGTTTGATTATTGCACCAAGAGTACCACTCACAAGTTTTCATCTTTTTCCACAGACAGGATGTAAATGTTGTGCTGGGTATCTTATGACGGGTTATGTCATAATTTGATTTGTCAAGTATAGTTTCAGTAAGAATTTGAGCATAATTTAGTTTCTGCTTGTTTTGTTCTCTGTTTAGTTATCAGTTTTAGTTCAAATATTTTTGCCAATATTACTTAAATTGGGACAAATAAGGAATACCTTTAGGATATTTAGAAAATGATTGCTAAGAATGAAGAGATTGTATCTGATGTATTCTTAGCAAAGTATGTCTGAATAAGGTATAAAAATAAAGATGTTGCAATAAAGACACCACAAAAGAAACAATATAAGGAATCGAATCATGATGCTTGTTTCTTTTGTGGTATTAAAGGTTTATAGGAGAAACATTGAAAATCGCAGCATGTTTACTCAATAGAGTAGCAACTAAGGCAACTAACATGACCTTATATGAACTTTAGACCTAAAAAAAAAAAAAAGAAAAAAAAGCCTAGTTTAAAAGATTTGCATGTTTGGGGATGTCCAACTAAGGCTAGGCCTCATAGGCCAAATGAGAGGAAACTAGACTTAAGGACCATTAGTTGTAACTTTATAGAGTACTCTAAAAGATCCAGGGGTTACAACTTTTATGATCTCACTCTTAAGGAATTGTTTGAGACGACTAATGCTAGGTTCCTTGAGGATGTTGGGTTTGTCGCGAGAGATAAGGTTAAGGAATTTGTCCTTGAAGGGGAACATGTTGATGTCCTTTTAGCTGCTATTGATAGTGTTTAGGGTCATATTATAGTACTTGACATTACTCAAGAAGCATATTCAGGAAAAGGTAACATAAATGGCTCTCCTATTCAAATTCAAGTAACTCAAGAATAACAAACTTCAAATCCTCAAGAATCAGTGTCATTGAGTAGATCCACGAGAGAAAGGAGAAGTGCAATTCTGGATGATTATGTTGTGTTTCTCCAAAAACTTAAGGATGATGTCGGAATGATGGAAGAAGATCCAATCAACTTTTGTTAAGCCATGGAAAGTGTTGATTCTCAAAAGTGGATAGATGCCATGAAGAAAAAGATGAAGTATATAAAGGATAACGATGTTTAGGACCTTGTACAGTTACCTGAAGATGTGAAACCCATTGGTTGCAAGTGGATACTTAAAACCAAAAGGATTTGAAAGGTAATATAGAGAAGTACAAAGCACATCTTATGGCTCAAGATTTTACTCAAAGGGAACTCAATGACTATAAAGAGACTTTCTTTCTTGTTTCTTTGAAAGACTCCTTAAGGATTATAATGGCATATATAGTTCATTTTGATCTTGAGTTACATTAGATGGATGTAAAGATAATGTTTCTCAATGGTGAAACTGATGAAACAATTTATATGGTGCAACTAGAAAACTTTGAATCAGGAGATTCAAATAAAAAAATTAAAGAAATCTATCTATGGGCTTAAGTAAGCGTTTCGATAATAATTTCACAAATTTCATCAAATCTTCGTCTCATACAATTTTGAGATGAATTTTGTTGATGATTATGTATACCATAAGTTTAACGGGAGCAGGTTTATTTTCCTAGTATTATATGTAGATTGCATATTACTTGCCACAAATAATATGAGCTTATTGAGTGAAACTAAGAGATTTCTATCATAGAATTTTGAAAAGAAGGATCTTGGTGGAGCTTCTTTTGTATTAGGAATCCAGATACATTGTGACCATTCATGAGGTATTCTTGAATTATCACCAAAGAGCTATATTAAGAGAGTGCTCAAACGTTTGGCATGCAAGATTGTAAACCAAAAGATATCTTTATAGCTAAAGGTGATAGATTTAGTTTAAGTCAACGTCCCAAGAATGATTTTGAAGGTGAAGATATGGAAAAGGTTCCTTATGCTTCAACTATATGTACGGGTTTGGATATTATGTACATTGTTGGAATGTTAGGCAAATATTTGAGTAATCCTGCGGTGGATCATTAGAAAGCAGCCAAGAGAGTTATGTGATATTTACAGAGGACAAAGCACTGTATGCTTACATGTAGGAAATTAGATTAGTAAGAGATCATTGGGTATTATGATTTTAATTCGTTGGATGCCAAGATAGTAGAAAATCCACATCGAGATATACTTATCTGCTTGCTGGAAGAGTACTTTCTTGGAATATTGCTAAGCAGACACTTATGGCTTCTTCTATCATGGTGGCGGAATTTATATCATGTTTGAGACATTCAATCATGGGATATGATTGCGAAATTTTGTCACTAGGCTATGCATTATAAGTAATATTAAAAGACCACAAAAGATGATTTGTGACAATAAATTAGCAGTATTGTATCCTAAAAACATGAGCTTAATAAAGTCAAAACATATTGACATTAAGTTCTTGGTTTGGAAAGAAAGAGTTTAGAATGGCCAAGTGTTTACAGAGCACATAGGAAAAAACTCCATGATTGTTAATCTCTTATTAAAGGTTACCACCCAAGGTCTTTCGTAAGCATATTTCAATGGGAGTTTTTGCTGTCAACTATTGCTCATTATTATAGACATATTGTATCATCTACAGACTATGATACAGTTATGCTTAAAGTTTTCGGTTATAAAGTAATAAAGTTAATTCCAGTTATAAAGTTCCCTATTCAATTTTGATATCCTAGCTCAAGCAACATAAAGTATAAGGTTAAACTAGTTAGAAATAAGCATGTTAGATCGCATTACATGTAATTTCTATGCTATACATTCATACTTGATTCATTTCATTCAATTGTATTGATGTTTGTGACCACTAAAGGGGTAGTTATGGCATATGTGACGAAACCCACTTTGGTCCTATATTAATATTATTGATGGACCGGATTGTTTTGGGATGCATTCAAGAATAATAATGAAATCTTGAGTACTCACATGGTTTATACACAATTATAAGGTTGCACACATATAACCCAAGTGTAAACCCCTGTTTTCTAAGCCTTAACCTTAAGCCGGAAAGTCAATCAGAGACCTTAAGTCAACGGATCGTGAGTTAAACCCTACAGTTTAGATCCGAAAAATCCGAGTTCGTAACTCGAGGAGTCGAAAAATAATTAAAGTGTTTAGAATAGTCCGTAATAATATTTGAATTATTAAAACTATCAGATTGGTTTATTTTCGGCTTATTTTGAACTGTTTGGCTACTGCTTTGGAAAGCGTGTCCCGGGGCTCGGAAAATTAAAAATATATCTTTAATATTTTAAGACTCGTATTTTTATAAGGATTTCAAAAATATCAAGTTTATAATTTTTCGGATTTTAAAAATATCAGTTATAGCTCATATAAGCTTATTTTACTCTTACCGGTAACTTATTTGTTAAATTTCAAAAAAAAATTATTTGATTATTTTATTTAAATCATAAAAATTCTGCCACTTAAATAAAAATATTTTTCTTAATTTATTTTATATTTTCTTAGTCAAAAAGCCACTTTATCAACCCATACCTTAAGTACACATCCATTATTATTACTACACATTATTATGTTTTCTTTTGCTTTTTCTTACACTCCATTTCCCTAAGATGGCAGCTGACCATTCCCTAAAAATCAGCCACCTTTCTTTATTTTTAATCATTTATTTTTGATATATTAAGTCTCTTTTAGTTAGAAATGGAAGCAACTAGTTACACTTTCAAAAATACAAGTTAAAATCAAATTACACACACTCTCCCACACAGGAGATCCACGCCACCCACCCGGCCCCCCCCCCCCCCCCCCCCCCCCCCCCCCCCCCCCCTTTGTAGCTGCTTTGGTTTTAAATTTTTTTATCATTTATTTAACACACTTTCCTCTCTATTCAATATCTCATTCCATCTCTCTTTTACCTTTACAAACCCTACTTTTTTCCTCTCTCTTTTTCCCTTTCTTTTCTCTTCTTCCTTGCTTTGTCTTCTTAAGAACAAGCTGCCACCATTTTCTTTCTTTGCTCATACACACTTTTCTTGCAAATATTTAAGGTAATCATCCTCTTTTAACTTCCATAGAATGTTGTAGGATGATATTATGGATGTTTCATGCATCAAATGACATTCCACAAGCTTAAAAAGCTATGGATGATGATGCCAAGAACTGAAACACTCCTCTAGATGATGATCTCTTTTGTTCTTAGTATTTTTGTTATCTTGAAGGGTTGTTTATCTTCTTGTTTTTGTGATAACTTGTAGTTCTAGAGTTTTACAAAGCTTTAGTTATGTTTATGTGTAGATCTAGAAGTTTAAGGCCTACTACCAAGTTTTTCTTATGTTTTCATGGTTGTATTTTGAGTAGATCTTAGATTTGAGTTTGAATGAAAAAGTAAAATTCGTAACTTGTCAAGGCACTATTTTAAAAACCCCCTTCCAAGTCTTAAAATGGAAGTTTTTGTTAAGAAAATGAAGGTTTGATGGATGTATATCATCAAGACTTCATCCTACAAGAATCAAAGTTGATTTTCAAAGTTTATTTTCAAAAACAAAAATTGTATTTTCGGATCAAGACAAAGATCTAAAATAAAAACATGTTTTCCAACTCAAAAATGAGGATTTTGTTCAAGAAATGAAGGGTTCTTAAGATATAATATGTAATGGGTTGTTTTTCATGAGTTTTGATGAATTTTCTCAAGAGATATGTTCAAAACAAATTTATGAAAATTCGGATCTAGACCAAGACCCATTTTTGGAACCCATCATTCAACTTTAAAATGAAGATTTAGACAAAAATATAAAGGGCTCTTGGTATAGATATCTTAAGAAATGAATTTTCATAAGTTTAAATGAGTTTTCCTAAAAAGTATTGCTTAAACCAAGTGCTTTGTAGAAGACAAAATTTAGGACTTGTTTTCATTGTAAATTTCAAAGAGAAAATTCGTAATTAAGGGGAGACCAATTTTGAAAACCTCCTTTTAGATCTCAAAACAAGTATTTTATATTGAAAATGGAATGCCTTGATGATAAATAATATAGGAAAATTATTTTCATTGAACTAAGTAAGTTTTAGTAAAGGAATTACTCAAAACAAGACAATGAGTTTCAACTTAAAATTTCGGTTTTATGAATATGGATTTTTAGAAGTTTCATTTGAACTTTATGTTTGAGATTAGATAAGTGTGTATCTCTTAATTTTGTTTTGAGAATCTTCTTGCAAGTTTAGGACTAAAATAAGTTAATCTAAGTAGTTAAATAGAGTAGATATGGCAATTTTTTACAAAGGTTCAGATCTTGGATTTTCGCAACCCTACTGTACAGTATGTTTCCGACCCTTAAATGACCTTAAATGTTTGAATTAACTTTGGAAATAGATATCTCTTTCGAAGTAGATAGAAATCGATATATTATAAGCTTAATTCCGAGTTAAAATGAGTTAGATATGACCTTTTTAAGTTAAGAATTCAACCTAGGCGAAAATTGACGAACTTAGTAAATAAAATTGTTAAGTTTAATAGAACTTCATAAGAGATACTCATTGAGGGTATTCTTTGTACTTAGGTGAATTGGAGGACGGGTTACCACTTCTCGAGGACTATTACGACTAGTGGATTTCACTACATGGACAAGTGAGTTCATTTCTCAATTAATTATGCTCTTGGGTGTGCTTGTAGTAGTAGTGGCATTAGACTTAAGAAAAGATAAAATTGTGATTGAATGGTGATCTAAACTTGCATGAATGAATTATAAGTATATCGAGGCAAGATTTGTTGCAATAACCTTGTATGAGCTAGTATAGATTTGGAGTGTCTGAAATCTGTATGATCACTTTTAAATCATCTAATTAATATGCCATGATTATATGAATAAACTGTACATGCATATCATGTAGTGAGTCACATATCATTGTCGAGTATACTTTTGGTGGGACAAAGGTGTATTTGGGAGGCAGCGGGTCTTTAATTAATGGGACAAGGGTTGCATGACTTATGGACTACCCCATTCAAATAATGAAACTATGGTTGCATGACTTATGGACCAACATTAACATTGCGGTTGCATGTCTTATGGACCACCCCACTTGAGATTGGGACTATGGTTGCATGTCTTATGGACCAACATTGGAACTGTAGTTGCATGACTTATGAACTACCCCAAACCCCGAATGGAGGGCGTAAATCCATTCACTTATGACTACCGAAAAGTCATATGCTTGCTTGCTTGCTCATTTGCTTGTGCATTCATATGGTTGCTTAATTATAACTTGCTTGTATAGATATTTTAGCTTGATCGAGTATGTTACTTGGAAAATGAATCTCACTAAGCAATTAGCTTACACCCCAATAGTTTTTGTTGCAGTGTTCCAATTTTTGGATGTTCCGAGAGGACACTTTGTGCAGGTTTATCACATTAGATTAAAGAGCTTTTGAGGAAGTCGGGACCTAGTATAGGCATGGACTTCTAGGAAAATTTCTTTAATGTAGATTCAGATATATGTAATTAGAGCTAAACGATGTAGACTCCTATTATTTTGGTGGGGGTATGCCCCCTTGGTTTTTGTAAAGTTTAACTATTTATCTTTTTGTGATTTATATTCTTAATACTATGTATGCTTTCTTAAGACTACTCGAATCAAAGTGTGATCCTAAAAGTTGTGTAAGTACACCTTACGGTCGATATGTAAACTTATGGGGTGACTAAGGTTGTCATACTTAAATTTAAATATCGGGTGTGGTGGACTGTCGCGTTTAAGGTACCCTTTGGGGCATGACACCAAGTGGGAGATTGTTAGTTTTATTTTTAATAGACCAATTTTGTGGGCTTATATGTGTATATTAAATTAATTATGTAAAAGGGTTATTATAAAATATAAAGTTCAAATAAAGTGATCTAATAAAATTATGGACTTTAAATGTATATATATTAAGTATGAAATATTATGTGTAGAGACCGCATATATTGTTTCCTATTTTATGATGAGAAGAATTGGAAATAATAAATAAGGAAATGTGTATAATTATATGGATGTGGTCCTTAAATTGTACGCAACACATTACTCTTTTGACATCCCATCATCAGAGAGAATAAGGTAAGATAGAGGAAATCTCTTAAATGTTGCATATTGACTTGGAAGACCAAGCCATTCAAAATCAAAGCATTTTATTCATCTTCCATATCATATATTCAGGTACCTTTCATAATTACTTTTATGTGTTTGTACCCTTATCTTGCACATGTTATTGAGTTTAGGGATTTAAAGGTCTAATCCCAATAGTTAACACATGGAATTTGTATATTTTGTTTTTATTATATATCTAAGAATACAATGAAGTTGACTTTCGAGCAATTAAATAAATCATTTGCATTTTATGATTAGGGGATGTAGAAGTTTAGAGTACTTAAAAAATATGAGGATGCATACATAATCTCCAAACTCTTTACTTAAATGAGGTACTACTTGTTTAGTAAATCCATTGTCCTAACGTTAAATGTGAAAAGTTTACTTCAGATTACATGGCACATGAAGAAGATGGGGGAAGTATTTAATCTGATGCCATATTTAAACTTTACAAATCTTAATAAATTAGAAAGTAAAGGAATGTGCTTTAGGAAATACTATACTCATCAAGCACTATTGTCTATCTTGTATATTTTTATATATATATATATTATTTTTTTTTCTTCCATTTTCTTAAGATTAATTTCCTCTAGTATTTTAATGGTCTTTTATCACATCTTTTTCTATACTTCTGTTCATTTTTGTAGGACTTTATTCTAAGTATCCTTTTCATTGAACTGTTCAAGAAAACTATTAAAACATCAAGATAATGTTATTGTTATATGAAGAGAGCAAAAACCATCTCTGAATTTCTAAATTGTTCTCATGTCTGATTTTCTTGATTATAGAAAATTGCTCAGATCATTGCCAAAGGAATGGGAAGCAAAACGGACAGCAATAGAGGAAGCCATGGATCTTAGCACATTGACAAAAGAAGAGCTTCTTAGTGCACTCAAGGCTCATGAGCTCATCAAGAATCAAAGTGAAGAATCCCAAAAGAAGGCTATTGCTGTGAAGGCAACCAACAATGATTCTGATAAGGAAGAGATAAACAAGAATGTTGTATTGTTTGCAAAGAATTTCAACAAATTTATGAAGGCTGGCAGTTCCTCAAAGTTTAGAAAGGAAATGAAGGATGCTATGTGCTATAAGTGCCAGAAACCAAGATACATCCAACCAAACTGCCCTCTCCTCAAGAAAGCACAAAAAAGATCCAAGAGGGAAGCACTTATTGCTACTTGGAGTGATGAAGAGTCATCAGATTCTGATGAAGAAGAGTTATGCTTCATGGCAATCTACGATGAGGTAAACAATCCTTCAACTTCCTACTCTAATAATGAATTGCTTGACATGTATAAAAAAGTTTGTAAAAAGCTTGAAAAATCTGAAGAAGATAATAAACAACTGAAAAATCTGATGCAAAATGCTTTAGTTAAATTAGAAAAGTTTCAAGATGAAATTAATGAGCTTAAAACTGAAAATGAAGAAAAAGACGAAATAATAACAGCTCTAGGTTCTGAAAAAGACAGCTTGCATGAAAATCTTAGGAGCATGAATCTGAAAATTAATGAAATTAGAAATAAAAATAAGAAACTAAAAATAGAAAATAAAATTCTAGTTGAACAGAATGATAAATTAAAAATTGAAAATGATCTTTTAGATTTAGAAATTAAAACTATAAAAGATGATAATAAACCTGATCTACTAGCAACAAAATCAATAACAATGAACTTCTGAAAGAGCTAGATGAGCTAAAAATAGAAAATATAAATCCAAAATCTAGCTTAGATGATTCGAAAGTTATCATAGCTAAATTCACACAAGGAGAGAAAAATTTAAATACTCTCCTTGGTGAACAAAAATATGATCATAACAAATATAGAATTGGCTATGATAGGCACATGAATTATAAGTCCCATAAGACTCGGTTTGTAAAAGCCACTTATGGTACTTATAATTATTGTGGCAAGTCTAGCCATATTGCACACAATTGTACAATAAGGAAGGCTTTGCTCTCGGGTCATAAAAGCAAGTATGTTTGGATGGCTAAGAAAGAAGTTTTATCTATTTCTAACCTAAGAGGACCCAAACAGAAATTGGTACCAAAGAAATAATAACTTGCTTTGCAAGGATTCTCAAGTGGCAGCAACAAATGGTACTTGGACAGCAGGCATATAATCGGAGTTGCTTCCAAATTTTCAAAGCTAGACTTGATAGATCAAGGGAGTGTTATCTTTGGTGATGATAGAAAATCAACTGTTTTAGGTAAAGGTAGCATTATCCTTAATAAAGATCTTGTTATTAATAATGTATTGTTGGTAGCTAATCTAAAACATAATCTACTTAGTATAAGTTAACTTTGTGATAATGGTTGTAAAGCAACATTTTAAGCCAAAAGATGTACTATAGAAAGAATTGATAATAACCAAGTATGCTTTGAAGGATAGAAACATAAAAATATTTGCAAAATTAATTTAGATGATTTTAAATCATCAAGTCAAACATGTTTATATTCTCAAAATGACAATAGTTGATTATGGCATAGAAAATTGAAACATGCTAACACGAAATTAATTTTAAAACTTGCAAAGAAAAATCTTATCAAAGGTTCACCAAGTTTAAATTTTCAAAATGAGAAGATTTGTCACGCATGTCAACAAGGAAAGCAAACTAAGACTTCTTTTAAGTCTAAGGATGCAGTTTCCACTTCTAGACCATTGCAACTGTTACATATGGATCTTTTTTGTCCTACTCAAACTTTGAGTTTATGAGGAAAAAGATACACTTTGGTTATTGCTGATGACTTCTCTAGATTTTCATGGACTTTCTTTCTTGCCTCTAAAGTGAAACTAATGATGTTTTTTTTAGATTTTGCAAGAAAATCCAAAATGAAAAAGGTCTTAATATAGCTTCAATAAGAAGTGATCATTGGGGAGAATTTGAAAATCTTGAAATGAATAATGTTTGTGAAAAATATGGCCTTGAACACACTTTTTTAGCACCTAGAACCTCACAACAGAATGGTGTAACCGAAAGAAAGAATAGAACTTTAATAGAAATGGTTAGAACCATATTGTGTGAAAATAATTTGCCAAAATATTTTTGGGCCGAAGCTGTCAATACCGCTTGCTAGATTTCAAACAGAATTTTTATTAGACCAATCATAAAGAAAACCTCCTATAAGATTTGGAAAGGAAAAAGACCAAACATTTCTTATTTTCATCCTTTGGCACAAAATATTATATCTTAATAAATTGAAAAGAATATGTAGGAAAATTTGATGTTAAATCTGATATAGGAATCTTTCTAAGATATTCTTCATCTAGTAAAGTATATAGGGTATATAATAAAAGAACTTATGTTGTTGAAGAATCTATACATGTTGTTTTTTATGATTGTTTGACTCCTATAAATGTTAATAATGATGTTGATGATGTTTGTGATAGAATAAATGATCTTTCATGTTCTGATGTTGAAAATTCTGGTACTGTTTCTACTGTTGAAAAATCCGCTGCTGTTGATGATATGCATGAGCATGTTAGTAATCTACCTAGGGAATGGAAATATGCTAGTTGACATCCAAAAGACTTAATAATAGGTGAATCTTCAAATAAGGTACAAACTAGATCATCTCTTAAAAACACAACCAATCTAGTTTTTCTATCAAAACTTGAACCTAAAGCCTTGGAAGAAGCTTTAAAAGATGAGTTTTAGATTCAAGCCATGTAAGAAGAACTAAACCAATTCACTAGAAGTGAGATTTGGAAACTTATTGCAAGGCCTGAAAATAAAATTGTCATAGGAACAAAATGGGTATTTAGAAATAAAATGGATGAATTTGGAATAGTAACTAGGAACAAAGCTAGGTTAGTTGCTAAAGGCTATACACAAGAAGAGGGGATAGATTTTGATGAAATTTTTGCCCCGGTTGCAAGACTAGAATCTATAAAAATGCTTTTGGCATATGCTACTCACAAAGATTTTATCCTTTATCAAATGGATGTCAAAAGTGATTTTCTAAATGGTTTCATAAAAGAAGAGATCTATGTAGAGCGACCACTGGGTTTTGAAAATAATGAATTTCCTAATCATGTTTTTAAATGAGCAAAGCTCTTTATGGTCTCAAGCAAACTCCTAAAGCATGGTATGAAAAACTTAGTAGCTTTTTGATAAATAATGGATTTTCAAGAGGAAAAATTGATACAACTCTTTTTATCAAAAATCACAATTTGATATATTAATCGTACATATTTATGTAGATGATATTGTGTTTAGTGTACTAATTCTTCACTTATAAAAGTTTTTGTTGAGTCCATGCAAAAAGAATTTGAAATGAGTATGATGGGAGAACTCACTTATTTTCTTAGGCTACAAATTAATCAATCCAGATCTTGAACCTTTGTTAATCAATCTAAATACACTAAAGATTTGTTAAAAGGTTTAAAATGGATAGTTGTAAGTCTAAACTTACACCTATGAGCACTAGTGTAAAACTAGACAAAGATTAAAAAGGTAAAAATATTTGTGAAAGATGTATAGATGCATGATAGGTAGTTTGTTATATATAACAGCTTCTAGACTTGATATCATGTTTTCTGTATGTGTATGTACACGATTTCAATTTTGCGCAAAAGAATCTCACTTAGGTGCAGTTAAACGCATCTTCAAGTACCTTGTGGGCACTATTGAAATTAGTTTGTGGTATCCCACATATACTTCTTTTGAACTTATTGGGTACTCTGATGTTGACTTTGCTAGTAGCAAAGTAGATCAGAAAAGCACAAGTGGCACATGTCATTTTTTTGATAATTCTTAAATATCTTGGCACTCAAAGAAGCAACATTATGTTGCATTATCAACTGCTGAAGCTAATATATAGCTGCTGGTAGTTGTTGTGCACAAGTTTTATGGATGAAACAAACTTTATTAGACTTTGGTTTAAACTTGAAAGTGTTCCAATTCGGTGTGATAATACAAGTGCTATAAATTTGACTAAAAATCCTATTCAACACTCAAGAACCAAGCATATTGAGATTAGACATTATTTCATTCGTAATCATGTTCTAAACAAGGACATTTGCTTGGAATTTGTTGATACAAACCATCAGCTTGCTGATATTTTTACTAAACCCTTGAGTGAAGAACAGTTTTGCACTTTAAGGAGAATTGGGCATGTTAAAGGTTAATGAGTGTTAAAATATTTTTGAACCAAGAACTTCCTTGAAAATCTGATCTTAAGTCTCTTAGCTGATAAATATTACAGACTTTAGACTAAAGTCTGCACTTACATGCATGTTTGTGCTTGTGCTTGTGCTTGTGCTTGTGCTTGTATGTCAATGTTTATCTTCTATAATTTTCTATTGTTATGAACTTGTTTATATTCTTCTGTGTTTTGTTTTAATTTTTTTAAAAAAATAAAACAAAGATTGTTTGAACCAGGGGGAGACCTTTTTTAAGAAAATTTCCTTTTCACTGTCTTGATTTTCATTAAAAAAAAAAGAGAGAGAAACAATTTGTTTTAAGAAGGAGGAGAATTTTTTTTTTTAAAAAAAAGTGCTTTTGATAGGAGGAGAAAATTGATTTTGTTTTAGTTAACTTCTTTTTTTTAACAAAGTCTGTGTTCGTTTTTTATTTTTTTATTTTTGATGAGAAAGGGGGAGAAGTATTTGCACAAATAAAAATTATTTTGAGAATTGATTGTGCATATTTATTCTCATCACAAAGGGGGAAATTGTTGAACTTTATGTTCACGAATGATTTTAATGAGAATAATATTACACAATTAATTATTTTAAATATCCTTAATTGTTTAAATACTTAAAATATTTATATATATATGCTATGTATTTGTTTTGTTGTTGTTTAAGTTTTAACAAAACAAAAAGTTGAAGAAAAGTCAAGACAAAGCTATCGAGCCTAGTAAAAGAAATGTGGAGGTACTATTCATCAGATAAAGACAAAAGACTAAGTTTTGGTCAAAACTTGTAAAGTCAAGTGTTGAAGTTTTGGGAAAATTATAAAGTCAAAAGCGGAGTTTTAAGGCAAAATCATGAAGTCAGAGCTGAGTTTTAGGCAAAATTCATAAAGTCAAGAGCTGAAGTTTAGGCCTCGACCTTAGACCTCGACTTTAGAAGAAAAGAGCTGTTGAAATGCATCTAATGCATGTGTCAAACACATTTAATGCTCTTTCAGTACTTTTGAACTTTTACACGTTATTAAAACGTTAAGTATATTAAATACAAGTATGAATTGTCAGAAACTTTTTAATAAGAGCAAATTTTTATCAAAAGCTATAAATAAAATTTTTCTCTTCTCTTTGAAAAAGAATAAAATATACTATAATTTTTGAACGCACAGTAAAAACAAAAATAACGTCTGTTAAGGTTTTTTTTTTTTTTTTACTTGTGTTTTTGTTTTCGCTCTCATTAATTTGTAAATTTTTTTAAGAGAAAATTAGTGCTCTGTTTCGAAATTTTTTGCTACGCTCTAAATGAGAATTTTTTAGTATTGTTTAAGATTTACAAAAGTTGATTATCTGCTCATTTAAGGAGCTCAGTTTATAAAAGGAATTTATAAAATTCCTAAATTATTTTATATTGTAAATATGTTCAAGTAGGAGTGTTTCTTTGTAAAGGAAATTTATATATTTCCTTAAGAGCTTTTCAGTTTGTAAATATACTCATATAAGCTATTTGTAAAAAAGTCCTCAAATGAGGCATTTGTAAAAGAAGTCCTCGTAGAGGCAAAATTAAAAGTCCTTAGTGGAGGCAAAGAGAAGTCATAAGTGGGAGGCGTTTGAAGTCTGGTCTGGAGTTACCAGCATCATCCTAATTGCGATTAGGCGAAAAGTCTTTCCTGGAAGGCAAAGAGAAGTCTGGTCATGTGTTGCCAGCACAACACTTGATTTATCAAGTGGAAGTCCTTTGTGAAAGGCAATTGTAAAAGTCCTATTGTGATAGGCTTTGTTGTAATTCCTCGTCTAAGAGGTGTATTGATTTTTGAAATAATCAATATAGTGGTAAAAGTCCTCTTTGAGGTATTTACATCGTGAAGAGTAGGCAGTTGGCCGAACTCCACGTTAAATCCTTGTGTTGCTTCTCTTTCTCTCTCTATGTTCTTTATCGCTGCTTATTTGTTAATCAGTTTTAGTTAGTTTATTCCACTGCATCTGTTTGTTTAAGTTTACTCTTGTCTTATCTTAGTTAATTATCTGATTTGATAAAACAGAAAATTTGTAATACTTAATTCCACCCCTCTCCTCCTCCCCTCCCCCTCCTCCTCCTCCTCCTCCTCCTCTTAAGTACTTCTTGTGTATTATTTCTAACAAAATACACCACTGAGCTTAATGATGTGGGGTACAATATCAATCACAAGATCCCATCAAGGCCTAAGGGTTTGTAAATTTTGAAGCCAAATACATAGGCCCACTCCAACCTAAATCTAGTAAAAGGTTTTTTGGATGCTCCACGTGAACGGATCCTCCACACGGGGTAGTGGGAGGGTGGGGTTAGTTTAGCCTTCAAAGACCTTATGGGGTCAAAAACTACTATGTTCTGAAATTTGATTTCTCGATAAGCAACAACGAGGCAGAGTACGAGGCTTTAATAGATAAACTCAAGCTTGCCACGAGTGTTAGTATAAACATAGGAGAACTCAAAGTCAAATTCCCAACTCGTAGTACAACAAGTCAAGGGAACCTACAAAATGAAGAACAAGAAGATCATCAAGTACCTGAAGGTGGTTCATTCCCGAACCTAGGAACTATCCTCTTGGATATCATAAAAATACCAAGAGCCAACAACTTTGAGACTGATAAACTCTCCAATTTCACCTCCTTAGTGGTCCCCGACTAAGGCAAAGTCAAAGGAAATATCTTCGTGGAATTCCACCTAAAGAAATCCACTGCGTATAAAACCCATGAAGTGCTTCAACTGTAGCACATTCCTAAACTATATGACATCAATAGAGAATTATTTGCAAGATGGTACCTTGCCCTCAAATAGAGCAAAAGCAAAGAAATTGATGTACAAAGCAGCTAACTATACTTTGATAAATGGGGCCATGTACAAAAGGGGCTTCAGCTTTCCCCTACTTCAGTGCTTGCATGCAGAAGAAGGACAACAAGTCTTAGAAGACCTGCATGCTGGGCAGTGTAGTAACCATGTCAAAGCGTAATTACTGTACACTCGAGTCATTTAAGCTGGGCACTTCTAGCCTTATATGTAAACCAACGCAAAGGAGTTCGTGCAATAATGTGAATGATGCCAAAAGGTCGCCCTAATCAGTCACACACTGAGCATCAATCTACATTACCCATTAGCCCATGGCTGTTTGCCATGTAGGGACCTGATATTTTCGACCCTTTCCCTACATCGACTGGATAAAAGAAATTCACCATAGTCTAATGCGACTATTTTACAAAGTGAGTGGAAGTCGAGGCAATTCTAGAAATATTTAAAAGATGATTTCAGAATCAATAAGTTAGAAATTAAGAACTTAAATAAGAATTTAATGTAGGAATTTAATTTAGATCAAATTGATATTCTTAATTACACAAGCAGATAAACTGAAATTTTATGAGGATTTAAGAATTGGAATTTAGGTTAAAGTTTATGGGTTTATGAATCCACTAAACATTTAAACAACATATTTAAAGGTTTAGGAATTGAAATCTCAAATTTCAATTTAATTAATTACTAATCTAATTATATCAACTTGTCAAATTACATCCTATAATTCATTTGATTTATTTAATCTATCTAAACTTAATTTCTAACTTGGGTGAAGGTTTGGAGTATTTCAAAAAGACCAGTCGAAACGCCAAAGGTAGATTGTTAGAGTTAGTAGCCTATGTAGAATAACCACCCCAAGTTAAGTATCAACTAACACAAGGTAACAAGCCAAGTTAAAGCATTTACAAGTTTTACAATGTGTATGCATGGATTGTTGCTAAGTTATCAATTTTCATTCTAAATTTTTTATTTTTTAAAATATTTTCATTTAGTTTATTTAAGAATGAGTCTTACATTTAATATTTTATATTAATTCAGATCTTGCTAGCTCTTTTAGTTTCCATCTATTATATTAGGATAAGTCATCTTTGTAAGCCTAAAAATAGGTTATTGGTCATGTTATTTAGGGTCTATCTTTCTCTTGTGTTAGATTATGTCATTAATAGTTATTATCAATGAGAATATTAATTCTTGTTACATTGAACGAATATTGAATGTCTTCTTAATTCATAATTGTTCTTATCAATTGTTCTACAATTATAATAAACATAATGTATAGGCCAAGTCTTGTCTATATTTCCTATAGTTAACCCATTATCATTGCATTATTTTATTACTATTGTTAGTGTTCGTTTATTCATTTATGTGTATGAGTATTATTGATGTGGCCAATGATATTATATATGCTAGTTAGACATGAATATAAATACCCTAAATAAATAAAGTCAAGATAATCAATGCACTCTAGATATGAATCATAAAATGGTAAGGATTTAATATGAATCCATACAACTCAATTGTGGGTTACATTAAACACTATAATTTGCATAATTTATTACTAGGTCAACTTAAATAAAACCGTTAGTTTGTTAACTCGGCTAAGCTAAATAATTTAATGAGCTAGAGTTGTATTTTAATATATGGGTTTATTTTAAAGAGTTATCTCAACAAAAACTTCAAAAGTTGTATAAATTTACAATTGACAAGTCAATTGAGTCCTGCTTAAAGTGATATATTATGTATGTAAAGCTCAATCGTGTGCATATCACTTTTATTTGATATTTTGGATCCATTAAAGAACCTTCCAAAAGAAGCTATTGTATTGTGATAATAATGTCATAGCTTAGGCTAGGAACCAAGATCTCACCCCAAAAGTCCAAACACGTGCTCTGGAAATTTCATCCTTAGATAGATAGTTCAAAAGGGTGATGTGTTGGTTTGCAAAGTGGCAATAGATGATTTATTGCATACCTACTAATAAAGAATTTATTTTGGAAAAAACACAGACAAGACACTTTTTATGTATTTATGAATATTATTTATTCAAAATTAATTATTTATTGCATATGTATACTCGTCAACTCGTATATCTTTTATAATAAAATTTCATAGATATTAGAAGTATTTGGAATAATAATGCAGTTACATTATCAATGAGATTCTCATGATGCCATATTATCAAAAATTGTCATTGGTTGAATAAACATCTAGATGGGACATAAATATTTAGAACAACATGTTAATAACTTCAGTCAAGGAAAGATATTCAAAGTTATATAAGTGAGTGCTCAATGTTAAGTGGGTACTTAGACACGACCTGCCAAATAGAGGGTACCACACGTTTAATGTTATTGCCCCTCCTCCATATGAGCGAACACAATTAATTATTAGACTTGAGAGTTCCTTCATATATCCTATATACAAAATGCTACATTTGATTTCGTTAAACGCATTCTTAATACAGATCATAAATAAAACGATTATTAGATACAATATGAGCTATAGAGAGGACAGTGATAGTTTAAGATAGAATGTATCTTTTTTTTCGGATTAAACAATTGTTAAATCTAGTTTATCTCCAGAAGTAAGTAAATAAACATTAATGGCATAATGCGTAATGGTTTAAAGTGTTTTATGGTTCACAATTTTTCTATCCCATTGGTGTTCAATAATTGTTACTAAATGATTACTTGGTTTGTATCCAAATAGACACTACCTTGTGTATAGAAACTTAATGATTACGCACAATAACATGGTTAATAGGAAAATAATATTGATTAGAGATTTTAATGGATATTAAAATCATGTAAATAATTACTTCATAATTAAAATTAATTTATTTCAAAATAATGAATTATTGTTATATATTAGAAGCATTATTCATTGGTTAATAATAAGCAATGGTTAAATGCACTCACCTTTTTGGTATCGATCCCTTTCAGTTATGAAAGGTGCCATGGTAACCAAAGAGACATTATACATGTGTGTGTATAAGAATTAGACACTTCTTACTTTTAAGTGTGTAGACATTGCTAAAGCAGGAATGGATCTAGGGGAAGATAGGGGCCTCAATACTCTCGACTAGGAAAATTAGTTTTTTTAATTATTTTAAATAGGAAAAATATATATTATATGCATATCATAAAGAGTTAATAGTAATATAAAAATACATATTAATAATCAAATATTTAGTTTTACATTCATATGTCATAAGTTCAAATAATATTAGTGTACTTTTACCTTTTCAACATGCAATATTGCTGGTATTTTCTTTTTCTCTTTTTGTGTTTTTTTTCACTATTTTTCTTTCACATCGATTAATAAAATTAAACTCATTTATCATGAAATTATATCATTTTATCATAAAATTATATTTGACTAAATAAACCAATGTGAACAATTATTTTTCATTCATAGTACGCCAAAAATTATAGATATATTGTTTGTATTATGTTTTGATTATATCGCTTAAATTATTATTAAATAACACCAATTATATAACTTGAGATTTTGTGTATTAACTATATTTTTAATTAATAATTAATTTTCAAATAATATATATATACGCAATCTCTTACCAAACACTTTTGTCACTTTTCATACACAAGAATGGATCAAAATGGAATTGTAATTCCAGTTTCCATTCCCTTTCCATTTGGGTTTGTAGAAGTCGGAATTGCAATTTCTTGGAATCAACGATTATGATTTTTAGGAGGAATTCAATTATGCCTTTCCAAAGACAAAACCGGGATCCTATTGCATCTTTATTAATGGTTATTATTTTAATTACATTTTTATCCTACACATATTGGTATTTTAGAAAAATCTTGTTATATATTTATTTCATTCTACTTCATTTCAAAACATATGAATAGATTTGTCATTCCTTGTTCAATCCATTCCATTGAGTCCAATCTATTTCATTTCGGACAATTCCAGCGTACCAAATGTGACATTAATTTTTTTTCTGAATTAATTTTTCATAGTTACAAGGTTTTAGAAAAAATTACAGTCAATTTTAACAAAATTCTTATATATATAATGCATATAATAGCAATTGATATATACTGATAATACCTTAAGTTATCAATGTTTGGACTAATTTTCAATTAAGTTTCCTTAAGCTTCGTTAATGATCAAATATTCATACCTTATTTGATTCATCATGCAAAATGTTGACACCTCTTTTTAACCACTTTAAACATTGATATCTTAAATGAATTAATCTCCACATTTTTCTTTTCAGTCACTTGAAACTTTGATACCTTGAATGAATTTATTTTCAAATATTGATATCTTTTTATATAATTTAACCTAATTAAAATGTGATAGAGTTAATTAAAATTAAAAACCCTCCTTGCTTGCGGGCAACTTTCACATGTAAAATCAGAGAAGCTACTGGAAACGAAGAATAATGACCAAGCATGAAGGCTACTAAAATGTAACAAAAACCCTTATTAAATAGGTAGTATCCTAAAAAGTTGTAATTGGCACCGGCTCATTAATTTAAAAATTGTGAACTCCCAGTCAATTGGGTTCCATTAAACCAAACGTTTAGCCCTTCACCTCACTTGAACAAGAAACCAGCATGAAAGGGTTTTTTTTTTTAATATATGCAAATTAATAAACTAGAATGAAAAAGGTCCAAAATTTCTAAAATCATGCATACAAATATTAAATGTGATGGTATGAATGAGGCTATAATCAAATCAAGTCTACTTGCGAGTAGTTTGAGATTAAATCTTAAAACATTCTACTCAAGTTGCTCAAGAGACTAATAAAATATTTTAGATCTTTTATTAAAAAATTTAAAACTTGTATTTTTCCCTCTTTTACAATCTATTTTCAATCCTTGCTTTTCTTTCCTTTATATCTAATCATCTGCATTTATTATATTTTAAGTCAGTTAAAATCATTATTTTATTATTAAATCCCAACTTATTTTTTAATCTAATTAAATTTTTATAACAATAATCGAGTTAATTATGTGGAATTCAAGTCCATTGAGTATTAATTCAAGTCAATTAAGAACTTCAAAATTAAAGCTCAAACAATATCGAATCAAACTCAAAATTTTCCATTCAAATTAACTTTAAGTCTAATATTGAATTATCTCTATCGAACTTATTTCCAGGCCTAATTCTAGATATGGCAATTCATTTAGTTTCTATGTTTTAAAGGGTCATGGCCATAATATGGAGTGTCATACGCATCGAAGTGTACGCTTAACACGTAATTCATGCGGTGTGGCATGGCATTGCTATACATCTTGGACAGCCCATCAAATAAAAGCAGAGAATGCTACTTGGACCACTGAGAAACAGACAAGCATGTAGAATTTTTTTTGGATCCCATGATGAACGACACAAGAAAGTTAAAGGTTTCCTATATGCGATCTTGAAAATCGGTAATATACATGCACTAGACAGCACTCGCTTTTGGGCTTCATTAGATATGTATCAAGCTGAGTTTCCAGCAAGCTTCTTGTCTCAAATCAACAGCTTGAGAGGATCATTTCACTGATGGGCTGTCGGGCATTGGCGACTTGAAGCACTACCATGTACAATATCAGTTCTAGTACTAACATAATATAACAGTGACACATGATATTAAAAATAGGGAAGTTTTAGTATTTGCTATCTAAACTTTCCCAATTTATATAATTAATAACCTAAAATTTAAAAATATTGGTTTGATACCTGAATTTTATCTATTTTATAATTAACTGCTCAAATTTTTTCAAATTTTGTAATTAATTATCTAAATATTACTATTTTGCAATTAACTACCTTATTCAAGTATTATAAATGAACCTAAAAATTTTGAGGTAATAAATTGACACTTTTGAATTTCGAATAATTAATTATACAATTGAAAAAATTACATATATTGAATATAAAATTTATCTAAAAATATAATATCATATTGGGTATAAAAAACATGATATGATATAGAATCAATGAAGATAAAAATAACATATGTTCTTTTTTTTTTTCCTTTTGGCCATAAAAATATCATATGTTTATACATAAAGTTTCATAGAACATTTGGCCTGTTCACTTTGCTAAATGGAATAAAGATAAATGAAATTTCAATTCAAAAAAATATAATAAAGTTGTAATGGCTATTACAAGTGCAAAAAGTAAAATAAGTAAATCATGCTCATGTATTTATTAGACAGAAGAATAATTGTATAGGTGTTATTTTTAATATAAGGATATTTATGATAAAATTGAAAAATAGTCAATTGAATGGTAATTCTTGGATAGAGAAATGAATTACTATTCATTATTTTAAGTAATAGTAATTTATTATAAATTATCATTTGAAAACCTTAATATTAATTTTATAGAATGAGAAAGAAATAAATAGTTATTTATGAGAAGTGAATAGATTGTTAATATCTTTTGTGTAGTAATCTCTTTCGGGTTTTTTATTTTACAAAATGACCCTTGAATAAATAAATAACTTGATGAAATACCAAATATAAACGGCCCTCCAAAGTCCAACCACTATTACCTTGTCAAAACACAATATTTGAAAAACACCATATTAAGTGTAAATGGTGTGTCTGGCCAACACATCCGACTCCAGCCACCGACAGCGACAGGGTCCCCATCACCCAGGTCTTGTGGTGGGGCACACACGGTGTGAAGGATCTCTCCTTAATCAACGTCATTCTTTAATTTTTGACCGATGATTCATGTTACAAAGGGTGAATTGTTGATAGGACAGCTCTTAAATTATGTTTAAGATAATGTTTCTTGCACCGCCCACCATTAAATTTCCACGAAACCGTTAGATTAATGCATGGACGCGTAGGCACCAACCCCATGAGCACCCAGGAGTCTTTACCTGATACAGTTGAATCGGTTGGATATCGACAAAAGGATGGGTCACATTAACATTACCGTATTCTCGACTAAGGAAACACTTTTTTACTAAAGATTGATACTGTACGTGGGTACATATGGATTATTATTACTTAATAAAAGTAAAGAAAAGAATATAACAACTACAAGTCTTTATAATCGTTTACCCTGGAATTTCAAGAATGAATCCAAGAGAGATCATGATATTATTGGATGAAATTTGTTTTTTATGATTGGTAGAACCATTTAAACCATATTTCGATAATTAAAATTTTTTATTATATTAATTTTTATAGTCTTCTTAATAGTCAAATTCAATATGACTCTGTTGTATAAGGTATTCACCAATACCTTACTTAATCATATAAGTTCTGAGTGAGTATTGATGATTACAAAGCCAAGTACGAATATAGCTTTTATGAAATATGTTCTCACAAGATAGGATAAGGGCAAGAGATCTTCATATCCTATACTAATCCCAAAACCGATATTTTATATAATAGAGGATAGATTGTAGGCCACCCTATATGGCTATATATACCTTAAAATACGTACTCAATTAAAAATTATAAAATAACATAAATAAAATAAGAAATAAGTAATAATACTCTATTTTTCATTTTAAGATCACTTTTCTTATAGGCCACAAATTTATATGGAAGTACTTGTAATTCTTATTTTAGAAGAATTTTTATTGTATGCACTTGAACATCTAAGATATAGAAGTGTTATTTATATTCTAAAACTATATAATACATAAATGCCTCTAAAATTTTTTTATTCAAGAATTTTCTAAATGTTTTGTAATTTTATTGAAATCATGTAATCCGATTCTACACATGTTTATTGTAAATTTCAATTTTATCATATAACAAAATTATGCATACTTTAAACTTGTGATATTAAAAATTTATTTTTAAAATTTCCTTCGATAAATTATTTATAATGAATATATAAATTAAGTTATTTTTACATATTACATAAATTAAATATATTATAATAAGCTTAAATTTTGGAAAAAGAAACATAAAGTTATAGGTTCCATAAGGTGCCGATGCAGTGAAAGTTAAGGAAATTTATCGCATTCCATTGATTTACACACAAATACTGAAATATGATCTCCAATTGTCTATTGATACTAAGAATTCCTAGACAAATGACATCCAAAATAAAAAATTGTACAGTAATTCCATCGTTTAATCCTAAAACTTATGGACATAAAGTAAATAAAAGGACAATAAATAAAAGTTATAACAAATTTAGAAGTTTCCAAAAATTAAAAGAAAAATGTCATTTGAATTGTCTAAATAATGGAATTTACCCTAAAACCAATGTTCCTCTCCATCAAAGGTAGTGATTTCTTCTTATTTGCTTGTTTCCTTTCAGATAGAAGCTTAAAATTACAAAATTGGTACTAACTGATTTTTATCCCATTTTGTCATAGATTTGTTTACCATTACTTTCACCTCATTAGGTACCTGATATCCTGTAATTAAGTTTTATAGAGTGGTTATAAAGTGTTTTAAGGTTGTTAATGACCTAATCTAAAATATGGGCTGACCAAACCAAATCTAGCCCATGAACAAAGTGCACCATCTGGTAAGGCCTAGGCCTAGCCACATTAGTAGCAACATGAAGCCTTACTTAGGCATCCATCACTTAAGCTCGATACCCAACTACTTCCTCCAACACTCAGTCGACCTCATACTCTATGCCTCTCATACACGCCCCTCAATTGGGCTTGCCAAGCACAATTTGGAGTGGTGGGTTTAACCCACATCCTCCACAACTATTATCAACTATGTACACGCCCATTAATCCTTCGTCCCATAACACATTCAACCACTAGATTAGCCAACTACTAATAGTCATCTTCTGTTCATGGGAACAATAATGTCACATCTATAATTCTACATGTGTTTAATTCACCTGTTCATTACTATGATTGCTAACTTAAGCACCAAAGTAGCCATATCGGACCCATGCTTGGTATGCCATTAACCAAGTTTCGTTTTATAGGCCAACAATTGTCGTGATCCAAACCCAGAGTCTTTATATTTGCCTCTACTAGACTCGAACTTTGATATAGCTAGCTTTGTGTTCAGATAAAATACATCATATCCTACTTACTTTGAATCTAGTCACCCCAGGTCAAATAATAGTTAAGATAAAAAATATCTAATGTTAAGATAAAAATTTTTTCATTTTTTAACACTAGCGATACTGGTGCACCGACATTCATTAATAAAATAAATAGATTAAAAAAAAATCCGCATCTAGATGTAGTTCAAACCTAACTGTCAAATAGACGTTTGAAGACAACTTATTAAACGGTAATTGGCCCCCACGTCCTGCTCTAGCGAGCCACCGACGGGGCTCCTCTTTTTCTAGTAAAAGGGTTCACACTGTGCAAAGACACTGTTGATTCACTGTACAAGGAGTGAACTGTTAATTTCCTTTTGTGACCTATTTAATTATGTTAAGATAATGTTTCCTGCACCGCCCCCACTCATCCTCGATTTTCCTCGAAACGGTTAGATTCTATGCATAAACGAAGACACCTACCCCATGAATTGGCTAGTCTTTCTCTTTGCCAGATGCACACGGTTGAGTCGGTTGGATACCGACAGAAATGGGATTAACATTATCCTCTTCTTTTACCTGTTTAATTTACTGTCTTTCTAGAAGTCATGTAAACATATCAGAATATTATTGATTTTTTTTTTTTCATTTTTCAAAACTAATGACTATACAGCATCTTATCGATTTAATTTTATCCAGGATTTAAGGAAAAGAAAAATTACTTACCCCCGCGTCTTCAAACATCACCGCAGATGCCAACACGTGTTATCCATATGTTATGTGGCAACAAGCCATTAGTATTTGGAAAGTTAGTGACAGTGACTGAGGCCTTACGTTGTGTGGTTTACTAGATCTTGACCCAGAAAAAATTTACCTCCCAATCTTTCTATAAATACCACACCCCCACTTCTCCTTCATTCCATCAACTCAACACAAAACAGAAACAAAGCGTTCTCTCTAAACACACTTACAGTTCCCACTCCTCCTAATTTTCTCCCTGTTTCGAGAACACAAACCAAAACCATGGCCCCTCATATTAATTTATCCTCAACAGCTGGTACTGGTCTTACGAAGCCTCCTGCTGCCATCCCGCCTCCTACCCGAGCCTACGTGACGTTTTTGGCTGGGAACGGTGATTACGTGAAGGGTGTGGTTGGGCTTGCTAAAGGGCTGAGGAAGGCTAGGAGCAAGTACCCTCTTGTGGTGGCTATGTTGCCTGATGTGCCTGAGGAGCACCGCAAGATTCTGGTGGATCAAGGTTGCATAGTCAGAGAAATTGAACCTGTATACCCACCGGAGAATCAGACCCAGTTTGCCATGGCTTATTATGTCATCAACTACTCCAAGCTTCGAATCTGGGAGGTATGTATGTGCTATAATGAACTTTGATTGCACATAACAGGGAAAAGCTTTTATAAGTTTAAACATGTTTTGTCTTTTAGTCCTAAACAAAAGCGCAACGTTGTCTTGATTCTTGCAGTTTGTGGAGTACAACAAGATGATATATTTGGATGGAGACATCCAAGTGTTTGACAACATAGACCATCTCTTCGACCTCCCAGATGGCTACTTCTATGCAGTCATGGACTGCTTCTGTGAGAAAACATGGAGCCACACCCCACAACACAAAATTGGTTACTGCCAGCAATGTCCTGACAAAGTCAAGTGGCCAGCTGAGTTGGGTCCTAAGCCTCCCCTCTACTTCAACGCTGGAATGTTCGTATACGAGCCGAGCTTGACCACTTACCACGATCTGTTAAACACACTCAAGATCACCCCTCCAACGCCTTTCGCTGAGCAAGACTTCTTGAACATGTACTTCAAGGATATTTACCAGCCAATTCCTCCAATCTACAACCTTGTACTTGCCATGTTGTGGCGTCATCCTGAGAACATCGAGCTTGACACGGTTAAGGTGGTTCACTACTGTGCTGCTGGGTCCAAGCCATGGCGATACACTGGAAAAGAAGAAAACATGGAAAGGGAGGACATCAAGATGCTCGTGAAGAAATGGTGGGATATTTACGATGATGAGGCTTTGGATTATAAGAATTCTCCTCATGTGAAATTGCAGCAACTACTAGAGGCGTTGTCAGAGGCCGGAGCTGTCCGTTATGCACCCGCCCCCTCTGCCGCTTAATCTGATGAAGTTTTAAGGATTTCTTTTATGTAGAAAGTGTGTAGATTTCATTTTCTTCCTTCAAATGGAAGCTTTTTGTTGATTTGAAGGAAGAATATATTTTTTATTTATTGTAAAGGTTATGCTATTATCCGAGTTGTAAAACAGAAAACTTACTATGATAAAAGTATGTTTTATTAGATAGTTCAGTGGCTTCATCTTTACCTTCATTTGTTTAAATTTCACTTTGTGTTTCAATTTATTCCTAAATTCTCATGTATATGATCATGTACTGGATAAGTAAAGAGTAATTTTTCTATGCTAAAACTCAATTAAAACTGTGATGTTTTATTAGTTAGTTCAGTGGCTTCATCTTTACCTTCATTTGTTTAAATATCACTTTGTGTTTCAAATTTATTCCTAAATTCTCATGTATATGATCATGTACCGAATAATTAAAGAGTAATTTTTCTATGCTAAAACTCAATTAAAACTGTGATTTATCGAAACCTAAAACAAAAGGATCCATATGCACAACCGGAGATCATAATCGGTTTATATATAGCAACTTTTTTCAGTTAAAGAGTTCTGCTACTGATATAAGTTGTTTTGAGTTCTAGAAAATAGAAACCAATAATGGGCTAAGCATCTTTTCATGTTCAAATACAAAATTTTCTGTCATGAGAATAATAGTGGGGATTCTTTTTTATTGCACAGGCATTATACCAATTACAACAAGGCTAGATGGGTCTTACTTATACTTGTTACAAGTGCTATTAAGAGATTAAAATTGGAATTAGTTGTACCTTTTTAAGATTTGATTACATATTTAGCCAAAAGAAAAATACATGGGAATAATGTAGTGAAAATATCACTAGGAGAGATTTTTCTCCATATTCCTCATTAGTTTGAATCTTAATAATTTAGTATCTATTATGTATATTTGATACGTCTAATAAGATTTATTAGTCCGGTCCATATTCTAATTTTTCCAATACAAGAAAGCCATTCCGATGGTAGGAACAGTATCAAACTTAAGACATGATAGTAAATGACGTTAAATTCTGTAGATATATTCTCATCTGAGAAACAATGAAAAGAAAGCCAAAAATTCTCCTGGAGTTGTCTTTGCTTTAACTTTTGAAGAGATGATTTCTATTCTTTCTAAGATAAGATATAATCAACTGGCCTATTAGCTCAGTTGGTTAGAGCGTCGTGCTAATAACGCGAAGGTCGCAGGTTCGAGACCTGCATGGGCCATTTTTAATAATGTTTCAACTTTTTTCCCCTTCTGTCACTATTATGTTTCATGGCAGTTCCAAGTCTTATTCGTGCAATTATATTTGGATTACAAAAGTTAAAATTGCATCCACAAGCAATCTGCTAGATAGAAGACGGTACGTGGTTCGATTTCTCTTAGTTTCAATTTGTACGATTTTTAATTTTAATTGTACTTTCCTAGTGTCGGTTCCTATCTTAGTAAAGAGGTCGGCAAAAATAGTAGCACATAAAAATTGCTATCAATATGATGAGAGGATGACCTATCCAATGAATTCGAAGGTTACCCGGGTAACACCACTGCCTTTTTTGCTTTTGTTAAAACTTCCATGGGATCAGAGGATGATCCTTAAACTTGAAGAACAGTTTGAACAAATCCAGTTTTGAGGTTGGATAATGAACAATGCGAACTTTGTGTGACTAAAGTCTAAGGCCCATAGCCGACTCATAGGGTGGGGTAAGACGGGCCAAACCAGATCTTACGGGACACTGTAATCAAAAGAAGAGGACAAAATATGAAATCTTCATTAGTCATCAATACCACATACTCTACCCATTTGGATTGTTTAATTTTCACATGTGTAACATATGATATAAATATATATCTTATTTATATCTAATATGCATATGGTCTGTCTAATTTGTTTTTGGATAAAAATATCTATTTTTCATATGTATCGATTTCTTAATAAATAGTCTATATCGAACCAACGACATGCCATTAGTAAATAGACTAAATAGAGACTAAAAACAACGAGACTACATCACTTTAAAAAGAAAAAAGAATTTTGAATTTAAATGAAGAGTGAGATGATGTATGAGCCAAATTCATCTATCATGATTTGAACAATTTCTTGTTCACAGACTCCTTACGAAAGTTAGAATTTTTTTTTTTTTCTTTTTTTTAACCTTCTTCTTCAATGTCCTTAAGCATAGGTATTGCAAAACATCACTAGACCTCTGCACTAGTCAAATTGGTTTGTTACAGGTGACATGTCTAGTGAAGCCTAGCTCAAACTAGTCTGCTTTAGGATGGACTAGACCAGTTTCAGGCTTACCACCAGTTCACGAGCCCATTCTTCTTTTCTATTTAATTTTAAAAATAACTTTTAACGACAAAGGAAAAGTTGTAAAAAAAAAAAAAAAAAAATTAAAATTAAAAAAAATTTAACTTAACACGAAATTATGCTTAAGAAAAATATTCTTTTAGCTCGTTTATTGAAAAAATTGTTCAACATGTTTATTTATTTATACATAAGCATATCTACTTATAGTTGTGAAATTAGTAATATGGGGCTACAAAACACTCAACACACAAACATTCTTTTCAATCCCATTTAGTTATCTATAAAAATCCAACTAGACAACTTTTCAATCATATTTAATACATGTTAACAATAACAACACATTTAATACTATGAATAATAATAAATTTTTGCTATTCTCATAGAAAGTAGTTTAAACATTCTTTTCCTATTGATATTTATTTGCTATTTTCCACTTTTCCTTTGTGTCTTCCTTCTCTCTTTTCTTTTTTTTTTTTTTAATGTTGGCATGGCTCTGCCAACCTAATGAGTTACTTGAGTCAGAGCCATAAACCGACCAAGATCCAGCAACCTATTGAATCAATTAAGGGGTCATTACTCATAGAGATGGACATATTGACCAAATGAGCCAAAGCGCGTTGGGCTAGGCCAAGAAATTTTAAAATACTTAAATGTTAAATGAGCCAAAATTTAATTCCTTGGCCCAAACCAGGCCCACAGGCTAAACAGGCCAAAATGGATCCTTTTTTATATTTTAATATGTGTGGAAGTTGAAACAATTGAGTATTTTAGAGTTTCATCATATAAGCAATTAATTTCATTGCAATTTTAATTACTTATATAAAAAAAAAGTTTTAAAATAATTTATTGGATATTGTATCACGTTTAAACTATTAAATATATATATACTTAAAAAAGAATATTATAATGTATGTGGTGTATGTATCAATTATCCTTCTTCATAACATGTCATCAATGATTACAAACATGTTATTATATTTTTTTTTTCAATTTGAAATTTTTGTTAGTTCCAAAACTTTTCCTTATTCATCAATGACATTGTAACCTAGTGGTATCCCCATGGTCTATTAAGTGAGAGTTCCTAGATTCAAATCTTCCTCCTCATTATATGGCTAAAAAAAAATCCTTATTCTTTTGCAATTTTAATCTGCAAGCCAACCTCACCCATCACAAGCGAGCCCACAAGCTAAACGGATCAAGTAAAATCGACCCACCTTTAAGCGAATCAATTTTAACTAACCCTAACCATTTTTAAAACGAGTTAAACAAGTCAATCTGCAAGCCACAGCCCATTCACTCAGCTCTACTGACCCATTGACCCATAGAGCCAAGTTAGACCTACTGATGTCAAGGTCCAACATTAGCATCGCTTTATATTATTTACATCGTCCTTCTTTAATTTTCACTACGTTTAAATAATTGATTAGCATTAAGTAGAAGATAGAGGTAATACTTCCAATGTAGTTTTAATAACCTCATGACATTTTATAATACTTATAAAACTTTAAAAACGCATTAAATGATATTAAAAGTTAAACACGCATTGCAGCAGTTGTGATTATTTCTTTTTATGTCGCTACTTGTATTGGAATGGTTAGGCATATGTGCTTAACGCATCCGTCTTCCAAGAATTAAGCATACATAAACATGGAAACAATCCAATAACTAGCTCAACTTTCTCTTCATACATCTATTGCACCTATCATGAAGAAAGATCCACGTCTGTATAATTCCAAATTAATTGGATTAAATTTGCTCGATATTCCACAGCATAGGTCTCGCTTGTAATGAAGAGAACCTCAAATAGCAAAATAGCATCAGAAGTCTTAAATAGTAGATACGAGGTTGCAAGATGCCAATGCGAGATTCAGTTTCAATGTACCAAAAATAACCACTTCAATTCAAAGGAATAACCATAGTCATTACATAAAATCATACAAAATCACAAATATGAATCTGCTAAAAGTAGAGGGTATGAACTATGAACAGATCATATGCGATCTATCTCCGTTGCTAAGAAAATACAACCCAAGAAATTTTGTTTTTAAGAAATTAAGACCCATAGACCAACAAGCTCTTTTATGTAGTAACAAAAATCCAACAGAGGGGTAGATAACCTGCAGGTGCTAAACAAGAGAATTGGACTAAAAGCCGGTAGCTGCAGACTGCGTGCTGGAAAAAGTTTGTAACGGGATTTCACCCTTTTAAGCCTGCCATATAGGTAGTTTATGACATATTAGACCAAAAAAATTATTAAAAATGCAGTTGTTGGAGAGTTGAATTTTATAGATAGATGTTAGATAAACTACCTTGTTAGCGATATTGTTGGAGAGCCAGTCCAGTCCCTCATAAAGTCCTTCCCCTGAGGTTGCGCATGTACTCTGAATGTACCTGCAATAATGCAGTGCCCAAACACGGTCAGTAGACATGGACTGAATTAACGAGGAATATGTAGGGAAGAAATGTACCAATGGCGCTGGCGGAGGGAGTGGAGGCCGAGTTTGTCAGTAATCTCAGCAGCATTCATGGCATTAGGAAGATCTTGCTTATTGGCAAATACCAGCAACACAGCATCCCTCAACTCGTCCTACAGGTATAAAGGCATATAATGTCAACAGCTGCACATAACCAATGTCTCACATATAGTCTCTTCAAAAGATTGCTGCAGCAGAATTTTAGGAACTAGTTTTCCAATACCTCATTCAACATTCGGTGTAGCTCATCTCTAGCCTCAACAACACGGTCCCGATCGTTGCTATCAACAACAAAGATGAGCCCTTGTGTGTTTTGGAAGTAGTGTCTCCATAAAGGACGAATCTGCACAAGCACCATCAAATAAACAGTTAAATTGCTCAACCATTTGCCTCTTGCAAAAGGATTAAAAAAATTTCAGATACTTTTGAGGAAAGTGCTAAAAGATCAAATAATTGGGTATTTCTGCATAAAGCGAGTCATTGAAGAGCATGACTCCAGATAAAGATAGCTTGTGGCATGGAGGCACATAAATCTAGGTTGAACTACCATCTGTTCTGCTAGACAGATGTCACTGAAAATTTTTGGAACACAATCAAGAAGTAGGATCTGGGTAATATTGCCATATACCTTGTCCTGACCCCCAACATCCCACACAGTGAAGCTAATGTTCTTGTATTCCACAGTCTCCACATTGAAGCCTGCAGGCAATATGATAAAGTTTTAGTTTCAAAAATGGAATGCGTGACTAAATAAATAAATGACAAACATTGAAATAACAAGAACAATCTGATATGAAGTTTTATTAATCACACAGTTGATAAAAGTATGAGATTAGAGCTATAAATATTTGGCAGATTTACCAATCGTGGGAATGGTTGTCACAATCTCTCCAAGCTTGAGTTTGTACAGGATGGTTGTTTTACCAGCAGCATCAAGACCAACCATGAGAATTCTCATCTCTTGCTTGGCAAAAAGCCTACTGAAGAGCTTAGTGAAAGAGAGACCCATCTTTTTTATCGCTTCAGATCTCACAGCTGGTGAAATTCAGTCACCCCAAATTAGCTCATTTTACCCCCTTTTTCGGGCTAATCCAGTATATGTTAGATTGCTTAGACAATAGTGGCAATTAGCATTGACTCGTATAGACTAGATATTAATCTCTGTTTGATCTGATTTGTTTAGCAAAGAGTAATAGAAAAGTAAACGAAAAAGCAACATGTATCCAGGTGTTGAGAATAGTATCAACAAAAGAGTCACACCCAAGTAATATCATATACATCATTCAATTCAAAATTCCAATAGATTTTCTCTATGTGATGATACAGCAAAAGAATTATCGCATGTAACAGATCCATAGCATGGCAAACGATATGCACAATTAAATTACAGCGACTACTCTTGTTGGGTTTCCTAAATGGTAAAACACGATGCAAAGCTCATCTTGTAATCAAATCATCCACTATCATCGTTAAGATCAAGAGCACAATATGACCCCCACTCATGAATCACCTTTCTGCTAAAATAAACACAAAATATTGATTCCATTGGGGAAAATCTTGTCCAGGCAAGACCGATACAGGCAGATCATGCGTTATTACTTTAACTCAGTCCAAATGAGGATAAGCAGATATGATAATTTACATAATTCCTATTTTTCACTTGTTAAAAACTAATGTCATTCTGTTTCGAACGCATTTTCTCCCACAATCAACAGATGCTGGCATCCAGAAAAACAAATGATTCGAAAATCTATTCCAAATTCAGATCTACCTTGTTCTAATCAAATCCACCGCTATACCAACATATCCATTCTCATTCCTTGAAACCTCAATTTATTAATTTTACTGGATCGGATCCAGACTCTTCTAAATATCATTGGGTTCGATGAGAATGTAACTAAAACATTTAAAAAGAAAAAAATGTCTCCAAGCTCCGATCCCTCCAAATTCGATCCTCCTAAAAAATCAGGAGCATGGAGTCACATCTTTTTGAAAATTTTATCTATCCTATCCCGCATCCTCACTATTTCCAACAGAACAACTATAGAATTCAGATCTAACCAAATAATGTCTCCGAATTCATTGTAAATAGAAAAAAAAAATCACGGATCTAAGATATGTATACATAAAACAACCATGACCCAACTAAGATCTGTTGTTATACATAAGATAGATGTTAAAAAGATTGAATCTTCAATTGGTTTAGCATCAAAATGCAGGAAAAGAAAATAAAATAAATCACCAGATCTAAAAACGAAATCCCCAGAGGTGAAATGGATATAAAGATGAGAGAGAGTACGTACCGCGAAGGAAGATTTTGAGTTTATAAGGGCAGATCTTGAGAAGCTGCCCTTAGGGAGAGAGAGAGAGAGAGAGAGGAAAGAGGGAGAGAGGAACCAAATCTAATGAATCGGTGGTAGAAATGGGAGACAAGCTGTGTGTGAGCGTCTATCTGTGATTTGGGGAGAGTTTAAACTGTTTGCTGGTGTGCTCGGCCCAAAAATTAAAAAAAAAAAAAAAATTGTTTGCTGTTGTGCTTTCTTTTTCCTTTTTTTTTATTTTAATGTAAAATGAAAAGAAAGAAAAAAAAAAAAAAGAACAAAAAAACCTGTAATTAGTGGTGTCTGGTGTGTCGTGTATTCGGTGGCCGTGTGTACGTGGGGTGGGGGGGCGGTGGTTAATAGACAATTTTATGGGCTCCAAATTTTTATGTTTAGTTTCTTTGTTTCACTAATTTCTCGTATTTTTATTTCTTTTCTCTATGATTTATGGTTTCAATTAGCACAAGTAATTTCGTTAGTTTAAAATCAGTAATAGGTTTTTTTGGATAATTGAACTACGTTATGTATCTATAAAGCAAAACCTGCAAAACAAGATAATGTTAGTGATGCATTGATGATAATCTAGTGCAACTACTTTGATTCTTATGCTAGAGTTCATTCAAGGTAAGAAGTGAACAAGAATAAAATACAGCGGTTACCAATACGGTATCTTCTTTTTAGAAGTCTACAAAGAGAGTATTTATAGCAAAAACACTCCTTGCAATTATTAGTACCATAGTAAACATAGAGCAGTAAAGAGTTACGAGCAACTGCTAGAATGTGACTGTTGAACAATGAAGACATGTTCCTACCATTCCATAGCAAGGATAGTGGAGATTTTTTTTCTTTTTTTGGGAGGGGGTGCACTAACCTAATAGGTTTGCTTGTTGAGTCAGAAGGTCACTCAAAACCCTTAAGAGCTTGAGATGAATGAAATAGAACTGAATTTAAGTCTAACAAGTCTACCTAACCTTATGGGTCAGACTAAACGTAAAATTAACCATCAGTAGGACTCAACCTTGTGAACCCAAATATAATGAGATATAATTATAATGGGATTTGAGTAAGTAAACACTAATACAAATAACAAACGCATCAAATCTGTAATCATATTCGAGATTAGGTTTGAGATCCTAACCCTTTACAATGCACGAACTCGTTATTATTATTACTATTATTATCGTTATCGCATTTTCTCTACGCTTGCATCACATATTGTATAACCCAAAAGAAACAAAGGCTTATCTTCATTAGACATTCTCTCTCCTGTCACACATACATATATACATAGGACTATTGACAATTTGGCAATTTTTTTTCTTTTCCTTCTTTAGTGATTTATTAAGTCATCATTCATTAGGTTTAGTTTCTTTATCTTCTTTCTATTGTTTAGATTCTTTTGGGTCAGAAAAGAAGACCATATGGATTATCTATTGTTACCATATGTCAAATATGTTGCGTTTACTTATGAATATTGTTGCTACATGTTAATTCAATCAGTATAGATGTCGATGATCATTATACATGAGACTTGCAAAACATAACATTATTACTGGTGCGTTGGGGGTTTGGCTAGTTAGATTTCACTCCATACATGTGTAAATTTAATTACGAGGAGGAATCAAAGTGATGTTACCTCATCGATGGTGCTTAGTTGTGGTATTTATAATAGTAACCTCAAAGGTTATGCATATCGTAGGATCATGAGTGGCGGGTAGTTGGCACAATTATCAAGGACATGGGGCAAGGCCTACTAATCCAGGCCAATCATGCCCCCCAAATGGAACCATAAGTAGTTAGGAGGAATATACTAAGCAACCTTGGCTTAGGACCTACTTAGACATAGCATTGGCAGGTCATCCTCCTAAACCAAGGGGAGTCAAGATTCTGTGAGGCTCCAGAGTAAGCTGGAATGGATCAGGTAACTTATACTAGAAGTATCAACATCTTGTGATTAAAGAGAGAAAACAATATCATAAAGTGTGTTGAAAGAAGTATCAATGCTTTATAAAAGTGCATTTAAGGCACAAGTCTTATGTCATTTTTTACTAATTTTCTTCATTTTTTTTTCAAAAGATACTCCTTTAACTTACTCACTCTGCAAAAATGTTGGTTTTTTTTTAATCGCTTTAAATGCTAATACTTAAATGATGTTACCTTAACATTGATGCATTTCTAGTGTAACGTATCCAATGAGACAGTTGCTACTTAAGCTTGTACTTGCATAAGTAATATTACAAAGGATTTCATCCATACCGAAAAATTAAAAGCTTATGAGTTTCTTTCAATTAACCTTATTTACCCCATTTGTTTGTTAAAGTGCCTTGGTGCTTTAGTTAATTAGTCACTTTCCTAATTTCTTTTGCCTTGTGTATTGGCTGTTACATTTTGTTTTGTTTGCATTTTCAACCTCTCTTTATAAAATGTTGGCTTATTGATCACAAGTCCAACATTTTGTTAAAGTATAATCCAATTGGTGAAATTATGCTATTCGTGTGTAACATGATTGGAAACTGATAGATTGAAATCAATATGGCAATGTGTGTGACTTTATTATCATGTTGATCCCTTCTTTGAATGATTCGCCAATAAGCATCTAACGGACAACTAACAAGCATCCAAGGCGTGAGTCATCCTATGTTTTGACTTGTTTCCACACACTGGCTTGGAATTCCTTTTAGATTATCCAAAATCTAAAAATGCGAATAACGTACAACTAAAATCGAAAAGTCATTAGAAGTGTTTAAAAGGGTTCCTCTATGGAGATGAAGTGGAATTGGAACCCGCTTTCGAAATGGGATTCATTGCTTATTTAAAGCTATACGAAGGTGTCAAAAATGATGGATTGGATGTATGGCTTAAATTTGATGAGTGTTTGTATTATGTCCCAAATAGGGTTTAGAGCACTAATAGTTCCATCACTTATAACACTTAAGCGTTGTACATAAAGGTTATCATTAAGAAATCCCAAATTAAGAAATCATTATTTAAGTTTCATAAGTAATAATAAATAATCTCTCAATAATACATCATAAACCTCACAACACAAATATTAAACTCTCATATTAATAAAACAATATCCAATAGATTTAACGTCTAGCTCGTCCAAACTCTCATTAGAATTCAACCCACGACCCAAGTAATCAAAGTATACATATCAGCATCATCATCACCAACACCTATAAAAGAAAAAAATGAGTCAAAACACAGTACAACAGCAATACAAGCACACAAGATATAATTTATAATAATGCACATCCAATAACCATCAATTTAAATCTTTCAATTTTAGGTATAGCAAAACAATAGTGGAGCACTCACACTTTAGCAACACACTGGGGAACCAAGAGATCCTGAATAACAGAAACTACTTAGATAATTGATATAAACAGTCTGGATGCCTATATCTCTTAACTCTATATCAATAGTATCCTCATCTATGGATCATAACCATTGCCTATCTCTACCTGTCACAATCCATAATATAATGCACCTCAACCAATCCCATAAATGTGAGTCACACTATATTACTTCTCTTTAATATGGATAGACATTACCACACTATTGTTCGTCCTATTAGCTACCTACTGAGCCACCCATGGTGGCTTAAGTGCCTAACTACCTTGCTAGCATCGCCATGCAAGGTTGTTGATTCGTGGACCAAACCTCAAAATGACACAAGCACATTCGAACAATTAATTAAGTCATTTTTAAAATATTATCCTAGCAAGTAATACCCAAGTCATTGTGTACTTGTTTACAAGTAGGAACGCCACTATGAAACAGATGATAGATAGTCCAAAAAACCATAATCTATATAAGTATATTCGCAAATAAGTTTTAAGTAACCAACTCAATCATTTATTCCCATTAGATTAATTATTACTCAATTCCCTAGTTATTTATACACGTTGCCTATGCTAGTTTGAGATTTCACTTAAATTCCTTTCTAAAAATATTGTTTTATAGATCATTATCAAATTCTAAAATAAACTTAGTCTTAAGTCATTTCATATATTAAAATCCATTTGATATCTAACTCAATAACTTATCTTATAATTATTCTAATAAAATTTTATTAAGTAAAATAACTCATTTAAGGTATTATTAGTCTATTCATAACCTTTATAATCCAACTTTTATTTAAGTGATCTAAGGAACCTAGACTAGCTTTCAAATATGTTATTATCATCTTAAAAGTCATTATTTGTGCCTATTTTATTAAATAAATTTCTAAAATTAAAATTATTAACCATTCATCTTAAAATTCATATTTTAATGTGATAATATATTATTTCCATCCATATTTATTTGATTACAATTAGTTTCCTTTTAATTCTAATATTTTACTTTCTTATTAAAAACTAGTGCACGCTTTAATTTAATTGGACTGGTGCACTAACTTCTATACTGAATCTTGAGCCCAAAGTTTTATGTAAACTTTGTAAACCATTTATTTACAGATTTCCAAGTTGGTTAAACCAATTAATATGATATAAAAATCAAATACTTCAAATCTAGTTGGAATAGGGAAATAACATTGTTAATCAATCAATTTTCATAAAATTGAGAATGATCTCGACCGGTTCTTGGCCAATTTTGTATATTGTTAAAATAGACTTCTTAATATTTCGAATCATTGAACTCTCATCCCAAAAGGAGAAGAAAAAGTCACCGATTCAGCCATATATTTTACTGCCACTATGTTGTCCAAAACTCAGTTTTGCTCTATTTTTGTTATTTCTAAATTTAATTTTTAAAAATAGTAAATGTGTTTCAAATATCAAGAAAATTTTTAGTTTAAATATAATTTAAACACATTAAAATATCACTCATGAAAATTTCATCTAAAAATAAATTTGTTTGATATTTTATTTAGATTTTACATTTCAATGATTTTGTAGCCTTTGTTCAACATAAACATTCATAATCATTCATCACTTAATCACAAATCCACATATCTATAAATGAATATTTGATTATATCATTCAATCATTGATCCTAAGTCATTACTAACATGTCTACTTGATGTTGTTTTACACAGTTTATCCTTAGATATATAATCTACAAATCAAATCATGACTCATGGATCAAATCATCATCATCTACAATAGCTTTCTAAATTTCCAACACATATTCAACAATATAAACTATAATTATCCATCATTCAATCCTAAATCCATAGATCTAATAATATAACTTATGATTTCAACATTAAATCGTTGATCACATAATCAGAACCAAGAATTCAAAGGTAGAATTACTTACCAATAATGAAGAAAAACACAATCACAAACTAATTTCACTAGTCAAGGCTTACTTTTTGAAGAAGCTCCTCAAGCACTCCTCCTTTTTTTCCCTCTTAATCCTTAATTATCCTAAGATTAATTTTTGTACTAATGTTGCTAATATAACTATTAAAGAGATTATGATATTATTCTTACATTTTTCTGTTAAATCTTCTTGTATAAGTCATTTAATTCTAAAAGAGAGAGTGATATTGAGTTTTCTTCCTAATAAAGATTAGAGAGAGTTTGAGAGGATGACTTCTTTAACAAGTCCTGTAATGTGAATAATAAGATGAAAGAGGAAATTAAGGATTTTATACGAGGATGAGATGTTTTAAACATATAAATTATATGTATGAGATGGACATTACCTCCATGCCCTTATATTTGTATTGATTTAGTTAACTACAACCTAAATTGTCTATTTTATACCCCCTCTTTATTTTATGACATGTGGTGTGTATTAATTATTACCCTTTTTTTAAATTATTTGTTCTTGTAATTTTATTAAATTTCTAATTGTTACATTATTTTATTTATTCATAATAAATCTTTATCATAGTTGTTGAATTGTATAATTATCATTATTGATTACTATATACATAAATATACTTATTCCATAATGATTTGTTATTTGTTATTAATATTACTATCTTTGTTATTAATATTACTCTTGTAACATAAATTTCCAGGATATTTTAATTTGCAACTCAATGTTGTATCTCATTATCTTAGTGTTCTTTCTTACATTTTAGATTACATTGAGAATATAACTAGTGAGTGAAAGCTTTGTAATGCAGATAATAAATTTAATTTTGGAAGAATGTTTTTCCTCAATGCATTGGCAAATTTATTTAAGAGGATAAGAAAGGAAATTCTTTCCTTTCAATAAGCAAGTTATTGTGATAAACCAAACATATAAAATGTATACACAAGACCAATGTATGGTATGGGACTGTATATGACATTAACTATACTTATACAATGTAGTTTGAGTTCCGATACTTACGCACCTTTTTGTAGTTAAGAATCGTAACTCTAGCAATGGTTGTGTGATAAAGATGTTGCTACATTAGCTTGTACAAGTACAATTGATACTACAAAAGATTTCAACTATTAAAAAAAAAAGAAAAAATTAAAAGCTTGTAGGTTTCTTATTGAATGGAAAGTTTGACAACACCGTGAATTTGAAAAACTGTCCATTTGATTATAGAGATAAAAATCATCTTAAATAAAGTACAAGCAATTAAAAAATATTGTAACTATTTCACATGTTCCCAAAACACTTGACCACTGCTAACATGACCTTAGTAATAACCCTCATAGCTGCCCATCATACGTTTACATGGCTAATGGCAAGCACTATACAATACAAACCTAACACTTCAAATTGAAATTCATACATGGAATACAATAGAGCACATTAGAATTAACTAACATATTCACAAGGACATTGGCAAATACAAAATACATTACTCCTTTAACACACCAACAATATAAACAACCTTAAATAGCTTTCCTCTTCCTACGTATGTATATGAACAAAAGCATAATTTGAGCATAAGTCATTCTCACATGTAACTAAGAAGCGTCTTTAAAGTAAACCAAAATCCTGTTGATTTAATACATACATTTGACTGACACGTCTTAGTATTCCCCGAAGAGAACTTTACAAGTGGCTCAGACAAGTGTTGACTCTGTATTAGCTTCACAAGGGCATCAACACCATGTAGCAAAGTAAGGTGGGCAAAGACAAAACCAATTTGGCTCTTGGCTTCATCAAATGCATTTGCGAAGCCACAAATGCAACAAAGATCTTTACTTGATAAGGTTTCTCCTTGAAATGATAGCATGAAAATTACCACCCATCAATATTGATAAAATAAGGGTCTAATAATAATTAAAATAAAAGTAAATTACATTGGAAAGTTACAACGTTTGTGAGTAAGTTTATTTGAGGTCACAAGGATTCAAGTGGTTCATTTGAGGTCACAACATTTGGGGAAGTGAGTTGGTTAAAGTCATACATCTCATAATATAACGAATTTTCTAAGTTTTAATTAATTTTTTCTCCTATTAACACATGTTAATAAGGATCTCAATTGACCCACTCTCCTTAAATGTTGTGATCTCAAATGAAACACTCGAATATTGTAGTCTCAAATGAATTTACTTCCAAATATTGTGACATTCTAGTGTAATTAACCAATTAAAATAGTTAAAATTTCATGCATTCTATTGAATTATAAGGAAGCAAGGCTAATTAATCGAGACAACTGTAATCTCTAATTACATCTGAATTTGATAATAGAATAAAAGCAAAACAATATATATAAACAACTATATTTCCTTATGGTTTTCCTTTAATGGAAAGACTTACAAGAAAATTAGCAAGACAAGAGTTAGTAGTGTCCAAATCATTATAAATAACAAAAAATCATTTAACGGTATCCACATAATATTGAATTTAAAGATTAGAAATCCACCTTCTTTAAGAGAATTGCTTGATTTACAATTCATCCTTACTGTTATAAATAGCTACACCATATATCCCTTCGATCTCTGCCCTAGCATGAGCACAGTTTCACCTATAAGTTGCTACAAATCCATAGTTAAGACATATTAGGGTGGAAAAATTAAGATGCTCAAGTTTAATTTGTCTTGTGGAATTTTGAACAAACGGGGTTAATAAGGCTAAGTGAAAAGAATTTACTAGCTTTCATCGTTTTGATATAACTAAACTTCTTTATATTAGTTGCACTAGCACAAACTTAAGAAACAATTTCCTCACCATGCATAATCATTATTGCAGTTGCAATCCCTAACGGTAAAAAGATGCGGAAGTATTAGACTTTAAAAGTTTTTTTATCACTAAACTTTCTATTATAATAGTGGGTTAATGTTATAAATGGTACTTGGACTTTAGCAAAATATGTAATTAGATACTTAGACTTTGAATTTAATCAATCTAGTACCTGAACTTTGAAATTGATCAATTAAGTACTTAAAAGAATTTTTTGTACATGTCAACAATATATCCATCAAGTTCATTCATGTATTAAATCAATCAATTTCAAAGTTTAAGTACCAAACCGATCAATTTCAAAGTTTAAGTACGTAATTGCATATTTTCCAAGGTTTGGATGCCATCCATAACATTAACCCTATAATAATTGATGTCATATATATTTCTATATTATCCATTGGATTTTTGTATGTTTTGTCTACAATACCTACTCAAGGCACTTTAATTTCATAAGCATATGACACCAAAAAAAAAAAAAGTTAACTATGACATAATGTCAATTATGGGTGAAGGCAATTTTTTTCCTTTCCATCAATGATTATAAAGAAACAGCAAAATGTTCATTTCTAACCTCAAACAACAGCGTTGCAATCACATCTGCAGCATGTGAACATCACATAATTGATTTGGCTAATTCCTCAAGTGAAAGGGACAAATGTTTTGATCACCTCATTGGCTATTATGAAGGTAATAAGATATATATGCTCTATTTTATGACTTAAGCATTTTATGGACATATCCAAAATACACATGGAAAATTTGCAAAATTTTCTTACACAAAGACAAATAATTATGATATAAGCAAAAGGTAACATTAAACTGATATCCAAAATGTAAAAACTAATAATCATGCTAAATGAAATTTTTATAGCTCCTTGGAACTAGGATTTTAAAAAGAAGTTAATCAAAAACTAAATTTAACTTAACAACAAGCTTTTTAAGCTACATCTTACTTAAAACCAAACATATACAACAAAACAAGAAGTTAATATACCATATAAATCAAAGATTATCAATTAAATTACTGAAAATATGAATATGTCAATAAAGAAAAGTCATAATGTGAAGTAATATATACACCATTATTTTGTAGTTCGTTTGAGGTCATAATATTAAAAAAAATGGTTCAATTGAGGTTTTTGTTGACTCGTGACAATAGAATAAATATATAACTAAAACTTAAAATATCTTACATGTTGTGACACACTTTAATAGAGATCCCAATTGACCAATTTTTCTAAATGTTGTGACTTATTTTGAATCACTTAAAATATTACTCTCAAAAATTGTGACCATCGAGTGTAATTTACACTTATTAAAAATTAAATATTGAAACATATCAATTAGTTGTTCTAGATGTATACATCATGTGAAGCTAGTTTGTCTCGTCAATTTTTGACTTTATGTATTGTTGATTATGAGGTATAAAGGTAAAATAATCTAAATTCTAACGATGTTAATTCGAGAGTGGTAAACATGGGAAACAAAATGGGAAGTTATTAGCTAAAGGGCTATGAAAATTGAATCATCTCCATGGGTTTTTTGTTTAATAGGACAATTAGTTGGGTAACATAGAGCTCAAACCCTGTTTGTTTAATTAAACATGATTTACTTTAGGCTCTTGTATTTTAATTAGACTCAAGCAGCTTGTGGGTAACTTAACTTGTTTACAGCCCTAAGAGAGTGCACGTGCTCTTGTTAGTTTCATTTCACATACCACACCAAATCAAAAGGACACTAAATTTGCTCCTTAATAGACTTAAGAGATGCCCTCACTTTTGACACTTTACCTTGCATAACACTTAACTTCTCTTCTCTCAAAGTAGGTCATTGCTCCATCTCTACCTATAAGGGCAAGAACTTATCACATTAGGATATTGTCCACTTTGAGCTCGATACATCACATAGTTTAATATGTGGTTCTAGTTACTTTATAGAAGGTAAACTATTTAGTGATACTCCCTGTGAGCATGCTCAATCATGAAGTTTTAATAATATTCAAATTATTGCACTAAAAGGTACCTTGATAATTAAAATTTTACTGTAATCCATAAAAGGAATATCAAAGGACCTTAAGTGGATTGCAACTTACTCATATGGTTTGAGTTGATTAACATGCCCACTTTGTATAGGGCTTAATCTTTAAATTATACCTCTTTTTGTTAAAACTTTTGAGATTGTCATCATAAAGGTATAGTCACAAATGAGTAAATTCATAAATAAGTTAGTTCAATGATGCAATGAATTAAATATAAAGAAGGAGTTAATAGTAGCTACTTACTACTTATCTATAAGGAGTTAGTCCTTTACTTATATTTTCTAATATTCTCTATATACTAAAGGTGGGTAATTATTGACATAAAAAATTAGGTGTTTACCACTTGAGAGTAAGAGTAAATATGATTTGCGATATACCTAAGTTTAACTCAATCTTTACT
Organism: Combretum micranthum; assembly: GCA_024138025.1. Classification (NCBI taxonomy): domain Eukaryota; kingdom Viridiplantae; phylum Streptophyta; class Magnoliopsida; order Myrtales; family Combretaceae; genus Combretum; species Combretum micranthum. The sequence goes on along the minus strand of JAMXBD010000247.1, from coordinate 653,892 downwards.
CAAGTTTGACTTAAAGATAATTAATCGAGGTCGAGCTTAAGTTCAAACTACTTGAACAATTTACCAAGCTAAACTTGGATTTTATATATTCCGCTTAGTTAATTCACAAGCCTAATTAAACTCAAACTAAGTTTTGATGATAATTAAATTTAAGTTAAGTTTAGATATATTAATATTATTTTAATAATATATCATTTTTAAATAGATAGAGCCATAAATTAGCTTCATTGAGCTCCAACTTATATAGTACTATTTTAAGTTAAAATCAAACTCAAAATCTTAAACTCGATTAAATATGATTGAATTTGAGTTCAACACTATATTATTTAGCTCGATTTATTTACAAACTTACTAAAAAACATCTCTATATGGAAGTTGTTATTTTCTCCACCATGTTTAGTCAAAAGTGCTATTGGAAGAATGTTAACAATTTTGTGATGAAGTATAAAGGTGGTTTAAATATTATATATGGTATCAAATGTCAACCGACCGAGTTTTTAAGATTCACTATTCTTTTACATGGTAAAAAGGAATGATTATTACTTATTATTTATTTTTTTCCAACACCCTACCATATAACCCTTGGAAGCATAGTCCACTGACCGAACACCTTAACCAACCATCACAATCTAAACCTATGGCTTAACGAAGCAATATTTATTTTTCATTTGTCGTGGAATTCTAAGCTGTTTATCCTGGGAATTGAAAAATTGTGCTTTAAAACAATATTAATAGGATTAGATCACGAATTGGATATTACAGTATTTACTTTATCTTAAAATACATATTTTATAGCCCCTTTACTTTATCAATTACAATATTAAATCGAGGATACATAAACGTCTGTTTGAATTGTTAGATTTTTATCCATATCGTATTTGTATTATATTAGCATCAATAGCTTATTTGTATTGTATCTATCTCATCTCAACATCAGTTTTGTTTGATCAATTTATAAGTAAAACTGTTGGTTTTTCATTTATATTTATTTACTAACATACATCTATTTGAAAATAACAAAAATATTATACAAAAATGACCGGATTTGATTAAACAAACAAAAAAATATGAATATAATTTGGCTAAAATTTTGGAAACTTTAATAAAAATTTTATTATCCTTATATTTTTTTAATGGACTGTTAATATTTATATCAAATTATAATTACAGTATTCCAACATTTAATATTTCTGAACTGATGATATTTAGATCTAATTATAATTATAATATGAAAATATTTAATATCTAATAGGAAGAAAGGTAACTAAGTAATTGGTCGGGTCTACAATGCTATATAAGTTCTGTGCTTTTAACTTTCTTCCACCAAAATCTGAGCGGTATATCTCTCTCTCTAAAGTCTAAACCCTTCAAAACCCTAGCTTATTGGTAAGCTAATGCTGAAAATTACATGAAATTTATTCCTCTTTTTGCCCAAGCGGTTTGTCTATGCAAAATCTTGCCCTGTTTTTAACGATATAATTCACTGTTCTTGCCCATTTCGGCTTAGGGTTTGTAAAACCATGTAAAAAATTCCAATTCAGTCTAATCAATGTAATTACTCGGGCGAGGATTGATTGAAAAAAAAAAAAAAAGAAAAAATCGAATCTTCAATCAATTTCTAAACAACAGCAAGTCGAAGATATAGTTAAATTGTGCTTTGTGCTATTCAGTTAGTTTTTGCTATATGTGCATTTGTTGTCTGAAGATTACATAGTTTGGGGTTGATTCGATGTAAATTGTTGCTTGGTAATTCTATATATAGATGTTATATTCCCTTGATGCCCGGATGAGAGAAGTGCTAAAGTTGGAATCTTTCATGGGATTCAATATAACTGATGGTAAAAGGGTCTCAGCTTTTCGTTGTGCGGTAGCTTAAGCCCTGTGTAACGAGGTCGAGAATAAGGTTTAGTTGTATGTAGTGTAAATTCATGATTGGTTTTGTTATAGGGTTTTTTTTGTACGTTGCCATTAAGCGATTTAGTATTGTAGAATTTTTTGTACAGACTTACTTGGGGCAACTTTCATACCTGGATGAGATAATGAGAATTGCTTCAATTGTTATTTGCTTAAATATGCATGAAACCAAAGTTCATGTTGTTGTTTATTAATCTGAAACTATTGCAACCTTGAAGACAATTATTTGCAATTTTTGGTGGAGATTGATTTTAGGGCCGGCTGAATCTGTATATAGTTGTAATCCTGAAAGGGCATTCATGGATCCTCTTTTTATTGTTACTGTTCCAATGAATGATCTGTAGTTTGGTTCTTTTGACCAAATTCTTTTTTACGGTCTGTTGTATATTTGTTGTATCTTGATGAGTGGTTTTGTTCGTTTTCTCTTTGAAGGCTGTTTTATAATGCCAAAAGATCAAGAGATTACGGCCGTGAAAGATGCAGTGTACAAGCTACAGAATTTTCTTCTTGAAGGAATTAAGAACGAAGCACAGCTGTTTGCAGCTGGATTGGTTATGTCGAGAAGTGACTATGAAGATGTTGTGGTTGAAAGGTCCATAGCAAATACATGTGGTTACCCACTGTGCCACAATTCTTTACCATCTGATCGGCCTCGGAAGGGGCGGTATCGAATTTCACTAAAAGAACACAAGGTTTATGATCTACATGAGACATACATGTACTGTTCATCAAGCTGTGTTGTCGATAGCAAAGCTTTTGCTGGGAGTTTGCAAAGTGAGAGGTGCTCTGTATTAAACCACGCTAAATTTGGTGAAATTTTAAGGTTATTTGAGAAGTTGAGTCCAGAGTCTAATGATGACAGCTTAGGGAAAGATGGTGATTTAGGCCTCTCAAAACTTAAGATTCATGAGAATGATGATATCAAAGTTGGGATGATATCACCCGAGAAGTGGGTTGGACCTTCAAACGCGATTGAGGGTTATGTCCCTCAGATGGATGGGAAGCCATCTGCTTCACTCTCCGGAAGTCAAAAAGAAGGTAAATGATCTGGGTTATATGTGCTTCTTGTGATTACTAAATTGTACTGTGACTCTGGCAACGTTAAAAGAGTTTTGCAGGAGAAAACAAAGTTATTATCATTCTCACTTGATAGGACTTTGGGGGCTTTAGTAAACAAGTTCTTATCAGCCAATTCATTTACTTGTGTTATTATTGATGGTAATAAAATGGGAGATTCAAAGAGAATGAAATATTTTGTCATTGTATGGACTGATTTCATGCATTAAACTATTTATTAGGTTCTTGAAATATTTGTTGCAGGAAAAAAATCTAGAAATACCAAGAATCCTAAAAGAGATTTTATGCTCGATGAAGTGGACTTCACGAGTGCTGTTATTACAAATGATGAGTATAGTGTTTCAAAGTCTTCATCGAGTGTGATTTCTGGTGTGGATTCAAGAATCAATAGGAAAAGTGGATTCCCTAGAACCAGGGCAGGGTTCTGCTTTGAGAGATAGTCCTCATGTGCCAAAGCGAAGCATTCTGAAGAACAGCTCAGGCAAATCCAAGAAATGTGTTGATGACAATTTAGGAGAGTATGAACAGAAATCTGGCAAAGATTGTTTCCATCTAATTTCTGCGACCATGGGCCTATAGTACACGGACAAGGTACAAGGGAAGATCCAAATGTTGTGAAAGCAGATGCAGAGTCTGGTGGGATAAAATTGAAACCGTCTCTCAAGTCATGTAGTACAAGAGAAGTAGCTAATGGAAAAAGATCCAATCATACTTTTTCTTTGTCTGATAAGAAGACTAATAAAACCATGAGTAATAATATTGGGGGATTGGAAATGGAAGATATGAAAGGGCCTACATCAGGCAGCACAGAAGTGCGGCAAAGAAGGCAATCCATTTTGAAAGACATGGACTTCATGAGTACTATCATTACAAATGACGAATATAGTGTTGCAAAGTCCTCATTTTGTGACAGTTCTTATTCTCAAGAATTAAAAGGAAAAGTTGATTACCAAGAGTTGGATAACTCTTCCACAAAAAGAGATACATCCAATGTGCCAGAGCTAAGTGTTCTGGAAGGACTTCCTGGAAATTCTAAAGGAAAGTCTAGTGGGACCAAGCTAAAACCCTCTCTCAAGTCATCTGCTTCAAGAAAAGCTGCTAGTGATAAAACAGTCAATCGAACTGTCACTTGGGCTGATGAAATAACTAATAAAACCACGGATGGAAATGTTGGTGAGGTTATGAAAATAGAAGACATGAAGGAGGTTCCTTCTACTTCAGGCAGTGTAGATGTGCTGGATGAAAAAGAGCTACTACGTGTTACATCAGCTGAAGCATGTGTTGAGGTGTTAACCTTAGCAGCAGATGCTGCTGCATCTGGAAAATCTGATATCGGTGATGCTGGTATTATTTTGTTCTTAGTTGTACTACTCCTTCATTGTTGTTTCTTTGCAATTTCTTCAATCTAATCATGTGTTTCTTTTGGAATCTTTTATAGTGGCTAAAGCTGGGCTAATTATATTGCCACAACCTCATGACATGGATGAAGGCGACTCCATGGAGGATTCTGGCATGTTGGAAGTTGATCCCGCTCCTGTAAAATGGCCAAGAAAAACTGGTATTCAGTCCTATGATATATTTGATGCTGAAGATTCATGGTTTGATGCTCCCCCAGAAGGATTTAGTTTGACTGTGAGTGTTGTCAAACTTATGGTGTACTATTTTTCAAGTTGTTAATTTCGCCATAAATATTACTTTGTTCCTTAATACACAAAACTTATCTTGCTCTAGTTATCTCCTTTTGCAACGATGTGGGGTGCACTTTTTGCTTGGATTACATCATCCTCACTTGCTTACATATATGGACAAGATGAAAGCCTTCATGAAGACTACCTTTCAGTTAATGGAAGAGATTATCCAAGGAAGATCATATTGAGCGATGGTCGTTCTTCTGAGATAAAGCAAACTCTTGCTGGCTGCCTTGCTCGGGCTTTGCCTGGACTTGTTGCTGACCTGATGCTGGCTACTCCAGTATCCACCCTGGAGCAAGGAATCGTATGATGCTTTAATACTCATGTTTTCACCATTGCATTCTTTAATTATTATTATTATTATTAATTTAATTTAATTTTATTGTTTTATAATTTTAAATCTAAGTTGAGAAATCTTATCTCTAGGTTGCATACCCAGAGTATTCTCTTGCCCAGCACGTTATATTCTCACTTTTCATCTTAATCTGCACTCAGTGCTTCAGATTGCTTGGAGCAACTCTTAGTATTTATGCAATATGTTGTGAAAGTAAAAACTTTGTTGCACCTGATATCCTTCTTTTTAAAAAAAAAAAAAAAATCAAAACATTGGAAAATTTAACACATTGGCTAGGAAAGTGATAATACCATCACCAAGCAGAAAAAAGAAATGATAACATCTTCAGTTTTGTGCGACAGAGTGATTTGCATAGTGTATGATGTTAGTTGAGCCTGCAGACTCTTTTCTCATCCTTTATCTGGTGAAAGATTGTAAATAACATATCAAACTTTTTGAAAGAAAAGGATATGCGGTTTAGGAAGATTTAGAATGGGCACTGGCTCGTATCTTTTCATCAATGATTTCCATGGCTTGGTGTCTCCTTTCTTCTCCTTCTACTTCTACTATCTAGTCGTTCATTTTTTTCCAGCTTGATAGCTCAGTGGAACTTTAAGATTTGAGAACATTGTATGTTGGGTTTTGAGATACATCATGAAGGTTGATTCTATTTTATACAGAAGTTGAATTAATGTATGTTGTCGCTTATGTAACCATCTGTTAGCTTGTACATCCTTTTAAGTGGATTGCTCATGTAGTATGGTTGATCTTGATATCTGAAACAGGGACTTTTGGTGGATACAATGTCTTTTGTTGATGCCATTCCTTCATTCAGAATTAAGCAGTGGCAAGTGATTCTTCTTCTCTTTCTTGATGCTCTTTCTGTTTGTCGGCTTCCTGCATTATCTCCACACACGACCGATAGGTGGGCTTTGCTTCACAAGGTAAATTGTCATTCATGTTGTGTCTTTTTAGTTTTTACTTGCACGGGCACTGCTTCATGTGCTGTAGTAGTGGAGCCTTGTGAATTGTCTCAAGTTACATTAAGAAGTTCTGCCATATTTTCTTTCCCTCCAGTTATGAAGCAACGTACCACTGGATTGATTTAGTAATAATCTTCTGGTGCTGGCTTGTGTTGTCTGCTGACTTGTTGATGAATAGCAGACAGTTTTTTTACTGCTCCCATGCCAATATTTGACTTTTCTGGTTCTTGTTGAATTTTGTATTTTATGCATGATTGGATTCCCTTTGCTGCTTGTTCTTGACAAAGGCTCTTGACATCAACTCATGATGTGTTTGTTTGCTCCCTCAATGATTATTTTTATATTTACATCCACAGCTAACATAAGCAGGTATCATTTCATGTCTATATGTCGAATGTTATTTTTCTTAGGCTGTATCGCTGCAAATTAGGCGGTGTGCCGTGAATGATGTTCGATGCTTTTTTAACTCTACGGTTGGGCTGTTATACATGGTTTGTTGCATTATTACACACGTCAAATTAAAATGTTGTTGAAAGAAGATTAAGCATGCATGTTGGAAGGATTTTTCATTTGGTGGTTTTGACTTTTTGAGGAGGTTGGTGAGTTTGAGAGAGATGATTTTGATGTTGAAGACTTATTTTTCCTAGTTGACTAAATTGTGCTCATAGGGAAAGATGATATAATATCTTGGAAATAAATAATGTTAGAGAATTTTTGGCATGGATCTATATACTTGTTTGTTCTTCTTTCTCAATTGTCCTTGAGTGGAGTGCTCAATGTGCTGTTTTTGTTATTATGTAGGTGTTGGCTGGTGCTCAAGTAAGTGTTGAAGAGTACGAAATGTTGAAGGATCTTCTTTTGCCTCTTGGAAGGGCACCCCGTTTTTCAGCTCAGATTGAAGCATAGAGAAACGAGGAATGTTGTATATACTTTCGAGCCATACCTTCCTCTTCTTCAATATCTTGGCTGTGTTTGGCAACCTGTGAAAAGTGGAAAAAGCAGAAAAAAGCAGAAAAGAATAGAATAGAAGAGAAAAGAAAAGAGTGGAAATGGAGGAATTTGTATTTTATGTTTGGTAACCTATGAAGGAAATGGAAGGAAAATGAGAGAAATGGATTTTGTGATTGCCAAGAGTATTCATGTATCATTTTTGTGAAGTATTAGTAAGAGGAGCAATTTTGTAATTGTTTTTGTTTTCTACCCTTTTCCACTTCTTTCTCTGCAAAATTGGAGAGAAGACGTGAGCTAAAGAGTGGAGAACTTTCCACTTATTTCACTTCCTTTCTGCACATTTCCACCCTAACTTAAATTACCAAACACCGTTTTTCCTTTCCTTTCCACATGTTTCATCACACTTCCCTTCCAAACATAGTGTTTATATTGTTTCATGTGAAATTAATGATTTCCTGAGTCTTATTTTGCAGGTAGGTGATGCCCGTTTATCTGTAATGCGCCTTTTCCATTAGGGTGCGTTGCTTGTTCTTGATCATGTAAATGACCCTACAAAAAGATAGTCATGTGATATGCTTTTGAGGCTATAAGCTTTATCCAAGGTGTCAATCTGCAATTTTCTTAATCCAAATGAGCTGATTTTTTGCTTCTATCTCATGGAACATTCATACATATATTTTTGAATGGTGAAATTCCCATCTTCAAAATTTACTTGTGAGTTGGCAAAAAATATTTAATCCAAATATGCCTTGCGATATATATCCCCGACTTGTAAAGATAGTGTCTTTGATGACTTTCCTGGGGCCTTCACAGGGGTATATGGTTTTGATTTCTTCATGCCATTTCATTTGAGAGAAATCTCATATGTTTCAAGCACTCAGTTGTCTTACACTTGTACCACCAAGAAGCTATATTGTTTATATCAATATTTGAATTATTAACTAAAACATTTCTTAAATATGACTAATCTGCAGGAATGTTTGATTATGTCTGGTTCCTGGAACTAACAGACTCATCATATGTGTATATATATTTATTTTATTAAATGAAGACGGCTAATTTCTCAGGAGATTGATCCATCCAAACACCAAAAATTCCTGCGTATTGTCTGGCAAATGTATTACTGTTAGAATAATAAAGCTGGCAATGCATGCTAATTGGAATCTATCTGCATCAAGAAGCATCATTGTCCCTTCATGATTGACTGGATATTTAGTGATAAATTTTAGTGATTTGTATTCGGTATACCTATCATAGACCCCACGAATCTATGGTTAGCGGCTTATTTCACCAGAAACAAACGTTGTATGTTTTATTTATAATACATGAACATAAATAGCAATAGCATCCAACTCTTAAAAAAGAGTGTGTACAGACTTTTGTTAGGCTTTGTTTATTCAAACACCAAATTTAGGGTGGTGTTGGTCATGCTGCAATTTGACAGGCTTCATAGGACCCAGGTTGGTCCAATAAGATCCCATCTAACAAGTTTTAATAATTCAAATTATTGAAACGAGGTTATTATTAAAATAAAAAATTTGGCCTTTAAGAACAATAGTTTTTTTTTTTTCCTTTTCCTTTTCTTTTTTGTTTCTTGGACGAGTGCTCGTATTTTTTTATTTCATTGGGAGTTGGAAATTCCTTTATTAATTACGCATATTTATCTGCGGATACTTATTAGCAGAATAAACAAACTAGGGTAAAAAAAAACAGCTTTTCTTGAAGTCCGTTGTTTTAACCAATTTTCATTTCCATATAAAAAAGTATTTTCCTTTCTTTCTCAAAAATGATATATCTTTTGGTTGTATTTTGTAAAAATATATTAGAAAATATTGTTTCAACTTAACATATATAAAATATAATATAGTGTGTGTATCAAGGGTTGATTATGGCAGACAGTGGTTCAAAAAATTATTTTCTACCGTAAAAAAGTTTTAAGTCTTCTTAGAAAGTGTCAAAAGTTCTTCTATAAAATATATTATACATATTTACATTCTCAGTCTAATAAATAAATATTTTTTTTTCATTTTCCCCGCAATAAAGGGGGCTAATTATAATGTTCGTCTCATGAGTTGCTCTCAGGACACTGTTAAGAAAACTGAAAATTAATAATTAATAATGATCAACTGACCAGTCAATATGTGGAACCAGCTAAATGAGAACAGACAAATGCATTCCAAATTTTGTCCAGTACAGTATTTTTGGCATTTGCACGACCCATCTGAGCCATGGCCATTTCTACCACAAAATAGAAACTATCAATTTTATTTTCAATGTGGCCCTTGGACTGAGTGCATGCCTGTCCTTTTTATTTTCATTTTAATTTCTTTTCCTTAAAATTTGGAACAGGTTATGGTTAATGAAAAATGTTTCTTTTTTCATTTAAAAAAAAATCAAATAATAATTATCATGCAATCTCTACAGTACTTAGCTATTAACTCTGAGATTAATAAGCAGTAATAGTTACTAATAACTTTTGGGATAGTATACAATCAAACCTAAACTTTTAACGAAATATATAATTAGGTATTTAAAATATAAAATTAATTGATTTAGTACTTAAAAAAATTGATGAAAAATATTATTGGTGTATATAAAAGGTTTTTTTTTAGGTACTAAATTGATTCAGTTTAAAGTTCAGGTCTTTAATTGTATATTTTATTAAAGTTTATGTATTATTTATGATTTTTTTTAAACTTATACTATTTATGATATTAACTTGTAACTTTTAAAGTAAAAGTGAAATGATCTTAGGTATGGGAAGAGGGAACCTGAATTATCCCGTTATGGTACTATCCCCTCGAAAATCCTCTTATTTTTATATGAAGAATTCAATCATGATTAATATAATTTGAAAAAACATACGACACGGTAGAAATTTCCAAAGGTGCAATGAAGGGTGGAAAAGCTGGTGCCTATGTCAACCTAGGAACATTCTAACTTTTCTTGCATTGATCCACAACACAAGTTAACAAAATTATCAACAATCACAAATTAAAGATTTGATGATATTTATGTGGGGGAAATATTAATTTTGATACCCATAATTTTCATACAAATTTAATTTAGTATTTAAATTTTAAAATAATTAATTTAATACCCAATCAAACTTTTCATGACTATTTTTACAACTTATCAATACTGGTTACTCTATTTTCTAACTTAAAAAGGCAATCTATCGGTGTTAAGTGGTGTTAGGAGAAGTTAATAAAAATAGTCTCCAAAGTTTGATGATATATTAAATTTAAACTTCAACCTTCAAGTACAAATTGAATTTTTATATGGTCGATGTATCAAATTTGACAATTTCTTTACATATAATATATGATTCATATTATAAATGCTATATGAACTTTGACAAGATATACAATTAGATACTTAAACTTCGAAATTGATCAATTTAATATTTGAAATAACATTTCATGCACATCAACAATAGCTTTATCAAGTATTTTTAGATATTAATTTGAGCAATTTTAAAGTTTTTTAGGTATTAAATTGATCAATTTCAAAATTCAGATATTTAATTAATATTTTATCAAAATTTAGATATCATTTGTAATATTATCCTATAATATATTATATCAATCCGAAAAATATATATTGAAATTGAAGTATTTGAGATCCTTTAGAAAAGCAGAAACATTATATTGCTTGGTTGCTGGACAGAACTGCAAAGTAAAATAAAAAACAGCTGGTACTGGAATATTCTCTTTCTTTATAATTTTGCTTCTTGGGCTTTCTCTGAGCCTTCACAGCAGCCTCAAGTTGCACCAACTACATGGTGACATTCCTGTCGTCACGGACTTAAATTTTATGCCTTTTTTTTTTTTTCAATTTATATTTAAGAGTTCAGATATTAGATGTTATATCATTTTCTTTTATTTACCATACATATTATTTTACCTTTCATCGCATATAAGTGGTCTCCCACGATTCCGAATTGTACCACCGTATATTTCTTAAAAGTTCAAGTAGTATTGTCCTATTTACTATCTGAATTTTTCCTAACTATATAATTAATTATCTAAATCTTAAAATAACACTTTAAAATTTTTACGTTTGTTAATACTATCTCTCTAATTTTGTTATTTGAGCTCTTAATGAATAGAAAGATGATGCATGTTAAAAAATGCCAACTAAAAATAGATAAATAAAAAAATTATCTAATTAAATAATTAAGTAGTCAGATCAACTCCAAAGAGCTTAATATATGTGTTGATTTGCCAATTTAATTTTTTAATGTTAATTTTTACCCTTATTCACTAGGTGTGCCAGTTCAGCCTTAGAATTAACTCTATTACATGTGGGAGTATTAATAAATATGAAAATCTTGATAATGTATTAAATTAATCATTTTAATATTCATATAATTAAATGTATATTTGGAAAAGATCAAATATCAAATTGACATTAACCCATTTAAATTTTTAATCAAGTATTGTCACATCCCGGAAAATTAATTCGTACAGTCCCGCTGTAATTATCAAAGATTTATGAAGTTTGATCAACTCATGGTCTATAAACATCTGATAATTACTAGGCTCACTAAATAATGTTGCACTTAAAAGATATTTACAGAAATGAAGACTGGGATTAAGTTTTTGGTACTTACGGGTATTATTCCAGGCATTTTCTTTAATTTCTTATGGATTTCCTGCAAAAGAAGCTGTAGGGTGGTTAGCATAATTCCACGTGCTCAGTAAGTGGATATAAAAAGGGTAATTATAAACATTATAGGGCAAATCACAATCATTTGTTATTATTAAAGTGAATTGTGTAGTCAATCAGGACGTCATCAGCGTAATGTTAACCGGTTCATTACGAGATTAGAGAAATTAACCCCACTCTAATCTGGGTTTCGAGGAGTTTAACACGGATTCATTTTCCATAAAACCGGGAATGTGCAATGGACCGCTATCCTCCCAAAAACTGTTCAGGACTATCACTCAGATAGCTTGTGACCTTTACTGCGACCTCTTCTCTTGTCACTTAGTTCAATAAAGGTTAGAAGAAGAAATCCATTCTCACCTGAACGGTCGGTTTTGTGGATGCAAGGATGTAAAATGCATTATGCTATGCATGATTGGTTATTAGTTTCACTTTATTCTTAATAATAAATTTTTACTTAGGCAATCAAACAGATATCACACCAATATAATAATATAAGTAAACATCCACTATCAACCAAGGTTAATCAATCACGCACATTTTATAGCTAATTTACAAGCACAAACAATTATAATGTAAATAATATCCATTTTTACAATTACCATATAAATGAACCACTTACCAAAATAGGTTTCATGTGCGGAATAGATTGCTGTGGAGTTTACCTAAAAGAATGATTTTGATAAAAATGAATTAGTATTATGATGCTAAATCTTGTTTTAGTTGTAGTATGATTATAAGGTTTATTTAAGGAATAAAATCACTTTATTAAAAGATTATAAGTTAGTAAAAGGAATTAATGAGCTTACTTTGTTTAGAAAAGTGATTCTAATTTATATGGTATATGATTATAGTTTATAATTTCAAGGTTATTTGTTTTTTTAGAGTTGCTAAGCTTTAAACTTTATAATTAATTATTACATTAATATTTGGTAATCCCTTTATTGGGGTATGCATGTCATTATTAGGACTAGTATATTTAGTTAAGTAAGGTGTTAAGGTGGTTATGAACAATTAATAAAATTTTCATAATTTCTTTATTTACTAGCTTTAATTGATATTTACTAGCTATAATTGATAAATTAGTGCATATATTCAAATAAATGTGAAAAAATTTGTAAGTGTCAATAATGTCAGTATAAATATCTTGGAGTAATAATATATATTTATTTATGCTTAGGAATCGTTTTAGGTATTTTATATTAGAAGTTCGGATTGCACTATTCCTAGTATATTCACAGTGATAATCATGTAATTTTTAAAAATATCAAAACTTCACGAAAAATTCTGAAAATTTTATATGTTGTAACTGATATTATATTGTACTTACTGTAAAATTTTGGAGCCGAACGAATAAGTTTTGATATAGCAAATATTTCTCGTCGGAGATTGGTTAGGGTTCGCTGGTGCCACTTCCAAACGGCGGAGTTGCCCCTCCTAGGGTTGTCGGACGACCTTGTGGCAATTTTAGACTCCTCACTGTCAAGTTTGGTGATTTTTTGATTTCGGGTGTGAGTTTGGTGAATTTTAGAACTTCTGGGCGGTACTTATAGCGAATTTTCGGAGTTTGTAAATTCGATAAAAATTATCAGGTGTCAAAAATTTTTCATGCAAAAATTACCACGTAATCCTTATATTTTACACGTCCATTCTGGTATCTACAGTGATTTTTGACAAATGTTTGATAATTACTTCTTTGGAAATATGTAAATAATTTTCATAGAATTGGTCTTATCGATAATTAATTGGATCGGACTAATACTCAACTAGAATTACAATGTTAGAATAATTTTGTTATATTTATTTTAAGATTATAATGGAACCAAAAGTTCTAATTTTTTTTTAAATCCTTTTACTTTTCAATCTAATAAATGCTATCAGATTCGTCATTAGTAATCTAAATGATACTTCCCATATTGGCATAGATAGTTGATTCTCCCAATATATCAAATTCATAATGAAACTATCTTCTAAAATCTTCCCATTTTTCCCTTCCATTTAATCGGCATCGAATTTCTTGCCAAACAAATGCCCAACCAAGGAAGAAAGAAACGTTAAAAAAAAACAATCTTTTTTTTTTTTGAGTTCTCAAATCATTGTCCTTCACACTCCCTTATCTTTTCATGAATTAAAAATGAAAAGAAATACCCTCATAGTTTGAACGGTCAAAAAGAAGGCCGACTGACTTTTATTATCCATTTTTTAATTACCTACCACCAGCTAATGTCGTAATTTTCTTTTCACCAAAAAAGAAGAATAAAATTTATATGTATTATTTATTAATTAACAACTACAATTTGTACATATTTGGACTATGACACATCCAATATGCAGAGATAAACGTAGAACCACATGATTAGAAGATCAAAACTTTATTATAAATATAAACATAATATATATATTTTTTATTTAAATATATCATGATAATGAAGTTTTTTCTCGAGTAAAGAAGGTCGGAGCCCTTTTCAACCTTGCCAGGGTTTGTCTACGTGGATCCTTGTCTATTAAAACTGGGTTGCTACCAGTTAATGAAATTTCGTTAGCACCAAAAAAAAAAAACTACACTAGTATAAATATAAGAATAAAAGATAAAATGAATGAACACTTGATAATATAATTTAATCTAACTCAAATTAACATAAAAAACACCCAAGTCTTATTTTAGACCTGATAGAAACACAAATCGATCAATTATAAAATTAATATAAGTTTAGTATAAGATAGAAAAAAAGCTTTCTATTATTATTTTTTAGTGATTTTATATTCATTAAAAGTTTGTGAAATTGCTCATCTCAGGATAAGTTGAGAGATGTTTGAAAAAAATATTAATTTGATGTACTTACTACAACTGTGATTTTATAAATATATAACGTTTTTAAGTCTAAATAATTTAATGTAGTGTAATAATACATTTAGTTTACTTGAATGGAAAACGGGAGAAAATAAATAGTGATTCTTTTATTTATAATTAAAGGTTATTAAAAAATTTATCTTTCATAATTAATTATCAATTTTTTTATAAGTATAAGGATTAAAGATTTTTAATTTATTTCATATTATATAAAACAAATAGTAGTTTTTTAATAAAGAAAAAAATAAAAAATCTTAATTTATTCTATATTATATAGAATAAACATTTAATATTATGCATTAATAAAAATAAAATCCCAATTCTACAACCAAAAAACCATCCTCCCTAAAGGTAATATAAATTAAAGGTGTACACGGTGCGGTTCGCTTCTATTTGCTCTCCCAAACTGAACCGAACATATATTATAGTTTGGTTGTCTTTTAAATCCAAGCCAAATCATACGATTTGGTTCGTAATTTTTTTTGGATAAAAAAGAATAAAGCGGTTTAATTTGTAGTTTAAACCGTTTTTTAGTCATAAAATAAAGATACATTCTATCAAAAAAATTTAATTACATATGTGTTATTATCAATACAAATATAAATAACAATATTTGAAATTAATTATTTACCTAAAAATATAAGTGAAGCTCATAATGGGGGAGGGTATTTCGTATATCATAAACTTATAATTATACAGAACATAATGATATGCAACATTCGGTAAATTAAAACATGTTATCTTAATATGAGTCATAAATTTTAATTCGTTTTATACTTTTAATTAATACACTATCAATTCCATAAACAATTAAGTGACTAAATAATATAAGTTGATTAATTAGTGAGACAAGAAAAGAAAAAAGAAGAATGTTTAGAATAATAGAAGCTAAAATTTAAGAATTATCTTATTTATAGATATGTTGTAATAATTAAAACATAATATGATCATTTTAATTTTATTTTTATGAATAATAAATATCTAAAAAAAATGAGAGAAAACAATATGTTTATTTTTTTTTTTTTTAAATTTATAGTTTAGGAAGGTTCATACCATTCAATTTTGAACAGAATCGTGAACTATTTCGCCTTTATCAAACTACGAGCTAAATGTTTTCGAACTAAAATTTTAGTCTGGTATGATTTGATTCGATATTTGGTTGGCTTTTATCACATACTAACATAAGTTGGTAAGTTATCATTTCTCCTAGCTTAAACATGCCTGAGCAACTATTCACATTAATTTTTTTAATAAAACTTTAAGGAACAATTGCAACCACCAGTATTAATGTGCATATTTCATGTAATAATTTATTGACTAGTTTTTTCATGTGATATTCCCTGCTTTGACTGCTACCAGCAATGCGCATTATAGCACGCCAAGCGAAAAAGGCGAACAAAAAAAGAAAAAAAGAAAAACCAAAATTCCAAATATGGATCTATCTTCTTCGTCTTCTCCTTCTCCTTCGTCTCAATCACTTTCTCTCTCTTCATCTCTCTTTCTCTAAATCCCATTTTCTTTTCCTCCTCTCATACGACGCCGTCTCCCCTTCGATCGGTATTTTTATTTTCCACCTAATTTTACCGTCTATTTTTCCAATATAGCTTTATATTTTGGGTTTATATTTCATTTTGTTGGTTCTAGGGTTTCCATTTGAAAATCATGTGGGTGTTGATGGCTTTATTCTTGCCTGGATCTGGAAATTAGGATATGGGTTTTGTTAATTGGTTGTTTTTGTTGCTAAAGTTTTGTGCTTTTGAAGATTATAGTTGTTTATTCGCATGATATGTTGATTTTGTTTTAGTTTTTGAATTTTCTAGATATAATTAATTTGTTGATCTTCATTGGGAAAAGGTTCCTTTATTTTGTTTGTTTGTTTGTGATTGATGAAAGGAAAGAAAAATTGAGGTTTTTTTTATTTTAAATTTCTTTCCATTTTTGTTGGCTTAAGTCTATCTGAATCTTAGGTTTATTTTGAATTTTTTTAACTGTATTTATTTAATGATAAATTAAGAGTTTGTCATTACTTTAGATAGTCTTAAGCAGTTCAATTAACTTTTGCTATAGCTGAGAAAACCAAAAAAATGAAAAAAGAAAAGAAAAGATTTCGTTAATTGGGGGAAAAAATGGTCAAAGCTGTTGTAGCTTAATTTGTGTGAATATTGGTCTCCCAACAGAATAAAAAAAAAAAAAAAAGGAAAAATGAGGAGGTTGATTATGTACTTTACTCCAAAAAAAAAAAAGAAGCAAGTTTATGGAAAGGTGAACAGTGTTATTTTGGCCTTTTAATAAGTTATTGGCATCCATTTTTATTTTTTCATTTTCAATTATTTGCTATAAATTTGAGATTTTTCCTTTGGTAAGAAGCTCAGGCCGATCTGTGTTTATAGGGTTAAGGATAAGATTTTACAAGTCTGTAGTCAGCTCATTATAAAAACCGTTGTTTACTTCTTGAAGTAAATAAGGTATAGTTGGAAACGATTATATATAGAGTATTTTGAGCTCTTTACAAGTTTAATTCAGTGTTTGAGAGTTTCATGTTGTTTCCGCTGTAACTGGAATGTTACATTGCCTTTTGATTTTGTTTTGTGATTTTGGATTCTCGACCTAATTGATAAGCTTTTTGCTTGTGATCTTGTAGGTAACTGGTCGATTTGGTTGGGGTGTAGAACCTGCATTTTTAGGAGACATTTTGTTTCGCTAAATGGCTTCAGTAGGCCTTGCGCCTACTTCAGGTTTGAGAGAATCCAGTAGCCATAATGCTGGCGTTGAGAGGTTGCCCGAAGAAATGAATGAAATGAAAATCAGAGATGACAAAGTATGTGATAGCAGTGATCAGATTCCTAAAGTGGCTAATAGAGAACATGAAGTTATATTGTTATCATTGTTCTTATGCTCTTGTTTTTGAAGTGAATACATTGCTTTTTTGGTCATTTAAAGTTGAGATGGTAAAAGGTACTTATTTTCACTTTATATACAGGAGATGGTACCAACAGTCATTGATGGCAATGGGACAGAGGCAGGGCACATAATTGTGACAACAACTGGTGGCAAAAATGGTCAGCAAAAGCAGGTCGGCTGCTTGTATTTTTTGTTTTGTTTTTTTTTTTTTCCATATAATATAAACTGTTTCTGCATTTTTACAAACAATGTCCCTCCTCTCCCCTTTTTGGTAATTAACACTAAACATCGTCAAATGATATGTATACAAAATCTTCCTTTATTAAAGACCATATGACTTGTGTATATTGAACAGATGATTTTTGAATCATGCCATTATTTTAAGTAATTGGTGATATCCCTTAATTTGCTTTTATAAAATGCTCTTCTACGCTAAAAAGCTTAGCACCATGTAGCATGAAAGATATCTTAGTTTGGCTTGTGTGTCCCTTGAATAATGTCATATGTTGTGATGTGGTGTTGCCTGCCTCTTCTAATCTTTGTACCCCTCATGACAATTGTTGTTCCTACTTGTACATTGATCACTTGGCTCCCATATGCTTTTGCTTCTCAGACAATAAGCTACATGGCTGAACGCGCTGTGGGACAAGGTTCATTCGGCGTTGTATTTCAGGTTGGCTTTGGTTTAGAGAGTGGATTAAACTAAAATCTGATTGAAGAAGATTTGACAATTTTCTACATTTGCTACCAATAACCACAGGCAAAGTGCCTAGAGACGGGGGAAACAGTAGCTATAAAGAAGGTTCTTCAAGATAAGAGATACAAGAACAGGGAGTTACAGACCATGCGCCTTCTTGACCATCCAAATGTTGTTTCCTTGAAGCATTGCTTTTTCTCAACAACTGAAAAAGAAGAGTTATTTCTGAATCTGGTTCTTGAGTATGTTCCTGAGACTGTTAATCGTGTGATCAAGCATTACAACAGGTTGAACCAAAAGATGCCAATCATTTATGTGAAGCTCTATACCTATCAGGTATAGCATTGATCATCTCCTATTTGTTATACATAATTTTGTTGCAGGCTTCTGAATGTAATTTAGCCTGGTTATCTTGGTTACCTTTTTTTCCATTTTGTTGTGTTATTTTGCAGCGCTCTTCTTTGGTTTGATTTCAGTGATTTGTCCTTTATTATGCTTTGAGGTTCATGGAGACTATAAATTTGCTGTCATTTTATCTTGGTTTTATCCTACTGAAGAATTTTATGTCTGAAGGACTGTTCTTTGTTTAATTTGCAGATCTTCAGAGCACTTTCTTACATACATCGCTGTATAGGGGTATGCCATCGGGACATCAAACCTCAAAATCTTTTGGTGAGCATTTTCTCCATCTACACTTAATGTGAGTCTGTACCAATTGACACATAAATTGGCATGGTAAAAAGTGATGAATCCCCTTGAAGCACTTCCAGATTGACTTTTTGGTGGTTAATTGTCTTGATGACTATTCTGTATATTGTTCCAGTTTTTGTGCATGGTACTTGTCCAGTACTTCTCATTAATGGCTATCAAAAGTAAAAGATCCCCATCTCCCTCTTCCTCCTCCCCTCCAAGTTTGGTGCAGATTAGAAAACTTATTTTGTTTGTAAGACTTTTTTTTGTACAGTGATTACATATGATAATATAGAAAGTTTGTTTGGAATGTCCAGGTGAGATTCAAATGATCAATATCAGCCGTTGAGCAGTCTACCTCTTGATGTCAGCGATTGAGTTTTTCGAGAGAAACTTTGACTTGAAGAAATTCAGCTAATTTTTCTCTTGGTCTTTTACAGGTGAATCCCCATACCCACCAGGTCAAACTCTGTGATTTTGGAAGTGCAAAAGTTCTGGTATGTTCTCTCTTCATAAGCCCTTACTTATCATGTCCGTCATTCTCAACTTGTATTTCTTATGGTAACATTATGCCTACATTTGACAGGTGAAAGGGGAGCCAAATATATCGTACATCTGCTCAAGGTACTATAGAGCTCCAGAACTTATATTTGGTGCGACTGAGTACACAACAGCTATTGACATCTGGTCTGCTGGCTGTGTGCTGGCTGAGTTACTTCTTGGACAGGTAAATGTGGATGCCCTAGTTTTGGAATCATTGCATCATGTTTTATATATTTATATACCTACATCTCTCTCTCTCTCTCACACATTTATTGAAGAATGGAAGTTTTGGTGGTTATTTGTTTTTTCCCAGCCTCTTTTTCCGGGTGAAAGTGGGGTTGATCAGCTGGTTGAGATTATTAAGGTAAATTTGGTGTTTTTCATTCCCTCATTGTTGTTTCCATCTTTGACTTGTTTGTTGGAAATTACCTACTTCTTAATTTACTATTAAGAAAAAGTAGGAATATTTACTCCTTTACAAACCCCCACCAAAAAAAAAAAAAACCACCCTATAATTGGAATTTTTTTTTTTTTAAAACAGATTTTGGGAACTCCTACGAGGGAAGAAATTAAGTGCATGAATCCCAATTACATGGAGTATAAGTTCCCTCAAATAAAGGCTCTGCCATGGCATAAGGTAGTTTTTCTCTTTATTTTTCGTGGAAGGGTGGTGGCTTTATATCATCTTGCATTGTTTATGTTTCTTCTTTCTCGATGTCAGATATTCCACAAACGAATGCCTCCTGAAGCTGTTGATTTAGTTTCAAGGTTGCTGCAGTATTCCCCCAACCTCCGGTGTTCTGCGGTGGGTTTCCGTTCTTTTAAGATGAACAATTATATATTGACGAACAGTTTGCTTCTGTTTGATGCTTTATGAATGATTGGGGTTAGAATTTGAAGAGGCATAGTTTCTGAAGGAAAACTGTGGTTAGGCTCTACTTTGTTCAGCATTATTAATCTTGTTAGGTTCATGGGTTTTACTTTGTTATGGAAAACTTAAAAGCAGTTGCCACACGAGAAAAAACTTTAAGCAACATTGTATAGCCCCTCTTGTTTATCTGTCTTCTGTGTGTGATTAACCCAACTTAATAACCAAACTATATTGTCATTTTGTGCTTGACCATTTTAAGATGTATCCATAGCAGTGATGTCTAGAGTACAATTTGGCTTCTAATGATGTATATCTACATGTTGCAGCTTGATGTTTTGGTCCACCCATTTTTTGATGAGCTACGGGATCCCAACACTCGTTTACCAAATGGACGGTTCCTTCCACCGCTCTTCAATTTTAAGTCTAATGGTATGAAACTGTTCTTGGTTACTTATCTATTCTCTCTCCTTTTCTTTTTTTTTTTTGGTTTTTTTTTTTTTTTTTTTTTTGTTTTTGGTGTTGGGGGGATGGGTGGTTTGTGGGCCGCAGGGGTGGGGGGTTGTGTTTGGGGGGTGGTGGAGCGCTGAATTTTTATTGGTTGCTTCAAAATTCATCAGTTGTGACTTTATAAGCTCACTGAGTTTTCCTAACGGCTGGTTGTTGCTCTTGATCAGAATTGAAGGGAGTTCCAATGGAAACATTGGTGAAATTGGTTCCAGAACATGCAAGGAAGCAGTGTTCATCCCTTGGTTTGTGAGTTGACGATGTAAGATGTAACAAAACGAGCTAGTGTTGTTTTTATAATGAAGTTAAAATTTGCTGCCTCTCCGGAAATCTGGCTCTTTGTCATTTCAGTTACCTATAGAATAGATCCATATTTATCTTTATGCCATGTGTAGTCGTCTATCTTATATTCATCCATTTGTATCATCTGACTTTCAAAAATTCTACTTGGTACCATGGTTTTATGGGGGCCAAAGATGGCTTTCTATGCGATTCTTCTTCCCCTTTCCATCCCGGTTATTGGTGTCGCTTTGCGACAATCCATGAGAGACAGCACAATGCTGATCTTTCTGATATCTATGGCTTCATTTTGGTGCCATCAATATAGAATTTATGATTTACTGTCCTTTAGGAAGAGACGAGATGCCACCAATTGTATTTTTGACAGCCATCCATCCAGTTGTGTTAATAATTGGCAAGAACAAGTACCAACTTGATCGTTCATTTCTTTTCTTTGCCCCCTCCCCACTCTAATCCAATTCCTGTTTCATGGTGGGAATATGGCTTGAGTGTTTTATATTATATATATTCACTTTTATTTGATAATAGGACATAAAAATGAAAAGGCATTTCGTTTGAAATGATTACACCTCGTTGCAAAACATATTTCATTTTATATGAATGTGGAAAGGTTTTTTTGTTTTTTTTTTTTTTTTTGGGCCCAGAGCACAATGAACTTCATTTATTAATAGAACAAAGTAAGTATAAATTAATCTAAAACATGAAAAAGAAGAGATGAGGATAATAAATCATAACCAATGATGTTATTAAAAAGCTTTGAACACAAAAAGTTATATTATGAGAACAAAGCTTTGGTATTGTGATTGGAGAAAATACCCGTATAGAGGCAGAACATTAACATGGATAAAATAAAAGATAGAAAGACCCTAATTAAGGATACTTTTAATGGAAAAGATTGCTTCTCTTTCATTTTGGGAATTTTCTTTGTTTGAGATTTTGAAGTGTTAATATTGAAATGTTAAATCTTTTGACATCTTTTTAGCACTAACTTAAAAATCTTCAGAAAAATAAGTTTATAACCTTAGAGTGCTTGAATGATAAGGATGGAAAACGAGATGATAAAATGATTATTGGGTTTTGAAATTGAATAAGGAGGAAAAGGAAAAAGTAATGGTAGCTGCTTTCTTGGGTTTTCTCTTATTAGGTTTACCTTAGAGAGGAGAGGGAGAAGAGAGGAGGGTAGAAGGATCATTGACAAATATAAATCTTCATAATATGTATGTGTTCATAAAACTAAATAGTAGTATTCCAATCGCACCATATTAAACGAATTTGTAAAATTCAATATTATTATGTTAATTTTAAAATTGTTAGTTGTATTTGTGCAAATATAATATTCTTCAATGTTCTAATGTATTTCTATAACTTATTAGGGTGCATGGATATATGATTAAAGATGGAGAACTTTTGAAAGCATATTTGATATGATTATTTCTTATCATCATTATAAATTGAATTCACCTTAATGGAACTATCAATGGATGTTCGATTAATCAATCATTTTGATTATTAAAAGAAATATAATAACTGATATATGAACATTAGTTGTGCGACAACTGTTAAATATAAATATAAATTGCTAAATAATTGATAAAATTAGTTCTACTAAAAATGATAGCATCATGGAAATTTTTTCATAAATTAACCACTTTTACGGGTAATTTGAAATCATATGCGGGTAGATTGAGATGATTCAATTAAATTCAATTAGTCCCACTTGTCTAGAACTTATTATTTACAATCAAACTCATTTAATAAATTCAGCTAGCAATTACAAAAAATAATCTAGTTAGAATGCTTCAAAATCAAATTTGGAGAAAATATATACCAATCCTGCAGTGCAGCAAATTTTTCTAAACAATAAAAGGCATATAATAATTTACGTTCCATGAGTAATAAATAGGAAACATAATATTAGGGATTTTTGCGGATTCTTTTTTTTTTTTACACTCATTGAAGTTTGTAAGTCCATCCTCTTTATGGTAAAGCTCATTATATTTTGCCTATATGACTATTGATATTAAATACAAAATTCTAATTTTTTTTTTTAAATTTTGAAATGCATTAACAAAACTATCCATTCAATAGTTTCACAATTATAAATATTATAAGTATAATTAATATATTAAATATTTTAATCGTACAAGCATCGTATGAATTTGAACTATGGATGAGACCATTAAATTTTTTATTTAATTAATTCCTCAGTCATCCAGAGGAAATGTAAAACTGTTCCTGGCAAAAAAAACTATTTAATTCTTCTTTTATTTCATGTAAAGTTATTAGTTTAGTGTGTGTTTATAATTAAATTTGTAAATGTTAATTTTATATAAATTATTATTATAAAAAATAAACAAACAATAATTCATACAACACTCATAAATTAATACTCAATACTTATTAATTAAATTTATTTTCTTTTAATAATACCCATAATTTAAAGAAATAATTACTATTATATGAAAATTAAATAAATTATAACAAAAAAAAAAAAAAAATTCTAGATTCAATTATGGCAAGAAAAGATTTGGACCATCCGTTAATGTGGGGGAATGATTCATTTGTAACAATCATAGGGAGCTTGGAATTTTCCCATCATTACATGCATTCGTATAAGAAATAAAAAATTGAAGGGGAAAAAAGGGAAGAAAATAGGACGTGCCGCCGAAACACAATTTAAGTTACGTTCTGGTGCCGTACCAGGCGTGGATTGTTATCTTCCCGGGGAAGCCTTCTTTCCTCTACATATAAGAGCCGAGAGCCTGTTGAATTGAATTTTGAGGTATGCCTGGCAGTTCTTCATAACTCAAAGACACTCAGCAAAAATTGTGTACTCTACTCTCGAATGTAATTTTTTTTTTTTTAAGGTTTTTCTTAATTACCGAGTGATAAAGCTTTCACAGTGGTGATTTTCATTGAAAAAAAATGGAAAAAAAATTAGAAAAATAAAAGAAAGGTTTTGAATTGTGCTGTGTTTTATGATGCTGGAGTTATCTAGGATGAAACATTCATTTACATGTCACATGTTTGATGAAATGCATGCTTCATTATGCTGATGAAATGTACCCAAACTAAACAGATGGAACCGTAGAAATACGATTACATATAGAGATGGGTCTGAATCTGTTTGGATTGTCTGTTTCTATCCATATAAGTTAAAAGTTTACGTGTAAAGTTGTCTGATTTATAGTTATATTTTATTTATATTTGATCTATTTAATCATATATATATATATATATATTTTATCTATATGAATTTTTTAACGGCAGTTTATTTGAAAAGGTTTGAAAATGAGTGCTGGATGCCAAACAGACCCATATCTTTAAAACTATCTTAATCGAATTACTAAGCTAAAACTAGTTGCTCAACTCAGTTTTCCATCAGCAAGATTGTTCAGTCTGTCATTCGATTATTATTAAGATGATTGTTATCACATCGTGTGGGCTGGACAAGACAATCCGTCCACGGGATTATAGATTTTCGAAAGTAAAAGAACAAGGAATATGGATGGATTAGTAGAGTATAACGTAATTTTTGTTATTAAGTATAGCATGAACAAACAAACACATTGAATGTATTTTTTTCTTAATATTGTATGTTTTGGAAGAAAGAGGGAAAGGGGGATGCCGTTAGGAAAATACTACTGTGATTATTGTGACAAAGAATTCCAGGACACTCCCTCCGCCCGTAAACGCCATCTTCAGGGCCTCCAGCACCTCCGTGCTAAAGCTTTCTGGTACGACTCCCCTTGATAAACAAGGTAAAACTCTTCCCTTGCACACACTTTTAGTATTTTTCCCTTTAAACTTCATCAGTATCTAATCTTTGATTGCAGATTCTACTCAGGCCTTTACTGAGGGCTTTGTCAAAGGAGTTTGCAACCGTTTTGTCAAGACGGTATGAATGTGTTGGTTGCTAGCCTTTTAATGCGGATCGTCTTGTGGGAATATAGGTTGTTTTGGGATCAAATGTTAAATGTTTACATTATATGACTTTACAGGGGTTTTGTCAGTATGGTGACTCATGCAAATACTTCCACCCTAAGAACTTGGCCAATCCAAACACTCAACATGCACCTGGTACCCTACTTTTTATCACTTATGATTCATTATTCATTTCTCTCTTTTGGGTTCTAGTTTTGCTTTAGATTTTTTTTGTTACTTTATGTTTGCAATGGGGTTGTTAATTAGATGGTTTGACAATATTGTTGGACGGTTCTGCCATAGATAACCAGCAAATGGGAGTGAGTGCAAGGCAGTTTTCAGTACCTGGGGTGCCTTTGCAAGGTATGTTTTCTGATGTTGTTTCGTTCAGGTTCGGTTAATTTGATAATGAATAATTGATCTCATACTTTCTCAAAATACTTAGCTTTTAGTTTGGTTTTTGTTGTTAGATGATGTCGTCACAGATAACATGGGAATGGCATGGGGCAATCTTCCTCCGTCTCTAAAGCCTCCTCCCGAGGGAGGATATCCTCCTGTGCCTACTGTGGATTGGGGATAATTCTGTTAATTCCCAAAGTTACCTAGTATGGTTGGAAAGAAAACTAACCTGTAAGTAACAGCCCTGGAACTTCTGTATCTTCTACTTTGATGGGATTGAAAGATACAGCCCCTTTTATATTCTTATTTAATGCATGATGCATTTTTAATTTTCCTTCTATTGTTTCCATATTGTTGATTTCTCTAAGTATTGATTTGAAAATAGGAATATTATTCAGCCTTGATAAATCCATCCTTTAATTTGTTCACATAAGTGAGGTGTCAATTACTAAGGGCCATGAAAGTGTATAAGATCAAGGCTTTCTATATATCGTCTTATTGCTTGACTCAGAGGATATACATCCCATTTTACCTGGGAAAAAGCTCTATTGTGTGAATTTGATGTACTGTTTACATCCAGAATGTAGCCGTGAAGCCTGCATTATTTATTTGAAACAGCTACTTTGTATCATGATTCATTGATGTGCCCAATTATGTTGGTTATTTCCTCTAAATCTCCATGATCTACTTTGAATCTCTAGCATTTGGGTTTGTAACCACATTTACACTAGCATAAATGCATTTAGCTCAAAACTCTTCTGATGCCAGTTCCAAGTTCATAAATTAATTCACACCCCAATCTGAAGATGCTCTCTAAGAGAGAAGGTAATCTGTAAGAGAGATCCTGGGTGTGTCTTCGATTTTCAAAATGCACCTAACAAGAAATACAGCTTGAATTTGACCAGACAGTCCGTGTTAACTGGTTATTTGTTTTGTGTTTGGATCTAAATAGGTTGTGTGGTTGAAATTCTCAACTCATAGCATGATCCATTTATTGATCATATTTGAAAACTTAAATCCTTAACGAGTCTGGATTGAATCTTTTTTGTCAGCTGAAAAAATTCCCAATGAAAATTCATAATATAGTTATAAAATTTACAGGAATCCAAATATGATTATAAATGGTTTTATGTGGGTTTGACTTGTTCATTAACCACATTGATTTCTGCCAATTCGAACCAATTTAGAGTTGAATCGAATCCTATGATGCGATGTTGATGGGTTATGTGCCAAATTGCCGGCCCCAGAATGTTGCATTCATGATGCAAACCCTTTTGGCTTACTTATCTTTTGTCATAATTTCCTTCTCTACTAAATGCTTTGAAAATCATAGGAAGCTGTTTATGATCAACTCCTGAGTAGAAAAAATAAATTATTAAGATTGACCGCATCGCTTTTATCATGGCATATATTTATAGCGGACCAGAGGTTGCGTGTGATGAAAGAACATACCAAATGATATGCTTGCATATGGTCATATGTAGCGTTGAACCACAGTTGAAATATTGGGCGGGCTAGCGAGATTCTTCAAGAGAAAGAGCAACAAACATTTATGGCACATTGATGCGGGACTTGTCGAACCTATAATGGCATTAAAGGGTGGAGTGCCTTAGTTTGTTGCATCGTACAAGTCTTAGGTTTAAAGCAAGTAGTGAGTTAAGACTAACGAATAATTCAGATTTGACTCAATTGTCGAATCAAGTTCAAGCTACTGGAGTTAGTTGTCCAGTTTGAATTTTAAAATAATTAATTAGAGTAGTTTATTTAAGCTTTTTATATTGATTACAAAAAAAAAAAAAGATAAAAACTTATTTAGATTTGACTCATTTGTCAATCGAGTTCGAGCTATTGGAGTAGTTGTATTAGAGTAGTATATTTAAGCTTTTTTATATTGATTACAAAATATATATATATATATATTTAACTTATGCTTTCCCCATTTTTAAAGTCTATTCTTATAGCTTGGTTTTGCTCTTTTTTTTTTTTTTTTTCTCCCTTTCATATCTAATGATTACATTTATTACATTTAAGACTAAATCAACTAAATATCCATTCTATTCTCAAATCCCAACTAGTTTTTTAATCTAATAGATTATTTTACGAAACATCAAGCATAAGCAAGTCGAGTTTAAGCTTATATTTATCAATCTAAGTCGAGTTTAAGCTCAAAAATTAATGCTTGATCAAGTTCAAATTGATCTCAAGCATTGAGTTTTTCGATTGAACTTGATTGAGTTTTTCATTTGAGTTAAGTTTGAGCTTGACATTATATTGTCTCGATTCAATTCGTTTGCATCTCTATTGAGTTGTTGGATTATATCGGTGCTAAAATACAGAACCAGTTGAGTGGACGTTGAGAACCAATGAAAGATTATCATGGTCGGTGAGAAAAACTTCCACGTATCGATTTTTGATTGACCGGTATCCATTACCAAGCAATTTTCATAGTATATCCCTTTTATATTCATATGCAATGCGCCATACATTTCTGATTTTCCTTCTCATGCTTTCATGTTGTTGATTTCTCTTCGAGTATTGATATGGATTTAAAGATTTTACAAACCTTAGTAAATCAGTCCTCCTAATTTGTTTCCATATATTATGTATAACTATGGTCTCAATCGTCAAGAACACGAAGTGCAAGATCATGGCTTTCTATAAGAACTACAAACGGTTATATATTAATATATATATATATCCTCCTACTTCTTGACTCAAAGGATATGTGCATCAATGTAGCCTGGGGAAATTTACTTGAAGTGCTGTTCAATCCAGAGTGTAGCCGGAAAGTCTGCAAAATTTACTTGAAGCTGTATGCTAGTTTGTATCATGATTCATTACTGTGCCTAGGTATGTTGGTTGTTGCCTCTAAATCTCCATGATCTACTTTGAATCACTGGTATTTTGGTTTTTTTTTTTTTTTTTTTGATAATTTACTAAAAATGCAAATCCTAAGTTCATAAATTAATTTGCACTTTAAAACTGAAGATGCTTTCTAAGAGAGACTTTGGGTGTTATGGGCATGTGGAGAAATGGGGAATTGCGAATTAGAACCAAAACAACAAATACTTCCAATCCAAGACAAAAAATTAGCAGACTTACCATATGATTATTTATATAAGATTGATAGATTTGTATTGAAGCAATGTCTGTTTTGGAACAAGGCAAAAACATCGTTAATTAAGCTGGACAATTTGTGTTCACTGGTTATATTTTGCATTTAGATCTAAATGGGTTGTGGTTGAAAATCTTCAAACTTATACCAAGATTTATTAATCATATTTGAAAACTTAAATTCTTAAAAGGGGTTCAAATTAAATCTTTTTATTACTCAAAATACTAGAATATATTAATATTTGGAGGTAAGTTTATTTGACATAAATTATTAATATTTTGCAAAGTAAATTAAATAAGTCATTGATGTTTTACATTTGAGATATCAATTTTAAATATATTTTCCTCGACGTTTAATTATAAATATCTTATTTGAATTACTTTTCAATTGTTTATTTATTTATTTATTTTTTTAATCATTTAAAACTCGAAGTCTTTGGATGGATCTATTTTTATATACACGACTTTGGGGTTGGGGGATTGGAAAGAATCATTAGAGCTAGAAATGATATATCATGTTATGCTCTAGATTAGATGTATATATAAATAATCGGACAATGATAATTGTTTATGGAAAGTATATTTAGAGATATGGGTCAATGGAAAGCCGAGCACATGTAGAGCACACAAATGGCCGTGAATCACATGTCATGATGACGACGTCACTTCTCCTCCGGCGAAGTCATCGGCAGTGACGCCATTATGATTCTCACCCACTACCGCATCTTGCGATATTTAAATTATTTTGGAGCAATTCATTTCGGTGGTCCGCCGTCAACTTTGGTAAATTCATTTAAAATGACGTCTTGTACGGATGTCGTGTCATATCGTCGATGGTAAATATATATATATATATATAACTATATTTATATTATTTATAAACAAATTAGAGAATTGCGGTGGTTTTTTTATTATGTACTTTTCACGTATCATCCTCTGTAGTGTGTACTATTAAAATAAATTGAATAATATTAATATGTGTTACAAAATCCTTCCTAGATATATATTTAGAATCCAAATGAGAAAAAACATCTAATATTTCTTTTTTCCCCCCCTCTCTCTCCCACTTAATTACGTTTGTGCATGATTTAAAAAAAACTACCAATTTTAATATCAAATTCCTTTTTTATTATTTTTTAAAATATTTGATGATTCAAAGAAATAACGACATATAATATTTATCCAACTATTAATATGACAATTGAGTTTCTTTTGTATTAATAAATTATGTTATGATGAGATAATGCATTGTTAATATTCATTAATTCAAGTAATTAGGGATAAAATAAAAAGAATTATGACAATAAATTGATTGTATATTTTTCTT
The DNA here is from genome assembly GCA_024138025.1 of Combretum micranthum. Taxonomy (NCBI): domain Eukaryota; kingdom Viridiplantae; phylum Streptophyta; class Magnoliopsida; order Myrtales; family Combretaceae; genus Combretum; species Combretum micranthum. The sequence continues at coordinate 624,150 of JAMXBD010000247.1, read as the reverse complement.
TAACCGTATTATAACACTCATCCTGGTGTGGTGTTTGTTAAAATATATATTTGTATTCTAGCTAATCATGATTTAACAATTTATCCATCATAATAGCGAGGATTTTTATAAAATACTCTTCTCTTTATGCACGATGGTCTTTGAACTATAATAATTAATTTTGGTTTGATTTAAATTCAGTATATTGTGCTATGAAAGTCTGATCCACTACTAATGTCGGTGTTTTTGGTTATCTATTTAATTTCTCCTAAACAACAAAACACTACTCTTTATAGATAAATCATCGAACGTGAAAGCCTAGACACCCATTTATGAAGCAAAATACTTATAAGAATTGAATTCTCTCTTTTTATACGAGGGAAACAAAGAAAAATTGCCGCTGATTTTGTATTGCCTTTTCCGTTTGAGTTACCATTCTTTCCTCCTCCAAATTTCATACATCAATATTTAAAATTTTTCTTTTGATCTCTTGCATTGACTCCGTTAAAATTCAAATAAAAAGTTGGTATTTCCTCTCCCTTTGCTTCCAATAATCAATGAAATTGGTTTAATTAGAGGTAACATGTAAAAGAGATGGTAAATTGATCCTTGAAATATTTTAGTGGATAATACATACTATGTGTATGTACACCTGGTGGAAGACGACCAATTATGCTTTTAAAACATGGATAAGGTAGTAAATAGTTTTCAAAGTAACCACTACCATATGGCCATGGATTAGAATACCATTTATAGTTACTTATTATATATACATTACATGTGCGTGTAACATCCACCAAAACCTTTCTTGTGCAAGTGCTAATTTTTTGAAAATAAAGAGGTCCATGCAATATAATTTACTAAAAAGATAATTATCAAAATATAACTTATAAAAAATATTGATTACCATTATAGCAATGCAAAATTTCATTTCCAAGATATAATTTTTGAAAAGTATGAAAAAACGCATTTATGACTTGTGATTTTCCAAAAAGAAAAAAAATGGTTATCATAATTTGTGATTTCGAAAATCAAATGTTGAAAAAGTACAAAAATCACATTTATATCTTGTGATTTCCAAAAAAGTATAACATCCCTAATTTGTACTTATAAGTTACGATTTTCAAAATAGCATAACATAAGTTGCATTTTCTGTTATGTGTAATTATTTTACATGTGATTTTATGACATTATTTATTTAATAAAAGGGTTAATGTCGTAAATGATACTTGAATTTTGACAAAATATGCAATTAAATACTTAAACGTTGAAATTAATCAATTTAGTACCTAAAAGACTTTTTATACACAATAACAATACATCTATGATATTAGTTAAGAATTTAAAAGTCAAATAAGAGCAAAACAACAAATATAAACCTCCATGAGTCCTCATAAGTTGCCTTCAATTAAAAAACTTTTAAGAAACCAAGCAAGATGTGAGTAAAAGTATTGACCAGATAATGATACAGTGGTCCACATAATATCACATTAAAAATTAGAAATTCACCTTTTTCAAAAGAATTGAATGCATTATTATTATACTTACTATTGCAGCAACTAATTCATTTGGGCATTATCTTGTTTTACTACTAGGGTATTTTAGGATTAAAAGCTACAGTTCTCTAAATGGAAGAAGGAGGAAGAAGACAATGGATAAGAGGAAGAGGATGACAAAAAAGAGGAAGGGAAGCTGGAGGGGGTAGGGTTTAAGCCACTTAGACATCATCATGGGTCGGTTTTGAACCAAGAATCGACCTGACTCGTCACCGGTGGTTCCTGAACCGAGAACTAGCCTGGGAATGGAGGTTATGAACCGGACCGATGGGTTCTTACAGTTCTATCCCTAAAAGCCGTATGACCCGGTGGTTTTGAAACCGTTGGTTCAAGAACCAGCAGAATCGACTGTTCTACACCATAAAAATTATAAAAAAAGCAAGAATAAAAAAGAAAAAAAATTACAAAAAATTGTAATTATAAAACAAATATTTAAAACTACATTCGCATAAATAATAAAAAATTATTTTCTATTCATAATATTTAATGTATTATCATTAACAACACAAGTAATAAATACATTTGAAATCATATATTGTTAAATTTATGTAGACTTTTAATCAAAGTAGACAATCTTTCTTACCAATGTGTGATTCGTTTTTTGTTGTTGGGAATTATTTGTATTTTAAATATTTTATAGTATCACATTGCTAATATAACAACTAAAAAAGCGCAAGTGATTGTATATAAATAAATACATAATTATATAATTTCTTTTAACTAATGCTATGAACAATTATTGTTAGACTCAATGTTATTTTAAGTTAAAAATTTATTTTACATTTTTTCTTAGTTAAATGAAGTAAATTATTTAATTAGTTTTTTATTTTCATAGTTCCTGGTTCCTCTAGAATAAAAAACGAACCATGGGAACCGATGGTTCCTAAGAACCGAGAATCGAACCGTCTCCCATGGGTCCGATTCCATCATTTTTGAAATTGGGAACCAGCGGTTCAAATCTTATTCCAAACTCGAACTAAACCGTGATGACGTCTAAAGCCGTAATGATCAAAGTGGGTTGATTGTTGAATTGTTTTGTGAATTGGACTAACATAGCTGGAAAATAGTCTCCATTCTCTATGAAATATAATTTTAAATATTTCCACTAATCTATACTTGATTGGTACATTTTTTTTTATTTCTTTTGCACTTAAATTAAATTTATTAATAATATCCATTTATAATATTTTAATAAGCAAAAAAAAAAAAAAAGGAGAGAGTCTACACATGAAGGTTCATTTACAGATTTCCCCCTCTTAAAGAAAAGGGCTATATCTGCAATTTTACTAAAAACCTCTTAGGTATAATACTCACCTTTTCCTCCATATCATTAGTGGACAGCAGAAATGATAAGGCCAATTTGTAAGACTTATTAGTTTACATCTTTGTTACCAACACGTTAAAGAAAAAAAAAGGAGACCTTGATTAATAGATCATAAAATATATATGGATAAAATAACTATTCAAATAATCAATACCCATTCCCTTAACATTAATTGTAAAACAATATAGATATATTTGTCAATCAAATTATGTCATTAGATTTATTTAGTAATACTTTGTGATATCATCAAAACATTTGTAAAAGAAACAATGCAATTATTATTTGTGGTGTATCACCGACTAAAAATAATTATTCACAAGAATTTACTTTGTCAACTATTAATTATTTTGAAAGGAAAAAAATTTAAGAAAAAGAGAGAGAAAAAAAGAGAATGCAATATAATAAATGCATATTGAAAAAGTAAAAGTATATTATGGGATTTATACCCATGACTTATGGATGTAAAACTAAATACCAAACTATTAGACTATATTTATTTTTATATTATAGTTTGCTTTTTATAATATATATATATTGTTTTTTAAAAGATTTTAAAAATTAATTTTTTTTTCGAGGTGGGTGGCATGACTTGTAAATGATAATAAGGGGAAAAAAAATCTTTCACTATAAACTTGATGAATTTTACCTTAGTATTATTTTCTTTCCCTTCTTTAAAATTTTTTTAAGGATGCATAGTAAGAAAGCTATGATTTAGAGACAAAATTTCTATTTTTGAAAGTAAATTTCTATCATAAAAATCATCGTTCCTGATTGTATTTATAAAAATAAAACTTATCTTATTAGTTTTTCATCGCAAAATTTATGCTTTTAAATGTCAGTTTTTTTATAGTGACAATGATTCACAATGTGGGTTAAGTTGCATGAATAGAAGTGTAAACAAGTTCAACTGGTTCACAAACTACTCAATTTTAATATGATTTTTATTCGAGTTTAATTTAATAATTGTTGAAATTGAGTTCAAATTACTCAAGTAGTCTTTCGACTCAAGTTTGATATTTAGCTTGATTTACTCACGAACATAATCATGTTCAAGTTAAGTTTGGATATTAATATTATTTCTATTAGAATTGAAAATATCTTTTCAATTGAGCAAAAATGAGTTTTAAATAAATTGGAGAATAAGTTCATGTAGTACCACTTCAAGTACTTGAGCTCTAATTTTTAAGTTCGATCAACCTATTAATATTGATGAGCTTAAAAATTCGCTCATGCTTATACTTAATACCTTACTATTTAACCTCAACTCTTTTTTAATTCAATGCATGATCCATGGATCTTTGGTGCCTTTTATTAGTCACTTAGAGCTTTGACTTTTTTCAACCATTTTTTTAATTTATGATTATTTTTATTACAAGGTTTGATTAAATAAACCTGATGCTATTAGATTATCGAATTATTTGTTGTGGATCAAATATCACAAACAATGATAAAATATAGATTTATAAAGTATTAAATACGGAAAACTAGGTACACAAAATAGCAAGAGAGATAATACATAGACGCAACAAAGTAACTTTACCTGAACTAAAATCTACAATATAAAGAAAACGGAAACAGCCTATAAGAATGAAAATGGTTAAAAAATCGCATCATATTGTACCCGTAGATTTGCTTTGACAAGTTGGGATGCTAATTAGTAGGATAAGTCGGATGGATGCAGCAGAATTTTAATCTCTGACTATTAAATTATTTTATTTTATTTTATTTCATGTATCAGTATTTTTATTAGATTTTGGTAAATACGTCATGTTATGGTAAGGGGACTGAGTATCAACCTTCTTTTTTTTTTTTTCTGGTACATATTAATAAATCTGTCAAATTATGTTAAACTCGCCAAATACCTTTTTTTTTTTTGGGCACATATTGGTAAACTTTGTCAAATTATGAAAAATTCATCAAAATATAAGATAAAAAAACTCGGCTTTAAAAAAAATTTTTATTCTTAAATGTAAACTTTCGTTATAGAAACTATCTTCATTAATTATATTTATAAAAATATAATTTATTTTATTCATTTTTCACCACAAAATATCTATTTTTAAAAATTAATTTTCTGATAGTAATAGCAGCATACAAGAAAAATTCATCAAAATATGATAAGTGGACCGATTATCAACTTTCTGCATTGTAATTTCGTCATATTATATTTATAGAGGATTTGCCAAAGAGTGTGGTAGTTCGAGTACCAACATTTTGTACATATTAGTAAATTTATCGAATTGTGGGACTATGTTCGAGTACGAAACTTCTTGTATGATAAATCTTACATGTTATAAGGTACAATGGAGGATTATCCACTTCTATTTATTTATTTTTCTTTTTTTTTAACATATCAGTAAATTTATTAAATACTGAATTGTGATAATTTATCACATTATGGTACATTTATTGAAGCCGACCGATTTGCCCCGATCATCACGGAATTCTGACTTACGCCCATACTTTCCCTTGAGAGGTCTCATCAATCGATGGGCTTTGTCACTTGTCCTGTTGCTTTAAGCGAAATTTCGCAACAATTTCGTCACTTTTGTAGAGGGCGACCCTCTTCACTGTTTATATCTCAGTACATTAACTGACTTTTTGTGATTGTACTAACACTATATTTGGTTGGCTAGGGTGGTTGGATAACCGGGTATTAAATCTATATCGATTCAGTATCAATTTGATATTAGTTTAATATTGATATTGGTTCAATATCAGTTTGGATTTATCAATTTATAAGTAAAATTAATAATTTTTCATCAGTGTCATATTTATATATGGTTTAGTATCTGCTTGATACCAAAATGATGAACCCAACAAAATATAGAATGGAATAAGTATCTCATCTTAATTCTCACAAAATATCTATTTCTTTATTTGGTTTATAAAATTTTTTTTTAAATCAATGTTTATTCCATGTAATGTGAAATAAATAAAGAATCTCCATTCCTTTCTTTTGTTGGAGGAATGACTATTCTGACTAGAAAGTGTGTTTTATTTTAAAAATAATTTTAATTATAAAATAAGAAATTATTATTTCTTTTTAGCCTTATTTCATTCCAGTAAATCAAATGTACCATAAGTGATTAATAATTACCTGATTACGTGTCAATATGTGTTGATTAATGATGATGGAATCATCTTAGAAAAAAGAAAAAAAAAATGGAGACCTCTGATGCTAGACGTATTGTTTTCAAATGGTTTAGGTACTCTATTTTTATTGTTTGAAATAGGTTATTTGTAAAAAATATATACGAATAAAGAATAGATGTTTTTACATATAAATAGATCAAGCAGACCAAATACAAAAAAGACACAGATGAGAATTTGAATAATTCAAACAGACCATATTCTTTAGTGCTATTATGATATGAAATTTATGTATAATCGTGTAGAGAAAAGCGAAGAAAGCATAAGCTCTCATCTTGTAGTCCCCCTTTTGGTTTCACAATTCATAAAATTATGACTTTATCTTCCCTCTTCTTCTCCAAATTGCAACAACGAATGCCGCTTCGATATCTCAGGAAGTGAAAAGCTTTTCTGTTTTTCCTTTTTCGTCATTTGAATCTTATGGAGAGAAAATTCACAGGGTACACATATATGGTACCAATATATGACATGGCATATGCGATCAATACGTGGCGATTAATTAGTCACAAGTGTTGGTACACCTACTATATGTTAGATGGTTTATGCTTGATTTATACTACCCCATTTGCGATCAAGAAGGCTTTGTTGATCATTTAGGAAGGAACCAACTAATGTCATATTAATTATCTGTTCATCCCAATCTCAATAGTTGAGATTGAGCACTAAAATCTTACAAATAGAGACCTCCTCCTCACTTGAACATAAAGCATTATAAGGTATTCAAGAAATGTGGTACCCAACTAAAAAAAGATCAAATTAACTAATTAACGTAGGAAGGTGAAGAAAGATAAGAAATGCTTGAGAATGATCTTTTATCATATGTGTGCTCTTAAATAATTGAGTTTTCCCCACTATTTCTTCCATTCCTTTTTAACATAATATTCTCACATGTCATCATTTCAGGATAATTCAAGGTCATCCAATATGGAACTTGTACATGATCAACCATTTACAACTACTCTATCCTATAGCCTTTAATAATTGCATGGTCTTTTAGATCTCCAGAAAAAATAAACAAACCAAATAAAATCGAAATATTAAATTGATTAACTCCAATTAAGTTCAAATATATTTTAGGTAGAGCTTAGGTTAAAGTGCTAATTAATACATTTGAATTTAGCTTATTTAAGCTCAATTATTTAAAGAAAAAAAATTATGTATCTTTTAATTAAGCTTATATTTACATTTAATTTGATCATGATTGTACTGCATATATATATATATATTTAAACTTGATTACACTTACAAATTAATTGACTCATATAATTTCAAAAATGAGTTTTAACTAATATACTACACAAGGAGCTAAAATTTGAGTTAAATTTAACTATTACTAGGCAAGTTTGAGTAAACAACCACATGACTTGTTAGTACTGATGTTGAATGACACTTAAAAGGATGATTAAGAGAGAATTAGAATATAGAGGAGAAGTATTTAATCTTAATTGTCTCAAATGTACTTATGAGAGGTAGAAGAGCTATCTAACATCAAATTCCACTAGTAGTGATGAACAAGATCTATTTTTGAATATGCCAAGTGTTTAATCTTTTAATACATAAATTTGATAGCATGAGAATGTTTCTATCAATTTTCATGGATCCTCCATATGAAGAGGAACTTGAGGTATTTATAAAACTTAACAATCAATGTTATCCACTGGATCAAATTGAAAATCAATGAATAAAATGAGTCACTTTTAGTGCATAAGCCATATTAAGAAAGGTGACATGATGAATAAGCCAATCCAAAGGATTCAATTCCAAGCTTACCATGCTAAATCTTCTTTGATTATTCCAAATAAGGACTAAACTCCTTAGACCCTATCACCTGTAAGGGTGTAAACAAACTTAGCTAATTTACAAACTATTTGAGTTCAACTTAGTTTTTTCTTAAGTTTGATCCAAGAATAGTTGAGTTGAGCTTGAGTTCAAACTACTTTAATAGTTTATCAAGTCAAGCTTAAATATCATAATGTTAGCTTGATACGTTCACAAGCCCAATCAAACTTAAGTTGATTATTGACAATAATCAAGTTCAAGTCATGTTTGAATATTAATATTATTTTAATTAAAATAAAAAATTATTTTTTCTAAATTAAGTTTAAACGAGCTCAATTGAGTCAAACTTAAGTTTGTACAATGCCATTTCAAGTTGAGCTTGAAATCGAGTTCAATACTGTGTTAGCTCAACTCGATTCGATTTCAACCTTAATCGCCGCTTGGTCCTAAAAATCAAATACAAATATTTAATTAATTTTTTTTTAGCTCTCTATATTTTGAAAGTCAAATTGATCCATGTACTAAAACATAACTCATATTAAATTTGTATCTATACATTTAATAAATGTTATTTTTTTGGTATTTTATCTATTTGTATTTGATCCATGTGTGCTATCATCGATGTCTAATGGCATGTGCTTTTGATTTTGCTAAAGAATTAGGGTTTGATATCACAGTCCATTGATTCTCAAAATATCTAGAAAATGATATTCAATTATCTATTATTTCTACAAATACCTAGATAATAACTATTGTTCTCATTGTACTAAGGTGTACATTTATAGGCAAGCTTGAAAGCTGCCAAAAAGGAAAAAGACTAAAAAAAACATTTTACTAAAGAACATTAAATGATATTTAAAAAAAAACTAAAAAAAAATCTTATTAATATTTAAAAAATCCTATTAAAATATATTAATAAAAAACTATTAAATATCCAATTAAAAACTAGTAAAAGATATTAAAATATATTAACTACGTCATTATTAACTACCGGAGCAGCTTATCACTTGATCTTTTTGAGATCTCATTCGATCAAATTGGTACTAAATTGATACAATACATAATGACTAAGCCAAATGTGAAAAAGCCAAGTGATCTTGTGTTAAAAATAAATTCATCACTCAACCCAACTCCTTTTGCAATTGCTAGCATTGAAGTTTCCAACTAACAGGTCTATCCATTTATTGTATAATAATGAAGCTGTATCACCCACAACTTTTTCTCTAGGTCTAGGACTATTTATTTCTTCTCTTTTCCTTAATTTTTTGTTTCAAATATTTTTTTCCCTCAATATTTTATAAGCCAATTTCATATAAAAAATTAAAAAAAGGGTATTTGCTGTTGGTATAGTACTGTTCCGATAATGTTTCGTCAATAGAAACCAAACTCATGGAAACGAAAAATAAATGTCCCACTTTATCTTTTATGGTCAAATGTTAACTTGTAACTAGTGGAAATTCAAATGAAACCTTACGTCAGGAAATAATAAAAAAAGGATTTAATTTTATTTAGACATATGATAATAGTATAATAAGTAGTTTTTAAAAAAGTTATCATTTGCTATATATAATTATTAGCACATGTTAAAATTTTTATTACTGGATATAACCTGGAATACGCGTATTACACCACCCATGTTCTCATTTCACGTGGAAGCAAAAATATATACTTTTAAAAGACCGGACCCATATGTAGTCTAGTCCTATTTGATATTGTATTCCGAAAACCTGCTATATTATCTTCTTAGCCACCCTTTCCTGGCAACTCATTAAGCATTTATTCATTGCCATTGATCAAAGATTCCTTCTCCCTCCCTTCCTCCCTCCCTCTCTCTCCCTCACTCTATATCATAATAATAATATGGAACCTCCAGAAGGTGGAGATAAGGGCAAGAAAAGAAAGATTGGTGATGGTGCTGCTATTGAAGAAGCAGACAATGAAGAAGAAAAGATAGAAAAGTTCTTTGCTATACTCAAAAGTACCCGAGAAGTGCATGAACGTATGAAACAGCAAGAGAAAACAGCCTTGGCAACAACTAGTTCTCAGGAAAAGGTGAAACCTGGTAGTAGCGTTTGGAATCCTACATTCCAACCAGAAGATTTCATCGATGATAAATTCAAGGATGGTGTTGGAGCTGCTGATTACCCTGTTGCGGGTTTTCCTTCTTCTTCTTCTTCTTCCAAGGGTAAGGAAGAAGATAATGAGAAGAAGGAGAAAGACGGTGGTCATGAGGGTTTGAATCTCAAGCTTTCCTTGTGAAAGTTCAAATTTTCCCTTTAATTTTAGAAAACTTTAGATTTTACTTTTCTTTGTTTTTTTTAGGAACTCAAAATCATTATTTGAATTTTGAGGGTTTTTTTCCCCTTTTTTTTTTTACACCCTTATAAGTTGTTACTTGTTTGATATCATACTTGATTAAAACTTCCTTATCTAATTAGCTATCGTATTCTTCTTACCAATGATTTTTTACCTTATTATAATAAATTTGATAATAAAAATTAAATTAGGTATTGAAATTTAGTAATTTTCGATTTTTGGTAAAAAAATATTAATAAATTTAAACTTCAAAAGAATACTTGAAAAAAAAAATCACGTTAATTTCATATAATAATTTTGATATTAACTTTATTTAACTACGAAGATGATGAAACACGAGATTTTGTCTGGTTGCATGTCCGGACCAAATAACCAAAAGAATCTTGAAGCTTCTCATGTCGTCCTTGTGGAAAATTCCTGTTTTGTTTGGAAACATCCGTAGACAATGTACGACAGCTAATATTATATCAATGTCATTCATAATCGAATCGTAACGAAAGGATTTTAATAAGGAAAAATAAATAATAAGAAATTAGTACTTGATTAAACAAAAAAAGGTATATTTCAATATTATTAGTTGCTGTTGAGGGAAATTATTTATTTGTGCCGATTCAAGAACCTGAAAAAGATATATAAATATTTATTTATTATTTATATGTTATTAAAGGGGTATGATGTAATTGCAAACGTCATTTTATGATCTCGAATATATTCTGTATTACTTTAACGAAAATTGGAAATGGCATCACATTTTTATGTAAAAAGCAAGATAAAAATTCTGGCCTGGATGCATGCGCCCATGTCTGTCTGTGTCTCTTGGTTCTCTAGTGAATGATGATCTGGTCGTTTTTTCCGTTTTATTTTTTTTTATGATTTTTAGGTAGATAATTTATTAAAAATAAATATAAATAAAAAAAATATTTTTATTTATAAACCAATCAAATAAATGAATATTAATATTAAACAAATATTATATAAGTATCGATACAGATACTAATAAAAAAAGACTATCCCAACAGACTATTGAATTTAAAAATCCAAGGAAAAACTTGCGGTTGTTGGAAAATTAGATGCTCTTACTTACTGAAAGAACAAAAAAATTAGATGCTCTTGGAAGTCGTGAGTCTAATTCAATCATTAAAATTTTTATACTCTGCTGTAGATATTTAGTGTATTATTTAATTATTATAATTATAAAATGAATATAATAAAAATATAATTAACTAAATCATAGTTGAACGAAAAAAATATTCCTCGAGAGGCTAGATGGAGGATTTTGGGAATTTAAAATTTTGGAAGCACAATTGTCTGCATCATAGTTGGTGTTTGGTGATGTGGGTACCAGCCAGAGGATATGAGTCAAAATCAATTTGTGTTGAGGATATTATTTCAACTTTAATTCAAGACCTATGATTTAAATTCAAATTTAAAATAATGAAGAGGTGTGGTTTGAATTTAAATGTAAGCAAGAGGTAGGCTATGAATGAATTGGTAAGTCTAATCTATCTCCCCTTGGTAAATTTACAAAAGACTTAGCAAATAGCATATCTTTGAATTGTTTTATTTCATTTTTAAATTCTCTTTATTCCATTTTTTATTATTTTATTTTAAATTTGATTTACTAAAAATATGATAGAAAAAAGAAATTGATGACCTCATCCCCCTCGTTCCTTTTTCTCCCAATGTCGGCATGTGGGAAAGGGCATGAGGATGTCAAAAAGAGATACAATCAAATTGTTCTAGGAATATATCATAATAGTAAGTTATTAAAAATTAGAAAATCAACACTATGAGAAGATATATAAGCACAATAAATAACGACGCAACCATTTGTACTCTTATATGTATATTTATTTATTTACATTCATATAATAGTTCAAGGAATATATTTATTTCTCTCAAGTATTTTTCCTTAAATTTCCTTTAGGAATACGTAATTGATACTCCCATTTAGAAGATTCTTGGATTTTGAACACAACTGCATCGCTTCATACATTTTCTCAACTGTGGAACTCGATTAACACATGATTTGTTTGCCCAAAAACAGATGACACAAAGCTTCGTGTTCATTTATTTTTATAGTAATTTTGCAAGAAGATTTTACAATCGTAGATGTTCATGGAATCATGGGTTGTTTAGTGGCCCTTCAAAAGTGTTGAAGAAAAAAATATTATTATAATAAGAAACCCAAAAAAGTAAAGCTACTCCCCAAAAAAATTTCCAAAAGTGGGATACTTCAAGATTTTATGTTCCTCCTCCTTTATTTGTCAGTCAACATCCTCTGAAACAAACAAAAATCTTAACTTCCCAATATTCAAACATTCTCAATTCTTCTCGATTTAACCCTAAATAATACTATCTTTTCTCATCTAATTGTGAATTCAGTGCATGAACAAGTTAATTTCCTCAATTTTCGTTTAAAATCTCTTGTGAAACCCTAACCCCAATTTGAATTCCAAGTCGTGTAAGTATTTAGACTCCCACATTACTATTTTGTTTGTGATTTTATCTGTTTTATGTTTTTTTAATTTCAATATCTTTTTGAAGTATTTCATCTAAAAGTTAGATAACAAATACAGTTTAAGGACATATTTAAAAAAATTAAATTTAAATATATAATTGAAGAAATTATATCTGATTGAGTATGCATTAATCAAACATACGATACCCTCACGGAGGAAAATGTTCAAACTATTCAGATGTTCTCGCTATAGTAAACCCACGGGAAGCGGCCAAAAAAGGAAAAAAAAAAAAAAAAACAAGTATACCCATGGGCCATGAAAGACTTACCATCTCCATAAAAGTTAATATATTAGTAGCATTAATTAAATGAAAAATGATTTAAGCCATATGTCATATAAACACCAATAAAATTTTATAATATATAATTCGTGCGAATTTACAAATGTTATTGTTTTGGAAACTCTCATATTTTAATCATACCTATCAAAATTTAATTATTATTTACATACAATATATATAAATACTAAATACGTAATGTATAATACCATGGAATGATTTTGTATCCCTAGGGCAGTTCATTCTCAACGTTCTTCTTAGGAAACAGCTAAAAGGACTATTTGCATATACAATACATTTCTTTCTTATCCATGCATTATTACTAGACATACGGATGATTTCACAATCGAACGGAACCAGAACTATAATTAAAACCATCGATTCTGGTCTTGCAAATAAGAAACTGGATTTGGAATTACCTCTCACGGTTTTGGTCTGGTACTATATAATTAGTAGTTCTCGATTTCGGTTTTGGAACCACAAAACAGTTTTTTTAAATAAAAATAAAAAATAAAAAATTTTATTTTTTAATAAAAAATTTTTTAAACTCAAAATAATTAATTATTGGGTCTATCAGTTTTAAATTGTTTAACCAAAATTTTTAAAAATTTGTTTAGAATGCACATTTATTTATACAAACATAACTAATATCAATTGAAGTTAGTGATATGAGATTGAAAAATACTCTAGAGGATAAAAAAATTACAATAGAAAAAATAGTCTCATGTTATTAAATAAATAAATTTTTCTTTTAAGAGAAGTTTATATAAACTAAATTATATATGATTATATGTTATATCTATTTGTGTTGTTGATAATAGCATGTTAAATATTGTAAATAGGTAATAAATTTTATTATTAGTGTAAATATTGATAATCATACATTTAATATAATTTTTTCTCTAATTTTCCTTTTTTTTTTTTAATGGAACCGGATGAAATCGGCCATAGAACCCTTAGGAAACAAAAAATCGATGATTTCTTAGTTGGCTCTTTGAAACCGCCTGAGATAATTTTGATTTAATTTTCGATTTGAATCAGAACTATGCCTATGTCTAATTATTACTGTTGCAAGCACAGAGCCAAGACGATTTATAGAGAAATACTCAGCTTGCAACGTCACTAGAAAGGAGTACTGTACTAGATGAATTTATGAAACTGGGTCATAGACAACTCGGAACCTGATATAACCTAATAAATTTTATATGGAATAGCTTCAACATTTTATTACATTTCATGATCGCGTAACATGGTCCCAAGAAAGAAGTAATGTACCGGCTGAGTTTATGAAACTGAGTCATAGACAATTCGGAACATGATATAACCTAATAAATTTTATATGGAATAGCTTAACATTTTATTACATTTCATTGATCGCATAACGTGGTCAATCTACTGTAAAGCTATTCCATATAAAATGTAATAAAGCTAGGTAATGAAATAGAGAGAATTAACTAGTTAACCACTGATTGACCTAGATTATCACTAAGAGCAGAGAGAGAATGTTTATAAAAAAAAAAAATCTATTAATTGAATGTGGAAAGCATAGAATCCATCCTAGTTTCACTAATCAGATTGCCAATTGCCATTATATTATAATAATTCATAGTTATGTGGATAGTCAAATGACAGTCTTTAATCATTTTCCAAGTTTTAAAGTCTTGAAACCACAAATTAATCTATTAGCTACTGCTAGACAAATTAACAATGAACTCTAATTTGCAACCATGAACCTTCCAGTTCTATGGTTGACTAATGCCCTAGATTAATCTAAGTTTCCAAAACAAACTCAAAGTTCAAAAGATATGAAAAGATAATTGTCAACACAAGACACATTTATAGGGCAAACAAAGAAGACCATTTGACAAATTATAAGCCGACTCAAGGCTGGCAGTGTAAATACAATGCCAACGGTGTAGGTGCCGGTATAGGTTCAAGGCTGGCGGCCTTCATTGTAAAATTAGCTGATTTGCTTTGACTCTTCACTTGACCGGCCTAAACTGTTCAAATTCTATTTAATTGCATAAGACTCCTCCAATTTGCTTATAATTGCACTCTAACTCCTCAAAGATCTAAAATATCATAATACGCATAGTTAAGTACCATTTCTTTATGATTTCTATAAAATCAATAATAATTTAGCATGATTTATTCAATACAAAGTGAGTATAATAAGCCCTTATCATCGTACACTAAAGGGTCATCATTTGTTCATTAAAAAAAAAAAAAAATGAAGAAGAAAAGAGTTTGGGCTGGAGCCCAGTATGCTAAAACCACACCCTCAAGCGCGTGAACAAACGACATACGTATCTACAATCAACATAGCAATAAATGCAATAGCCACAAATTATTATCTTTAAATTAGCCAAGTAACCAACACCGTTTAACACCATTTGCAACTTGCCTTAAACCTGAAGTAACTTATGACTCCACAACAAGCAAATATATATATATATATATAGATAGAAAAATACTTATATATATTGGTGTTGGGTACTCCCTACCACCTTAGGTGCTGTACTTGTACCACTCTTAGTCTACCGAAATCCTCTTTGTGTGCAACTCAACTTGGACAACAACACACAGAGATCATCAAGATGACGTCCTAGTAACATCGATACTCCTAGTCCACTAGACTCAGCTAAGTACAAGTAGCAAACAATTAAAGCCAGATTTTGTTTAGTTTATTTACAATTTCCAAGCCTACATTCACAAGTAACAACTAAGGTAATGATGTACTTGATACAACATCTGGAACAAATAACTTAGCTCTATTGGGAATCAACTGAATACAATATAGAATAATGTTAATTCATTACATTAGTCAAGAAGGAATGCATATCCCTAAGGTTATCTAATTTCCTAAGTTATTAAGAGATACTACCATTCTAGACCTAGATATTTAATCCTACTTAGATTTAGGTGTACTTGATGTTAACCTAAGGGTTTAGACATATAAGAAGGCCATAAAAAGGGTAAAATATGGTTACAACATCACTTAGTATGTTACGCTTGTGATAGGAGGCTTGATTGTCTCTAAAGAAAAAGAACACATTGTCACTTCCTAGATCACGCCCATGTTGGAAGGAGTGACGACCATTGCCTCTTGTGTCACGCTCGTGATGGGGGTGGTGACAAGCTATCACTTCCTGTGTTACATCCGTGATGGGGTGGTAATAGGCCTGTTATCCATGGCCGTGAATATCACGGCCTCTTTCGCGATCGTGATGAGGCCAGAGATGTCCAAAACATTTTGTACAAAGGAGATCATGGCCCGTGTCACGGTCGTGACCCCTTGTTCGCACCTCTTATGCTTCAAAACATGAAAAAACTTCAAAACATCCATTCCTTGATCTCCAAACAAATAAAAGCTCCAAAAACAATCTTAACAACTTATAATTACTTTTGTGAACATAATACCTAAAATCAAATGATTTTTCTCCTCTTCTTTTGCAATCAACAACCGACACAAATAATAAAAAGGATTAGGGTTTTCTGCTTTTGCCCCTAAACATGAACACCTTGACACCAAAGCGCAAATTAGAGAAGAAAGTCCTCTTAAGATTGTCAAAAGATGGGAAAAAGAAAAGACTTACCTTGATCTCTTAGTCTCTTGTTGTCCTTCAATAGAGATAGTAGCAAGAAAGGAATTATAGGATTTTGGGAATTCTTGAGAAGCTACTGCAGAAAGAAAGACATACAGTTTTTTTTTTTTTTTTTTTTGTTTTAGGTATGGTTATTAAAATTATTTTACTATGAATGACTGATTTTCCCTCTCATCATATAACATATGACATTCCCTTTCCTTCTTTATAAACTATTTTATTTTATATTACATTTCTTCCCTTTTAAAAAGAAACTTTCATCCTCAAACGTTAGTCAGATCATTAAAAGCTATAGATAATCTATTTTCATCCCCTCCTCTAGTTCCTAAACTCCGTCCGATTTATTCACTATACCTTTACATATTTGATTACAAATCTCCTTAGAATCTACTCCTCATTATCCTCTCTACAATGGTGAGGTTTGGTTGCACCTCTAACAGTTCCATAATTTTCACCTAATCTTGGTTTGACACAAATTTCCTCAACAGCTTTAATGAAAACTAAATTGTATTCCAAATTAACTTGGTGGTAAAAGTCACTTGTACTCAATCACTAATCACTCATTTTATAGTTACACTTCTCACTACAACAAGAAATAAATTCTAAAATTTCAAGTGCTGTCACCTCTTATCCATTTATTTCTCCCAATAACTCTTAAGTTATCTGTATACCTAGCCTAACCAATTCAAACTTATTGATAGTCCCCTTCAATGAATATAATTGTGACATTTACCCATTATTTATTGAGTTCAAAACATTCGGTAAACCGCTATACCACTTTCGACATACTTTTACAACTTTCAAAGTTTTTCCTTCCAATTAAGAATCACTTCCAAGACAAACAATGATAATTGACACCTATAACCTTGGCTAAAACTTTCAAGGGTTTGTCATTCGAACTTACAATTAGTCTCTAACATTATTAACACATATTTTCTTTATAGCCAAAAAATATCCTCAACATAAACTTTCCCATAATACTCTATATTTATGTAACCACTACACTTTACATCCATTCATATTCTCAGTAGTAGTCGAACTAAGATTTTGTATTACCCACTTCCATTCATTATCATTTCACAATGAATGATTTTTTCAGATTGTACAATTACATCTCCTTCACTACTAGACTAACAAACATGTCCTTTAGCTCAACTTACAGTATTATGATTACTAACCTCTTCAATCTTATTACTAATTTTCCCAATCCCTCTATTTTATTATTTCTCTCTTATCTTTCAACTTTTCATCTATTGTTCCTTATTGCAGAATTTTCCCTTTAGATCTCCATAATTACGTGTTATCATTCCCTCTCTTTCTTATCCATATAAGGACTTACATTCTTTTCTATATCTATGACTTTTAATCCATTTAGTATCTTCGGTTCCCTAAAAGTTACTTTATTTCCTTCATAACTAATAATCTTCTTTTAATACTACTCTTGTGTTTGCTAAGTTTCCTATTCGCTAAGCCAACAACCCCACTTTACTTTTTATGTTTGCATCATTACATTCGTACTTCTCACCTTGTTATTAATTCTTCTCATCCGATTCCCATGCTTACTTAAATCCATCATTATTTTTTTTTTCAACTTAGTACTTTCATTATGATTCCTATAGTTAGTTTCTCAATCCCTTGTTGCTATTTCATTAATTATTATTATCATTGTTGGATATTCTCAAATTTCCAAAAGTCACATTCACTTCCTCTTCAACTACAATATTAAGGCTTATTCTAAGTCCTTACTTGTAATGCCATAACCCGATGGCATTACAACCTGCCATATGTCTTAACATAAGGGACACGCTAAGGCTGTGAAATACTAATCTACAAATAATCAAAACATATATCTCCAAGACTCACATACAAATGGTACTTGTTTAAATCATCTCATAGACATAAAACTCTTGAATAATCTTATTGGCATAAGCCAAAGCCAACTTTAAACAAACTTAAAATATAAAAGGAAAATCTCCTAAAACATTCTTAAATTCATAAAAGCATTAAAATTTCTTAAAGTCTTCAACTTAGTCTAATTCCAATCCATGGTCTAAACATCAGCACGGAAGTCTGTCACTATTGTCCTCCCTGTAGTCCACAAAAACATTAAATCCAGATAAGTCATAATATACTTGATCTTCACCTGTTCTTGAAGAAGATAAAAGAATGAGCAAAATTTGCCCAGCACCAAACCACACACACAAGTGATGAGCATACATCATACATAATCACAAATAACCAATTCTAAAGCAACAAACATAAGTTGTTACCCTTTTAATTAGTCCGCAAACAGCATAGTTTAAAACCATCTACAGTCTAGTCCTAAACTCAGTTACTCATCACTCTATAAAAACACAAAGTATAGAAAATAGGTAACATATATATAATATATAGATGCTGGGTACTCCCTACACACATGGTGCCATCATTGCACAAACCTAAACTACCAGAATCATTTCTACGCATAATTTCACTCGGGACACTCTCACACATAGGGCGCCGGCGTTAGTATCACAGTTTGTTTGGTCTTTACTAACAGCAGCCAATCACTAACAATAAGAAAAATAATTAAAAGCCAAGTATAATTAGATCAAGTTATCAATTCTAATTCTATAAGCACATACAATAAGCAAGGAATGATCGTACCTGAATCATCTCAAGGAATAAACTCTAAATCACCAAAACCTTGATCACATAAATAGAATAGATTTCAATTACAACTTTCATAAACCTAAACCTAACCTAAACTTCACCTAAAACCTTAATCTTAACAGAAATATATATCCACACCTTTCTCCTTAAATAAAATACAAAAATTCTCCAAAATAACCAATCTTCTCAACAATCTCTCTAAACCCTAGAGTTCGATTCAATATAGATTAGACAAATAATCAACATAAAAATAATTTCTATGTGATCATAAAGATCTAGAACATTCAAACTTACCTAGAATTGGTTCTCAAACCTTCTTGATCACCAAGAATCCAAATCTCTAAGCAAACTAGCGTTTTCTTCAATTTCCTTTGAAACGAATAAGAAAACCCTAAGGAAATTGATAGATCAATAAATCCTAAAGAAAAGATAGATATGCGATTATCTTAATATGATCTTCAAATCTCCTTGGATGACAGGAACAACAATAGAGAGGATTTTCTATGTTTATGAGTGTTTTTGGAGAGGATACATAGGGTAGAATATAAAGAATTTTGTACAACTCTTCATTTCCCCCGAACACATACGTTGGCACTTTTTCCACATATGCCTTGGTAGCCATTTCGTCTTGGGCCATTTTTCTTCACGTGTATACCGCGGTGTAAATATCAACGCTGGTGGTATGCATACAAAATTGGCAGTGTACACGATTCAAACGTAAATTTGCAAAATCAAAGTTGGATTCAACGCTGCCGAAGCCATAGAACATAGGTCGACAATGTACCATTCTATGCCGACAACATACTAGCCTGTGTACAGCTGTGAAATTCCGTTCTCCGTCATATATTTGGCATGTGATTAAAACATGAATATATTTTAGATTTTCACTCTATGGTTTTCTTATTTTATGTCAATTGACACTTTTACCCTTTTTTCTAAATTATTTAATTGTATATTACATTACCCATCAACTACTTTGATCTAGTGGTCTTAAATATTCTCAAGCGGCCTAAAACTACTTCCTCTACCCTACTTTATTAAATAAAGGGA
This sequence comes from Combretum micranthum, assembly GCA_024138025.1. Lineage (NCBI taxonomy): Eukaryota > Viridiplantae > Streptophyta > Magnoliopsida > Myrtales > Combretaceae > Combretum > Combretum micranthum. Next base: position 603,937 of record JAMXBD010000247.1, on the reverse strand, counting down.
AATAAAAGATTACATAATTGTTAATAATTGTATTAACTTGGTTGTTATGCTCCTTAAATTATGTAGTAAACAGACATATTTTGATTATTGTTATCCTTAGTATACATATACACATTACATTTGGGGTCTTTTACTTGAATATTTCACTTGTTATAGGATCGTTAATATGTTGGTCATTTTGATTATTGAATCTATTAAGGTTCATTTTGTGTTTTCCTATTCTTTCACTTTTTTTATATATATATATATATATATTGAAATCATCGTTACATTATAATTTTAATTTATGCTATAATTAACAACTTTCTTTATTCTTTTGTTATAGTTAACATTAGGGTTATAAAGTTCACTAACACTAATATCGATACTTTGTTATATATAAAAGTTATTCCTATTCTTCTATCCTAATTATAACGACATTCTATCTTTAATTTGTTAGTCTTCACACTTGTTGCATTTGGAATTAAGGACTTTTTTTTTTTTTTGTTCAGTTCCAACACAAGTACATCAGTAGAAGGGGCTAATGAGTGTCAAGAACAAACTAGACTAACCAATACCAAACTGACATATGGCTTGACTGAAGATAGATTCAATATGAGTTAATTCAATAGAAAAGACTAAATACAACAAGACTTGACACAAAATGATAGGACAACGGACAAAATTAAAGATAATAATCAAGCATTTAACGAAAGGAATGAGCAACAAACTCGTTAGTCCCACATCACATTTTCTTGCTTTAAATTTATACTTATTATATAGTTATATGCTAATTTGAGGTTCGATTCATTGCCACTTTTACTAATCCTAAAACTTATGATTCATTCTAAATCATCACTTCCTCTATGGAAGCTTAGTGTTGTACTTTCACATTTTCATTTCATTTCCCTTTTTTCTTTTTTTTTTTTGGTATTTCATTTAAGTTTTCATATCTCAAGTTCATTATTTATTATTGCGTTACTTTCTTCAATGGAATCCTAAATAGTTTTGTTTTAGATTCTCAACTAAATTTCTTTTGAATTCTCTTTGATGATAAGTGTTACTGTTCTTTGCCTATAGACACATGTATGTGTGCCTTCAGTTACCTTCCTAATTTACTTTGATTTGTGGTAGCATTCAGTCAAGTTTCTTAATTATTATCTCACAATTACTATTATGATAGTTGTAGCTCGTGAACCTACTTCATAATTCTTTTCCAAAAATTTTACTTACATTTACTTTATCAATCATAAAGTTTTATTTAACATTATTAGCTTTCACTCACATAAAAGTATATATTTCTTTCATGATAGGGTAAAAATTTATGTGTTTGGTTATTGTACTTTTGCTTTCATAAGTCACTTCTTGTATTTGTTGAATTTGATTCATGTTAATAATTACTCTTTTGAACATTTTAGAGAGTAACTACTAAAGTGAATGAAAATAATAGAAAGAGTAATGTAAATATACAAAATTAAATGTGCAAATATATTGGCACAAGCAATATATAAATAAAGCTAAAAGTAAAATAATAGTAATAAATCATAAGTGGCAAAATAAAGTCAAAAATCATTAAGGACAACAGTTATGACTTTTCCTCATCTACTAGAGATCCCATGATCTACCCACTTTCTTCATTGCTCACCAGACTAAGGGGTTCATATAGCCTAGATCTAGTAGGATTCATAACTTAAGCTTTGATACCACATATTGTAATGCCCAAATCTTAATGCGTTATTGGCCCGCCATGTGTCATCATGGTGACATGCTAAGGCTTAGAAACCTACTAGCATCTTTAAATGGTATTTATTAACTCCGAAATCAAATTTAAGATAACATCTTCAATACTCATAATTTCATTTTAAAACTTCAGAATAAACTGGCTGTCATCTAATACCTATCTTGATAAAGAAATCAAACTTAATCTACTATAATAAATCCAAAATACTAAACATCAAGCCCTAACAAAAATCATCAACTTATAATAAATCTAATTGATCAGAACTCCGTTGGATAGTCTAGTTCACTATCGTCATCCCCATAATCCACAAAACATCGTATCCCGACAAGTTATATACTAAAGGCTCATTATCTATTCCTGAAGGAAAAAAAAAAAAAGATTGAGCTAGAGCCCAGTATGCCTAAACCACACACACATGCTCATGAACAAACAACATACATATCCATATACAACATAGCAATAAATGCAATAGCCACAAATTATTATCTTTAAATTAACTAGACAATCAACATAGTTTAAAACCATTTGCAACTAGCCCTAAACCTAGAGTAACTCATGACTCCACAAAAAGTAGACACATATACAAATACTTATATATTTTGGTGTTGGGTACTTCCTAATACCCTGGGTTAGAGGTCACCATAGGGCGGTTCCGAACCGCGAACCGCCCCGAACCGTCACCGGCGGTTCCTGACCCGGGAACCGCCCCGTGGGTGACGGTTCCGAACCGTTCAAGGACCCGCCGGAACCGGCGGGACTAAACGGTTCGGCGTGGTGGAACCGGCGGTTCCAACCCACCAGAAAAAAAATAAAAAAACAAGCTTAGAACGAAACAGGAAAAGGAAAAGTAAAAATGGGAGCATGCGGGGGCTGAATTTGGGACGTAGGGGGGATGCAGGGGCGTAAGGGGGGTAGGGGGTGGGGGTGTGGGTGGGTAGGGGGTGGGGTGGTAGGTTGGTAGGGGCTAGAGGCAAAAAAACAAAACGTAACTAAAAAAAACAAAATATGACAAAAGAAAGAAAAAAAAAAAAAAAACAAAACATAACGAAACGCGAAAAAAAAAAAAACGGTTCGTAGAACTGGAACCGTCAGAACCGGCGGTTCCTTAGAACCGTGAACCGCCCCGGCTCTGGCGGTTCCGGTTCCGGTTCGGGTCCGGAACCGACCCGAACCGTGCCGATGTCTACCCTGGGTACCATACTCGTACTATTCCTAGTCTATCGGAATCCTTTTTGTGTGCAACTCTACTCAGAACAACGACACACGTAGATCATCAAGGCACCATCCTGGTAATACCGGTACTCCAGGTTCACTAGACCTATCCAAGCACAAGCAGCAAACAATTAAAGCCAAATATTGTTTAGCTCATTTACAATTTCCAAGCTTGCACTCACAAGCAACAACCAAGGTAATGATGTACTTGATACAATGTCTAGAACATATAACTCAACTCAATCGGGAATCACTTGAACATGGTACACAACAATACAAAGTCATTACTTTAGTAAAAAAAGGAAAGCATGCCTTTAAGGTTATCTAGTTTCCTAATTTATTAAGAGCTACTACAATTCTATACCTAGATATTCAATCATATTTAGATTTAGGTATACTTGATGTTAAGCCAAGGGTTTAGATTTTAAGAAGGCCATAAAAAGGTTAAAAACAAGGTTACAACATCACCTTGTATTTTATGCCCATAATGGAGGGAGTGACAGCCATCACCCCCTATGTTATGCCGGTAATGGGGTTAATGATAAGGCTGTTGGCCATGCTAGTGACTTTCATGACCTCTCTCATGGTCGTGATGAGGTCGAGGATGTCTAAAATATTTTGCACAAAGGAGATTATGGTTTGTGTTACGGCTGTGATTCATTGTTCTCACCTTTTATGCTTTAAAATACAAAAATACTCTAAAAGATCCATTTCTTAATCTCCAAACAAACAAAAACTCCAAAAATAATCTTAACAGCTTATAATTACTTTTTTAAACATAATACCTAAAATCAAATGATTTTTCTTCTCTTCTTTCGCGATCAACAACCGACACAAACAACAAGAAAGATTAAGGTTTTCTAATTTTTTTCCCCTTAAACATAAACACCTTGACATTGGAAGCATAGTAAGTCATCTTAAGATTGTCAAAAGACGGGAAAAATAAAATACTTACCTTGATCTCTTAGTCTTTTGTTGGTCCTTCAATGGAGGTGCTAGCAAGAGAGGAATTTTAGGGTTTTGGGGATCCTTGAGAAGCTACTGTGGAAGGAAAGACACGTAGTTTTTTCCTTTTTAGGTATGAGCTATTAAAATTATTTTATTGTGAGTAACCAATTTGCTTGCTCATTATATAACAAATGACACTCCCTTACCTTCTTCATAAACTATTTTATTTTATATTACAACTACTCTACAAGGCACATGGATCCCATGACTACAGTTTTGTACTTGGAATTGTTTATGATCTTGATGTTGTTGAGTTTTACTGTCAACACTCAATCCAAGATATTAAATTGATTAATACTTACATTGTGAAATCTTTACTTGTTTATAATTTTTCTTTAAGACATAATCCTACCTACCCATACTTAGTTTAACACGTAATCAATTAAAGGGTTTAGATAGCCTTTATAAATGATTAATAATCCTAAAATGTTGGTTCCCTTTCTAATAGAAATAGCTTAAACCACTACAAATCTTGCATACAACTTCCAAATTAACCAATACAAATATCCCAAATTAATATTATAAGAGCAGTAGTAGTAGTATAATAAAAATTATTTTGGAATAAAAAAATATAATAAATAATAATATCAAGGAATTATTATTATCAATAATCAAGAAGAAAAAGGAGAAGTACTTGAGAAGCTTCATCAGCAAGCATACCTTGATTAGTAGTAGTAGTTTGTGATTATGTTTTTCTTCATTTTAGGTAAGTAATGTTATCTTTAATCTCTTGATTGTGTTTATGTAATAATGATTTAGGATCAATGATTGAATGCTGTAATCATAGATTATATTTATAGATCTATAGATAATGAATGGATGATGAATGATTATATATGTTTATGTTGAACAAAAGCTAGAAAATCATGAAAACTATTGAGATGTAAAATCTAAATAAAATATGAAACAAACTTATTTTTGGATGAAATTTTTTTGAGCGGTGGCTTAATGTGTCTATATTTAAACTAGAGATTTTCATGATTTTTGAAATATATTTACTATTTTTAAAAATTAAATTACAAAATAGCAAAAATAAAGCAAACCAAAGTTTTGAACATCTTAGTAGTGGTAAAGTATAGGGATAAATAGGTGACTTTTTCTTCTCCTTTTAGGGTAAGAGTATAATGGTTTGAAAGCTTAAAATTCTATTTTAATATGGTGAAAAAAACTGGTTATGATAATCCTCAATTTTGCAAAAACCAATCAATTGTCAGTGTTGTCTCCCTATTTTGACCATATCTGAAGTTTTTAATTTTTAAACCATACTAAACCAATTCAATTGGGTTAAACCAATGTAGAAACATGTAAATCAATGAGTTAGGAAGTTTACATAAAAATTTGGCCCCAAGAACAAGTCTAGAAGTTAGTAAACTAGTCCAATTAAGCAAGGGTATGGACTAGTTTTCTATAGAAATGGAATATTAGAATTAAAAGGAAATTAATTCTAATCAACTCATTATGGAGTAAATGTAAATAATATATTTTCATATTAAAATATGAATATTGAGATGAACAATTGATTATTTGGTTTTAAGAATTAATCACTTAAAGGTAAAGTTGGATTATAAAGGATATGAATGGACTAATTATACCATAAATGAGTTATTTTACTAAATAAAAATTTATTATAGTAATTATAGATAAGTTACTATGAATATCACCTTAAGGATTCAATAACTACAAAATGAGTTTAGGTGGTTAGTTTGAGTATATAATGAAACTTTTATATATGAAATGATCTAAAGCTAAAATTTACTTTAGAACTTGATATATATATATATATATATATATTATCTATTTAGTTTGACATTCCACTTAATTCCTATTTAAAATATTGATTAATAGTTGATCTAATAAGAATGGATGATTGGGTTAGTGACTTAAAACTTATTGAGATAATTTCTTTACGCAAATTCTGGATCTTGGAATTTTCCTATCATTTGTCTTATGGCGAGGCTCCTACTTGTGTATATGTACGACGTGACTTGGTTATTACTTGCTAAGATAGACATCTTAAAATGAACCAACACTTAAAAATAGCCTAATTAATTACTTAAGCGTTCCTATATTATTTAATCTGGTCCAAGGAACGACAACCTTGTGTAGCGGTACCGGTATGGTAGTTAGGCACTTAGGCCATCCTTATTATTATTGATATATAGAGGTGGCTCGGTGGGTAGCTAATGAAGCGAATGGTACAAGGTAACACTTACCTGAATCGGAGAGAAGTTACGCTCATTTAGTTTAGGATAATGGCTCCTAGGTAAATAGTGTGATGGACCGAGGAGGGTAAGGATGAGTAATGGCTATAAACCTTAGATGAAGCTACTTACTTAGACCTTCTTCTAGGGAATATAGGTACTTGGATTGTTTATGTCAACCCCTTGAGCAGTTACCACTACATAGGACGCCTAGATACCCATAGCATATTGTCGAAGTATGAGTGCTCCACTTAAATTAGAGATATAAACTGATGGCCATTACATGTGAATTAGAATAGGAACGGGTGATCACATTGTATGTGCTTATGTTGCTATTGTACTGGGCTTCAATTTACTCCTTTCTTTTTCAGGTGATGATGATGATGATGGTGCTGAGATGCTTTGACTACTTGGGCTATGGGTTAAATGTTGGAAAGAGACTTGACGAGTTAGACGTTTAGATGTGTTGGATATTGTTTTAATATTAATTTGAGTGTTAATATTTGTATTGTGAGGTTTCTAATATATTATTGAGAGATTATTTACTGTTGCTTACAAAACTTAAGTAAAGATTTCTCAATTTGAAATTGATTAGAAACTTACTTGATTAAAGATAGTTTTTGCATATAATATCCAAGTGTTATATGTTGCGGAATTATTGTCACACGGTGACTTTCTAAATAAGGAAAAAAAAAAGTGTTATACGTTAAGGAATTGCGTTCTAAACATTGTTTGGGATGTGACACATGGTGAGCTTCTAAATAAGCGAAAAAAAAAGTTAATAGCCATATGTATGGTTGATGATACGTTGTTTATGTCATTAATGAGAATAAATTCACTCAAGTGATACACAATTGAATTAAAGTCTCTTTGATATAAACATACATGTACAGTCTTGATGCAATTGAAAACTTGAAGCACAGACATAGAATTTAAGCAAAAGGATCAACAAAAAGAATGAAACAATCTAAACAAAAGATCTTCTCCTCAGAAATCTAATCAATTAACGACCTTGCAGTTCTTCCTGATCTCGCCCTAGTTTTCAATGAGAACTGCTATTTCTCCCATCTTCACCATTGCCGCCTCGAAGTTGTTAGCCCATGCACCACCATTATTGGCATTCTTCCTTACCATATTGGCTGTGGAGGCACTATCGTAAAGTGTTTGATCAGATGTTAACAGCCCCTTGTGGTTCTTCAAGTTGGCGTAATACTTGTTATCAAGGCTATTTGGTGTTACGGCATCGAGTGCTACAGTTGGATCACTTGTGCCTTCACTATTATTTGACATCTAGCTTTAAGTTGGGTAGCAAATTTGGCATCCAATGGAGGGTCTTGTCGATGAGTGGAATTGAAAGAGTATAAACGTGTAGAAAATGCTGAACAATGAGCAACTTCAATAGAATGTGCACTAGAAAGTGTGACCATTTCATCTAGGGACAGGCCTTTTCTTGCAAAGTTGTCTTCTAATTGTTTTGCATGAAAGGTCCCTCTTACATGGATTATTATTGTTATTGTTAAAAAAAAATGTATTACGTCGTAGTCGAATTGGCTACATAATGGAGCCGCCCAAAATCTACCAGAGAATTCTCTAATTCTCTAAAACAATTGCAAGCTAGTTATAGGAGAAAGTTCAAGCTGTTTTTCAGCAAGTTTCCAACCACAAAATCTAGTTAGCTCCACAAAGATTATTATCACATATTAAACCGACTTTGATTGAGTTGAACGCTGCAATTGTTTTGAATTTGTCCAGCTAAGACTAGCAGGCTCCACGAGATCATCATTATATTTTTAACCGATTTAAAATTACTTCAAATTGCTTATATAAGGCACATGCTACTCCAAATTTAAAGAGTTCCTTTCTTTGCAAGCTTTGTATGTGAATTTATTAACCAAAGCAAAAGCAATTGCTTTGAAGAAAAATTATTTGAGAGAGATAATTTTGGGGAGTGATAATACAGTGAGATTATTTTTAGGGTATTTAGGAAACACTTGTGTGCTACTATTTTAGATTTATTTCAAATATTTGTATTGTACCTCTAGAATATTTTCTAGAGAAGTATCTCTCTTGTAAGCTTGCTATTTGTACAGTGGAAGAAATTTTTGGAGTTGGTCTTGTGGATGTAACCTATACAAAGAGTGAGCCACATTAAATTTTCTGGTGCAATTTATTTTATTTGCTTTGCTCGTATTTTTATTTATCAGTTATTCGCCTCGCATCTATTTATTACTTCTGCTGCGCCGCTTTGATCCCAACAACTGGTATCAGAGCTATATTTGGGTGAATATATCTACTTATCGTATGCTCTGTGGTTGCCACTAAATTGTGGATCCTCCACATTAGAAAATAAGTTAGATTATTATTCATTCATTTGAATCACAGAGGCGAAGATGCGCAAAATGATCAACTTGAATAGCATAAATTACCATATATGGAGAAGTAAGATGAAAGATCTTCTATTTGTGATGAAGATGCAATTGCCGGTGTTTGACACGACTAAAATCGAAGAGAAGACAGATGAGGAATGGGAATTTGAGCATGAGCAGGTATGTGGTTTTATCCGACAGTTTGTCGAAAACAATGTGTATAATCACATGTAATAGACTCAAGCAAGAACTCTATGGAACAAATTAGAAGAGTTGTATGCTTCTAAAACTGGCAACAACAAATTGTTTTACTTGACAAAGTTGCTCGGATGAAGTATCGGAAAGGTACGTCAATGGCAGATCACTTAATGATTTTCAAGGGATTGTGGACCAATTGTCAAGAATGGGTATAAACTTTGACAATGAGATACTTGCTCTTTCAATTCTAGCCTCCTTATGCCCGAATCTTGGGAGACTCTGAAGATTTCACTTACAAATTTGCACCAAACGGTATAGTAAATATGGAATTTGTCAAAAGTGGAGTCTTAAATGAAGAAATGAGATGAAGAACACAAGGGTCTTCTTCATCAAAGGAAGAAGTCTTTGTTGCAGAAGAGGGGAGGAGTCAATCTAGAGGTCCAAGATCAAAGGACAGGAGTAGAGCAAGTCAAATAAATATGCCAAAGTTCAGTGCCATCATTGTAAGAAAAAGGGTCATATAAAGAAGTTTTGCCGAAAGTTCAAGCAGGATCAAAGAATAATAAGGCAAAGAACAAAGAAAGATGATAGCATGATGAAACAAGAGAATGTTATGAAGATTTAACCTCGTCTATGATGATGATGATATGGTCAATCTTGCAGTCCATGAGACAAGCTGGGTAATATAGTGCTACAATTCATGCTACGTCTCAAGAGAATTCTTCTCATCTTACACACCAGGCAATTTTGGTGTGTAAGATAATGGGAAATGAGAATTTTCTAAAATTGCAGGTAAAGGAGATGTTTGTTTCAGACAGAGAATGGTACACAATTGGTCCTGAAGGATGTCAGCATATTCTAGATATGCGTTTGAATTTGATTCAACAAGTAGACTGGATGACGAAGGTTCTGCAATACCTTCTTTGATGCAAATGGAAGCTTACCAAAGGTTCTTTGGTAGTGGCTAGAGGGAAGCAATTCTCTAAATTGTACTTTATGAAACAAAGCTCCCCAAGATGCTGTGAATGCTAAATGACCATACAGTTGAGCTTTGGCACAAACGTCTAGGTCATATGAGTGAGAAAAGTATGACACGTTTGGCCAAGAAGAATGTGTTAACTGGATTAGATCAAGTTCATTTAAAGCAGTGTGCTGATTGTCTGGTAGGAAAGCAATATAGGATTACTTTCAAAAGTTCCCCTCCTTCTAAAATGAAGAAGTACAGGATCTAGTACACTCAGGTTTGTGTGGGCTAATGACAAAGTTGCTTAGTGGTGCTCAGTACTTTGTGACTTTCATTGATGATCATTCTAGAAAGACGTGGGTGTACCTTTTGAAGTCTAAAGATTAGGTACTAGATGCTTTCAAGCAATTTTTGTCTCTAGTTGAGAGGCAAACCGGCAAGAAGCTAAAATGCATCCGAACAGACAATGGTGGAGAGTACATTGGACCATTTCATGCTTATTGCAATGAGAATGGTATATGGCATCAAACAACACCTCCAAAGACACCATAGTTAAATGGCTTAGTTGAGAGGATGAACAGGACTTTGATGGAGAGAATCAGATGTTTACTCTCACATGCAAAGTTACCTAAGATGTTTTGGGGTGATGCTATATTGATAGCAGTTCATGTATTGAACCTCTCACCATGTGTCCCTCTACAGTTTGATATTCTTGAGAGAGTATGGTCAGGAAAAGATGTTTCCTATGATCATTTGCGGGTGTTTGGTTGTAAAACCTTTGTGCATGTTCCAAAGGATGAGAGATCAAAGCTTGATGTCAAGACACGACAGTGTGTGTTTATTGACTATGGTCAAGATCAAATTGGCTATAGGTTTTATGATCCAATTCAGAAGAAGCTTCTGAGAAGCCATGATGTGGTGTTTATTGAAAATGAGACCATTGAGGATATAGAGAAAATTAAAAATGCTTCCAAGTCTAGCAGCAGTACATCAAACCTAGAGGTAATACCTCCAACAATGGTGCCAAGAGAGGTCGGAGATGAAGTACAAAATGACCAATTGAGACAGGTGATGCAGATGCTCCCCATGAGTTTCCATAAGATGATTCTGATGATGATGGAGTTCATGATCAATCACCAGCTCCAATGGATTCTCCAGAATTGAGAAGATCTACTAGAGTTCGACAACCCTCTACTAGATACCCGACAAATCAATATGTATTATTGATTGATGGGGGAGAACCAGAAGACTTTAAAGAAGCAATGAATGATGAACACAAAAGAAGTGTATTAAGGCCATGCAAGATGAGATGATATCCTTAAATGAGAATGAAACTTTTGAGCTGGTGAAGTTACCAAAATGTAAGAGGGCTTTGAAAAAAAGTGGGTGTTCAAGATAAAGCATGATGAACACAGTTCTCAACCACGATTCAAAGCTAGATTACTTGTTAAAGGATTTAGCCAAAGGAAAGGGATTGACTTTGATGAGATATTTTCACCAGTGGCGAAAATGACATCTATTCGAACAATGCTAGGGTTAGTAGCAAGTCTCGACCTGGAGATCGAGCAAATGGATGTGAAGACTGCCTTCCTTCATGGTGATTTGGAGGAAGAGATATACATGGAGCAGCCAGAGGGTTTTTTGGTAAAAGGAAAAGAGGATTATGTAAATTGAAGAAAAGTTTGTATGGCTTGAAACAGACACCAAGACAGTGGTATAAGAAGTTTGAGTCGGTTATGGGGGAGCAAAGCTATAAGAAGACTATTTCAGATCACTGTGTTTTGTACAGAAATTCTCTGACGATGATTTTATTATTTTATTGCTCTATGTGGATGATATGTGATTGTTGGCCAGAATATTTCAAGGATTAATAGCCTGAAGAAGCAATTGAGTAAGTCTTTTGCTATGAAAGACTTGGGGCCAGCAAGATAGATTCTTGGTATGAAGATAACAGAGATAGGGTTGCCAAGAAACTTTGGTTGTCACAAGAAAAGTACATTGAGAAAGTACTTCAAAAGTTTAACATGGATAAAGCTAAAGTGTTAGTTGTCCTCTTGCTAATCACTTTAGATTGAGTTCCAAGCGGTGCCCTTCTACTGAGAAAGAGAAGGAGGAGATGGACAGGGTTCCATACGCTTCAGCAGTTGGAAGTTTGATGTATGCCATGGTATGTACACAGCCAGATATTGCTCACTCCGTTGGAGTAGTGAGTCGGTTCCTTTCAAATCCTGGAAAGGAACATTGGGCTGTAGTGAAATGGATTTTTAGATATCTTCGTGGTACCTCCAAAATGTGCTTGTGTTTTGGAGATGAAACTTATGTTGGTTGGCTACACAGATGCATATATGGCTAGCGATGTTGACTCAAGAAAGTCTACATCAGGATACTTAATTTCATTTGCAAGAGGAGATGTGTCGTGGTAGTCACGATTAGAAAAATGTGTTGCACTTTCAACAACTGAAGCAGAGTTTATTGCAGCAATTGAAGCTTATAAAGAGTTGCTATGGATGAAAAAGTTCTTAAATGAACTTGGTTTCCACCAAGAGAAGTATGAGCAGTTTTGTGACAGTTAGAGTACAATACATTTTGGAAAGAATTTCTCCTTTCATTCCAGATCAAAACATATTGATGTGAGATATCACTAGATTAGGGATGTATTGGAGAAGAAGCTATTACAGCTTGAAAAGATCTATACTGATGAAAATGGATCAGACATATTGACGAAGGTTCTTCCAAGAAATAAGTTTGAATACTGTCGGTCAGTAGTAGGATTAGTGGAGACCTCCATGTAATCAGGAGGGGGAGAATTGAAAGGTCCCTCTTACATGGATTATTATTGTTATTTAAAAAAAAAAAAGTATTACACTGTAGCCGAATTGGCTACGTAACGGAGCTGCCCAAAATCCACCAGAAAATTCTCTAATTCTCTAAAACAATTGCAAGCTGACTACAGGAGAAAGTTCAAGCTGTTTTTCAGCAAGTTTCCAACCGCAAAATCTAGCTGGCTCCACGAAGATTATTATCACATATTAAACCGACTTTGATTGAGTTGAACAGCTGCAATTGTTTTGAATTTGTCCAGCTAAGACCAGCAGGCTCCACGAGATCATCATTATATTTTTAACCGATTTAAAATCACTTCAAATTGCCTATATAAGGCACATGCTGCTCCAAATTTAAAGCGCTCCTTTCTTTGCAAGCTTTGTACGTGAGTTTATTAACCAAAGCAAAAGCAATTGCTTTGAAGAAAAATTATTTGAGAAAGAGATAATTTTGAGGGAGTGATACAATAGTGAGATTATTTTTAGGGTGTTTGGGAAACTTGTGTGCCACTATTTTAGATTTATCTCAAATATTTGTATTGTACCTCTAGAATGTTTTTCTAAAAAAGTATCTCTCTTGTAAGCCTACTATTTATATAATAGAAGAAATTTTTGGAGTGTGTCCCGTGGACGTAATCTAAACAAAAAGTGAACCACATTAAATTTTCTGGTGCAATTTATTTTATTTGCTTTGCTGTATTTTTATTTTCAATTATCCACCTTGCATCTATTTATTACTTCCTCTGTGCCACTTTGATCCCAACATTGCATTGAAGGAAGGTGGTAGGAGGTAATCAGTTGGCTCATCCACAAGCGAGATTGTTCCGTCTCGGCGACCGGCTGGTACCGCATAGTTGATGTTTCCAACTTTGTAGGCGCTGTCCCTGGCTGCAAATGCAAGAATGTCCGCCAGGAGACTGTTTGTGGACACTTAGCTTCCAGCTCGGCCTTCGCCTCATCGATCACTTCTTACCCCCGTAAGCTAGGATTATTAGCTGGATGTTCCTTCTCTGTTGGGTTGCCTGTTGTTGGATCCAGAAGGATGGAGGCATCACATCCCTGAAATTTATATATGCACAGGAATCTGATCAGTTCTAATAATCTTATCAACTTAGCCTCATGCTGTTTATAGTGACATGTTATATAATGAAGTTTGTAAAATTAAGAAGCATATATGGCATACCCTGACAAAGCAATAGTGAAAATGCATCCTAATGAGACCAGCAGCTATCCCAGGATTCCTCATTACTGCCTTGTTCACAGCTTTCCTTACGATCGACTCCGCAGACGGGCATGTTGATCGGTAGTATCCTACTTCAGAGATGGTGAACTGGTTGCAAGACGGCAAGGAAGAAAACTATGGAAAAACATAATGAATAATTCATTGGCAAGTTCATTATTTTGCCCATGTTTAAGTGCGTGTGTTTGTGCATATATATTTATATTCTGGTTGCAATATAGTTTCAAGAGCAAGTGATAGAACTATAACAATCAGTGGAAGATGATGATGACTTAATTATTGGAGAAACAGGAAATGAAGAACGGATTGATGGAGATGGAGAGAAAATGTGATGTTAACGGAGGTTTTTACAGCCGTAGGCAAGTCTCGAAAGACGTAGTTGGTTTTACCTTCTGAAGACGAAACCGTGTGTTTGAAAGCTGGCGGAAAGCGTGAACAAAGACATATTTTATATTGAAGCTGGTCATTTGAATAGCATTATTACAGCATACATAGGTATATAAATATATCATATTGTACTTTGTATATTTTGCATATGTTTTTTTTTTTTTTTTTTCCTGATGTCTTTGAGGTTATATTTTTTGGAATCAAAAGCTTTTGGCATCTTCATGCTAGCTTCCTTCCGAGTTTTAAAACGGATATATGGAGTCATATACGCGTTTATGTACCACCGAGTTTTCAGTCCCTTTTGATATCGAAGGAAAATTAAAAGTATTGTGTTAAAAAAAATGCTATCATTTTATAGTTTTGCCCCATATAAAAATTCATTTTATTACTCATTCCGTATTCATGTAAAATCTCAATTTTATCGTGAGACCTAAAATATGTAGAATTTGTCACCAACTATATATATGACATTTGATCTGTAAATTACACATAATATTAACATATTAACTCTTTAAGTATTACTATATTAGCCAACTTATAGGATATATTGCATCCTCTTCCTTAAATATTAACTCCACATTTAAATTTTCAAGCTTACTACACACACACACGTATATATTTATATTTACTCAATTTGCACTTAATTCTCTATTTTTAAATTGAGCATTTTGATCTAATTTAAAAGGAAAAAGACTCTCACAAATATTACTCTATTATTCTTGATTTTATGTGTTGCTTTTTTTATTATAATATTTTAAATTTTTTTTTTGAAGTCAAAATATAGAATACAATCTAATTAAGGACACATTTTGGAAAATTTGGAAATCTATATACGTAATTTAAAAGAATTAGAGATTGACCATGTACGAAAAAATTAAACAACAATAATGTATTTGCAATTTATATTATATTATATTATATATATACACCCTTTTAGCTTATACTTTTGATTTATTGGCCATAATGAAAAGGAAAAAAAGGGAAAAAAAATCCACAGTTGCAATTTATAATATGTTCTTCTAGCTCTATGTTTGACTCTTGAAAATATCAATTGGCGAAATGGAGAAAAATAAAAAAGAAAAAAAATCCATAGTTGGGATTTATATTGAATTTGCCCCTCTAGCTTATATGTTTGACTTTTACAAATCTCAATTGGAATTGATGAAATGGACGGGTAAAAAAAAAAAAAAAAAAAAGAGAAATCCGTAGTTACCGTCACATCGAGGAAAATGTTATAATCTGTTGATCGCCTCTTCCAGCTAGGGTTATTCCTAGTCAAGTAGCACTTGGAATAAAATACGTATATTAACACATTTTTTTTTTATGAAACAAATACATCGATTTGGGATAAATATACTAAACTTTTGCATTTAAAATAAAAATATACTAGACTTAGAACCAAATATACTATCCATAGCACTTTGACTTATACATAAATCACCGTAAAAAAAAAAAAAAATTAACGACTTGACCTAAGAATTTCTGCTTCTAGCTAGTATATTCATGAAAGGCATTTTTTTTTTTTTTTTTGGTTTCCTGAACTTAAATTCATGAAAGGGTTAGGCTTAGTTTCCAACGATTTGCTCAAAGCCTCGACCAGCGATAGCTCGCCAGTTAACAGGAAATCTGATACTAAGAGAATTAGATATTATCATTATAGCAACATGGATATCTGAACAAGTAATTAGTTTCCATATATTTTGTCGACCTTTATATAATTAACCCTAGAGTAATTCGTGTTCCACGTTATGGACTGGACAGTACAGCATACACAGTTTATGGAAAAAAAAAGAGAGGGATGGTTGTCATGTTTATACATAGATTTTAAAAAACATCACTTTTTACAAAAATACAAAACACGGATCATATATTTGTTAAAAATGAAACTCAAGTCATTTGTTTATCATAATATCAAAACACATGTCATGTATTTATCAAAAATCAAGACTCATATCACTTGTTTGTAAAAGTATTAAAACACAAATCATATTTTTGTATGTAACCCTATCTAATTCAAATATTATAAATAATATCTAAAACTTTATAGATAGTATATCGGCATTTAAATTTTAAGTATGTAATGGTAAAAATGAGTAGGGTTTAGGTATCAAATATGATATTTTCTCTCAAAAAATAATTAACTTGCAATTTTACATAAAAGAGCACTTGAATGGGATGAGACTGTGAGAAATTATTTATTGGTGATCCTAAGCATGATACACTGTAATGTATCTTTTGTATGGATGCAACTGAGATGGGTTTAGGATGGGTCATATAAAACCCGAACCCACCTCGGTTCATTACAGAGTTTCTCAAACCCGGCTTGTGATCTTATAGTTTTTTTTTCAATACCCAAACCCGCCCTATAGGGTTTTGACCTTAGCCTGTCCCGTCTCGTTGATCTGTTTATCTCTTTTCTTTCTTTCTTTTTTTTATAATCTTTTCTTTTATTTTCTTTTACATTACAACTAAAGGAAGGTGGGTCAACTATAACTATTAAAATATGAAAGGAAAACTCAATTGAGTCATTATATGAAAATATGTGTTTTTGTCTTTATAACTTGAGGAGGGATAATAAAAAAGACGTAAATCCTTAACCAAAATATCCTTAGCCAATTCATTCCCAATAAATAATAAAAAAGTCTACTTGACACTAAATCCTCAGCCAAAACATCACCTACAGGTTCAACATATTATTTCCCAGAACATCTCCTATAGGGTCAACCTATTATTATGTTTTCTTCTATGATTTTTTTACATTAAATTTTACATAATTGATGGGTTTGAGTCACCCATAGGTATTTTCATTGACTCGAACCCGTCTCGAAACCCTATAGGTTCAACCTATTATTTTCCAAACCCGATCCGTAATCCTATGAGGTTTTTAGCGGATGGACTAGTCGAGTATCCTGTAATAACCTAGCCCGATTACATTCCTAATCTTTTGTGAAAGCAGAAGATGCATTTCAATAAATCGAACCGCATAAAATGATTCATCTTCAATATTGGTGTCATTTTTTTAAATCACACAATGTGGTCATTCTACTGTACATTCCTATGCTTATAGAAACATACGAAGTTCATTAATTTCATAACTACTCATCAATGTGTATCACCCACATGCTCGAATTGCCACAGATAAGAGATTCATACATCATTTGAGTTGAATATCTATTAGTTCGACTTCACATGCCTATACCATTCACTAAACTAGAAATCCGTTCACAACTTAATATTACTGGATTTTATTATTAGTTTTTAATCTAATATACTAAATCAATTAATGCTTAAATATACAGATGGATCATGAATCTTGTGTTTATACTCATTTCTTTTAATTATTTAAGTGATTATAGGGATAGTAGGTTTGCATATATAGGTTACAAAAGCTATCAAGTCATCAAGTCAACTTAAGGATATAAGGTAATTCGCTTGGAGTAGACAAGAGAGGCGGTTAAGCTTGCCATGGGAGCTCAACCATGCTATAGAGGTGATCAAACACTCTATTGGATTTCTAAATCTCAAAAAATTATATAATCCCACATTTCATATGGGTTCTTTTTTTTTTTTTTTTGGTTGCTTTTACCAATAAGCTACCATTAGCTAGATTTAATCTTTAATTAATCAATTTCATCAATTATGTGTACCAATTAACATTATTTATTTTAAATCAATAATTGTCCATGACTCTTCTTTAAGACCTAATCATACCAATATGCGCATTCAATTAAGATATCTTTTAATCTTGTTTCTATTATGCTTAGCAACGAAAAAAAAAATCATCTCTATTACACCAATAATAAGCCAAATGTTAAGAAAATCCCATTGCAAAGCCTGCAAACTAATGATTCAAACAAGTAATACCAGTTGTTGGGGGAAAAAAGGCAATATCATTATAATAGAGCAATTTATAGAATTATTCTAGGTGCAATTTTCTATTTGTTTAAGATTTAAGTGGTCATGGCACTATAATGATGTTACATATTTGAAACACGAACTTAAATGTAAATGACTAAGTTAAGACAATGATGACCTATTTAATTAGTTTTGATGCATGGTCTATTTGATAATGGAGTAAGAACAAGCTAATTGTTATCATATGAGCTTCATAATTTCATGTGGTTATATTTCTTTAGTTGAAATGGAGAAGCTAATTGATTTACGCGCTTAGGTCCCCATTTTCTCATTATGATATCCAAACCCAGTCCTCCATATAAATTTTATGAACATAATAAGCCTTTCGTGGTGGTGTGTTAAAATATTTCATGCCTCGATATGTAAAATATTAGTATAGAATGGGAACGTTCAAACTCGAACAGCTTGATTAATACACTATGTGTGCTTTACATATTCCAGCTTTGAACACACGCTTTCGTCTACAAAAGTAAAACCAACTACATCCATTCTTCTTTAATTAGTTTATTTACATTTTCAAACCTTGCCCACGACTATAAAAACCTCCATTAACATTAGATTTTCTCTCCATCTCCATCAATTCGTTTTTCATTTTTCTATTCTCTAGTATTTAAGTCATCATCATCATTATCTTCTTCTTCTAATTGCAATACTTCCTTCACTTGCTCTTCATAAAACGTTTTGCATCAAGACCATATATACTAAAACATGGGCAACATGAACATGAACTTCTTAGTGACTTCATTATGTTTTTCCATTGTTTTCTTCCTTGCCATTGTTGGAACCGGTTCTAGTTCATCCCTGATAGCGGGATACTATCGATCAACGTGCCCATCCGCAGAGTCGATCGTAAGGAAAGCTGTGAACAAGGCAGTAATGAGGAATCCTAGGATAGCTGCTGGTCTCATTAGAATGTATTTTCATGATTGCTTTGTCAGGGTATGCTATATATGCTTCTTAATTTTACACACATCATATATATAGTATGTTACTATAAACAGCATGAAGCAAAGTTGATAAGATTATAAGAACTGATCAGATTCATGTGCATATACAAATTTCAGGGATGTGATGCCTCCATCCTTCTGGATTCAACGCCAGGCAACCCAACGGAGAAGGACCACCCAGCTAACAATCCAAGTTTACGAGGTTTCCAGGTCATCGACGAGGCAAAGGCCGAGCTAGAAGCCAAGTGTCCACAAACGGTCTCTTGTGCGGACATTCTTGCATTTGCAGCCAGGGACAGCGCCTACAAAGTTGGAAACATCAACTATGCAGTGCCAGCCGGTCGCCGAGATGGTAGAATCTCGCTTATGGCTGAGCCAACGGATAACCTCCCACCACCTACATTCAATGCAAAACAATTAGAAGACAACTTTGCAAGAAAGGGCCTATCTCTAGATGACATGGTCACACTTTCGGGTGCACATTCTATAGGAGTTGCTCATTGTTCAGCATTTTCAGCACGTTTATACTCTTTCAATTCCACTCATCCCCAAGACCCTTCTTTGGATGCCAAATTTGCTACCCAACTTAAAGCTAATGTCCGAATAATAATGGAGGCACAAGCGATCCAGCCGTGGCACTTGATGCCGCAACACCAAATAGCCTCGATAACAAGTATTATACCAACTTGAAGAACCACAATGGGCTGTTAACATCTGATCAAACACTTTACGATAGTGCCTCCACAGTCAATATGGTAACGAAGAATGCCAATAATGGTGGTGCATGGGCTCATAAGTTCGCGGCGGCATTGGTGAAGATGGGAGAAATAGAAGTTCTCACTGGAAGCCAGGGTGAGATCAGGAAGAACTGCAGGGTCGTTAATTGATTAGCTTTGATAAGGAATTTTTTTTTTTTTTAAATTTACATTCTTTCATTCTTTTTATTGGATTTTCAACTTAATTTCTCTATTTGCTGTTTCAAGGTTTCAATTATCGCAAGAGCGTACATGCTTTTTTACATGAGAAGAGAATTTAATTCAATTGTGCAATACTAGAATGACACAAAATAATTTATAGCATTATATGAAACTCAAATATAATATAGAAATGTATCCACCGTTGTTGTCTATCTATTCTATTTATTGTTTATTCAGTTATTTATAAATTTAACAATAATCTTGTATTTATTAAATATTGTGAGTTGGTTGACTTGGAACTTGTTAGACAAATTTCTTAGAAGGTGAAATAAAACCAAATAGACCTTGATCATTTGATAGGCCGTCTAAACCTCAGTATTGATTCTTGTTAAACTAAGATATTGTTTCTAATAAAAAAATATGGGATAGATATCAAGTTATAGAATACATGATAGTACATTTCACTCGTACTATATTTGATATATATAAAACTAAATGGTGATTAATGCGTCATTCTTTATTTGGTTTACATAAGTATAGCATAAAATGTTATATTTGACAATTATACCCTTATATTATTAAAAATTTTACTTGATAAAGAATAAAAATTATGGACCATAACACATTAATTACAAATTAAATATTCTCTTTATAACCTCTCAACTTTTAACATGAAAAACTTGTCTGTAGGTATTAAATTTGGGTAAACCAGACATTTGATACATAATATTACTTATTTGTGTAATTAATTATTGAAAATGTAAAACTAATTTACCATCTATAAATTTTTAAGGTCATTTATGGTGATGAATTAGATAATTGATTGTAAAAATGAGTAAGGTTTAGATAGTTAATTGTAAAAAAGGAAAAACCTTAAGCAATTAATTACAAAAATTAAAAACTTCATATGCATGATTGATCATTATAATTTTGAAGTTGTTAACTGTAAGTTTTGATAAAGATCATGGGAAGTTTTATGGTCACATCATTTCTTTTACATGATCGATCTCGTTAATTATTTAACGGCTTATGTTCATAACCAACCGTGACCATTTGACTATGTAAAACCTAATGAAGTGTGAAAAAATCTTATTCCATTGCCTTGATGCTTGCTTTAATAATATGAAGACTTACTAATCTGCAAACTTGGTGGTTCTTTTGTCACATAAGCATGGGGATGGTTCACGTAAATTTCTTCAAATGTATATACATATATTCATGAAGGAAAGCGTTATTGGCATTAATTCGATGTATATGCAAATTATGCTTAGCTACTTTTGCCAAAACAACTCTAACAGTTGTTAATTTATCCATGGGTGAGATTGTTGTATAATCCAATGTTGTAAAATCGGACATTGGTTGGAGTCGATCGGCCATGCTAGAGGGTCAAGGGTTGAATAGGGGTCACTGAAATATGAAATTTTAATAGTTATATATTTATTATAAAAAACAAATAAATATAAAAGTATTGTACTTTAGTATTATTGAATTTTTTAAAGTACTAAATTATTAAATCATATGATATTACCTTTGATCATTTAGAAAGCAAAAAAAGAAACCAAAAACCAAAAGTGAGCGTAAATTAAAGAAATTGCATTAGTTGTAAATGAAAATTTATAAGGAACAAATGATAAAGTTTCAATTTTTTTCTTTACACTTATAATCTTAAATATATTTTATTGAAAAAAATCAAATGATTGAGAAAAGTTTAAAAAAGCTAGTGCCAGTAGAAAAAAGAAAAATGAAAAGAAAAACATTGATTAAGTTGTCCAAAAGCAAGGTAAAGACATAAAATAAATTAGTAAACACGGCAACTGAGCTGCAACTGTTAAATGGCAATAACGATAAAACATGTATAAGTAACTAAGAAAAATAAATTATTACTTTTAAGGGTCGTCTCTTTCTCCCCTCTTCATTGGTTAAAAGTTAAAACTTAAAACCTTAAGTCCACGAAACAAAGCAAGAATTTAAGATGCTGCAAATAAGGAGTTGGGAGTGTCCTAGTTGTCCTCCCATCAGAGCCCTTACCTTCGACGTTCTTAGTCTCATCAACAAAGGTACCCTCCTCTTTTATTATACTGAATTGTTATCAAATATTTTTTTTTTTTTGAGGTTTTGCTGTTTTGATGTCATCGGTGGTAACATAATCGGCATGCTGTTTTCCACTTCAACCTCATCTTAAATATACAAATATTGCATTTTCGGTTGCTACCTTTGGTTTTGTTCAATCTTTATGTTTTTTTTTTTTTTTTTTTTTTTGAAGTTCATTCTAACCCGGATGACCTGCCTAGGTCAATTAGGTCACAATTGAATTGGTCAAGTCATTCGGGTTTGGCTGGTTCAACTTAAAAATGGTCATTTATAAGAACCGGTTGCTTTTAAGGTTGGTTCCTATCAAACTAGATTAAACCAGTCGATCGATCTAGTTTTGACAACATTAGTATAATCAATTCCTTCCACTTCATTATAACCCTTTGCTACCAGCAAAGCTTAATTTGTTCTATTGATCTATCAAATTTGTATTTCTCATTATATACCTATTTACACCCTATAGCTTTTATTTATCATTATACATCTATTTACACCGTTTAGCTTTCTCCCTAGATGGTAAACTTATAAGTTCTCAAGTATTATTAGACTTTAAAGACAACAATTTCTTATTCAAGCACCAACCCATGTAGGATCTATTTTGGCTTGATGATATGTTTGAGGTTCTTGAATTGGAAACTTATTGGCAAGTGAAACATCGTAATCTTTTGGGTGTTGAAAAAAATAAATGATAGTAATTATATTTAGATGATGGTATAACAAAGGAATTATGTGCTTCAACTGTTATATTTGAATTGACTAAATGAATAAAATTAGATAACCAGGCAAGGGCTTCTTAATTGTGTTAGATAATTTGAGTAAATGAGCTAAATATTATATAATTGGGTTTATAGTTATTAAAATGAGCTCATTAGCTAATTTGAGCTTAAATTGAATAGTTGGTATTAAAATAATCTTTTTTATAAATACTTTTAGGTCAAAAAAATTTAAATCAACTCAATTAATAAATTTGGGACTAAATGGGCTAAAATAATATAAATGGACCTAATTAGTAAAAAATAGGTTCACTTGACCTAAATAACCTAAAATGGATTTAAAAATTAATTTTAGGTCCAACTTGGCCAATAATATAAAATTAAGCTTTAATAATTGAATTTGGGCTTAGTAAATAATATAGGGTCTAGTTTGATAAAATAATTGAAAGTAGGCTTAAATAGCTAAAATGAACTTAAATGATAACCTTAGGTCTAGTAACTTGATTTTGATCCAACTTTGCCTATTTGTATCAAAGGGGCCCAATCTAAATCTTATTGGGCTTTCCTTAGCTAATTATGATCTAAACACTCAAATCGAAACCTATACGTAAATTTACGTAAAATACACTTCATGGACCCAAATAAGAAATTAAAATGCCCAAAAGCTTAATTAGGGTCTAAATTCAATCCAATTGGACTTCAACTTAGTTCTTAGGTCCAATATTATTTTAATTGGACCTAATTTAAAATCAAAGTCCAATTCCACTTAACTCATAACTTAAATTCCTTAATAGGCTCAATTACTAATTCCCTAAAGCCCGTTACTTTAACAAGTGTAATACTTAGATATTTTTCTTATTAGGCCTAATCTAGGATCCTGGAAGGTCCAATACATTTAATAAGAAATTCAATCTCTTAATATAGTAAGCTTAGTCCAAATCACTTAGCTGAATACCCTAAAACGATTGAATTCAAAATATTGATTACAATCTTATATTAAATAAGTCCTTACATTAATTGATTAATCAACAATAATCATTATTTTGTATACTCAATTCTTATGCAATTAATCTTCTTTCAGCTAATATTTGATCAACCTTTTTGTCTATCATGTTTTCTTTTACTAACTATACATATGATACAGGTATGTGGTAACTTGCATGTTGTTTGCTTAGGGTATGTATCTTAAAAAAATTAATACTTAAAATGACCTAAAAATTGAGTGTATTGTTTATAGTGTATCATTTAATCCACGTTGGTGAGCAATAACCTTACTAGGCAATGCTAGAATAGTAGATAGGCACTTAAGTCACTTTAGTGGCTCGGTGGGTAGCTAATAGGGGGAATTATGTCGTGATAACATCTATTTAGACTCAATGATAAGTAATGTAATCTAGCTCACGATTATGAGTGTCGATTGAGCTATGTTGTATTATGAAATGAGATAAGAAAAGATGTGTAATGACTGTGAAACCTAAATGAGACTATCAAGTAAAAATTTTTCTAAGAGATTAAGATATTCGACCTGTCTTAATCAACCCCTTTAGTAGTTCTTGCTACTTAAGATGTCCATATTTCTAGGGTTTGTTGACCAAAGTGTGAATGCTCCTTTTTCGTTGTCTAGCCTTAAATTAAGAATCATAAATCCTTGGATGTCGTATTGCATATAAACTAAGTGCATTATTATATCACAAGAGTTTGCATTACTGTATATTAGGCTTTAGCTCATGCTTGTCGTTTTTCAAGCATTGATGGATTTGATAGTGACTTCTATGATGAATTGGGTTATAAGATTGATTTTGAGGAGCTGTTTAACAAGTTTAGGGATTAAGATCGTAGAGGCTTTATCGATATTACTAGACATAGTATTTTTTATTTTCAGACTTGTTTTGTCTTTTAGGCCTTTTTTGGTGTCATCTCCTTTAAATGTATTATAGATACTTTGAGACTTTTTAGATCATTGTATTCAGACATTTTTCTTATTATGTTAGCTTACTTGTAGGAATAGCATTTTTATCAATTACTTGTACAATTCACTTTTTTGGTGCAATAATAAAGGCTTTTAGAAATTATATAAATGATTTCATATGCTAAAATTTGTTAGCAAATGATAGTGATGAACTAGTCTTTTAGGACTGCCTTTGTGTATAACACAGCTCATAAAACACGAAAAAACTAAATACGCCTCGACCTAAATCGTGCATGGTAGTAGCTGATGTTGCATAAAATGAATAATTAGCTTTTGCTTTTGGCTGCTTGCTCTCCTTAAGGGAGCTCCAATTTGAATGAGGAAAATTTAAGAGAACTCATGGATAGACATTGCTACGGTTCGAGTTGGTTCCAAAACTAGACCTAAATCGTTGGTTCGTAGTTCTATGGAGTCGACGGGCCTCATGGTTCAATTCCGGTTCCCAGTTCAACTTTTTTTTCAAATCATTATCAAAAAAAAAAAAAAAAGCCAAAACAAATACATAAATTTGAAAAAATAAGATGATTTCTCAAACAACAAGATGATGGGCTGAATGTGCAATTGAATCCCAAGCTTAAAAAGAAGAAAAAAACCAACATTGAATAAACCTATCACTAGGTGAAAAATTGAGTTGTATTTGTTTGGTCTAAAACTTTTTGTGAACATTTCTAAATTTTAATAGTCAAATTCGAAAATTGATTGGAAATTGTATTTCATAAAATAAAGACATCCTTAGAGTGGAATTGAACCTTGGCCAAAAAGTTGCATCATTTGCATATATGTGGATGAATATTAAAACATTTTCCTCCAATATGTTCAACTAGGATGGTGAAAAAATTTTATCCGATGATTACGCAGCGCGAAAAGTGTAAAGATAAATGTGATTAACACACCGGTTAAAATCACAAAACACAATTACACACAAGCAATTAATTATATAAAACTCTCTCAAAGTTTTGTAATTTGGTATGAAGTAATGTCTAAAACATAAACTAGGGTTTACCAGACTATTTATATCGTTACATGGGAAACTTAAAAGACAAATACTAAATAATAAATATAATAAAAACTGGCAATAAAGACTATTGACTATTACAATAAATTTAAAAGACGTGAAATAAAAGCTAGATATTTTGGCATTTAAGGTTGGCTCGACCGGCAGCCTTTCCTTTAAAGCTGGCGGTGTTGGAGTCAGCTTTGTTCAGTATTCCAAGGCCTTTTGCATTATTCTCCCCCTCTTGTAAAGAACTGGACCCTGAGTTCTCTTTTGGATTTGTCGATACCTCAGATAAGTCATCTAGATAGAATGGGAATGTATCAGTAATCTTGTTATGCATTCTTGACTTGTGATGCAGTGGACAAGATAGCAAATAATTATTTGGAGAAATAGCATAGGATTTGACGATGGCAGTTTCGTAATTTTGGAGAGTTTTGGATTTTGACCAAGCGAGACCATATTCTGAAGGGAAACGATCCAACGAGTACAACTCACCAGCTTTGCTTATGACCCAAGCCGGTTTTCGGTCAAATTCCTCCGTTTAGGCCGTCAAAACCGCGTTTTTACTATTTTTAGTAACTTTTCTTTATGACATATCTTTTCATAGGATAATCTTTTTTATATGCCGTCTGTGGCATAAATCTCGTCCGTTCATTTATTTTCGCCCTAGGTATTATTTAGATAGGTTTCCTTTTTTGGTACAAAAACATATTATATATTCTAGGGTTGCAGAATGGACAGAATATGTTGTTTTGAATGAAATTTTATTGAGAGTGTTCTCTCTTTTCCCAAAATTCATCATCTTCGAGTAGATTTCGATTTTTGATGCCAAATATGAAGGTATTCTTAGAATCAATTGATATTTGAAGATCACAAGCCGGATATTCGAGCGCGAATCAACGTCTTGCGATAAACCCTTTCGTATTCCGCTGCGTCAACTTGTGCTTCCACTTGATAAGAAACTCCTGCAAGAACCAAATCCATTGCCAATACCCATCTTTGCCAAGTCGAGTCTAACGGCCATGTCTTCGATGGTATTCGAGATATGGAAGTCATGGAAGCTAAATCCTTTGGTCGAAGTGCGGTGTTAGGCAGGATGGATCAAAGATTCTGGCATTACAAGCAGTGCTTTGATGATCTAATCGAGTGATCTAATACCAATAGGAACATGAACAGTTATGGGAGATGACCAAGGCTAGAGTATGCTTGCGGTGATCCTGTTGTCAGACTTATTGTTGTGAGTCGTAGTGGTCAATACAGAGATAAGTGTCGTAATCTTGATGATTAGTATGAATATGATCTGATAAGGAAGACGATAAAAACTATGAGCAGGCTCAGATGATCAGAAGATTGATATCGATACTGAGGTATAAGAAAAAAAATGAGCAATTACTGTTTCAAGATTCACTACCTGAGATAATATTATACGTCTATGTATGTTTAAGAAACTCATAACTTTCAATTCAAGAGGCCACAACAAGATGAAATAGTTGATGTAGGAGATCCAATTGACAATGAGGTGGAGTTATAAGGATTAAATGCTCGTCAGTGCATTCATGAGAGTTTGATTTATTGCAATTTTAAGATACTTGGAAGATTATTAATTTGGAAGAGATTTGCAAATTATCAAGGAGCTCAAGAATGGATATACTTCAAATTCCCAATATAGTTTATATATTTTACTTTATACTTCTTAAAATTCATTTTTGCATATTCATATTTGATCCTGGAGGATACTTATTTTATCTTCGTCATCGGTGGTATCCAGAAGAGAACTCGAGATTGAGTTCTTTGCGATTGGGAGAGAATAATGCAACAACAGAATCTCAACAAAAATCAACATTTATTACTAACAGTTTCAACTTTTAGGTTTTGAAGCTGCCAACATTAATGATAGGCCGCTAGCTTTTATTTCCAACGTTAATTATCGGTTTCACTATTTATTTATATTTATTATTTGCCTTTTTAGATGTTGTCTTTTAGAATTCCTTATGTAATAGTATAAATAGGCCTTTAGACTTGTCTTTCTAAAAAAAAAAAAAACATTTGATACTTCGTAAATCCTATTGAGAGAGTTTTCTCTATGAATTTGCAATTGTTTAACAATTGTATGATTAAGTTCATCTTTTGAAATCATCCAGTGAGATTAATTTCTGTTCTAACATTTTCATGCTATGTCAGATGATATCTCTACACTCAACAGTAGTTGCTTTGAGTTCACTTATGGTGCCCACATGACTAAATATTTTTTAATTGCTACGAAAGGTGAACTTAACTTTTACTTATCAAATAATTAACTCAACATAAACATAATTTAGTCAGGTTGAGGACTTCCAGGTTTTTATCCATACACAACATAGAAACAAGCATTTAGTTGACATAGAGACATGAAACTCAACCACACCCATTTCCTCATGAACATTAATTCCATACACAACATCGGGAAGTTCACTAAGCTCCTCAATACCCACTATAAGCAAAATTACCACTTCGAAGATATATATAAAATTATGCAAAGCATTGTGTTGTGCTTTTTTCATGCAACTTCCATTGGCGGACATTGAGCTTTGTGTGTTTGTGTGTGTGTGTTTTTTTTTTCTTTTAAGTTTTGAGAAAATTTCTTGGAACCAATCAAACCTGCAAGTTCCACATGTCACCATCAGTTCTACACCAAACGGTTCCATAAACTACTTGAATCGGTGATTTCATGACCCAACCCACCTATAACTACTAGAACCGATGGGCTGGGTCTTGAGATGGTTCCAACCCGTGTTCCATAAGTTGGTTCCCAATTTAGGAACTGCAGTGACAAGTAGTCGGTTCCTAATTTCGACCCTTACTCTTGATGATGTCTACTTATGGGGAAAATCATACAAAAATGAAATTTATTTATGAGATTTTTGAAAGGGAGATCATTTGTGAGGGATATAAATAGATTCGATTGATTTATTCATGGTCATTGTTCTTGCAGAGATTTTTGGTGATGAGGCCCTCTGCATAATGTAATTACACCGGATTATCAAATTGTATTATATTTATGAAAATCTCTTCTTTTCTACAACAATGGCATTGACATTTTTGTATCACCTTCATCATGCATTTGCGGGCAAGTGTTTTCTTATGATGATTTAAATGGTGTTTTTGTTTTGCCTCTTATCTGAACAACATGCAAAAACAGTTGATTAAAACAAATTCTAGAAATTAGAGGCACACCATTAATGTTCAATTTTGGTGATTCTCACATTAGCTTTGGCAAGGTCATTACTTGTAGGAATGGTGGTTTACACAACTGTTAGCTAAAATTAGTCTATATGGTTACCGTGCCATTTTAGTTCATTTGAAGCCATTAATACTGTTAAAGATAATGTTTCGATTTCTAAAATATTTTAGAACATAGAATTCCAACATTGATTATATGTGACTCCTAGTAACATTTATAAGTGAAATTTGTTAATGGAAAGAAGAAAGAACGTTCAAAGGAATGCATGAGCCATAAAAACTTAGAATTTTATAAAATCATGTTGGTATTTCATAAAATTACTTTGGAATTTAAATAATTAATGTGAAATTTGTTTAATCATTTGGTAATATTATCAAATAGTACTTTAGTTGTTTAAAAGCCATGATATTTGGCTTCGTACATGTTTTTAGGTTGTTAAGAGTTGTGAGTTTGTAGCTTAGGGCAACGTTAACATTTTATTAAGGTTATAGGTTATGGATACTAAAGGAAAGATAAGAAGAAGAAGAAGAAGAAGAAGAAGAAGAAGAAGAAGAAAAGAAGAAGAAGAAGCAGAAAGAATAAAGGAAAGGAAAAAGAAAAATAGAAACCCTTTTGCCAATTTTGATATCTTGGATGTCATCGTGGATATGAATAGATCGGTTTTCCTTCTTTTAGTTTTCCTAATTTATAAATTAATAGTTAAGCCTTTATGAAATCTCATAAAATATTATGTAATGTCATATTTTTCCTTAGGAAAAATTACATGAGAAGGTAATAACATTTGAATTCATTTAAGTTATTAACATTTGTAAAGGATAAAAAAAAGGAAAAACAAACGCTTAAATAAGTGTCAAATAAGGCATGATCACTAACTATGTCTAACCTCTCCATCAAATGTCATGTGCAAACCAACTCATCAAGTTATCTCTAGCTCACTGAGTCAACTCAGCACCCATCCACCATTGCTAAACTTGCAAGACAACCAAAATCACCACATAGAAAAACTTTCACTCACATTAGCTACCTTTGGAAGCCGTGTCTCCTTCACTAAACACAAACTTCAACATTATGCATCACCAAAATCCTAGTGTAAACTGAGGCTGATGAGTGTGAGGTGTCAATATCTGGTTTTTGGTGTTAGTTTTGGTGTGTCAAGTTTGGTGATGGTGTTATAAACTATAGTGGTTTATGCTATTGATGGAGGAAGGAGATGGCGGGCTTGAAGAGAGAAGTGAGTTAGAGAGAGTTCTTGTAGAGAGATAGGGTTTCATGGTTTCTAAAAAATTGGTTTTTATAAGTTCACCATATGCAAGTCAAGTAGCCCTCCATGTATCTAAGAAATTCAAGCCCTTAGAACAAGTGAATTTGGATGGAGGGCTAAATAAGCCCAAATAACTACTCTACTCTTCATTAGTTAAAATTTCTTATTGGAACAATTCAAAATTGAGTTGTATCATTTTAAGGAAATATGGAGCCGAATTCTAGCAATTTGCAAATAGTTTTAATTTATTTATACTACTAAGCTAACCTAAATATTTTGTGTCTTCAGGGCTATGGTGTTTGAAATATCCCAAAAATTTATTACAAGTAAATAAAAATATTAATAGCTAATAATAATTATATTGGAATATAATATTTACAGGAGTGAATAATTTAAAAAGGAAAATATTAATAAATATGTGTCACATGTCATAAAATAAGTAAGTAGGAGTAAAAAGGACTTTAGGTAATAACTTACTCAATCAATAGAAGCCATAAGGGCATATGAGGAAAATATATCTCAAACGTATAATTTATACGTTTAAGGGATCCTACCCTCATATAAAAGCCTTAGTTTCCTCTTTTCTCTCTTTCCTCATTCTCAAAACTTCAATTAGTTTTACTCTAAAAACTCTCTCTAAACTTCTTTTAGAAAAAAAAAAAACACAAACAACTCTCTCTCTTTAAGATTTAGAGATCTACACAAGAATAATCAAGAGAAAAGAGTAAGAACGATTTCCTAGTTTTCCCTAATCCTTTAACGATAATATCAATACAAAAGTTATCATAGGATAACCAAAAAATCAAGAAGAGGGAAGAGGTATGCTTAAGAAGCTTCCACGATAAGCAATCGCTTAGTTGGTCATCCTAGTAGTTTAAATGTGTTTTTATTCTTCATAGGTAAGTAATCTAACGTATGATCTTTTATTCATATGTTTATGTTGTTGTGATTGATGCTTGAATAGTGAAATCATAGATTATATTATTAGATTTATAGATGTGGGAATAAATCATGATGATATGATTTGTAAATTATAGATCTAAGGATAAATTAAGTTAAATAACATCAAATAAATACATTAATGATGATTTAGGCTCAATGATTGAATGATGTGTTCAAAGATTATATTTAGAGTTAGGTTGCACTTTAGTTTTCTATAGAAAGTAAAATATTAAAATTTATAGGAAATTATTTCTAATCAAATAAGTAAGGGATGATTGTAAAAACAAATAATATTCATATTAAAATATGGAATTTTAAAACCAATAATTAATTACTTTGTTTATAGGAAATAATTTAATAAAATAGATATAAATAATCACATATAAGTTAAAAATCAAAATACAAAATTTGAGGAATCTTAAATATAATAGATAATACATAAAATTTAGACTTAAGATTTATTAATAGTTGATTAGTAGGAATGAATGATAGTTTTGGTGACTTAAAACTTATTGAGATACCTTTTCACATAGATTCTTATTATGTGGATCATTTGTTATCTGTTTATGGTAGGATTTCCTACATGAGTATAGGTACGTGTTAGGATAGACATCTTAAAATGGATTAATACTTAAAGACGACTTAATAATTATTTAAGTGTGTTTGTATCGTTTAATTCAATCTGAGGAGAAACAGCCTTGCCTGGCAGTGCCAACATGGTAGTTAGGCGCTTATGCCACCTTTACCTCTATATGGTATATCGAGATGGCTCGGTAGGCAGCTGATTGGGAGAATGGTATCGGAGTAATATCTATTTGGACTGAAGAAAAGTAATATAGTGTGGGTCACATTTATGGGATTAATTGAGCCACAATATATTATAGACTATGATGGGTAGAGATGAGTAACGGTTGTAACCCCTAGGTGAGGTTACTTACTTCTAAGAGATATAAGTACTCGGACTGCCTATATTAACCCCCTAAGCACTTGCTGCTACTTATGATCCTTAGATTTCCCTAATGTGCTACCGAGGTATGAGTTTTTCACTGTTGTTTTGCTACACTTAATTTAAAAATATAAATTGATGGATGTTGCATGTGCATTAGTATAGGATTGTGTGATCATATCATGTGTTCTTGTGTTGTTGTTGTACTGGGCTCTGGCTCTCTTTTTCTTTTTCAGGTGATGATGATGATACTTATATGGATGCTTTGACTGCTATGGGTTGAATATTGGCGAGAGACTCAACGAGCTAGATGTTTAGAGGCATTGGATATTGTTTGGTTATTAATCTAAGTATTTAATATTCATATTATGAAGTTTTTAATGTATTATTAAGAGATTATTTGTCATTACTTATGAAAATTTACATAATGATTTCTTAATTTAAAATTTATTAGAAACTCACTTAGTTAAGGGTAGCCTTTATGTATAACGCTTAAGCATTATACGTGGTGGAACCGTTGACACTCTAGACCCTATTTAGGGCATGACAGTGTTAATCTTATAAAAATATACTCTACACAATTCTTGGGGATTTCAAATAGTAAATCTTATGTAGTTTTTTTTTTTTTAAGTGAAAGGGTGAGGTGTAGTGATGAACGAAAAAATGTATTATGCAGAATTCTTAGGATTTCAATACATAATAGAAAAAAATAAAAGAAAACAAATAAAATGTCAATATAAAAAATATATAGCACACAATTCATTGAGATTTCAAT
The DNA here is from genome assembly GCA_024138025.1 of Combretum micranthum. Classification (NCBI taxonomy): domain Eukaryota; kingdom Viridiplantae; phylum Streptophyta; class Magnoliopsida; order Myrtales; family Combretaceae; genus Combretum; species Combretum micranthum. Next base: position 571,126 of record JAMXBD010000247.1, on the reverse strand, counting down.
AACTAGTAGAAAAAAATAAAGAAAACAAATGAAATATCTAGGTTACTATCTTTCGATCTTTATCTTAAACACACCAATTTTCTCTCTTCCAGCTTTCTCTCTCTACCCCTCTGGACACCAAAAAAATGTCATCTTTTTTTATATGTGAGAATGGAATTGAAATATCTTTACCTATAATATAAAACCTATTCCACATGTAACTTTATTGAAGCCAATGTATGTGTCTAAAATCAAACTATAGTGAAAATTAAGAAATTAAATATCTTTACCGCTTACTTTACTCTATAAAATGACAAACTAATGCTTCTGAATTTACTATAATACCCATATAACGTTACTTCACTTTCTCTCAATCGTTGTTCCTAAAAGCACACAAACTTTTTGCTCTTTCCTATTTTTTCTCTCTCCTTAATAATACTATAAAAAATGTCATCTTTCTCTACATTCTATAATCAAAAAATGATATCTTTAGCTATAGAGTTAAAACCTATTCCATGTAATTTCAACTTAAATGGAGTCTACGTTAAAGTCTACGACATATATCTAGATACACAATTGCATTATCGAATCTAACAAGTTAGAACAAGGATACAATATTAAGGAGGATAGTGACCAGTGAAATATGGTGTTACCATAAACCGTTGATTTGCAAATGAATGATGGAGTGTAATCTTCAAATGCCTGTTGATTTTGTGAATACCAAGATAAATGGCATCTAAAATCTAAAAATAACAAGGAGATTCGAAGTTTTAGGATGAAAATGAGCAATGGTGACTCAAAATATGTGTATTACTGAAAAACTTAATGCCTTTTGTCCTAGGGCATTCACATATAAACAGGCTAGAAAGCTATAAAAAAAAAAAAAAATAGAAACATCCTAAAACTTACGGCACAAAGTAAATAAAAGGACAATTACAATGTCATAGATTGTATACAAAATAGAAGTGTCTTTAAGAAGTTATAGCAAATCTAAAACTTACCTAAAATAGAATACTGTCATTTTGAGGGCCTGAATGACTAGTCTCTATCCCACTTTGATAGGTATAGGTTCATTACTGGTTCCACCTCATCAAATAGTCAAAGAATGATTGCATCGGTGTCTATAGCGCATATCTCCACATTTTATAGATAATATATCGAGAATCTTTTCAACTCTATCGAGGTCAAACCTACAGGAAAACAACTTAAATTATTATGGATTAGATGATTAGAAGGGTATCTAGTGGGTTTTGAGCAATAGGTACAACCTATTCATTGAAGTAAAAATAAATATGAAGATAAATGAAAATGTTCTAGTTGTTGCATCTGAAGGTCGCAATAATAAGTGCAATATTTTTCTAGAGAGGTTATGCGATCAATCGGAAATGGTGATGAAAATGTGATGTGAACACATTTTCCACAAAACTGTGGTTGAATGGATAAAAGAAAATAGAACATATCCAATATGTTGTTGTAAGTTTGAGTAGTTGTTGTATTGTAGTTCCTCCCTATTGTTTTTTTTTTTTTTTTAGGAATTGGATTTTTAGATTTAGAGAAATAGAGTTTCATGCAGTAAATCATCAATTTGGGTTTTTGTGCATAATGTGAAGTGTGATACTATTTTGTTTGTTTCTATTTTCTTTTCTAGTGTTTTTGTTTCGATAATGTTTTGTTCTGGTAATGTTTTAGTTCCATTTAGTAGTTTTTCTCTTTATAAAAGGAGGCAACATGCAGGAGATTATTTATCCTTCATATGTACGGTTCTAGTTACATTTGGGCTATTTATATTGATTGTACTGTGTGTTTGTGTATTGATGGCACTTAACATGCTTGTTATATTCAAGGAAGGTGGCAATTGAGATTAAGGTTTAGTACTACTAATATTATACTTTTATTATTCTCTTAAATTTTGATAAGTTAGTAATATAAAGAAAATTTAATTCTTATGTTCAATAAAAAAATATTAAAATAAAACATTAAAGGATGTTAAAATAAAATTTATTAAGTTTCAATTTGTTATTACACTAAAAAGCAAATCACGATGAAAATAAAGAATTTAAATATCCTCACTCATTGTTACTCTAGAAAATGACAAATAAATGTTTCTGAATTTACTAAAATATCCATATAATGCTACCTCCCTTTCTCTCAATCGTTGTCCCTCAAAGCACACAAACTTTCTGCTCTTTCCCACTTTCTTTCTCTCTCTTGTAATATGTTGGTGTCTATGACATACATAATAAGGTACATCATTACTTTGTCGACTCCAACAAGTTAGAACAGGGATACAATATTAAGGAGGATAGTTAAGAATCATTCCATTGGTTATATAACGAATGTCTCCACATTTCATGGAAAATTTATCAAAAACATTTTTCACTTTATGGAAGTCAAACCTACAGGAAAACAACTCGGATTATTATGGATTAGATTATTAAAAGGTATCTAGTGAGGCATCGAGCAATAGGTAAAGCTTATTGTTGAAGTAAAAATAAATATGAATGTCAACAAAATTTTTAAGTGGTTCCATTTAACAATGATAAGTGCAGTATTTGTCTAGAGAAGTGCGATAAAATGGAAATGGTGATAGAAATGTGATCTAAGTTCCTTTTCCACAAAAACTATGTGGCCTAATGGATGGAAGAAATAGAACATGTCCAATATGTAATTGTAAGTTTGAATAGGTGTTGTTTAGTTTTTCCTTATTGTTGTTTTTTTTTTTTTTGATGTTTGGTAATTAGTTTTTAGATTTGGAAATAGAGTTTCAAGTAGTAAATCAACTATGATTCCATTTGTCTGTTATGTTCCTTTTTTTCCCTTTTTTTTTTCTAGTTATGTTTTAATTCCATTTAATAGTTCTCCTCTATAAAAAAGGACGTAGGCAAGCAGGCAGGAGATTGCTAATGTCCTTCGTATGCATGGTTCAGCCATTTGTATTGATGGTACTAAACATATTTGCTATATCTAAGGAAGGTTGCAATTGAGATTATGGGTTATCATTGCTTATATGATACTCATTAATTTTTATCTTTATAGGGATCATGATGATTAGGCTTATGTGATTTATAGGTATAGACCTAATGATGCTAAGCTACTTGAAGCTTATGGGGAATTGTTGAAGAATATAGAGATTGATGAGGGTTCTCTATTGGTTAGATATTTGAAGGGCATGATTATGATTGTTGGAAAATGGTCTTGATGAGGGTTTTCCTCTTCCTACTGCTATTGGTTGGATTTATGATGAGGATAGTTTTGTTTTCGAGGATGCTTCTCTTGGCATTGTCTAAATACTATGATATAACATTAACTGTTTTTCTTGAGTTCATTTGGTGATACCTTTGAATTGTTTTTTGGATATCAACTTCACTCTTAGTGTTGCCACAAAAGACCATGAACTTCTTTGGTCCATGGTCCATTAATGCGTACTTCCTCCACCACTATTTGATCATTTATATTTCCCTCTATGTCCCACTCCACATTTTCCTCCATCAACGGTGCAACTACTGCATCACTTATCACATTAGTCGTCCCCCCCCCCCCCCCCCCCCCCCCCCCCCCCCCCCAACCAATCAACATTAGGTGTAACTATACCCATCTTACTCTTCTTAAATTCAAGGAAAAACAGTAGCACAGCGCTTGCACAATTGATAATTAAACGACAAAGTCTACCCTAATGTCTCCATATATAGCTTCCACTAAAGATACTCCCACAACAAGAAGTTCGTCAAGGTACATGAACAGAAGGTGGTAATGCACCAGCTAAAACTAGCTTTGGTGCTAAATTTTGACTAAATGACTCGCACAACCAGTGTAACAAACTTTGATATAGTATATGTAGTTATGCATCAATTAAACATTTGTATGGATCTACAATTGCAATGAAATTAAATGAGAATAAATGAAAACATCAATAAGCATGTAAATTGATCGATACCATGGTATTGTTGGATGGTAAAGAGACATCATTGCCTAAGTAAATGTACTCCAATATTAGTGCCATCATAACAACCAGAATTAATATTGAATTGGCAAAATTAATGTTGGTTTTTTCTAAGATAATAATTACATAATTATATATATGTGTACTGTGTGTATTTAGTGAGATACTTAGGGCTAGTGTCGATGCAATATTTATACACCTAAATGAACTATATATAAGATATAAATTGATTAAATATGCATGAGTGCATGGTTTGTCATTGTTGATAACATCCTAATCAAAATGCAGTATCCTATTGATGAGTTAAGAGGATTAACAAAAGTTAGAGTTCATAGACAAATTGCTACGCCACATTATTTGAAAGATTATGTGCTAAATGAGTCACACCTTTAGTATAATAGACTTAAAACACTTGTATCACAATTAGTTCAAAAGATGCTAACATAATTAACTAGTAAAGCTGGTAATGGAATAGAAGCTTTGGATATGCAAGAAGGTTGATTGAATAACCACTCAGATACAAGTAGCTATGAATAAGAAAAAGAATTGAGCCTGCTTGGATGCAAGCAAAATGGACAAATATTTTATGTTTTGATTTTCTGATGTCTATATATTACATATGATACCTATATATAATAATGCAATGCATTTGTATCAGCTCAACCCATTTAGTAGCACCAGTCTACTTGCCATTAATTATGTCCGGCCCTTTGTTGATCACTTAACAAGCAAACTCTGACTTGGAACATTGATCACTTCCAGTACTTCCAAAAACACTTCCAACTTTAGTCAAGTTCCCCTTTTCAAAATAAAGGTTCTTCAATTTTTCTATCTTCCCTTCAACCACTGTAAATCCTAGTTTAGGATATAAGAGAGAATATAGTAAAGATGAGGTCTTTGTCGAAGTACCCATATGCTAGTTCTCTTTTCTTCTTCCTTACCTTCTTAGAGACCACTAGTTGCTAGAATACCAATAAGTCCTTTCCCTTGTTCTTTTCCCTTCTCATCTATTCATCATCGTAGCCTCTCACATACACATAGCAAACTTTAGGATAGATTTTCCATTACAATTGGCACAAATAATATAAACAAACATATAAAAAAAATAGAGAACAAGATCATATCATTTTCATAAAGAGTCATTCATATAAGCAAAAGACTTACTGAAACCCTAATTTTCTATCTTGCAGAAGTAAAAGGAAGGAAGCAAAAGGAGATAAGGGTACTTGGTTCAATAACACCATTGAAGTAGGGTTGTGTAAATTTATTTTTGTCTTTAGTAGTCCTTTGTGTCATGTTGATAGTGTAGGGTTGGAAAACATTAGTGGGCTTGTCATGGCTTCTTGTATGGACTGAGACCAATGTTTATTGCAAATATATTTCACTTGGTCTGTGCAAGCTATCAATTTTGGTGCTTTCATTATTGTTGAAGTATTACATGAAGATAGATGATTTTAAGATTCATTCAAAGTTGTAGCGGCAAGTAGAAAGAAATAGTGGGAACATCTGAATGGCATGCAAGAATTCAAGAAGTCTATAAATGATAATATAAATGCTATTTTGCAGCAATTGGACAGTTATCAAAATCTGCACATTAAACTTGAATTACAGAAGCTTGCTAAAAGTGATCTTATGGATCTTTAAAGCAAACAAAATTTTCAATTTTCATCAAGTTCCATCAAATGAAAGGTGAAGTTAGCATCTTTTGTCTTAGAAGAGGACACTTATGATGGGTTTGATTAGATGTACAACAATCATATGACTCGTAGCTAAGAGCAATTTGTACATGCTATCAAGACTCAGTTTGGACCATCACTATATGAGGATTATTAAGGTAAATTGGTAAAACTAACTTAGCTAAGAACAGTAGATAAATATCAATTCCAATTTGACAATCTTTCAAATAAAATTGGTTTACCTTAACATTTTCTTAAAAGTTGCTTATATTAGGATTAATACCATTTATTCAATAAGAGGTACTTGCTTTTCAACCCATGAGTCTTTTGCATACTGAAATGATCTAGACGCCAATCATAAGAAATAAAAATCAAATGAAGTCAATGGAAATCAATTAAAGTCACATATAAATTTAAATGACTAAATTTTTTTAAAATTCCAAATTTTCCTTAAATCGATAACCAAAATTTTGAAAATTAAAAAAAATTAAAAATAGAAATAAAAGTAAAGTAGAATTCAATAATGGTTCTTTGGAATAAAAAGTTTTACAAGAAAAATCAAATCAATGCAATTAGAAGCTTTGATTTTGCAAAATTATTATTTTACCTTAAACTAGAAACTTATGCAAAATAAAAATTCAAAATTGATTAAAATTAGACTTATTTGATATATTTAAAATCATCATTAGCCCAAAAGGTAAATTAAGTACCTTAACTTGCTAAACCTAACTAAAGTTCTTATATGAGTGAGACTTAGACGTACAAGATCATGCTTCATGGTAAAAATACTAAAAGGAGGTCTTTTCTCCTTTTCTAAAACCTTAGAACTCTATCTTATGAGCCCCCATATAAATACCTTACTTTTTTTCTACCCTTACCCTTTTAGGAAGCCTACTAAAACCCTAAGATGAGCTACTTTAAACCTTAGTCTCTAATCAATGTTAATTGAGCTAAAAAAGAGAGGAATCAACATTAACCAGTTGAGATTTCAGATACGAAAACCATCACCAAATTCACAATAAGGTAAGTATTGGGATTTTAAAGGCTGAATGTGAGTTTCTTAGCATATCAATGATGAAAATTGACTTAGACTTGCTTATACATGTTTGGGTAGCATGAACTCGTGCCTTGAAGCTACCTCACAGCTGCAACTACGTTGAATTACATCCTAGTAGAGGTAAGACCTGAAAAACAACTCTTGATGGTAGGATACTATAAAGATAAGAAGATGGGACTTTATCAATAATGTGAAAGTGGGAAAAAGAACATGTTTTGATTGGAGTTTTGTCGAAATTGTGGAGAAACCATGATGAATTAGGTGGCTGCTGTCCAAACTAGATGTTTTAGCCTTTCAACTTTGATTAATCATATTTTAACAAAGGGGAGATGAAAATAAATGAGACTATGCATAAACACGACCATCTAATATCATTAAGATCACTAAAAGTTGTTCTAAAACATGTTTTTGACAAAAATAACAAGTATAAGTATGAGATATCACAAACCCAGAAGAGCACGATAAGTACACAAGGTCATGCACTTGCCCGTGCTCCTCTCTGACCTCAAAAAGTTAAAGAAATCAAGTTTCCCAAAAGAACATGGGGAGATACATATACCTGTGTTCTACTTATGTTCCTCTCTAACTTGCAATACCTGAAGATAGCATGTTTTCCAGAAAAGCATGGCAAGTACACAAGGTCTTGTACCTACCTATGCTTCTTTCTGGTCTTAAAATGTTATGAAACCAAAGGACATAAAGAGATATGTATACCTGTGTTCTACCCATTCTTCTCACTGATCTAAACATCCTTCAATCCCAGAACATCACGGGGGAAACACAAGGTTATGTAGCTTCCCATGTACCTTGCTGACCCCCAAACATAGGAAGAACATCACATGAACACGACTAACGCATCTAGTTGTGTAAAAGAACACGGGGAGATACGCCTACCTGTGTACTACTCGTGTTCTTTTCTAGTACCCTCATAATTTCACTAGTTCTAGCTTAAATCATATGAAACTTACCCGGTTCTTTCCTTAACCTTAAGTGACTTTCAAACCATAAATTCAACAAGTACTAATACTCCATTCATGATGTACATCATCCAAACACTTAAGTCCAAAAATGCTTCCCACAAACTAAAGTAATCCAAACTTAATAATTACACAACACTAAAGACTATATGGGATTAGTGGACTTTAGGAATCAATTCTTCAAAGGTTAAGGATCGAGATAAATAAAAAATATAGCTCACTGACGGTTGGTTAACCGAAGCCTCAAAGACGACCTTAACCTAAATAATTAACTAGATAACTTGGCTAAATGAAATAAACAAACCTTTAAATATTATATTGAGTAGATAAACTAAAGTGACTTAAATGTAACAAATGGCACAAAGGAAATAAAGGTAGTGAATCTTGAACTAATTCTCGATTTCAATTATAAACAATTATTAGACATCAAGCTTCAGAAAGTGATTTAAAAGCTCAAACCAAATGACAAGTATATAGTAATGTGTATTGCTTTGTAGGATAGTTTTAATACCAACTAAGAACTTAAACCCAACTTAATTGAGTCTTAGTTGCTGCTTGACCACTTACTCTAAGAGTGGCATCCCTGGACTAGGTTGCGAGCCTAATCGCATCTTCGAATGAATGCTTAGGCTGTAACTCCAAGTTTTTTCATAGTGAGTTTAGAAAATAGATTTAAAATCAATGAAGTTTTTATATAAATTTGATTGTATGGTATGATTAGTAAATTTAAGTATATTATTTTATGTAATATGAATTATAAGATTAGAGATTCATTTCTCTATAGATCTATTTCAAATATAGTTGTCAATTTATGTTATTTAAAAAAAAATTCTTGTGAACTAGTATTTCTAAAGCTCAAATTTTAAGTTATAAGAATTTTATTATAAATCATTTTAAGAAAACTCAATTTAATAAATTTTCTACTTTGAATTGATCAAACTTTACAATGCATTTTGTTCCCTAAACTTATTGTTATGAAAAGGCCCAATTCTTGCAAGAAAAACAAGCCCATCTTTATACAATCAAGCCTAAATTTTTTTTTTTTTTTGCAAATTTAAGCCCATTTTAACCCCACCTTACTTAGCATACAACAACACGCACACAATAACTCTTAATTGTATAAAGTCAAAACCTTACTTTATCAAATTTGGCTTAATTATCTATAAACTTTGGTAGAGAAATCACTCCCTTTCTTCCTCATTCTAGGCACCATTTAAACTCCCAAACACACCACTTTTCTCCTTTAACTCTTTTCTCAAATTATCTAAAAACTCAAGTTAAACTTCTATTATTAAGCCAAGATGCCAATAGGTAAGCTAATACTTACTTTTATCATGTTAATTTTGTAAAATAAGTAAGTGTAATTTAATGTTCTTGTTGATTAATATTGAATATATGGTTGTTATGATTATGGTTGTTAGATAAATGAAGTGGAGTTATGAAGTTTGTAGTCTAAGTTTTAAATCAGGGATACATAGGTTATGTTTGGCTTGTTGAAGTTGATGTAGGGATGGCTAAGTGTAAGGCAACATGAAGGTGAAAGGGGTGGATTGAATCTTGTATGTTGATGTTATAGTGCCTTTGAGGAGAACAAGATCTTTAAAGTTGGTGAAAATGTAAATTTCAGAGTTTAAAAATAAATTTTCGATGACTGCTCCATAAAGGGAATCGTATAGGGCGTGGCACAATCTGAGTGCCATTCTAGAGGGGCGTGGTAAGGGGTGTGGTAGCCTTTGTATCTAACTTGCTTGGATGCACCCCTTAATATGTGGCATGTTGATGGCCCCTACTCTTAGCCCTGTTTGACATTCTCCTTGATACGGGGCGTAGCAGGGGCGTATAGACCTCTAATCTTTTCATATGCCCTATATGGATCTAAAACCTTATTTTTCATCTTTTTCATGTTAGATCCTTAGTAATACAAGTCTTTTTATCTTACAGAAATCTTAAATCAAGACAGATTTTTCGATAGATTATTACGACGACTAAGACAAAATGTACGGGTGAGTAACTGAAATCTTCTCATCTTAATTGTGGTTGTAATATAGCCGCACATGCTATTAATATTATATTTAAAATTGGTGAAACGCATGGGGATTGGGCAGTATTGCATATTATGTGATAGTTGAGTAAATGATAACCTTTAATGATTAAAGAGACAACTAATTTTTTTATATTGGTTGCTACTATGATATCTATTGTTGATTGTCTTAATTTAACTGGCCACCAAGAAATTAAACCTAACTTATATTTGATCACTAATTAAATTGAATATGCGTTGCATGATATCATACTTGCATTAGCATAGTATTCATATCACGTATTAATATTTTGATTCAATGGTAATGCTTGAAGAGTCCAGTAAATCTGGTTAAGGTTACCATAGGGTTGTTAATTTTACAGGAACTAAGTAGACACCAAAGGATGTTGCTTGAGTTGGAGTTAGCTTTAGAGTATTAATACTTAGTGGGATTTCCAAGTTCCCAATAAAGTTGAGAGTATATATTTATATTTATTTATAAATAATTAATGAGTTTGAAAATGATTTCTCATTCTTTAGTTTTGGATTCTCTTAGGCATGATTACTTAAACTAATCCTTGAACCTCCAAGAGAGGTATAAATCTCTATGGGTTTGAATTATGGTTATCCAAACCATGCATGTTTCATATGGTTGATTGATACATTGCATATGTCTGATAATTAAACATGCTTGATATAGATTGGATGATGTTATGACTTGGTTACTCACTGAGCTCATTATGCTCACACTATGATATATTGTTTTTTACAAGAATATAAGAAGGAAGGCCAAGATCAAGATCAAAGGTTGGATTAGTATAGAAAGTAGGATTATGCATTTATGGGTTTGAAGGAGAATTTTGTTTATGCAATAGAGATTTAGATGTTAATATCGTAATAATATAAGTTTTTGGGAGGGTAATCTCTTGAATTTCCATTTTGTATATATTTAAGTGAAGCCCTTTTTATGTGATGATTTTAGACTTTTGTAAAGTTATTTTTATATATGGCTTATATATATATATATATATATATATATTTAATGTCTTTCTTATTCCAGATAACCTTCAATCCTGTTATATCTGTTCACGCCACAAAGTATGTTAGATGTACAATACTCATGTAATTTTTTGAAGGCCTCAGTAAGTTATATGATGTATCGTTACAACTAGGGTACCTTATGGGAGTGTGATATAGGCCCCTACAGATGCATGGTTGGGCTCTGTAGGTAGTCAATAGGGAAATTTTCGAATTAGATGGCTGATCAGGAGCAGATACAAAGTTGTTATGAGTTATACGGCGTTATGAGATCCTCTATAAAGCATCACAATGGAACATGCTTATTGTTGGGAGCCTGTGAGGAGTGACATAGACGAGACAATTTCCTTCTTTTTTTTTCGATAAGTTCTCGAGACTTATCAAACCTCCCTCTTTAGTGTGTGATTCACTAAGGGAACTCCACTCTTTTTGTTTTATGGGAGTCATGAGTCCTTAATTTGTATTGGTATTTCTAGGACACTAGTGATACCTTGTTGTGGACTTGAAATTAACTATCCTAAACTATGCTTACCGTATTAGATTATGAGCGTGTGACATACGGATGTACCCTTGTATTACTGTGTGTTGGGCTTCACAGCTCATTTTATTAACCTTACAAGTTCTATTGGTGATTCGACAGAGAATGAGAGATACGCAGGATGACCCAATTAGATGGCGATGTACAAGCCATGGGTTTTATGAGTTTTTTCAAGAAAATTTTATTGTAATTATATTTTTATAAACTTGGATGATTGTAATCAAATAACTATCAAATGATTTTGTTTGATTTGATATAGGAGTCCAAAAGTTTTATATTTGAGTTGTAATCTTTTGACGAGCCTATGGCCAATATTTATAGACAATTATTTGTGATGCTTATTTTCTAAATAGGTTAATTTTAGAGGTTTCGATAAACCCAAACCATGGATAAACAAATGGCATCTATCTGAATTTTTATAAAAATTAATAGCGATTTCTCAAATTAAAATTTAATTAGAAACCCATTCAACAACAAAATATCTTACACATATTATTTAAATGTGATATGCACAGCATAATTGTCACATCCTATGTACACAGGATGGGGCTGTTACACACGCTATTAGTTTAGCTAAATTGCAAGAATGTGAATTTGAACTTATGCCAACACCTGCGATGTGGATGCACAAAGAAGTATTACAGTATTGACGAGAATTATATATTGACGATATAGGTCATTTAAGTATTACACCATTGTATCAAAGTCTATTCCATGTAAACATGCATATACAGTTCTTGTGGTAATTTAAAACTTCATATATCAGACAGAGAATTCAACTGAAAGAATCAATGAAAGAATGAAATAATATAAACAAAAAAATGTCCTTCTCAGCAAGCTAATTAACGACCCTGCAGTTCTTTCTGATCTCACCCTGAATTCCAGTGAGAACTTCAATCTCTCCCATCTTCACCATTGCCGAGGCGAACTTATTAGCCCATGCACCACCATTATTGGCATTCTTCCTTACCATATTCGCTGTGGAAGGACTATCATAAAGTGTTTGATCAGATGTTAGCAGGCCCCTGTTGCTTTTCAAGTTGGTATAATACTTGTTATCGAGGCTCTTCGGTGTTGCTGCATCGAGTGCCACAGTTGGATCGCTTGTGCCTCCATTATTATTCGGACATCTAGCTTTCAGTTGAGTAGCAAATTTGGCCTCCAAAGAAGGGTCTTGAGGATGAGTGGAATTGAAAGAGTATAAACGTGTTGAAAATGCTGAACAATGAGCAACTCCGATAGAATGTGCACCAGAAAGTGTGACCATTTCATCTAGAGATAGACCTTTTTTTGCAAAGTTGTCTTCTAATTGTTTTGCATTGAAGGAAGGTGGTGGGAGGTTATCAGTTGGCTCATCCACAAGCGAGATTCTTCCGTCTCGGCGACCGGCTGGCACCGCATAGTTGATGTTTCCAACTTTGTAGGCGCTGTCCCTGGCTGCAAATGCAAGAATGTCCGCACAAGACACCGTTTGTGGACACTTAGATTCCAGCTCGGCTTTCGCCTCATCGATCACTTCGTACCCCTGTAAGCTAGGATTATTAGCTCGATTTTCCTTCTCTGTCGGGTTGCCTGGCGTTGGATCCAGAAGGATGGAGGCATCGCATCCCTGAAATTTGTACATGCACAAGAATATATTTGATCAGTTCTAATAATTCTATCAACTTAGCTTCATGCTGTACACAGTAACATATCATATATGACGTGTGTACAATTAAGAAGCGCGCGCACACACACACACACACACATATATATATAGCATACCCTGACAAAGCAATCGTGAAAATGCATCCTAATGAGACCAGCAGCTATCAGGATTCCTCATTACTGCCTTGTTCACGGCTTTCCTTATGATTGACTCGGCGGACGGGCATGTTGAGTGGTAGTATCCCACTCTCAGAGATGATGAACTAGACCCGGTTGCAACAATGGCAAGGAAAAAAACTATGGAGAAACATAATGAATTCATTGGCAAGTTCATCATTTTGCTCATGTCTAAGTGTGTGTATGTATATATTTATATTCTAGTTGCAAACAGTTTTAAGTGCAAGCGAAGGAACTATAACGATCGGTGGAAGATGATGATGACTTAAATATTAGAGAAATAGGAAAATGAAGAACGGATTGATGGAGATGGAGAGAAAATGTGATGTTAATAGAGGTTTTTTATAGCCGTAGGCTAGGCTCGAAAGACGTAGTTGTTTTTACTTTTTGAGACGAAAGCGTGTGTTTGAAAGCTGGAAAGAGTAAACAGTCATATTTTATTGAGGCTGGTCGTGTTTGAATAGTTCCAGTTTCCACTCCAATGCTAATATTTTAATATCACTACAACATTCATAGGTATATATCATATTATATTTGTATATTTTGCTTACGTTTTTTCCCTGATGTCTTTAAGGTTATATGTTTTGGAATCAAAAGGTTTGGGCGTCTTCATGCAAGCTTCCTTCGGAATTTAAATGTGGAAATGCGTGTATGTACGATTGCAAAAAATATTTAATAAACAACGCACACCACATATAAGTACATGTAATATATATTTATCAATCATATATTAACATATAGACGAGATAGTGGGTATTTTTTAAACTAACGACCACTCATACAACCACACGTATTAGTGATTACATATCACATAAACATCACATGTGGCATATAATATCTGTCAAATCTTTTTCTGTACTTGAGGTCGCTTTTTTTATTTCAAAAAAAAAAAAATTTAAGTTGTGCTTTGATGAAAAATTGCTCTAATTTATAGTTTTTCCCATCTAAAAATTAAAATTTATATTTTGTCCTTGTTCATGTAAAATTTCATTTCTATAACAATACCCAATACATGTAGATTGACTGGAAAACAAATGACATGTGATGTCTAAATAACACATTACATTAATATACTCTCTCTTAAGTATTATCATAGTGTATTGTATTTTACGGCCTATCCTTATGTATTAAGTCCACTTTTAATTTGTCAAGTTTATTGCAAATATCTAAGTTCCTCATATTTACCAAATGTGCACTTAATTCTTTATTTTTGAATTGAGCATTTAGATCTAAATTTAAAAAAAAAAAATTTCACATTACTAATTATTCTTAATTTATGTATTTTTCAATTATAATATTTTTTAACTATTTATTTGAAGTCAAAATTTAGAATAAGAGCTAAGCACACAATTTTAAAACTTGGATACCTATGTAATTAATTCAGAAAATAAAATAGAGATACGAAACAGGTAAATAACAATATCTTTGCAATTTGTATTATATATAGCCTTTTAGCTTATATGTTTGACTTTTGAAAATTTCAATTGGCTATTGATGAAATGGAAAAAAATGGGAAAAAAATTCCATAGTTGCAATTAATATTAATAATGCCCTTCTAACTTATGTGTTTGACTTTTGAAAATGTCAATTGGCCAGTAATGAAATGGAGAAACAGAAAAAATCCACAGGTTACCGTTACATATCCACAAAAATGTTCGAATTTAGACAATTTCTAGCTAGTATCACACATGAAAGGCTTATTATGTCTATAAAATTTCCCCGCATTTTTTTATTTTGGGATCCATCGAAGGTTAAGGTGAATTTACTCGTTGCTTAAAGCCTTCGCCGCTATATCGATAAGAGGGGGATCTAGCGTTTATACTAAGAGAATTAAATATTCTCATAATAGCAGCATATATATTTCAGCGAGTAAATTGATTGTGAATATTATGACAACCCAATGAGAGATTAAGAAGTTTGAATGGCGAACTACCAGCTAGATCAGCTGGTTCCTTAAGTCTCCATTGTGAAATAGAAAATCTTAAATTATTCAATCCCTAGAGTAATTTATGTTCAACGTTACTGACACTCGTAAAAATGTTGAATATTGAACTGTCGTAGAGAGGCAACATCTGCATCTCTTTTATATAAATTGCTAGATAAGGATAAAGATGTAAGTTTTACTTTTTTATCTTAGTTAGAGGCGCGTCTTTCCTCATTTGCCCAAAAGATGGCCTATCAAGAGAGACGAATCCCTAGGATGAAAGTTCTTATTCTACCGACCAACTTCAGAGATTTCAAACCCTAAGGTGGAAAAAAAAAAAAAATCACCTTAGATGGCAACATATGCAGCATTGTAAAAGGGCTAAACAATGCTTTTCTTTCTCATCATTGTAGCTCCATGCACGAAGCCATCTAAGAAATACCAGCAGATAATTTTTTTTTTTTTTTTAAAAAGGATGATTATTGTGTTCGATGCATTAATTTTATCTATTTTTATAATTATATATTTAAAATTTTAATATATCAAATTGGTATTTATTTTTTTTGTACTGTATAACAACTCAAGCTTTTCTAAATTATACAATAAACTACCTAAATTTTATTTATTTTTGTAATTAACTACCTCAATACACATATTATAAATAATGTCGAAAAATTTATAGATAATATATCAACATTTTTAAATTTTAAGTAATTAATTGTAAAAATGAGTATTTGAAGCATGCCTAATGTATATTTTATGAAATAGAAGATATACCTAAATTGATCCATCTTTGATAATCTTATTATTTTTTAAGATCATAGAATGTGGTCAGTCCAGTACATATTCCTATCCTCATACTTGTGTTAGTCAAAGTTTTACTGTAATACTTGTATTCTAGCTAAATTTCACCATTTGCCTTTTAAATCCAGTTCTTGTACATGCAAAATTCCTCTTAATTTGTTACATATGGATATTTGGAGTCCATACATAATGGCACTATAAGATATTACCTATTTGAAACATCAACTTAAAGGTTAATAACTAACAAAAGACAATGATGACCTACTAAATTAATTACTAGCTCTATTTGATAAAGAGTAAAAGCGAGCTAATTGTTATCCAATAAAACTTCATAATTTCGGGTTTGTTTGGATCGTCTGATTTTTATCTGTACCTTATTTGTATCTAATTTGCATCTAATTTGTATGTATATCTATTTGGTTTGTTTGATTTGTTTATGATAAAAATATTTATTTTTTTACTTGTATCTATTTTTAATAAATAGTCTCTTTAAAAATAATAAAAGTAAGATGTTAAAATGATTAGAGTAGCACAAAGCAAGTAGAACTCATGTGGTTTCTTTATTTGAATGGGACAAGCTAATTAAATTTACTTCCTTTAGATGCCCGTATTCTCATTATTGATGTCCAAACCCAGTCCTCTATATATAAAATTTCGTGGACATAATAAGCCTTTCGTGGTGGTGTATTGGAACAAGTCAAGAGCCTTGAATACTTCTTTCTCTATGGGATGGTTTTCATGACCAGTTGACAGTTTTGAAAGTCAATACACATATAACCTAAGGAAAGATGGCTGCACAACCAAAAGCTTTTGACAGAAAGCAACAAATGACGTAGATTTTATAAATATAAAAGATTCGATATATCACATTATATTTAGATTAACCATTAAATATTTTATTGCCATAAAGTTTCGTTTACAGGTAGAAGTAAAAGGAAATTTAAAATATTTCATACTTAAATCAGTTCAAACTTCAAACTCGACTGGCTTGAATAAATAATAATCCATTTTGTGTGCTTTACATATTCCAGCTTTGAGCACACGCTTTCGCCTGCAAAAGTAAAACCTGCTACATCCATTCTTCTTTAATTAATTATTATTTTTTTTTCAAACCTTGCCCGCGACTATAAAAACCTCCATTAACATCTCATTTTCTCTCCATCTCCATCAAGTCGTTATTCATTTCTCAACTCTCTAATATATATTAATTTCAAGTCATCTTCATCATCATCATCATCTTCTTCTTTTTCTTCTTCTAATTGCAATACTTGTACCACTTGCTCTTAGTAAACCGTTTTGCATCAAGAACATATATACTAATAAAACATGGGCAACATGAACTTGCCAATGAATTCATTATGTTTTTCCATAGTTTTCTTCCTTGCCATTGTTGCAACCGGGTCTAGTTCATCATCTCTGCGAGTGGGACACTACCGATCAACATGCCCGTCCGCGGAGTCGATCATAAGGAAAGCCGTGAACAAGGCAGTAATGAGGAATCCTGGGATAGCTGCTGGTCTCATTAGGATGCATTTTCACGATTGCTTTGTCAGGGTATGCTATATATATATATATGTTTCTTTAATTTTACACACTTCATATATATAATATGTTGCTATAAACAGCATGAAGCAAAGTTGGTAAGATTATTCGAACTGATCAGATTCATGTGCATATACAAATTTCAGGGATGTGATGCCTCCATCCTTCTGGATCCAACGCCAGGCAACCTAACAGAGAAGGAACATCCAGCTAATAATCCTAGCTTACGGGGGTACGAAGTGATCGACGAGGCGAAGGCAGAGCTGGAAGCTAAGTGTCCACAAACGGTATCTTGTGCGGACATTCTTGCTTTTGCAGCCAGGGACAGCGCCTACAAAGTTGGAAACATCAACTATGCGGTACCAGCAGGTCGCCGAGACGGAAGAATCTCGCTTGTGGATGAGCCAACTGTTAACCTCCCACCACCTTCCTTCAGTGCAAAACAATTAGAAGACAACTTTGCAAGGAAAGGGCTATCTCTAGATGAAATGGTCACACTTTCTGGTGCGCATTCAATCGGAGTCGCTCATTGTTCAGCATTTTCAACACGTTTATACTCTTTCAATTCCACTCGTCCTCAAGACCCTTCTTTGGACGCGAAATTTGCTACTCAACTGAAAGCTAGATGTCCAAATAATATGGAGGCACAAGCGATCCAACGGTGGCACTCGATCCAGCAACACCGAATAGCCTCGATAACAAGTATTATACCAACTTGAAGAGCAACAAGGGCTTGCTAACATCTGATCAAACACTTTATGATAGTGCTTCCACAGCCAATATGGTGAGGAAGAATGCCAATAATGGTGGTGCATGGGCTAATAAGTTTGCGGCGGCAATGGTGAAGATGGGAGAGATTGAAGTTCTCACTGGAAACCAGGGTGAGATCAGGAAGAACTGCAGGGTTGTTAATTAGCCCTAAGGAAAAACTTTTTTTTTTTAATTTTATTTTAATTACATTGTTTCATTCTTTACATTGATTCTTTTGCTTGATTGATGTACACGAATGTATACATGGGAAGAGACCTTACTTCAATTGTGCAATACTTGAATAACGTATAAAATAATTTATAGCTTCATGTGAAAGACCAAAATAATATAGATGATGTACGAACCATCTATTTCGTTGTTGTTTTTTATTTATGTACAAATAAAATCTAACTACATAATTTTGTATTATGAAATATTGCTTATGCGTTGGTTAAATTGTATGTTTTCACACAAATTCCATAGTAGATCCCAACACACTTTTCATTTGAGAGGCTATGTAAATCTAGGTATTTGATTTTTATTAAACTAAGATACTATTTGGATAAGAGAAAAAGACTTTATAAGGGGAACTAGACAACATAATACAAAAAAATATCAAAGAACATAAGTCTTCTATATCAAGTTTGGTATACTGATGGGTAGTGATTTCCATGTTGTCCTTTTATTTGGCTCACACAAGGAAATTGTAAGATGTTACATTGTGACAATTATACCTTATATTGTCCTATATATGATGATCAATTAATTTTGTATTTTATTTAAAAAGTATGTATTGGTAAGATTGGGTCTTAAGAAGAATTTTGACCAAGTGTATGATGTATTAGAATAAGTAATATTAATAGTAATCGTAATTGAGGGAAATTGATGAAATAGAGTTAGAATGCAATAATTAAAAAATATATATAAAAAAAAAAAAAGAAAGAAAGAAACCCTTAGAAAAGTCGGATAACTTGGCTTTTTGAAATTTAGAAATCGTGCTAGTTGAAGGTAAGTTTGATAATAGCCCAAAGGATCCAAGGTCGAGTGTGTTGATGTTAGGAAGGAGATGGAAGGTCACCTGAAAATGCAATCAATAGTCTTGTTGCATAGTAGACCGGCCACTACCACTAAGGCCCACAATAAGTTCAATCACCCCCTTCTCGTACGGTAAGTACTAATTTTTAATATACAAATACTAAAATCCAGTAATATCATAGTTATATACGACTCCAAACATGTAGCTGCTGTTGTGCCATACGTATGCATGATAGAATAATAGGATAGCTATCTTAGATTGCCAGAATAATATGAAGATTATAACTTTCGGATTTAACAGCATATCCTAGGTTTTATATGTTCCTATTAACGTAGCAATATGCAGCAGCTAATCAAGTTTTACAATTCTAGAACAGGATAGGAATGTTGAAAATAGATCAATACAAGGTGGTTTTACAATTTTAGAACAGAATAGGAACGTTGAAAATAGATCAATACATGGTGGTAGGATAATCGTGCATGTGGCTGTAACGGTAGAATGAGAAAGAAAATGCATTATCCACGCAGATGGAAATGGTCCATTTAGCTGCTTCCTAAGTGGAACGTTGAACTTGAATTGCTTTGGGATTTGGATTGATTAAGACCTTTTCTATATGAGAATAAAGAATTGAGGAGTCATCTGATTCTGATCGGCCAGCTAATGGTTGCCCATTCAAACTTCATTTTCTCGCAATGTATATCATAGTAGGCCCTTTTTGAGTGCACTAGCTAGAGCATGTCAATTTGTTCTCCATTTCATCACTAGCCAATTGGCATTTTCAAAAGTCAAATATGAAAGATTTTGACTATTTATAATTTTAATTTTTATCATTTACACCTAGCAATAATTGATAGAAATTTGTTGTTTGGTTGTTCTCATTTTATCCAATGAACAAATACCTGCCATATATTTATAAAGTGATAATGATTATTTACATTATTTTTAGGGATGTTAATAAAGTGATAATAAATGTTTTTAATTTATTTAACACGTGGCACCTAAGACATGATTGAGACAATATTCCTCAAACATAAATTAATACATATTTGTAAGTAGTAATCTTTTTCCTCAACCGTGTGTTCAGATTAAAAAATAAAATATAATTGTTTATTCAAGAGACAAGTTCTTTGAGTCGCACAATTTTAAGTTATAATGTTTCTAAATGACATAGGATATTTTCTTTTATATATTTTAATCCCAAAAATTTTATCATTCATATCTATTCATTAATAATACCTTTTACTCCTTTTTTTTAACCTATACAACTATATGTGAAATGATGCGAATCTTACTATATAATTTTTTATTCTCACAATTTGGAAATTAAATTTTTTTAAAAATTATTTCATTTCGTATAACTATTAGAAATATTTTTTTCAATTACAATATATGAAAAATGTTTATACAATGAAATATTTTTGTTCATGCAATTTTTAAATATGAATATAGATTATTGACATACCAATTAAAATAATATTTTGCATAAATAGATTACTTTCATTAACATGAACAAATTTTTAACTAGCTAACCATGCATTATAGGAGGCTTTATCTAGTCTAGTTTAAGATAAATTACAAATACACCGTTATATGTTTTTATATTGCACAATTAGATCCTAAATTATTAAAAACGTGCTCTTAGATTGTATTTGATGGAGGACCACAACCCATTGAGACGGTAAACCAACTGAAACTACTCAAGGTTCGATCATACAAGAGGTAAGAATAATAACCAAAAAGAGTTCATTGGGTTTTGCAAAAAGTTCATTCCAATTCAAATTGAAAATCAATTAATTTGCAGACTAAAGAGCATATTAATTGGACCGCTGTTAGAAGGGGTTAACGTTAACCCAAGCGCTGAAAGCAGCCTAAGCTAACCCTTAGAGATCGAATCCGCTTGAAGTGATCGCCGGAACGGTCGAAAGCTGATTAACCAGTGGACGTCAGCCGCCCTTATCACCTGCCTCGTCTACAGTCCGTTCATTTGACATGAATAGATATTCATTCCCTCTTTATTTGAGGTAAAATTGATATTATGATGTTCACTAAAGAGGAGTGGCAATTAATAATGAATTACTATTGCCTAAAATAATGAATAACAATTTATGTCATCACTGCATGAGTTGCAGTTTATTTCTCATTTTTGTCGTAAATACTCCTGCCTTAAAAATATCACCTATACAATTAACCTCTTTCTATAATTAATATAGGGGACATTATAGACATTTTAGTTTTTTACTCTAACAATTAGTTGTTTTATTTTTTATACCAAATGAATATTGTAATAGCCATTAAAACGTTATTACATTTCTTTTAAATTATAATTTTACTCCCCCCTTATTCCATACTGGGAAATAAACGAGCCACTAGCTTTTGTCTTGTTGTTTTATTTTTGTTCAATTTTTCTATTTCTAGTATTTAATTAGATGTTTGTTAGGTCTTTGATATATTATGCATTTTTCCTTTGTATTTGGTTTGGCTTATAAATAGCCCCGGACATTGTGATTGATTCAATTATGTCATTAGTAACTGAGAGATTAATATCTTCGTTTGACGTTCTTTTGAACTTAAACAAGAACTGTAGAGTTCACTTTATATTGAAGTCCTTGTTTCTTAATAACCAACTCTTATACTTTTGGTCCTTAACTCTTTATAACCAACGAATCAACGCAATTCAAGCTATTCTCTTGGTTCATAATTTATTACGAAATAAGTCTTAAACCTCTAAATGTGTAAATCAAGAGAGAAGTGGGGGAATGAATTGGATACAAGTAATTAAAATTTGATTCTTCTTTTAACAATATCATAAATCTTCTTTTAAATGCTTAGCAATTATAGATCAACAGACGAATTTTCAAATTAAATAAATTATTACCCAGTAATAATATGCACAAAAACTAAATAGAGAAAGGATAAAGAAGTTTACACAATGGATTTATAGGGTTATGTCTTATGTTTAGTGGTGCGCATGGACCGGTTAATCAGTCTATGATCTCATTTGTTGAATCTAATCATTATAATTAGTTTTTTGAAATACCAAACCTAAATCAGTCAATTATTAATGATTAACTGTCTCAACGGTTAATCATTATTTTCGATTAATATTTTCAATTTTTTATTTTTTACCATTTAGTATGATGAATTATATATAATATTATATGTTTATGGATATTGGTTAACCGTTAACCATTGGTTTTTCACGGATACAAACAAAAGCCTAAACTGTTATAATATTATATATTTATAGTCACATGTTCTATATATTATACGAATAAAACTATTTCTATATTTCATAGAATTTTGAGACGATTCCTTCGAAATGTGTACACATAAGAAAGAATCAACTTGGTTTATTTGAAAAATACTTAAGCCAATGATGTCATGAAAGCTTATTTGAAATACACAATGAGCATGTATTTTAGCTATTAAGACTTAGATCCATTGTGTTTGACTTACTGTCGATAGTAAACTATTCTCATCCCAAACGTGCTCACAAAAGAAAAAAAAAAAATCAACTTGGCTTTTATATTTAAAAAGCATTATGGGTTCAATACAGGAGTTTTCAACCATGGAAAGTAGATTAAATAGGCAAATATAAAAGCTTCTACCCTTGAGTGAATTTTAAAAAGAGTTAATTCTTTGTATCCTCAATTTTTCATTGAGCTTATTGTAACTGAGATGGAGAAATTATTTTTTTATAAAAATTAATTATACATAATATATTATATTTATAAAAATATTTAATCGTTAACCATCAGTTTTTTTATAATTACAAACTGAAACTGAAACCAAAAATTGAAAAAAAAAAAAAAAACTAAAACCATGAACCTAAACCGAAGCTAATAGACTTGTTAACCATATTTTTTGAATTAACTTTTTTATTTTTGTTCGGTTTCTCAGTTTAATTAGATTTTTTGCCCATCTCTACTTTTGTTCCAGCCCACCTCTATACCAATAACCTCATATTTAACTCATGCATGTTCCACGATATCTAATAATTCAAAAGTTACAAAAAGCATGTTGAGCAAAATTCGGACTCAATTCTTCTCTACTCTACCTATCTAGCTTGTATGAAGTCATCTACTAATCTATATGTACTATTTGTTACTTTCACTATCTTGCAATAATTACAAATCAAATACGAGGAACAGAAGCAATAAAGTTTCCTTAAGTTTCAACTCAAAAAACAGTAAAGAATAAATTTGGAAAGTATTACTTAAAAAAAAAAAAAAAAAAAAGAGTTTTGAAAATGTCAATTGGCCTGTGGTTTGAAAGATTTAGGGCTATATGCTCAATCCAGAATAAAGTGCACAATAACTAAATATGAGTGATCAACTATATCCACAATATATTTAGAAATATATAAGTGGACTTAATTTATAATCCGATCACTGAAATGCAATATCCTATATGTGCTTACATTAGTAATACCCTATAGTTAGATTTATGCCTTGTGTTGTTTAGATACCAAGTGATATATAGATTGTGAACAATTCTACATAAGCAGTCTTGCTGTATGATCGAGGTGAGGATGAATTATACCAAACGACCACCCCCTCAACAACAAACACCACAATTGATATTTTGATAATTTCTTTTTAAATAACACGATAGACATTGACCTGCTTCAACTTAAATACATTTTGTTTGACTTACACTTTCCAGCTTTGAACACACGTTTTCTCTCCAAATAGTGTTTTTTAGAACCTTGCCAACGAATATAAAACCCCTCTTAACATCACATCCTCTCCATCAATTCGTTTTTCATTTTCCTACACACAATCTCGTCTATTTTCCAATAATTAACTGCAGATTCTATAACTAAACGCTTGCTCTCCAATTGGTTTTGCATATACAAATTTTTATATACTATAAAACTAATAAAACATGAACTTGCCAATGACTTCATTAGGTCTCTCCATTGTTTTTTCACTTGCAATTGTTGCAACGGTGTCTAGTTCATCATCACTGAGAGTGGGATACTACCGAACAACATGCCCATCCGCGGAGTCGATCATAAGGAAAGCTGTGAAGAAGGCAGTAATGAGGAATCCTGGGATAGCTGCTGGCCTCATTAGGATGCATTTTCACGATTGCTTTGTCAGGGTATGCATTACATGCTTCTTTAATTTTACACACTTCATTTATAATATGTTACTACAACATGAAGCTAAGTTGATAGAATTATTAGAACTAATCAAATTTATGGCTTATATAAATTTCAGGGATGTGATGCATCTATCCTTCTGGATTCAACGCCAGGCAACCCAACAGAGAAGGAAAATCCAGCAAACTACCCAGGCTTACGGGGATTCGAGGTGATCGATGAGGCAAAGGCCGAGCTAGAAGCTAAGTGTCCACAAACAGTCTCTTGTACCGACATTATTGCATTTGCAGCCCGGGACAGCGCCTACAAAGTTGGAAGCATCAACTATGCGGTGCCGGCCGGACGCCGAGATGGAAGAATCTCGCTTATGGATGATCCAACTAATAACCTCCCACCACCTTCCTTCAATGCAAAACAATTAGAAGACAACTTTGCAAGAAAGGGTCTATCCCTGGATGATATGGTCACACTTTCTGGTGCACATTCTATAGGAGTTGCTCATTGTTCAGCATTTTCAACGCGTTTATACTCTTTCAATTCCACTCATCCTCAAGACCCGTCTTTGGATGCCAAATTTGCTACTCAACTGAAAGCTAGATGTCCGAATAATAATGGAGGTACAAGCGATCCAACCGTAGCACTCGATGTCGGGACGACAAACCGCCTCGATTACAAGTATTATACCAACTTGAAGAAACACAAGGGGCTGTTAATATCTGATCAAACACATTATAATAGTGCTTCCACAGCCAATTTGGTAAGGAAGAATGGTAATAATGGTGATGCATGGGCTAATAAGTTCGCGGCGGCAATGGTGAAGATGGGAAAGATTGAAGTTCTCACTGGAAACCAGGGTGAAATCAGGAAGAATTGTAGGGTCGTCAATTAGCTTGCTAAGGAAAAGTTTATAAGCAAAATTCATCTTTTTATTGGGGTTTGTTTTTATTTCTTTTCTTTCTTTTTTTCGTTGTTTGGTTATATCAATGATTGCTCAGGTTGGATTCTGTCTTTGGTGTTTCAAGTTTTCAATTTCCGCAAGACAGTACAATGCATGTTTGCATGGAAGGAGGTTTCAAATCATCTTGGCAAAAATCACTTTTTAAATTTATTTAGGAAAACAAGTAAATATATAATAAAAGTCCAAGGGTTGCAAACAGTGAGTTGAGTTGAGTTTTTGAAAATTCGTTTTAGGTTATACTTATCTAACTTGGTTCATCCAAATAAACGGATTTTATTTCGGGTTTGAACTCGATTAACTTATAATTCAAGTTTAGTCTCATCCAAGTTTAAGAGCTAGCTAAAAGTTTGAATATCTCTTAAGTAATTTAGCTCATTTGTAATTTTAGAATATAAAATAAAGTTAAGAAAAAAAAGTTTAAAAATAAGAAATGAATAAATATTTTTAAAAAAGTATATTATATATCTACTTAATATATACATATATTATATCCTATCATATAATATAATATACATCATATAGAAAGTAGCTTTTGGTTATATATACATATATATAACTCACAAAACTACTCATATTATATTTAAGTTTTGATTTATTTAAATAAATGAATTCTATTTTGAGTTACAATTAGATTCATTTAGAATTTAAGTATAAGCTAAGAAGAGTTTACGCAAATTTTTAAAAGCTCTCATTGCTTGACAAATAAGTGATAGAAAAAATCAAG
Source organism: Combretum micranthum (assembly GCA_024138025.1). Classification (NCBI taxonomy): domain Eukaryota; kingdom Viridiplantae; phylum Streptophyta; class Magnoliopsida; order Myrtales; family Combretaceae; genus Combretum; species Combretum micranthum. Next base: position 545,232 of record JAMXBD010000247.1, on the reverse strand, counting down.
CACATATCAATGAAATGATATACTAAAAGAGGGAGAAAAATTGTAGATGTTGTAACGCTCAATCTCTTAAAGGTTTTATCTGACCTGTGATGTGAATTTGGAACTGAGAAACGAGTGGTTATGCCATTAACCAAGTTAAGGATATGGCTTTAAAATTTATATATTGTTAAAATTGTGTAAAATTTAGGATTAATTACAAAATCATTACGCATGATTTTACTAATTTGTAAATACATGACATGTGTTATCTTTTTTGACAATTAGATTATCCAAGTTTTATAAAAAAGTATCAATATTATTAATTATTATTAGAGGGAATGTGTTAGAGTCTTATTGGTCTAAAAAATTAATGTAATAAAAAATAATAATAAATAAATTTAAAAAAAATATTTTTTTGAAAATAAGAAAATTGAAAAAAATATATAAAATTAATTTGTATGACCAATAAAATATTGACATTTGTTATTCTAAAATTATTAAATAATATTGACACTTTTATATGAAACTCGGATCATCTAATTGTTAAAAAAAGATATCACAAGTCAGGGTGTGTGCAAATTGATCAAAACATAGGTCATGTATTTGTAATTAACCCTAAAATTTATAGAATAACTAAAATCATATTTGTGAAAAGTCTTTACCTAAATATTTATAGGTCTATTTTAATTGAAAAAGAAATTCTTATAAAATTATAAATTAATAGAATCACATAAGTTAATATATGATTTTTATGTCAATTGCATTATATCTTAGTAGCACCTTTCTACACTCTCAAGTAAGAGACACTAGGTTTGAATCTTCTCTTTCCGTTGTAATAGTAAAAAAAAAAAAAAAAGTGACTTTTATGCTAGTAGTAATATTGTAACCTAATAGTATTAGAGTTTATTTGTTTAATCTTTTTCATGTCAGTTTGGTATCTTATTTTTATCGTTTTTAAATAGATATTTGTCAATAAACAAATATAGATGAAAAATAAATATCTTTATTCATAAACTAACCAAATAAACAAAATATAAACCATATACATACATATAAGATATAAATAAAAATTAAACAATCTAAATATACCCTTAATTGACACCGATATGATCAAGTAAATGTTGAAATGATTCCCTACGTGAATAAGGAGAAAGAGAGCGGAGAGGCAACTAACCTTTAAAATAATAATCCCACATGCCGTATATCCTATATATACTTTATTTTATTTAGTTGCAACACCCAGAAAAAGCCAGTCTGGGGCTACTTTTACTTTTGGCGACGATAGAAAAATAGTTATTCCAAAGTTATAATTACATGAGTTGGAACCAATGCTTTGTTTATGTTTTAATATACTCCAATTAATATATGTGTGTTTATATAAATATAAAGTTTGAAATACTTTGGCTTAATTTGCACAGTGCCAGTAGGTCAATGTCTCTAACGTGTATGTCAGGGTTCGGCAGATCAATGAAAATGCGTTAATTAATCTTGCAACGACATGTGATAAGTAATGTGTAATTTATGGAATTAAATATGCGGAACATATGCTTGGGGTTCGGGATAATTATTATATGAAAAGACGAAGGAATTAATACCGCCGTTATGTAGTATGTGGTAACGCAAGTAGCAGTTGTAGACATCATCACAGGACAGTTCCGAACCGTGAATTGCCCCGAACCGTCCCCGGCGATTCCATACCCAGGAACCGTCCCGTCGGAGACGGTTACGAACCGCCGAAGGACCCGCCGGTCACACGGAACCAGCGGTTCCACCGGTTCCGAACCGTCTTAAAAAAAAAAAAAAAAACCGAACACACACATTAGAATGATTTTGGTGTTTTGTTTGGGAGAGGGAAGGAGGAAGGGGAGGGGTAGAGGGCAGGTATTTTTTATTTAAAAAAAAAGAAAAAAGAAAACTTGGTTCACGGTTCCAGAACCGGAACCGAAACCGTCAGAACCAGCGGTTCCGTGGAACCGGAAACCGCCCCGGCTCTGGCGGTTCCAGTTTCGGTTCCACGAAATGTGGAAACGTGAACCGGCGGTTTCGATTCGGGTCCGGAACCGACCCAAACCGTGTCGACGTCTAAGCAGTGGAGAATATTAGTCTATAATAGAGTTTTGCTTTTATCATCATCTAAATGAGTTCATGATGACTTCTACATAGCATATATAGGTAAAGAACCATTTCTAAAAGCTGCTTTATTTACTTACTATCTTATAATACATTAATAATTGCCATGAAAAACTCTATATATACATATTAAAATTATTTTAGTTAAATAGGCAAAAAAACAAAAGGAAATTCCATCTCTAAAGATAATTTCATATAGTAAAAATCATCGTTGTTAATTCTATTCGTAAAAATAAGAGTATCTCTATTAATTTCCTATCACAGAATTTATTAATTTTCTTATAGTGATTATTAAATAAAGCAACATAAACATGCTTTGGGCAAGTAAGGGTATGCATGGAGAGTCAAAAGTCAGTTTACATCTTTACAAAACTAGTAATTACAATAATAGAACGCGTGATAAATTGATTACTAATATAGATTAAAATTAGAGAATGAATATAAATGGCAATGTATTGCCCCTCCTCAACACAAAAAATATAACTCACACCATTGAAAGGACCTGGTCGCATTCTTGCGGTTCCACTGTCGGTTCAACTGCACTAAAAAGTAGAACCCACCTCTCTCTCATTCTCATACGCTCAAACCTAATCATGTTTCTTAAACTTAGGTCTTTGTTTCCTAACAGCCATTAGATTTAAGTTGGACCATTTCTCTAGATCCGTGCACGAGGTATTAGCCAAAATGCACAAATCACAGCGCAGCGGTCCGTGTGAAGTGAAATATCTTGGTAAATGCCTCGCATCTTGGTTGTGCGAGTTCGGTAGTAGCACCTTGGCCATGCAAGTCATGGATAATATAAAGTATTTTTAAAATATAAATTTGGTAGGTTATTTTGATATAATAATTCATTTATAAAAATCTAGTTTAACAATAAATTTCATGCATAGGAGTGGAAATGTATCAATTTATGTGTGGTTACTACTATCCGGATTTTTACCGCTTATTTTTTAAGATTCGGTTTGGATGGCCTATTTTTATTTTTTTTTGTAAGTATTTATGTTGATCTATATTATATTTATTTCATATATATTTGATATGTTTGTTTGATTTATAAGTAAAAATGTCTCTATTTTTATTGGTATTTATTTTTTACAAACGATCTGTTTAAAATGATAAAAAGATGAAATCAAAACGATAGAAAAATGATAAAAAAAAAATATGAAGGTAGTTTGCTTAACAAGAATGGATTACATTTCTATACCATGGGTCAAGAGATGAAAGGGAAAACTAAATTTTTAGCTTCACTAGAAAGTTAAGGAATATAAACATCTTATTTGCCGGATAATGAACTCTTTTCTCTAGCCTTAAATATTGTGTAAAAATATGAATAAGAAAAGTGGAAATTAACATTGATTCATCAGCTATTGCAACCTTATTTACTTATAAACAGAATTTTAAATGTAAAAGAGGTAATCATTGCTTACAAGGAAAAGTTCAAGTAATTGGAGGAACTGAAGATCGAGATTGTTTTAAAGGAGATGAATTCGGTTGCGTATTGGTTATTAAAGATGGCTTGAAATAGCAAGAATGAAGAATTTCTTCTTTCTTGTTCCAATAAGGGTAACTAGTGAATTTTGTAAAAAGAACTTTTTTAATGTTGTTTTCTATTGAGAGATATATTTCAGATAAATTACATAAAAAGATATCAACATTAAAAAATAAGTTTATTTAAAATATCAATGTTTTGAGTAGTTAAAAAAAATCAACATTTAAAAGTAAATTCATCTAAGGTATCAACATTTTAAATAGTTGAATAGAGGGACCAAAGTTTTGTAAAGTAAGCCATACTAGGTATCTATAATTAATCATCAAACAAATAAAGAAAGTTAATTGGAAGATAATCTAAATGTCAATAAGTCAAATTATTGATACATTAAATAAAATTAACACGAAACGTTAATATCTTATAGTGTAATTGATAAGAAGCAATCTCGACATCTATTGCCAAAGCTCATATCAAAGGAAGTCAAGGACTAACTTGAGGAACCATGGACAAATCCAACAATGCAAAGGAAAATTACTTAGTTGATTATCTAGATCACCACAAGATTGAGTAAGATGAGGATTTGGACTCATAAAAATTAATATAATTTTGTATTTGGCTTCAAGATACATCACACAAACTGTCATGGATCAATTTGTAGAAAATTAGAAGGAGAACATGAAGAAATTGAAGAATACCAGTCTGCCATTGCCGTGATCCCAATTGTTATTAATGAAGAAGGAGATAGGGAGATCACGGGAGACATAACGCCCGTGACTAGAGGGCATTATCTTGAATAATGCTTGTAATGAAGCTGTATCAACATTGGACGTTTGATTCATAAGAGATCACAACCTATGATATGCCCGTGATAGTGCCCATCATCTCAAATACGATCGTTTTGAGCACATTATCAATATTGGAGATTTTTCGTCAAAGGAGATCACGACCTATGATACGGATGTGACGGAGGGTATAAAAGGAGATAACGTCAATGAATTTGGGCGTGATCTCGTTCTATACTTATGCAAATTATTTTATTTAATTTGCATTATTTACAAGTTTGCCATTAATGAGATTTATATAAATACTCACTCTTATGTTGTAAACCCTAACTGAGACATTTTATTAAACACTTTCGTTGTATTTTCCTTTCAATTTTTGAGAGCAAATCGATTGAGTTCTTATTAATCCTTACGATTGTGACGAACAACCACTCAATCTTTCTTGTGCGTCATGTCAAGTGAGAGATAGTGTAGCTCATGTTATTTTTTGTGTGTAATATCCACTAATAACATTGTTCATATCCATTATTTTCTTTACAAATCAACATTCAGGACCTAATTTAGCAAAGACAGAGTTTGGCACATCATCTTGGTATCAAAGCTCCAGGTTATGACGAGGGTACATGTTGTGAAGAAACCTTAGGTATTTTGTGCTAATTGTTGAAATTGTAGATCTAGTGCTTGAAGTAGAAGAATGGGGTTGTAGGATTTAGTGTTGTTGTTGCTACCATTGTATTGAAGTATTCGTGGAATTGAAGCTTGTTTATGGTGTGTTCTTATGTGTTTGGAAGTGTGCATACAAGGTGTTCAATGAAATGCTTGAACAAAATTTGTAATTTGTATGATTCCATTGAGTAGTGATTGTGATTACATTGTGTTAGTAGCTTATTTTGTCAGATCATTGTAGTTATAATGGGGTATTGTGATACTTAGATATGCATTAGAAGTAAGAGTAAGATTACACACACCAAGTTTTCAACAAAATTCTTGTGAAGAATACAATCAATGTTTACTCAGAAGGAGATATGGCTAGTCAATATTATTGAGAATAATCCTAGTGCAACAATTCTAAGGGAGATAGAGATGAACATGCCTAGATTAGATGGTTTTATGTCTCCAGGAAAGTTTAGATTGAGAATTTCAAGTGAATTGAGTTTTTGAGAAATACACACACCCTAGCTATAAACTTGGGCATGCGATTGGTAAGAAGTTTACAGGATTTACAAGATTTTGGTGGCGAAGTGTTATGCTACATTAGACATCAAGTGGCTATCAAGAGGACATCACGTGGGATCGTATGAAGATATTAATGAGAAAAGATTTTGTTCCACTTTCCTACCTATAAACCCCGAGATATAAAAATAGAAAATATGATGATAATATAGGACTCAACCAAGAGTAAAGATGAGCTTGTATATAGTTTTAAACCCCAAAACAAAGATTTCTATACAGTAATAAAGACTACTATTAAAATTTCATAGTGAGTATCAAAAACTCAAGATATAAGAATAATTTAGTTAAGATTTTAACTAAGATAAAGAGTAATCAATCAAATACACTTATAGTTAGAAAACGATAATTTTTAGATAAATCGTTAAGATTATAAATACACAATAAAAAAAAAAAGATCCATAACTCACAACATAGACTCCAAATAAATATTTGGATCACGCCATCATTTTAATTAGGGTATTTTTAAGCTATTAGAGCCTAAAATGAAAATTGATCTGTTAAGCTTAGAAAACCCTGATCAGGGGAGATAAAATTATAAAAATAATTAATCGCGTAAACTTTAAACCTAAAGTTGAACTCAATGACAATCTAGAAAATTTGTAGAACTCTATATAAATTTTTGGATACAAAAATTTTGAATAATTATCATAATTGTACTCGTTTAACTTATTAAACTATCCTAAAACTAAGATAATTAACTAACTAAATATTATTATATAATAATTTATCAAATTTTCAGTGCATTTGGTGAGAATGAGTGGTTGATATCTTTCCAAAATTTTTCCAGCCGAAAACCATAGTAAATGGGTCAAGAAAAACAAATAAAAGTCAAGGCAAATTATAGATAAACTAATAAAAGTGCCCTAAATCAGCTAATGCATTAATGGTATAATGGAAAAGGATTACAAATAGCACAATTTCGGTAGAGATGAATCCCTTCAGCTGTCTAAAACACCAAGTTGCTACTTTCTTTTCTCATATATATACCTCATTATGAACCAAAAACAAAGCTAACAACTCACCAAAAATCACAAACTTTGGCAGCCATTGAACTCCTTCGGTAGCAGCTCAAAAATTCGTCCACAGCCTCACCATACAACACTCACAAATAAAAACTCAAAAAATATCCATACAAGCTTAGAAAGGAACAAAGGTAAGTAAGCAAAATTCGTTTCTAAGTAGCTATTTGCTAAACAAAAGCTTAAACCATGTTATTGTTAACCCTAGGTTCAGATTATCTCTTGGAGAGAGTTTAGCACCCTCAAATCAACTCAAACAAGCTAAAATCTAATCCTAAAGCTCAATTAAGATGTTTTACTATATGTTGAAGTTAGAAACTAGGGTGAATGATGATTACATAATGTAATATGTATTTATATATCACGTACGATACATGCAGAATGTAGAAAAATACTTAGGAGAAGTTTTAATATAAGTATAATACACAAATATTAAAGAAAAATTTAGTTTCGAATGAAAGAGAATCGGAGAAGATGATGAGCAGTGCCAACACTGCCCCTATGCCGGCAGTGTATACGCTCAACGCCGACGGCATACATGGGTAAACCGGTGGTGTTAAGATGGCTTACATTGGAATAGAAGTTTCGTAAAATTTATTTTTACGTAAAATGAACGAACATCGGCCAACTTGAATTATACACCAGCGGCGTAGAAGCCAACGTACATGATAAAGCTGGCAGCCTACTAGCCAACGTACCTTGATACAAAATAACATATAAAACCTAAGAATGCCAGCATCTGGGTATCAACGTCGGCGGCGTTGGAATCAATGTACACGAACAGAATTTATATATATAAATAATAATAATAATAATAATAATAATCATATTATATATATATATCAAAACAGATTTTACTAAGTAAATAAATGAATACAAATACTTAGAATAATAATAATATGTTTGATATTTGAGAACTTTTAAACCCTAAAAGCTATAGGGAAACATTAAGTATTATTAGCAACTATAATTGTTAAATATTTGTTTTATATAGATAAATAGATAAGAATGGAAATCGAAATAAGCCAAATTTATAAATAATGTGATATCTAAAAATAGCAAAATAATTATAAGAAGTAGATCCAGAGAAATACGACGACACTAAACAATAGTAAATAAATATGAGTTACTATAATGGGTCGGATAGAGAATAATATAAAAGTAGTAATAATAACCATAAAAATATAAGCTTATCAAATATCAAATTTTCAAATACTAGATAAATGTATATAAATATCAAACAACATCAAGACAAGCAAAATGAAAATAAAATATTAAATAATAATTTATTATCATAAAACCATTAAAGGACCAATATAGTAATAGCAACAAAACCAAAATACCAATATAGGACACTTAGACACTCATAGGAATTTAGTTATATAATTCATGCCTTATTGATGAATATTTTTATTCATCTAGGTGATTTTGATACTATAGAAGACTTTCCGGCTTATTACTACGATTAGCCGCTATGAGCAGGTAAGTAACTCAGTCATATTATACTGTTTGTGCTTGTAATTAGTTGAATATGTATTGCAAAAATAATAATATGATTGTTATGATATTATAGTTAAAGTATATTGTGATCTGATTGGATGATTGTTAATCTATGATAATAAAAGTGATAATATGAATTGCTTGATGATTGTGATATGCATGTTGTGTGTTGTGTATGTAATGATTGGATACCATAAGCTTCATTAAAAAAATTATTAGACTTGTAAGTAAAAGAAATCATGCATACACAAATTGCATTATTTGCATATACAAAAAGGATGACAGCCTGTTACATATTAATATTTCAGTTCTTTGTTAATGCTTGGTTTTCTAAAGTGTTAATTCTTCCAAGGTTTTCTTTGTTCCGTCAATTCTACAGGAACTAAGTGGCAAGAAAGAACACCGCCCATAGTATCACTTTGAAATGATTAATACTTAGGGAGTTTCTAAGGACTGATACAAGAAATGGTCAGTTAAAACATCATTAAGCTAAAAGTGATAATCCTAAAACGAGAAATCGTTGATTTTCTTGTAAACTTAGTCTCTCTTGGATAGGTAGGTCATAAAGTAATTGTTCTTCAACTCTAAAAAAGAGGGCGTAAATTTTTCCCGTTTGGATTCTAGATCATCCAAGCTTGTATTTGAGCATATGTTTAAGTGATTGTATTACATATGATCTATTATTTAACTTGTTTGATGTGTAATATGTCTGGTTATTCACTAAGCCCATGATTTCGCTCACACTCCTAAAGACATTTCATGTTTACCCTACTACCGTGGCTAGTTACATCCAGGAGTATGGCCCCGGTAAGAGTTTAGAAGCTGGATGCTTATAGTTCAATTCGAGATAAGTTGTTTTCTATAGAATAGCTAGTAATAGTTTACCAATTATGTATTTGAGGTGTTATGAGAAGACTACTTAGTTTGTAATATTATATGATACTTTTATGACAGTTATTTCCTAATTTATGTCTTACATGTATTTATCCTTTCTTATCAAAGCAACTAAAAGATCCTTTTATTTAAAAAATATGTCACTGTCCGAAGGTAATCTAGTGATAGTATTCAAGTATGACTTATCCACTACTACTAGGGTACCCTCCCTCGAGGCATGACACTACCTGAATTAGCAATATGAATATTTGCTAGAATTAAAGCAGGGACAAATGAGTATTGAAGAATATGCAAGAGAATATAAAGTCCTTATGAGATACTATGAAGTGGATGAGTCTCAAGCAAATAACATTACCCATTTTGTGAAGGGTCTTAATTATGACATTGCCAAGAGATTAGGTTCTTAAAGATTCCTAAATTTGGAAGAAGCTATCCAATTTGCATTGTCAATGGAGATGTATAGTACTTTTCTAATATACTAAAGGAATTAAAACCGTTGAAGGACTCAATAGCAAATCGATGTGGTTGTGGAAGCAAAGGATGAAGTCCTTGATGAATGCATAGAAGATATGGATGATCAAGATAGTATGGTATGCTATATGGAAGTTGAGCCACATTCTTTAGTGTCAAGAGGAGGAGCAGATGAGTCACATTTGGACCCTTGTAGCCTAAACTAGTGCCTCTTCCTTTTACACTAGAAGTTGCAGATCATTCCAGGTCTTATCACATTCTTGTTCCCTAATTCCATTTGTGTTATTTTGATTCACTATTGGGATTGAGTGCATTCATGAGTACTATAGTCATCTTTTGCCTGTGAAGGAGATTGAGATATTTATTGAAATTCACTGGATTATTATAGATGATTATGTATATTGGAGGAGTGTTGTGATATGGTGTGGTAGTATTGTGGAAAGGATAATTGTGTATAGGCAGCGAACTACAAAATTTACTCCTGTTAGGATGTTCGCAAAAGCACCAATGGAAATTAATACCTTGCCACATATGTCTAGCGTCAACTTGGTACACGATGTGGTATTACTAAGACCTCCTATTGCCAATACATCTGTTATACCTAGTATAGTTAGCTATTGGTTTGGTAATGTGATGGAACAATGTTACCTATCTAATGGAGTTCTGCGTGAGATTGATGAATTACATGATTTAAGAGGACTACTAAATGAACTATTCATGAAAGTAAACCACCTTTTGCCACTCTTAACATTGCATGAAAAATATTGTACTAGTGGTAACTATTTGACGCCACCATCATTTCGAAAAAGTATTGAAGTGACCCCTTATTGTAGCAGTCCAATGGGTGTTGATATGGATAATGATTAGCATGATGAACTGATAAATAATGTAATGATTTTGTTTGATTGCCAATTTGTTTTAGTAGGTATATCTAGAGTTGTTGAAGTCTTTAGGTATTCACTTACCTGTCTCTCATTGTTCTACATATTTTATATCTATTCATTTGAGGGATTGCAGAGTATAGGTGGATATTGTCAAAATGAATGGCTTTTGAAAACCAATGAGATGCCTAATGTTGTTCATTGGAGAGTTATGAATGTATACCAATATTGAAAGAGTGTTCTATGTGCCAGTGATCCTACCATAGAAAGGGTCATGATGTGCAAAGTACTGACCACTGAATCTGTTAATTGAGCTGCAGCTCAATTGGTGAAAGGTGCTGCTTTTGGGGCAGGCAAAATCCCCAGGTCATGAGTTCGATCCTTGCAAGCTGCAGATAGGGGGTCAACTGACCTGGGGGTAACAATACCTATAGTGTTTGTGATACCATGTGGGGCATGCGTTGGTTAGGGTCGCCTCAGGGCGGTGTCGGCCATTATCACTAGGAGGCGAGTGGTGGTTGTCTGCCCTGGCATCACATGCCCAGAACCTTGGTAGGGGGCGGGGTGTGACAGAATCGATTTATGATATCATCCATTTGGGTCAATCGCTCATGGATTGTATATTGTCTCACATTATTTGTTCTGGAATGACAGATGACTTGGAATTAATGAATCCACTTACTATTTTTGTATACGTTTCTTCTTATTTGAATGGGTATCATATCTATGCTACCATGGATAGCTACTACATATATGGTAGATCTTTATGCCATGATGGAAGAGAAGATTCATGTAGTTGTTTGTTGGAAACTTATGAATGGGATATAAGATAGTATGGAGGAAAGGCAAGTTTTCAAGAACTAGCATTTAGTTTGTTAGAATTTTCCATTGAGTTTTTGGAAGATTTGCACTTCTTATCACTATTGCGACCATGATTCCACCAAAGGAATCCACCAAACAACATAGAATGTTCTTCACGTATGATCTTTATCTTATTGCCTTAATAGTGAAGGGGTCTTTAGAAAAGGCCTTAGTTGAAATTTGTTGGTCATCATATGGGGTGATGAAATGCTTACTTGTTATACTTAAATGCAATTCTATTGATGACCATATGCTATGGGAAGATATTGTTTATACTAGTGGAAATGACTTGAGGAAGAAGCATGTGTGTAGGAATGTTCCTTTGATTTTGTATGTAGACATGTTCTTGATTAATGAAAGATTGGTGTGGTTTGGTAGATTTAGAGGGTTTAGATAGTTTGAATTAGGTCTTCACTTTATGATGATGGCATATGATTTTCCAAGTGAACTCAATCTTAGTGAATTACCCCCAATTGGTGAAAACATGTCTACATTCCTATTACAGTTGATGTCTTGTGCTATGAAGAGGTGTTATTATATTGTCATAGCTAGAATGGTACATATACAGACTATACTTCATGATTTTCAATTGGTGAGTATATGTCATGGAGTGATGATCGTATCAATGGATGTAACAAATAACTCTCACTAGAGATAATTGAGTATCTTACTAGCTTTATGATGAACAATTCTTGTTCTATTGATGATTTGGAGTGTAACCTTATCTTATTGCTAGAAATTTATGCTAACGGAATACATGTTGACCTTCCATTGGGTAGGTGGAAATGTTGTGCTGTTTTTGTTATGGTGACGAAATGTTTGTTAACAGACTATTATCTAGAAGAATGAGCTGAACTGAGAACTTCACAAATGAGCCGACCAACAAGTTATTGAGCTCAAGCAACCTAATACTTTTGTTTTGTAAATATTTTGTAAGATCTTTTTATCCTTCTTTTTCACCTTTTTTGCCTTTTTTTAGGGATCCTCTCCTCATACCAGTCATATAGCTTTCACTAAATTCCATAAACTGTCACATCATCATACCTCTACATACCAACCCACCTTTCACATGCCCTATATATCCATTTGTCATCTTCTTTTCCCCTTATTCTTCATCTTAGAGAGACCAAGTCTTGGTCTTAGTTTAACCCTCTTGGGTCTAGACATTCCACCACCTCACTTCATTCCCCAACGCTGACCTCAACCTCATTTTACCAACCTCGACCTCACTTCACCTCATCACCTAGCACTATTCATTCTAAACATTCACAGTGGAGTTGGATCCTTAGAATTACTAGAAGAGATTCTAAAATTTCTAGGTGATATCTCTCAATTATCTTTTGTAATGGATTGTGTTCAGATTTACATGAATGAAGTTCCATTATTCAACATGAGCTAAACTTGTTTAGTGGGGTTATATGATGTGTTTATGGATTTCCTGAGTAGTAGATTATTATTTTGTCTTGTTGATTTAAAACTTTGATTATTTCTATTTTAATGTTCACAAGGTCAAAAGTTTGTCTATGAACTTCTTGTAAATTAGAGTTTAAGATACTTGAGAGGGATTCAAGAGCTTGATTGAAATAAAAAATACAACTTCGAAAATGACACGGACATGTCCTGTTTCGGCTCAAGTTGTAGAACTTACATTCTTAATAATTATGGTTTATTAACATAGACACAAGCTTAAGCCATAAGTTTAACTAGAATAACATGGCTTGTGAGAAGAGTATGTTATTTGACCAATGATATAAACGGGTTACTCGATAGAGATATCCATATTATAGTTGGAATCTTACAACTTAAAAGGGAAGCAAATTCTTGTGAGTTTAATCAAAATCCAAATGAACAAACCCGATCATAATTACAAAGCAATGAATGGAAATCCTAACCAAAACCATTGCATAATCCCACATCTATTTACTGAAAGAGTTTCACCTAGTAGTTTAGTGTTAGTTTACGTAATCTATAGTAGTAGAAGTAATTTAATTAGTTGAGAAACCTCAACCTCCAATTTGGTTTCCTAGATTAGAGTAGAACCACTACAATTTGGTACTTAGTTGGTTAACTCCCTATGGATTCGACCTGGTACTCATCAATTTTATTACTGCATATGCACTGGTACACTGGTTGGTAGTTTTTACGCTCTAAAAATAGTTTTCGAACAAAAAGTATACCAGTTTTTAGCGCTATTGCGGGGTAGCTAAATTAGAGACTAATATTAGATTTATGGTTAGACTTTGAGACCACGCTTTGTTTGTGTATGTGTTGTGATTTTTTTTCATATATAGTAGTATTATGTTATGCTCATAGTATATTAGAGTGTGTAGTGTGTTCTTTTAGTGTCTGATGTGTGTTTTGTGTTTAGCAAAGTAATATTTGCTTTGTTTTTTTTAGCTTAAAAAAATTCGAGGTCGAAAGCTTCATTGTTTGTGTTCCTGATAAATTGTAACTGTTTACGTCATGAGCTATAATGGTTTAGCATGCTGGTATTGTGGGGATGATCATGTGAATTATGAGTGTCCTACTCCTTATCTATATACCTCAGACCCATATAATACAAATGCACCTCAATCTTATGCCCAATATGAGGAATTTTTATATGATGGCCTGATGACTATAGATTATATGGTGTGTAGAGTGTAAAGATAGACATTAGACTTTTGAGTGTCAAAATGGGAGACCTGTCCAGATTCATATTACCCCACCTCCATTCTTCAAGATTTAAGCTACCACATAGTCAAGAATGGAGGTCGAGTGAAGAACCTTTTAGGCATATGGCTTAACATGTTATGAAATTTTTAGCTCCTATAGGTCCTATAACCTAATCCCATTAGCTTCAGTTTGTCCCTCTATGAGAATTGAAGAAAAAGACTCCCCAAGGAAATCGATACTGGAATTAACCATTGATAATAGGTATGATGATTTAGATTGGTTTTCTTGGGTAATGAGTATGATATTTGAAGCGGACTCATGGAAATTCATAGCCTTTGATGTTTATAACCTCATTTCGTTAGAAGAATTTAGCCACTCTTCGAGGACCATCTCAAGAGGATGATTGAATCTTTAAATACTTTTGGAGACATGAGGAAGTAAATGAGGAGATCATTACAAGTCCTCTTGATGTGTTCGAGCAACATAATCTGAATCTACTAGATGAGAAGTCATTGAAAGTGGAAGATAAGCTGGAGGAAAAGAAAAATTATCTGGAAAAGCATAGGGTAGATCGGGATAGTCACATAAATGAGCTCGAGACTAGTGAGGAAGATGAAATTAAAGAGACAATGTAGTGTATCTTAGCTCCTTCATTAGTGCTCTAATTCTTGGAAACATCAACTTTGAGGAGATTACTCAAATTGACCTTAATAGAAGAGCGGGCTTGAGAGACTGAGCATAGGGAACAGTCACGTAGATAGCTCGAGACTAGTAAGGAGGATGAAATTGAGGAGACCAATGTGGTATATCTTAGCTCCTTCACTAGTAATCTAATTCTTAGGAACATTGACCTGGAGGATATTTCTTAAATGACCTCAATAAAAGAGTGGGATGGAGAGAATGAACAAAATGAGGACAATGAACAAGAATAGATTTTTCTCCATTCATTGAAATAATTGAGAACTTAGGAGATGATGAGCTTCATGAGGAGTGCATAGAGCCCTTGGATACAGTATAGAGTTTAAGGACACACCATATTATAATTTCTCTCCCTATCAAAAACCTAAAATATCTTGGATGAAGGGGATAAAGCTTGAGAAAATAATACAAAAATGAGATAGAAATTCCCCTCGTTGGTTTTAGGAACTTGGAAATGGGACACATTCCTATGGGATCTAAGTTGAAGGATTTGAGTTGGCCTAAAGACTAAATTTAGCGTTGTGTGAGAGGTAACCCACAGTTTATAGATTTAATACTTTCCTTTTGTTTTTTGTCTAGTTTCCCCTTTTTGTGTTTTTTGGGTTGATTGAAGTGTATGTTACATGTGCAGGTCGACCTACACGAGCTTGGAGTTGAGAATATTTATGGTCATGAAGAACATTTATGGAACAAAGGAGACTTACATGTTATCGAGTTCTTGTCATGACCTAAGGAACTCAACAACTCAGGTCAACACTCTGGGAAGATCATCTAACCCTTACTCCCTCCTTGTCATGCTTTTATTTGTGAACATACAATGAAGACATTGTAAATTTTTAAGTTAGGGTGGGAGCTATGCTTTTTAAGTAGTTTGAAGTTGTTGGCTAGTGAGTTGTTGATGTTGGAAAGATGATTTTAATGTTGGAAGTTTGGTTGGATGAGCTTATAAGAGATGTATTACTGTTGTTAACTGCTGGACATCCTTTTTATTGATGGTTGAATGTGTTTCAATGAGAAATGAGCTTATGTGAGTGCATTTTGATTCTTTTATGCTTAATGGGAATGCAATTGATCCACACCACTCTTGATACTTGCTTTACATGCACCAAAATTCTTTTCAAAATGGAATTCTTGTTTCGTTTTTCACATGAAAAAGATGAAAATTGCTCCAAATTTTTCCATTTTTATGTTTCTTGGAACTTGATCAAAGAGTTGGACACTTTTCACTTCTCTAGAGTTAATCCATGAAATCATTGCTTTATTGACTTGAGATTGAGGTAATGTCATTGATTTTGGATTAGATTTTTGCATTTTTAAGCTGACTAGTATGTATCCAAGTTCTTTGAAGTTTTTGAGCATAATATGATTATGTAAATCATGCAAATTTTGAGCTTACCTTGAATGCTATCTTAGATAGAAATTGTGTATGTGTGTGTGTGGAAAACAAAATAAAAAAGAATGAGTAAAAAGCTTCCTAATGCAATACAACTTAAATAAAAGTCAAAACGGGGGAGCAAGTATGTTAAGAAGAAAAGGAAAGAATAAAGAGCTCCTCTATGTCATTACAAATACAACTCAAAATGAGGATGCCTTTGAGTCCAAAGAAAAAGAAAAATCAAAGAAAAAAGCAAAAATTTAGGAAAAGCCAAGAAAAAGAAAAATAGGAACATTTTGTAGTTTTGTGTTATTTACTTGATGGTATTGTGCTTGAGATTTGAATTAGGAATATATATATACTAGTCTAGTGCACAAAGTGTGAAAAATCTTTTTGAGTTATTTGATGCTATACTTGATCTCAAGTAAGAAGATTCTGAGCTAAATGAGAAGATACGACTTTATTGAGCAATAATTAGTGATTTAAATCTCTTGCTAGTAATTTGTGTAAATGTTGAGTGGTTGAGTGTTGAGAGCCATGAAATCCATGTACATCATGATGATAGAGCTTGTCAAGAATGAGTTTTCTATAGAAAATTGCAGCTATGCTCCATTTAAGCTTAAAAGATTTAAATTGGTGTATTTATGAAGTTAGATGTCAAGAGTGAAAAAGGAATGTGATATATAAAACTGCCTGAGGACAAGCAATGAGCTAAGTTGGGGGTAATTGATAAATGTTAATTTTATCTTACATTTATTTTGCACTTTCATGCATAAATTGACATTTTTATGATGAATTTTCTATAAAATGATAAATTACATCATCATGGTTAAAAGAGCGAAAAGTTACAATTTTTATGTAGTAACAATAGATTTTGATCTCAACAATATGACCTGAGCTCAATACATCAACCTAAGCTCAACGCAACGACCTGATCTCAATGCATCGACCTAAGCTACTGCACCAACCTCACCAGATCACTAAACCGAGTTGATGGAGTACATAACAAATCAAATGTACACAAAGCTCGAGTTTAGAAATTGAACTCAATTATCTAGAAGAATGAGCTAAACTTAGAACTTCACAAATGAGCTGACTAGCAAGCTATTGAGCTTAAGCAATCTAATATTTTTGTTTGTCTTTATTATTTTGTTTTGCAAATATTTTGTAAGACCTTTTTATCCTTCTTTTGTACCTTTTTGTTGTTTTTAGGGATCTTCTCCATATATCAGTCATATCACTTTTACTAAATTCCATCAACTGTCACATCACCAAACCTCTACTAACCAACCCACCTTTCACATGCCCTATATATACCATTTTTCCTCTTCTTTTTCCCTTGTCCTTCATCTTGGAAAGACCAAGTCTTGGTCTTAGTCTGAGCCTCTTGGGTCTAGACATTCCACCACCTCAACATCATTTTACCAACCTCAACTTCACTTCAACTGATTGCCTAGCACTATTCATTCTGAACATTCATAGTGGAGTTGGATCCTTAGAATTACAAGAAGTGATTCTAAAATTTCTAGGTGGTATCTCTCCTTTATCTTTTATAATGGATTGTATCAAATTTACATGAATGAAATTCCATTATTTAGTATGAGCTAGACTTGTTTAATGGGGTTATATGATGTGTTTATGGATTTCCTGAGTAGTTGATTAGTATTTTGTAATACGTCTTGTTGATTTAGAACTTTGATTATTTCTATTTCAATGTTTACAGGTCAAAAGTTTGTCTATGAACTTCTTGTAATTAGAGTTTAAGACACTTGAGAGGGATTCAAGAGCTCGATTGAAATAGAAAATACAACTTCGAAACTGAAATGGACATGTGCTGTTTCGGTTCAAGTTGTAGAACTCATGCTCTTAATACGGTTGAAATTATGGTTTATTGACACGACCATGTGCTTGAACCATAAGTTTAACTAGAATAACATGGCTTATGAGAAGAGTTTATTATTTAACCGGTGATTATAAATAAATTACTCGAGAGGAATATCTATGTTATTGTTAGAATCTTACAACTCGAAAGGCATGCAAATTCTTGTGAGTTTAATCAAAATCCAAATGAATAAACCCGATTATAATTACAAAGTAATGAATGGAGATCCTAACCAAAACCATTACATAATTCCACACCTATTTACTAAAGGAGTTTCATCTAGTAGTTTAGTGTTAGATTAGTTGTAATATATAGTGGTAGAAGTAATTTAATTAGTTTAGAAACCTCAACCTCCAATTTAGTTACCTAGATTAGAGTAGAACCTCTATAATCTGGTACTTAGTCAATTAGCTCCCTGTGGATTCAACCTAGTACTCATCAATTTTATTATTACATATGCACCTGGTACACTGGCCGCAGTTTTTACGTTATAAAATAGCCCTTTCAAACAAAAAGCATATCAATTTGATGAAAATGCAAAAAATTGTAGTCCCACAAAAGCTAGTAAGGGACAACCTAGATAAAATATAAGTGATATGGTAGGAGTTCTAAATTGCCTTAAATATTTTAGGCAAAGTACTACCTTGAACTAATGTGATCCAATTCCTCAATTCCATAAACTATTTAGCTATCCTATTATTTACTAAATCGATTGGCTCTCTAGCATATAAAAGAAGATTGATTACGCATAATAATTCTACATTAGAGAATGTCTTTTAATCTGAAATTGTAAGAAAATTGGCCATCTTTGAAAAAAAATATTTCATCTTAAGGATAAGTGTCAAGTCAATTACTTCGAAAGGAAAAATGATTACCTATTTTAATGTTTGTCATATTACACATGAAACTAAAGGAGATACACGGTATTTACATAGTGGTTGTAGCAACTGTAAGATAAGTAACAAAATATTTTTCAAGACAAAGACACCTTTGTCAATTTCAAAGTAAAGCTTGGCAATAGTGAGCCAGTGGCCACTAAAGCAAAGGGCACTATTACCATTGAGACAAAGAGAGGTATGTCGATTAAAGATGTCTTACAAAGGTAAATTTGCTTAGTATTGGACAAATGATGAAATGAAGATACTCCTTACTATTTAAAGAAGACTCCTACACTATATACGATAAAGGAGATAAAGGCAAGGGGATCATCAAATGAAAGATGCAACAACAAAAAAAATTTTCCTATCTAATGACAAGAAACATAGAAATGGCTATGAAAACTAAATAAGATGAGTCATTGCTTTTGCATAAGAGACTTGACCATCTATACTTTCAAGGGATGAAGAATCCACGATCTAAGAACATGATGTTGAATCTACCCATCATAAAAGAAGTCACACATGTTTATGAAGGTTATAGGCTTGGAAAGCAACATAGGAAATCATTCCCTTCTAGTCAAACATGGAGAGTTGAAACACTACTAGAGCTTATATACATAGACATATGTAGACTCATAAGAACACAATCATTTGTAAAATGTAAGTACTTTATCCTCTTTATTGATGATTATAGTATGGTGACATGTGTCTATTTTATATGTGATAGATCTAAAGTATTTGATATTTTCATGGCATTTAGAAAGTTTTTCAAAAAACAAAGTGGATATAATAGAAAACCAATAATAATGAGTGATAGAGGTAAAGAATATATTTCGAAGGAGTTCAAGAAGTTGTGTAAACATGAAGGAGTAGAATACCAACTTACAATTTGATACACACTTGAATAAAACAATGTATCAAAAAGAAAAAAAAAATGCACAATGATAGAGATGACTAATTCATGCTAGGAGAGAAGAAGATGCCAAAAGTATTCTAAGCTAAAGTAGTATCTACCATAGTCTATTCACTCAACAGATGTCTAATTAGAGTTACACAAGACCAGACACCTATTGAAGTTTAGAGTGGATGCAAGTTATCAGCACAACATCTTTGCATGCTCACCAATATTTCAAAAGTACATATTCCAATAGTAAAAAGTCATGAGAGGGAAGAGGACACCAAAAAAGGTATCTTCCTTAGTCATATAGCACACAATCTAAAGGCTCTAGAATCTACAATCTTAAGACCAAGAACCTTATCATTGGTAGAGATGTTGAGTTCAATGGTAGGGCTACATGAATGTGTAACACCCTAAACTATGGCATTACAACCCATCATGTGTCATCTCTTCAAAGGCACACACAGGCTATAAACATCTAAACCACAATATATATCATCACATAACTCCATAACTCACATAAATGATACTAAATATAAAAATCCAGATAATATAATTCCAATAACATCTATGTTGGCATAAACCAAGCCAACTGATAATAAAATCTTCATAAAACATAAAACTAATAACTTATAAAATCTTTCCAATTTGAAACCTAAAGGAAATCTAACATCTCAACATGATAATTAAAACTCCACTCCAACCATCTACATATCAGCTGGGTAATCGAGTCCATTATCGTCTTCCCTAGGCTCTACGAATACATTAAAACCAAATAAATCATACACTATCTGGTCTTCACCTGAACCTGAAAAATAAAAAGGAATGAGCACAAAGGCTCAATACATCCAAACCAAAAACACAGGCGTATGATCATACATCAAATAATTCACACACAACTTAGTATCTAATGCAGCAAACACCAATTATTATCTTTCATTAATACAGCATACAACACAATTCAAGATCATCCGCAACTAATCTCAGACTTGGAGTATCTCAGACTTCTTAAAAACAAACAGAAAGAAAATAGGTAATATAATACATATATGGTGTTCGGAATCTCCCACACACCCGGGTGTCGTACTCGCACTACTCCTAAACTACCGGAATCACCTCTATGCATGGTTGTCAAACTCGCGAGTCTACTCGTACGTTTCTACGAGTTTACGAGTTGATGATGATATTTCGATTCAACTCGCATTCAAAATCGTTTTTTGAGTAAACTCGTAAGTAGAATCGTAGAATCATGAGTAGAAACGGTAGAATCGGTGGTAGAATCGGTAGTAGAATCGTAAGTAAAATCGTAGTAAAATCTTAAAGTTGTAATTTTACACTTTTTTTTCTATTTGAACTTTAAAAATGCAATCAATTTAATATATTTAAATTTAGGGTTTTTGGGGTTGGTTCTTGATATTTATCTTAATCTAACTTAATTTTAGTTTTTTTAATTTTTTTTCCTTTTATTTCCTTTTTTTGTATTTTTTAGAGAGTTATTTCCTTTTAGGTTATATACTATGATATATTTGAACATTTTGAATGAAAATTAAACTAATATATACAGTGCTATGTTTTTCCCTTTTTTAATAATTTCTATCTATAAATATATTTGCCATAAATATAATGTTTTTGTGCAAATATATAGTGAACATGAAAATATTCATTACTACACAAAACAAGCTACTCACACATGATAATTTAAACGATTTGCAATACATCTTAATAATTATAGATTATGAATCATTATTAAATAAAAATAATTATTTTAATTATAAAATTGCAATAAATATATTAATGACAGTATGTGAATTATGATTAATAAAACTTAAATTTTGGTTGTACATAATTAATTTAATACTAAATTCTTTATTTTCATAATTTATTTAAAGTTTTATTATTTCAGTAAGTATATCAATAGTTTTTGTCAGTAAATTTACATTAGTTGTAGAATCTTACGATTCTACGTTTCGATTTTACGTTCCAATTCTATGGACCCCTTAGCGATTCTAGGTAGAAACTCGAGTTTGACAACCATGCCTCTATGCACGAGTCCACTTAGGACAACCTCACACATAGATCATCAGGTTACCAACATTAGTATCACACTCTGCGTGGTCTTTACTAACCGCAGCCACTCACAACCAACACTCAATTCAATTATAGTCAGATATGAATTAGGTCAAATTTATAAACTAATCCTACAAGCACAAACTAACAAGCATGGCAAGGACGTACATGTTCCCGCTCAAGAAATCAAAATCCTATTCTCAATTAAACACCTAAACAAAGAGTCACCCGTTCCATTAATCAATTACACATGGATAATAACATAAGGAATATAAATCCTAAACCCTAATTCATCAATCTAGAATCTCCAACACACCTTTCTCCTGTGAAACCCGTAGAATCACTAGATCTCCAATCAACACCAAGAAATAATTAAACCCTAATTCTCTAGATCACTTGTTCATCATTGTTCATGTATTCACAATCATTCTCAATAGAAATTATGATTCAAATTCTCCTAAAGACTTATGATCTATGAATTATAGTTCCGGTTTGAGTCTTACCTTCTTTAATTTGTCGTAGATCTGAAATCCCCAATTCCTACACTTAGGGTTTTCCTCCAATTTCCACCAACAATCAATTTCCTTCATCAAATAACAATAAAATCTTAGAAGGATCACATCCTAGAACGAATTAATGGATTATGAGAGGTTACTTATCCGATTCCTTGATAAAATCCTCCTTGGAGAGTGCCATCTAGGGTTTGTTTATGCTTAAGAGAGGTTATGAGGGTTAGAGTTGAGTGTAAGATGTATTTATAGAGTCAATCCTCGAAGGAATTTAGGCCGGTATGCATAGAAAACAAGGCTGGCGGCTTAAAAGTCTCGGGTCATTCCAAATTATTCAACACCGCCACTTAGGAGGCGGCCTTCTTGGGTATGCCAGCGGCTTAAATGCCAATATACAGACAAATTCTTCCATTCACAAAAATTTCTCCTCCGAAGTTCTAAGCTAGTGTTGAGGCCGTCGTCCTTTGTATTTAGGTTGGCAGCTTTGAATTATAGGCTGGTGGCCTATATGCCGGCTTACTCCAAAATCGTTCGGTCATTCGCGTACCATTTCCCTGTGTCCAAATTCTTCTATTCCAAGACAAAAATACCCCTTTAAACAATTATATTTTACACTAATATCCCTCACTATGAAATATTTTCTTGTATATTACATCTCTCTCACCCTTAAAGAAACTTTTATCCTCGAAAGTTACCTGGTTCATTGAATAGCTCGAGATATTTTGCTCGCATTTCCTCCTCAAGCTCCTAAGTAACTTCTCTCTTCGTCTGATTCATCCATTGTACCTTTGATTACCCGTCTTCTCAACATCTTCTCTTTAGTATGATCTTCACGAGTCTTGCAATAGTAGTGAGATTAGGATGCACATTCAGAGGTTCTAATTCTGCTATCTGCCCAGGATCTTTCACATATTTCCTTAACAGCGACACATGAAACACATTGTGCACTCCCTCCAAATTAGGCGGTAAAGCTAGTCTATGAGCCACATTACCTATCCTCTCTAAAATCTCGTATGGTCCCACGTACCTAGGGTTCAACTTGCCTCTTAGCCCAAATCTGACAACCATTTGGTTGGCGAAATTTTAAACAACACATGCTTTCCAACCTAAAACTCCAAAGGTTTCCTTCTTTTGTCAGGTGTGGCACTTAGATACATACTCTGTAATTTCCTTCTTCATGTTATTCCACCAATACAACTTCTTCAAGTCATGGTACATCTTGTTTCCTCCTGGATGGATGGAATAACTAGAATAGTGTGCTTCTCTCAATAACTCATTCTTCAATTCTCCTTATTCTGGCACACATAGTCTTCCTTTATGTCGCATCATACCGTCTTCATCAATGTAGAACTCAGGTGCTCTACCGATCTCTATTCTCCTCTTTATTTCCAAGATACTCTGATAATCTATTTGAGCTGTTTTGATCTTTTCAATTAAATTAGGTTGAATCTGTAGGTTCGCCAGTCTTTCACTCACTCGTCTAGTCACTATTTCCAACTCAAGTTTCCTCATGTCATCAATTGTGTGTCGTTCTGATGTAACTAAGGATGATAAATTCTCATTTCTCTTTCTGCTCAGGGCATCTACTACAATATTTGCTTTCCCTGGGTAGTACTGTATGTCCACATCATAGTCTTTTATGAGTTCCAACCATCTCCTCTGTCTCATGTTTAGCTCTCTTTGGGTAAAGATATACTTGAGACTTTTATGATCTGTGTACACTCTACATCTCTCCCTATACTGGTAATGTCTCCAAAGCTTCAATGCATGAACTACTGCTGCTAGTTCCAGGTCATGCCTTCAGTAATTCTTCTCATATGGCTTCAATGTTTGGAAGCATATGCTATCATTCTTCCTCCCTGCATCAACACACAACCTAACCTTTGTATTGAAGCATCACTGTATATAGTATACTCCTCACCACTCATAGGTAAAGCCAACACTAGGGCTGACACTAACTTCTCCTTCAATCTTTAGAAACTGCTCTCACAATCATCACCTCAAACATACTTCACCCCTTTCTGTGTCAACCTGGTTAATGGACTTGCTATCTTAGAGAAGTCTTCTACAAATCTTCTATAATAACCTACCATTCCTAGAAAACTTCTGATCTCAGATACGCTTTTGGTCTTGGCCATTCAACCACTGCCTTCACTTTGTCAGGATCCACAGAAATTCCATTCCATCTACAATGTGTCTCAAGAAAGACACTTGTTCTAACCAGAATTCACACTTGGTGAATTTAGCATATAGCTTCTCATCTTGTAGTCTGGTCAAAACTAGTCTCAAATGCTCTTAATGTTCCTCCTTTGACTTAGAATACACCAGCACATCATCGATGAACACTATCACAAAAAGGTCTAAGTAGTCTCTAAAGACTCTGTTCATAAGATCCATAAATACTGTCAGTGCATTGGTCAGACTAAAAAGCATAACGACGAATTCGTAATGCCCATACCAGGTCCTGAAATGTATCTTCTGAATATCCTCTGCTCTGACCCGTAACTGGTGATATCCAGACCTAAGATCAATCTTAGAAAATATCCTTGCTCCTACCAGCTAATCAAATAAGTCATCTATTCTAGGTAACGGGTACTTATCCTTGATCGTTACTTGGTTCAATTCCCGATAATCTATACATAATCTCATCTCCCGTCCTTCTTCTTCACAAATAATACTGGAGCTCCCTATGGCGATACACTAAGTTTGATAAACTCCTTTTGAAGTAATTCTTCCAACCGTACTTTTAATTCAATAAGTTTTGTAGGAGCCATTTTGTAAGGTCTTTTCGAAATAGGTAAGGTACCTGGCTTCAAATCTATACAGAACTCTACTTCCCTCTCTAGTGGTAACCCCAGTAAGTCTTCTGGAAACATGTCAGGGTATTCACACACAACCGCTATCTGTGTAACATCGTCTTTTGTTCCTTTTCTATAGTCATAGCTGCCAAAAATGACTTTCCCCACAACTCATAGGTAGGCAGAATTGGAGGTCTTTGTACATCAAGCCCATACTTAAATTGATCTTCATCGAGCAGATTGAACTTCACAGCTAGATTATAGCAGTCTATCACAATATGATGCTTCACTAACCAGTCCACTCCTAATATCACATCAAAATCTACCATATGCATGACTACAAGATATGTAGGTAGATGTCTACCCATCATCTTAATATCCACATTTCTACATATCTTATTCAACATAGCCCCACCTCCTAGAGGCGTATTCATAGACAAGCATACAGGCATAAGTTCAACATACACACCACAAATAGCAGCAAAAGATTCATATATACTAGAAAAACTTGCACCAGTATCAAAGAGAACATAGGCACTATTCAGCAGTATACGAAGCATACCTGCTATAGTGTCCACATGGAGGTACCTCAATGTTGGAGGGTATATAGCTTAGCTGGTGTCCTTTGTCCTAGTCCACTTTGAGTTCAACCCATCTGTGCTACTGAACCCAGAAGCCTTCCTGGCTCCTTGCAATCAATGGCCTTGTGCCCTCTCTGCCCGCACTTAAAGCAATAGACTTGAGGAATGTTTCTCTCTATGCAAAACTTATGGCTATATCCCACCTTGCCATATGTAAAGCATGCGTTCTCAGGCCACTTACACTCCCTAATATCGTGAGGTCCAAGGCATATGATGCACTTCTTTTCTGTACCCTAAATTACTGTCCTGTTCTACTGTGTAACTGGTCTTTCCCTTTATCTTGATAAAGAACACTTGCAACTGTTCGCTTCCCATAATAGATTTGACTCTTCTGAGTTTCACGCCCCTTAATTCTATTTAAGCCCTGCTCCAGAGTCTCGGCTTTGTTGACCATAGCAGAGTAGTTATTCAAGTCCATCAAATTGACTTGATATTGAATTTTGGGATCTAGACCAGTAATAAATCCACTCACTTTAGCCTCTTCACTTTCCTTTAGGGGGTCTGGCGGAAACTTCATCAATCGGTGCAGCTTAGCTTCATACTATTCTACAGTCATCTTGCCCTACTGCAATATATAATACTCCTAAAGCATCTTTGCTTCACACCATCGGGAAAGAACTCCCTGTAGAAAGCCTGTTTGAACATCTCCCATGTGAATGCTCCTGCCATATGATGCTTCGTGCTCATCCACCAGTTGTTTGCTCTACCTATTAGTAAATAGGAGGCATATTCTACCTTTTTATTATATGGTATGTCCAATGCAGCAAATGTCTTTTCCACCTCCTCTATCCACAACTGAGCCTCTAAGGGCTTCCCAGGCTAGGGCTCAGATTTGTAGACTAGGTCTACAAACTTGTTGAGACTGAGCACATCAGCATATCTTGCTCCATGGCCTCCATTTCCACCATTGTCATTGTTCCTTTGTGCCTCTTGTCTCCAAGCCTCAGCATTGGCCTGCACAACTTGCATATCCTACCTTAGAGTTTGCTGTTGCTGGGTAACTACTCCTAACAGAGCATTCACTGCCTGCATCAATTGTGCAACATCAACAGGTACTTGTCCTCCTATAGCAGCATTAAGCACCTGCTGTCCTACAGGTGGAGGCAGTAGTGGTAAGGGCATGTCTTCAAGTTCTTGGTTTAAAGGTGGTTGGTTCATAGGTGCTTATTTCTCTTTACCATTCCTAGAGGAACCAATTTCAAGGGCTTTCCTTCTTGGCAGCATTCTATCACAAGTAGACACCAAAACATAATATAGAAAGGAAAAAACTATCTTCAGAGATTAAACGCTATAAAAACTACAAGATACCATAAACCATATATATAAACAACTCCTATTATTTCTACCCCACTCATCAATGCTCACCGTCCTAAGGAGTTCATAACTTATTTCTAAAGAGATCATCAACCTAAGGCTCTGATACCAAATAAGCTGTAACACCTTAAATTAAGGCATTACA
Organism: Combretum micranthum; assembly: GCA_024138025.1. Classification (NCBI taxonomy): domain Eukaryota; kingdom Viridiplantae; phylum Streptophyta; class Magnoliopsida; order Myrtales; family Combretaceae; genus Combretum; species Combretum micranthum. Next base: position 518,132 of record JAMXBD010000247.1, on the reverse strand, counting down.
ACCCGCCATGTGTCATCTCTTTAAAGGCACACATAAAGGCTATAAACATCTAAACCACAATACATATCATCACATAACTCCATAACTCACATAAATGATACTAAATATAAAAATCCAGATAATATAATTCCAATAACATCTATGTTGGCATAAACCAAGCCAACTGATAATAAAAATCCTCATAGAACATAAAACTAATAACTTATAAAATCTTTCCAATTTGAAACCTACAGGAAATCTAACATCTCAACATGATAATTAAAACTCCACTCCAACCATCTACGTATTAGCTAGGTAATCGGGTCCACTATCGTCTTCCCCAGGCTCTACGAATACATTAAAACCAAATAAATCATATACTATCTGGTCTTCACCTGAACCTGAAAAATAAAAAGGAATTAGCACAAAGGCCTAATACATCCAAACCAAAAACACAGGCGTATGATCATAAATCAAATAATTCACACACAACTTAGTATCTAATGCAGCAAACACCGATTATTATCTTTCATTAATCCAGCATACAACACAATTCAAGATCATCTATAACTAATCTCAAACTTGGAGTATCTCAGACTCCTTAAAAACAAACAGTAGGAAAATAGGTAATATAATACATATATGGTGTTCGGAATCTCCCACACACCCGGGTGTCGTACTCACACTATTCCTAAACTATCGGAATCACCTCTATGCATGAGTCCACTTAGGGCAGCCTCAAGAGTCACCCGCTCCATTAATTAATTACACATGGATAATAACATAAGAAATATAAATCCTAAACCATAATTCATCAATCTAGAATTTCCACCACACCTTTCTCCTGTGAAACCCGTAGAATCACTAGATCTCCAATCAACACTAAGAAATAATTAAAAACCCTAATTCTTTAGATCACTTGTTCATCATTATTCATGTATTCACAATCATTCTCAATAGAAATTATGATTCAAATTCTCCTAAAGACTTCTGATCTATGAATTATAGTTCCGGTTTGAGTCTTACCTTCTTCAATTTATCGTAATCTAAAATCCCCCAATTCCTACACTTAGGTTTTTCCTCTAATTTCCACCGACAATCGATGTCCTTCATCAAATAACAATAAAATCTTAGAAGAAACACATCCTAGAACAAATTAATGGATTAGGGAGGTTACTTACCCGATCCTTGATGAAATCCTCCTTGGAGAGTGTCGTCTAGGGTTTATTTATGTTTAAGAGAGGTTATGAAGGTTAGGGTCGAGTTTATGATGTATTTATAGAGTCAATCCTCGAAGGAATTTAGGTTGGTACGCATAGGAAACAAGGCTGGCGACTTAAAAGTCTCGGGTCGTTCCAAATTATTCAATACCGCCACTTAGGCAGGGGGCCTTCTTGGGTATGCCGACGGCCTACATTTTTACATTGTTATACAGCCAAATTCTTCCATTCGCAAAAATTTCTCCTCCGAAGTTCTAAGCTGGTATTTAGGCCGTCGTCCTTTGTATTTAGGCTGGCAGCTTTGAATTATAGGCTGGTGGCCTATATGCTGACCTACTCCAAAATCGTCCGATCATTCGCGTAACACTTCCCCTTGTCCAAATTCATCTGTTCCAAGACAAAATGCCTCTTTAAACAATTATATTTTACACTAATATCCCTCACTATGAAATATTTTCTTGTATATTACAAATGAGATGACGAAAAAGTATAGAAGTAGAGAGGTCTCATAGTAAACCAACAACACCAGTGTCAACATCAAATTTAACTAAAGAAGAAGATTTATCTCTAGAATCACCACCTAGAAAGACAAACTTTCCTATAGATGCATATGAGAGCTACAATTTCATATCTACAAAGGCAAAAAGCACTAAGCCTATAATGAATGAAAAAAGAAAAAAGAATAACATGACTTATTGCAGGATGGAAGATCAAGTAGCAAACATTTACACCAAGCACTACCATGACTAAAGAATGAGATAATGTGAGATATGCTTAGAGTTACTCTAAGGTGTATTAAAGAGTATCAAATTTTATCTACTTTGGCCCATTTCAAGCCCAAGTCTATAACAAATTTCATATTCTAAAATATATGTAACCACTGCATTAAATTAATCTACACCATACACAAGGAGGACAAAATTCTATAAATAAGCATTCTTACCCATTTGTAACTAGGATTGCAAATGAGCCGAATTACTCGCATTTAATTGAGCTTCACTTATTTTATGCCTAATTTGGCTTGAGCTCGTTTAGTTAAATGAGTCAAGTTTAAATTTTTTTTCAAGCTCACAAGCTAGCTTCTGAACCAACTTGTTTATATATTTTTTTAATAATATATTTTATTATATATAATTATTTGTATAAATATATTAATATAATATTATAAGGATAATTATACATAATTAATTATGTAAATGAGATCAAGTTCGAACTTACGAATCCTTAATGAGTTTGAGCTCGAGCCTATACTTTATAGTTCGTTAAAAACTCGGTTTAACTTGAACTCATTAAGGATTAAACAAGCCAAGTTCGAGTCTTCAAAAGCTTAATTCGATTTACTTGGTTTGCAACCTTATTCGTAATCTAGCTAAAAATTTTTAAAAAAAAAAATACATATACGCTTCTCCATTTTCAAACAAATTCTATTATGTTTTGTCATTTTCTCCAAATAATCTTCTACTTCAACAATTTTCTAAACAAATATTATTTTCATACTTTCTATTATATGTTAATCAAATAGCCTTTACATACTATAACGATTATCACAAAGCAAAAAAGAAAATTTCTTCTAATTGAAGTAATACTAATGTTTAAATTTAACTCAAACTCAACTAAAATATAAGTCATACTAAGTTTGATTAGATTTGCAAATTTATTGAATTAATATCACGAGCTTAAGCTGAATTTAAAAAGTTTACGACAAGTTAGTTTTATTTTATTTTATTTTATTTTTTACACGCTCAACTACCATCAGTTGTGGTCGGTGACCCTTATTAATCCTATTTGAAGCTATCTGTACTTTAGAGGCACGGCCATCAAGAATTCAAGCGCAACGTGGTTAACATAAATTTCGAGCCATACTATTTAATATTCATGGAGACAATAAGGTACGATGTGGACAACATGAAATGGCCTAGTGATGCTACGCTATAAAGCTCGATGCAATGAGAATAATTGATCAAATAAAATAAAATAAAAAAGAAAAAGTCAAACCGAATTAAGTTAAATTGAAAACATAAATTTTTTAAAATTTTATTTGGAAAAAAAATTCTCAATTTAAACAAATACAAAAATTTATCGCCGGTTTAAAGAGATAGACTGAACAACTCTGAAAAAAATAAAAATTGAATTATCCAACAAACAAAATAGTATATTTTACTTGTGATTAAAAATTCTTTAATTCATGCATAATATTTAAAAGACAGTTAACTTATTGAAACGTGTATATCTTTGACTTTTACTATAAGTCATTAGAGTGTGCATATATATATATATATAGGTTGACTCAAAATACTCAAAATTGATATGATATGATAGTATTATGAATAAGTATATGTCAAGATAACTTTATATTTCTTTAATTTTCTTGTATTATAAAATTATGGTTCAATATAAAAATTCTACAAAAGCAAATGAAATTTTCATCAGAAAAATTTCTCATACAACTATGGGTCAAAGCAATAAAAAAATGAACTATATTTTATAGTATGTTTTGATTTCAAGAAAAAAACCAAACCAAATTTGATTATAAAGTAAAATAGAGTAATATTCCATGTTTTATAATATATTTAAAATAATTTTTGCAGCAATACCTCTATCATTTCCAAATTATGGAGAATTTATAATACATATCTTGCTTGTAAAATATGTCATTAGCTAGGTAATCTGTCTCATAATTTAAAAGTAGTTAATCTTCGTAAAGCTCGTATTATCGAATCAATATGTCTAGGAAATGATCACCCTCTTTTGAAAAATAATAAAAATTATATTCCTATCTATCTTAATAAGGAAATAAATTGATGAGACCATAATATAGGAAAGGATTCGGCGTATATTACATGCCATGTATAATATACACATGATGTGTAGCTATCAATGATATTCCAATACAAGATTGTATGTGTTGTGGTTACTTTAAAAACAGCCTACCTCCTCGTTCATGTGTTAAAATATGATTGGTTGTTACACACCACATGTACATTAACTTAGTGTATACAATATTTTTCTAATGTATAGTTTGGTTACTTTCCTGCCATATTTAGTGTCAGCAACTAGAGACAGTTCACTCGTCCTTTTTTTCCCCTCCCTAGCCAACAATAGTTTTTACTTAAAATGGTAAACTACTTTTCTAAAGCGATTTAATGAATCCGTCCCAAAATTAGTACACTTTGTAGCATATAATGAGCAGCTATAAGCTTCCCATTTTACTGCACAACATAGAAAATTAGTTAGAACAAGTTATTATAAAGGGAGGTCATAAAGAGAGGTGGGGAAAAGGAAGAATGGAAAAACTTGTTTGCTTAGTGCTAATGCTTTTTATTTTTCATGCAGTGTATGTTGAAGGAGCTAGGATGTTGAAAAAGGAAGAGGGACAAGTTAAGCATCCACAAAACTTCAATGGAGGCACTGGTGTTGGTGGTGGTGGCGGTTACTTGCCAACTCCTAATGGATCCCCCCCAACTGGATTTGTTGCAAGTGTGAGGTTCAATGCATCCGGTTTAACCTTTTGTGCGTATCCGGGGTTTGGATGCGTGTCGGTCCAGCCTTCCATCCCTGGTGTTGGACCAATTGGCTCACCACCCTGAGGGAGGAAAAATTCCTGTCTAGACCATGTGCTAGAATTGAGAAAAAGATAGTAGCAAACTATATAGACGCTTGGTTTTATATTGGCTAGGTCTATACAAGAAATTTCTTGTGTAAAAGAGATACCAAGCAAAAATTTGGAGTAAGAGAGGTAGCATTTATTCCTATGAAGTTGTGATAGTCATGTCTAGGTTGGTGTCTTTATGGCGTTTGGGTTTCATAGCTTTCTTGTGTTTTGTTTGTCTAATTAGAGTCTTACTTCTGATCATATTTCTATGTTTGTCTAAGGGATTTGAAATCAATCAATTTGCTACCTCACCTACATCCTTGGACTTACAAGGGACTGCTGAAGTGTACTGAAGTTAACATTAGTGCAGATGCGTACTCAAATTATTAAATCTACCACATTAATTATGCATTAAGCATACATTAATTAATCCAAATGAAAGGAAAATGAATCAACATAGTTCCACTCTCGAAAAATTATTGATATGCCATACGAAATGAGAACCGGCGAGTACAATAATAGCCATTGAAATGACATATATTGATCTATTCTCGTTATTATATCTATTGGCTTGTTACCTTCTCTGAAAGTTCAGACGTCCTATACAATAAGAGAACAGAATAGCTAAGATGAGAGGGTACAAAGTCAGAACATTGCTACAATATACAACTGATCATAGTGGTAACCAAAGTAATCTTCTAAGAAAGCTGCCACTGTTTGGGTTTTTCCAAAGATCAGGATTTCCTTGTCATCTATGTCACCATATTGTGAAGTAAGCATACCATTGAGTGACCATGAAGTAGGAGCTAAATAATACAACCAGATCCACCATTTTGGAATTCTCTGCAAGCAGCATAGGATAAAAAGTCATTGCTCAACAAAAATAGGAGGACATGGGAGGGAGTTTAATGTTTCCGCACTTAAATGTAGTGTAAATTCATATAAATCTAAGGAAATGAATGCCAAATTTCTACTAGGATTCTTTTCTCTTCATTTTGGAATAGAATTTAGAGTAACTAAAAAACAGCCTCTATGACAACCTTTTCTGCAATAAGATTGGCATAATTTTGTCAAATTACATTTCTTTCCTCTTCACTTCCATTCTGTAGTACCAACCATATGAAGGAAGATCAATATGCTACCCATTTCCATCTATATTCCCAAACACACATGCCAATCATATTTCTTTTCATTTCTACGATTTTCTACCCATTTTTTCTTCTTTTAAAATCTTGACCAAGATAGTGGATGAGTTCAAATTTCTATACCATCATTTCCCCCCAGATAAATGACTTGCACCTATATTGCATTTCATCCAAAGTTTCAGTTAACAATTGGAGTAATGTGTTAACTGAAAAATGTTATAACGAACACCATGTGTCAAATTTTAAAAGGATATGCCTTGTCTTACCGGCTTTGGTATCAAGAAACCTGCGAATAGATTGAAGTTTGTGTAGAAGATGGATTGTAGAATGGCAGCCAACATAAAATTTGGTGTAACGGCTACAAGGAGCATTCCTAGGTAGTTGAAGCACAATAAGGCGCAGAACATTCCATAGAAGTACCAGAATATCTTATACACCGACCAAAAGTACCCCATCATTGGATAAGAGATGACCAAAAACAAAACTGCTTGGAATAATATATAGGGAATCTCTATTGTGACCTGCAAGAGATCAATAAAACATTTCGTAAGATGTTGAACCAATGATTAATCATTTGAAAATGTTGTAATTGGTTTGATTTCTTCCAAAAATAAATAAATAAATAAAAATAAATCTAAGTTCATAATAATAAACTCTACACTACGAAGTCCAAGAGTAACACACTTTAGCCTATGAAGAATGCTGGTATCACAAGATTTTTTTTCTTTATTGCTCAAAATACATCATTGAAGTTTGTTTGTATGTTCATTATCTGATTTTATATACATAAATATACATATGTTGATTATTGTATTGAAGTTAAGCAATATTAAAGCTTTTAAAGGATTTGAATGTGCTACTTTGGAAATTCGATGCTGTTGAAAATTTTAAAAGCTTTCAGCATGCCAATGTAATTTGAAAAACGATTAATACCTGCGCGAGCGAATAAGCCCATGAAGAGTACATTCCTGCAAATCTTTCCCGGTACATGACAGTCCGTTCCATAGAAACATAAGGTAATACTGATGAGCAATTATTTATTCCCAAGAAGATCACTCCAATGTACAAGGAGCCCAATACGCTGAATAAGTTCTGCTGGTTATTTCTAAAAGACAATTGAAAAAATAGGGGAGAAAAAAATAATTAGGATGGTACACACTTGATTTTACCCCTGAAAAGACAAAGAAAAAAAAAAATGGTCTCCACTATGTTAAAGTGAGAAAATTTCTGTATAAACATGGGATTGAGTCATTTGATGTGCGGAATTCATATAAAATAGTACCAGCTCCCACCAATCTAAAAGTTTAATTAGGTTTATACAAGAATTTCTTGTTCAAGTAGACACAACATTTATTGAGGGAATTGGAGAATCATAACAGACGCGACATTTTGTAGACTAGTTGTCATGACTATTAAACTTACAATTTCTTTCCTTGGTCCCAAAATAGTACTCCAAAGAGAACAGACGCTGTAAATGATAGGAGAATACGCATCAAGTTGTAAGATGGACTTCTCCAATAAGACCAGTGTTGTTTCCACAGGCATGCTTTGAATTGCTCCCAGCCGTTTTGTGAGAAGCGTGTGGGAAAATGCAAATCACTGGAATTAGGAGGTGGATTGCTCATCTGCTTCGCAATTTCCACATTGTTCCTGGCAAACACAAAAAATAGACTAATTTCTCTATCAAATTTATCAAGATAAATGTGAGACATGGGTGTTTGCGTAGCCGCGATTGCTTAAAATTATTCTTAAATGAGTGAAGCAGCAAAAGATGATGACAATTGACAAGTAGTCATTGTAAGGCAAATATGGATTGTGTTTTCCTCAAAATCTTTTGGATAAAGGATTTTCCTTTGACGGGTAGATACGTTAAGAAATTGTTTCTTTGCATCAAATATCATTTAATTCATTTAACATGAAAATGGTTCCTACCTTGAAAATCTATTGTTTTCATAGCCTCAAGAAAGAATACTTCTAAATTAAACTAGTCTATTGGTTTCGCCCCTTTTTTTCCGTACATATCTTATCTATATTTGATTTGTATCTGATATGTCACTCTCATGTGTCTAGTTTATTTCTATTCGGTGTATATTTGTCATATTAATTTTGTTTCACATTTAAATCACCAAACATTCAATTTCGAACCAGTAGCAAAACTACAAAACGAAAACAAAACAATGAGCCAAAAGGGCCCCGTATATTGGCTAGCCCTTAGGTCGTAAGAATAGCCACTAGATAAAGTGAAGATACTTGTGTAAAGCTGATTTCTTATATATTTGAGAGAAATCGATGCCAAGTTCAGCTTCAGCTGATGTAGAAGTCACGTCTAACATCCATGTTGCAGGATTATAATTATCCTTAATCTGAGGAACCCCAGGGATGCTCTGCAAATGGCAAACGATGAATCTGAGTTTATTGGCACTCTTTTCAAATAAATTGCCATGAAACATTTCAAAAAAGCACCATTCAAAAAATTCACATGGTTTCATAACAAACCTGAAAATATTCAATGACTTGCATGAATGATGTCCCAATGGTCCAGCATAAATCAATCGTCCTCCAGTTTTTAACAAAACCAACTGCAGGGGAAGAGAAGCAGTCACAACATTAAAGGTACAGATAAAAGACAAATACAATGACTTTGAAGTACCATCATTTGGCAAGGTCCTATAACCCAGTTGGCATGAATAATTATTCCACCTCTACAAATTACATAGCTAGACCCAAAAAAGAAGAAGAAGGAATACTAATTATATACCTCATCAAATGATTCAAATATGTCGATACTGGGTTGGTGGATGGTACAAACAATTGTTCTTCCAGTATCAACAACATTCTTCACTGCTCTCATCACAATTGCAGCCGATCTAGCATCAAGACCTGTAGTAGGTTCATCCATGAAAATGATGGAGGGGTTCGCCACTAGCTCCACTGCTATAGTTAGGCGTTTACGTTGCTCTATTGATAAACCATTGACTCCAGGTATTCCAACTAATGAATCTTTGATTCCATCAAGCTCAATGGTGTTTATGACTTCCTCAACAAATGCCTGAAGAGACATCCTCGAGTGTTTAGATTATAATTTGTACTTTCAAATACAGTGTGGGATTTATTATTAATACTTAACACTGTCTCTTACTTGTAGGCTAAGATTTCGATTGAAGTCAAAAAAGTGGATAACTCTATTATATGAGGGAGAAATGGTTGTAAAGGGATTTGAACTCATGATGCCATTTGAAATTTAGCATGGAAACATTTTCTTAAGAAGTTAAAAATTATGATATAGTATATAAGCTATCATATTAATTACTCAATCTATATTTAAATGCTCAAAATTTTAGATCAGTTGATATGGTTAATTCTAACATAAACAACCAATATCACACGAGTAAATTCATACTGCTTTGGTTCTTTTGTCAATTTGAGGATCCAGACGCAGCCAAGCAGAGAAAACCACAGATTCTTCTACAGTAATTTGCGGAGAGTGTATATCAGTTTGCTCACAATAGCCAGATACCCTGGCAAATGTCTGTTGAACCTTAGGATAGCCACCAACTCTTACATCTCCTTCTGTATAGCCGGTAGTTTTTCTCCCAGAGAGAACGTCTAGAAGAGTTGTCTTCCCTGCTCCACTAACTCCCATCAAGGCAGTAAGAACACCAGGTCTAAAAGCACCTGTTATCTCTGAAAGAAGTTGAGTCTTTTCTCTGTGAACCCCCGTTCCTTCATCGCCTATTACACATAAGGGAAGAAGATTTGGTAAGAAAAGCTGAAAAACTGCATACTGTTATGAAACATTATAGGAGAGGCTTAAGATTGTGAGTTACCAAAGGGGTGTCTATGTAGTAATTTACTCTTGGAACACTAGTGTAAGTGGCTTAAAAGGTAAGGCCATCCTCTCTGTTTATGCAGCAAACAAAGTAAATGACATTCCACGGATCGTATCATGATGGAAATAGGACTAAGCACAAAGGACTGAACCTTTCTTATGTTGGATATCTTCAGAACGATGTTTAGCTTTCATCTCTTCTGTAAAGCCTTCATCAGAATTTCCAGATTCTATTATTTGTAAATACTTCTCATATGAAATAATTGCACGAGATGATCCAGGAGCTGAAAACATAGATGAAAAAGTGATTATACGATTCGACAACAATGCCTCATTACCTCCTAAAGAATGTATTCAAGTGCTGAATCATTTGCTCACACTTTAGCCAACTCAAGGCCAGGGTAAATCCAACATTGAAAATTAAAGTGAACCCCAATAAGGCACCAATTGATATCCAGTAATAATATCCTTTATAGTTTAGCCCTCGGCTTCTTAGTATTGCATCCCCAATGGTAGTGTTCGTGGACAACATCTAAGAGAAGTAAGGGCAAGGCAATGAGTTAAACAAGGTATGTGCTATTTTCTACTATTCAATGCATTTTTAAAACAGTGAACATAAAAATTTCTCTGATTTGATATTCCATTCATTGGAAAGGCCACATTGTTTTAAGTTGTTTAGTGAAATTGACAAGCTCAATTAAGGCAGCAAATCATCGTTAATTTTTCATGCATCTTCATACTATACTTCGTTTGATCAAATTGCTAATTCAGTCAAGTAGCGTAAAATTTTCATTACAAGCTTCAATAAGTGTACAGAGTTACAAGATTTTACTTTAATATATAGGTGAGGATAGAATGTATACATAAAACTTTGCTCTAGACATGAAGTGTTTGTATTTAAACAATACAAGAAAATTGAGCTTTAGTGATGAAAATTCTATCTCTAAAATGAAATTTTCATTACGAAAATCATCATCGCTGATTGTTTTTGCAAAAATGTAAATTGTTCTACCAACTTTTCATCACAGAATTTTTATCTCTAAAGGTCAATTTCTTATTGTGAAATGTAATTATATCAAGTGTAAATTTAAAAGGATGAAGGCCAGCAGATTTAACCAAGAATATCAGAATCTAAATGCCTATATGTTTGGATGCTCCAACAAATTCAATTTATATTAAATAATTGCTCGGATGTAAACTCAGGTAGATCCAGATATATTTACAAGGGTCCGGATGCATCCACAATGATTTCCCCATTTCACAATCTTTTTAAATTTTATAGCAACCATCATCCAAACACTCTCCAGTTGATATTAAACACATAAAATGTAAGCCTATATATATGGTATATTATAATAAATATATTACAATTTATTTTTTAAATTACTATTGGTTCATAAATCGTATATAAGTACCTACCCCTACTTTGTTTATAATTCCATACACATTCAAATATATATGCATATGTTGGTATAAATTATTTTGAAAACACAATGTAGTAAAACTTTAGTTGATTGTCGTCTCTTTGTAATAGCTTAAGATTTGCTAGGACAACATACCTTTTGCCAACGCGGTGCCAGAAACTCATTTCCAGAGGCTCCTATCTCTCCATATGCAAGCGGAAAAACCCAAAAACCCCATTTCAACCAACCAGGCATTTGAGCTGCCAAAAACAATATGGAATATTTCAAACATTTGCATGAACTTATTGGAATCAGTTTTATCTAGAGGTTCTGAGCATCCTTACGTTTTGGGATGATAAATCCTGCAAATAGGAATAGGAATACTACTGAAAAACTGCCAGCTGTTGTCGTAGCAACCATGGTTTGAAAGATGGAGGCCAGCGATCGAAACATGGATATAGACGTCAAATGTATCATGAAAAGCAGAAGGAATTGGCGAAAGAACCTACAAAGCAGAGTTAATGCAAAACCCAATGGAAAATTAGAGAATTAGAAGATTATCTGCGTCGTCTAACAGGCACTTGGGGTGGGGTGGGGGAAGGGAAGTAACAACATTGATACAAGTTTAAAACTTTAGAGAACATAAAATGGTTCATTAATGTTGAGCTATTAAATAAAAAATCAAACCACACTTCTATATCGATTAGTAGTTGTAAAGCTATATTCTACTTTGTTAAGATAAAAGTCAGAATCATCTCATTTAAAAGCTTAAACTTATAAATATGGTGTAAGCTATTATATTTAGTATGTAACACCTCCCTCCGCTTGTGAGCCAAAACTTTCATTTAAAGCCTATAAATTGGACAACTTAATTAAATGGAGTTGAAAATAAGTATATAAGGATTTAACCTTATGACCTCCTGCTATTTTACATGTTAAAATTACGGCCACAACCACACAAATATATTAAGATACTGAATTCTAACCCATGTATTCATATTTCACCATATATGATTAATTAGTCCAGACTTATAACCTATAACGATGGTGGTGTTAAACCAATAAATTTATAAATACCAAGTTAGCAAACTTAAACTTTTAAATCAGCTAATTGTGCTATTAAATTCATGAACTATAACATACCTGCCTGCCTCAGGGGTGTATCCTATTACATAATATGTCATACATGTCCATACAATAGACTCCAAAAGCGATAAAGGAATCTTCAAAAGTGTTGCAGGAATAGCATAAGCCCAAGCAGGATAAAATGATAGCTCTTTATGCTTATAAAAGACTGCAAGCCTCGCAACGGTCATTGCCATTTCTGGAAACCCATCAACAACTAGGATAATGAGGGCAAAAAACAAGGATCCCATATAATAATTTGCACCGAAAACATCTATGCTCATCCGTGTCCTCAAGAACACAGTCATTGTAATGAATGCGGTTATTACAAGCTGTACAGGAAGTATAAACAAAATGGTATTAGTCGATTACATTTTACTATTATAAAGAGGTAGTTTAATAATGAAATTATGAAACTAAAACAAACTGACAACAGAGTAAAGTTATAAAAAGAGAGAGAACATAGTTTAACCTGAATTGTTTTGAACACATAGAGGAAAGAATTCCTCTTCATGAGTAGAAATTCCCTTGACATGCAAGCTCTAAAAAGTTCCCATTTAGAAAGACAATATATACTAAAAGAAAGAGCATTCTTATGATTCTCAGATTTGTCAAATGGTTTTGACAACTCCTGTTTTAGCTTCTGCCCTAAGGAAGATTCCTTGAATTTCCTAGAGAACATGTCAACTGATACATAACTATATGGCAATTCAGGATGGCACCAGTACTGTGCTTGGTCTTTTCTAGAGATCACCTGTGCATAAACAGTAAAGTACTTCAATATTTCAACTCAAATATTTTTAAAAAAAATTGCTAATTAGTAAATATAAGATCAGATTGACTTAATAGGTTAAGCTTTGAGATCAGACAGGGTCAAAATTTATCATGGTCTCGAAGCAAGCGATTTGAAATCCAAATATCTATACACCCATTTCATTCTTTTTTAGATAGTTGACCCACTTGATGCACTTCAATTAAAAATCCTAGCCCACAAGCCAAGATGAAAGTGAACTTATAAATATAAAACCATACCGAACTAACTAGACATTGATTATGGATTTTAAGTTACCACTTACTTCCTGAAGGAAATCAGCAACCCCTTTTCTTTCTGGGCACTTGAACCCGCAATCCTCGAAAAATCTTATAACATTGTCGCGGGGGCCATGGTATACAGTCTTTCCTTCTGCCATCAGAATAATGTCATCAAAGAGACCAAAGGTTTCTGGTGCAGGCTGAAGAAGCGAAACCAGTACAGTAGCATCCGATAAATGCGCCAATTGCTGGAGGCATGCAACAATCTGATATGCTGTAGAACTGTCTAATCCATTTGTTATTTCATCCATAAATAACGCTTTGTTGGGACCAACAATCATCTCCCCTGCATAGTTTTGATGGAAATTTGAGGGTCATTATGGGATGTAGCATCTTTTTTTTTTTTTGTCTTCTCTTTATGTTTTTGTTTCATGGAAGACATTTTATAACTCATATTTACATACTATATAATCAAAATATTAAAATAAAAAACAATATTGGCATAGTAGTCTCCAAATGTTATGGCTGCTATTGGTTTCCTAGTAGCAGGTGATGGTGAATGAAAGTAACAACTAATGGTTGGTGTTAATGGTGAACCATCGATAACAAAAATTTCAACGGTTTTTAACAATCACCACTAGTAGTTGGCCATTTCCACCATCTTCCAAAAGCATTTGATGCTTAAAGGTACCAGAATGTCCAACCTCTTGAAATTACTGCAACATGTGTGTCACCTCCAATGTTTTAACTATATTTAATGTTGGAAAAATTTCAAGGAACATTGCATATAAATCAGACACGCCTAAATTTTTTGCAAACTAGCTGGAACTGGCTAAGGTTACCTGTTGTAAGTCTCTTCTTTTGTCCACCAGAGATGCCTCTTCTCATGGCATCTCCCACCATTGTGTCAGCACATATATCCAACCCGAGAATCTAAAAAGTATGTCACAAGGCAGAGTTATTGATCAGCAATGTTGCATTCTAAAAGGAATGTCAAACGATACCTTTAAAATGTAGTCTGTTTGAAGTGTTCCTTTTTGTCTTTCAACAGCAATGGCCTGTGAAAATGAATCCCGTTAATTGCCTATAGCATCAAACATTGTGTATTTATGTTGAAGATAAGTCAATTTGGGATTTTTCCAAACACAAATAGTCGATAGCAGCAGGCCAGACTTGATGTTTTATTCATATGAAATGTTACAAACTATAAGTTGTTTATGAATGATCTAGCCCCAACAACCTCAAATTGGTAGTGTTTGAAACAAGTAATTATTCTTAAAATTGACAGCTTGTTTACTTGGTTGAATGGATAAAACAATTTTGGAATTGCTATTATTGAGCAATAGAGTAGAATTGTAATAGAATTTCAATTTATTAATTTTTTATTCAAATGAGGATATTTTGGGGAAAAGAAAAACAATTCTAGCATTAAATTGCTATATATAAGTCGGGATAATAAATGACTATTCACTATTTTTTTATATAAACATTGCTTATGAAATTGTTATTATGGCTGATTAACGCTGTTGTAATAACTATCATAAAGAATAAAACTGTAGTGGAATATGTAATATAACGAAGTGAACTCACTGTTAGTATTTGTTGATATGTTTAGCCAAAATTAAATGAATAAATTCCAAATTGCTGAGAATAGTATATGCATCTTGAAAATATGAATCAATAAAACTGAAGTCAGGAGCATATTAGTACAAATGCTAAAAAATAGATAATATCTTGATGTTGAGTGGATTCATCAGTCAGGAAAATGTTATATAAAGTGCAAATTTCACTGAGCTATGAAAATTAAAAGAGAGAGAGAGGAAAAAATGAAAAGATTCAATTTGATTTACTTGTGTCTTTATTATAATATTATTATATATATATATATATATCTTGACAGCCAATGACTTTTGCTCTTTTTGATGGTTAGTGAAGTAGATATGTTCCTTTAACATCAAGTTCAGAATTCCCATATATGCAAAATTATTGCCCCTTCATGTTCAGATTATGTACATTGCCCTCTTTTCCTTAAAAATGTTTCTTGACTCTCCTTGTGTAACCATCATGGACATTACTTAAATGAAGCACATATGCTCCCTCTTCTTCAAATATATATTCTTCATGTGATGCAAACCAATAACATTTGCAACATTTCAAAAGTTAATGACTGTGGATGCATGTTTCTTAAGAAACTGGGGCAGGCAATATGCACACCGGATAAACATAAGAGAGCCAATTCACAACAATGAGCTCTGCATTATTTTTACCACTTGAAGTAGGGCTACATAAACATAAATAAAGGGGATGATGAGATGAAAAGGCAATAGGTACCTTCATGTAAGCATCAATGTCTAGATCAGGAACTATCCCTGCCTCCTTTTCCCGTTTGCTAACTTCCAATAAAATGTCTTTGCAAGAAAAAAGAGAGAGAATAACTTTAAATCATTGTCATACAAGGTTGCCAACCAAAACTTTCTTCTTTATAGAGTTGAAGCTTAAATCACCTGCTCGACTTCCAACACCTTGACAACGGGCTGAGAAGTCCAATGTCTCCCTCACGGTCATTTCAGGAATGTGCAGATCGTTTTGGCTAATGTATGCAGAAGTTTTTTGGGGAACAAATTCATCTATCTTGTACCCATTGTACGAAATTTCACCTTTGACCTATTAGAACAGATAGCTTAGAAATCGGTTTAAAAAAAGATCAAGAAGTCTTTATTATAGAACAAATTTCCACAAGTTGAACTAGTTATTCATGTATACAAGAAGAGTGTTACATCAAAAGGAAATCACAAACCTTAAGAGATTTGCTCAAAATCCCAGAAAGAGCCTTCAAGAAGGTGGTTTTTCCACATCCTGGTGGACCAAGAAGCAGAGTCATCCTAATACAAATGATACAATATGTGATTATGAGTAAGAATGTATATATAACTAGCTCATTCAGGTATGTTCCAAAATATGATATGTTTATGCTTGATTCATTTAAAATGTTTAGCCTAGAATTTGAACATGAGACTTATCAGTGAAACAGGTTATAAGGGCCCCTCAACTCAACAATGGGTGCATTTATCTAGTAGAAAACTCTCGCATTTACTGAGTGACACATTCCTGTGTTGTCATTCCGAACAAAATTTTGGAAATGGAAGCTAAAAACAAATTTCAAATATTATCTTAGTAATCTCAATAGCTTGTTGGTAATAACTTTTAGGTGTAAGTGATGGTTCATTGCAATAACAGGGGCTAAAATGCAATGGAAACATTAGCGGAAAATAAGAAAAATAAATAGCATTCTATAAAAATAGAATTTTTTTTTTTTAATACCTACCACAATTATCTTATCTAAAAGTTTAAATTTATAGATATTATATTTATTATGTAACATAACTATAACAAATGTTAAAGAAAGCTCTAAAAAAATTTTGCCGAACAAACATACAATATTAGGAATTCAAATTAGCCAAGTTATGATTGCAAGAGGTAATTGACGATATAGCTTCATAGACTATAATAGGCCATATCAAAGATTTTTTTTTTTTTTTTTTTTTAACAACCTTCCGGGTTTTATGATTCCACTAACATCATTGATGATATGTATCTTTGCTCCATGAATGCTTGAACCTGACAACTTAGGAAAAACCTGAAAAGTAAAAATCTTATATTAGTTTAAGATGCATAAAGTTCAATTTAGCTCTTGTTTCATCTAAAAATGTAAACTTGCACATATGTGATATGGGCTTATTATTACTTAGGAGTTTTGCCTGCATTGACTAAATTCGAAGTTATAAAGACTTAATTAAACGGGGTGAAACAGATTCAAAGCATCCTAATATAATCAAGTTAATTTAAATATATATAACTTATAAAACGCTGACTCTTATTAAAATAACTAATGATAACATTTAGAACATGGCAACATGTGGTTAATAGCTATTTTATAAAGAAGGCTTTGCTTTCTAGCACGGTTAACACAAAGAAAGGTGACCAAAATCGAATACGTATGAAATGTCCCACTTATCCTATTTTTCCCCTTATTTCTGTAATGCATCATAGTTGCAAGAAGACCCAAGAGCCGTTTTAGCATAAAAATGAGAACTATGAACGATTCGAGTCAAGGAGACATCATAGTTGCAAGAAGACCCTCGAGCCGTACTTGATATTCTAAACTCACTACAGATTTAAGAATTTGAGCCCAAAATCAATTTAGCTTGTAATTGAAAAACTAAAACTCCATTCCAGGTGATATCTGCTTTAATCAAACTCAACTAACTTCATTTTTTTTATTCGATTGTTTAAAAGATATAAATGTACCTATATGATTTTACAAGAAAAATAATAAGATGCCAGTCGAAAATCAAATTATATGACTCACTATAACTGGCAAATTTTGAAAATATGGAAACCTGACAAAAGAAAGTGAAATAAGAGAAAACTTTTATATTTGTCTGTGAATAAATTGTGGAAATTGGAAAAAAAATGAGTGGAAATATTATCCTTTCGATTGGATAATCGATATTCGATATTCGATCTCTTAGTACTCGCTAATTTTTCACGAAGTGCTATGGTAATCTCAGGGAACGTTCTGAAGATAGATTTATCAATGTTAAAGAAACTTCAAAAAAAAATTAATCTAATGTCCAATTTTTCGTATTTCCCAATAAAAGTATGACTTTATAAATTCTATATAATCATAAAAATGTTATAATTTACCGCAGAAGAAAGAAGAACAGTATCACACGATATATACTTGGTCAACCATTAAGTTGCAATTTTTCAGGTTAAATTGTTTGGCACGAAGAGGACAAAGAGTGTCACATCAACGTATGATTGTCAACGATTAGCTATGATTTTTCATTTAAATTATTTGGCACCTCAGTCTGTTTGTTTTGAATTTTTTTGGTAAATACAGATATTTTTTTAAACTTTTTACTAATAAATTATTTATCAAGAAATAAATATAGATAAAAAAAAATTGACAGTTCTCATCAAAAGATCAAATAGAACAAATATAGATAAAATTTAGATGCAAATCGGATATATTTACATATATCATTTTAAAAAAGATACAGATATAGATGAAATACAGACAATCCAAACAGACAGTCTTATACCGATAACTAATTCATATTATAAGAGACAGCTACGGATTTAAATTAAGGAGAGCTACAATATTAGTATATTTAAGATATTTCTTACTTCGTTTTATTGAAACTTATTATTACGATGGGAATTTGCTGTCCACATCAAGTTGTTTCATTGATATCTTAGTAAATGAGTATTTGATACGTGTAAAAAATAAAATATATTTCTAAAATAATACAAACAATAATTATTACATTAAAACACGTATCAAATACTTATTTGCTTGGATAGGAATGACACAGCATCCCAAAACAATAAATTTTTATCTTGTTATTACACCTCCTGGAGTCGTAAAACTCCCACGACCAAGCACTCAATCTGCCAATTAAAAGATTCTAAATTACATATACTACAAGATGTTCTATTTATCAGTATAGGAGCACAAATTTGTGGAATAGGTCGTCTTGGAGTTTTGAATTCATTAATGACTTGACAAGGAAAAGGGAAGCTTGGATACTCCGCATTATAATTCTTAAGCAACTTATTAACATCATTTTCGCCGGACCAACTATTTGATCAACAGTAGAATATTTATTCTCTAATGTTAGACATATGCCAAATATGGTGGTACCACTAAGCATTTATGAACTCTTAGAAAAGATGACATTTGTCGATCTTATAATGAACATATAAAATGAAACTTACTCATTAAGAGTTATCTTGATAAGTCATAGGTAAAAATCTTTGACTTCCTTGTTGAGTGGATGATCCTACATTGTAGGAGTTGAGAGCATATTCCTATTATGGATCCACCACTATTTCGATCGTCATTCCAAATTGATACCAAACTTTTGAACCTTATTAGTAGCCTAAGAAGTTAAGCACAACTCATCGTCTACTTAGCACAATATTTTTATGTAATCAATTTAATCATTTACAATAATAGCACCACTCAAAAGTGTTATGGATTTTTTTATAGAAAATAACATTTTATTTTTCAAAAACCTTTTAACAAGTGCAAGCAGAATGTTTTTAATAATAGCAGAAAAGGGATAGATGATGCAACAAAGGATAAGACATATATCCGCAAATAAACTACTAAGATTTTTGGAGAATAGATTTGGATAAAATTACTCACGGAAAGCACGCCTTTGAGAGAATTCCAAAGAGTGGGAAGAGGTTTTCCATGAACTATTTCGCAGTCTGCCTCTATACACAAATCTGCATACCTGACCTCGATCGTCGGAAGCTTCACCCCAACTCTATTATAAAAATAGAAAAAAAGAAAAAGTAGTTCGACCAATCATTTGATGGGAATTCCCAATGAAACAATGAGCACATAAGGGTGCCATTATTACCAAAAAATTAGAGCTGTTATAATATTTGTTTCAATATCATTGTGGTTTTTAATTAAACTAATACATGATTATTGAAGGAAAAAGTTAATATAAGTGCTTACTGGTCTATTCTATCTCTTATTTTGCGCAACAATTTGAGATTATCATTCTCGATATGCTTGATGAGCTTCTCAACCAATAGATGACGTTCATGAGCTCCAAGTTTGGTAATATCAACTACCTTTTTTCCATTACTATCCATACCATTCTCATCACTCTCTTTGTCGAATAGGGTTGACCTCAGCCTCTCGAAAGTTGGTAATCTCTCAACGGCAGCCCATTCTAGAACATATTCATCGTTCACATCATCCTTTGAAGAGCTTATCGCAGAATTGCTGCGCAAGCTTGATGTATGGCGCCTAAATGATGATCTTAGACTCCTTCCTAACTCCGCAAGCTCCATTCGGAGTGATTCGATCCCATCTGATTCCGTTCCAATAAGCTCAGCCATCGTTCAAGCCCTAGCGCTTCCTTTGTTGATGTAACTATAAACGGCCTTATTTTCGAGGTTTTCTTGTAATGGGACTTAGTAAAATTTCATATGTCCTATTCTATGAGAATGATCCATACTGCTTAATTAACCTAAGAGCGGACGGTTCAATGTGATATTTAATTACTTCCATCATACTCTTAGAGAAAAATGGAGCACGTATAAATGTGCATATAAATATGTGATTATTAGGACCATCAGGGTGGATGAAGTAAGAGAGTACATCATATTCTTATTCTTGCTGAACAAGTACTCTTCTTCCTCCCTTATTTTTTATGATTTCCTACGTTGGCATAGATGTGACCCAAGAAGTTTAAAATTCCACAAATTTCGCTAAAGAGAAGGAGTTGACTTTGATGAAAAAAACAAAATGATATCTCTTTTCCTTGAGAAGTTCTAGGTAGTTCATATACTTGCTTTTTATTTCCGTTCAATAGTTTATTTGTATTTGTGTAAGATCTTGTATTTGAAAAAGGGATAATGATTACTTGAATTTTTGTAAAAGAAAAATAATTATAGGTACCTAAAGTTTGATTTTGAATAATTTAGTACTGAATAAAGTTTTTATTGACTTTTTTTTATACATGAAGTTTAGTTTTTATAATTTTGATACTTGAACAAACTTTCATAACTTTTTTCATATCTCATTTCACTTGCTTCAAGTATTAAAAAAAAAAAAGTCAACAAAAACTTTGTTCAGGTATCAAAATTGTCAAAACCAAACTTTAAGTATGAAAAAAAATCAGCAAAAACTTTATTCAAATACCAAATTATTCAAAACTAAACTTCAGATATCTAATTATTTTTTTTATGAAAGTTCAGATACCATTTTCATCATTAACCATTTGAAAAATTATCTTACTCTTGTGTTTTTTGTTTTTAATTTCACAATTATGATGGAGGTAATGATTTCACCTACATTTAATCTAGATAGATTAAAAATATATAAATTATACATTTGAAAAAAATAAAAAATTATTTGTATTTCTATAAAACTGGATAAAAGTAATGAATAGATAAGTTCAACTTTATAAGGATTTTTTTAGATAATTAATTCGATAAATATTAAATTTGATACTTAAACTTTATATAAAAATTCAATTTAATATCCAAACGTTGAAGTTGTCAATTCAATATTCAATCAAATTTTTTGTGACTATTTTTATTATCTCTTTAATATTATTTACTCTATTTTCTAACTCGAAAGAGGTAGCATATCATTAAATATTTAGTATTTTTTTTCCTAATATGCTCCAACACTCATAGGTTTTTTTTTATCACATTAGAAAACAGAGTAAATAGTATAAATAAGGTAGTAAAAATAGCCATAAAAAGTTTGATTTTGGTAAAAAATATGATATTTTCCCAAATTAATTTGATAAGAGTGGTGTATATATACTTATATTTTTTTGTCGTGCCACCCTTGAGCATATATATATACTCATACGCGTTCACTTTCATGGTAGCAAGAGCACAATCCCATAGCATAGTATATTGTTTAGATCTCTTCCTATCGAATTAATTTTAAGTAAAATTTTGTATTCTAATTCCAGCCACTGTTGTGTTTACTATAGGCAAACACATGGCTTGCATGGGAAGGTAACTTGTTGATTTTGAATCCATTGCCTTTTGTATCCTGAACCCTGAAGAAATGGCGAGCCAATTACTGGTACAACAAACACGGTTGACTTTTTTGTTAACATATAAGAATTTAGTGTACATGATAAATATAGATTAAGACATTGATTTTTAATAAAATAAAAATAGATAATGATATTTTTTACCCACTATATATAATATATATATATATGTGTGTGTGTGTGTGTGTTATGAACCGAGTTAGCTTTATGGACTCTCTGATCCTTATGCCGGTTGATTAAATAATTAAAATGTATAAAGTGTCAGAGTCAGACCCACTTGGATCTCTTGGTTCGAGCCGCATCGACAAATAAAAATGAAACAACAGGCCTTACAAGATTTCAACAATTCAATGTAGGCGCACTTCTCGGAACTTCAGGACTAAGTAAACATCTTTTATACAACCCTTTTTCATCTGCAAAATCAGAAGGCACACTAAACAAAACAAATAAAAGATAGGAAGAGTCTTATAATCTATCTATTTTTACTTTTTAACAAAACCCGACATGATATATATATATAAATATATATATATGTAATACCTCGAAACTCTATCTATCGAGATATTATCCTTTTTGGTCACATGCTGCATTTTGTTCTTTAGCACCAGCTTTTTAGGAGGTCATCCATCCTGTGATTGCTCAATCCTACGAGATATTATCCGCTTTGATCACAAGAAGCACGATTTTATTCTTTAGTCCCAAAGTACTTCTAGAAGTCCAACAAACTTTAAGTCATTAAACCAAAAGGCACCTTTATGATTATAGTTCCATCATTTATATTTGAGGAGTCACATACTCTTCCACTTATAGAATTAACGTCATCGTTAATTTTGTTACACAGGTTCAAAACCACACTAGACAATGTAGACACACCCATCCACTTTCAGGTGGTAACTACTCTGATAGCACTTTTAACGCTCTAAATTCCTCGGCGCTTCCTAAAATTTATTCATCCTGAGATTGATTTGCTCAAAATACGCTTAGTTTTGGAGTTCCGATAAACTCCAAGCCATTATACCAAAAGACATCTCTATGATTAGAGTTTCATCATCTATATTTATGGAGGTACCACATATATAAAATATTAAAGTCCACATATAGTATATATATATATATATATATATATATATAATATATACTTTTAATGGAGGATTTTTATTATGATTGAGTTATTAAAGTTAACTTAAACATACTACAGATATGACGGTGTCACGAAGCAAAAAGTGAGGTAAGTTCGTGCGTCATCTTTGTCCTAGTCTTGCCCATAATATTTTAAGATCATTAATGAAACTAAGAAAGTATTGCCTTTGAAAGTCGACTTAATTATTAAACAAATAGGAAGAGTGAGATTTTAAATTAGCAACCTCAAATACAAAAGCAATTCATTGCCAAAACACATGCTTCCTAAGGAATTTTTTGGTGGAGTAGCTAGGATTGGTTATTCAAAGGTTATAACATTATCACTGTCCTCATGCATGATGTCATTTCTTAATAACAAAGTATGTTAAATTACTTTGCCAGCAAGTTATGCAGTTACAACATCGAAGTCTTGAACATTAAAAGCATGAATTTCTTAAAATTTTCATCCGACAACCACAACGCAATAAGAGATACATGTTCACTTTTTACGTCTTTTTTATTTTTAAAATGTATTTTTGTTTCGATCTTAATTTCTCTATCTCGCTCATTTGCAAAAGATCATGTTTAATCAAATATGATGATCATTTTTGGCAGCATTTTAATGCCTTCATTCCGGTCTGACGTCAAAAGGTTACGCATGCACAGGAGAAGTCAAAAAGGCATTACATTAAGCTACAGGCTCCTCCATCCTCCTCTACTTGTCATATATATGCTGTTCAACCGTTGGTGGTGTCTAAATTAGGCAAGGGCCAAGATTTGAGCTCTGGAGAGCCTTAGACCAAAAAAAGTGATCAAAATCCGATTTGCTAAATTTTCATTAATAGCTTAAGAAAACTAGACTATAAAGATAAAATTCCGTCTCTGAATGAAAATTTTTGTTATAAAAACTATCGTTACTAGATCTATCTATAAAAATATAAACTATTTTTTAATTTTTCGTTGTACAATTTCTGTCTTTAAATGTCAATTTTCTTATAGTGAGTACAGCAAATACAAAATACCAATTTTAATTTTTTTGAGTTAATTTAGTAACTCTTTTTTACAATTAAATTATGAAAATAGATGCGCATTACTAATTGATTGATTATTTGTTAACTTATATTCAAAATAATATCTTTTTTAGTATTGCTAATGACACAATTATGAAAAATTATCAAGAAACAAAAAATTGTAGAGTACCTAAAGTTATGTTAATTTGCATTTTTTTTTTCAAATTTACTTGGAATTTCATGTTTAATTTTTTTTTTCAAATCTTTTATTTTTAAGAAAAATCATGCTACCTTTAATTTCATTTTTAAATTGATGGCTAAATTTGAATGTATATGTTGTAATGAAAAGGCAACAAGTTTATTATTTGTCTCTTACAAAGTGTACTTAGTTAATGAAAAATATTTTAATTCTACTAAATATTAGAAATTTCTGTAGGTGTAATTATTAATAAGATCTCTCCACATTTATGAGATGCAATATAATCATAATGGAAAATTTCATTGATCAATTTGTAAACTTTTGGAAAACAAACACACTTTTTTAAAAATACTACAATTTCCCCATACTATTGTGTAGGCCTTACAATACTTAATTAAATAACGTGTGATGTGGATATATGAAGCCTATATGGCAATAAAATATATAATTATTAATTTTCATATCATTTTAAACTTATCCCAGCAATCAAGTATGAAAATAGTTTTAAAAAATAACTCATTAAAATATATAAATAAATAAATCTAATGTGTATAAGCTAAGCCAACAAATATCTATATGTCGTTCGCGATCCAAAAACAAAATTTGGTGATGGAATCGAATAAATTTCTATTTTCAAATATAAATCATCTATGTGTCTTTTTTGTTGTGATATTTCTTTTTTTTTTTTTGTATTTTATTCAAATTCAACAAAACTTCACAAATATTTACAAATATATATATGTGTGTGTGTGTTTCCTATGGAAGATTTTTTTTTTTTCTTAAGTAGCTAACAATTGGTGTTCTCCTTTTATCTATTTAACTTATCTGAGTTGTACTTCATATATTTATATATATATATACATATCGATAAGTAATATTATTTTCCTATTTAGTTTAATATGACATGGAAATTTATAGGTATTAATTTATTGCAATGTCAGTTTAATATTTTCACTTTATGTCCATTTAATTAAGTATTATGTGGTATACACAAAAGTTCGGATCAAACTATGGCATTTTCAAAAGAGGAGTGTATGTACTTTTAAAAATATTTAGTAAGCTGATCAGTGTGATTTTTCCTAATTTTAATAATAGATGAATATTTTTCTAGAAAAAGGTTTTTATATTGTCTTAATTAAAGTCGGTCGAGTCACGAACTTTATAATAATGCATCAACCCCTAACAGGCTACTCCCGGGGCCTCTTTCCTCTGCTTTAAGACCCAACACGGTATATATCTCTCTCTCTCTCTGGGGTACATTGTATAATCGGGTGGGTCCATGGCCGATGTAGCATATAGATTGTGTGCTAGATTGACTTTATAAGTAAATAAAACGTATGGATCTAAAATGAAAGGATACAAAGTGAGAACAATTACTACAATATACAATCGATCATGGTGGTAATCGAAGTAATCTTCTGAGAAGGCCGCCACTGTTATGAAGTGAGCATACCATTGAGTGACCAAGAGGTGGGAACCAAATAATATAACCAAATCCACCTTTCGGAATTCTCTATAGGCAATATAAGATACCAAAATTAATGTCCAATATTAATAAAAGGAAATGAAAAAAGGTTTGATCTTGAAATATTTAACTAAAATAAGATTGGGACAATTGTCAAATCATAGCTCATTTTTCATTTTCATTTTTGTGATACTGACCAAATGAAGGAAATAGAATTATGCACACCCCCCGCCCCCCCCCTCCTCCCCTCCCTACCCCAACACATTTCTTTCCATTTGCACTATATTCCCAAATACAAAAAGCAAATTATACATCTTTTCATTTCTACTAGCTTCTATTCATTTTTCTTCTTCTAAAAATTGCCAAACATAGTAGCAAGTTCAAATTTTTATGCCATCATCCCCCATATAAGTGAATCATCCATATAATGCACTTCAAAGTCTCAACTAACAAGTGTAATAAGGTGTTGAATAAAATATTTGCCTTGACCTCTTGAGTCAGTTGGTGGTAAAAATAAAATCAATTCAATTATAGTAAATATGCCCTGACTTACCGGCTTCAGTATCAAAAACATGAGAACAAATTGAAATTTGTGAACAAGGTGGATTATAAAGTGGTAGCCATCATAAAATTTGGTGTAAGAGATATAAGGAGCATTTCTAAGTAGTTGTAACATAATAAGGTGCAGAACATTCATAGAAGTACTAGAAGACCTCGTACGCTGACCAAAAGTACCCCATCATTGGATAAGAGATGACCACAAATAAAACTGCTTGGAATAATATATAAGGAATCTCTATTGTGACCTACGAGAGATCAGCAAAAGAACACCCTGTAAAATGTTAATCCAATAATTAATCATTTGACAGTATGTAATTTTTCCTTAAAAGAATTAAGTTCAATATAGTAACACTCTTATAGCCCCTAAAGAATCTTTGTATCATTAAATTTCTCATTCCATGAAGTATTGAGTCGATATTTTGTACAAAACATACTAAACAATTAATATTGATGTGCAATTTCTCGTATGTTCATACACTGTATGTACTTATCATATATTTTCTTGATATCTTATACAGCTAAATATTTAGTTTCAAATCAGTAGCAAAACTATGCGCCAAAAAGGAAAACAGTACAATGAGCTAAAAAGCCCTTGATGTATGCTAGCTAGCCTTTAAGTGAAGTGAACATACTTGTATAAAGTTGATTCTTTCTATATCTTAGCAAAATCAATTCCAAATTTAGCTTCAACTGATTTGGAAGTCACCTCTAACATCTGTGTAGATTATAATTATCCTTAATCTTTAGAACCTCAAGGATTCTCTGCAAATGCAAATTGTCATAACTCTAAGTTTGTGAATACTCTTGCAAAATAAATTGCCATGCAACCTTTTGAAAAACACCATAAAATAAAACTTTGCATGTTTATATAACAAGTTGACCTGAAAATATTCTATAACCTTGCATGACTGTTGTCCTAATGGTCCAGCATAAATCAATCGTCCTCCAATTTTCAATAAAACCAGCTACAGGGAAAGAGAAAGAGTTGTAATAATCACTAAGAAATAAAGTAGATCTGTGATAAAATTTTCATCTATTAATTTTTTATTAAGGTAAATTACATCAGAAGGAATCAATGTTTGGTGTAAGATTATTTTAGGAATTAGTATTTTGAGTGATTAAAAAGAGGTATCAATGTTTTCTAAAGTGTATTAAATGAGGCATCAACATTTTGCAAAGTTCATTTGAGGTAATGATGTTTAGATTAGATTTTAATTAATCTCTTTAATTTTCCATCAATGGTCAATTATTAATACCTTATTTGACTCACTTTACCAAACATTAACCACTCATAACGTTGACACATTAACTGAATTTAATTCCTAAATGTTGATATATCTTTTTTAACCACTCAAAACATTTATACCTTAAATGAACTTACCCCTAAATATTAATACATTTTGATATAATTCATGCCTTTTATCTTAATAAGAGCATTTTGGAAAAAATTAGTTTCAAACAACAAATTCCTATTCATAAGTTTGAGTAATAAAATCTTATTCAATGTTTCTATTCAATAGAGGTTCTTATTAAATTGCTATTATTGACAACTAAAGGTTATAATAGCCCCTTACAACATTCTTCACTACTCTCATCACAATTGTAGACAATCTTTCATCAAGACCTATACTAGGTTCATCGTGAAAATGATGGATGGGTTTGCTACTAGCTCCACAACTACAGTCAAGTGCTTACGTTGCTCTGTTGATAAACCACTGACTCTAGGAATTCCAACTAATGAATCTTTGATCCCATCAAGCTTGATGGTATTTATAACTTCTTCAACAAATGCCTACAGAAGCATGCTCAACAGCTTCAAAACATGAATGTTTAAGTTATCATTTATAAAATATATATTAAGTTATGATTGTAAAAGCCTATACCAGTTTATAAGCTCAAGCTTTCAAATCAATCATTTGTAACGAAAATTTCAACATGGTGAAAGAATATATGGTCACTGGTTTAAATCACCACCTAATCATTTTGCTCTTAATACTTGTCTTCAGTCAAAGTTGTAGCCCACTAATGAGTATAAGTATTAACATTATGAGTTAAAACTCTCTCTTACTTGTGAGCGAGGATTTAAATCAAAGTTAATCAAGTATATGACATAATTAAAAGAAAAAATAATGCTATAGGGCAATTTGAACTTATGGTGTTTGTTGCGGTATCATACAAAGTTTAGCATAATAACCATCTTATTTAAAAATCCAGGCTTGTAGATATGGGATAGATTATTATAATACTTAATTCATATCAACAAGTTTAAATTTTTATATCAACTAATTGTGGAGATAATCCAACACAAAATGATTAACATCATATGAGAAGATTCATACTGGTTTAGTTTTTGTGTCGATTTGAGGATCTAGACACAACCAAGTAGAGAAAACCAATGATTTGTGGAGAGTGTATATCAGTTTGCTCATAGTAAGAAGATATACTAGCAAATGTTTCTTGAACCTTAAGATAGCCTCCTGATCTTACATCTCCTTTTATATGACCAATAGTTTTTTCTTCTAGAGAGAATATCTAGAAGTGTTGTTTTCCCTGTTCCAATAACCCCTATCACTGCAATAAGAACACCAAGTCTAAAAACACATGTGAAATCTAAAAGAAGCTATAGTCTTCCTTATGTGAATCCCCATTCTTTCATTGCCTATTTTTGCTCAATAGTAATGAATACTAGGTAAGGAAGTTGAAAATCCTCATATTACTATACGACATTATAAGAGAAGAACAAGATCATGAGTTACCAAAGGGGTATTGATGTAGTAATTTACGTCTTAGAACACTAGTGTGAGTAGCTTGAATGGTATGACCATCCTCTCTATTTGTTCAACCAGCAACATAAGTAACATTCCATGGATTAAATCATGATGGAATTAAGATTGAGAATAGAGGCAACCTTTCTTAGGTTTGATATCTTCATAATGATGTTCGTTTCCTAATACTCCTTCAAGACCTTCATTAGAATTTCCACATTCCTTTATCTATACATACCTCGCGTATGATATAATGGCATGAGATGATCCTGGAGCTAAATACATATAACAAAAATTTGATTAAATGATTTTACAACAATATCTCTTAAAGATTGTATTTACTAAGTGATGAATATAATAGTTTGCTACCCCTTTTGTCCCTCTCTAACTTAGTTAAGTCATCAACTTAATGGATATCAATCAAAGTCTTAACTCATAAATGAAGAAGAGTGCTAAGTAATAAATATAAAAATTCATTACAAATCTACAATTTTAAACTTTTACATTAAATAGTTGTAAGGCTAACATTAATAGCAATTACTTACACTTAAGCCAACTCAAGGCTAAGGTAAATCCAAGATTGAAAAGTAAAGTGAACCCTAATAAGGCTCCAATTGATATCCAATAAAAGTATCCTTCATAGTTTAGCCTTTGCATTTTTAGTATTTCATTCCCAAAGGTAGTGTATGTGGGATGTATCTAAGAAAAATAAGTGCAAAGCAACAAGTTAAATGGGATATGTGCTATTTTTACTATTCTATGAATTGTTAAAGTAACAAACATTGAAATTTCCATGTCTTGGCATATTGCTAAGAGTTATTTGGTAAATTTGCCAAGGTTTATTAAGGTGAAAAATTGTCATTTATCCATAATGGATTCACACAATATTTTTACTCCATTAAACCATCATCAGTTCAATCAAGGATAAGTAGTTTGAATTTGGTTATGAGCATCCTTAATCATTGTGGTTAGTAATATACTATTGTGTATTAAGGTAGCAAATCATTAAGTACAGGATAGTGTTTAAATTTTTGAAAAGCAAAATTAAAGTTTTTTAGTTAAGAAACCAATTCACCACACCCCCCACCCTCTCTCGATTATCTTTTGGGACCAACAGTAGTCTTTTGTCCTTTATGAAATGCTATGTGTTTTAGAAAGTTACAACTCTTTAAACCTTGTGTTAAGTAAAGAAAAGATTATAACTTTCAATAGGGTTTTTATCTCATGAGTTTATGAAAATTATTTTCTTTATATATATACTTTTTAAATGAAATACTATATATATTAAGAGCATTACAACTTTTTATAAGTATATAAATGTTGTAACTCTTACATTTTTGGTGATCACAATGAAAAATGTGGATTTGAATATGATTCCTTTCACTTAAGGAATCAGGGCTAAACTCTTACATTTTTTACTCAAAAGATATCTCAGTTTTCAAGAATATATATTATAATAAATCAGATATTGACTATTGTCACCCTGTTCTTGAGAAAAATACATTTCTTGTTTTTAATAAATTTCTATTTGAATCATTAATTTCTTTCCCCCTATTCAACTGTAAAATTTTATGTTTCACATCCTACTTTTATAATAATTTTTAAAAGTTCCTGTCCCATCAAACTTTATAGAACTTGGATATTTATGGATATTTTCAAGATTACTCTATATGCTTTTTAATAAATGTTTCCTTTAAATATATTAATGAATGATTTCTAAAATTGAACATAAAAGAAAAAAGAATCATTGGTATGATTTAGTGGCATTAGTAGTCATGGCTTGTCTAACCTAAAAATAATACCTAGTGAGTTGATATATTATCATCTTTTTATGCTGTGGACAAAACATGATGATACTTTGCACTTGAAGACCATGTTTAAGGCCAAGTTATTGGCCTTGTTGTTTCTAAAGGGTGAAAGACTCATTCTTTGGTTCTTAAACTTATACTTAGGTGCTTAAGTAAATTAGGCTTCTCCAAGATTGACATATGTATTTTTTATGTTTAAATAAATTGGGGTTCCACTTCTCCAAGAATGACCCTACAAAAGTTGATATATGTATTTTTTATCTTTTACTTTTAAGATGTGTGGGGCATACAAACGAGGCCTCAACCTCCTAAACTTGGAAAAAAATAATTTTTAAAAAGAAAAAAATATATATTCTTTATGTATATTATAAAGAGAGAATTATGATGTAGAATTAAATATGATTTAGTAGTTAAATATCTACTTTTATATCGATGAGATCATATGTTTAAATCTCATTGATGTATTTTTTTTTACTTTTTCAATATGCATTTATTATACTAGCTACTCTTTTTCTTACACTAACTACTCTCTCTCTCTCTCTCTCTCTATGTGTGTGTGTGTTTCTTTTTCTTTTATAATAACTAATAATATTAAATTCTTTTATCATAAAATTATCTAACTAAACAAATTATTGTTAAGAGCTATTTTATATTCAAAGTATACCCCACGTAATAATTATTATAATCCATATTATAATTGAATATTATTGCACACAAATCATATAATTTGATTTGGTAATTTTTTTCTTCAATTAATGTTATTAAAAGTAACTGAATTATTAAATAACTATTCTATCTACATATATTTTATGATCTATTTGTGCTAAAAGCAATCATATTGCACATTAATTATAATTTGATTTAGTAATATAATTTTTTTCTACATGTAATGCTAAGAAAATGAATACGAATTATTGAATAAATATCTTATCTAGATATATTTTATGATTTATTTTTATTAAAAGCAAAATTTATACAAATATTAAATCTATATATTTTTTATTAATAATTAATTTTCAAGTGATATACATACCATCTCCTATGAAATGCACTAGATACTCTTAATTATTATTTGACTTATTTCTTTTAATGAACTTTTAAAAAAATATCACATTGAAATTATTATGAAAGTGAGAGAATATTAATAAATAATCTTGATACTCTACAGGAGAAGATTATTTACAAGTTACATAGTGAAGTGATGATTTTATATTTTACAATTTTTATTTTTTCATTAATTTTTTTTTAAATTCCACTTGTTTCTGTTCTCTTTTTTTCTATATATATAGTTTTGAAAATTTCTCTAAAGAGATTTCTATGTTGGATTTAACAATCAACGTGTAACTACTCATTTGCCAAATTTCTTTTGTTGATGTACGTCCTCCTATGAAGTGGACTTGGAGTCCACCGAGCTTTGGCTCATGGTCTTTGCTTGATTCGGAGGGAGCAGCTGGGGCCTGGGGATGTAGCACTTGGGAGGGAAAAAGTTTTAGTGGGCTTTGGCTTTGCGATATGGGTGACGAGCCTTAATGCCGAGTCTATAGAATG
This sequence comes from Combretum micranthum, assembly GCA_024138025.1. NCBI lineage: Eukaryota > Viridiplantae > Streptophyta > Magnoliopsida > Myrtales > Combretaceae > Combretum > Combretum micranthum. The sequence continues at coordinate 485,726 of JAMXBD010000247.1, read as the reverse complement.
CTGGGCTATCTAGTGAGGAGATCTTCTTAGCAGGACGTGATTCTGGAACCATATATTGGAGTCTAAATACTAGTGTGTGCCTCTGCCAGAGGAAATCAATCATGTTTTCTAGTCTTTTAGGAATGTGTTTGTTATCTTCAAATTGGTGTTTGATCCATATTCCTCTCAATCACCACTTGTCACGTATTATGGAGTGATAAAATACCTAAAATAAATCAAGTATCATTTTATAACACTGAAAAGTATTGATTGGCAGGGATATAAATGAGATAATGATTTAAAATAGCAAATTCACATCCATTTGAGATGAAAATTTCTTGTCATATTATTGTCTTAGCGAGTAAAAAAAAATGCCACTATCATTTATATAAAAAATATAACATAAGTAAAATCAAATTAATAACACATGATATATATTTACTCACCGAGACATCAATGTAACAACAAGTTTAATATAACAAATATTTATTCATATCGAGTAGATTAGTGGATTAACTTATGTATATCTTGTGGGCTACATTCTTTAGATGTTCTTGCCTATAACGTTGACATATCGAGTTTTTTCTCCTCTATACTCTTGGATTTTGATATTGATATCTTTTCGATTTTGAAGAAATATATATACATCATACCGATCACTCTTAATACTATAAGGGTAATGGTCTATATGACAACTGTTTTATGGACTTATGACACTTGTCAAAGAGTGAGTAATATTATTATTTTTATTTATTTACTTTTACAAAGATAGTAACCTATAAGAATGGGTGCTAGAGGGTAAAGGCTATTTAGCAAATTAGACATCGTCAAGGGTCAGTTTCAAATTGGGAACTGACTCGATTACGTAGACGTCTCGTAGTTTCAATTTGGGTCTAAACTGTAACCCAAACCGCCGGGTCTAGTTCCACTTTTTACGGATTCGGAACTGTCCCATCTACAGTACGGGGCGGGTACGAACCATAGACCCACCAGTTCACAGGGCAGGTCCCATAATTCTGAACCAGTACGAAATTTTTTTTTTTTTAAACAACCCCACTACAAAATTTTAGTTACCCAATACAAATACAATGTGTGGAAAAAAAGTTTATTCTATTACACTTATTTCTTAAGGAAAAATTTCTTAATTAGTCACTAAAAAAAATATGAATACATTTGACCATATACAATACACTTGTTTTCCTACAATTTATTACATCTACGGATGTGAGGGGAACATTATATCTTACCTCACTTACGTGTGTTTTCGGGAAAAAAAACAATGCAAAGTAGGAATTATTTGAAAAAAATTTGTCACCTCGGAGGTGCCTACGTATCCGAAATTCGGAATTAGACTATCGTAGTTCATGTAATTTTTTAAAATTTATTTTATAAAATCTTTAGTGTGTTTATTGATTTTAATTATTAAATACAATATCAACTTTAACCGATTAATAATTTTGTACAAATGTTGAAAATATAATTTGGTCTAGTATTTTTCAAAATATGTTCACAAATCTATCTATTTTGGAAAACACCAATTACGGATTTTTTATTTGTAAAAATAGACCGTTATAGTATGCATACTGTATTTGTTTCAAAACAAAATTATAACACCTACTCACCTTCGGTTTGGTCGGGGGTGCCCATTGCGCTGCTTCCTTCGGAAGAGTTGTAACCACCAAAGCATTCATCTTCCTCATTAGTCACGATTGCAATTTCTTGCAATCGTCTTTATGCCTCATTCCAGTTGTCAATGCATGCAATATCTTCTACCGTTACTGATATCATTTGTGCCTTGTGGTAATCCAATATATTACTTGCACAACTAAACACATTTTCTACCACATCGATTGACGCTGGAGCTGCAAGAACCTATCTTGCAATGCATGATAGAATTGGGAATGTCCTTCTATAGAATTTCCACCACTCTACAATGTCGAAGTCCTTAATGCTTGCGTTATCACCGAACTTAAATTCGATGTTAAGGTATCGACCAAGTTTAGCACATTTCGTACTGCCGCTTCCACTTTTATACTTTTTTCGAGCTTGTGATTGGGTCATCATGAACAAATCTCTCGGAGCGACATCATTCGCGATTGATGTTTCAGCTGAGGGTTTAAAGGTACTAACCGATCCCTTACCTCTGTACATTTTACTGAATTTTTTGTACAATCTAATTAAAATAGAACTTGTCTCTATTACAACAAAAATATAATTTACTGAATACATGCTCATATCTTCAGACAAAGCATCTATATGTTTATAATACTCTTCCAGTAGTCCTCCAATACCTTCAAATCTACGGCGTGGGCTTAATACCCATGCAACATTATATATCGTTAGGATGTGGTGATAGTATCAAAACCACTTTCGTGTCATATCTTACACACTTATCTACAACACTGCATCATACTGGAATCTACCTAAAGTGCCTACAATATTTAATGCTTCTAGCAAAAAGAGATGTATAGTAGGGATATATAGTCGAGAAAATATCTTCGTACAATCGTAAAATACCTTTAATAAAGAAAGCAAATTAGTACATGTAAGCCATTTTATAGTGGATTGTACTCATGAGAAGTTGATATGTTGAGTTTCATCTGTGCACAGTATCCTTTTTTAATTTTTTAGGCTTCACTTCTTGTTGTAAACAAATTTTTTTCCATGCCTTATTTAATGATGAATGATCAATTTATGTAATCAACAGTCAATTTAATAGGTGAGTACCTTACTTTTAGAGAGTACAAACCACTTTTAACACATAAATTAAGGATATAATATACACATCTAATATGAAAAAAAGTACCACCAAGCGTGAGTTGATAAAGGTTTTGAAGGTCACTCACACTCTCAATGTTCACCAATGCATTGCCAAAGCCGATTAAAAATATTTTTTTTATTAAAAAATACTCAACCAGAATCTGGCTTATAATTGAATATATATTTTGTGCAGTGTGTGCACCATCCATTTTCCTTTATGCAATTAACCGTTTGTTAAGTATCCACTAGTCATCTATCCAGTGGCAAATGACACCCATATACGAGTTCTTGCTCTACCTGTTAGTCCAAATGTCATAACATATAGAAACACCTCTAAGCTCCAGCTTACCGTTTCTATAGAGCTATATGATGTGTCAATGCATCGCTGTTGCACCATAAGGTCACGCTCGTGGATTCAATGTGTCTTCATGGCAATGCCTTAAGTCTGCATGTTGACCAGACCTCATGCTAAGGCACATGCCTCCAATCATCTTCGCAAGGGCATCTTTTTATTTATCTGCACTGAATCGAAAGAGCTTCGCTTCCTTCTTACCACCATTGCTGCTTGCAAAAATTTGTTGTTGGCCCGATTCAATCCCGTACTCATTAGGATGTTTGGTTTCAAGTGTTTTATGAAGCTACTATATCCATCTCCACTATTACACGTGTAACTCGCACTGCAATAGTTGAAATACGTTCGAATCTTCCCATCTACACCTTCCACTTTCCTGAAATGCACAGTAAAAGGAGATGATTGCAGAAGGTGTGGTGGCTTATCTAAATTAGGTAAGGCAGTTGGTTCATCTTCATCGTCGATATTGGCCTCCACGTTCTCTTCTATCGCCTCTTCCATTACATTTTCAACATCATCCGGCTCCTGTGTGTCGTTTTTGCCAATGGGATGGTAAATTAGGGTTCTTTACTCAAACCCGGGTGGGATAGCGGGCTATCCAACCGGTTGTACTTCATCTATAGTAGGATTATCACAAAAATCAAAGAACTCCAAGTCTTCTTTCGTGACATGGCGTCTATGTTCTGTTCCGATTGCGATAAAGAAGCCGGAGCCTTCCCTTTATCAGTACTCTTTCTGGAGAAACTATGACGAAAAAATGATGCCATTTCACAAATTCAAGAAAATTTAACTATCCAACTGCAAGAAAAAATAGAGAAACGGAGTAACAAATAGAAATAATTTTGTTTTGAATTTTTCAAACGAGAGACACATGTTATACACTAGGAGTAAAATAAAACGTATACAAATGTTTTAACTTTCAAAATTTTGTGACTTAGTGACTGAAGATACTATTATTTTTTCTATATATGAGCTTGTAAGACACAATAAGTTGAGAGCAACTTTTTGTTTTGTTTGAAAATACAATGTTAGGAAATCTCATACCAGTTGCTCTCTATCTATACGACTTTTTCAAATTGAAGCGCGAGGACTTCAAAATTTTGAACTTTCAAAATTTTTGCTTTCTGTTTGATAAATTTGAAATGTATAGACATCATCCTCGAATTAGACTGAAAATTTGCGAATGAAAGGACCCTTCTGCCACAAATATTTCCTATTCATTCACATGTGCTCTTAACTTTGTTTGCTGACTGTTTTCTTTAAGTCAAACGAACTGGTGAGTTTCGCATAGTGAACCGGTAAGGACCTGCCACCCCGATGGGGCGGTTCTCCCTCGTAAACTGCTGGTGGTGGTTTGACTTGGGTCTCAGTTCAGACCCGACCTTGGGAGAAGTCAAACGACTACGATTGGTTCAAACTACCAAGTGATCCGCCAGTTCAGATGAGTTTGTATGATTCATGCCTTAAACCTACTAGTTATGGTGTATTGAGAACTGCCTAGTATTGAACCGGCATAAGACCCGCTAAACCCATGGGTCCAAAATGATTCTTGTGTCAAAATAAAAATAAAAAATAAAAAATAAAACCCACTCCCAAGCATTTGAAATACGTTAAAAAGAGAGATAAAAGGAAATGAGCAATTTCACAATTTTAAAGTGCCTACTTTGTTCATAGGGAGTTGGCAAACATTGATATACTAAAAAGAAGAGGACAAATTTTGTCCCACATGCATACATACGTGAGTTAGCAGACATTGGAAAATTAGCACCTATTATCAGATACACGCACGAAAATGAAGGGAAGGGGCAGATGTGAGAGAGAGAGATAAGGAAAGGTGAGTGAAAAAATTATATAGAATTTGGGTATTATAAAGGCTACCGTTATGAACATTGATTGAATAGCGAATACTAGGCTCCCATGTGTAGTTATTGATTAAAAATTGGAAAAGAAAAAAAAAAAGCAAAAGCAAAATTAAAAGCTTGCATGAGATTTGACAATGTGTAGTTGAATAACCAAACCCCCATTGAAAATTTCAATATTTCATTGTTATTTTTACATGATATCATTATGTATATTCATTGTCAGGAATCTCACTAGCTGGCATGTTTGTGCTAGATTTTCAAACATTAGGATTTTTAAAGCTTTCTATACAATAGTATGGTGTTTTTTCAGACGCTCACACAAAGTTTGTAACTTAATTTGTCTTTGTAGTTTCTCTGTTTTTTCTTCCTTCTTTGCATCACCTCTCTGTTTTATTTGATATTGTTGCCAAATTTTAGGAGCTCTTATATCAATTGTTATGGTGGAACAAGCTTTCTCTACAAATGCAGCTGCTAGAATGTATCTATTTGTAGAGAAATCTTGCTCCACTATAATAATTGATGCTGGGGCTACTATAATTTGTTTGGCAATAAAACATTGGAGTTGTTGTAATTAGATCATCATTACTCTCCAAAACATGATTACAAAAAGGATACGATAATCTTCACATAATTGAAGATACGATCCTGCAAAGGTACAAATTTTCCACCCGTATCCCACTTGTTTAAATTTTGACTACCAAATTTATTGAATGCAATATACAAATGCTACAATGGAAAAAATTACTGTTATACATGCTTTTTATATTTCATCAAAATGTATGTTTTGCATAGATTTATTTACATAATTATATGTAAAGGTATCTATATGTATTATTCTTACAAATTCATGTATCATAAATTTATTCTCATATTTATATGCAAAGGTATATGTATGTATTATTCTTACAAATTTGCGTATTTGGTTCAAGTTTTTTTTTTTTTTTTTGAAGCCTTTAAAGATGGTTGGTTCACAATCCAGTAGAATTGGAACCGAACTTATGAAAATTACCGATTGTTAGAATTGGGAACCAGCTTGGCCTTCACGGGTTTGGCTCCTATTTTACCAAAATTGGAACGATAAACTGGCAGTTCAAGTCTGGTTTTGGAACTAACCTAATCTGTGATGTCGTCTACAACAAATTGCCAACCTACGAGGATATTTAAAAAGCTAGGACATGATGAATCTTTCTTTTTAAAAAAAATTCCTTTTTTCTAAAATTTCTAAAATTATTTTTAACAAACAGTGATGCAAAACATATGTTACATCTTGGAATTATAAAAGTTAAACTGTTGGGTTAAAAAACTATCATGATATTGGATTTGTAGTTTTAAAAGGAGGAGAGAGGGCTTATGGAGAGAAACATAGATGATAACAAGAAAAATATCGATAAAATGGAGTTTGTTATATAGTTTTAGGAAAAAAAAAATCATGGATGGAAGGAAAAAGTGTGTTGATTGAAAAGGATAATTATAGTTTACATGTGTAGATGGATAGATATAATGGATAACATGATTATTATCACATTTTATATATCGTAAATGAAAATATAAAAAAGGTTTGCCAACTATAAAACCTACTCTAACTTATGTAATACCTATTTTATTCGATATCAACTTAAGCTATATGAAGCCATTATGATGCGGATATTGATAGACTTTATTACCGAGTACACTAGAAAGGAAACATCACCGAGCAAAAGGATAAGCCAAAATGGATGCTTCATATTGTTGGATTATTCACCAAAAGGGGAAATGGAGCAAGATTCGTGCTTGATGGACCTTTTAATGTGAAATTTTGTTGCGTACTAAAGTTTAGGTTTGTTGCAAGTAATGAGGCAGAATATGAAATCATCATCACAAGGTAGAAAACTTGCAAAAGATATTGGAGTTGAGGGATTGGAAACATACTTAGACTCCTAACTAACGGTCCAACAAGTGAAGGAAGAATTCATAATAAAGGAAGATGTGATGATCAAATACTTGAACATTATTAAGTAGCTGTCCTCGCATTCTTCTTTTGAAGCATTCATAAGATCCCATAGGCTAAAAGTTTTGAAATTGACAAGTTTGCACGAATAAGTATCTTCATCTTAACGATGCCAATAGCAAAGTCTTCATTTTCTCTTAGAGAGAGGCATTGATTGACGAAGGATAGAAATCATGAACATCCAACATGCCATCCATGTTGACCATTCCAAAGCCAAAAAGTTATTACATTGACTTAATATTACATAACATATCAATAAAAATATAAAAATATACATGTATATTAGTGTGGTTAATCTAATATAAAACTTACATGGACTTTATATTACAGTCATAATTTGACCTTATTGGCCTAGTCATGATATTAAGAAGATGGAAGTTTTCTTGAAAAAATCTTACTTATACTATGGTAATCTAGTTTTGTCAAAATTTAATTAAACGTATTTTTTTAAGGTGGGTAGGTTGTAAACCCCTGAAAATTTCATAATTCTTATAAAATAATCCTAAGAGTCAAACACCGGAATCGAAACCCTAAAAATCGAACCAAGTTAAAACTTAATTCTAAATAAGATCAAAAACGAGATTTCTTGGTCTTGAAAAAAAGAGAACCCTAAAAAACAAAATAGAAAATCCAACTATCGGTTGAATCAACATCCGTACGCCAATCAAATCATCTTTCCGATTCCTAAAACGCAAATCAAAACTATATATCCAAATAACGCTTGACAACGAAATGTTAAGATCTTAAATTTTTCTGTGAATTTTAGAATCATAAATTTCAATTTTCACCAAAAGGCAAACTGAGTCAACTTATAACCCTAAACTCGGTTAAACGATCCCGATAACTAAAAACTATTAAATAATCACAAATAAAATGAGATAAACCATAGATATCGAACTAAAAATATAATACGGTCAAAACTTCAAAATTATATCTTATGAATAACTCAACAAAACCAGAAGTCAAACCGGAACCCTAAAAGTCAACAAATCTTATAACAAACCCTAGTGTTTAAGATCAAGCAATTATGCGCTCTTAAACCTTAAACAACGAAATGAAAAATAATTGTTTATAATAGTTCGTAATAATATAGGAAATCTTAAAAATATCAGATTCGCAAAATTCTAGTGTCTTTCGGATCCGAACGAGATCAGTTTTCAAAAATCGTGCCTCGATATATCAAATGGAAAAAATATTCCATTAATACCAATAGACTCATAAAAATATAAGGTTTTCAAAAATATTAGTTTTAGAATTTTTCGGTATCTAAAAATTACAGATATCGCATTTATATGAGTATTTTTATTACTACCGGTATTTTAATTGTCTAGTTTACTATTTATAGTACTTTTCTACTATTTATTACTATTCCTCTATCTCTACTTTTTCTTACTACCTATTATTACACCTACACACATATTTCTTACAATTTTCTTTTCCCATAAAAATTCTACACCATATATTATCAAATTTCTCTTACACTTTTCTTCTAAAATTAATTTTTTAATCAAATTTCTCTCTCTTTCTTGCAATTGCCATCCACCCCTCTCTCTCCTCCCTTTCCATTTATTTTCCTTTTCAATTAATTTAATTACATCTAATTTTCACTCCAAAATCCTATAAATACCGCATTCCTCCTTCATTCTTTCACACAATTCATTATACTATCAAAATTCTCTTAAATTTACTACACAAACACTCTCCACAAAATTTTCCTCTACAAAAATTCTCTTTCACCAAATACTTACAATATTTCTCTTATACACAATACTACTACCATTTCTCAATAACCACATAACCATACATTCACTACCATCTTCATACCACACAAATACTTTAGGTAAAAATTTCTTCCAGCCATTTAGTTTATCCATGTTATGTAACTTAACATGATTATGGTGTTGTTTTGAAACTCATATGAGTAGTAAAAGCAACAACATGTTCATGTTTTATTCCTGCATATGAACTTCTTATTTTATTATGTTGTTATGTTGATTTTATTATTCATATCTAACTAAATATATTTATGTAGTTATATATAATCTTTAGAGCATATAAGCTCACTTGTTATTTATTTAATTTCATGCCTTCTAATTTATTTATTTCATGTTATTTTTAAGACTAGTCTTTCTAGTTTTAGATTTGTCCATATCAAGTCAAAACAATCTTTTCTTTATTTTATTTATTTTTTTGGACTAGTCTATTCTTAGTCTCGAGGTGCCTTGATGAAGCTAAGGCTCCCAATACTTGACCGGGATACCTTGATAAAGCTAAAGTTCCCAATACTTGATATTTTATTATCTTACTTATTATTATTTGTTTCTAGTATTTTCTCATATTCTTATTATTTTACATGCTCATAATATTTGCATCTACATAATGATATTGTCTCAACTAATTTAAAAGTAGAAATTTTACTTTATTAAAGGAACTTAAAACTAAATTTTCTATCATGTGACTTGTCACAAAATAATGGAGTTATTATCAACAACATAGAAATAGAGTAAGACAAGTTTTCTCAAATAACAAAAATAGCTTTACCAAGGAAATATAAGAAATAAATACTTTCTTCATATATTATGGTAACCTAAGTTTTAGTAAAATAATTTGTTAATATTCAAAATTTTCACAAAAAGCTTAAGATTAAACTCTTTTTAACTCCATAACAAAACTACGAAATAAACAAGTTTTCAAAGTTAAGATGAATTCAACCCATAAAGTTATAAACCCACTTAGGAAAATAAAGATTTTAAAGTTTCTAAAGAATAAACTTATTTTTAAAGAATATAAATAAGATAAGACTAAAAACAAAGGATTTTATCAATAAAGAGGATTCTTTTCAAAGGAAATAAAAGAACAATTTTAGAAAAAAAAACTTATATTTTAAATATAAGAAGACAATACTAATTTTCTAAAACCATTCTAAATACAAATCACTAGAAGTAAATTTTATGAAAGATTAAGGTTAAAGGAAAATTTACTTGTTTTGGAAAAATGAATAAAGAAAATAAAATAAGAATATACTCATTTGTAATAACCTATGAAAATATAAAGTTTTTTCAAAATACTTGAAAAGAAATTTATCAAGTTAAGTTTTAACACTTTAAAAAGAATTATTTTATGAAATAAATTGTTGAGACACTACCATTAGAATTTTTGCATATAAAATGAGCTTATATATATACTCAAAGGATTTATCAATCACACACACTCACATATATATATATTATATATATATCTATATTTTTACTAAAAGATTTTTGAATGAATTTGAGTTAGGAAATGGTTTTGCAAAATCTAGAAATATTTGTTTTAAATCTATACCCAACGTTTTCGGAACCCAAAATGACCTTATATGACAAATATCACCTTAGAAATTAATAGATCCTTTCGAATAGGTATAAAACGGTATATTATATGCGAAATTCCGAGTTAAAATGAGCAAGTTATGACCATTTTAAATTGGAATTTCATTCCATACGATTTGGATAGACATAGTGAAATAGAATTAGAGAGTTTAAAATAGAATTTCTACGAAATACTCATCCCGGGTATTTTTTTTGTCTAGGTGACGAAGGATATGAGATTACCTTTCCTAAGGATTACTACAACTGAGAAGATCGCGAAATGAACGAGTGAGTTATTTCCTTTTAATTTCGTTACCCTACTTGTGCTTATAAAGTAGTGGCATTAATATACTAAGAAAATATAAAAATGGATATATATGGGGAATTCGGGGATATGTATATGTATGTGATTCTATGTTTATGCGTGAAATGAGAATCAAGAATATCGTAACTTCAAACTGCCTGTTTAAGTGTTTTTGTTTACTTACTTGTATGATTGCTTATTATTTGCTAAATTGATTGATCGGCCCCTAATAAAACTTAATAAGGTTTGGCTTAAGAAAAATAAAATGCTCACGCATAGCATCCATCGAGTCACATCTCTTTCAGAAGGCTGCTACTCCTACGCGTAGAGTTGGATTGGCTGTTATCGTACTGTGACACGGGCCATGTTCCTTCCTAGAGAATCCAAATCGCCCGGAGAATGCGACTCTAGTTTCAGAGCCGAGCCGAGCCAACCGAACGCTTTGGGTGGGGACCTAGGGACTAGCAGTAGAAGATCGAGGATCTTCATCACTGATTCCCTAACCTTCGATACGGAGGGGTAAATCCGTTCTATATATGGTTTCCGAATAACTATATATATTTGTCTAACCACGTGATTGTTGCATTATACGCATAGCATATATGTGAAAATTCAAACGAACTTGTTTGAAAACATGGTGCAAATGAAAAGGAATATCTCACTAAGCTAGTTGTTGCTTACACCACTATAGATTTTGTTGAAATACGTATACCTGTGGTTTAAATTGAGGATCATGACGTTAAGGAAGTCATGGAAAGATGTTAAGCTTCTATGAAGGCAATATAAACATAAGATGAAGTTATTTTGTAAGGTTCCTTATATGTACTGTATGTTATGTTAGTGTTTTAGAAATTTTAAGAAGTGTATTTATTTTGATTTGAAGACAATAGAGGGATACACCCCTAAGAATTGTAATTTACCATGTTTATGTTTTATGATAAGTATTCTCCTTGCCTTGTTACTTAAGTATTATTAATATAAATTGCGCTACTTCGATGTGTTCCCTTGGTTGTGATGTACGCCTTGTATATGAAATGGAAGCCTTTGCATGACTGAGGTAGTCATTCTTAGGCTTTAGTATTATATACGACGGACTGCCATATTTAGGGTACCTCTCGGGGCATGAGAGTAATAGTATAATTTGAGTAATTAATATTATTAATATTTGTATCAAATTAGTTAGCATTTGTATATTGGTGGACCGCCTTAGTTTTTTATACTTATGGCCATAAATCAAAGAAGTGCCCGTGGAGGGACTTACTTTATAGTTTATATGGCAATACATGAATCAAACAATAAAGCATATATCATAATTCAAACTAAACACGTAAAGACCCGACCTACTAAATCCCGAGATTTAGTATACCAAGTTCTAAACCACATATAATATTTTCACATTATATGTAAGGTTGTCCTAAAACTAACAATTTATGTGAATTGTTTGATTATAACTACAAAAATTTATAAAACAACTTTTAACAAAACAAGATTGCTTACAATAGCAATCCATACATATATATATCACCATTACAAGGGTTTGTGTAAATATATGACACTACAAAACTTTTACAACATATTCTTGTTATGAAAATATAACTAGCAGACTTCAAAGTCTTTTATAAGATAAGCTCATCTAACAAGCCATTAATATAAAATTATATACTTTTCAAGCAAAAGATTTCTTCTAAGCTTTCTTCTCAAAATCAAGGCCACTCGAGTCCTACTTGTCCCATTCGTCCATAAACTTTTCAAAATCTGACCCATATCCCAAATCATTGTACAATCATCATCAATACTTGCAAAGCAGCAATAGTGAGCCAAAGGCCCAGTACACAGTAATAAAATCCAAAAGCGAAGTGCCAAGCGGACCTATTCTAATGCTATGCATCAACCAATATGACTTTAACTTTCTTTAGTATTCATTTAACAAAACAACATTGGGGTATTCAAACCTCGGAATCAAGCTCTAGGAATTCATGGGTCTTGAGTAATAGCAGTTGCTCAGGAGCTTGATATAAGCAATTTGAATACTCATATCTCCTATATTTATTCCAAATTTGGTATAAGCAGTTCGAATACTTATATCTCCTATGTCCATTCCAAATAAGTAATCTCATATAAAGTTTGTAGCCGTTACTCAAATTTACTTAACTTATTCCATAACATCATTTAGTCCACACGTCCCCATAAACATTGAACTAAATCATATTACTTCCTCTTAAGTGTAAGCAAACGTTACACAATTACTACACTCTTTATCGATTACCCGTTTAACCATAAAAGAATCGCTATTGCATTATAGCGTACCGTTGCATCATGGTAATAGCCATTGCATCATGACAAAAAGGTTAAAGCGGCTATATCTAACATGTCATTGCATCATGACAGGTTGTCGCTCCTCGAACCAAATTAAACGGCGTAATAGACAATCAATTCAATCAATTATTAAGCTAACTTAAATTAAGTCGAGTTCAATTATGCCTATTCCTAGTATATAACAATTAAGCTACCGCGTACCTAAACTCAGTAGAGAATCGCTAGTTTCACTCAGAGGAAAATCAACTGAAGAACCCTTTACTGTAACAAGAAATTCAAAATAAAATCAATAATTGTACTTTAAATATACATACAACATAACTAATTCTAGTTCAACAATCATGGAAATTCAATTATGTGTTAAATCTACAAATCCACTTAATTCATGCTTAATTATATCACTTAATCATCATTACACATCAAATATCATTAATCTATCTCATTTTAGTCCGAAAAGACCCATTTCCTAAGCAAACACACATTCAACAAACAAAACAAGTTTTAAACTTTGTTTGAAAATTGTATTAGTTGAAAGGAAACAAAATTTAAGCATTACTTTTGAAATTAGTAAAAACTTAAAATAGAACAGTTGTATATCTCTTTTTAAGCTTTTCAAACACAACTTGAATCACCTCAATTGGATGTCGGACGAAAAAGTTATAGTTAAAATACGATTAGGCTACGAAACAGTGGAAGGTTACACGATCCGTGTACATTGGCAGTGTATAAAATTTTGCTTCTGTGAAGCCACGAGTAAATATACATGACTCGTGTACGGAGTAGTGTACAACTAGAAAATTTTTGAAACGTGATTCCTCTATTTTCTTTGTAAAAATTACTTATTCAAAAATTCTCTAAACTCATTCTAAGCTTCCCAAAGCTTGTTATATGTTCTTAACACCATTCAACAAACACAAATTCCTCTTCAATCCATCAATCACTCAATCATAACATCAAACACAAATTACATCTCAACTCCACATGCTCATTACACTACTCAACACTTTGTCATCCTAGCACAACCATCCCAACACTTTCAAATTCATATACAACACATATTACAAGTTCCTCTAGCAACATAACACTACTCAAACTACCATCAAAGCATAGAAATCATCCTATCACAATTTAGCATATAAACCCTATAATAATAAAAGCACAACTTCAAGTATACACAAAGTAAGAGAAACACACTTACCATAAGAACTTTGTGACTTGGTTTAGGAGTCTTGTTGCAAGCTTTTGATGGTTTGATTTGTAGAAGTTGAAGAGATTAGTGATATATAACTATAGGTGGGTTTTTGAAGAAGAGAAAATGGGGTTTTGAGCTTTCTAAAGGAGTATTTTGGATGTCTGAAAATTTCACACGAATTTTGTACTATTTGAGATGATATTTATACTTTTGGTTGACTTTTGGGGCTGCCTTAATTAAGGCTTTAAGTGGGCTTGGTTTTAGTTAATAAATGGGCTTTATTTTGTAACTAAAATTTCTACTAAGTTTATGGGCATTCAAAAGCTTATTTTGAAAATTTCCATGCCAAATTCATACATATTAATACATGTAAAACAAAAGCATTAATTATTATCTCATACATACATAATTATTATATTCAACCTACACTAATAATCACATATAATTCACACTTTTATAAGCATACACATTTTATTACAATTCTATTCCTACACATTCATTTTCATATGTCAAATTCATTTCAAACTTAATATTTAGACTAATATTATATTTATATGAAAATTAAATTATTAAATGAATTAGGTTATTTCAAAACAACTTGCAAAAGATTAAAAACAAATATTTTTTAGTTCAAATCAGATTCATTCAAAATTTTAGCATACTGACATCTTATGTTAATCTAAATTCAACCTATGATTTGAAACACACTAAAAGGGGAAAAAAAACACTATGATCTTTTGTGATAAGGAAAAAAGTATTTTAATAAAAAAAATATAAAAATACAACTTGTTTTATAAGAGATGGATTTGAACCGTAGTAGACTCAAAAGACAATTTTAGTACGATTATAATGACTCGAGTTTATGCGTTCAATCCTTGAAGTACATGAATTCAAAACAATAGCAATGATTTTTGAAGAGGAGAATATAATGCAATCTAATTTTTTTTTTTTTTTGTTATTCCAATTGAGTGGTATTTTATTATGAAAATATAGTTTTTCCCTCGAACCATTATTTTTTAGTTTTTTTTTATTTTTTTTATTTTTATTTTTATTTTTTATCCTTCTTATCAATCATAAGCTATTTTTATCCACACTATAAAACCTAGTGTTTGATTTTCGTTTGAGGAAAAAAAAAAAAAAATGATTGAGATAGTTTTATGTAATCTTTTTCCCCGCTCTGACACCCGTATTCAAAATCTCCCTCCCTTTCTCTCTCTCTCTCTCTCTCTCTCTCTCTCTGTCTCTCTGTGTCTAGCCATGGGTACAAGAAGAGCAGGTAAATGGCGTAATCCTTCTCATCTTTTCACTGTAATCATAATTCCGAAGTCTCTCTTACAACAATAAATAAAATCATTTTCAGGAGAAGAGACTAGCATAGACCCGTGGCTCGAGATCATAGCCGACGAAGAAGAAAACCAAGAAAATGTACCAGTGCCACACCCACAAGCAATTTATCAAAGGAGAAAACCCCAGAATCAAAATCCACCTCTTAAACCTATTTCATCAACTGGGTATGCGTCAATTTCTGATTTTTCATTCTTCTTTTGCTTAAAGTTTCCATCTTGCATTTTGAAAAACTGTTTTTTTATTTGTTTTCAGGGAGAAATCGGGCCCGGATAATATTCGGGTGAGTTTGGTTGTTACGCATAAAAGAGTTAGTTGGAATCGTTCGCTTTCTACTAGGTAAATTTATCTTCCAACTTTTTGAGTTTTGTTCATTTAAGCACGTGCAAAATTCTGTCTTGTTTCACTACTTGGTTGATGAAATGATTGGGGAAAGTTCGAGCGGAATGTTAGTTGGTGGCTCTAGCAACTCGTTTCATTCTTGTTATGGTACGTGGAAAAGGGGGTTTTGCATATGGGAAATTTGATTCAGGGGAATGGATGGAAGGAGTTGCTACTGTTAAGTGACTGCCCGGCTATGGGTGGATGTTGATATCTAGATTTGTGTTGATTTATTATATTGTTATGTTGTTTTCGAGGAGTAGATAGGTATAGTTGTGAGAATAATATGGTGATGGTGATCAGTTTTCATGCTGATCATTAGCACGAATAGGATTCCCTGTAATTTCCTAGTGAACATGCTTCTTAGTCACAGTTATTCAGGTTCTCGTGGTTTGGTTGTTTTTGTTTTTGTATATTTCTTTTAATATGGACTAGACTATACAGCTGTGAAACGAGCAATGATGGTGTATTTTTGTGCATGAAAGAGGGCGGACAAGTATTGCAGCTGCTGCTTGCTTCAATAACCGGCCTAATCAGAAACAAGGGAGGAGGAAAGCAAAGCCTCCTCTCCCAAAAGTACGTTTTTTTTTTGTCTTTCATATCTTGCACTTCATAGTGCCTTCATTGTGAGTTTCAAAAATTTCTTCCTACTTCTTGTTATATCTGAAATCCAGAGTTGAATTGTCAGGACTTATGTTCTATCTTTGCAGGCAAAGGCTGTACAGCCTCCAAATTTTGAGAAGGAGAAGGCTTATTTTGAAGAGGTTGATGCATTTGAATTGCTTGAAGAGAGCCCCTCACCGAAAAGGTCAGGTACTTGGGTTGTGGGCGAGGGAGATAATCCAACATGCGTACCTCAATTGACATCAAGGCTTGAGAAATGGTTGATATCCAAAAAGTTGAATACTCCTTTTGAGCCGTCTACCACACTTTCAAAGATACTTGAAACCCCATCCATGTCCTCACAATCAAACTTGCAATTCTCGGGAGATAATGTTGACAGGCAATTGAGCTTTGAAAAGAGCAAAGTGGATTTGCACGTTGCTAGCAGAGATGATGCTGCAGACTTAAATCTTGCTATTGAGCGACTATCTCTAACATCAACTTGTTCAACATCGGACACTGATCAGTTTGATTCCTTTTCGGCATTGTTGGCAGTTTGTGGACAGTCAGCTCCAATTAAACTGATCAATGCATTTTCTAAATATTGGTGTGTTCTCTTCACTCTCACTCTGTATCTTTTAACAATTAATTCTACCTTATGAATCTATGCTTCTATCCCACAAGATAGAAACATTTGGGTAGGTCTTCAGCTTTTTATAGCAATGCATTGATTTTCATCCACCAGTTACCTGGACAAGGCAAGGGAAAAAGAGCCAAGAGAGCTAAACGTTTGAGCCTAAAGCTCGACAAAAAGATGCTATTATTTTGATCCAGTTTGTTTCTGATGAGAACATTTCTTGAGGATTATTTGTAAAGAGAATCAAGCCATTTACATGTCCATTATCACATGTTGTCTGCTCCACTCCATTTTCTCTCGTTGCACTACCCAGCATTGAAGCTTGCATTATTTATTTTCATTTTTACTGTTTTTTTCTGTGCTCATCTTTGTGGAGCACGTTTGCAATTGTGCTGTGAGTGCATAGTCTAATCCGACATCTTATCTTTTGTTCAGTGATCCAGAAAGTATAGTCAAAATTGGTGAAGGTACATTTGGAGAAGCTTTTGTGGCGGGTAATTATGTGTGTAAAATAGTTCCTATTGATGGAGATATGAAAGTTAACGGTGAAGTCCAAAAGGTGAATATTCTTACCAAATGGCATGTTTGCATGGCGTACTCTGTTATTTTTGTTTGAAGATGATAATATTCAGTAGTTAAGAATCTTATCCATAATGAAGTTAAGTGAAATTAATGATTTAGGAGGTGATGTATGATATGCTCCATTTGAAGTTTTATGGAAAAATCTAGTGGGAAAAGCAACTGTTTTAAACATTTATTATTTGTCTTTGGAGATCTTGTTATTCCTTTATTCTCTAGCGGAAGGCAAACTTTGATTCTCACTTATCATTATCCTTTTGAGTTTCATCACATTATTTTTGTTTTATGAATATGGCTTTCTCCTTAACCTCTTATTTTCATTGGTTGCATGGAAAAAAAAGTATAAATAGTATTTACAGGCCCTAGATGCTATTTCTTTTATGGAAAATTGTCTTATGTTTTCTAGGACAGCCTGATTTCTTTAAGATGAAGGCTTGTAAGAAATTTCTTTTGAAGTGTGCTTGATTTGATGCTGAGACTTTGAGGTGGTTTTGGGTATTGACGCTGAGTTTGCTTTTTATTTTTGTTCGTTTTCTTTACAAGTTTTATTGCTATGCTCCAGAGATCGGAAGAATTGCTTGAAGAGGCTATACTTTCCCGGACGCTCAACCAATTAAGAGGATATGGGGGATATAGCTCTAATGCGTGCACTACCTTTATTGAGACAATAGAGTATGTATTACTTATTGTTGTATGTATTTAACAATGCAAATGAGGTATCTTTAAAACCAACATTAACTTCAAAATTGAATTTGAATTAGCATGTGTCAATCAGATGTATAAAACTTGCCTTTTCCTTCTTCTTCTTCTTTGGGAGGGGGTGGTAGTTGTAAATCCTGCTGTATTACCCAAACATGCTTGGGAACTTCTACCTTTCACTTCATGCTTTGGTTTATTACATATTTGTCCTGAGGTTAATGCATAAAAAGGCTATGATGATATTCAGTCAAATGAAATGCATAGAAATGCTATGATTATGAAGAAAAGAAACCTTTTGATAGCTGGAAGTGGAAGTTGCTAAGTACTCGCTACTTGTGTAACTGATATTGTCTACATTGGTCTGTATGTGTTCAGTAGTGGATTTTCACTTGTAAACTAAGGCGTAAACTGGGGAAGTAGAAGAAACTATAGGACTTAGTTAAGTTTGTGTCTCACAGTATTAGTTAGACAATGTGGCAGTTATTTGAATCTTAGTACTATAAATAGCA
Organism: Combretum micranthum; assembly: GCA_024138025.1. NCBI lineage: Eukaryota > Viridiplantae > Streptophyta > Magnoliopsida > Myrtales > Combretaceae > Combretum > Combretum micranthum. Next base: position 466,875 of record JAMXBD010000247.1, on the reverse strand, counting down.
TTGCAATATCAAAGACATACCATATATGAACAGAAAACAAAGTAGATTTTCTCCTTCTCTTCTAGAATTCTTGACCTCATTTCTGTTGATTCTCTTCAGTGCTCCAAATTTCTCCACTTCAATCCGATCATTTATAAATCTGTGTTGTGCTCTTTTAGCGTTACCTTTTGAATTAGTTCAATATTTTTGAAGGTCTTCCCAGGATAATAGCTGTGCCCTTTTTTGTAGATTACTTTAAGACTAACAAAAACTTATCAAGCAGTGGATACCTTTTTCTGAGTATTTCCATCTGCTCTGCAGTTTAAGGGTATGCCAAGGTTCTTATGACATGGCATTGATCCGAGCATGGGAGCATTGGGATGAGAAAAATGGTTCTGAGAATGACCATCCGAATGTGTTTCCAGAGAAACAGGTTGACATTTATTTAGATTTGGTTTTGCTATAAATATTGCATGATGGGTTTTAATCCCTACACCTAGGACGACCATCATGTGTGAATTGTCACTTCACATTTTGCAACAAGAAATGTTTAAGCCAGCAACTTAATTATTCATTTAAATGTGTTACCTCAGTTTATATTCGTTAATTTTTTTATTATGTTTTTATGAAATTTTCTTCCAGTGCTATATGGTTTTTGTCCTGGAACATGGTGGTAAGGATTTGGAAAGCTTTGTACTGATGAATTTTGATGAAGCACGGAGTTTGTTGGTTCAGGTAAGTGGGCAGTTCCTTAGAGTTTTGTCAGCTACTATTCAAACCTTTTCCACCAATTGATTTATTTGTATTTTGGCACATATAGGTTACTGCTGCCTTGGCAGTGGCAGAAACTGCATTTGAATTTGAACATCGCGATCTGCACTGGTATGTCCATCAAGCCATCCATTCTTGTGATGCAAATTTTCTTTTCCCTTTTTGCCTTCTTATTGATGAAATATTGTTACAGGGGTAATATACTTTTAAGCCGGAATGATCTCAATGTTGCTGAGTTTACCGTTGAAGGAAAGCATGTTTCTTTTAAAACTTATGGATTGTGTGTATCTATTATCGATTTCACTCTTTCAAGGATCAACACAGGTAACTCCTCTTAATTGCATCCTGTCAGAACCCTGTGCAAGAGAACACAGTATGTGAATAGTTCCTTCTGGTGCATCTTCTTTTTGGTAGGCAAAGACATCTTATTTTTGGATTTGTCGTCCGACCCTTACCTCTTTAAAGGTCCCAAGGGTGATAGACAGGTAATAAGTTCAAAATACAGGAATGTAAGCTATCATGATATCATAGGATGCGTTTTTAATTATTTATTTATTTATTCTTTGTAGGCGGAGACCTATAGGAAAATGAAGGATGTGACTGATGATTGCTGGGAAGGCAGGTGTGTGTCTTGCTGTCTTCACTTGAAAGTATTCGATTTTCTTTCTGAATTAGAATATTTCAGTTCTGTAGCATTAGCTGCTACCATATATTCTAAGACTAGAATTAATCGGTCAAAATTTGCCTTATTATATCCACTGGGATTTGCTTGCAAGTAATAAAGTCTCAAGATTGCAAACTAATGACTTACAAGTGTCTTTAGCTTTTGTTTCCATGAGGCCTTGTCAACTACTGCTTTATTAGTGCTATTCTTAACAGGTAGCTGTCTCTATTCCCTTATCTTCTGATGCCTTGACTTATCTTCAGGATATCTCATCCATTTTATATTAGATTGGAGATGTAGTTCCCAATGTTTGTTGATCGCATGAAGTGAATGGTGGGTTTGGAAGAGAATAATCAAGAAAAGCATAAACAGTGATATTTATAACTTCTTTTTGTCTTTTAACTCTTTTCATTCAATTGACAAGAAGGAGGTTTTTCCTTTTTCATGTGATGATTTGTCATGGTATATCATTTGCAGCTTCCCAAGAACAAACGTACTGTGGTTGCTGTACTTGGTTGATATAATACTTACAAAGAAATCATTTGTAAGTCACTTGCTCTTCCTCATTTTAGCAAGCAAAACCAGAGAACCTTTATTCTTCTTTCAAGTTTGATTCAGTACGGAGTATATGATGGGGTTAATGGAAAAACAGTTATCGGGCAAGCCACCTATACCAGTCTTCTGTGGCTGCTTTTTTATTTTGGGGGCTGAAATACTCATTTTTATTGTTAGCTATGTTTATCCTTCAGCTTCAACGTGCATCACCAAACTTAAAAATGCTGATCTATGTAAGGTTGAATCTAATGAGTTCCATAATATGCTAGACACTGCATTTATTCCATGGAATGGTCTATGCAGATCTGCTTTGATTTTTACTTGTCTTTCGTTAAGCAGACCAGTTCTTCCTGTTAATAGATTGGTAGAAAGATTTTGCACAAGGCAGCATAGCTAGCATTGTCCTTAAAATTAATAACCACGCCTGCTATGAGCTTAACAACTTTGTGCATAATGACTATTCATCCGTTTGTCTGGTGATCCTTTTGGATCTGCTTTGTGCTGGTTGATAACTACATATATTTTACGGTTGAAACCTGTTTCTTTCAGGAGCGTTCTTCCAAGAATGAAAGAGAGTTGCGATCACTGAAGAAAAGTTTGGACAAGTGTTCTTCTGCCAGGGAAGCTTTATTGGATCCAATTTTCAGTGACATGATTGTTGACAGTGCTTCAGAGCAATAGAGGGATGAAGCAATCTTGTAGTTGACATGTTAAGCCTTTCTTTTCTAATATCTACTGGGTACTGTTAATAACTTATCCAAGAAGAGATTTGTAAATATAACCTGTTTCCCACTAATGTAGAACAGTTACGGATAGATCTATGTGTTATACCTGATGAAAGTAAATACTATAGTAGCATGGTTAGTGTAACACATGTCTATAGTTGCTATGGAAGGGAAAAAAAAATAAATAGAAATTATCACAATATAGATTATTTAAAATTTTACCAAAATACCAATGTAAATTTATATCTTTAACTTGCATTTTAGGAAATTATAAATTAATTGCACGTATAAGATGCAATTTCATGAAGTATTTTGGGTGGCAGATGCGATTTGATCTTGTTAGAGTTTATGCAAATTGCATGTATTCCTTGGAATAATCAAATGCAGAGAAATGGTACTTAATTTTACAGGAAGTGCTCGTATGCTGGAGATGTCATCAATTTCTATAAATCCGTTAGGGTCTCCAACTTTTTTTTTGGGGCAAAAATGAAACTTGCGTCATGCATTGTTAAAACATAGTTTGAATACTTAATTTTAAGGTCAACTAGAGTTTAATTACGAGAAATCATTTATCTTAGATTAGATTAATTAGCCTACACCATTATCAAGTACTTTCGATTTATAACAAAGGAAAAATTTATAAGCTTTTTTAAACAAATATGAAATCTTAAAAGCTTAATTACACGTAACAAAAGTCTATAGACTTAATTGCACAGCAGAGAAGAATGCATGGAGCAATTTTTAAAAAAATATATTTGGCTAAAAATAAAAATAAAAAATAAAACAAATCTATTTTAGCCAAAAGATGCAAAAGTGACTATGCGACTAATATAAATTGTGTTACATGTCAAGGCGGCAAGGCCCACACCTTTCAATGGGCCCAATCCAATCCGAAAACGTCATTCCATCCATGACCAAACAAAATTTTAACACAACATCGTGTACCTTAACCGTGTTTTTGTGTGGTCTTATGTATGTAGTGTTGTGTTTGTTCGGTTACTTGACAGTTATCCAAATCGACATTAGGGGAAATCAAGCGTACAATGATGGTGATTGGTGAAAGTTGAAAGGTTTAGCATCTTCCTAGGCACACATTACCCTTTTTGTTCATATATATATTAAAATGATAAGGGGTGCTTGACCTTGACTTGAGGCACTCATCAAGAAGCTATAAAGGAAATTTCTATATATTTGTTTGGCTGTGAAATGTGCATGCAATTTGTTTCTTCTTCTTTTTCTTTTCCCCCACCTTGGACAAGTGCTCTTGGGGCAACATGATCTATATACATATATGGGTTTTAAGCTTGGTTTAAAGTCTATTAAGAGTTCTTTAATATTTTTTTTTTTATTTTTTTTTTATTATAATTCCATTTTTTTTTTAACTTACCTAAATCTTTTTTGTGTTTGGTTTGTATTTGCATAAAAATTGATACTTAAAAATATTTTATTTGCATCTAATTCGTTTTGATTTAAAATGGGTGGAATAATATCTAGGGTTTTTTTGCATATTCGAGTGAAGATATAGCGACATAGGCAAAAAAAAAAAATTTTTTAGGAGCTTGTGTATCATAGAGGTTGTGCAATACAGTTTTTCTCCTGTATTACATAATCCATGAGCGATACACACGTGTATCGTAAACCAACGAGCGATATATATGTAAATTTAAAAAAAATTGTATCGCATACTAAAGGTACGATACAACAATATTTTTGTTTTTTTTTAACAATTTGGTTTTGTGGAAATTTTTTTTGGAAGCTACATGTCATATCCTCATTTAAAATTTTATGTTTCAATAATTTATATTTGTTGATGCATGGATTGTCCATACATCGCATACTTGTAACATGCACCGCAGATTAATAGAAAAGGTCATGGTTATTGCATGGTCATTCTCTTGGAAAAAAAAAAATAACGGTTTAAATAGGGATCCGGAAGATGGAATAGATAATTTTGGTGTAGTAAATTCTGTGTAAAAAAGATATCAAATCTAAAATCTCCATTCATAAGCAATGCAAACGAAAATTTATAAGAAATAATAATCAGTGATAAGGGTTTGATCGTTCTAATTAGTGTAGGAGAATATTAACTAAGGTTTAACAAGGTCTATGAAAGAAAAGAAGAAAACATGAATACTAAGCTAGGTGGGAAGGGTTAAAAATGTTTGAGAAAATTTTAATAAATGTTGTCCAAGTTTTATCAAAACTCCCTGAATTGTCCCTTAATTAGGTTCGGCCCATTGAATTCTTAATTTAAAATAATTAAACTGAGCATAATGCAGTTAATATTGGACTTGGCCCACACATGACGTCATGCAAATCGTCTCATATATATAGCATGTTATCTAACTTATCATGATTATCCCCATATTTAGTATTTTATTGTCAACATAATAATTAGGAAGAAGGGTTGGCAAGCATGATTAAGTTACCATACAATGCATATGATCACGGTCATGTGAATATCCCAAAACTTGGAATTTAGATAGGAGTTCGGTTCTATTTAAGTACATAAAATTTGTCATAAATTTGGACTCATCTTATTTACTAATTAAACATATGGAATTTTAAGTTTTTAACAAAGGTAAACTTAACATAAGTCAAAATACATAACTCATATATAACCGATTCTGGTTATGTTAAAAAAATTTTGATAAAATATGTAATTATATACTTAAATTTTAAAAATATCTAAGAAAATAAATTTAGTATGTCTGTTAAATTTTTTTAGTATTAAATTGATTAATTTAAAATTTTTTAAAGTACTAATTTAATTAATTTTAAATTTTAAGTATTTAACTTATATATTTTACTAAAATTTAAATATTATTTGTAACATTATTCCTTTAAAAAAATTAAAAAACGCATTTTTCTCCAAGCTTATAAATAACAATTTGATTTGACGTTATCTTTTTTGGTGGAATTTTTGATTTGATGTTATTGCCAGCATCATCCTTATCTGCCGCATGTCATTCACATTATAATAAAGACGAATCTAATATTCCCCACTTTTTTTATTTATGTCTATTCGAGGTTTGTCTACTAGTATCTAAAAGAATCGTTCACAATTTAAAAAGAAACTTTTGGTTATTTTTTTAGTATTTCTCATGCTTTTTACAAAGGTTCATCATTGAAAATAGTACCTAAATTTCTTTAAAAAAAAATTTAGATAGTATATGAAAAAAATTTTTATTAATTTTTTCTCATATCCGAATTGATTTTTAATAATTTTGGTATCTAAATAAAGTTTTTATTCGTTTTTTTTTATACTTGAAGTAAGTAAAATAAGGTATAAAAAAGTTAATGAAAATTTTGTTAATGTATTAAAATTTTCAAAACCAAACTTATAATTTTATTCAAGTATTAAATTGTTCAAAACCAATCATCAAGGTCCTAATTATTCTTTTTGAGGAAGAGATGTAATCGGCCACTTATAATCTCGACTCTTCAAATGATAATATTAAATTGCTTACTTTTGAAATTATTTTTCATTTGATGGGATTTGTATAATTTTTTTTTTGAAAAATATGGTTATTTCTTTCCTTAATCCAGATTTAATATTTATGTACCTTGTGCTTTGTATGATCCAGAAAAGCAAAATCTTGTGAGCTCAAATTTACCAAGAAAGAATATCCAACTTAATACTTAAGTTTTTTTTTTGAAAAAAATTTAATTTGATATATAAACTTTAAAATTATTATTTAATACCTACTAAAATTATTATTATTATTTTCATTAATTTAATTAATATCTTTGTCCCACTTACTAATAGGAAAAAGTTAATCCATTAAAACTAGACGATATGAGAGGATAAATGAAAGTTGTAATAGCAAAATGTTAAGAGACTACTAGAATTAGTGATGGAAAGTTTGATTAGTAATACCAAAATTTACAATACATCCTCCCATTTTATGAACGAGAGAGTTCAGCTGCTTTTGCTATACTAAGCAAAACGTTAGCAGGTACGAGAAGCAAAGCAACACATATAACGTGTTGTACTTGTATATGTTTATTTATTGATCCGATGTCTAGTGGTTTATTAAATTAGTCAGGATTATGAATTATGAAGTATCTTTGCATGGTGAAAGTAAATTATTTCATAATCGTCTTGCAGGCGTTAGGATTTTCTTAATTTTTTATTTCCAGGAAAGGTAAGAAAAAATTATTGAATTTTATGTGTTTATGTGTGTGATATATTGACAGGATCGTAGAATAACCTGTGTGTTTTTGAATTACGGTTCATGTTGGTTAATTTTGGCTGTTGCGTGGCTTGGAAAAAGAGTAGTAAGCTTTTCTTGGACTAGAATTTTCTGAGATATATTTAAAGAACTTTAAATTGGGTCAAGAGATTTTATGTTATTTTATTTTATTTTTCATTGAATTTATTGGTTTAATTATTCGTTTCTTATCTGAACTTCGTGGAACGAACTGCAATTTAATGCATGACTCAGCCACCCTTCACATGCTACCAGGAACCAAATCACCTTATTTAATTATTTGCAGGGTCAACAAAAACTAACGGGTTCCTGATCCATTGTACACAGTTGCAAATCATATACTAGAGGAAGACTTTGAGGGAGATTCTAGGAACGGTGTTTTGGGTTTTAAATTTGGATCCTATTCACATGTCCCTATCTCAGAAATCCCATGTTTTAGGAGAAGAATTTGATCCTTTGTTGAAAGATTTGGATGAAAAGAAGCAGAGCTTCAAGCGGAATGTTGTCTCTTTGGCAGCCGAGCTAAACGAGGTCCGAGGCCGCCTTGTGCTGCAGCAGCAATCAGTTGCTAGAGAAATCCTCAGTAGACAGGAAGGTGTGGTTTGTCATCATGAAAATTCTTAAACAACATGGGTCGTTTCAATTGTGTCTTAAAGGGAATCATTATATATCTTTTTGGTGCCTTTTCGTATTGCACTTGCTTGGGTGCAATCAACCTTATCAATTGTCTATGTTGTACTGGTTCTGACTTTTCTGTTTCTATATTTTGTATCCAGGAAGCAGAGGCAAAGGCCAAGAAGACGGAGGAGGAGATAAATATATTGCAAAAGAGATTAGACGAAAAGAATTGGGAGCTCCTTGCTTCAACTTCTTCTACTAAAAAGGTCCTGCAAACCAACACCTTCTTGCTTGCTTTCTAACTTCACTTGTCTCATCTGTTTTTAACATAGAATAAGAGTTCATGGAATCCATTATGCTATTGGCATTGTAAGAGCTTAGTTATACTACTGCTATAATAATAAGAAATACTAGCTTAGCTTCTGATACATAGGAATTTGATTTCCTCTATGCTACTAGTTGTTGATTCTTAGGAATTGGTTAAGATCTAACTTATCTGTTTTTCTTTTTTAATCATATATGGCTAGTATTGCATATAATTATGACAGCCTGACTTTTTGGTGGTTCTCCTTTATCTCCTATTTTTGTTGCTTCTTTTTGCTTTCTGGTAAATTCATTGGGGAAGAGGTCATTCTTTCCGATATATAATTTGAATTCCCAATACTCTAGGTGTATCTTTCTGGGAAATAAATTTTTGCATTTTGGATATGATGTAAAAAACAGGACAAAGAAACATGATTTTATTATTGAATTCAAGTTATTGAATTAGTAATTAAGCATTATGTTGTTTTCCCATAGGGGATATCTTTTGAACACTAGATCTAATTACTTGCAATGCTTTTGCGAAATGCCTAACTCATCCAAAAGTTTGAGCTTATAGATTTGATATTTGCTCTTATATTTTTATTTCATACTAGTCAAGCATCTTACATACTGGAGCAATACATTTTAACTTCTATAGTTGTCTTTCCCATTCAAAGAGAACTCTTATGAACTAGAACTTTTAGTAAGCATTCAAATCATAAATAAGACTATTTGAAAGCTTCAAGGCATTGAAAATTGTTTGAAGAACTTGCTGAATGCTTTGATCCAAACTTTCCTATAATATTTGAAACTTCTGTCATGTGAGGAGCCTTACTCAAAGCAACAATCAAGTGGAATTGAATTAAACATGGATGCAGCAATCATAGTTGAAATTTGAATTTATGACCTCCCATGCTAATATGGTTTTAGAGTTGATTGGATTCATTACCATCTTACCCAAAATTGTAAAATTATGATAGATGTGTATATAGGACTTGGAAGCATAAAGACAGGTGGTGGTATTTTCAGTTGCATAACTTACTCTTAACTAATACAACTGCAGTTAGCTACATCTCATTTCATATGCTGCATCGCACTTGTTTAATAATGTGCAGTATCTCGAGGAATTGGATAGTCTTAAATCACAGCTTGCATCCACTCAAGAAACTGCTGAAGCAAGTGTTGCTTTGGCAGAATCAGCACAACTTCAGTACTTCTCACTACTAAAAGAGCTAGATGAAAGGAGCAATTCATTGAAGGAATGTGAGGATCATGTGGAGAGATCGGGGAAGCAGTTGAACAATCTACAAAAAGACCTTCAAACGAGGGAATATTCTCAAAAGCAGCTTACAGATGAAGTTATGCGAGTGGAGCGAGATATTAGGCAAGCTCTTGGTCAAGCTGGATTAAGCAAGGACAGTGAATTGAAAAAATTACTAGATGAGATTTCTCCTAAGAACATTGAGAAAATGAACAGGTTTTTGATTGTTAAAGACGAAGAAGTGGTGAAACTTAGAGATGAAATCAGGATCATGTCCAGTCACTGGAAATGCAAAAACAACGAGTTGGAGTCTCAGGTTCGATGCCAACTTCAATCACTTTCTTTTGTTGTTTATGTTTGGAACAAGTGATAATCCTATTATCCTTGAATTGGACATTTTTGATAGAACAGTTAGAGAAGCAGCGGCGGGTTGATCAAGAACTAAAAAAGAGAATATTGAAATTGGAGTTCTGTCTCCATGAAAATCGTTCTCAGACGCGAAAACTTAAAAGGGTATTAGTTTATTCTTAATCTATGAAACTGAGTTCATTGCTTCAAATTACTGAAAATCACTTCTTTGCTTTAGCGTCTTTTTATTTGATTAACCGCCTATCTCAAAAGTTCTGTGGTACCTTAATCCATCGAACTGCGCTCGAACTCTACAAATGCCATCAGCACGGGTGTTACCTTTTCTTTTTAGGTCAAGTGCTTTTAGCTTAAGGTCTCTTTTGATTTGTTAATTTGACATTGCTTTGGCAACAAATGTCTTGCTATGGTTTCGGATCTAGGTGTTTAGCTTGAGAAGATACCATATGAATAGGATGGACGTACTAGAATCAGACAGGCTTTATTAGCCGCATAAAAGTGGATTATGTATGATCATGTTTCTTGTTGTACTTTGCTCACAATTGACTTGTCCTTGTGGCAGATGGGAGAGCGAAGAGACAAAACTCTCAAGGAATTAAGGGATCAGTTAGCAGTAAAGCAACCGCAACAGAGTAAATCCACAAAGAAGGAGAAACAAAATTTTTGGGAGACTCCTAGTTTCAAAGCTGTAGTTTCCGTGTCAATGTTGATCTTGGTAATGATTTCCAAGAGATGAACCAATTATTGAACCACTATGCATATGCCATATGTATAATTTATCTGGTGCATCAGCTCGTCGGCTTCTAGATGCAACCTGTCCAACCATAGCTGTGGTCCTCTATTGCGAAACACACACATACACACAGAGACTGGGGAATGAATCATGAGCCTTAGTGTGTAAAAAGAATGGAAAAAAAATTTTTGAATAGCTTAGAAAGAATTGTAGTTGCTTTGTACAAAATGGAAACAATGATTGCAGAGAAAATTTATGTGAAATTTGGAGGAATACTACCATCATCATTGCAATGTAATTTCATAAGTGTTACTGAATTTAATCACTATAAACATCCAATGTATACTGATGGCTTATAGATGGATATTTGATTAGGAGATGTTTTACTGACATCTTAGATTTTAGATTTTGATAGGACATGATTACAAATAGGCTTGTATAAATGAACGTTGTGTTTGGCAACAGTGGAAATCTACTGAAAATAAACAAAAGCAAGGGAAGTGGGATGAATTGTTACGTTTGGATATTTTTGTTAAGTTGGAAATGTAATGAAATTAATGCGAATGAAAAGAAACATTGGTACCTCACTTTTTCTCGCCAAAAGTGGAATGAAATCAAGGAAAATAGTGAGATATATGTTAAAAGTGCAAATATATCCTTAAAAAGGTAAGGAAGCAAAGTATCAATGGGCATTTTTGCCATTTTATTATAGTATTTTTATTCATTTCCTTCAATTTCTGCTTTTAATATAAAAATAATTAAAAAAATATCTTTTCATTCATTTGACTTTCTTTTTTTTCTTCCTTTTCATAAGTTTTTCACAACTTTCACTTGCTGCCAAACACATCCCATTTCTTTCGTTTGGATTTGTTTATATGTGTTTCAATTTAGCTACTTATGTCAGCCTCGAAGGTATTCTAGTAGTAGTATACATACCACACATATATACTATTACTAGTTTACCATCAGAGAATGGCATACTTTTAGACAACAGGATCTTTTAATCGCATCGATAAGAAATACAAATGCACGTAAACCATAAATTAGTAAAATAACTGTCATCACATGTCTAGAGTAATATAATATTACATACCAAATACCTATTATATAAGTCTTCAAAATAAATAAACCATATTTCTAATACTAACTAAATTATAACTAGAAAATAAAAGTAAATAACTTATCTCGATTATCCAATAATCTCCTTTTAAATCTTATCGAAGTCATGCTCCTTGAAGTAACCAGCCAGGTCTTAGTATCCACCTGAAAGGTCTTTAGGAGTGTGAGAGAAACTACGAGCTCAGTAAATAATAAACATATTACACATCAAGCGAGTTTATTAACAAATCACATGTAATATAACAATCAATCTGATGCACAAATACAAGATTGGATGATCTATAATCCAAACAGGAAAAAGATTTACGCCCTCTGTTAAGGTTGAAGGACAAGTACTTAATGACCCACCTGCCCCGGAGAGACTAAGTACATAAGAATGTCGACGATTTCTCGCTTTAGGATTATCACTATAAATTTTAGGATATTTTAATTGACCATTTCCTACATCATACCTTAGAAACTCCCTAAGTATTAATTATTTCAAAGTGATACTAAGGGGCGGCGCCCTTCGTTGCCACTTAGTTCCGTAGGACTGACAGAACAAAAAAAACCTTGGAAGAACTAACATTTTAGAAAAACCAAGCATTAATTGAAATATTAATACATAGCAGGTTGTCACCATTTTTGAATATGCAATAATGTAGTTCGTGTAATGCATGACTGTTTTAATTATAAAGCCAATAATTTTTAGTCAGGCTTATGACAACATAAAACATGTTTTTCTCATGTCATCAGACAATCTGTATTATCACTTTTATTATCTTGGTTTGTCTGCCAAACAAAGAACTCACAACACATATTCAATAAATTTCCACAACACCCATATTATTATCTTTGCATTACATATACCACTAGTTACAAACATAAACAATGTAATAGATTTGAGTAACTCACCTGCTCATGATGGCTAATCATAATAGTCTTTAGGGAATCCATTAAGTGATCGTATCTCCAATTGAATGAATGAATAATTACTAATAAGATATATATACATATATCTGTATAAATAAATCCTGTTAGTCGCCAAAGTATCCTATATTGTTATTTGATTTAATATTTATTTTCTTGTTGCTTGTCTTAATCTTATTTGATATTTATTTATTTTTTTATCTATGAGGTTTTCTTCGTCCTTTAATTAAATCCTATAGCCTTTGGTAGTATATTTTTAGTTATTATTTCTTCGTTGTCATCCTTATTTATCTTTTTAAGTTAATATTTTTACTATTTTTAAGGTTATATACTATCATTTAATTATTATCATATATATATATATATATCGGATGTAAGTTTTATTTTTACATCGTTCTTTAGTTTGACTACTTTAGGGTAACTAATATTTATTTTCCATTACTTATTCTTGTTGTGTTTCTCTCGATTTCATTTTATGTTATTATCTATCATTTATGGAATCATATTTTTCTTAATTATTGCTTAATTACAGTTTCCATTGTTGTATATTTACCTATATATAAGATAATTATGGGACAATTATCATAATCTAATTCTTTCGTTTAATGTAATAAAAGTGTCTTTTATACGTAATAGTTTTTGACATCTAACACTTAATAAATATTTACACTTAATAAGCTTAAAGTATTTATATTTGTTTATTTATTAAATTTAATTTCCTCTTTTTCTTCTTCTTCTTCTTCTTTATATATAAAATTTGTTATGAAATAGATTTTCATCTAGGGAGAAATTGCACGTACGCTGGCATTTAACACCGCCAGCGTTGAACTTCAGATGTCGATTTTCATGTATTTTACATATCATTTGTATCAGTGTATGCTGGCTCAAGGCCACTAGTGTTACAATGTACGCCGCCGATGTAGAAGATTTATGTCGCTGGCATTCTTTGAATTTATGTAAAAATTTTTTTACATAGCTTCTATTCTAGTGAGCATCGCTTCGAAAGCCATCGGCCTATCCAAGTATGCTGCCTGCTTTGGGTACTTACACCGCCAGCGTAGGCATTGTTCATTATCTTCTTCTTCCTTTTTCCTGGTTTGAAACTTATTTTTCTTATATTATATATGTATTATAGTTAGATTTTTAGCTATTTTAAGTGTTTCAACTATTTTAAGTGTTTTCTATGATCCCTAGCTATTTTTTATAACATATTAACACATATAACACTTCATAATCATCAAAACTATTGATTTCCTAGCTTCTACACATTGTAATGTATAGATAGGGTTTAGGATTATATATTACCTTATTTGAGCTCAAATTAAAGTGTTAAAGCTTCCAAAGCTTGGTACAAACCTAGGTTATTAGAACATGTTTAGGCTAATGTTTAACATATAAACTTAACTCAAAATAACCTTTGTTTGCTCCTTTCCTAAGCTTGTTTGATGTATTGATAAAACTTGTTTATGGAGATAAGTTTATGGGTGTTTTGGTTGTCTTTGTTAGCTATGTTGAGTTACTTGTGTTGCTATTTTTGGGGTTGTTTGTGTGTTCTTCAATGGCTTTGTTTGGGACTTAATAAATGAGCATATATATAGCAAGGAGAAAGCAACAACTCCGGCACAGTTTTAGCAGAATGAGGAGTTTATTCCACTGAAAATCAATTTGCATGTCTAGCCTCCTTTGCATTTAATGAGCCGCTAAATTAGCTCATTTTGATTGGTTTTGCAATTTGTTTCCTTGTCTTTTGTTGATCATTTTGACCTTTTTTTATTTCATATTTCGGCTGGCAAAAACTGAGAAGATTTTAGCCACATATCTCCATCCATTTGCACCGATTTTGAACAAATAATTAATATAATATTATTTAGTTACTTAATCATCTTTAGTTTTATGATAGTTTATTAAGTTAAACATGTACAAATATGTCAGCTATATAGGCGTTTTGTCTTGAAAGTTTATTTTATGTTTGTACAAATTTCTAGATTATTTTTGAGTTTAACTTTGAGTTTAAGGTTTATGCGATTAATTATTTTTAGGGTTTTATCTCACTCGATTAAGGTTTCCTAGGCTTAATATGCAATTTTCGTTTTATTGTCTAAGAGCTTTAGAATTCACTAACTAGAACAATGGTGTGATCCAAATATTTATTTGAAGTCTAGATTGTTAATTATGAATCTATTTTTGTTCTTTATGTATTTATAACCTCAACGGTTTATCCTTAATTTATTGTTTTCTAATTATGAGCTTTATGATCATTTACTTTTTAATGTACTTAAAACGAGATCTTATTCATTTCTACATTTTGAGTTTTTGATACTAGCTACGAAATCTTGTCTTTAGTATTTATTACTATCTAGAGAGCTTTATTTTAGGATTTAAAGATATATATAGGTTCATAACTACTCGTAGTCTTATTCTAAGGTTTTTGTTGAGTTCTACATTAACCTTTTATTTTTATTATTTGTATTTGTATTTCTATCTATTTTTACTAGTGTGAAAAATCTTGGGGTTTATAACTTAAACCTTTCACAAAGCAATCGACTTCATATGTAATAAAAACGAAATGATGTTAAACACAAATCACACATTTTAAGGTTTCTAGCCATAAAAATGACATGAAAATTTGATTTAACAACTATTAGAAAATTATTCGGATTTAATATAATATAATTTTTATATATATTTTATTTAGGATTTATTTAAATAGCTAATTAATTTCAATGTGCCTAAATTATAAAGTAGTATTTTGTACAAGCATTGACAAAGAAAAAAGATAATGGCTTAATAATAAGACATACACACAAATGAGAGGTCATGAGTTTAATTCTAGACAAAGGCACAAAGTGCATTTTATTTCTTTTCATCACAAGGAACATGTGACGTTTTGATAAGTTCAAATGAAGAGGGAAAATTGGAGATTAATTCTTGTTTACCCGTTAATGTAAAAAAGAAAAAAAATTGCAAAAGTATAATTTAGACAAAATTAATTACCTAAATACCGTTGCCGTATTGCATGTCCAAGATGCAATATTGAAAACGTTTTTTTATATCATATGTTAGACATGCAATACATGTATAAATAATATATGTGTATCACATTTTGCACAGCGATACACACGTTTATTACTCTTGCAACATATGATATACATGTGTATTGTTTGTGCAAGATGCGATACAAAATTTGGATAAATTGTTGTATCACATCTTTAATATGTGATACATGTGTTAAATTGTGTATCTCGCATCCAAGATACGATATAACAATGGTATTTAGGTAATTTTTTATCTAAATTATATTAGTATAATTTTTTTCTAAGGATGGTAGATATATATTTCGCTTGGAAAAAATGGGAAAGTCAAGATGCAAATTTCCTAAAAAATCACAATTTGATTCAAACTTTTGATTTTTAGGTAAGTAGAAAGATGCAGAAAGCTTTCAATTGATACTTAAGATATAAATATCAAGGTTAATATAATCCTCAAAATTAGAAAAAGTACCAATTTTATGCCAAAATAATCTTAGAAATCCTAGATTCGCATTACTTGAAATTGGTAAGTTCTAATGATTAATTGGAACCCTAGTTAGTATGAATACCACATAAACATCCTTAACCTAGCATGATTTGCTCTAAAATTACCCAAATATTTGAATTTGTGTTCTTGAATTCCATCTAAGGTTTCGTAACTTTAATGCTTTGATTTCTTGTTATATAGGCGAAATTGAGCAAATTGAATCCCATAAAAAGCTTTTAAGAGGTTAAAATCTGCGAGTTTATGTCTTCGGATCTCGCCGCCAACCGCCGCAACACCTCCGCTGCCGTGTCCTCTACGTTTGAAATACCACCTACCGTCTTCCTTTGGAGAAACCGACCCCACCGGACGAGTTGCTGACCTCCCCTATGGCTGTCCGACAAGTGCTTCATCGCTGCGCCTCCCCTTAGTTGCTGACACCGACCCGTGATCTGACCCGCTTTCCTGTTGTTTTGCCCGACCACGTAAGTTGTTGCTGTCTAGTTTTTTTTTTTCATTTTTTATAATAATAATTAGTAATTACCATGATAATAATAATAGTAACAATAATATAGTAATATGGTGATGATATAAAAAAAAGAAGAAAAAAGAATAAGTATATTAAATACGTAATATGACTTGTTATATGGAAAATCGAAAAGTTTAAGTAATAATAAATTAATATGCATGTGTGATAGTTGTTTATGACATAATAAAAATAATAATTTGATAAATAGGTCACGTGACTTGTAAATAATAATAATAATAATAATAATAATAATATAATAATAATATATGTAGGTATAGTTGATTTGGTCTAGTAATTTTGTCAACACACGTGTTAATATGAAATTTTGAAATTTTGCTTGATACGATAATGCAACAGTTTAATATTGTAATTTGTGAATGTATGGTTTTACTATGATATGTATATATTTCCATGAAATTGTATCATATTAAATTGAAGTCTTGTCATAATGTTGCTTATAATAATGTAATACTTGAAACAATAATGGTAGTATGAACTTTAATTATGCCATGATTTTTGTCTTGCTAGACAATTTTGTGAATATTTGATTTTACCATAATTGTACTATAGTATGTATGTTTTCATGAAATTATAATATTGCTAGTGATGACATAATGTTAATAATACTTGAAATAATGTAATATATGAATTTTGATCGGGCCATGATGATGAATATTTGGTAAATTACACCAAAAATATCAACGTTTTAAGTGGTTAAAAAGAGATATCAACATTTCACAAAGTGGTTAAATGACTTTGCAAAACGTTGATACATCTTTTTAATCATTTGAAATTTATATCTTAAATGAATTTATTTCCAAACGTTGATTTTTTTTTGAATGAGTTCAAACATTAATACCTTAAATGAACTTACTCCAAACGTTGATACATTTCGTTGTAATTTACTCAATGAATATATGA
The DNA here is from genome assembly GCA_024138025.1 of Combretum micranthum. Classification (NCBI taxonomy): domain Eukaryota; kingdom Viridiplantae; phylum Streptophyta; class Magnoliopsida; order Myrtales; family Combretaceae; genus Combretum; species Combretum micranthum. The sequence goes on along the minus strand of JAMXBD010000247.1, from coordinate 449,695 downwards.
CTTTGTCTTGTAAATTAGTATATTTGATATTGTATTGATTATTTGATAGGAACCTAAATTTTGAAAATATGTGGGATAATTTGATACATCGTTCATGATATAATATGTGATTATGTTTACTTGAAAATTTTTATCATGTAGAAAAATTGATTTTTATGAAATTGTGAAAATCTAAATGGATAGATATTTGGATTAATATAAAAAATAGTTAATTTTGGCAAAATTAATAAAATTTAATGAACTTGAAGCAAAAATAATTAAAAAACAAAAATTAATCAATAAATTAAAGTTTTCATTAAACAAAAGTACTATATATTGTCTCATCCTAAATAGCAAGTGTGTGGGATTATTTTTGCGAATTTGATGCGATCTTGTAGATATTGATATTTGATGTAAATAATTATATCTCTTGTAAATTCTTATGAAATTGACTAATTTTGTGAATATCTCATATAATATTAAATTTTAAGTTAATAGGGGAATAACTTGCAATTAGGAACTTAAGGTGGTAATTAGAAAATTTTAACAAATACTGTCTCAGTTTTACCAAAACTCCCTAAATTGTTCGTTAATTAGGTTTGGCTTATTGAATTCTTAATTTAGAATAATTAAACTGAGAAGCATGTTATCTAGCTTATCATAATTATCCCCATATTTAGTATCTTATCATCAACATAATAATTAGGAAGAAGAGTTGGAAAGCATGATTAAGTTACCATACATGCACATTGCATAAAAGAAAAAAATAACCATATGATCACGGTCACGGAATAACCCAAAACTTGGAATTTAGATAGGGTTTGTTTCAACTTATTTAAATACATAAAATTTATCATAAATTTGAATTCATCTTATTTACTAATTAAATGTATGGAATTTTAAGTTTTTAGCAAATGTAAACTTAACATAGGTCAAAATAAATAACTTATAAATAACTGATTCATTAAAAGAGGATTAATGTATGAATGGTACTTGAACTGTAATACCACTCAAATATAGATTGTGGAACTCTAATCATATGGTGTCTTTTGGTGTAATGGCTTGGAATTCATATGAAATATCCTCATCCTTCACCCAAGATAGAAATTGGATTTAGATAGATTAAAATGAAGCAAGTGAAATAGATAATGAGTTATAATTAGAAAAAGTTAATAAAATTAATTTAGTAAATAGAATTAAGTTAAAATTTGAGATTTTTAAATCCCTAAACATGTTATTAAAATGTTTAGTGAATTCCTAAACCCTTAAACTTTAGTTTAAATTCTAATTCATAAATTTTCACTAGTTTTAAATTCATTTACTTATCTAAAAATATCAGATTTGAGCCTAAACTTAGGTTAAATATCAATTTAATAAAAACCAATCTCCTAAATCAATTTCTTATCTGAAGCTCTTTATTTCTAACCTATTGATCACCATATTATTTCTTAAATACTTCAAGAACTAAAGATATTGATATGAAAGTTCTAAACCCAATACGTTTGCTCTAAAATATCCTTAGCCTTTATCTATATATATATATATATATTATTTTTTCTTTTGACTTTTTGTTGGTTGCCTTCTTTCTCTCACTTCCTTCCTCCTTCCCGTCATTTCTTTTCCTCTCTCTTTTTCTTTCTCTTTCTCTTCTTTCTCAAAATTCAAGCCACAAATCTCAATTTTAACAAGAAAATAAAGGAAATTAAAGATATAAAACAAGATAGAAGGTGAAGATCATGTAAGAAACAACTCCAAAAAGCTAGGAGAAGTAGGAGTAGAAAAATGAAGAAGTTGCATTTTGCTAAAAAAGATAAGTGTTGCTAATTTCCTCACTTTAATTCTTGTTTATGCATGTAAATGTCGTATTAGGACTAGTAAATCAGGGAATTATGAACATGCTTGATGAAAACCTATATATATGTATATTGTGTAGACCAAGTGTTTGATAAAATGTTCTGAAGGAGTATGGTATGGTTTTGCATATAGAAATGTTTATGAGTTAAATTTATACATGTTTATACTTGTAACAAGTAGTTATTGTTGATGTATGTTGGATTAAGTAGTCAAAAGTTGTGTAAAAAGACAATGAATTCGTAACAAGGATCCCCTTGTACATCACAACCATTATACGACTTGTGATCTCCTCGGATGAAATATTTTGAAAGACAAAGGCTTAATTATGGGGGTGATGAGGGGCATGATCCTCTTTGATCATGTTTTTCCCCTTGATCATGGGTGTAATGAGGCCCATATTGATCATTACGGCTCTCATTACGGCCGTGATGAGGTAAACGATGGAGGTCATACACCTTATTCAGGGCGTAATGAAGATGGTGACAACGATTACGGCCCTCATCAGGGACGTGATCTGTCCTCTGGTATTGTTCATAAAGAAGAAAGAAAAAGAAGAAAAGAAAAGAAAGAAAAAAAAGAAAGAAAGAAAGAAAGAAAGAAATAAATAAAATAAAATGCAATAGATAATGATTGATGATGTGTTATGTTAGTTAATTTGCTTAATTAATAATGAATTAATTTATGGATTAATAATTAATTAGAGTTTACATAGTTCTTTAGTATAAAATGAACTTATAGTCCTTTCACTTGACATAAATAACTATTCATTCCTTCCTCGTTTGACGTAAAGCTAATATTATGGTATTCATTTAAAAGGAATGACAATTCATAATGAATTGTTATTAAGTAAAATTATGAATAGCAATTCATGTCTCTAACCCATGAATTGCTATTCAATGGTTTATTTTTTAACTTTTTTATAGATACCCCTATCTTGAAAATAACACCTACATAATTATCCTCTCTTTGTAACAAATACAATGGGCATTATAGATATTTTACCTTTTATTCTAATAATTACTTGTTTTACTTTTTACAGCAAGTGAACATTGTAATAGCCATTACAACTCTATTACAATCCCTTTGGATTGGAATTCTATTCTCCCGTTATTCCATTCAGCGATGTGAACGGGATGTTAGTTAGTCAACTTAAGTTTAGCTTGACCTAAATGAACTTAAATGAGTTAAAATGAATTAGATTACTTAAGTTTAATCACTTTGACTTAGTAATTGAATCAAATGGTTAATCCTAATCAATTTGGCAAAGTTAAGGTAATATAGACTTAATAAATAATGATTAGATTTAATTGATGAATTAGGATAATTTTAGTTTAACATGGAGAATATTTTGTTTTAAATATGTGATGCTTTTGTATATAAATGCCATGTTGATGCTTTTGTAATAAATGACTATAATCAAAGTGAAAAAGAAATACTTTAACAAACAAAGAAGAATGGTCTGTATTTGACGGGACGATATTCGTAGCCATAACAGGGTTCCTAATTAGATTCGAACCCCAGCCTTCTTTATCTCTTTACAAGCCCCTACCAACTGAGCCAAGCTCATTTTCTAGTCAATGTGTTAACTCAAAATATACTTAAGTAATCTGAACCAGGCCAAATATGATTTCACTAAAAAAGGGCAAAAATAAGATGGGTTTTAAGGTCCAAATTGATTTTCAAATGAAGCTCAAAATGCTATAAGACTAATATTAACTCATGAAAAGCCCAAAAATGAAATTTTCTTTACATCTTTTTTTTTTTTTCTAATTTTTTCTCATTTTAATTTTTAAGAAGCTTATTTACTAAAAAGATGGGGTTTTCTGATTTTTTTTTCTAATTTTTATATTCTTTTTAATTTTGTAATTTTTATCCTTTTTTGTTAATTTTTAATTTAACAGTGAGCGATATTAATAGAAACTTTAAATAATCTTACATCATGAGAGTTTTCCAAAGCATGCTTAATTGAGGGAAAATTTGGTAACAGGGTATATAATTATACATAACCATACTTCTACATAATTTAATATGTGTATTCCTTCCCCACACTTAGAGAAAGACATTGAACCCAATGTCTTCAGATAAAAACAAAAAGAGGAAAGGAATAAGACAAAATAAAGAAGAGGGCTGAAATTGCCCTGTTGAGTTTAAATATTTGCATCGTTCAAGTTCCATTCGAATTTCCTTTCCATGTTTCCATTGACCATCTTTTTCTTGCATCAACACAAAGAAACAAGAAAAACAAGAACAAAAACATAATAATAAAAGAAAAACCGGAGTCTCTGAAGATTAGATTGATTACATAAGCTCCTAAAACAAACAAAATTAAAATCAAACGTAGTCGGTAGATCAGTTGTGCGGATCCCCCTTACTACTGGTATCATTACTCTTTGCAGCGACTCTTTTCCCATTCTTGTCTTCTTCTTCCTCCTCATCATCATCTTCAGACCCTGATTCTGAACTTCCACTACTACTTCCCTCTTCCCTAGTTTGAGTTTGAGCCTATCATGGAGGGGCTAGGGCTGGAACAACTGTTTGATGTGGTGGATCTTGCCTAGAAGCCAGAAGGAGCTGCTCCTCAGCCTTCTCCCTTCTAAGTATGGGGTGATGTTGAAGTCGCAACTCCTCTTCATTGTACTCTCTTCTTCTTCACTCCCACTCTCTTTTTATACTGCTCCTTGATATAATCCTGTGCTGGAGGAGAAGTCCTTCCTGGAAGAGTACTAGTGCTGGCAAGAATGCTAGTGCTATGGGGTATCTGAGGATTAATATCTTCTCTGGGGGTTACTCCTGAAGTAGGAAGGGACTAGAATTTGTAGATGTTCAAATACAGCTTGGAACCTTTCCTTTATCAACTACTTCATCCCCTTACTCTCTTCTTTCAAGTAAGAAATCTCTTTCTTCTGATTAGCAGTCTCCCTAGCTTGTTGAATAATAGCTGTTCTCACCTTGCAAAATTTCCTGAAGAATAAGTAGAACTGGCTAGAGCATCACTTGATTGGCTCAGCTGCTCAATGTCTATATTCGAGCTCGCCACCTTGGGAATTCCCCATTAGTGAAAAGGATCATGTGGGAGAGGTCGGGATTCACTAATTCTATCTCTTGGTACATTTGCTCATGGCCCAATATTTAAAAATTTCATAATTCTAGTAATAAATGGCCTGAGATAAATAATGCTACCTGAATCAAAAGCTTGATGCTAAATGCAAAGGTAAGGATGACTGTGACATTTTTTCAATGGGTTTGATAATGCTATGTAATGGCAGCATATCAATCTCAGCTACAACCCTGGGGCTATCAAATCTGGGGTTGATTGACCTCACCAAAATATAATGAAGGATCCTATGGCTCAGCAATTTAAATAACGGCCCCTTAGACTTACAAAGGTAGAAATCTGAGTCCATGGACGTCTCTCTCCAAAATTGTGTATAAGTGACCTCCTTAGCCATACTGATAGACAACCTATGGAACTTAATGAGTCAATATGAGCATCTATGTAGATCCCCATTCCTCTAATAAACTCCGTGATGCTCATCTCATAGTATTTTCCATGAGCAAAGAATGTTACTTGGTTGTTCATGCCAATGTGGATGCCAAAGAATTTGAGCTCGAATGACACCATAAAGGCTAATGTGGTCTCCCTATACATATCTTCCTTGATGCTGAAGAAGTTGAGCCAAAGACTTTGAGGAAATAGCCTCTCAAAGGCCTTCAAGATTCCATACTCTCTTAAGACTGTCCCATTTAGAATCATGCCACCTAATAACTTCTTTTCTTTCACCATTTGGTTAAACCAATGGTGATGATTTTCCTTCATGCCTGATGGTGGTTTCAAGGCACTGCTGGAACTCGCTACATTGTTGCCCGTAGTGATCAATCAGATCTAAAATGCTTGGGGGAGAAGATGGTTTTTTAGGTGCCATCTACTTGTCTTCAAAGAGTTGTAAGAGTGCAAATAAGAAACAAAAATTGATTTTTGAAAGTGTACGGTTGCGGGTGTAACGAGTGAGTAAGAGAGTGTGGAATAGAAGAAAAGAGACGAGCGTACAAAATGAAAGTGAGGAGAGAGAAAGTGAAAAGAATGCTTAAATAGCATCGGGTTACGCCTGAGATCACGACCATTGCACGGCTCGTGATCTTCTTTAGGTAACAATAATTCCTTATCCATGCTTGATATGACTGTAATTAAGGTTGCTATCTTCTTTGATCAAGTTTGTGTTCTATTGCCAAGCTTGTCATGGAAGTAATATGCCCAATATGACCTCCATCGCTCCCGTGGTCCTTTTTTGTATTTTCCATACTTAATCCATTATATCCATGATGATCATAATGTGTCCTTTCCAATTGACCCTTCATGACATAATTTTGCCTAAAAAGAGTTGAATATCTACAAAATTAACAACACGAACTACATAGATTCTAAAAAGCACAAATCAACATAAACACTACAAAACAAAACACAAAAAAGGGCATGGGTTGCCTCCCATGAAGCGCTTGTTTAATGTCTTTATCTTGATGTACTAACAATCTTATCCTCTAGGTTCCATAGGAATGTGTCCCACACTCCAGTTTCTAAAACTAAAGAGAGGAGTTTCTTTCTCATTATAATTTTAGCTCTTTGAATCTCAATTCCCCTCAATAGTATGAGTTCTTGATAGGGAGAGTATTTATACATTAGTGCCGGCACAAACTTAATGATATATCCTATGGGATCTAGGAACATCTCATCAGATTTATCTTCCCAGATACTTAGATGTTTCAAGAAGTGGAGCGAGCTTGGTGCCCTTAATATTCATTTCTTGCTCAACCTTTCCATCCTCCACTTCTTTTGTAGTGATTTGAATTTCTTCATTCATAGACTCAAATGAACTCTCTCTATTTTCACCTTGCCCAACAGATTGTGGATTCAAAGATTGTTCAGAAATTTTACATCACAATCCAATTCATCAACATTTTCTACCATCAGTTTCATAATCAACATGTTAAAAATCATGTAAATTATCGACTTCATTGAAAAGCTCTTGCGACGATGCTTCATTCAAAACAAAATTTTCAGATCCATGAGATAAAGTGTCTAAATTCTCATCTACTTGTTCTTTATTGCAAAACATTGGAGGTAATTGAATGCATGAAGGGATATCATAAAAACATGGATTGGCACACAAACAATACCATTCTTGCTCACCACAATTCCAGCACACAAATTCTCTTCATTGTCAAGTTCATTATTTTTGGAATTAGTAAGCACTTCTAATAATGATCTTTAGGAATCCGCCAGCAGAAATCCATGAAATTGGAAATGTATATTAAGCTCAACGAGAAAAATCCACAAAAAAATCAAGGGAAAAAAAGGCTAGATTAACAATAGTAGGCTTTCCTAATATTGCCAATAATTCCCCAGCAACAGCGTCAAAAACTTGATGCGCTTTTTTTGACCTAGTTTTAAATGATTAATTCCTATTATCTCATTTTTATAATCTAGTCAATGCTAGGCAAGTGTACCTATTGCATATAGTATAGAAATGAAATATAGATTCGTATTCCTCAGGATTACTAAACTTATTGATTATTATCTAGCAAATTAATTCAATTCAACAATCAAAATTATCAGCTAGCTAATCTTAATTACAACTATGTTCATTACAATAATCAACGAAATTAAATTAACTTAACAATTAACAACACAACAGACTTGCTTCACCAATGAATCAACATTTAATAAACTTTATTGGTTGTTGTGTATTTCTTGGCTGCGGGATTCCACTTATTAGCTCAATATCTTTCTTGAGTCTACTGAACCCTAATTTTAGCCTTCTCTACTAGATCCTCTTCTAATTAATAGCCGACTAAGATCGCATTACTAACATGATCCCAAATAATTTCAAATCATATGTAGAAGATTTCATAACCCTATCTATCTCTAGGCATCATGAGCAATCTTTCTCTATAGCATAGATCTATTCCAAGGGTAGATTTCTCAATCGCATCCCATGAAAATTGATCTAATTCGAAGTCGTGCACTACCTAGAATTAGAATACTTAGATACACTATAGAGATTAGAAAATCCTACAAAAATTGAACTTTCATTCCATGTATGTACATGCTAATACATAGCTATACAAGCCCTAACAACTACTCACACATAATGTAAAGGAAACAAAATAATACAACACGATGAAAGTAACAATTAAGACGAATGAATATGAAAACAACCCTTAAACAATGATTAATTCAAGATCTTGTACAACTTAATCTACTACACGGATACAATGATGATAAATAAGATGGTCACAATAGATGGGTACAAGAGATAGATGGTGTGCATTACAATGATTGATCTATTGCTAATTAATTTTTTATCCCTTGCAATGTTTTAAAAGAGTATTTAGATGTATCCTCCATTGGGTACATTTGATGGGTGAAGATATGCATCAGTTGGACTTTTTTCCTCTTCAAAAGACTTGAATTCCGAAATGGTGCGAAAATGTGCCATTAGTAACTGCCATCACAACCATTATTTAGGCCGTTATCTCCTCGAAAATAATTATCCAAGGTAGGTCACGCCATATTAGAGACCGTTATTTCCTCAGGTTGAATTCTCAAAACGTTGTAACGTCGTAATCATTTCCTTCATGTGTTGCTGCAATTCATTCCCTTGTTAGTCACGACCGTATTGAAGGCTGTGATCTCCACTATGGTCCTTACATCTTCAATGAATTATGGCCGTTACACTTCACATTGATAAGTTCGAGAAGATCACGCCTTAGAGTACGTTCGTGATCTCCTTTATGGGTGATTTTCTCTTCTTCTCTTGCTAGTCATGCTTGTAATTGCTTCTTTAATAATTACCTGAGATGATTACTGGCTTGAATATAGGCGTGATCTGGATTGGGTGATATCTTCAACTCCAAGTTCTTGTTCAAATTGATCCAAATGTTGATTTTTCTCTTGATTAATCCTGAAATGAAAAAAATTTCTAATTAAGTACCAAATATCTTAAATTAAACAAGAATTTAAGGCATAATTGACCATAAATGAATCCAAATAAGTATAGTAAATTGTCTCTATAGTGACCAGCCATTGGAAGGGGGCATCAGCATTTTTCAGCCCGAATGGCATCATTTTGTAATAGTATGTGCCAAAGGTTGTGACAAAAGAGGTGTTCACCTTGTTGGTTTCTTTTATTTTAATTTGGTTATAACCAAGAAGGCATCCATGAAACTGGGCAGCTCATGACCTAAGGTGTTGTCAACGAGCTGGTCAAATCGGGATAACGGGAAGCAATCTTTCAAACATGCTTTGTTCAAGTTGGTGCAATCCACACACATCCACCATTTCTAAATGGATTTCTTGACCAAGACTACATTGGCTAACTAAGTCGGGTATTTTCCTTCCCTGATGAATCTTGCTTGGAGTAGTTTCTAAACTTCCTCTTCAATGGCAGCTTGTCCCTTCGGTGCGAAGTGTTGATTTTTTGGCGAATGGGTTTCTAGGTCTTGTTGATGTTCAACTGATGTGTGATCGCGTTCGGGCTTATGCCTATCATGTCGGAGGATGACCATGTAAAGAAATCTTTATTTTCCCACAAGAATATGATCAAGCTTTCTCTTGTGTCAGGAGGAATCTATTTTTCACCTTCATGGTGTGCTCGGGGTTATCGTCCAAGGTGATCCCTTCTGTAAGCTCGGTTGGTTCGCCTTGGCATTCGGATTCATCTTCCGGTTTGGCATCTACAACACATACACGATCTCTTTTTAGGGTCCTGATATACAACTGTCGAGATTGTTCCTGATTTCCTTGACATACTCCTACCTCAGTCTGGGTGGGGAGCTTTGCTTTGAGGTGGGGCTAGGAAATAATCATGGTAAATATTGATTGCATGGCCCTTCCTAATATGATGTTGTAGGGGAACCAACAGTTGACCACAAGAAATTATCTAATGCATGGTGTTACATGGCTTTTCGCCAAGCTCGAGGGGTAGAGTGATGATTCCTCGAGATTGGATAGGCCGATTATCAAAACCATATAGTTCGTAGCTTATATGCCTGATTGAAGAGGATGTCAATGTTGCTTCCTGTATCGATCAAGACCCTTTTGAATTTCCAGCATGAAATGCGAGCAGAGATTATTAGGGCATCTTGGTGAAGGGTGATAAGTGCTAAAAGACCTATATTTTCTATACTCAATTGATATAATTTTGCATTAATTCTATGAGAAATTCTTAAGAGAAAGATACTTAATTGTCGAATATTTGTGTTTTCAGAGTTCAAGTACTCATTTGGAAGATTTATGGATGATTTGAGCAAAAAAGGAAGGATTTAACAAAGGCTACAAAGTGGTGATTTTCAAGTTACACAACGTTCATGCATGGCCATTCAGAAGCTTGTGCAGAGGAAGAAAAGGTGACTAGCAAGCATCTTCATTCCTGCCCTAGCAGCTGCACAAGGAGTGCACAAGGCAGTGCAAGAGCAATTAACTCCATCCGAGAAGAAAAAGAAGATTTGAAGCTCTGCACAACCCCGTGCACGGCCGTGTAGAAGGTCGTGCAGAACTTAAAGATGTCAAAAATCCAATTTTCTTATTGTGCACGGCCTTGAGCACGGCCGTGCAGACCCCCTGTGCACACATGACTTTTTCCTATGCTATAAATAGTCGCCTTATTGATTTATTTGGGGATCTTGAGCCGTACATTGGGAACCCTAGGAGAGAAAAGATGCACTTGGAAGAGAAAGATTGCTTGATCATCATAGATTATCACAAGATCATTCAAGGGTTGTATTTCTACATCATGTTTCTATTCTACTTCTCTAGATATTGTGTTTTTCTTATAAACTCTATGGAGGAGTAGATTCCTAACCCTAAATCTTGTGAAACCCTAAACCCAATATGAATTGAATTGCCTTGATTAATGAAAAAGTTTATACCTTTGCATCTATTCATGTATTATGATTGTTTTGTGATTGATTTATGCGCAAGGTTAATTACATATATGATTCGTATTAGATGAAAGAGGTTTTATCTAGTAAGTTGGATCTTCATGAATTGGAAAATCACATGTTTCATTTAGAGATAAAGAAACTTTGATTTGCTGCAATAAAGATTTGATCTTTGTGTATGAACTAGGATCTTTAATGCAATCTTGCATTGATATTAGTTAGAAAGAGGTTTTAATTAATTCATGCAAGATTAGGAATTGATTAACTCGAGAGGGTGATTAGTTTAAAAAGGAAGTTCATGTAGTGCAAGGTATGAATGAGCAATTAATCAATATATCTTTATATGAAAAGTTAGGGTTTAAGGTGGAACAAGATGAGGGGTATGTTGCATATCTTGTGATTAATTATAATTTTTGACAGTTTCCATAAGAATTTTAGGGTTAATTAGATCAGTTAATTAGTAGTTGACGATAATACATATAAATTTAAGGATTAGACTAAATAGTGGATAAAGGGTAACACTAGTAATTGTTTCTTAGATTCCTGAGGACGATACCTAATTTTAATCATATACTATTTCGAAAAGGTATACTTGTCTTTGCTCGATCGTAGGATTAATTCTAGGTAAAGTTTGATACGATCGGTTTGAGCGCATCAAGGGGTTTGGATCCCTTCATAATCCTTGTCAGAAAAGGAGATGGTGGTGTTGACCTTGGCTCTTTTAGGTTCTAGGTTCATTACTTGTCGGGACAAGCTTGAGTTGGGTGTAGCCCTAATATCGTCGAGGCTAAGGGTCTGCTTATGATAGTATTGATTTTTCCATGGCATTGTTAGTGAAGTTGTGACTGATCCAAGTGATCTCGAGTGTTGATGGCCTTCTCCTATTTGTCATTCCTATGCTTCTGCGTAGGTGGCTTAGGTTTGAGGTCATCATCAACATACTGCTTGAGCTAGCCATGCCATATGGCATTTTCTACGATGCTCTTAAGTTGCCAACAATTCCTTATGTTGTGCCCACGATCAAAGTGATACTTACAATATTTCTTTGAATCTTTTCATCTCAAGCTGGGTCTCATTAAGGGGGAGGCCTTGGTTCTTTATCTCGAGGAATACATCATGCACTAGTAGTTTTTAAGGGGTGAAATCATCATACATTAGGAAAAGTTTCCGCTTGTCATCATCTCTGCGACCTTGATGAGCATTGGCTTTGTTGAAGTCCTGGTGATTTTTTGTCATCTCTTGTCACGAGGTGGATTGCTTTCAAATCGAGGAGGCTTGGTTTGGGCTTCGGTTTTAATCCTAGCATTTCTAATATCCTCAAGTCAAATATACTTTTGTGCCTTTTCTCTTACTTGATTAAGTGTGGTGAGCTGGCATTTTGAAAGGGAGTAGAAGAACGGACTATCCGTGAGGAGTCCTTGTTTGATAGCCTCTAACATTGCTCTTTGGTTGAGGTTCGGGGCCTCTAAGCATTCTTTGTTAAATCTTTCCAAGTAATCCCTTAGGGGTTCATGTTGCTTATGCCGTACCGTATAGAGGTACGAAGCATTTTTCTTTAGCGGTCTGCTTGCATGAAGTGTGTCATGAAAAGGTTGCTGAGCTGGGTGAGCGAATCTATCATGTTCGGTTCAAGTTTGCTAAGCTAAACCCGAGTTGCTCTTCGAAATATGGTAAGAAAGGTCTTGCACCATATTGTATCTAAGAAGTTGTGTATTGCCAAAGTTGATTCTTGCTTCGTTATGGTCTAAACATTGTAAGAAGCGAGAGTTTTTGTTAGAGTGGAGCATTATGGGTTTGGAGGGGCTTTAGTAGAGAAGACGATGGAAAGAAGGAAATGGGGTTTAAGAGGGAAAGGTTCCCCTAGATGGCGCCACATGTTGTACGAACTAATGTTGCCAGTAGAGATTGCTCCCACAAACACAAAAAGAGTGGTCAGAGGGGCGTTAAGGGGTTGCTTGGCATGACACTCCGATGTTTAAGTTAGTTAACGGGTAAAGATAACTTATTTACGGTAAGACAAGAAAGACTTGTTCTTCCCCCTTCTGTATTTAGGGTCATACTAGGATATACCAAGGTTGTCAGAACCGGCCCGGACCGGTCGGTTTGAACAGGTTCAATCGGAACCGACAATGAAGGCGGGTTGGGTTCGACGGTTAGCTCGTTTTTGGCGAGAACCGAATTGACCCAGTCTACCCGGGCGGTCGAACCGGGTTGAACTGGTTGACCCGGACCGGTTGACCGAATCCAAAAAAATAAAAATAAAAGAAATAAAAAATTAGAAATTTAGATATTTATTCATACTTTATTATAAATTTATAAAATATAATCATTAAATCATATTTATTTAATAATTAATTGATGAATTTGATCCAAATATAGATTTAATTGAGTGATTACACACATAATGGTTTTTTATAATTAAATTATCCCTTATATTTTTATTTTTTGTGACCCCGGTTCGACCCCGGTGGAACCCGGTCCGACTTCTGACCCCTGACCCCCTAGCTTGTCCGGGTTAAACCCCGGTCCGGTTCTGAACATTGGGATATACTTCTTCTTGTTAGTTGACCTGATACTCGAGGTGATGGAGATATGCGAGTTGAGGAGTTGTGTCTCCATAGAGTGTGATCGAACCAATTATGTCCCCTTCGGTCATGAGGTGTGAATAGAGTACTTGTTTTGTCTAGAGATCATGAGGCCACTAAGCTTGCCTTGTGGGATAGTTATGGATGAGCTCGACTGACTTAGTCGAGGTGAGGGTCCCTGAGGAGATCTTGTGCTGTTTCCTTGATGGAACCTTAGGTCTCCCTACCTTTTTGAGAGGTTGGGGCATCATAATTAGTGAGCTCTTTCTAGGCCTGTTGGTACTCTTGGGCTATGAGGCCCAAAGGATTGCATGGACCGATAGCTATATTCTACTATCAACAGGTACAATTTGATCTAGGGTTTTAATCGAATCATGACTCATTTGCTTTTTATTGAACCAAACTATGAACAGAAAATGTTCTAAAAAAAAATTTTTTTTATACGATTTGGTTCAACTATAAGTTTATTTGCACAACCTTAGCAATGGTCTACTAGGATGATATTCACATTTTTATGTCACTAGTTTCATGAGAAAATAGTCGATATGGATTATACTAGTAGATTTTGCAGACTTCTAAATATTTAGTGTCTAAAAAAATTCACATTCTTTTTAATGTTATTGATTAATTATATGCTTTAAAAAAAATTAGCGTATAAATAAGTAGAAAATTTTGTAATATATTATACATACCGCATATATGCGAACATTATAAATTATACCTCTCTTTCTTACTGGTTGGATGTATGCGAGGTAAAATGATACTGTGGCGATGAGACATTAGAAAAAACTAAGTATTAGAATTATATATACTAATCAACTAAAGTAATAAAAATAAGGGTAAATATCCCATTTGGTATTTGAACTTTGACCAAAAAATCAATGAGGTATAAGAACTTTTAATTTATTCAATTTCATATCCCAAACAAACTTTTCGTGCCTTAAACACCACCTCACTCTTTTATTGTTTTTCTTTTAAATGACACGTGTCAGACAATGATTAGGTGAGGTAGTATTTAGGGTATGAAAAGTTTATTTGGTGTGTAAAATTAAACAAATTAAAAGTTTAGGTATCTAAATGGGGTATTAACCCTAAAAATAAAAAAGAATAATTGAAGAGTAAAAAAAATTAATAATTAAAATTATAAAAAAATAGGAATAACTAGGAGTTAAATTTAAAACATTTGAGTTCAGACTACCTCTTTACAAACTTTTTCAGTTTTTTTATTTGTTTATTTTTCTAAAATCAATACATTGCCGATTATAATTGTTTATCGGGCCTAGATTTTTTAATTTTGGTTTTGTTTCTTTTAATTCGATTCGTATTTAGGAGTTGCCATCCGATTGAAATTGGAAAGAAAATATAAGTTAGGATCAATAGGTTGGTTAATTCTAACTTAGTCACTAGTCTGCTAGGAAAATTGATTTAAAATTTGTTTTTAGAAACTAGAGCTTTCATAGGTGTAGGACTACCCTATTAAAACCTAAATAGTTATCACCTTTAAATTTTCTAATTAAAGATCATCCTTTAAAGCTCTTGAAATTTGTTGAAGCTAAAAAATATTTACAAAATATACTTTTTGCAAGCTATTATATTAATTTGCAAAGTGATTCAATCATTATTTACATTAATAATTACAAATTAATATTTTTTACAAATAAATGCAAGTCACATTGATATTTACAATATAACAACAAAAAAAATTATATATTTTTTATTTTTTATGTCATCCCGTAGGTGACTATGTACTCGCTAATTACGTCATACATCATATATTTTTTTTAGAAGATATTAATGGGTTGGTTGTTTTTCTAGGGGTGTGCAAAAAAAGAAAAAAAGAATGTTTAGGATAACCGAGCTAAATCAGAAAACCAAACCGAAAAAAATAGTCAACCTGTCTATTGGCTTCGATTTAGTATTAGAGTTTTAATTTTTTCAGTTTTTGGTTTCGGTTTCGGTTTACAAAATAAAAACCGACGGTTTTGATTAACCATTTCGTGTTTATATATATAATTTATACTATACTTATATAATTATTTTGTTAAAAATATAAATAGTCGGATATTATAATTTATTAGGTGTACTTGTATTAAGTTAAATACATCCTCTTTTGGTTTGACATGAAACCAAATTGACAAAAAAATATGTATAATTAACAAAAAAATATGTATAAACCAGTTGTATGATAAGCTAGAAAGGTGTCGGTGAACTTGTGTTTTTTTTTTTTTTATAAAGATCTGTTAATTTTATTATTTAGTAAAGAAGAAAACATATAATATGGATGAATACGTGATCCTATCAAGGAAATTTAAGATTAAAATAATTTATAATATACTTATGTAATTATTCTGTTAACTGTAAATTTTACATAACTATTATGTTAAATGATTAAAAATCGAAAATCGAAAAAATTAACTGAAAAAATGATTAATCATAAATATGGTTAACCGTTTATAATAGATCGATTCAAGTTCAGGATATGAAAAAACCGATCATTATGGTTAGCTTAAAAAAAACAGCGCCACTGGACCAGTTAACTAAACCGTGAACACCCCGAGTTTTACTTTTTCAATTGTTTCACTATAAGTTTATTAATTTTTGTGATTTGGATGAAAATATAACTTTTTTAATGGTCCTGAATGCTTTCGTTTGTTTTTATTTTAAGAAAACTGGGATTTTTCTGGGTGATAAAAATTTATTACATTTTTACTTTGTTATACATCTTATTATTTTTATTTTTAGCATTAATTTTTTTTTTATTTTTTATAAGAAGTGATATCTTTATTTAACCAACATTTACTACTTACCCTATTTCATGTTTACTATTATTTTTTATTTAATTTTAGTTTTACATAACACATGCATTTATATATTACATATTTATTATTTTTTCAAAATTAATTAAGTAAAAGGAAAAAAAAAAGAGTGACTTCGCTCGGTTACTTCCCTATATTCATGCGATGTATGAACATGAACAGATCCGTGCATCAACAAATATAAATTATTGAAACATAAAATCTAAAATAAAAAAATAGATATAAATAATATATTTTATGTATCAATTTTTATGCAAACACAAACTAAGCACAAAATAGATTTAGGTGAGTTAAGAAAAATATAATTAAAAAAGAAAAATCTTAAAGAACTCTTAATAGACTTCAAATCAAACTTAAAATTTTAGGAGCCTCTTTTGTAGAATGCCCACATATGTATATAGATCATGTCCAAGGTCGGGGAAAAGAAAAGGAAGAAGAAACCAATTACTTGCACATTTTATAGCCAAACAAATATAAGTTCTGTTTGTTTGGTTTTTTTTACAGATACAGATTTTTATTAAATTTTTTTTTATAAATTATTTATCAAAAAATAGATATAGATAAAAAATAGGTGATAGTTCTTATAAAAAAATCAAATAGATCAAATATAGATAAAATATAGATACAAATCAGATATATTTACACATATCATTTTGAAAAAGATATAAATACAGATGAAAAACAGACCATCCGAACAGATCCATAAAGCTTCTTGATGAGTGCATATATATATATATATAAGAACAAAAAAGGCATGGAAATGTGTGCTTAGGAAGATGCTAAACTTGTCACTATCATCGTACACATGATTTCCCATGATGTCAATTTGGATACTGTTAAATACCAAAACCAAAAAAACACGACACCACTAGGGATGCAACTGAGGCGAGTTTGGGACGGGTCACATAAAATCCGAACCCAACGCGCTTCCTAATAGGATATCCCAAACCCGCCCGCGACCCTATAGGGATTTTTATCCAATACCCAAACCCGTCCCTATAGGGTTTTAACCCCGCCCCGTCCTGTCCCACAACCCGTTTATTTCTTTTTTTTTTCGCCCTTTTTAACTCTTAGTTAAATTCAATTGCATCTTCCAACAAAATATTGGGTGGTAGGCCGGTAACTAGACTTTAGTATGGTCTAAGCCGAACTAGACTAGTTATAACACGCTCGTCAATTCACAGGCTCATAGAACTAGCTATTTTATTTGTTAAAACAACAAAAATTAATAATATTATAAAAATAACTTTTTAAGAGACAAAATTAAAAATTAAAAAAAAGACAAAATAAAATTAAAACTATTAACAACCATTCTTAAAGATAAAAATTAGTAGGGTTTTGTTTTTTAAAATTTCAAACTCAATTTTTTAAATTGTTTATAATATAACGGGTTCGGGTTACTCATTGGTTTTTTTAATGACCCGAACCCAACCCTAAACCTTGTAGGGTCTGCATATAGTTTTTCAAACCCATCTCGCAACCTTATAGGATTTGATCCTATAGGGTTTTAAATGGTCCAAACAAACCGGGTATTTTATAATAACCCGTCCTGATTGTATCCCTAGACGACACACCGACTCACTGTAACAAGACTTCATACATAAGAGTCAACATGCACACTTCAATTTGGACCTGCAAATCAATCAAGAACATATGAACTATAGATGTGGACTTGATTCAAATAGAAAGCATAAACTCAACCAAAATGGACAATTAACAGAGGGCTTTTGATATTCAGGGGATGAGAAAGATCCTCAAGTTTTGGTTTACTTCATATTTCTCCTATTTGAGAGAATTTGAAGAGAGAGAGAGAATGAGCTCGGTTTGAGAGCTAGAGAGAAAGAGATGATTTTTTTTTTTTTTAACCAGAGTGAAATGGATTGTTGTGTATGCCTCCAACGCTTGTTGAGACATTCTTTCATACTGTTCTAGCTACAGTTCAACATGGAAAGTCACAAACTCGTTCCAAATCCAATCTTTTCTCTTAATGGGAAGGACGAGGACCTAAATAAAATTTAGCTTGTGTTTTCAATTGATTCCTATAATTATTTTGTTGGATTATTGAAAGAAAATCGCATAAAAAAGGGGCTAAAAATAGCTGGATTGAAACGAAATTAAGTGCATATTACTGCACTTGAGAGTTGAGACACGTCCAGAGCCAGAGGTCGAAGATGGTTCAAGCTCACGTGTGTGGCACATGTCCGGACCCACGCATGGATAGCTCGCAAAAACGAAATAGGCCCTCTGTGGCGTCTTTCATGGGATTCAATTCCACTTTACTGAATTTGGCCCAATGGCCTTTAAAATTTGCCCCGAGCCATAAAATGACTTTTTCCTTTACAATCTAATAATAAGTCTAGATCGCATATGTTGATAAATAAAATTCAAAAAATATTTTAATTTGACAAAAATGTGACTCTCTTATTTACTTTAGCTCAAGACTCTATAGATTCCATAAAATAGCTATTTGATATCATCTTAAAACATGATTTGAAACTATGATCTCATAAAACTTTGTACTATTTTATAAATAAAAAAATTGAGGTAACTAGCAAAATATAATTTCTAGAGTCTGGTTTATTTCAAACTTTAGATATTTATAAAATACTTAATTTAAATTCAATCGAGGTTCCATTTGGAGCCCTTATTTTTCAATAATTGTCTATTTTATGATATTATGATATTGGATAAACTACATCAAGTGTGAAAATTTTTATTTTTTTTTAAGAGACTCGTATTTTTATTAAATTACATATGCAATCTAGGTTTCTCATTATTTTTTCATATTGGAAAAAATTGCTTGAACAAATCACTGTCGATGACCTGCCCTAACATGGCCAAATTTCCAAAATAAGGGATAAAAATGGGAATCTCTACGAAATAAGGGGTAAAAATGTATCATTGCCATATAAGTTGGTATTATGTTTTGATAAAAGGAAGTATATATTAGTATAACTTATAAAGTTCACACAAATAAAAATAAAAGGGTGCGATTTTACCAAAATTTTATTATTCAAGTCCTAATAAGTCCTAATTATTTATAGCTATATATGTACTCCTAATTAAAGTGGGAATCCCATCTTTCATGCTTTATTTAATTACTACTTTGTGAAAAGCAAAAGCTATAGTCCTACAGCCTACAGGGCATTATTATATAACTATGCTGTCTTTTTCAATTCCTAAAATAAATAAATAAGAAAGTAGTACCGTCTTTCGCTTCATTACGAAAGCTAATTTCCAACACCCGAAGTAATTGCAATTTGCATACTATATTTTAACACCCGACATGATCCATTAGCAAAGCTAATAAAAAGAAGAAGGAATGTAATGATTCTCTTACCCACGTGTACAAGGAAAAAGGTTGAATGTTGTTAACAACTCGAATAAATTGATCAGCTACTAATTTTTTTTTTAAGGATTACAACGGAAAAATAAAATTTAAAATTATTATATCCCATTAAAAAATTATTATTTATATAAAAAATATATAAATCAAGTCGATTCATAAACTATTTACTTAAGATTGATTCAAGAATTATGAAACCGCCATCGAACGCGATCTACTTAAGTAGTTTATCGAATCTAGTATGAGCTTCATAATATTTAATTTGACTAACTTGCTAGCCTAATCAACCTTAAACCAAGTTTAAATATTAATATTAGTTTAATTAAAATATTTTTTTAATAAATCAAATCTATATAATTTTAATTGAATCAGGTTTGAATTTAAAATTTTAAATTCGATTTTGGTATCATATCATTTTAACTCAATTAGTTTGTAGCCTTAGTTTATATCGTTAGACTGCAAAAATATTAGGTAATAAATAAATTATGACATGGAAATACTTTAAAACAGATATATGTTAACTAATTAGCTCTATACAGGACGCTGTACTTTTCTAAAATACAATAAATACTGTTTGAAGATGTCGAATGACATTGATATTTTCAGGAGTATTTGAGGTATTTGAAAAAGAAAAAAAAAAAAAAACAGGTTTGGTACTACTTTAGAGGATATTTGTTGTATATTGTAAACAAAAGTGGAATAATGAATTATTTTACAAAATTTTTAAGATGATTAACGTAATTTATGGAAACATTTATCAACTATAATCAAATATCTATTAACACATAATTAGTATTTGTTAGCGCATTTGTATTCATATTTGGGATTAGTGTTAAACTTTGGATCAATAGAAAATAATTTTACTAAGTTACTTGGTAGAATAAATTTACATGTTAAGCAACTTTACAAGCAATTTAATTTATCAGTATGAAGAGTTACTTATATCTTAGTTTTTATGTTAACAACTCTAATAAAGGTGCTCTTCGAGTTAAACTTCAGTACTTGCCTAAATTGAGGTCTGCAACTAGGGACCTGTAAAAGCTAGCATTTTTCTTTCTTTTTTTTTTTTTAAGGTATTATGTATATAACTTTTATTATATGGGTCCCTTTAATAATATAAATAAATATTAAAATTAAAAATTTCTTAAGATGTTGAGGTGGCATTTATATAGTTTGAACGTGAAGTTTAGAGTATTTATATCTTGTAATTTTTAATAAGTTTTTAAATTGACAAATCAGTTTTTCAAAAACTTTTTTTTTAATCTTATTACTTTTTTTTTAAAAGAATTTTCATACATTTTTTTTTTAATCATTTTAAGTTTTGTTGGTGTTCTAGACCATTATACATCGGAGTCCCGTGTCAAGCCGGGACGTTAACTTGGTTGGATAGAACCCAAAGTAAGTTCGGACAAAGAAAAAGTAGACGTTGACGAAGACCTTGCTTCATGTGGAAATCTACAACAGATATCACATCATCACCTGCTTCCGAGCTTCTTCAAGGTAGGCTTGTATGTATGTGTACACAGACTTGAGACCACACCTATCGACCTAGTATAGTAATAGCATATATGAAATTGGCATATCAAAAACCGTGAAACATACCGAAAGGAAAAAGAAAAACATGGGAAGTGCTATTGGAAAAGAAGGCATGGCAGAGGCTGACTACGTGAAAGCCAAAACATCAGTATGGTGGGATATAGATAACTGCCAGGTCCCAAAAGGGTCATCCTCCGATCCTCCTCCTCATTCCATTGCTCGTAACATAAATTCCGCACTAGCCAAACTCAACTACTGTGGACCCGTATCCATCTCTGCTTATGGCGACACCACCCGCATCCCTCAGGATGTTCAATGCGCCCTTAACAGCACCGGAATCGCTCTTAACCACGTCCCTGCTGGTCAGTATGAAGTTGTTGTCTTGTCTTGCTGGTCTGATTGGAAACACTGTTTTTTTTTTTTTTTTAAATGAAGTCTTTTCCGTTGGCCATGTCCCTGCTGCTTAGTAGTTGTTATGTGGGGGCTTCTGGGTTTGGATTAATGGTATCGGTGTCTTCACAATTTTTCTGATGGTGGGGATAGTTGACCTTGACTTTTCCAGGCTTTGCTTTTAGATATTTTGTTGTTGTCGTTGTTGTTTTTTTTTTTTTTTGTTTTTTTAATCTTTCCATTTGCGCTTTGTGTAGTGTTCTTGTGTCGATAATGCTTTGCGGATGTAATTATAGGCGTTTTTGATAATTTTTGGGTTAAAATCACAATTTTTAAGGTACGTTATAAAAATATGGGTTACTTTAGTCAAAACTACTGATCATGTATGAAACATTCTTAATCTCAATCTTAAGCTTTGAGGTATATTTGCACAATTTAGGGTTATACTGCAAATTTCCCTAAAGTTTTTCCTTTTGTTACTTGAACATATAAAATGTCTATACATGTATGTATGAAATCTAGAATGATTTTATTGCCGTCTATTGTCTTTACAATGTAAACTTATGTATGTCTGAAAGATTGCTTGATCGGCTCTCTCCTTATCTATTATTACTATCGGAATGGATACTGCTTCTTCTCTTCTGTTAATGCGTCTAATCTTATGTTGATTTAAGTAGACTGCATAATTTTAGTTTTTTTGATGCTATAAGAATCTTACAGAGTTCTGAATCAACCTAAATTTTGTGCATGATTAGGTGTAAAGGATGCGAGTGATAAGAAGATTCTTGTGGACATGTTGTTCTGGGCAGTGGACAATCCTGCACCTGCTAATTACTTGTTGATATCCGGTGACCGCGATTTCTCCAATGCTCTTCATCAACTGCACATGAGGAGATATAATATCCTATTAGCACAACCTCAGAAGGCATCAGCAACACTAGTTGCTGCTGCAAAAAGCGTATGGCTCTGGACAAGTCTATTTGCTGGAGGACTGCCACTAGCAAAAAGTGACCTACTACAACTCCAAAAGGACAGTGTTGTTTCCACTGCTGAGACATTGCAATCACTACCCATTTCGAGTAGCACTGATTTGGAGAAAGTCAGTAGTTCACTTCCCGAAAGCTCTCCTACAAAGGGAACTGGTCTCGCTTCTAGTAAAAGCAGACGTAGGAAGAAAAAGATTGTATCAAACAGTTGTGGAAATCCTTGTACAGCTGTACCCAACTGTGCAGATTCTAATCTCCAGGGTAATTTAAATATGAACGGTCCATTCCAGAGGCCTAATGGTTATGGTTACATGGATGCTTCACTCAGTAAACATATGAACCAAAGCAGTTTCCCTCGTATGCCATGGCAGAATAACCTTGATATGCAATTTGGTTTCACACAGGAAACCTCTCATCCCTCTAGTCCTCATGCTCATCCTCCTCATGCAATACCTTTTGTTCAGCCCCCATATGATAACTTTACCCGCTGTCCTCCTGAGTCTGGTATGCCGATGGTTTCTGGTCCCCTAGGTGGTCCCCAAGGCGGCATTCATAATCCTCCTCCTTTCCAACAGAACCATAAGCAGCCGAGGCAAACAGTTCCTACGGAGATTGTAGCCCCTCCTCTAGTCAGTGGCGCAGGAGGTGGAGGTTTTTCTGGCAGTGGAACTGGATATCATAATGCTAGACAGACTCCAACAACTTGTGATCCGTCCGAACGCAAGAAACCTTATGGTTCTGAAGTATCACCTGCTTCCTCTGTTGCGGGTGCGACAGAGACACCTGATGATGGTGCCTCGAAAACTTCAGGTTCCTCTTGCCTTAATAAAAAAGCTCACCGCCGACTTGTAGCCATCTTAACTGCCTTGAGGATTCTCAAAACTGAAAAATCATTCCCACTGAAGTTAATATAACAAATTGCATGAAGTATGGAAAAGCAAAATACCAATCTCTTGATGCTAAGCATGCACTAGATGAGGCCGTAAAGCTGGAAAAAGTGGTGAAACAAAATTTAGGTGCTGTGGAAGTATATATTGGCAAGAATGAGAAGATGTGGGCTTGTGTAGATCCTTTGGGGAATGACCCAAAGCAGTATCCTGAAGCAACATGGAATGAGATTGAAAACTTTTTAAGATCATCTTTGGGAAAAAAGAAAATTCTGGCTTCTAAATGCAGGTGATTTTTCTTTACTTTCAACTTGGGTGTTTTTATTTTGGGTGATGTTTTTAGACCTTTTATGACACTTATTGCAACTAGAACTATATAATTGTTAGATATCAATAGCAATCTTGAAAGTTTATTAATGCTTGTGGCTTTTTTATTGGTAACTAATGTAGAAGGTGAGGCAATACTAATACCTAACCACTAATGACTGTGGTCAACAACCGCGAAACTTACTAATAGAAAATGATTCTCTCTTTGTTAAAACAGAAATCATATTTCCCATTCATTGATAATATTCTTGGTGGCTAATCACCACCACCTCGAATCATAGGTTGTGACTTCCAAAACCCACCATCATTTGGAAATTGCTAGTAACCACAAATATTTGGCATTGTTAGCATAGCATATGACACTTCCAAGACTTTGATTCTAACAAATGCCAAGAGAAGAAAACACTTTCCACAAAGCAAACACTCTTTAAAGACTAGATATTTTACCAAACTCATATGATTATTGTTTATGTAGGTATGAAGCGGCTGTTTTGATGAAGAAAAAGTGTTTGCAACAGTATTCATTGGGTGATGTACTTCAGCTTTTGAACTTAACTATTACAAATAAAAAGTGGCTCATGCCTCATTCATCAGGATGGATGCCGATAAAATACTTCTTCCAGATTACATTGATATGTCTCACGCTGTAAACCATAAAAAGGGCCAATATGGGAAGCCTGAGAAGGATGGATAAGCTTCCAATGTCACTGCACTTGGAATTTGGCTATTAGCACACTTCTAGTGCAGTGATCATAGTGGGTACTTTTGTGTCGTTTTCAGTAGGAAAAGCTTAAGCAGACTATTAGACAATGTTGCATATGATCCTTAGACTACAAGGGTCTTCCTTGAACCAGCATGTTGTAGTGTGCATCTAAGTTTAACCTTCTCAATAATTTACGGTTGGAGCTGCTGTGGCCCTAGGTTGGTAATGTAGATGCGGAGGGTTTGCAAGACCGACTTGTATGGTAAGCTTGATTGCAAGGAAAAGTTTAGGATGTTGTCCTCTGATATGTGCTGAAGAATCAAATTTCATTTGGGTTTATGCTCTCTTCTACCCTATTGTGAAATATACGATTTAGGACTGAATATGGCTTGATACCCTTGAAGTTGCTCCTGTAAGGCATAGCAGAGCAATCATGGCCTTATATGAACCTCTTTAGCTATTCATGTGATTGGGGATGGCCATATAGTGTCTTGAATCTACTTCATAGATTAGGAGCTTGAAGCGTTGTCATTATGAACTTCTTGTTCTTTTAGCTAATATAAATGTATATGTGGCTGCCTCTTAATAAGTTGTCAGTGGAAGATATATATATTTGTTGAGATTGAGTGTTTATGTTTATCCTGATTTGTAGATGCTCTTTCTGGGCAATTTATCTATGCATCTTTCTTCTATTTTGACAGGATGATATTAAAGGAAAAAGGCAACGACAATAGCATGTGATTAATCGTATTATATATTTAAATTGATTAATTTAGTATAATAATGTGTTGCCTCATGTCAATTGTAGATTAAAAACTTAACGGTATTGATGATAGTCTTATTATGTAAAATTAAAAAAATGTCAAGGACTCAAATTGAAAATAAAGGAGCAGTCAGATTACTAAAAGTGTATCTTTTTCTTCTCTATTATTTTTTTACTAAAAACAAATATATGTTAAGTAATTTTATATTGCAAGAACAAAAGTGCATCAATTCATGTAATCCGCTCCACAAAGTTTATAGATAAAAAAATACTTGGGAAACACCGATGCGTCCTCGTCTTTCTTATACCATGTCTCAAGACGACAAAAATGTGATAAGAGGATTTTTTATTTTCTTTTAATAAGACAATTAAAGTGTGGAATGTTGCACTTTATGATCTGGTTCTGAGTAGTCAACAAATCATTAAGAATGCTCTCAACATTACTTTCCTTCATTGATTTAACATATTCGTAATTTGCATTGTGCATAGGTTTTTGTGGGTTGTGGTGATTTTCTCATCTTATTCTTGCAGCTCCGTGATCAACGTCTCGAGAATGGTTGTTCTTCATTTTGTTAACAATGGACGAACTAAAATCATCAATGATGGCCAAAGTTCGGTGAGGATTTTGTTAGCATAAAATTCGATCTAAATTTAACACGAAATCTATCAAAAATGGATCCTGGAATGGCATAATCCATGGTCATGGCCCATACATAATACAATGTTCTAAGGGGATGTCTCATATAAAATGGAAAGAATGAGAGAAGGGAAGACGGTCAAAAGAGAGAGAAGAGTAGAGGAATGGATGGACAGAAATCTTTTTGGAGAAGTCGTTAATCTTTTTTTTATTTTATTGTTAAGAATATTCATCTCCAATATGGCTATTTATAGTATTCTTAACTCTCTATAGTATTAACTATTAATGTTGACTAACTATAATTTTCTAACTATTTCTTTAATATCTCATAATAATCTTTTACTATTTTCTAACTAATTTTCACTATTTTCTACTGATTTTAAAGATTGGTACGATACAAGGAATAAAGAAGTTGTATCTATATCTTACTATCATGCCTTGAGCGTGTAGGGCGTAGCAAATTGACTACATATATCACTTCAAATGATATATACATGGCACTTGTTAACTAAGTGGTTTTCTAATCAAGTTATTTTGTGAAAAAATTTGGTAGAGTGCTGTATGCAATTTACGTTTTGGATTTATCAAATGTAATATTTAACTTCAAAAAAAATTTTAAAAAATTACTTATTTTAGTTGCTTTATAAGGCCCATAGCGTGAACGCAACTCCATTAAAAACCTTTGGACTAAAAGGTCCATATCAATTCAAAGCAAAAATATGTAGTAGTTAGTTAATTATAATAATCCAAGTTTACAATAAAATAAGATTACAACTAAATTCTTTCATAAAGTACTCTAATATCAATCTCATACAATGCTGTCTTATTGCCTCATCCTCGTAGCTATCATTCCCATTGAATAATGAGCAATACCTAAATGTTAAAAAAATTAGCTACAAACTCTGTACACAGTAAAACAAGCACATGCAACATGTCACGCTGTTGTTGAGTTTTGTTTACATATGGAAACTTATCCAACCTTTCATTCTTATTATGATAAGTCGAAAATGGGGTTTTGCATATTGGAAGTTTGGTTTACATATGGAAATGGGTGGAAGGAGCTACTGTTTTTGAGTGACCACCTAGCTAATTTAGGTGGATGTTGAAATCTAGATGATGGTTTTGTTTTGATTTATTATACTGTTATGTATTTTTCGAGGAGTAGATAGTTATACTTGTGAGTATGGGGATGGTGATCAGTTTTCATGTTGATCATTAATATGAATTTAATCTAATAGCAGGCGAGAGGATTCCCTGTAGTTTTCTAGTGAAATCATGCTCACCAGTCACGGTTATTCGGGTTCTTATGGTTTGGTTGTTTTTGTTTTTGTATTTTTCTATTTATATGGACTACACCATAGAGCTGTGTAATGAGTAATGATGGTGTATTTTTGTGCATGAAAGAGGGCAGACAAGTATTGCAGTTGCTGCTTGCTTCGGTAATTGGCCTGATCAGAAACAAGGGAGAAGGAAACCAAAGCCTCCTCTTCCAAAAGTATGGTTTTTTATCTTTCATTTCTTGTACTTCATAGTGCCTTCATTGTGAGTTTCAATGTTTTCTTTCTTCTTTCTTCTTCTTCTTCTTCTTCTTCTTGTAGTATCTAAAACCTAGGTTGAAGTATCAGGACTTATGTTGCATCTTCGCAGGCAAAAGCCGTACATCCTCCAAATTTTGAGAAGGCGAAGGCTTATTTTAAAGAGGTTGATGCATTTGATTTGCTTGAAGAGAGACCCTCACCTAGAAGGTCAGGTACTTGGGTTGTGGATGAGGGAGATAATCTTGCATGTGTACCTCAATTGGCATCAAGGCTTGAGAAATGGTTGATATCCAAAAAGTTGAATGCTCCTTTTGAGCCTTCAACCACACTTTCAAAGTGTTATAGGGTAAATATTATAGAAATTATATATTATAATTAGTTTTAGTATTTAGAAATATCATAAGAAAAAGAAAAAAATAGAAAAATAGAAAATAAAAAAATAGGAACACATGTGCTTGCATATGCTAAATGGTGTTAGAATATTCTAGAGTTTTCTAATCTCTTTATTTGTTAAGCCTTAGGATGGCTATATATTCATGTACATCTTATTCTACAAAAAAGAAGAAAAAGCAGAAAAATATTATCCCAACATTGTGTATTGGTTTTCTGTATTCGAAATTCCAATTTCTACTTGTATTCGAGTAGATTTAGCTTGTATCCGAGCAAAATCAATTTCCATTCGAGTTGAATTAATTTTTTGTATTTGTTATTGATTAATTCCTTGTTCGAATTTTCCACCACACTTCAATTGGTATCAGAGCCACAACTCCACCCTCATGGCTGAAACAATTTGGAAATTGAGGAAATGATCCAAGTTATTCGACGGGTCTTTAAGGAGCATGGAAAGAACAAGATACGAAGATTAAGGAGCACTGGGAAGAACAAGATACGAAGATGAAGTCAATCATGAAGCCATTGATGGAAACAATGGAAAGGCAACAGAAGCAATTAAGAGCGTTGTTTCCACCTTGTCCTGAGGTAAGCCTACCTAAATTGATTTCTCCATCAGAAGAGAAAGCTTCAAAGATGAAGAATCACCAAAACCCACCCTTACACAAACGGACTTCCACAAGCCAAGTAATCAATTCACTCAAACCCCACCTGAAATCACTCTCACAACCCACCTCAACCTTCCACACATGGAAACTACCTTAATAACCACTTAACCTCCACACAGATTATCCCAGACTACTCTCATACCACCTCTTCTTTTTCCCACGTCATTTGCCTCATCAACATCCAAAACCCTCTCATTCGAGCCAAAGTTCCTCTTAACATCCTCAGCCTTCCTACCCAGTCATCTCTGAGCGTTGGCGACTCCAAAGACCTAACCCTAAACCTTGGTACGTTTTGAATCTAGACCTTTTTTTTTCGCATCTACTACTCGTCAAACCCATTTTCTCTCATCCATAAGACCAGAACCAAACCTTAAGAGGTGTTAGCAAGAACTATTATGCCATTGACAGGTTGTACGGTAAGGAGTTTCCGATGGGGGCTTAGGGTTCCTGTTGAGACGAATGGTGGTTTTAGCTTAACAAATGGTTTTAGGTTGTATAAGATCTTGTTTCTGATGATGTGTAAGATTAGAATTGAGCATGTTTCTTTGGATTTCAGTGTAGCTCCTGGAATTCATATTCATGGGGTTACTCTCAAGCTGGGTTTTTATTCCCATGCTTATGTACAGACTGGTTTAGTTTATATGTGTGCGTCTTGTAGGAATTTGGGTTCTACTGTTAGAGTGCTTGAGGAAATGTCTAAGAGAAATTATGTCTCTTTGAATGTTTTGGTTACTGGTTTTACTAAAGGGTATCGAGTTGATTGTGCTTGTTGGATTTTGGAGGAGATAAATGTCGATAGGAAGAGCGTGGTGTATTGGACATCAATAATAGTTGTATTAGCGATACATGAGTTGGGTAAGGAAGTAATCGAGAAGTTTAAAGAGTTGGAAAAGGATAGTATTAAGTTGGACAGAGTTACATTGTTGAGTGTTCTGAGTGCCTTTAACCATGGTGGACTAGTTAAATTTGGTACAATGTTTTTAACCATGATAGGTTCTGCATTCGAATTTGAGCCAAAACTTGAACATGTTGAGAAGCCAGCGATTAAAGCCAAGGAAGTGGCAGAGATATGTTATGTAGCAAAACAGCATTTGGAGATTTTGGAAATGGCGAATGCTATGTTGACAAGATTCATAGGAAATATAATGCAAGAGTTCCTAGAGAGGAAAGTGAGGTTGGAGATTTTGTGTTCTACTTCTGGGAAGCATAGAGAAGTTCAGATGAATGTGGATAAGAGTTTTATATGCAAGGACATTAAGTCTATTTTTCTGAATTTGTTAGATGACGTGCATAGGGAGGAAGATGCTGATTATATTTACCGAATTGTGGTTGAAAATGGTCTTGAATCGAAACGGTCAATGATAAATTATGCTAAGATTGCATATGTAAGGTGTGGGAGTCCATTGGTTGTAGCTAATATGCAAGTATCGGACCCTTTTGATGATGTGCAATGGCTTAATAACAAGTACATGACATCTGACGATCAAGCTCTAGTTGGAAGCTACCTCAATAGTTACATGGCTTCTGATGTAGAATACTATACCATTGAAGAAACTACTGTAAGGGTGCATCCATTGTTGGGAAATGTTTCAAATTTTAAGGAACTGCCTTTTAGTGAAGTCGATTGCAAAGCCTCCTCCCTTCATCGATCATAGTTTGGTGCAGAACTAGAGCCATATGTGGGTTTGCCTTTTGTCAATGACTTTGACAATAATTTTAATGGATATTCGTTTCAAGAACAATGTTTGCCCCTATGGAGATTACTAGAAAGTGCATGCTGCATGGGTATAATGCTTGGAAAGATCAAGATAAAGCGAGTAGTTGATGGGAAGATATATGTTCAGCTACAAAAGAGTGCTTGTGGGTGTGATGTATATCTTGTGCAGCCCACATGTCTACCTGCAAATCAAAATCTTGTGCAGCTTCTAATTATGATTGATGCTTGTTGGAGCGCTTCACCCAGAAATATTACTGTTGTTATTCCATATTTTGGGCATGCTAGGGGTGATATAAAGACTCAGGGGTATGAATCAATTGCTGCAAAGCTTGTTGCAAATTTGATTATAGAAGCAGGTGTAAATTGTGTTTTAGATTGTGATCTTCTTTCTGGGCAGTCCATGAGTTATTTTGATATTCCAGTGGATCATGTAAAGGGAAAGGCAGCAGTTATGGTTGATGACATGATAAATACTGCTAGAAACATTGACAATGGTGCTGTTATTTACATCAAGAAGGAACTAGAGAAGTCTATACATGCAATGCAATACACAAGCTGTTTTAGCTTTGCCATGATTGAGAATTTAATAACCCTTGAGGACAAGGGTTTTTGAAGCGGTGGGGAATGTTATAGGGTAAATATTATAGAAATTATATATTATAATTAGTTTTAGCATTTAGAAATATCATAAGAAAAAGAAAAAAAATAGAAAAATAGAAAATAAAAAAATAGGAACACATGTGCTTGCACATGCTAAATGGTGTTAGAATATTCTAGAGTTTTCTAATCTCTTTATTTGTTAAGCCTTAGGATGGCTATATATTCATGTACATCTTATTCTACAAAAAAGAAGAAAAAGCAGAAAAATATTATCCCAACAATGTGTATTGGTTTTCTGTATTCGGAATTCCAATTTCTACTTGTATTCGAGTAGATTTAGCTTGTATCCGAGCAAAATCAATTTCCATTCGAGTTGAATTAATTTTCTGTATTTGTTATTGATTAATTCCTTGTTCGAATTTTCCACCACACTTCACAAAGATACTTGAAACTCCATCCATGTCCTCACAATCAAACTTTGCTCTTTTCAAAGCTCAATTGCTTGTCAACGTATGGAAGATTGCCTTTTACATTTTCTAAGATAGCCTGATTTCTTTAAGATGAAGGCTTGTAAGAACTTTCTTTCAGTGTGTGCTTGATTTGATGCCAAGAGGCTATTTCAGGTATCGGTGTTGAGTTTGCTTTTTATTTTATTTTATTTTTGTTTTCTTTACAACTTTTTTGCTATGCTCCTGAGATTGGAAGAATTGTTTGACGAGGCTATACTTTCCTAGACTTTATGCTTTGGGCTATGACATATTTGTCCTAAGGTTAATGCATAAAAAGGCCTTGATGTTATTCATTCAAATAAATGCATAAAAATGCTATTATGATGAAGAAAAGAAGCCTTTTGATAGCTGGAAGTTGCTAAGTACTTCTATTTGTGTAATTGGTATTGTTTGCATTGGTTTGTAAGTGTTCAATAGTGGATTGTCACTTCTAAAATGGGGAAGTAGTGGAAACTCTAAGACTTAGTTAAGTTTGTGTATCACAGTATTAGTTTGACAATTTATTTGCATCTTAGTACCATAAGTAGCATTGCAACATCAAGGACATGTTTTATGAACAGAAAACAAAGTAGACCTTCTCCTTCTCTTCTAGAACCTTCTCCTTCTCTTCTAGAATTCTTGTCCTCATTTCTGTTTATTATTCTCTTCAGTGATCCAAATTTCTTCACTTTTCTCTGATCATTTATAAATCTGTGTAGTGCTTTTTTAGCATTCCCTTTTAAACTAGTTCAATAATTTTTGAAGGTTCTTCCTAGGATAATAGCTATGGCCTTTTCCTGTAGATTATGTTGAAACTAACAAAATCCTATCAAGCAATGGATACCTTTCTTCTGAGTATTTACATATGCTCTTCAGTTTAAGAGTATCCCAAGGCTCTTATGACATGGCATTGATCAGAGCATGGGAGGATTGAGATGAGAAAAATGGTTCTGAGAATGACCATCCTAATATGTTTCTAAGGAAACAAGTTGACATTTATTTAGATTTGGGTTTTTTTGTTATAAAAATTGCATGATGGTTTTCAATCCCTACACCTAGCACAACCATCATGTATGAATCATGTCACTTTGCATTTTGCAACAAGACATGTTTAAGCGAGCAACTTAATTATTCATTTAAATGTGTCACCTCAGTTTGTATTCCCTTAAATTTATGTTATGTTTTTATTAAATTTTTTTTATGGATTTTATCCTAGAACATGGTGATAAGGATTTGGAAAGCTTTGTACTGATGAATTTTGATGAAGCACGGAGTTTGTTGCTCCAGGTTAGTAGGCTATCCCTTGAAGTTTTGTTAGCTACTATTCAGATCTTTTCCACTAATTGATTTATTTGCATTTTGGCACATATAGGTCACAGCTGCCTTGGCAGTGGCAGAAACTGCATTTGAATTTGAACATCGTGATCTACACTGGTATGTCCATCGAGCCATCCATTCTTGTGATGCAAATCTTCTTTTCCTTGTTTGCCTTCCTATTGATGGAACATTGTTATAGGGGCAACATACTCTTAAGTTGGAATGATCTCAATGTTGCTGGGTTTACCCTCGAAGGGAAGCACATTTCCTTCAAAACAAATGGATTGTGTACATCAATTATCGATTTCACTCTTTCAAGGATCAACATAGGTAATGCCTCTTAATTGCATCCTATTGGAGCCCTCAGTAAGAGAACACAATATGTGAATAGTTCATTCTAATGCACATTCTTTTTGGTAGGCAAAGACATCTTATTTTGGATTTGTCATCTGACCCTTACCTCTTTAAAGGTCCCAAGGGTGGTAGACAGGTAATAAGTTCAAATACAGGAATGTAGGTGATCATAATATCACAGCATGCATTTTTACTTATTCAATTTTTGTAGGCGGAGACCTATAGGAAAATGAAGGATGTGACTGACGATTGCTGGGAAGGAAGATATATGTGTTGGATCCTTAATTCAATGTTGGCCTTATATGTGAAATATATGTTACGGGCTGTCATATTAAGTTAAGTTCAATTAAAAGTGGTAAATAGGATTTAGGTATTTGAGCTTTAATGTATCGAATAGGCTAAAATAGAAATACCAAAAGATAACATGGAGTTATCTCATAAATAGTGGTTATGGTCCCTAGGTCACATTAATAATTTTTATAGTCTCTTTTGAATCCCATCATCAGAGATTACGGAGAGAAAACAAAAGGGATCTCTCAAGGAAAACGTGTTGATCTAGAAAGCCAACCACAAGCATCTAAAATTATTGATTGCTATGGATTCAGGTATGCTTCTGCTTATTTATTGTTTAATTCTTAATGATTAAACATGAATGATCTAGGGTTTTATATGTGATTGTTTTCACAAAAGGTTAATTTGGATTTAACAATATGTCTTGCTATCTTCACTTGAAAGCAGTTGGTTTTTCTTCCTGAATTAGAATATTTCAACACTGTGCCATGATATGCTACCATATATTATAAGTCTAGAATTAATCAATCAAAATTTGGCTTACCGTTTCCACTGAGATATGCTTGCAAGTAATAGAGTCTCAAGATTGTGAACTAATGACCTACAAGTGCCTCTAGCTTTTGTTTCCACGAGGCCTTGTCTAATGCTAGTCTATTTGGATTGGAAGGTCGGTTCTTGTTAACTACAGCTTTATTACTTTGAGGTTTTGTTTGTACTATTTTTTACTAGCAGCAATATCTATTTCTATATATTCTGATGCCTTAGCCTGTGTTTATGATATTTCATAACTACAAAGAGATTCTTTAACTAGAAAGAATTTAGTTTATATTTGATTGGAGAAAAAGTTACTATGTTTGTTGATAGCATGGAGTAACTGGTGGCTTTGGAAGAGAATAATAAAAAACAACATGA
Source organism: Combretum micranthum (assembly GCA_024138025.1). NCBI lineage: Eukaryota > Viridiplantae > Streptophyta > Magnoliopsida > Myrtales > Combretaceae > Combretum > Combretum micranthum. The sequence continues at coordinate 415,674 of JAMXBD010000247.1, read as the reverse complement.
ACTTCTTTGTGCCTTTTAACTCTTTTCATTCCATTTGGGGGGGAGAAGGGGGAAGGAGGTTTTCTATTTGCATGTGATGATTTGTTACGGTTTATCTTTTGCAGCTTCCCAAGAACAACATGTTGTGGTTGCTGTACTTGGTTGATACAATACTTATAAAGAAATCATTTGTAAGTCACTTGCTCTTCATCATTTAAGCAAGCAAAACCAGACAACCTTTGCTCTTCTTTTAAGTTTGATTCAGTACAGAGTATACGAATATGATGGGGTTTACAAAAAAAAACAGTTTCGGTCGAGTCACCTATACCAGTCGTGTGGCTGCTTTACTTGTCTTTTGTTAAGCAGACCAATTTTTCCTATTAACAGATCATTGGAAAGATTTTGCAAAGGGCAGCATTACTATCATTGTCCTTAAATTTAATAACGATCTCCTATTATTAGCTAAACATCATTGTGCATATTGACTCTTCATTTATCTATTTGTTAATCTTATTTATTTCTGCTTTATGCTAACTCATAACTACATATACCTATTTGGATTGTTAGATTTTTATTTGTATCATATCTGTATATCAATAACTTATCAGTATCATATCAGTATCGGTTCGGTTTGGTCATTTTATAAATAAAACAATAAGTTTTTCATCGGTATCAAATCTTTTATTAGTTTAGCATTGATTCAGTTTAAAAATGATGCTAGAATGATACCAAACCAATATACTTAAACAGGGTCAAAACTAGTTTTTGAGGAGCGTTCTTCCAAGAATGAAGGAGAGTTGCAATCATTGAAGAAAAGTTTGGACAAGGGTTCTTCTGCTAGGGAAGCTTTATTGGATCTATTTGTCAGTGACCTGATGATTGTTGACAGTGCTGCGGAGCAATAAAGGGATGAAGTAATTTTGTAGTTGATATGTTTAGCCTTTTTTTTTTTTGTGCATGCCATTAGTAACATATTTAAGCAAAGATTTGCAAATGTAATCAATTTTCCATAATGTAGAGCAATTAGGGATAGATAGATGTTTTGTACTTGATGAAAACAAATACTATGTAGGTTATATAAAATTTTGTCAAATTATCAATATAAAATTGTATCTTAAAGATGTGAATTGGGAAGTTGGATATTAATTGCATTGATGAGATGTAAAGTATTATGGTTATAAAATCGCATCTCAAAACATGCAATGCAATTTTTCATAAAAAAATGAAATGCAATAAAATAGTGACTAATTTTGCACAAAGTGCTCTAAAAAGACCAAAAAAAAAAAAATTGTTGCATGCTATAGATGCTATAAACTTTAATCCATTACTTATTTGAGTAATTAATGTTTCCATGTCTTCTAACTTATGCCATGTCATTCATATTAGTATAGTTATAGATGGATCCAAGGTTATATTTAATGGCTAAAGGAGCTTAAATATTTGCAAAAAACATTTGTAATACTCGATTGAGTCCTATGGGTTACTTACTTAAAAAAAAAAATGAACTGCCTTCATGCATCATTAAAACATCATCTAAAAATTTTAAGCTTAACAAGAGTTTAATTATGAGAAATCAATGATCTTAGATTAGATTAATTAGCCTATATCATTATAAAAAATTTTCAATTTATACAAAGGAAAAGTTCACGAGCTTATTTAAAAACAAATATGAAATCTTAAAACCTTAACTACACAAAACAAAAGTCCATAAACTTAATTGCACAACAGGAGCAATTTTTATTTATTTATTTACATTTGGCTGAAAAATTGAAAAAAAAAAATCTATTATAGCCAAAAAGACAAGTGATTATGTTACTAATGAAAAATGTATTAGTTCGCATGGTCCAAAACCCACACCTTTCAATGGGTCTAATCCAATCTAAATTACTCTAAGCCTTTGTCCACCTTAGCCCATCACTGTAATCAATTTTGAAGTCTACGCAATTGCTGGTTGTGGACACAACCAAGATTAAATAAAGTTTCACAACAGTCTAGACTCTAGAATTTCGATAGCATAAAAAGGGAAAATAGCTAGATCAATTCGAAAGTTCAAATAAGCCCCTTGAACTTTCATGATACCCTTTTATGCTCTAAATATTCCATGATTTTTCAATCTTCTTCTCGGAAGGCCCTAAATTCATTCAGAAAGGGCAATCCCTTCTTGTCGATGTCCCAAAAGTTAAGTTTGTCTCCAATGGCCAATTAGTGTGGTGATGTGTAGCTTAGATGTGTTGTGTTGTATGGTCTCAGTATGAAGTGTTGTGTCTGTGACTCAGTGTGTCGTGGTGGGTTGTTTTTTTGGTTTTGGTACTTAAAAGCATCTAAATTGAAATCGTGGGAAATCATGTGTATGATGATGGTGAAAAGTTTAGCATCTTATGGGGACACGGTGGAGTTAATATAATGTAATAATTTTTAATCTAAATAAACTTTGATCCAAAAAAATTATTTAAACTTTGCACCGATATTAATTTGGCAGAATTCGGTAAAAAATCCGACACTTTACTAACATGAAAGAGTATTCATATTAAAAAATTATTTTTTCTCTTTTACTTCCCTCTCCTCCTACTGCACCGTCTCTTCTTTTTATTTATTTAGTTTTTTCTTTTTGTTCCTCCTACTACCGCACTTGGCATACATATCAATAAGCAATGTATCGAAGACACCATCCATGACCAACTACAGTTAAGCAAACAATTCCCCTGCAGCATCGACATCCCCGGACTTCATATACTAATCATTGCGTTCCACTTCCAGCATTTCGCAGACCCATTAATCGAAACCGTTCAAGAGTACGGGTCCCTCTCTGGAATTTGATCAAACAATTCCTTTGCAACCTCAATCTCCCTACACTGTGTGTAGCTATGTTGTTATTGAATTTGAAGTACTTTAATTACTATTTAGGCATTATGTTGTTTTCCCACGAGGGATATCTTTTGAACACCACGCAAATTATTTGCAATTCTTTGGCGAAACATCATTTTTCCTTTTTTTTTTTCTCTTTTTTTTTTTCTTTTTTTTTGGTTAAGATGTGGTAACTCTGAGTTATTACGTTGAGGTTAGTTCCACCATCAATCAATCTAAAAGTCTAAGTTTATAGATTTGATATTTGCTTTTATGTTTATTATCCCTGTCTAGCATCTTACATAATGGAGCAATATATTTCAACTTCTAGAGTTATTCTTTCCATTCAAAGAGGGTTCAAAGGGAAGAACTCTTACGAATTGGAACTCTTGGAAAGCATTTAAATCATAAATCAGACTATGTGAAAGCTTCTGGATATTGCAAATTGTTTGAAGAACTTACTAAATGCTTTGATCTAAACTTTCGTGTAAGATTGGAAACTTTTGTTATGTGAGGAGCCTTAGTCAAAGTAGCAATCGAGTAGAATTGAATCAAAAAGGGATGCAGACACCATAGTTGAGATTTGAATTTACAACCTCTTATGCTAATGTGGTATTAGTTTGATTGGATTTCATTACCATCTCATCCAAAATCGTAAAATCATGATAGATGCGTGCATGGGAGCATAGAGATTGGTGGAGGTGCAATGACTTTATATGTTCATAAGTTATTGTTATGTTATGTCACCGTGCACAATAGTTTTTTCGATTGCATAAATTACTCTCAACTAATACAACTGCAATCAGCTACATCTCATCTCATATGCCATATTGCACTTGTTTAATAATGTGCAATATCTTGAGGAATTGGATAGTCTTAAATCACAACTTGCATCTACTCAAGAAACTACTGAAGAAAGTGTTGCATCGGTAGAGTTAGCATAACTTCTGTCCTTCACACTACCACAAGAGCTAGGTGAAAGGAACAAGTCATTGAAGGAGTATGAGGACCATGTGGAGAGATTGGGGAAGCAATTGAACTAGGGTTGTGCGAAAAAACAAAGAAGATCGAACCATGAATTAAGCTAGACCAGACCGAATCGAAATTTCGATTTTTTTTTAAAACTGTTTAGTTCAGCGAAAAGCAAACAATTCACGGTTTTGTTCGGGATCCTGAACCAAATGGAACTGTTTTATATACTTAAAAAAAATAAACATATTATTTTTACTCTTAATTGTTTCATTGAAAAAATTAATTATTTTTAAAATTTATTGCTTAGATATGTATCATTCATGAGAATAAAATTAGATTTATCGTATTATGTTTTAATTGCTATGTTGTCTACAAAAAACATAGATTTTAGATTTTAATCTCTAATATTCCAACTCCTGAATATTTTTTTTCCTTTGTCTTACTAATTAATATATTTTTATTATTTAGTTACTTATTCGATTTATATAACGATAATATGTTAATTAGAAGTATACAAAGAATTAAATTTTGTTTTATATTGGGATAAAGTCTATTATACTATTATAGTTCAAGATAATTCAAAAAAATGAGACTAGTCACAATTATAGTTTTATAATGGATAAAATTCTTTCATTCTTATAAATTTTACATGTTTATTTGGTAATTGATTAATTTCAAATATTATTATTTATATTTGTATTAGTGATAAGAAACTTGTAATGAAATTTTTCAATAGAATATATTTTTTATTTCATGAATGAAAATGGTTCAAATCGCAAACTAAATCATACCAAATCGTTTCTTTTTTTTGGTTTGAAAAAATTACGAACTGAACCGTATGGTTAGGTTCGAATTTAAAAGAAAAATTGAACCATAAACTATAGTTCGATTCGAGGTGCAAATCGAACCATACCATATTGTGCGCACCCCTAAGTTGAACATGCTAGTGATGTGCCCTAGGCCATATGGATTCTTTATCATTTGTATGTTTGTTATCAAGTCATTTTAATTATCAAAGTTATTTTTGGCCTATTTACTTTGGTAATGTTATTCCTTGAATATTTAGTTATACCTTATGTCATTAAAGTATGTGACTTTAATAGTAGAACCATAAGCTGAATTATAACTTTATTCTAAATTATCCCTAATCACTCATTATGTGGAATGATAATGAATTAAGACTAGTATGATTACTGTATGATGATCAAGTTTTACTGATCATGGATATGGGATATCAATTCAGCACATAGATACAAACAGGAGTGTATTGTATTGGATTGACCAACTATAAGAATACTGTATGGATCAATGCAATAAGTATTCTTATTTACAATGTTGTTTTAGTCCTTTGACTTAATGGCACCATGGATTCCTATATAGCAGTTTTCATGTTTTGATTCATCTCTTCATCATCTTTAATTGGATGATTGTAAGAATAAACTTGGGCATGCAATATGTTATATAGAGGAATGTGAGTGTTAGTGAAGGGATTTGTTCATCTCATTAATTTGAGAGAGATATCTATCAGGCCTCTTGATGAGTAAGACTGAAAAATGCATGGCCATGCTCGAATGAATTGATAAAGAGTTATCAATATCATTTGTTTAAGTCAGTCAAACTCTAGATTCAAGAAATAAGTAATTAGAAAATATAAGAGTGTTTTGATCCACACCTTATGTTTGATTATAAGATATCGTGTAACAAAAGGACTGAATGACTAACTGTTAGTAGGTAAAGTCGGATCATCGATCTTCATTAAAATTGGGTAGACATAATGTCTTGCTAGAGACCAATTATGTCTTGTAGTCCTAAAAGAATGTTTAAGAGCTACTACCAATTTTAAATGAACCTACAGGGTCACACACAAAGAATGAATAAAATGGATCTTCGATAATCGTATTGGGAATTGATTATTTATTTATTTGTCGATTTTAATTAGATTAAAATTAACAAATAAATAAATTCGGATAATAAGGATATATATGTCTTTTTACATAAACCCTAATTTGTTTAGGGTAATTTAAAGAGACATAACCCTTATATATATCAGGGTAATTTAAAGAGACATAACCCTTATATTTGTCACTATATATATTCTCCACTAGGTTTATTTTTTCGATCATCTGACGCTGGCCGTCATTTAGAAAGAAATTTCGTAACCTAGAAAGAGAGTGTGAGGGATTCCCAAAGGTCGAAACTTTTCGACGTGCTAGCACACACGAAGATCCAATTTATTCGTGTGGATACCGGTAGAGGGAGTTGGCGTAATCTGCATCTCCTTTGATCCCATCATCAAGACAAAAAGGTACACGATTCCCTTTTCTTTCTGATTTAATTGGAGCGCTTGGATCCGATTGGGAATTTAAAAAAAAAAAAACGATTTTCCGCTGCACGATTCAGATTTGGATAGAAAATTCCCAACAGAACAATCTACAAAAGGACCTTCAAATGAGGGAATATTCTCAAAAATAGCTTACAGGTGAAGTTTGTAAGTGGAGCGAGACACCATGCAAGCTCTTGTTTTTATTTAATTAACTGCCTATCTCAAAAGTTTTGTGGTACCTTAATCCATCGAATGGCGCTCAAACTCTACAAATGCCATCACCACGGTTGTTACATTTTATTTTTAAGTCAAGTGCTTTTAGCTTAAGATCTCTTTTGATTTGTTGGTTTGTTGCTTTGGCAACAAATGTCTTGCCATCGATTTGGAGCTAGGTGTTTAGCCTAAAAAGAATACCAAATGAATAAAATAGATGCTATAGGAACAAACAGGCCGTATATTGGCAAGAACCATTTTAAAAGTAGATTATGCATGATAATGTTTTTGGCTGTACTTTGCTCACAATTGACTTGTCCTTGTGACAGATAGGGGAGCGAAGATTCAAAACTCTCAAGGATCTGAGGGACCAATTAGCAGTAAAATAGCCACAACATAGTGATTCCATAAGTAAGGAGAAGCAAATTTTTTGGAAGAGTCCTAGATTCAAAGCTGTAGTTTTTGTGTCAATGTTGATCTTGGTGATGTTTTCTAAGAGATGAACCAATTGTGGAAACTCCTGGTTTGGAAGACTCCTGGTTTCAAACCATACGTATAGTTTTTCTGGTGCATCAGCACATATAGGTTGCTAGAGGTATCCAGTCCAAGTTCTAGCTACATCTGTGGTCCTTTGTCTCGAAACACACACATTCATAGAGAGATGGGAGAATGAATCATGAGCCCCAGTGTTTAAAAAGAAAGAAAACATGTTGAATAGTTTAGAAAGAATTGTAGATGCTTTGTAAAATATGGAAACAATGGTTGCAAAGAAAAATTGTATGAAATTTTGGAGGAGTACTATCATCGCTGCAATATAATTTCATAAATGTTACTGAATTTAGTCGCTATAAACATCCAATGTATATTGACGGCTTACAAATATGCTAGGACATGCTTACAAATATGCTTGTATAAATTAAACTATGTTTAGCAACAGCGAAAATTTACTTAAGAAGTGATATGAATTGTTGTGTTTGGATATTTTTGTTAACGTGGAAATGTGATAAAATTAATGCAAGGGAAAGGAAACAGTGGTATCTTACTTTTCTCTCCAAAATTAGGAAATGAAATAAAGGAAAATGGCAAGATACATATTAAAGCTACTAATATACCCTTAAAAAGATAAGGAAGCAAAATTACCAATGAGCATTTTAGTCATTTTATTACTTTATTTTCATTCATTTCTGTATTTTATATAAAAGTTAATTATAAAAAGTTTCTTTTTATTTAATTTGACTTTCTTTTTTTTTTTTCCCTTCTTTTCATTAGCTTTCTACAGCTTTCACATGTTAGAAGTTTGCCAAACACACTATTTATTTCACTCGTTTGGATCTATTTATATGTGTTTCAATTCAGTTACCTAAACCTTTCACAAACCAACCAATTTAGTATATAATAAAAACAAAATATTATGTTAAACTCAAAATCACACATTTTAAGGTTTCAAGGCATAAAAACAATATGAAAAATTGATTTAATAAGTCTTATAAAATAGTTAGGTTTAATATAATATAATTTTTATTACATATTTAATTTAGGATTTTTTTTTAAATATCTAATTAATTTAAATAAGCCTAAATTTAAGATTAATCTAGGTTTTGATAAGTTAAATTGAAAAGAGAAAATTGGGAAAAGTCAAGATACAATTTTCATAAAAAATCACAATTTGATTTAAATTTTTGTTTTTTAGGAAAGTAGAAAGATGTAAGAAATTTCCAATAGATACTTAAGATATAGAAATCAAATTTAATTGGAGTCTAATCCTCAAAATTAGAAAAAGTACTAATTTTGTGCCAAAATATCTATAAAACCTTATATTCTCAATTACGTGAAATTGGTAAGTTTTAATGCTCAATTGAAACCCTAGCTAGTTAAGACATAAACATCCTTACCCTAGCATGATTTGCTATAAAATTACCCAAATCTTTGAATTCGTGTTCTTGAATTCCAACCAAGGTTTCTTAAATTAATCTTTGATTTCTTGTTGTTTAGGCGAAATTGAGCAAATTGGATCTCACGGCAAGTTTCAAGGGGTTAAAATATCTGAGTTTATGACTATGGATCTCGCTGCTAATTGCCGCAACACCGCTGTCGAAGCCCATCGTCGCCGCCGTGTCCTCTACCTTCGAAACACTGCCTACTGCAGTCTTTGGAGAAACCAACCCCATCGGACAAGTCCTCGACCTCCCCTTTGGCCGTCCGACAACTACTCCCCCGCTGCGCCGCCTCCTACTCATTGACGCCGGCTAGCGATCCGACCCGCTTCCCTGCTGTTTCGCCCGACCAGATAAGTTGTTGTCTTGTTTTCTTTCTTTTCTTTTTTTTTTTTCATTTTTAATAATGATAATGATAATAATATTTTTGACCGGTAATAGTAACAATAATATAGTATTATAATGATGATACACACACACACACACATATAATATATATATATATATATATATAAGAGAATAGAAAAGAATAATTACAGTAAATACGTAATATGGCTTGTTCTATGGTAAATAAAAAAGTTTAAGTAATAATAAATTAATATGCACGTGTGATGGTCGTTTATAACACAAGAAAAATAATAATTTGATAAATAATTTAATTTGACTTGTTTAGTAATAATGATAATAAGTTAGTAATATTAATAATATATATATGTAGGTATAATTAATTTTCTCTTATAATTTTGCCATGACATGTGTTAATATGAAAATTTGAAATTTTGCTTGATATGATGATGCAATAGTTTCAATATTGGGACTTGTCAATATATGTTTTTACTATGATATGCATATATGTTCATGAAATTATATTATATTAAATTGAAGTCCTGTCATAATATTGCTTAAAATTATGTAGTACTTGAAACAATATGGTAATATGAACTTTGATTATGCCATGATTTTTGTTTTGTTATACAATTTTGTGAATATTTGATTTTATCATAATATTTAATATAGTACGTATGTCTTCATGACATTATAATATTGCTTGTGATGACATAATGTAAATTTTGATTGGGCCATGATGATGAATATATGACTTTGTCTTGTTAGATTAGTATATTTGATATTGTATTGATTATCTTGATAGGAACCTAAATTTTGAAAATATGTGGGATAATTTGATACATGATTCATGCAATAATATGTGATTATGTTTGCTTGAAATTTTTGTCATGTAGAAAAATTGATTTTTATGAAATTGTGAAAACCTAAGTTGATTGATCTTAGGATTCATATAAAAGAATAGTTAATTTTGGCAAAATTAATAAAATTTAATGAAATTGAAGGGCAAAGAATTCAAAAATGAAAAATAAGCAACAAATTAAAGTTTTCATTAAACAAAAAGAAAAATTACTTATCGACTGATCCCAAACAGCAGGTATATATGCATCGAATAGGTAACTTAAAATATATATATATATATATATATATAATATTTTTGTTAAATTGATGTGATCTTGTAAATATTGTTACCTTGATGTAGATAATTATATCTCTTGAAATTCTTATGAAATTGACTAATTTTGTGAATATCTCATATAATATTAAATTTTAGTATACGAGGAGAATAACTTGGAATTCGAGAATTAAGGAGGTAATCTTTCGGTCTTAATATGGTTAGTAAAATTAAGATCAACGTATCCATTGATCCTAATTTATTTCTTTTCTCGGCTTTAGTCGGGTGGCGATTCTAAAATTTTTTCAAAATAAAAATTTATTTTAATTCTTAGTCAAGAATTTATATTAAACAGATTAAGATTTAGTACAAATTAATTAAAAGGAATTAAATAAAAAATTATGCATTCTTTAAAATTTTCATATTTTTGTTATTATTAACGCCACGCGCGTGCATCTCATCACATATGTAACATAGTAAGAATCCTTCCTGAAGATTTATTTTTTCCATCCAGTAATCCCAATTCATTTATGATATTTATGCGAATTATGAAAAACTTTAATACGTAAGACGTGCAAATGTCATTTTTTCGGTATGTATGTATTATGTAGCTAAGACAAAAGTACTAAATTGTGTTATTGGTATGGAAGGGTGGGTGAGCTAGGGCTAAGCCTAGGGCTACGGCTAGGGTTAGGGTTGTAAACGAGGCAAGTCGAGTCAATATAGTACTAAGCTCAAACTTTACAAGAATAAAAACTTTGAATCTCGACCTTGAACTAAAACTCGAACTCAAACTCGATCGAGTTTTGATTTTTAAGCTCAAACTCAACTTGATTTAATATTCGATAAGCTCAAATTTAACTCGATTCAGTTCGATTATTCTTTTAAATATTGATTTAGTTATAAAAAATATTTAATATTCGATAAGCTCAATCTCAACTCACATTACCTCAATTTAATACTCGTTTATGCTTCGATTAAGCTTGTAAGCTTACCGAGTTAAGTATTTGAAAGCTCGAACTTGAGCTTGGTAACTACTTGTGTAACTCAAACTCGAGCTCGACTCAATTGTAAGTGAGTTGAATTTGAGCTTTCACTGAGTTGAACTCGAATAGCTCGTGAGTTGTGTTGACTCTTACAGTCCTAGTGTAGGCTAATAGTAGATTGGCCTCGAAAGGTGTGCATAAGATTTATGTGATATGACACACATAATTAGGTGTAGCTTTTTATTTCTGGTAATTGTCATGTTTATGTCTAAACTTTATCTATTTTTGTAATTAAATATTTAGTATTTAAATTTTATTTATTTTTGCTATAAACTACTAAAGTCATAACTAAATACCTAAAATTTACCTATTTCTATAATTAACTATTTCATCTAAGTTCAACAAATAAACATGAAAAGTTTATAGATAGTATATTGGCATTTCATAAATTTAAGGTGATTAATTGTACAATTTATCAAAGTTACCCTTCATTTTTCATGTACCAAATGTGATATTTATCCTTCATTTTTTTAACATACATATAATATAATAATCAAATACAAATCTTACAGCCCCTTACTTGATATGAATAGTTATTTATGTCCTCCTTATTCTACTTAAAGTGCTACTACTACTACAGTGTTAACGTTAGGGGATTGACAATTTATAATGAATTGCTATTATGTAAAATAATAAATAGCAATTCATATCCTTACACCCATGAATTCTCATTGAATCATCTATATTGCAACTTTGTTATAAATATCTTTATCTTAAAAAGATCACTTATACAATATCCACTCTCTTTAATGACAAAGGACATTATAGATATTTTACTTTTTTATTCTAATAATTACTCATATTTTATTTAATACACGAAGTGATATTGTAATAGTTATTACATTCCTATTACATTCTTCTTGAATTAAAATTCAATTCCTTCTTTATTTTTTATAGGGAAGTTAAGGGCCAATAGTTTTCTGTATATCGAAATATCAATAGAAAATACATCTTATCATAGTATAATATAATAGTGTAATTTCTCCCTGATAAAAATTCAATTGAACTCCCTTTTTAGTTTATCATGAATTGGATTGCCAATCTCTAAAATACTTCCTTCTACTAAAAAATTGGCACTAAAAGACATCTTAGTGTTGGAATTGTGCAACGATAAAGGAAGGGAAGATAAAGTTTATACCAATACTAAATTTGTGACATTGCAAAATTATATATATCTTTTACAGAATACCAGTTCAATGAGTCGGTTTTGGGTTCAAGGTTTTTGCTATACATGATTTACAAATATATTACACACACCCTAAGGCTTAACATAAACACAGCTAATAAATTCTCTTCAATTTCTTTTCTTCTCAGTTTTCTTTAGAAATATAAATAGCTTTAAATATGAATTTGGAATTTGAAAACAAAATAAAAAATTGAGAAACTTCAAATTCCAAAAGAATCAGTTGTATACTTGAATCTCTAAACCCTGTGGAACGAGGCCAGGATTTTATGATGGTATTGATATTTTGCGCAATACATTGGAAACCAATTCATCACTATTCTCGATATGTGCTATATTAGTATGTTAAACAATTGTGTCTGCGAAGAAACTTTCCACTTTTTCTAGAGTTTTTTGTAAGATAGTTTCAAAAGTTGTTTTGTTTTGCTTTTTATTTAAATTTTTTTTTTCATCTTTTTAGAAATGTTGAGATAAACCAACAGAAAATAAATAGATAATATTTATTATAATTCCGGTTGCTATGTCAGCTCTTTGAAGACCTTTCTCGAGTAAAGACTTTTTTATTTATTTGAGAAGTGTCTTAGGATATCATTTTTAATACCTTAAATATTATCTTTATTTTTTATTGATCTATATTCACATTTTTCAAAAAATTTTAGAAAATGAAAAAAAACCTTATTACAATAGTAAAGAATTAAACTAATAAGTTGTTTAATATACGAAACTGGATCAAGGCCTCTATATGCTGTTACTAATTTTCTAAAAACTTTTCTGTAATCCAAATTATTACTGCTTTTAATAAAAATCAATGAAATTATTATCAACATTAAATAACCGACTTAAAGGCCAACAAAGATATAAATATGCCTGGGACTAAGAGAGTGGGACTAACTTTCATGAGGCGAATGTGCTACAAATGGCAAAATTGATATTTCTCACAATAAACGAACATTGGAATTAATTGCCAATCCAATAAGCACATTCATTTACAATGTGGGACTAACCAACCAACCATAAATACGAAAGCCTCAAAGTCCACCAAGCTCGGTCCCCCTCCCTTGCAAACTGAGTAGTATGCATGTTGATTATCCAGACAAGAGACAATCTTACTAATTGGCTTCGAGACTTGGAATATGTGTTAAATGAGGAAATAAAATGCTTTTCATCATTTACAAAGTTCACTACACAATTAAAAATGAAAAAAATCTCATTAAATTTTTTCCAACCTTTTATTTGGTATCAGCCATGGGGAAAGCGTACTATTTATGACAATTCTGCATCCTAAATGCAAATTTTGCTAGTGGTTTTGAATTTGTTTTGGGATCTAATTTAGTCAATTACAACAACTTCCTTTTTTTTTTTAAACTACTGACGGGATAAATTATTTGAATTTGATTCATTTCATCTGGGAGATCAAACTACTACTTACTTTAAACTATAAGTCAATACTTTATTGAAACTCAAAAGAAGTAAAAGCCATTTTTTTTTATGGGAGCTAATACATGCTTATACTTTGATTAAAAAAAAAAAAAAGAAGCACAAATTACATAAACGAGAAAATGCTCACATAAAGATTATATATATGATTGATTCAAATGTCATATACGCTACTTATCAATTACTTATGATTATTATTATTAAGTTACTATGTATTCTATTAACGCTTGTCGTAAATGTAAGTCTAATCAAGATTCAACGGATTTCTTTAACCTTTTTAACTTATAAGTAGTCTTTTCTTTGTTTTTCACCTAAACGCCTTTGTTTTCTTTCCATTTTTTCCCCTTTTAATGCGAGACAAATTTTTAATAGAAATTAACATTTTCTTAAAAAAAAAAAAAGGGTGTGGGGTCGATGCAGTTTAGTATGGTTTCCTAAATTGAACAATATATTATGGTTTGATTTTTCTTTTAAGTTCAAACCTAACCTTATAGTTCAATTCATAACTTTTTTAAATTGAAACAAAAAAAATTGATATAGTTTAGTTTGAGATTCAAATCTTTTTTTATTCTTAAATAAACATACATTTTATTGAGAGACTTTAATCACATATTAAATGTAATATAAAAATAAATAAATTATAAAGAAGGGCAAGTGTCATTTGATATAAAATAAGAGAGTTTTATCGTTAACCCTAAATTACATAAAAGGATTATTAAGAAGGGTCAAAGTGTCAAAGGATATTAAATAAGAATGTTTTATGGTCAAAGTTTGAATATAATTGTATTATGTTCACATGACAAAGACTTGATTAAGAATGGATTTTGGCAGAAGGCTGCTTAAATTGGACATGAACCTAGCGTTTTTCCTAAGCTAGGGTTGTGTCTTTCTAAAGCCAACTCTCTCTATAAATAGACCCTAGACCCCCACGACCTTTTTCACATCTTTTCCTCAGCAAAACCGTAGGTAAGTGCGTCTTTCTCTAGTCTTTTTCAATCATTCTCTTTACTTCAAATCTTTCTAATACGAGTTGTTCTACGGATTTGAAGGAGATAAAAGATTTGTGGTGAAACCCTAGAGTGATTGAAGATCTGGGAGACTTTGATTCAAAGGCCAAAGGTAAAATCTTTCTTAGGGTTTATAATTCCTACGATTTGAGGATTATAGGTTTATGATTTCAGTTTATTATCGAAATTCAAGAGAATTATGGATTAGGGTTCTTATTCCAATTTGAGATCTACAAGTTCTAGGTACGTAAGAATCCATTCTATATTGTTGTTCAAAGAAATTTATCTATTGTTGTATTTTGAATTGTTAATTGGAGACTTTACGAATATGTATTGAAGGAAGTTGTGGAGAGATTAGGAGGTTTTGGAGAAAGCTGTGCTGAACGGTTTCTTTGAATTGTCAACAAAAGAGACAGGTGTGTTAATTACTTTTCGTAGATTTATATTTAGGGTTATAGATTCTTTTAGCGAGATTATGAAATTAAGGAATTAGGTTTAATTATGTATTATTATTGACCAGGGATATCTAAGAGATTAGGGTTCCTTCTTTAAGAAGTTTTGTTGGTGGATTTGAGTTGGAAGCAATACCAGGTACGACCTTGCTCCTATCCAGAGATACAGAGCAAAAGAAAACCACCACCACCACCACTAATTCTGTAATCCATTCTTTTCTTATTTCCATTCAACTGGGCTTCCGATTTCAATCTTTTAATCAACAAGAAGATCTATCAAACTAACATCAATCCCAATTGGGAGATTATCTATTCCATGCAAGCAAGTTAAGGCACATGGCTTTTTAACTGCAAAAGAAGAAGAGATGGTAATGCGGAAACAAAATAAAGTAATTGTGGTTTCTCTATTCCTCCCTCGGTTTAACATAACACAGGACGTGAGTTTTCGGCAGTGGGATATGAAAGATTCATCCATTTTATGTTATTTGTGGTAATTGGTGTAAAATTATCATGCAAAATATCTTCAAGGGAGGAGATAACATATAGTTATGTTCTTTTAGGGATAGTTTGAAAAAGTTATGTTTGATCCTTGTTAAGGAAAACTAGAAGAATACCTCTCAAAAGAATATCAACATCGATCAAAGGAAGGGGAGAAAGTGACGTCAAGATGTAAATATACATATATAATGTAAAGAACCACTTGTTGAGTGGATGATATTAAAATCGAAAACAAAAGAAAACAAAAGGAAGTCACTTTCAATAGTCTTCTGAATCCAATATGATTCACTTTTCTCCTATTCCTTTGATCAATGTTGATATTTCTTTGAGAGCTATTCTTCTAGTTTACCTTAATGAAGATCAAACATAACATTTTCGAACTATCCCTAAAAGACCATAATTGTATGTTATCTTCTTCCTTGAAGATATTTTGCTTGATAATTTTAGACCAATTACCACAGATAACATAGATGGACGAATCGTTCATATTCCACTGCTGAAAACTCACATCCTGTGTTATGTTAAACAAGGAAGGAATAGAGAAACCACAATTCCTTTGTTTTCTTTCGCATCACCATCTCTTCTTCTTTGTAGTTAAAAAGCCATGTGCCTTAAGTTGCTTGCATGGAATAGATAATCTCCTGTGATTGGGATTCATGTGTAGTTGGATAGATCTTCTTCTTGATTAAAAGATTGAAATCGTAAAACCTTAGTTGAATGGAAATAAGAAAAGAATGGGATTATAGAATTGGTGGTGGTGGTGGCGGCGGCGTTTCTTTTGCTTTGTATCTCTGCGATAGGAGCGATGTCGACATGATTGTCTTTACTAGATCTCTTTCTCTTATGTGTCATGAAGAAGGGAACATCATCATGATCCAGGTGAAGGACCAATGGATGTAAAAGAGCCAACGTTTTCACAAAGGAAAGAAAACACGCTATATCACATAGCAAACTCAAATCGGCAAAACAATCATTATCATTATCCGCGATGAACTTAAACCTAAGAAATTGAGTGCTATGATAGTTTTGGTACCCTTCATGTCCTCACACCATCGAAGAGGAGAGAGAGAGAGAGAGAGAGAGAGTTAATTAAGAAGCATATGTGTTTTTTTTTTTGTTAAATTCTGGCAAAATCCATTTAATTTAATTCTAACTTTGATACTATATAGAGTTGTGATGGAAACAGAGGGATGTGAGCAATGCGATCCAATATTAAATCTTTTACCATATTAGGTACATTTTATTTCAATCCAAGTATTATTGGGGGAGGAATTTCTTTATTATGTACAAATCCAATCTATACGTATAAACACATGGTTATGGCATACCAAGGTTGGATTGATATTTTTTATCTTCCCAGGGGATTACAAATGGTTAGATGAAACAAAATGCATCAATAGATATTTTCATGGTATTTTCAACCTCCATGTGTATGGTTGTTTAAAACTAGAGGAGCAATGATCAATATTACCGAAATATTCAAGTCAAAATTTATCGTGGTATAGAACATGTTATTTAGTTAGAAGACTTGGTAAGACATCACCATATTGATGTGCTCTTTAGGAGATTTTCTTTACTTTCACCTAGCATGTGCTACAACGTTTTATACTTTATGCAACACTGTTCGTGGCAGTAGTTTTATAAGTATTGTCATAGATTTAATGCACAACAGTTAATGTTGCGATTTAATACTATAATATAAGTATATGTTTTAAGCAAGTGGTCACAGACAACATAGCCCACGGTTAATTATAGCCGTCACTTTATTTAGCTAAAGAGTAATGGCTTTACTATTGCTTAATATACAATAAAATGGTGCTAGTCTAAAAAACAAAATAAATAAAAAGCAGTTTAAAATTTTCATAAATCCCTCTTCTCTAAAAATAAACCCTCTTTTATTTCATTGAAGCAAAATCATTTGCCGACGTTCTTTTGTGGAAGTTAAGATGGAATGGCTAAACCTGGTATCAGCATTCTCGCCTCTCTTTCTCTTTCGTGGAAGCTAAGATGGAATGGCTAAACCAGGTGGCTACTCTCTCTCTCTCTCTCAGCTATCATTGATTTAATTTATAGTTTTGAATTTATACTCTTGGATCTGTACAAGTGTAGAAATATCTAACTTTCTGATGTGAATATTATTAAATTCATGTGGTTTATTGCTTGTGCAATTTGTCAGATTAAAAGGAGTGGAATCAAATTTTTCCATTGTAGTTACCATGGTTCGGAGTGATTCAATATCATTAAGGCCATTTTTCACTTATCCTGATTGCAGACATCAGAGAGGTACTTTACAATAATGGTTTCCTTTCCAAGTTGGAAATTTATAATGAGAACGTGTGGGATTTATGGAACTCTAAATCTGGGTGCGCG
This sequence comes from Combretum micranthum, assembly GCA_024138025.1. Taxonomy (NCBI): domain Eukaryota; kingdom Viridiplantae; phylum Streptophyta; class Magnoliopsida; order Myrtales; family Combretaceae; genus Combretum; species Combretum micranthum. The sequence goes on along the minus strand of JAMXBD010000247.1, from coordinate 397,957 downwards.
CTTAAACTTCTACATGACTCGCAGGTATTGGAACATCTTTTCCAGAGTTTTCAAATATCAATTTGATTTGCTCTCCTTTTTATTTTGTAGTTACTAATTTTCATTTCCAACAATGCAGAAAAGGACAATAGTTTAAAAGTTGGTAGAGGAAAAGGCAAACAATGATGAACACCTAACATGTAATTATATATGTAAAGGTATTTATTTGATTAGGATAAGGAGAAACTTATTCCATTTTCCTAGTAGAAATTATTTATCAATTCGGATAAAAATAGTGATAATTTCACATCCAACATATCAGAAAATACTTGAGTGATGGAAATTTCATCATAATAAATATTTCAATATTTAAGGGGTCCGTAATGGGTTTGTGGGGTATATTTGTTTCATTAAAGATTGATACATGCTAATGATGAAAAAAATAACAATGAGGTTGTGGTATTAATACCAAATTTAATAGGCTCACATTTTCTATGGAGCTGGTTACTTGAAATGGACTTGATAAAATGGGATTGGATTGATTTATACAACTTTATAGGTGTATATATATGAGCTTGATCGCCATGAGGAAATTTATGATTACTGACCCCTCAAATAAAAATTACTAAAATACTAATTATATAAAATTAATTACCAAAATACTGATGCAAAATCGCGTGTTTAACAAGTGATTCATAAATTTGCACGTGAATCTCATCTTAAAGATGTGATTCATTAACAAATATGAAACGCTGTTAAAGATAATTCATGTATAAAATAAGTGAATGCCCTTTCAATATGCAATTCATCTTAAAAAACATGAAACGTCATTTGAAGATGCGATTCAACATTGTATAACTTTTGGCTAATCGCATTTTCAAATGACATTTCATGTGTAAATTTGAAACGTCTGTGTTTTATGCGATTTTGCATGCATAATTTGTATTTGTGTAATTTTTTCTACAAAGTTGGTAGACATGCATTGCACCCTAATCACCATACATATCTTAATTAGATATGTATTGAAAGACAATATTATCATATTTAAAGCAAGAAAAAGAGAGTACGAATAATTAAAGCCACGTCTCTATTAGTATTATTTTTCTACTATTTTATTTCTAAAAGAATGTATTTTTAGTAAATAAAGAGTAGATAAATTTTAATAAGAATGAATTTAGATGTTTTTTCCCTTTGAAATGCTTTTAATAAAAAAATGCAATGCTTTTATTAATATGATTAGTAGAGATTCATACTGTCCTTGGCACATAAAGTTTTAAAATTATTTTTGCCATAGATATTGTTGTTCTTTTAACTTTGGAAAAGGATTTTTGATCCACAGTGTCTTGTTAGAAATCTTAAAGATGAGTCCCGTCATTTTCCATGACAACTTTATCTTCTTTAAAGAAAATGTAAGCTCTCATAGATTTTTTACATCCAATTTTAATTAATTTGGTTTTATGATAATCATTTAATAGGTATGTGAAATGACCTAATTCAATTAATAATTTAATTTTCATGTGGACATATTCTTAATTTTAAATATCAAGTTTGAAAGTGTTTGATTCATGAGATGAATATGTAGAAATAGAATTTGATATGTTATATATATGTTCTTGTTAGTATAAATATATGTGTAGAGTATAATTGGTGTTAGTACGTATATTAAATTAATATTGTGTTGTTTAATGTAAATTAGTGGTTAAATGTGTATGTGTAGTGTTGGATTTTGTTGATTAAAGCTTAGAGTTGAGTTATAATGTAGTAGAAATTTTGTCAAATTCCAAGCCCATACTTAAGCCAATTTTGAGCCCAAAATAAGCCCAATTTATGCCAAATAAAGCCCAACCAATGGCAACCCCCAAAAGTCAATATTTTTTATAATTATAAGCCTTATTTTGTTCAAAAATACCCTTTTCTACGGTAGCTTAAAAAGCTACATGAATTTTCTCTTCTTCTTCTTGCTTTGCTTCTTTGTTTCTCAAAGATATACATTCCAAAACACTTAGCAAGAACAAGTCTTAGGTTCTTGTACCATTCATCAAGCTAAAGCTTTCCTAAGGTAAGTTCATGCATATTTAAAAGTTCTTTTACATGTTTAAGTTTCACTTGATATATGAGTTTCATATGCTATGTGAATGCATGTTGAAATGAGCTCTTGAGAAGTTTCATGTGTTAGTTGTGTGATAAGTTGCATTTTGATATTATATGAACTTGTAATATATGTTTTATGTGTAAGTAGAAGTGTTGAAAGTTGTTGTAGTCATGAAAAAAGTTATGCTTGCTCAAGGTGGTGTTGAGAAGTGAATGAGTTGTTGATTAGCTAAATGGTGTTATGAGCATGAAGAAGTGTTTGATGTGTTGAATATGAAGTGATGAATGTTTAAGAGTTGATGGTTGTGACAGAAGTGTTTTGGTTGTGCTTGAATGGTAGGTAGAGTTGATATATGAAGTGTTGGTTTTGATTTCTTGGTTGAGATGTGTTGAGTTTATATATGTTATGAGTTGATAGAACACATTTGAGTTGAAGTTTGATGATAGAAATGTGTTAAAGAAGGATTGGGTTATGTTTAAAGTTGCAATTTTCGAAGTTTAAAATATGGGAGAAGTTTTGAGCAAATCATGGGCGAGATAAGTCCCATGATAAGCTCCGTTTTTGAAAAAATGGTCAGGCAACTAATCACGGGCGACCTAAGGGGCGCGATTAGTTCCGACCATGAAATTTTCCTTATCACGGGCGACCAAAAGGGCGTGATTTGTTTGATCATGAAGCTCATCCGAATCACGGGCGACCAAAGGGGCTTGATAAATCCCTTGTAGCTTTGATATGTTTTCATAATTTGATCATAACTTTTTCATACCACCTTCGATTGAGGTGATTCAAGTTGCGTTGGAAAAGCTCGAAAAGAAATCTACAACTTTTATGTTTTGATTTTTTACAAATTTAAACGCAATAAATGCTTAAATTTCGATTCTTTCCAGCTCATATATTTTCCAAACAAAGTTTAAAAACCCATTTTTGCATTTAAGTGTGTGATTGCTGAGGAAATGGATCTTTTTGGACTAAAATGAAATAGATTAATGATATTTGATGTATAATGATGATTAAGTGATATAATTAAGCATGGATTATGTGGATTTGTAGGTTTAACAAATAATTGAATTTCCATGAATGTTAAAATAAAAATAGTTACATTGTATATATGGATTGAAGTTAAAAATGATGAATTTATGAGCTTGTATGATCTTGAAAAATGTATAAATGGTATGTTATGACCTTGTGTTATATTTATTTGAAATTCATGAGTGCTAGACTTAGATTTAGTTATGTTTTATGCATAATACTAAGTAGAAATGTTAATTGAGTCGATTTTCCTTGTAACAGTGATAGATACTTCTTTGAGTTCTTCCACTGATCCTCTTTTGAGTGCTCCTATTGATTCTCTTCATAGCACAGGTACGCAGTGACTTGCTTGAATTTGTTAGGATAGGCATACTTTGATTTGACTTAAATTCAAGACAGCTTAAGTTTTGCATGAATTGATTGTGTTTTTTTCCTTTAAATCTGGTCTATGGAGTGGCGAATATGTCATGATGCAATGACATGTTAGAATAGGCGCTTAGGCCACTTGTCATGATTCAATAACTTCATACCATGATGCAATGGTACACCATGATGTAATGGTGACTTCTTTTTAAATGGCTCGGCTGGTAATCGATAGGGAATGTAGTAACCATGTAACATTTACTCATATTAAGAGGAAATAATATAATTTAATTCAATATTTATAGGAGCATATGATTTTTTTTTTATATTATGGATTAAGTTAAGTAAATTTGGGTAACAGCTATGAACCCTAAACGAGGTTACTTTTTATTTGTAAAGCTATCTAGGAGATATAGGTATTCGAACTACTTATATCAACCCCTTGAGCATCGAGAGCGTTACTCAGGACCCCGGATTTTCCTAGGTTGCCTCGAAGTCTGAGTACTCCAATGTTAATTTGTTTAATAAATATTAAAGAAAGGTAAAATGAGACATTAAGTTGTTGCATTAATTTAAGTTTGCTTGCCATTTCGCCTTTGGTTTTGTTGCTGTGTACTGAGCCTTTGGCTCACTGTTGTTTCTTTCAGGTGATGATGATGACTGTTATGATGATTTGGGATATGAGACAGATTGGGAGAAATTCTTGGATGAATGGGACGAGTAGGATTCTGAGTGGCAAGTGGTTTAAGAAGAAGTTTTTGTAGAAAGATGTGTTGGAAACTTAAATGTATTTTGTATAGAAGGCTTGTTAGTTAAGCCTTGTGTCGTATAAAGAGATCAAAGTTTGTTTTCTTATTAGGGTTAAATAAGATGAAATCCTTTTTGTTGTGTCATAAAATTGACACAAGGTTTTGTAACCTTTTGTTTTAATTGAAATATGTATAGATTGCTCATGTAAGCAATCTTTGTTTTAAAAAGTTTTTTTTTTTATTTATAATGAAGGTATGGTGGTATTAAAAAAAAATCAACATAAACAAGTAGTTTTAGGATAACCTTACATATAATATGTGGTTGGGGACTTGACTTGTTTAATTTTAGGATTAAATAGGTCGGATCTTTACAGTTGGTATTAGAGCTAAGTTTACGTAATTGTTTGTTTAAAATTGCATGACTTGACCTTAGATGCGGTGAGATTAGCATGGTTTGAGTTTAGGATTTTCTTGAATGGTGTGTTTTGTTTAAATGTTTGCTTTGTTATCAAATGAATTAAAGTTAATTTAACATTGTATAGTTTATCATATGTCATGTGTATATTGTGTGTGTCACGCCCCAAGGGGTACCCTAAACATAACAGTCCGCCACATGCTATATAAGACTCACGAATCACTACCTAAGTCCTTCGGGAGTCTTGTATAGATATAAGGCGTCCCTTTACGACAATAGAATACTCAAACCGATGGAGTTAAAGAGTTTAATTTGGCATTCAAATGCATTAGAAAATAAATCAAAACACATATGTAATTAGTTACAAAATCTAAAGGGTATTTCCCCACAACAGAATATTGTTTAGAGGTCTATTACAGTTATCCAGAGTCTCTTGGTTTCCTATGGTAGTCAAAACAAATCTGAATACAACTTCTAGAGGAAACGCCTAGCTCCTGTACCTGAGTTGCAGGTTGCCTTGATTTAAGCCATATGAACTCGTGCTGTAACAAATAAAAACTGTAGAGACGTAAGTTACACTAGTTTAGCGAGTGAGAACTTCCAAGATCACATTTATAACACATCATACAAACAAATGATTAGCTAGACAAGTGATATGCATCAAACATATGGTATCGACAAACATATGACCAGCAGGAAATCATATATGGATGGACTTGCGCCCTCCATCCCGGGTTAGCAGATTAACGAATACTGCGGTACTGCTCAAATATGTCGTTTAGGATCATGGTCAACCAACTTATAAATTCATTTGTGGATAACGATTAACTAACTCATTAATTCGTTTGTGGATCACGATTAACCAAATTTTACACCGTTTAGGATCACGGGCAACCAACCAATGCTAATGCTCCATCCCCATTATGATATGAATGAGTCCATATTTATTTTCAATGTCGAATAGTCAATTATACCAATTCTTTAAGTGATCAATCAATAACCGCAGACAGTCAATCCTAATTCATCTATATAAGCAATGGTTAATCACCCAACTTCGATATTTTTATATTCAATTTCTCATATCAACAACAACCATATATAACTCCCATTCATCCCCATCATGCATATCCATTTTATCTTTGCCAAATATCTAGTGCAACTATCATTACAATCACATACAATAAATGGAATCGAAAGTAATACTCACTCGGCTATGGATCACCGGTCTTTTAGTAATAGTAGTCCGGTGGTGAGGAATTGTCGGTTTCAGGGTCAGCTAAAAAGGAAAAAAATATCCTAATAAGTATTTCATCACTTAACTAATCCAAACTATTTATCAAAACTAGTAAATTCATAATTCTCGTCATTTGCGGAAGTCCCGACTTAAAACGGTAATAACTTGGTCATTTTAACTCGAAATTTCGCAAATTATATATCGATTTCTATCTACTTCGAAAGATATATCTAATTCTAATATTATTTTCAAGTTTTGAAAATGTTTAGGTCTCAAAACAGGAGGATCAGTTCTGATCAGTAGCAAATCCATTTAAAAAAAAGTAGTTTTGTGAATGTTTGTAATGTTTCTACTTTATAGATCAATTATACATGCAATATTGATGATTTTTTTTTTTATCATGAATGGCATGTTATGAGCTTAGTGTATGAATGATATTGACAATATTTACAACAAGAAAATTTTAGAATTTCTTTATTTTGCAAGACTCCATGAATATTTACTTTTAAGAAAACTAGTTTCTTCACTTTGATCATCTCCATTTGTTTTGGACTTATTTCTTAAGAAAATCTAATTATCCTTGTTAAATTTAAGTCTTCCTTATATCTATTAATTAAAACCTTCATTTCTACATGAAAATTCCCATTTTATACTTTGTAAACATATTTTCAAATAGGGTTTATTCTAAAATCCGAATTTTTGGAAAAAATTAGTTTTTGAATGATTTCTTTAAGAAAAACTCGTTTAATACATTAAAATTGAAGGTTTTTATTATACCTATCCCTTAAGGACTTCATTTCTTGAATAAAGCTTTCATTTTGAGTTTGGAAAATAGGTGTTTTCATGACAATACTCCAAAATTACGAATTTCTTAAGTTGACTAGCAACTCAAAATTCCTATATTATTCCTACTCTTTGTTTTGTATATTTTTCTTAGCAAATCTCATTTCAACTTATAAAAATTATTACTTAATGATATCTATTATCTATACCCTTCATTTTTCATATAAAACACAAGTTTTAGAGTTGATAAAAGAGTTTTTAAAGCATGGTTTTGAAGTCATACGAATTTATCATTTGAACATTTCAAACAAAAGTTTTTCTTTTTAAGTCTCTTGTCTCATCTAACTAAAGATCTACTAACTATCATATTTATATATACAAGACAAAACCTTTATGAGCATTAATGCATCAAAACACAAAATATTCATGAGATCATGAATGTCAAGTATAATATGAACATCTAAATGCTAGATCTACTACTTATGATGCATGAAATGGAGTTTGAAAGCATGAACATGGATTTTTATGCAAGATCTCTACTTTACTCTGCTATTATATGCATGAATATGAAGATAATCCAACAAAACTTATTTAAACACAAGATCTACTCTTGTGATGGCTTGATATTCATGTAGTAGCATTTTCTTATCCCTAGTAAGTGCTCATGGGGACTTTAACATGAAAACACTCATGAATAATCTTGCCATTACAAGATTTAATGTAGGAAAGATTTAGGATTCATCACTTAAGGCTTAAATCAAGAGGAAAATGAAGAAGAAATGAACTTGTGTGTGTGTGTGTGTGAGCTAGAGGGTCACGGCAAGGAGAGGTAAAAGAGAGAGAGTTTGTGTAATCTTTGAAAAACAAATGAAGCGAATGAAAGAGAGAGAAAGTAAAAGATTATATATAGTAAGGTAAATTACGGTTTGTTTTATAAAAAGGAAAGAAAATAAAACAAATTAGAGCAAAACCGCGGGGGGGGGGGGGGGGGGGGGGGAGAAGGGGAAGGGTGCGCCGATTTGAGGGGAGGAAGAGAGAGAGAGAGAGTTTAAATTCAATTTGTTTTGTAAGTTATATAATAAAAGTCTTAATTTGTAATAATTTGTTAAGAGACAAAAATTTCTTAGAAAAGAAAACATAATTGAGTGTTTGTAAGTATGTAAGAGTAGGGAGTGGCTTGTGAGTATAGTAGGTTGTACTTGTGAAAAGTAATGAATAGTAAATAAGAAAATTACTTTACCGGTAGCAAGAAAAATACGAGAAAAAAGCTATATCTATAATTTTTATAAACTGAAAAATTATAAAATTTATATTTTTGAAATCCTTATTAAATTCTGGTTCTAAAAAGTATTCCGAAATATTTTTTCGAATTTCTAGTTTCAGGGCTTGCTTTTATGTAATGGATCTTGGGAAGGCCCTGAATAGAAAATTTTTCAAAATCAAAACTCTTTATGGTTTGAAATATACTTCAAAACAACATTCCACATTAAATTATTTTACAAAATTTCTTCCAATTGAAACCGAAGGAAAGCCGGATCCAAGGTTTCTAGGTTTCTCTCTCATGTTTAAGCTAATCCAGTTTAGGGTTTTGGTTTCTGGTTTCCAAAGTTTACTTGGTTACTAGGAAAATCGGAGTTTACAATGTGTTTATGAGAGAAATTGATATATTTAAATGGATGAAATAATTATTTATTATAATATTAATTGATTTATTGATTTTTTTTTTAACAAAAAGGTTGCTTATAAAAGGGACATACATCCCTTTCATAGCATTGACATGCATATTAGACCATATTAAAAGGATGTGTCTCCCTACCATAAGGGGGAGCTATGGAAGGGATGTCATCTTTGTCCCTATTTTTTTTAAGGGATGGGAATTTAATAGCACCAAGAATTGGAAACAAATTTTATATCCTTGATATAACTTTTGGCAAGGATTTATTCCTTTCTTGAAGGGACTAATAATCCTTACTATAAATCAAAATTTTTGTAGTGTGTATTATGGGTAGATTTAGGATTTGACTCATGGACTCTTGGATGTTAGGGAATACCCAACATCATATATATGTATTAGATATAAAGTGTGTTGTTGGGATATTTAGTTATCCTTGTGTTGATTGCTGGACTTGAATTTAAGATAATAATCGGTTGCTTGTTGCATTAGAATTAGGATTGTATGTAACTCATTTGTGTGTGTTTACTCGTGTGTGCTTGTGGTAGTATCGTATTAGGCTCCGACTCACTTTTGTCTTTTTTTTTTTTTTCCAGATATAGATAATGATTGTGTAAGATGTAACGTTAGTCACTTTTAGTTAGTGGACTAGGAATATCGTATTATTGAAATTCCTCCAAGTAATGCTTAGAAAACATATGATTAATGGAAATGAGAGATCTTAATAATATGAAGTTGTTCTGAAGCATATTAGGAGCCTAGAGTTTACTAGAGTAACTTTTAGTGTTAATTGTAGTCCTTATAGAGTTGGAATAATGGATGTTAATTTAACTTTTAAAGATCATTAGTAGATAGTTATGTTGTTGATTATTATTACAAGTGTAAAACTGAATAATATTCGGAGTCATTAACACATGAGTGACTTTGTAGTATTTATGATGTTTATTGCATTTATAGCATGTTTTGAGCCTTTGCGTGTCCATATCGTATATGGACACATGACGGATTGTAATTGAGTCTATATTTAGGACATTACATGTTTAGTGTTTGAAAAAATTCAAGTACTTTTCAATATTATTGATTAATTATAAACTTTAAAAAATTTGGTGTATAAATAAGTAGAAAATTTTGTAATAAATTATACTAACCAAGTATTTGCTAAAACTATAAATTATACCTCTCTTTTTTACTGGTTGGACCTACGCGAGGTAAAATGATAATGTGACGATGAGATAATAGAAAAACACTAAGTGTTATAATCAACTAAAGTAATAATTAAAAAAAAAAAATAACTTAAGAGTAAAAAAAGAATTAATAATTAAAATTATAAAAAGGGAATAACTAAGAGATAAAGTTAACATAAATAAAAAAAATAAGGTGTGATTTTACCAAATTTTTATTATTCAGGTTCTAATGTGTGTTCCCTTGAGCACAACTCTTTTTTACTGTAGACATGTTTTTAATTATTTATGTATATTATATGCACTATTAATTAAAGTAGGTGTCCCATCTTTCATCCTTTGTTTACTTCTTTATGAAAAGCAAAAGCATAGTGCTACTGCTACAGCCGACAGGCATTATTTATAACTATGCTGTCTTTTTCGATTCCTAAGATAAAAAAAGTAGTACTTTCCTTTTTCTTCATTACGAAGCTCATTTCCAACATCCGAAGCAATTGCAATTTGCAAACTACATTTTAAGACCTGATCTGATCCATTATTAAGCTAATAAAAAAAGAAGGAATGTAATGATTCTGGTACACACATGTACAAGAAAAAGGTAGAATGTTATTAACAACTCGAATAAATTGATCATTAACTATTTTTTTTTCTTTCAAGATTACAATGGAAAAATGAAATTTAAAATTATTTTATCCTATTGAAAAATTAATATTTATATTAAAAGTATGTATAAGTCAAATTGATTCACAAACTACTTACTTGACTTTCTACTTAAGTAATTTATCAAATCGAGTTTGAGCTTTATATTATTTAATTTGACTAACTTGTAAGCATAATCAAACTTAAATCAAATTTGAATATTAATATTATTTTAATTAAAATAATTTTTTTAATAAATCAAGTTTAAATAAGTTTAATTGGGTCGAGTTTGAATTTAAAATTTTAAGTTTAGTTGAATTCAAGTTTGCTATGATATCTATCTTGACTCGATTAGTTTGTAGCTATAACTTATATGGTTAGACTATAAGGATATTAGGTAATGAATAAATTGTAACATGTAAGTGCTTTAAAAATAAATTATGTTGACCACCTTCATTAAATTTTTAAAAGGGAAAGGAAAATAATATTGATTTTTTAAAAAATAATTATAAAAATGTCGTTAAGATAAAAATAAACCAGAAATAGCTAGTTAACCTCGTTTTTTAAAAAAACGAGATAGGTCACTAATGACCTATCTCTTTCAAAACGAGGTCAACTTGTCTATTTCTGAGTTTTTTTTTCATTCGGTTAATTTATGTAATTTGTTTTTGAAAAAAATGATTATTTTTTTGTTAATCCTTTTTAAAATACAGGATACTCTATTTTTCTGAAATACAATAAGATATTTTAAGGAGTATTTGCTGTATCTTAAAGGTAAAAAAGAAAAAAAGAAAAAATTTGGTAGTTTAGAGGATATTTGTTGTATATTTATATGTGACATATCTATAACCGTGAAACAAACAACATGGGAAGTGCTATTGGAAAAGAAGACATGGCAGAGGCAGAGTACGCGAACGCCAAAACATCAGTATGGTGGGATATAGACAACTGCCAGGTCCCAAAAGGGTCATCCTCCGATCCTCCTCCTCATTCCATTGCTCGTAACATAAGCTCTGCACTAGCCAAACTCAACTACTGTGGACCCGTATCCATCTATGCTTATGGCGACAGCACTACTATCCCTAAGGATGTTCAGCACGCTCTTAATAGCACGAGCACCGGCATCGCTCTTAACCATGTCCCTGCTGGTCAGTATGAAGTTGTTGTCTTGTCATGCTGCTCTGATTGGTAACTCTGTTTTTTTTTTTTTTTTTTTTTTTGTGTCTTGTCTTTCTGTTAGCCATGTCCCTGCTGTTCAGTAGGTGTTATGCATGTGAGAATAATGTTTTAATATAGTGGATGCGAGAATAATGTTTTAGTATAGTGGGGGCTTCTGGGTTTGGATTAATGGTATCGGTGTCTTCACAAATTTTCTGATGGTGGGGATAGTTTACCTTGTCTTTTCCAGGCTTTGCCTTCAGATATTTTTGTTGTTGTTGTTGTTGTTTTTGTCTTTTATTTTTATTTTTTTTATTTTATTGTTTTTAGTCTTTCCATGTGCACTTTGTGTAGTGTTCTTGTGTCAATAATGTTGGAAATTTAGTCGCCATTTTTCATATCATCTGCTGTTCGATCTCTGGTATAATCATAAGAGGAGACGGAGCTTATAATGCTTTGCGGATGTAATTATAAGCGTTTTTGGTAAATTTTTGTGTTAAAATCGCAATTTTTAAGTTACGTTACAAAAATATGGGTTACTTTAGTCAAAACAACTGATCATGGATGATACATCCTTAATCCCAATCTTAAGCCTCGAGGTATATTCGCATATTTTAGGGTCACACTGCGAATTTCCCTGAAGTTTTTCCTTTTGTTACGTCGAACATATAAAATGTCTATACATTTATCTATGAAATCTAGAATGATTTTAGTGCCCTGTCTTGTTTTTACCGCGTAAACTTATGTATGTTTGGAAGATTATCACATGCATCAGTGTACTTATGCATGGAAAATATGGTTTGATCGGCTCTCTCCTTGTCTGTTATTATTATCAGAATAGATACTGCTTCTTGTCTTCTGTTAATGCATCTAATCTTATGTTGATTTAGGAGACTGCATAATTTTAGTTTCTTTGATGCTATATGAATCTTAGAGTGTTCTGAATCAACCTGAGTTTTGTACATGATTAGGTGTAAAGGATGCGAGTGATAAGAAGATTCTTGTGGACATGTTTTCTGGGCAGTGGACAATCCTACACCTGCTAATTACTTGTTGATATCTGGTAACCGCGGTTTCTCCAATGCTCTTCATCAACTGCGCATGAGGAGATATAATATCCTATTAGCACAACCTCAGAAGGCATCAACACCACTAATTGCTGCTGCAAAAAGTGTATGGCTCTGGACAAGTCTATTTGCTGGAGGACTGCCACTAGCAAGAAGTGACCTACTGCAACTCCAAAAGGACAGTGTTGTTTCTACTGCTGAGACACTGCAATCACTACTCGTTTCGAGTACCACTGATTTGGAGAAAGCCACTAGTTCACTTCCCGAAAGCTCTCCTACAATGGAAACTGGTCTTGCTTCTGCTAAATTCAAACGCAAGAAGAAAAAGATTGTATCAAATAGTTGTGGAAATCCTCGTACATCAGTACCCAACTGTGCAGATTCTAATCTCCTGGGTAATTTGAAAATGAACGGTCCATTCCAGAGGCCTAATGGTTACGGTTACGTGGATGCTTCATTCAGTAACCACATGAACCAAACCAGTTTCCCTCATATGCCATGGTAGAATAATCTCGATATGCAATTTGGTTTCAGACAGGAAACCTCTTATCCCTCTAGTCGTTATGCCTATCCTCCTCATGCAATGCCTTTTGTTCAGCCCCCATATGACAGCTTTCCCCTGCTGTCCTCCTGAGTCTGGTATGCCGATGGTTTTCTGGTCCCCCAGGCGGATTCATAATCCCCCTCCATTCCAACAGAACCAAATGCATCCAGGCAACCAGTTCCTGCAGATTTATAGCCTCTCCTCCAGTCAGTAGTGCAGGAGCTGGAGGTTTTCTGGCAGTGGAACTGGATATTATAATGCTAGACAGACTCCATTAACTTGATAGGAAACCTAAATTTTGAAAATATGTGGGATAATTTGGTACATTATTCATGCAATAATATGTGATTATGTTTGCTTGAAAATTTTGTCAGTAAAAAAATTGAATTTTATGAAATTGTGAAAACCTAAGTTGAAGTGCAAAAGAATTCAAAAGTGAAAAATAAGCAACAAATAAAATTTTCATTAAATAAAAAGAAAAATTACTTATCGATTGATCCCAAACAGCAGGTATATATGCATCGAATAGGTGACTTAAAATATATATATATATATATATATAATATTTTTGTTAAATTGATGTGATCTTGTAAATATTGTTACTTTGATGTAGATAATTATATCTCTTGAAATTCTTATGAAATTGACTAATTTTGTGAATATCTCATATAATATTAAATTTTAGGATACGAGGAGAATAACTTGGAATTCGAGAATTAAGGAGGTAATCTTTGGTTTAATATGGTTAGCAAAATTAAGATCAACGTATCCATTGATCTAATTTATTTCTTTTGTCGGCTTTAGTCGGATGGCGATTCTAAAATTTTTTCAAAATAAAAATTTATTTTAATTCTTAGTCAAGAATTTATATTAAAGATTAAGATAGTACAAATTAATTAAAAGGAATTAAATAAAATTATGCATTCTTTAAAATTTTCATATTTTTGTTATTATTAACGCCACCGCATGTGCACTCCCATCACATATGTAACATAGTAAGAATCCTTCCTGAAGATTTATTTTTTCCATCCAGTAATCCCAACTCATTTATGATATTTATGCGAATTATGAAAAACTTTAATACGTAAGACGTGCAAATGTCATTTTTTTCGGTATGTATGTATTATGTAGCTAAGACAAAAGTACTAAAATGTGTTTATTGTATGGAAGGGTGGGTGAGCTAAGGGCTAGGTTTAGGGTTGTAAACGAGGCAAGTCGAGTCAATATAAACAAAGCTTAAACTACAAGAATAAAAAATTTGAATCTCGACCTTGAACTAGAACTTAAACTCAAACTCGATCGAGTTTTGATTTTTAAGCTCAAACTCAACTCGATTTAATATTCGATAAGCTCAAATTTAACTCGATTCAGTTCGATTATTCTTTTAAATATTGATTTAGTTATAAAGAGTATTTAATATTCGATAAGCTCAATCTCAACTCACCTCACCTCAATTTAATACTCGTTTATGCTCGATTAAGCTTGTAAGCTTACCGAGTTAAGTATTTTAAAGCTCGAACTTGAGCTTGGTAACTACTCGTGTAACTCAAACTTGAGCTCGACTCGATTGTAAGTGAGTTGAATTCGAGCTTTTACTAAGTTGAACTTGAATAGCTCGTGAGTTGTCTTGACTTTTACAGCCCTAGTGTAGGCTAATAGTAGATTGGCCTCGAGAGGTGTGCATAAGATTTATGTGATATGACACACATAATTAGGTGTAGCTTTTTATTTCTAGTAATTGTCAAGTTTATATCCAAACTTTATCTATTTTTGTAATTAAATACTTAGTACTTAAATTTTATGTATTTTTGCTATAAACTACTTGAGTCATAACTAAATACCTAAATTTTACCTATTTCTACAATTAACTATTTCATCTAAGTTCAATAAATAAACTTGAAAAGTTTATAGATAGTATAGTGGCATTTCATAAATTTAAGGTGATTAATTGTGCAATTTATCAAAGTTACCCTTCATTTTTCATGTACCAAATGTGATATTTATCCTTCATTTTTTAACATACATAAAATATAATAATCAAATACAAATCTTACAGCCTCCTTACTTGATATGAATAGTTATTTATGTCCTCTTTATTCTACTTAAAGCTACTACTACTACTACTACAGTGTTAACGTTAGGGGATTGATAATTTATAATGAATTGCTATTATGTAAAATAATAAATAGCAATTTATCCCATACCCATGAATTCTCATTTAATCATCTATTTTGCAATTTTGTCATAAATATCTCTATCTTGAAAAGATCACTTATACAATATCTACTCTCTTTAATGAAAACAAAGGATATTATAGATATTTTACTTTTTTATTCTAATAATTACTTATATTTTATTTAATACACGAAGTGACATTGTAATAGTTATTACATTCCTATTACATTCTTCTTGAATTGAAATTCAATTCCTTCTTTATTCTTTATAGGGAAGTCAACGGCCAATAGTTTTCTGTGTATCAAAATATCAATAGAAAATACATCTTATCATAGTATAAAATAACAGTGTAATTTCTCCCTGATAAAAATTCAATTGAACTCCCTTTTTAGTTTATCATGAATTGGATTGCCAATCTCTAAAATACTTCCTTCTACTAAAAAAATTGGCACTAAAAGACATCTTAGTGTTGGAATTGTGCAACGATAAAGGAAGGGAAGATAAAGTTTATACCAATACTAAATTTGTGACATTGCAAAATTATTATTATCTTTTACAGAATACCAGTTCAATGAGTCGGTTTTGGTTCAAGGTTTTTGCTATACATGATTTACAAATATATTACAACACCCTAAGGCTTAACATAAACACAGCTAATAAATTCTCTTCAATTTCTTTTCTTCTCAGTTTTCTTTAGGAATATAAATAGCTTTAAATATGAATTTGGAATTTGAAAACAAAATAAAAAATTGAGAAACTTCAAATTCCAAAAGAATCAGTTGTATACTTGAATCTCTAAACCCTGTGGAACGAGGCCAGGATTTTATGATGGTATTGATATTTTGCGCAATACATTGGAAACCAATTCATCACTATTCTCGATATGTGCTATATTAGTATGTTAAACAATTGTGTCTGCGAAGAAACTTTCCACTTTATTCTAGAGTTTTTTGTAAGATAGTTTCAAAAGTTGTTTTGTTTTGCTTTTTATTTAAATTTTTTTTTTCATTTTTTAGAAATGTTGAGATAAACCAACAGAAAATAAATAGATAATATTTATTATAATTCCGGTTGCTATGTCAGCTCTTTGAAGACCTTTCTCGAGTAAAGACTTTTTTTATTTATTTGAGAAGTGTCTTAGGATATCATTTTTAATACCTTAAATATTATCTTTATTTTTTTATTGATCTATATTCACATTTTTCAAAAAATTTTAGAAAATGAAAAAAAACCTTATTACAATAGTAAAGAATTAAACTAATAAGTTGTTTAATATACGAAACTGGATCAAGGCCTCTATATGCTGTTACTAATTTTCTAAAAACTTTTCTGTAATCCAAATTATTACTGCTTTTAATAAAAATCAATGAAATTATTATCAACATTAAATAACCGACTTAAAGGCCAACAAAGATATAAATATGCCTGGGACTAAGAGAGTGGGACTAACTTTCATGAGGCGAATGTGCTACAAATGGCAAAATTGATATTTCTCACAATAAACGAACATTGGAATTAATTGCCAATCCAATAAGCACATTCATTTACAATGTGGGACTAACCAACCAACCATAAATACGAAAGCCTCAAAGTCCACCAAGCTCGGTCCCCCCTCCCTTGCAAACTGAGTAGTATGCATGTTGATTATCCAGACAAGAGACAATCTTACTAATTGGCTTCGAGACTTGGAATATGTGTTAAATGAGGAAATAAAATGCTTTTCATCATTTACAAAGTTCACTACACAATTAAAAATGAAAAAAAATCTCATTAAATTTTTTTCCAACCTTTTATTTGGTATCAGCCATGGGGAAAGCGTACTATTTATGACAATTCTGCATCCTAAATGCAAATTTTGCTAGTGGTTTTGAATTTGTTTTGGGATCTAATTTAGTCAATTACAACAACTTCTTTTTTTTTTTTAAACAACTGCACCGGGATAAATTATTTGAATTTGATTCATTTCATCTGGGAGATCAAACTACTACTTACTTTAAACTATAAGTCAATACTTTATTGAAACTCAAAAGAAGTAAAAGCCATTTTTTTTTATGGGAGCTAATACATGCTTATACTTTGATTAAAAAAAAAAAAAAGAAGCACAAATTACATAAACAAAAATGCTCACATAAAGATTATATATATGATTGATTCAAATGTCATATACGCTATTTATCAATTACTTATGATTTTTATTAATAAGTTACTATGTATTCTATTAACGCTTGTCGTAAATGTAAGTCTAATCAAGATTCAACAGGGATTTCTTTAACCTTTTTAACTTATAAGTAGTCTTTTCTTTGTTTTTCACCTAAACGCCTTTGTTTTCTTTCCATTTTTTCCCCTTTTAATGCGAGACAAATTTTTAATAGAAATTAACATTTTCTTAAAAAAAAAAAAGGGTGTCGGGGTCGATGCAGTTTAGTATGGTTTCTAAATTGAACAATATATTATGGTTTGATTTTTCTTTTAAGTTCAAACCTAACCTTATAGTTCAATTCATAACTTTTTTAAATTGAAACAAAAAAAATTGATATAGTTTAGTTTGAGATTCAAATCTTTTTTTATTCTTAAAATAAACATACATTTTATTGAGAGACTTTAATCACATATTAAATGTAATATAAAAATAAATAAATTATAAAGAAGGGCAAGTCTGTCATTTGATATAAAATAAGAGAGTTTTATCGTTAACCCTAAATTACATAAAAGGATTATTAAGAAGGGTCAAAGTGTCAAAGGATATTAAATAAGAATGTTTTATGGTCAAAGTTTGAATATAATTGTATTGTGTTCACATGACAAAGACTTGATTAAGAATGGATTTTGGCAAAAAACTGCTTAAATTGGATATGAACCTAGTATTTTTCCTAAGCTAGGATTGTGTCTTTCTAAAGCTAACTCTCTCTATAAATAGACCCTAGACCCCCACGACCTTTTTCACATCTTTTCCTCAGCAAAACTAGGTAAGTGCGTCTTTCTCTAGTCTTTTTCAATCATTCTCTTTACTTCAATCTTTCTAATACGAGTTGTTCTACGGATTTGAAGGAGATAAAAGATTTGTGGCAAACCCTAGAGTGATTGAAGATCTGGGAGACTTTGATTCAAAGGCCAAAGGTAAAATCTTTCTTAGGGTTTTATAATTCCTACAATTTGAGGATTATAGGTTTATGATTTCAGTTTATTATCGAAATTCAAGAGAATTATGGATTAGGGTTCTTATTCCAATTTGAGATCTACAAGTTCTAGGTACGTAAGAATCCATTCTATATTGTTGTTCAAAGAAATTTATCTATTGTTGTATTTTGAATTGTTAATTGGAGACTTTACGAATATGTATTGAAGGAAGTTGTGGAGAGATTAGGAGGTTTTGGAGAAAGCTGTGCTGAACGGTTTCTTTGAATTGTCAACAAAAGAGACAGGTGTGTTAATTACTTTTCGTAGATTTATATTTAGGGTTATAGATTCTTTTAGCGAGATTATGAAATTAAGGAATTAGGTTTAATTATGTATTATTATTGAGCACGGATATCTAAGAAATTAGGGTTCCTTTCTTTAAGAAGTTTTGTTGGTGGATTTGAGTTGGAAGCAATACCAGGTACGACCTTGCTCCTATCCCAGAGATACAGAGCAAAAGAAAAACCACCACCACCACCACTAATTCTGTAATCCCATTCTTTTCTTATTTCCATTCAACTGGGGCTTCCGATTTCAATCTTTTAATCAAGAAGAAGATCTATCAAACTAACATCAATCCCGGTCATTGGAGATTATCTATTCCATGCAAGCAAGTTAAGGCACATGTCTTTTTAACTGCAAAAGAAGAAGAGATGGTAATGCGGAAACAAAATAAAGTAATTATGGTTTCTTTATTCCTCCCTCGGTTTAACATAACACAGGATGTGAGTTTTCGGCAGTGGGATATGAAAGATTCATCCATTTTATGTTATTTATGGTAATTGGTGTAAAATTATCATGCAAAATATCTTCAAGGGAGGAGATAACATATAGTTATGTTCTTTTAGGGATAGTTTGAAA
Organism: Combretum micranthum; assembly: GCA_024138025.1. Lineage (NCBI taxonomy): Eukaryota > Viridiplantae > Streptophyta > Magnoliopsida > Myrtales > Combretaceae > Combretum > Combretum micranthum. The sequence continues at coordinate 378,839 of JAMXBD010000247.1, read as the reverse complement.
AAGTTATGTTTGATCCTCGTTAAGGAAAACTAAAAGAATACCTCTCAAAAGAATATCAACATTGATCAAAGGAAGGGGAGAAAGTGACATCAAGATGTAAATATACATATATAATGTAAAGAACCACTTGTTGAGCGGATGATATTAAAATCGAAACAAAAGAAAACAAAAGGAAGTCACTTTCAATCCTCTTCTGAATCTAATATGATTCACTTTTTCTCCCATTCCTTTGATCAATGTTGATATTTTTTGAGAGCTATTCTTCTAGTTTACCTTGACGAAGATCAAACATAACTTTTTCGAACTATCCCTAAAAGACCATAATTGTATGTTATCTCCTTCCTTGAAGATATTTTACTTGATAATTTTAGACCAATTACCACATATAACATAGATGGACGAATTGTTCATATTCCACTATGAAAACTCACATCTTGTGTTATGTTAAACCAAGGAAGGAATAGAGAAACCACAATTCCTTTGTTTCTTTCCGCATCACATCTCTTCTTCTTTTGTAGTTAAAAAGCCATGTGCCTTAAGTTGCTTGCATGGAATAGATAATCTCCTGTGATTGGGATTCATGGTAGTTGGATAGATCTTCTTCTTGATTAAAAGATTGAAATCGTAAAACCCAGTTGAATGAAAATAAGAAAAGAATGGGATTATAGAATTGGTGGTGGTGGCAGCGGCGTTTCTTTTGCTTTGTATCTCTGCGATAGGAGCGATGTCGACATGATTGTCTTTACTAGATCTCTTTCTCTTATGTGTCATGAAGAAGGGAACATCATCATGATCCAGGTGAAGGACCAATGGATGTAAAAGAGCCAACGTTTTCACAAAGGAAAGAAAACACGCTGTATCACACAACAAACTCAAATCGCAAAACAATCATTATCATTATCCCGATGAACTTCAACCTAAGAAATTGAGTGCTATGATAGTTTTGGTACCCTTCATGTCCTCACACCATCGAAGAGAGAGAGAGAGAGAGAGAGAGAGAGAGAGAGAGAGAGAGAGATTATTAAGAAGCATATGTGGTTTTTTTTTTGTTAAATTCTGGCAAAATCCATTTAATTTAATTCTAACTTTGATACTATATAGAGTTGTGATGGAAACGGAGGGATGTGAGCAATGCATCCAATATTAAATCTTTTACCATATTAGGTACATTTTATTTCAATCCAAGTATTATTGGGGGAGGAATTTCTTTATTATGTACAAATCCAATCTATACGTATAAACACATGGTTATGGCATACCAAGGTTGGATTGATTTTTTTTATCTTCCCGGGGATTACAAATGGTTTAGATGAAACAAAATGCATCAATAGATATTTTCATGGTATTTTCAACCTCCATGTGTATGGTTGTTTAAAACTAGAGGAGCAATGATCAATATTACCGAAATATTCAAGTCAAATTTATCGTGGTATAGAACATGTTATTTAGTTGGAAGACTTGGTAAGACATCCATATTGATGTGCTCTTTAGGAGATTTTCTTTACTTTCACCTAGCATGTGCTACAACGTTTTTTACTTTATGCAAAATGTTCGTGGCAGTAGTTTTATAAGTATTGTCATAGATTTAATGCACAACAGTTAATGTTGCGATTTAATACTATAATATAAGTATATGTTTTAAGCAAGTGGTCACAGACAACATAGCCCCGGTTAATTATAGCCGTCACTTTATTTAGCTAAAGAGTAATGGCTTTACTATTGCTTAATATACAAAAAATGGTGCTAGTCTAAAAAACAAAATAAATAAAAAGCAGTTTAAAATTTTCATAATCCCTCTTCTCTAAAAATAAACCTCTTTTATTTCATTGAAGCAAAATCATTTGCCGACGTTCTTTTGTGGAAGTTAAGATGGAATGGCTAAACCTGGTAACAGCATTCTCGCCTCTCTTTCTCTTTCGTGGAAGCTAAGATGGAATGGCTAAACCAGGTAGCTACTCTCTCTCTCTCTCTCAGCTATCATTGATTTAATTTATAGTTTTGAATTTATAGTCTTGGATCTGTACAAGTGTAGAAATATCTAACTTTCTGATGTGAATATTATTAAATTTATGTGGTTTATTGCTTGTGCCATTTGTCAGATTAAAAGGAGTGGAATCAAACTTTTCCATAGTAGTTACCATGGTTTGGAGTGATTCAATATCATTAAGGCCATTTTTCACTTATCTTAATTGCAGACATTAGAGAGGTACTTTACAATAATGGTTTCCTTTCCAAGTTGGAAATTTATAATGAGAATGTGTGGATTTATTGAACTCTGAATCTGGGTGCGCGCTTAAACTTCTACATGACGCGGAGGTATTGGAACATCTTTTCCAGAGTTTTCAAATATCAATTTGATTTGCTTTCCCTTTTATTTTGTAGTTACTAATTTTCATTTCCAACAATGCAGAAAAGGACAATAGTTTAAAAGTTGGTAGAGGAAAAGGCAAACAATGATGAACACCTACAACATGTAATTAGTATATGTAAAGGTATTTATTTGATTAGGATAAGGAGAAACTTATTCCATTTTCCTAGTAGAAATTATTTATCCAATTCGGATAAAAATAGTGATAATTTCACATCCAACATATCAGAAAATACTTGAGTGATGGAAATTTCATCTAATAAAAATTTCAATATTTAAGGGGTCCGTAATGGGTTTGTGGGGTATATTTGTTTCATTAAAGATTGATACATGCTAATGATGAAAAAATAACAATGAGGTTGTGGTATTAATACCAAATTTAATAGGCTCACATTTTCTATGGAGCTGGTTACTTGAGAAATGGACTTGATAAAATGGGATTGGATTGATTTATACAACTTTATAGGTGTATATATATGAGCTTGATCGCCATGAGGAAATTTATGATTACTGACCCCTCAAATAAAAATTACTAAAATACTAATTATAAAATTAATTACCAAAATACTGATGCAAAATCGCGTGTTTAACAAGTGATTCATAAATTTGCACGTGAATCTCATCTTAAAGATGTGATTCATTAACAAATATGAAACATCTGTTAAAGATACGATTCATGTATAAAATAAGTGAATTGCCCTTTCAATATGCAATTCATCTTAAAAAAAAACATGAAACGTCATTTGAAGATGTGATTCAACATTGTATAACTTTTGGCTAAATCGCATTTTCAAATGACATTTCATGTGTAAATTTGTGAAACGTCTGTTTAATATGCGATTTTGCATGCATAATTTGTTTTGTGTAATTTTTTCTACAAAGTTGGTAGACATGCATTGCACCCTAATCACCATACATATCTTAATTAGATATATGTATTGAAAGACAATATTATCATTATATTTAAAGCAAGAAAAAGAGAGTACGAATAATTAAAGCCACGTCTCTATTAGTATTATTTTTCTACTATTTTATTTCTAAAAGAATGTATTTTTAGTAAATAAAGAGTAGATAAATTTTAATAAGAATGAATTTAGATGTTTTTTCCCTTTGAAATGCTTTTAATAAAAAAATGCAATGCTTTTATTAATATGATTAGTAGAGATTCATACTGTCCTTGGCACATAAAGTTTTAAAATTATTTTTGCCATAGATATTGTTGTTCTTTTAACTTTGGAAAAGGATTTTTGATCCACAGTGTCTTGTTAGAAATCTTAAAGATGAGTCCCATCATTTTCCATGACAACTTTATCTTCTTTAAAGAAAATGTAAGCTCTCATAGATTTTTTACATCCAATTTTAATTAATTTGGTTTTATGATAATCATTTAATAGGTATGTGAAATGACCTAATTCAATTAATAATTTAATTTTCATTTGGACATATTCTTAATTTTAAATATCAAGTTTGAAAGTGTTTGATTCATGAGATGAATATGTAGAAATAAATTTGATATGTTATATATATGTTCTTGTTAGTATAAATATATGTGTAGAGTATAATTGGTGTTAGTACGTATATTAAATTAATATTGTGTTGTTTAATGTAAATTAGTGGTTAAATGTGTATGTGTAGTGTTGGATTTTGTTGATTAAAGCTTAGAGTTGAGTTATAATGTAGCAGAAATTTTGTCAAATTCCAAGCCCATACTTAAGCAATTTTGAGCCCAAAATAAGCCCAATTTATGCCAAATAAAGCCCAACCAATGGCATCCCCAAAAGTCAATATTTTTTATAAATAAGCCTTATTTTGTTCAAAAATACCTTTTCTAAGGCAACTTAAAAAGCTACATGAATTTTCTCTTTTCTTCTTGCTTTGCTTCTTTGTTTCTCAAAGATATACATTCCAAAACACTTAGCAAGAACAAGTCTTAGGTTCTTGTACCATTCATCAAGCTAAAGCTTCCTAAGGTAAGTTCATGCATATTTAAAAGTTCTTTTACATGTTTAAGTTTCACTTGATATATGAGTTTCATATGCTATGTGAATGCATGTTGAAATGAGCTCTTGAGAAGTTTCATGTGTTATTGTGTGATAAGTTGCATTTTGATATTATATGAACTTGTAATATATGTTTTATGTGTAAGTAGAAGTGTTGAAAGTTGTTGTAGTCATGAAAAAAGGTTATGCATGCTCAAGGTGGTGTTGAGAAGTGAATGAGTTGTTGATTAGCTAAATGGTGTTATGAGCTTAAGAATGTTTTGATGTGTGTTGAATATGAAGTGATGAAGTGTTTAAGAGTTGATGGTTGTGACAGAAGTGTTTTGGTTGTGCTTGAATTGGTAGAGTTGATATATGAAGTGTTGGTTTTGATTTCTTGGTTGAGATGTGTTGAGTTTGTGTTGATGTGTTAAATGTGATGAACATGAAGTTTATATATGTTATGAGTTGATAGAATACATTTGAGATGAAGTTTGATGATAGAAATGTGTTAAAGAAGGATTGGGTTATGTTTAAAGTTGCAATTTTCGAAGTTTAAAATATGGGAGAAGTTTTGAGCAAATCATGGGCAGATAAGTCCCGTGATAAGCTCGTTTTGAAAAAATGGTCAGGCAACTAATCACGGGCGACCTAAGGGGCGCGATTAGTTCGACCATGAAATTTTCCTTATCACGGTGACCAAAAGGGCGTGATTTGTTTGATCATGAAGCTCATCCGAATCACGGGCGACCAAAGGGGCGTGATAAATCCCTTGTAGCTTTGATATGTTTCCATAATTTGACCATAACTTTTTCATACGCCTTCGATTGAGGTGATTCAAGTTGCGTTGGAAAGCTCGAAAAGAAATCTACAACTTTTATGTTTTGATTTTTTAAATTTAACGCAATAAATGCTTAAATTTCGATTTTTCCAGCTCATATATTTTCCAAACAAAGTTTAAAAACCCATTTTTGCATTTAAGTGTGTGATTGCTGAGGAAATGGATCTTTTTGGACTAAAATGATAGATTAATGATATTTGATGTATAATGATGATTAAGTGATATTAAGCATGGATTATGTGGATTTGTAGGTTTAACAAATAATTGAATTTCCATGAATGTTAAAATAAAACTAGTTACATTGTATATATGGATTGAAGTTAAAAATGATGAATTTATGAGCTTGTATGATCTTGAAAAATGTATAAATGGTATGTTATGACCTTGTGTTATATTTATTTGAAATATCATGAGTGCTAGACTTAGATTTAGTTATGTTTTATGCATAATACTAAGTAGAAATGTTAATTGAGTTGATTTTCCTTGTAACAGTGATAGATACTTCTTTGAGTTCTTCCACTGATCCTCTTTTGAGTGCTCCTATTGATTCTCTTCATAGCACAGGTACGCAGTGACTTGCTTGAATATTTGTTAGGATAGGCATACTTTGATTTGACTTAAATTCAAGACGGCTTAAGTTTTGCATGAATTGATTGTGTTTTTTGCCTTTAAATATGGTCTATGGAGTGGCGAACATGTCATGATGCAATGACATGTTAGAATAGGTGCTTAGGCCACTTGTAATGATGCAATAACTTCATACCATGATGCAATGATACACCATGATGTAATGGTGACTTCTTTTTAAATGGCTCGGCTGGTAATCGATAGGGAATGTAGTAACTGTGTAACATTTACTCATCTTAAGAGGAAATAATATAATTTAATTCAATATTTATAGGAGCATATGATTTTTTTTATATTATGGATTAAGTTGAGTAAATTTAGGTAACGGCTATGAACCCTAAACGAGATTACTTTTTCTTTGTAAAGCTATCTAGGAGACATAGGTATTCGAACTACTTATATCAACCCCCTGAGCGTCGAGAGTGTTACTCAGGACCCCAGATTTTCCTAGATTACCTCGAAGTCTGAGTACTCCAATGTTGATTTGTTTAATAAATATTAAAGAAAGGTAAAATGAGACATTAAGTTGTTGCATTAATTTAAGTTTGCTTGCCATTTCGCCTTTGGTTTTGTTGCTGTGTACTGAGCCTTTGGCTCACTGTTGTTTCTTTTCAGGTGATGATGACTATTATGATGATTTGGGATATGACAGATTGGGAGAAATTCTTGGATGAATGGGACGAGTAGGATTCTGAGTGGCAAGTGGTTTAAGAAGAAGTTTTTGTAGAAAAGTGTTGGAAACTTAAATGTATTTTGTATAGAAGGCTTGTTAGTTAAGCCTTGTGTCGTATAAAGAGATCTCAAAGTTTGTTTTCTTATTAGGGTTAAATAAGATGAAATCCTTTTTGTTGTGTCATAAAATTGACACAAGGTTTTGTAACCTTTTGTTTTAATTGAAATATGTATAGATTGCTCATGTAAGCAATCTTTGTTTTAAAAAGTTTTTTTTTTATTTATTTATAATGAAGGTATGGTGGTATTAAAAAAAAAATCAACATAAACAAGTAGTTTTAGGATAACCTTACATATAATATGTGGTTGGGGACTTGACTTGTTTAATTTTAGGATTAAATAGGTCGGATCTTTACAGTTGGTATTAGAGCTAAGTTTATGTAATTGTTTGTTTAAAATTGCATGACTTGACCTTAGGTGCAGTGAGATTAGCATGGTTTGAGTTTAAGATTTTCTTGAATGGTGTGTTTTGTTTAAATGTTTGCTTTGTTATCAAATGAATTAAAGTTAATTTAACATTGTATAGTTTATCATATGTCATGTGTATATTGTGTGTGTCACGCCCCAAGGGGTACCCTAAACATAACAGTCGGCCACATGCTATAGAAGACTCACGAATCACTACCTAAGTCCTTCGGGAGTCTTGTATAGATATAAGGCGTCCCTTTACGACAATAGAATACTCAAACCGATAGAGTTAAAGAGTTTAATTTGGCATTCAAAAGCATTAGAAAATAAATCAAAACACATATGTAATTAGTTACAAAGTCTAAAGGGCATTTACCCACAACAGAATATTGTTTAGAGGTCTATTACAGTTATCCAGAGTCTCTTGGTTTCCTACGGTAGTCTAAACAAATCTGAATACAACTTCTAGAGGAAACGCCTAGCTCCTGTACCTGAGTTGTAGGTTGCCTTGATCTAAGCCATATGAACTCGTGCTGTAACAAATAGAAAACTGTAGAGACGTAAGTTACACTAGCTTAGCGAGTGAGAACTTCCAAGATCACATTTATAACACATCATACAAACAAATGATTAGCTAGACAAGTGATATGCATTAAACATATGGTATCGACAAATATATGACTAGTAGGAAATCATATATGGATGGACTTGCGCCCTCCATCCCGGGTTAGCAGATTAACGAATACTGCGGTACTGCTCAAATATGTCGTTTAGGATCATGGTCAACCAACTTATAAATTCATTTGTGGATAACGATTAACCAACTCATTAATTCGTTTGTGGATCACGATTAACCAAATTTACACCGTTTAGGATCACGGGCAACCAACCAATGCTAATGCTCCATCCCCATTATGATATGAATGAGTCCATATTTATTTTCAATGTCGAATAGTCAATTATACCAATTCTTTAAGTGATCAATCAATAACGCAGACAGTCAATCCTAATTCATCTATACAAGCAATGGTTAATCACCAACTTCGATATTTTTATATTCAATTTCTCATATCAACAACAACCATATATAATCCCATTCATCCCCATCATGCATATCCATTTTATCTTTGCCAAATATCTAGTGCAACTATCATTACAGTCACATACAATAAATTGAATCGAAAGTAATACTCACTCGGCCATGGATCACCAGTCTTTTAGTAATAGTAGTCCGGTGGTAAGGAATCGTCGGTTTCAGGGTCACCTAAAAAGGAAAAAATATCCTAATAAGTATTCATCACTTAACTAATCCAAACTATTTATCAAAACTAGTAAATTCATAATTCTCGTCATTTGCGGAAGTCCCGATTTAAAACGGTAATAACTTGGTCATTTTAACTCGGAATTTCGCAAATTATATATCGATTTCTATCTACTTCGAAAGATATATCTAATTATAATATTTTTTCAAGTTTTGAAAATGTTTAGGTCACGAAACAGTAGGATCAGTTCTGATCAATAGCAAATCCATTTAAAAAAAAGTAGTTTTGTGAATGTTTGTAATGTTTCTACTTTATAGATCAATTATACATGCAATATTGATGATTTTTTTTTTATCATAAATGGCATGTTATAAGCTTAGTGTATGAATGATATTGACAATATTTACAACAAGAAAATTTTAGAATTTCTTTATTTTGCAAGACTCCATGAATATTTACTTTTAAGAAACTAGTTTCTTCACTTTGATCATCTCCATTTGTTTTAGACTTATTTTTAAGAAAATAATTTGTTAAATTTGAGTCTTCCTTATATCTATTAATTAAACCTTCATTTCTACATGAAAATTCCCATTTTATACTATGTAAACATATTTTCAAATAAGGTTTATTCTAAAATCCGAATTTTTGGAAAAATTAGTTTTTGAATGATTTCTTTAAGAAAAACTCGTTTAATACATTAAAATTGAAGGTTTTTATTATACCTATCCCTTAAGGACTTCATTTCTTGAATAAAACTTTCATTTTGAGTTTGGAAAATAGGTGTTTTCATGACAATACTCCAAAATTACGAATTTCTTAAGTTGACTAGCAACTTAAAATTCCCTATATTATTCCTACTCTTTGTTTTATATATTTTTCTTAGCAAATCTCATTTCAACTTATAAAAATTATTACTTAATGATATCTATTATCTATACCCTTCATTTTTCATATAAAACACAAGTTTTAGAGTTGATAAAAGAGTTTTTAAAGTATGGTTTTGAAGTCATACGAATTTATCATTTGAACATTTCAAACAAAAGTTTTTCTTTTTAAGTCTTGTCTCATCTAACTAAAGATCTACTAACTATCATATTTATATATACAAGACAAAACCTTTATGAGCATTAATGCATCAAAACACAAAATATTCATGAGATCATGAATGTCAAGTATAATATGAACATCTAAATGCTAGATCTACTACTTATGATGCATGAAATGGAGTTTGAAAGCACGAACATGGATTTTTATGCAAGATCTCTACTTTACTCTACTATTATATGCATGAATATGAAGATAATCCAACAAAACTTATTTAAACACAAGATCTACTCTTGTGATGGCTTGATATTCATGTAGTAGCATTTTCTTATCCCTAGTAAGTGCTCATGGGGACTTTAACATGAAAACACTCATGAATAATCTTGCCATTACAGATTTAAATGTAGGAAAGATTTAGGATTCATCACTTAAGGCTTAAATCAAGAGGAAATGAAGAAGAAATGAACTTGTGTGTGTGTGTGAGCTAGAGGGTCACGGCAAGGAGAGGTAAAAGAGAGAGAGTTTGTGTAATCTTTGAAAAACAAATGAAGCGAATGAAAGAGAGAGAAAGTAAAAGATTATATATAGTAAGGTAAATTAGGTTTGTTTTATAAAAAGGAAAGAAAATAAAACAAATTAGAGCAAAATCGGGGGGAGGGGGGCGGGGAGAAGGGGTGCGTCGATTTGAGGGGAGGAAGAGAGAGAGAGAGTTTAAATTCAATTTGTTTTGTGAGTTATATAATAAAAGTCTTAATTTGTAATAATTTGTTAAGAGACAAAAATTTCTTAGAAAAGAAAACATAATTGAGTGTTTGTAAGTATGTAAGAGTAGGGAGTGGCTTGTGAGTATAGTAGGTTGTATTTGTGAAAAGTAATGAATAGTAAATAAGAAAATTACTTTACCGATAGTAAGAAAAATACGAAAAAAAGCTATATTTGTAATTTTTCTAAACTGAAAAATTATAAAATTTATATTTTTGAAATCCTTATTAAATTCTGGTTTTAAAAAGTATTTCGAAATATTTTTTCGAATTTCTAGTTTCAGGGCTCGCTTTTACGTAATGGATCTTGGGAAGGCCCTGAATAGAAGAATTTTCGAAATCAAAATTTTTTATGGTTTGAAATATACTTCAAAACAACATTCCACATTAAATTATTTTACAAAATTTCTTCCAATTGAAACCGAAGGAAAGCTGGATCCAAGGTTTCTAGGTTTCTCTCTATGTTTAAGCTAATCCAGTATAGGGTTTTGGTTTCTGGTTTCCAAAGTTTACTTGGTTACTAGGAAAACCGGAGTTTACAATGTGTGTTGTTTAAAGATGGACATGACAAGAAGATTGACTCGACAGTCCACAGAAAGGGAGAGTATGCCACTTGCTCCTCAGTCTACTATTCCAGCTTCTACATCCACTACTATTCCTGCTTCTACTTCGACTCCATCACTAGCTTCGGCTTCTGCTACTCAGAATCCACAACCTCCTCCAATGTATCCTCAGATGCCCCCTTATCCACCAATGCCTCAGATGCCAATGGGAGATCCAAACTCCATGTTTACATTGTTTCGGGATATGTTTGCAATGGTTCAATAATATCAACAACTGATGTATCAACAACAACAATTTATGCAGTAATACAATCCATAAGAGGTGAGGCAAGGGAACAATCTACAAGTAGAAGACCGACATGACCGAGTAAAGTTACATGATTTTGTCAAATTAGTACCTGATTTTGATGGGACTATCCAGGATCCAACTACAGTTGAAGGTTGGATTAAGAACTTGAAAAAGCATTCACTGCTTATGAGATACCTGAGAATAGGAAAGTTGACTTGGTAGCATACATGTTGAACAGAGATGCTTGTAATTGGTGGATGTTGAACAATGAGAGTTATGCAAGACCGATTCCATGGAATACATTCAAAGAAGCTTGCTTTCTGAAATATATTCCATCCACGTGAGAGAACAAATGATATCCAACTGGTTGAGTTTGAAGCAAGGGAGTAAAACAATAGAGGAATATTATGCTGAGTTTTGTAGACTGCTTAGATTTGTAGGTACTAGTTATAATGACGAAAGGATGAAGGTCCAAAAGTTTCAGGATGGATTAAACATAGAAATTAAAAGTGAAGTTAAGAAGTTCCAACTATCAACATTGTCAGAAGCTGTAATTAAAGCAAAATTAGTGGAACAAATTGTGGATGAAGGCAAGGCATAAAGAGACAAAAGAGCTACTTTTCTTGGAAAGAGATCTATGACATCATTCACTTCTTATCCAAGATATGATAAATTGGCAAAGGCAAGTGACCCTTTCTAGGAAAGAAACTGAATTCAGGACAAGCGCTAAAGAATTTCATGCCTTCCGCTCAATTTGATAAGAGGTGTTCTAGATGTTTTGGACCCCATGATCCAGCTCAGTGTAAATGGGTTTCGGAAGCATGTTTTGCTTGTGGTAAAGTGGGTCATTGAGTCTCTGAATGCAAAGATCTACAGTTGAAGCCTATTTTCTGTGCTTACTATAAACAGAGAGGACATCATGTATCGAATTGTAAAGAGAAGCCATTGATGGTCTAAACTTTGGAAAAGGAATGACTGCTGCTAGAGTTTTTGCCCTTCAATAGTGTGAGAAAGCTTCTTCAGTTGATACATTAGTAGGTACAATACATATTGCAAATCGTCCTGCATATGCATTAATTGATACTGGTGCTACTTCATGCATGCCTGGCTGAAAACTTTGTGAATGAGTGCGGCTTGTATTCTGAAGTGTTGCTTGATAGAGTAATGAGTATTAATACCCCTCTTGGTATGCAATCTAAAGAACCATTTGTTTGTAGAAATATTGATGTTGTGATTTCTAATGTGAGCATGCCAATAGACATGTTAGTATTGCCTTTAACTGATTTTGATGTCATTTTGGGAATGAATTGGTTGAATTTGTATAAAGCCACTATAGACTGTAATAAGTGGAAGTAAGTTTTGATTTAGAGGATGGAAGAGTATCACATGTCTTGGAGAGGAAGAGACCCGGAAGTACGTATACTATGGAATTATGGGAGAAGAATGTAGGAGAGATTATGAATAGTGAAGAGCTTAAAGTTGATATGGTGCCAATAGTACAAGAGTGTTGATGTCTTTCCTGAAGAATTACTGGATTACCACCAGATAGGGAAATAGAGTTTGGAATTGATTTAATACCAGGGACATCACCAATATCTAAAGCTCCATATAGAATAGCTCCTATAGAATTGAAGGAGTTGAAGAATCAGTTGGAAGAATTGCAGAAATAGGGATTTATACATCCAAGTATCTCTCCATGGGGTGCTCCAGTGTTGTTTGTGAAGAAAAAAGATGGGAGCATGAGAATGTGCATAGACTATAGAGATTGAATCAAGTAACAATTAAAAATAAGTATCCTCTTCCCCGAATAGATGACTTATTTGATCAATTGAGAGATGCTGCAGTGTTTTCAAAGATAGATTTAAGATTTAGGTATCATTAGCTGAAGATTAAACAACAAGACATTGCAAAGACAACTTTTCGAACAAGATACGGGCATTTAGAATTTTTAGTTATGCCTTTTGGTTTGGCGAATGCCCCTGCAGCATTTATGGACTTAATGAATAGGGTATTTAAAGATTATTGGATCAGTTTATCATTGTTTTCATTGATGATATACTGGTGTGCTCGAGAAGCATGGATGAGCATAAACAACATTTGAGTCTTGTTCTTCAAAGATTAAGAGAAAGGAAACTTTATGCTAAATTCAGTAAATGTAGATTTTGGTTAAGAGAAGTTGCATTCCTAGGCCACATTATTACAAAAGATGGGATATTAGTGGATCCAGAAAAGATTAGAGTTGTTCTGGATCCGCCACAACCTACGAATGTCACTGAGGTAAGTAGTTTTCTAGGTTTAGCGAGTTATTATCGAAGGTTCGTGCAAGGATTTTTGAAGATTGCTTCTTCATTAACGAAATTGACAAGGAAACATGTAAAATTTGCTTGGAATAATGATTGTGAGAGAAGCTTTCGGGAACTGAAGGAGAAATTGGTGTCTACACCTGTTTTAACACTTCCTGTAAATGGGAAGGAGTTTGTTGTTTATAGTGATGCATCAATACAGGGACTCGGATGTGTCTTGATGCAAGATAACTGAATAATAGCCTATGCTTCAAGACAGTTGAAGCCTTACGAAAGAAATTATCCGATCCATGATTTGGAGCTTGTTGTAGTGATTCTAGCACTAAAGCTTTAGAAACATTACTTGTTTGGGGAAAAGTGCAAAATCTTTAGAGATCACAAGAGTTTAAAATATTTTCACTTAAAAAGAATTGAATATGCGCCAAAGGAGATGGCTTGAGCTAATCAAGGATTATGACGTTGAAATTCTCTATCATTCAGGAAAAGCTAATGTAGTAGCGGATGCTTTAAGTAGGAAGAAACAAATGAATATGAAATCCATGATCACCAACCAAAGAGAACTGTAAGAAGATTTTCGAAAGTTGAATGTTGAAGTGACCCTAGAGAAGGTTGAAATTATGTTGGCACAATTAACTTTGCAACCTACCATATTGGAACAAATCAAGCTGGGACAAAAAGAAGAACTAGAAAGTTAAAATTTGAAAAGTGACATAAAGGAAGGGAAGAAGAAAGACATAAGACATGACGATGAGGGTGTTATCAGATTCAGAGACAGGATTTATGTGCCAAAGATTTATGATTTAAGGAAAAAAATTATGAAAGAAGCTCACTTCTCTACATACTCAATCCATCCAGGAAACACCAAGATGTGCCAAGATTTGAAACAACATTACTAGTGGGAAGGAATGAAGAAAGATATTGCAGAATATGTATCTAAGTGCTTGACATGCCAGCAGGTAAAAATTGAACATCAAAGATCGGGGGGAGAATTTTAACCTTTACGAATTCTAGAATGGAAATGGGATGAAATTACCATGGACTTTGTAACAGCTTTGCCCAGAATAGTAGCCAGAAATGAGATGGTATGGGTTATTATTGATAGACTAACTAAGTCAGCGCATTTCATTCATTTGAGGATCAGATGTTCACTAGAGAAACTAGCATAGATTTATATCTGAGAAATAATGAAACTTCATGGTGTACCGGTGACCATCACTTCTGATAGGGATACTTGGTTTATAAGTAGATTTTGGAGAAGTTTTGCGAAGCACTTGGAACCAAATTGCAATTTAGTACGGCATTTCATCCTCAGAGAGATGGTCAATTAGAAAGAACATTCAGATTCTAGAGGATATGCTTCGATCTTGTGCTTTAGATTTTGGAAGAAATTGGGACGAACATTTACCGTTGGTCGAGTTTGCCTATAATAACAGCTACTAATCAGCAGTGCAGATGGCTCCGTATGAAGCTTTGTATGGGAGAAAGTGTAGATCCCCCTTACATTGGGATGAAGTGGAAGAGAGAGCTCTAATTGGACCTGATTTGGTACAACAAGCGATTGATAAAGTTCAGATGATTAAGCAGAGATTAAAGGCAGTTCAAGACCGATATAAAAGTTATGTTGATATAAAAAGAAGACCATTGGAGTTTGATACTAGTAATCATGTATTTCTGAAAGTGTCACCAATAAAAGGAGTATTCAGATTTGGAGTGAGAAGTAAGCTAAATCCAAGATATATCGAGCCATATGAAATTTTGGAATGAATCGGACCATCAGCTTATAGATTGGTGCTACCACCGAGTTTGTCAGGTGTTCACAGTGTTTTTCATGTATCTCAACTGTAAAAATGTGTTTTTGATCCAGATGCAATACTGGATACAAATAAACCTGAGATACTACTCGATCTTACTACAAAAGAGAAACCTGTCAAAATCCTGGACAAAATGGATAAAACATTGAGAAACAAGACGATCCCCATGGTTAAAGTCTAGTGGAGCAACCAATCTGAATGAGAAGCAGTTTGGGAAGTGGAAAGCGTTATGAGATAAAAGTATCCCAAACTTTTTGATCAAGAAGGTAAGCTAAGTTTCGGGGACGAAACTTCTTGAAGTAGGGAAGAATGAAATGACCTAATTCGATTAATAATTTAATTTTCACGTGGATATATTCTTAATTTTAAATATCAAGTTTGAAAGTGTTTGATTCATGAGATGAATATGTAGAAATATAATTTGATATGTTATATATATGTTCTTGTTAGTATAAATATATGTGTAGAGTATAATTGGTGTTAGTACGTATATTAAATTAATATTGTGTTGCTTAATGTAAATTAGTGGTTAAATGTGTATGTGTAGTGTTGGATTTTGTTGATTAAAGCTTAGAGTTGAGTTATAATGTAGCAGAAATTTTGTCAAATTCTAAGCCCATACTTAAGCTAATTTTGAGCCAAAATAAGCCCAATTTATGCCAAATAAAGCCCAACCAATGGCATCCTCCAAAAGTCAATATTTTTTATAAGCATAAGCCTTATTTTGTTCAAAAATACCCTTTTCTAAGGCAACCTAAAAAACTACACGAATTTTCTCTTTTTTTCTTGCTTTGCTTCTTTGTTTCTCAAAGATATACATTCCAAAACACTTAGCAAGAACAAGTCTTAAGTTCTTGTACCATTCATCAAGTTAAAGCTTCCCTAAGGTAAGTTCATGCATATTTAAAAGTTCTTTTACATGTTTAAGTTTCACTTGATATATGAGTTTCATATGCTATGTGAATGCATGTTGAAATGAGCTCTTGAGAAGTTTCATGTGTTAGTTGTGTGATAAGTTGCATTTTGATATTATATGAACTTGTAATATATGTTTTATGTGTAATTAGAAGTGTTGAAAGTTGTTGTAGTCATGAAAAAAGGTTATGCATGCTCAAGGTGGTGTTGAGAAGTGAATGAGTAGTTGATTAGCTAAATGATGTTATGAGCTTAAAGAAGTGTTTGGTGTGTTGAATATGAAGTGATGAAGTGTTTAAGAGTTGATGGTTGTGATAGAAGTGTTTTGGTTGTTCTTGAATTGGTAAAGTTGATATATGAAGTGTTGGTTTTGATTTCTTGGTTGAGATGTGTTAAGTTTGTGTTGATGTGTTAAATGTGATGAACATGAAGTTTATATATGCTATGAGTTGATAGAATACATTTGAGATGAAGTTTGATGATATAAATGTGTTAAAAAAGGACTGAGATATGTTTAAAGCTAGAATTTTCGAAGTTTAAAATAGGGGAGAAGTTTTGGGCAAATCACGAGCGAGATAAGTCTCGTGATAAGCTCGGTTTTTTGAAAAAATGGTCAAGCAATTAATTACAGGCGATCTAAGGGGTGTGATTAGTTCTGACCATGAAATTTTCCTTATCACGGGCGACTAAAAGGGCATAATTTGGTTTGATTGTGAAACTCATCCAAATCACGGGTGACCAAAGGGGCATGATAAGTTCCCTGCAGCTTTGATATGTTTTCGTAATTTGACCATAACTTTTTCATCCGACCTCCGATTGAGGTAATTCAAGTTGCATTGGAAATCTACAACTTTTATGTTTTGAGTTTTTATTAATTTAAACATCATAAATGCCTAAATTTCGATTTTTTTCCAGCTCATATATTTTCTAAACAAAGTTTAAAAACCCGTTTTGCATGTTAAGTGTGTGATTGCTTAGGAAATGGATCTTTTTGGACTAAAATGAGATAGATTAATGATATTTGATGTATAATGATGATTGAGTGATATAATTAAGTATGGATTAAGTGGATTTGTAGGTTTAACAAGTAATTGAATTTCCATGAATGTTAAAATAAAACTAATTACATTGTATATATGTATTGAAGTTAAAAATGATGAATTTGTGAGCTTGTATGACATTGAAAAATGTATAAATGGTATGTTATGACCTTGTGTTATATTTATTTGAAATTCCATGAGTACTAGACTTAGATTTAGTTATGTTTTATGCAAATTACTAAGTAGAAATGTTAATTGAGTTGATTTTCCTTGTAACAGTGATAGATACTTCTTTGAGTTCTTCCACTGATCCTCTTTTGAGTGCTCCTATTGATTCTCTTCATAGCATAGGTACGCAGTGACTTGCTTAAATGTTTGTTAGGATAGGCATACTTTGATTTGACTTAAATTCAAGACGGCTTAAGTTTTGCATGAATTGATTGTGTTTTTTGCCTTTCAATCTAGTTTGGGGAGTGGCGAACATGTCATGATGCAATGACATGTTAGAATAGGCGCTTACGCCACTTGTCATGATGCAATGACTTCATACCATGATGGATGTAGTAACTGTGTAACATTTAATCATCTTAAGAGGAAATAATATAATTTAATTCAATATTTATGGGAGCATATGAATTATTTTATATTATGGATTAAGTTAAGTAAAGTTGGGTAACGACTATGAACCATGAACGAGATTATTTTTTCTTTGTAAAGCTATCTAGGAGACTTAGGTATTTGAGCTACCTATATCAACCCCTTGAGCATCGAGAGCCTTACTCAGGACCCCAGACTTCCCTAGATTGTGTCGAAGTTTGAGTACTCCAATGTTGATTTGTTTAATAAATATTAAAGAAAGATAAAATGAGATATTAAGTTGTTGCGTTAATTTAAGTTACTTGCCATTTCGCCTTTGGTTTTGTTGCTGTATACTGGGCCTTTGGCTCAATGTTATTTTTTTTTTCAGGTGATGATGATGACTGTTATGACGATTTGGGATATGGGACAAACTAAGAGAAATTCTTGGATGAATGAGACGAGTAGGATTCTGAGTGGCAAGTGTTTTAAGAAGAAGTTTTTGTAGAAAGATGTTTTGGAAACTTAAATGTATTTTGTAGAAGGCTTGTTAGTTAAGCCTCGTGTTGTATAAAGAGATCTTAAAGTTTTTTTTTCTTATTAGGGTTAAACAAGATGAAATCCTTTTTGTTGTGTCATAAGATTGACACAAGCTTTTATAACTTTTTGTTTTAATGCAAGTATAGATTGCTCATGTAAGCAATCTTTGTTTTAAATTTTTTTTTTTATAATGAAGGTACAGTGGTATTAAGCAAATAATCAACATAAAGAAGTAGTTTTAGGACAACTTTACATATAATATGAAAATATTATATGTGGTTGGGGACTTGACTTGATTAATTTTAGGATTAAATAGGTTGGATCTTTACAGTATGGAATAAATTGAAATTAATTATGATAATCATTTATGAAATTAATTTGATATTCCACGGCACTGTGTTTGAGAGGAGTAACAGGATTGTCTTTAGCTGAGTTTATCCGCTATGGTAATCTTTTAGCTGGGTTTATCTGCTTGGTTTCCAAAAGGAATTTGGAAAAGTTGGCAATTCATTGCTGAGGAAAACCAAGATGGGAGAATTGTAAATTAGAATGTTGAAACAGAGAACTCTCACTGCACGTTGATAGAAGCTTTTCAACAAGTTAAACCTTTTTTAGGTTTCAATATTGATTTGAAATTTGATGACTACATTGTTTGTGAGCAAGATTATCTCTCCCGGGTTCTTTAAACTATTTGAAATGCACAACTTTATTACTTTAACGCAATGTTTTTTCTTAAGATTTGATCAAGTAATATTCTATACTTGGTAGTAATAATTTGGTTATTGCAGGTGGTTTTTGAGTATGCCAATGAAAGATCTGTTTTTTCTCTCTATCTTTCAGCCTGATGCAGCTCTACTAGTAAAAACATTAGTCTAAATATCCTATCAGTCTTCTTTGTGTTTCTTGTGCAAGAGTACTATGTCTAATTCAATAAATTATTTTGAATGTCTAAACTTTGTTTGTTTGGTAAATTATTTAGTTTTTCTTGTTGATAGTTGAGGGATTTGTGACTTTCTATGACACAAGGAGGAATTCTTTAGAAGAGGAATTATAGAAAATAAATTTTCTCCGAGGCCATTATTAATTACATTTTAATGGGTTTGCAGCAATGTATCTAAAGCAGTATAATATGCAGCACTTGATGTCGATATATGGGGTGATAGTGGACTTGGTTAAAGAAATTATAGAGGAATCGAATGAACTTACATGCTCATCATGCTATCATCAACTTTTTTTATTTTCAAATATAATGTTTATGGTTTGTCAAATTCTATCATATCTAATTGAAAAAAAAAAAATTAACAACTTTTTCTTTTTTGTTTTAGTGATCCCAGATTCTAATAATAAGCGTGGTTGTCCAAGACGAAGCCAAGCGATTTCAACAATCATGATTCTTCTGCCGAAAGAGGTGCCTGAACTTTCCGTTATTCTTATATGAAAAATAAGGATGGTATCTATTTTATTTTAAATATATGTGTCCAACATCAATAAATGATGGTATGTGTTTTATCTTCTTTTCAAATATTTGCCAAAACAAAGATTGTATATTTTGTCTAAAAGAATCATGGATGTATAGTTTAACACACGAATTTAGTTTCGAGTTAAAATTGCACTGTTTGTGGTTTTGGTTTTTATAATTCCTTTTTTCCCATATTGATGTTGGGCACATGTATTTAAAAGACACAGGATATGTCTCTAAGCAGTATCCTATATTTGTCTTGAATATGGAAGCACTAGATCCAGAACCTAAACTTGTATAAGTTAAAAACAAAATCCGATTCCTTTCTTTAAGAAGATTTTGGATTTTAATTCGTCCTTTGCCAATGACTTCATTTGACAAAAATACATATGAACCTATGCCTTTATCTTAAATGTTGTGTTTCTAAATTTAGTAATTTTTTCCAAGATATAATTGCACAAAGTTGTAGTAGTTTGGCAGAAGGAACTTTGTTATTATTATTATTTTTTTTCAAATTACAAAAGAGGGGAGATTCATATTGTAGCTCGAAATCTTTTTTTTTTTCCTATTATAACATCAGATGATGATACAAACTTAATTTCCTTTTCTTTGGATGTAGCTTGAAATCTTTTTTTTTTTTTTGTCCTTATAGATACCCCATTTTTATCCATTTAAGGCTTTAATTTATAGTGAAATTAATATTATGTTAAGCCCACAAATTGTTATGAATACTAAAAAAAAAAGGTATAGGTAAAAAAGAAGAAGAGAGGAGAGAGGAAAGGAAAATAAATAATAAATAAAAAATAAGAGAAAGAGGAAAAAAAGAAAAGAAATAAAAGGGAGAAAAAATGAGAAAACAAATATAGTGATAAATAATAATAATTTTGTGAAATATTTTTTGGGCTTGATATAATACTAATTTTAATTATATATTTATTTTGAAATCAATTAAATTAGGTCTATCTAATTAAACCTAAATTTTTGGAAGACTTAAATACAATTTGAGTGCAAAAGAAATCGAGACACAAGCCAAATGACCTGTTGGTAAAATAAACATGCACACACACAGAAGACCCGAGTTCTATCTGCGCAAAAGCAGAATGCAAATTTTTTTTTTTTTTCGCACAGGCACATGAGGGACAAGCGCTTGCACGTGCTTTGGGTAAACCTAGTTTTCGAGCTTGAATGGCCATTTTCAAGGCCATTTTTGACCAATTTCCCATTTGTTTTGCAAAATTAATGAGGGGATCTTAAAGAACACTCGAGATGCTACAAGTTTGAATCAATTTTTGGTTCCAACAATTGAATTTTGGTACTTGAATATGGGATTGAAAATGGCGTGCACATTTATTTCCTGCGTGGAACAATTTCCAAAATTCAACTCATTCCAATGATTTAAGCTTCCAAGATCACAAATTAAACTCATTTAACATGCTTGACACAATTCTAAGGGCAATTACACTTGAAAATTCCAAAAACATGATCAATCAAGCTTGGGAACCCAAATTCGCATGCGCAATTGTTCTTCGAAGTTGATTAAATTTCCACTTAATTTGACCTCTAGTTAGTATAAATAGGGGTTGAATTTATCATTCTCATCATCCACAATCATCAAAAATCAGCAAAAACACCTAAAGAAGTTTGACTCCAAGACTAGAAAATGTTGGTTGCATTCGAAATTTTCGAATTCAATAGATTTAGGAAGTTTTCGAGTGAATTGAGTGTGATAGGAAGCATTAGGAGTTCTTGATCTATCTTTTGGAAGCTTTAGATTGATCTTAGGAACTCAGCAACCACTCCAAGTCAAGAACCATTACCGCTGCCGCTTGTGAAGATCGAAAACACCATTTCTGGTTGTTTTCGAACCAAAAAACCACCATTAGGACACTTACCACACTTCATTTGATCAACTTAATAAGTTTTGCCTCTTCAAAACTATCAAATAGGTGATTTTCGAAATTCCTAACTGTCCTCGACCAACTCTGGCACCACTCCGGCAACCCAATCCGATCGGAGCTCAAGAGGGCTAGCTACTTGAAGTTTTTTAAATTTAAAGTTTATCCATTCTATTCTCATTCTTGTATATTAGTTGTATAATTATTAATTTGTGAATAGTTGTGTTGATTTGTTCCTTTAGGTGATGTAGAAAAAGAAAAGGAAAAATTGATGTGATTAGCCCTAATTGGGGCATTTCTTTTGGGTTCTTTTTAAATTATGAAAATGTGTGCTAGACACAATCAGGACCAGGTTGTCTTAGGACCCTAAGTAGGAAGGTCGCAAGTAGGATCCTCGGTTTGTGGCATTTCCACCCTCTGGTTCACGAAATGACCTTCTACTCTAGTTTAGTGTCGACTTGTGGCCCACTAAGCTTGGAGAACCTTTAGAACCCATCAAATCTGCATTCATTGTCATGGGATGGTGACTACATTTTTTTTTCATGGTTAATAAATGATATAAAAAAAGAGTTATATTACCTTTCCTAAAAAAAAAAAACAAAAAAAAGAAACAAAAAAAAGAGACAAAAAAATAAAAAAATATATTTCCTCGTAAATAGTAGGTAGCTTATCTCTATGTAATATAGGATTTTGACTTATAACCAGGAAATGATGTCTTTAAGCTCAAGTGTCAATATCAGCACCAGTTTGTGGTCTTGCCTTGTAAGAGAACACTGTGTAGAACTTTCAAAGACCCCATGCTTCTATTGGACCGATGGATGGTCAGTTTCAACCCCGTGCAGTAGTCATTCATTAAAGATAGGCTTGGCCCAATTCTTTACCTTCCAAGACTTCAGATTCCCTTTACTATGTTCCGGGCCTTTACCCACTTATGGGAGCCGGAAGAAGTAGCCTTTCGTTTGGGCCAGCATGTCCTAAGCCTAACCATTGAAGAATATGCTAGGTTGCTTCAGGCTCCACCCACTTTAGAAGGGATTTATGTTCCAGACCTTACTCGCAACCCAGCCCATATCATTTCAGACTTTTTAGGGGTGAAAATGGGAGCAATAGTTGACTCTATGAAGGAATACAATGAATCTTATGTCAAGCTGTCTTCTTTAATGGATTGGTTTGGAACTTCTAATAACTTCAAGAATAAAAGAAGTCTTTTTTGTGTACCATTTGACATATGGGAGGAAAACAGGGTCAATGCCTTCATAACCGCCGCTTTTGCCACCATTCTATTCCCTAATGGAAACCCGTTCATCCATTACTGGGTTGTTGAACTCATAGCTCAATATTTGGCCAACAGATCATACATCCCTACCCTGTTAGCCTAAAAAATCCAAAGTCTGAATCACATTAAGTCCAAAGGTCGAGGAAGTTTTAAGGCTAGTATACAATTAATGATGATTTAGTTTGCTGGCCACACCAAATTCTATGGGCGAAAATTAGCTAACAGGGCCTTTGTTCATGCCAGCTACGATCTTGTGCAATCCTTCATCGAACGAGTCAATATCGAAGATGATGAACCCCTTTGGAACATAATCGCCATCCTAGAGGATATGAGACCTGAAGATTATATGTGGCAGACCTGTTGGTTCAAATGCCCAGCTGCTATCCTAGGTTGTAAGGAATACCCAGTAGTTCTCCTAATTAGAATAACAGGTTGCACAGGATATTATCCCTCTGGTGTGATAAGATAGTATGACATGTTACAAGATATCACCATCAGGCCAGATTTAGAATGGGTCATGGTTAATTACTTAGATTCACCTAAAACCCTTGCAACATTGAAAGCTAAGGTCGCATGGGTCAAAGCTTTATAGGACAATAGGGAGATCCATCTTGTTTATGAAGTTGAGCTAGAAAGCAAGGAAACACAGAAGTACCAAGCTACTAGATGGTACGTAGCTAGTCAACTGAAAAAGAACAAAGACATCCAGTATGAAGCCCTTGAAATTCTTGAGCCAACACCACTTGAACCCAACCCATAAATTGTTGCTTATATGGAAACCATATCAGCTCGCATGGAGACATGTTATCGGGATTTCCAAGAAAGAGAGCAAAGTTTAATCTACAAACTTCAGGAAGCGGGAAGTAAGGTTCTAGCCCTAAAGGCAGAACTAAAGGAAGCTAGGAAGATGATTCACATGTTAGAGGAAAAAGTCATCTGTTTAAGCAAGACTAGGAGACTAGTTTAAGTTTCTTTATGCAATGTTTTTCTTCTTTTCAAAAAAAAAAAAAAAAGAAAAGAAAAGAAATGAATGTAATAAAGGAGATTTTAGACTCCTTTGATTAAAAATGCAACTCCAATGAAATATTTAAGATTCACTTAATTTTTAGTCATCATCCCCATTTGCATGCGTGTGTTGCATCCTTACATTTTCGGCATATGATTCATTCTTTGATTTATTCCCAGAACAAGAAGTGAATTTAGAAAATATACTAACTAGATTCTTGAGTTTTTTACCAGGTCTTGCAAGATAGTGTCTAAACAGCTAAGAAGTCCCATTAACACCCGTTCTTGCGCAAAGATGGTTACTTCTGGCAACAATACCTCTGATCAGTCCATTAAACAAAGGCTTAACCCGATGGAGCAAATGTTACTTAAGGTTACTGAACGATGCAAACCCAAACTTAGAATTTCAATCAATTCAAGCCTTCTATACCGTATGAAGGATTTTCAGGAACATAGAAGGAGATCGATGGTCAACCCTTCGACAGTGATGAAACCGAACATGAATTCAATGCCACTAAATTTAAGAAGAGCTTGAGGCTTAAGCTAAGGAAATGGAGAGAATTTTTTTGAAAAAATGAAGACATTCAATGGCTTTGATCAATCTGCAGAGGAAGGCGCATTTCCAAAAAAGTTCAAGGCACCCGAATTTGAAAAATATGATGGGATTGGTTGCCCGAACATGCACACAAGGTTATACGTGCAAAAGATAGGGCAATATGTAAAATTTGATACGTTGATGGTGCAATCTTTATAGGATAGTCTCATGGGACCGGCACTGGCTTGGTATGCCCAATTGGATCCTTAGGAAATTAACACTAGGGATAAGTTAGCAAGGGCATTCTTCAATCAATACAAATTCAACATTGAGATGGCACCATCGGTTTGGGATCTAAGGAACACGAAAAGGAAGAAAGATGAGTTGTTCAAAGAATACGACCAATGGTGGAGGGCTTTAGCTGCCAAAATCACTACCCCGTTGGCAGAAAAAGATTTCACATTGACTTTTATCAATACTTTGGATGAGTCGTTTTTCTCACATCTTGTGGACACGTGTCAGCTAGCTTTTTGAAGTGGTTGTGGCTGGATGTAGAATTGAAAATGCAATCTCGATTGGGAAACTGCAGTCTGAAAGGAAATTACCAATGTCAAAGACCACCCCATACAAAGGAAAGGATTTGACTGTAAGCGTGGTCAAAACTTCAGATTTTGCTAGGCCATCTCAACCTCTTGTTTTGGCAACCAATTCAAATTCAAACTTGCAAACAACAATCCTATACCAACAGCCTCATTTCGGTGACAAACAAAAGTTCACCCGAATTTCGGTTCCACTTAGTCAAGTGTTGGCCAAGTTAAGGGCTGATAACTTAATCTATTTTGAGGTACCAAGAGAGGGTTATAAGCCCAAAAATTTTAATCCTGATATGAAGTACGACTACCATCTTGGGTAGATAGGCCATTCTACGGATGATTGTTGGAGGCTCAAACACAAGATTCTAGATCTCATCGACGCTAAGATCATCCGATTAGATTTTGTGGAAACGCCATATGTCTCAACTAATCTTTCACCAAATCATGGTCAAACAATCAATACGATCACCATTGAAACTCTAGATCCAAATTGAATTTGGATGAATTACCCATCATAATAGAACAAGTGGTGTGGAATCTTCGAAAGATGGGTCATTTGCTCTACCTTAATCTAAGAGATCGTACTAAGACCAAACCAGCCATCTACCAACTTCTGCAAGATGGGGTCATCAAGAAGGAGGACATCATGGAATGTTAATCCTAAATCCGAAGAAGTAGAGTACTCATACAGAGTTATGAGAGAGGTACCAGGCAGGAGACTCGACTATTGGAACTTTATCAGAAGTAGAAAATACCAATATCTGGTGGACTATTGGTTCGAACCACGCATTTATGTTGACGCCCCAGCAACTGGATAGGGCCCAGAGTTTGAAGGAATTGATAAGAATAGTCAAGAAAAACCTAATGAGGGAGGATTCATAGGAATGATCAAGGAAGGCCCAAGATCGAGTGGTCCAAAAGTGAAGATGAAGCAATCACTTCAAAGCCTAAACGCTACAATTTTCATATAGTGATTGCTTCAAGTAATTATAAAGCTGCTCCTTTTGATTACTGGGCAGTCAATCATGTCTCCATGGCAATGATCGACAATCTCCATGGCAATGATCGACAATCTTACTTGATTAGGAAGAATTTATGACCTAAGCGGAAGGAACGTAACGGAGGAACCGTCTCATCAAGACAAAGAGGAAAGAGAGAAAGAGAATGAGAAGTTAGCACCTGCAAGGTTGATGAAAGCAAGTGAGTTTAACGTGTTAGAGCAATTGGCTAAAACACCTACCTAGATTTCACTCATGAGTTTACTAGTAAGCTCTAAAGCCCACCGTGAAGCTTTGTTCAAAGTTCTAAAAGAATTAAAGATTCCTGAAGGCACTTCTAAAACCACTATCGGGCATGTAATTAATTCCATTTTTACAAGGAATCAAATTACATTCTCGTTTGAGGAATTAGGGGAAGAAGGAGGGTAGCATAACAAGGCCCTATTTATAGTAGTCAAGAGCAACGACAAGGTCATCTCAAGAGTCCTCATTGACAATGGGTCCTCCCTTAATGTGTGCCCATTGGCCACCTTGAATTCGCTACTATTAGGGCATTTGAAAGCTCCAAAAGAGAGATTGTGGGAGTAATTGAGTTGGAAATCATCATTGGACCGCAAATCACCATACCCTTCTAGGTGTTGGATAATCCAAGAACATTCAATTTGTTGTTGGGAAGACCCTGGATCCACGTCGCTGGTGCAATCCCTTCAAGTCTACACTAAAGGTAAAATTCATAGCAAATGGATAGATTATCACTGTTATAGGCGCGCAAGATTACACTATACACAAATGTTGGGACTTCTAGGTTGGGCTACTCTCTATCCCGATTGAGGTAGCAGAAATGAAAAGTGCGATTCAAAGAAGAAAGATAGATAGGGAATATGATCTGGCCATCAAGATTCCGCACATTAAGGACTCCTTTCCAAAGCCTTACCACATTCAACAACCAATGCTGCTAAGATCGCTCTGGCAAATAAGGTAACTTTGAACAATTGGTTTTCCGTTCCTTATAATAATTTTAAGTTCTTTGAGGAAGGTTGATTGCATGATTGGGATGTTATTGTATTTTTCTTTTTTGTGATACGCTCAAATAAGTGTGACTGAACACCTTCCATATTAATGAAAGTCTTTTTCTTCTAAATTTCTCTTCTCTTTCCATATGCTCATATATTCATCCTTTATATCTATCCAGATCGATCATTGTGATGAAGTACAAAGATATCTTGACATGAATCTGATATGCTCTGACCCAATCTCCTCAAATGATCCTGGAATAATAATCTGAACTCTCTCTTTTAAGGTTTTCGTTTTGATATGAAATTGCAACAATAAAATGGATATGGATGAAATCGTTGCTCGATTGAAACCACGAACAACAAAAACAAGCTGGTTTATGAATAAATTATAGATCGATAGGATCCACGATCTACAAAATGCTCATGGTATCAAATGAACCTCAAGATTCAAACAACGGTGTTTGCCACAAATCTACATAACTCAAGATTTGATAAGAACAAATGATTAAAGAGGAAAAATTGTTTCTCAATAATCTAAAAACCACAATAGGTTTTCTCACACAAAAATGTGCTATCAAAAGATGTAAACAAGTTTGTCTAAATAAACTAACAAAAGACTATATATATTATAATATATTAGGAGTCGGCCTATCTCCCTATGTGCCATTTTGCTTCTTGAACTCGCTCCTTGTTACTTATCCTTTTTGTGTTCCTTTTCCGTGTCTCAAAGCAACCTGATTCCTATCATTACTTCCCAGTTTAAAAGGATTCGTCCTCGAATCTTGATTCTTCTTTTTCTAAACATTCGGGGTGGTCATCTTGCTAGTCCAAGTAAACAAACTGTTCAAACCCTCGGTCTTCTTAACATGGATCAACTTAGCCTATTACAACTCTTCAGAACTCACGACCATTAGCTTGAATGTCTTCCTTTGGTGCTGAATTATGTACTCATTTTTGTACCCATTATATAAAGCTCGGATATCATATTGCCATGGTCTTCCAAGAATCAGATGTGTAATATCCATGGGTATTACATCACATAAAAGTTCATCAGAATAATCACCAATTGAGATAAAAACACAAACCTATTTATGAACATGAATAACTCCTTAGTGATTTAGCCAATGAAGAGCATAGAGATTCGAATGTTGCTCCAACTGTAAGCTCAATTTAGAAACTATTCCTGCAGAAATAAGATTGGCGCAACTACCTGAATCAACCACAGTTAGGCGTGTTTTTCCTTTGACCAAACTTTGAATATAAAACAAAAGCTCGTTGTTCTGAATCACATCCTCCTGCTCAAGTATTAAATTAGTTAAAGGACCCTTAGGCGCATCTATTTTAATCTCCCCTTCCTCACTCTCAATTTTATCATCTTTCAAAACCATAACTCCCTTGTTAAGACATTGAGAAGCAATGTGGCCATGTCCCAAACACTTGAAGCCTCTAATTTCTCTACTCTCTTTTTTGTTTTGAAGCTTTCTCTTCAACTGCTTTGCCCTTCATCTTGTATTTTCCTTCTTCGCTCTTTACCTCCTCATCAGATTTGTTGTGATAATAGGACTTGTGAGACCTCCTGCGTTGTGTCTTTCAACCTTGCTAGCCAATTTGATGACATCCTCAAGAGTTTGATATTGCTGAAGTTCAACAACATTAGCTATATCATCTTCAGCTTATTAACAAACCTGGCAATAGATTCAAAAGTGGATTCCTGAATATCATACCTAGCCATCAATGTTTCAAACTCCTTCACATACTCTTCAACACTCCTCTTTCCTTGTCTCAAAGACTGCAAATTCATTAATAATTCCTGTTTATAATATTTAGGAACAAATCTGTGCTTCATCAGTCTCTTCATTAGTGCCCAAGAACGTACGTTCTCTTCATCTGCCCTTCTTCTCTCAGTTGTAACTTGTCCCACCACAAGCTAGCATAATCTGAAAAGGTTAGTGATGCCATTTTAACCTCGGTGCACTTATCTCATTCATAGCATTCAAACACTTTCTCAACCCTCAGCACCCAATCTAAAATTTCCTCAGGCTTACTACTTCCTGTGAATGGCGGAATATTCAATTTTATTTCTCTATCTTTTTTCGTCTTTCATCTCTATCTCTTCGCCTTCTATTCCTTCCACTATTTCCATCGGATTCTTCACTAGAATGTCTCCTATGGTTTGAACTACTTTAGCTCCTCCTATCTCTTACTTCTAATCCTCCTAACATCATCTTGCATCCGATTAACACTGGTTTGCAATTGTGTGAATTCTTGTCTCGTCACAGCTTCCCTTTCTCTATTATTATTATCATTCCTTCTAGCCTTAGGGTTATCCCCATTCACACTATTACTCCCATCTAACGACATTTCCACAAACACTGACAACCAAAATACAGCAGCAACCCAACAACAACAGCCAAACAGGAGAATTTCCCAAAGAAAATAGAAGAATTCAAGTTTTTTTTTTTATATATACCAACCTGTATGAATCCGCATTGATTAATGATCTCTGCATGGCCTTTGCTCTGATACCAGCTGATATGAATCTGATATGCTCTTACGCGATCTCCTTAAACGATCCTGGAATAATAATATGAACTTGATTTAAAAATCTGAACTTTCTCTTTTAGGGTTTTCGTTTTGATATGAAATTGCAACAATAAAATGGATATGGATGAAATCATTGCTCGATTAGAACCACGAACAACAAAAACAAACTAGTTTCTGAATAAATTATAGATCGATAGGATCCATGATCTACAAAATGCTCATGGTGTCAAATGAATCTCAAGATTCAAACAACGGTGTTTGCGACAAATCTATATAACTCAAGATTTGATAAAACAAATGATTAAAGAGGAAAATTTGTTTTTCAATAATCTAAAAATCACAATAGGTTTTCTCACACAAAAATGTGCTCTCAAAAGATGTAAACAAGTTTGTCTAAATAAACTAACAAAAGACTATATATATTAAGCTTAGGAAACCCTAAAGACATAAAAGACATTAAAAGTCGCCCAAAAGTAAGCTGGTGGCCAAAAACACACCTGGGCAGCCTAAACACAAAATAAGAAAAATAGAATAAGACTTGTCAAAAGAAGGTCGGCAAGTAGACACTTAGGCCGGCGGCTTTGACACTTAGGTCGGCAGCTTAAGAGTTGGCATATCTCCCTTGTGCTGCCCATTTTGCTTCTTGAACTCGCTCCTTGTTGCTTTTCCTTTTTGTGTTCCTTTTTTCTATGACTCAGGGCAACCTAATTCTATCATGTCTCACGCCTGTAATTAATGAAAATATCAATATCACCTCCATCCTTACTGGGTTAGTCGATGAAGATGATGTCAATTATAAAGATAGAACACAGGAAAACTGGCAAAACTTTAAGTAAGGAGGAATTGAAACCTTAGAACCTCGAGATGATTAATCTGGGAATAGAAGAGAGTCCCATGAATTTGAAAACTGGGGACTGAAAGGAGAAAGGCAGTTTGACTAAACTCTTGGCTAAATATTTGGACGTTTCGCATGGCCATATGATGACATGCCTGGTTTAGATCCATCGATTGTGGTTCGTAAGCTGCAACCAAGGAGGACACCGAAAGACATAAATTGAGGCATTTTAGACCAGATTTGTTGTTACAAGTCCAGGAAGAAGTGAAAAAGCTGCTCGAAGTAGGTTTCGTTGAAGTATTAGATTACTTGGAATGGTGGCTAACATAGTACGGTTCTCAAAAAGAATGGGAAGGTTATAATTTGCGTCAACTTTCGGGATTTAAACCAAGCAACACCAAAAGATAACTTTTCATTACCTCACATAGATGTTTTGGTGGAAAATACTGCCAGAAGCCATCTTTTCTCATTTATGGATAGATTCTTAGGGTATAATGATATACGAATGGTGGAAGAGGACAAAACTAAGATGACATCCGTCACTTCTTGGGGCACTTTTTGTTACAAAGTGTTGCCTTTTGGTCTGAAAAATGCTAGTGCAACTTACTAGTGAGCAATGCTAGCAATACTCCATGACATGATGCACAAGGAAGTCGAAGTATACGTCGATGATATGATCACTAAGACGAAAGAGGGAGAAGATCACGTAGACGTATTAAGAAAGCTATTTGAAAGATTGAGAAAATTTCAATTGAAGTTGAACCCCGATAAGTGCACTTTTAGAGTAACATTAGGAAAACTCTTAGGGTTTATGGTTAGTCAAGGGGATTTGAAATTGACCTAGATAAATTCAAGGTGATCATAGATTTACCTCCTCCCAAGACATTAAAAGAGGTCTGGGGCTTTTGGGAAGGTTAAATTACATCGCTCGATTTATTTCCCAACTGACCGACAAGTGTCGTCCATTGTTCAAATTGCTAAAAAAGAATGCCCGGATAAAATGGAATGAAGAATGTGAGGATGCGTTCAATAAAATCAAGCAATACTTGATGAATTCACTAGTACTGATAACTCAAACGCCCAAGCAACCCTTATTCCTGTATCGAACACTTCTTCTTGAATCTATGGGATGTGTGCTAGGGCAAAAGGATCGAGATGGAAAAGAAAGGATTGTTTACTACCTAAGTAAAAAATTTACGACTTGAGAGAAAAAGTACTTTGAAGTTGAAAGAACTTATTGTTCACTAGTTTGGATTATGCATCGACTTAGGCAATATACACTTTTCTACTTGATTAAACTCATCACAAAGCACGATGTTTGAGATACCTGGCAAATAAACTAGCTTTGATTGGGAGAGTATCTAAATGGAAGATGTTACTCTCTAAGTTTGACATTACATATGTCAGTCAGAATTCGATCAAAGGGTAAGCCTTAGCCGATCAACTAGCCGAAAAGTCCGATTGATGATGGGGAACTGAGGGAACAAGATCAATTCCTTGTTGAAGGAATATGAGTAAGTGAAGTGAAATGGATAAAGGATATGAACCGTTTAAGTGGAAGTTGTAATTTGATGGAGTAGCCAACGTATATGGATGTGGGATTGGGGCAGTCCTTGTTTCACCTGAAGGAAAACAATTCACAACATCGGCTAGATTGATGTTTCCTTATACCAACAATGTAGCTGAATATGAAACCTACATTATGGGATTAAAGATGGTGATCAATATGGAAATCGAGGAATTAGAAGTATTTGGAGGTTCCTCGCTAATCATTTTCCATACTAGACAGGCTTTACAGGTCCGGGTGGAAGACAAACTGCATTCTGTGCTGTTATTGAACCAGCTAAACCTGGTTCCACGACATCAAAACATTCCTCCAAATGGGCAATCATCCTGAAATGCCATAAAGAGAGATAAAAAATCATTAAGAAGATTAACGAGTCATTTCCTGTTGAGCAAAACCACATTATATAAAAAGTCTTTTGACACGATTTTGCTAAGATGTAGATGAGAAAGAAGCCAAGACTTATAGAAGAGTTCATGAAGGAGTATGTGGACCTCACATGAATGGCTAAATGTTAGCCAAAAAGATCATGAGGTTATTTTTTTCTGACCATGGATCGGACTGTATTAAACATGTAAGACTCTGCCATCTATGCCAAGTATATGTGAATAGGATAAATGCCCTTCTAACAGAATTGTAGTCAATGTCAACACCGTAGCCTTTCTCGTTGTGGGATATTGATGTGATTAGGCCAATTTCGCCAAAGCTTTGAATGGCATTGCTTTATACTGGTCACAATCGATTACTTCACCAAATGGGTAGAAGCCTCTTCATACGCTAATGTGACGAAAGGAGTTGTGGTGCGATTCATCGAAAGAGACATTATCACATGATATGGAACGCCAGAAAGTATCATCACTGATAATGGTACGAATTTGACAATAAAGCGATGACTGATTTATGTTAGCAATTCAAGATTAAGTATCGAAACTCCACTCCACTCCCTATCATCCGCAAATGAATGGGGTAGTCAAGCCGCCAACAAGAACATCAAAAGGATCATTGAAAAAATGGTCGTTGCCTATAAAGATTGGCATGAAATGCTTCCACTTGCATCAATGGCTTACTGAACATCCATCAGGTGTCAACTGGGGCTATGCCTTACTCCCTAGTATATGGAACTGAGGCCATCTTACCAATAGAGGTTGTAATACCTTCACTTTGGATCCTGGTAGAAACTTGCTTGACCAAGCCGAATGGGTAAAACAAAGGGTCGAACAGTTGAACCTCAGTGATGAAAGAAGGCTAACTGTCATGTGTCACAGGTCGGGGTGGCAAAAAAACCGATCGAACCAAACCAATCCGTAACCGAACCAATCCAAACCGAAAATATGGTTTTTTTCATGGTTTGGTTTGAAATTTTTCAAATCCGAACCAATCCGTAAATTTATGGTTTGCTTTGGAAGGTAAACCAAACCAATCTGTAAAACCGAACCAAACCGTTTTAGAAAAATATAATAATATTTTATTATATGTTTATATGATTTCATTGTATATTTATTATTTGGTAAATATTAATTAAATCGACTTGTTCTTTTTTAATTTTTTTAAGCTCATGATATGTAATTTTTTTTATGATGAACTATTATTTTTTTTAATAGCTTTTAACTTTGTAAAGTATGAAATTTATTTATTTAGTTATAAATTTTCATTATGTATTAATTGTTTAATATATTTTGTCAGTTGGTCATTTATATCCAGTGATGAATTTTGTTGATAGATGATTTTTATTTTAGCTAAATTATTGGTAGATAATTGACATGATGGTTATATTAAAAATCATAAATTATGACTTACTATGTATTGGTTAGTGAATGTATTTTATTGGTGGATAATTGATTTTATAGAGAACTATAGATTAGAAGTATGATGAATTTATAAAGTATTTTATCATGATTTATAATATCAACTTTGTAAATTGATATAAATATTTAAGAATCTACACAAATGTGAAAAAACTAGAACAAGAAAAATTTTTAGTTAGAATTTTGATTTAAACCGTAATCCAAACCGTTATTTAATGGTTTAAAAAATTATAATCCGAACCAAACCGTTACTTAATGGTTTGGTTTGGGATGGAAAAAAAACCAAACCGTAAATTATGGTTTGGTTTGGTTTTAGGAAAAACCGAACGAAACCGATCCGTGCCCACGCCTAGTTACGGGCAACTGTACCAACAAAGAGTAGCAAGAGCTTTTAATAAGAAAGTTAAGTCGCGAAATTTTCAAGAAGGTGACTTGGTGTTGAGAAAGATATTGCCCAATGTGCAAGACCCTAAGGGAAAGTTTACACGAAACTACGAAGAACCTTACATAGTAAAAAATATATTATTTAGTGGGGCATTGATACTTTCTCAAATGGATAGCCCAGATTTAAAGGACCTTGTGAATTTAGATGCTGTAAAAATGTATTATGTGTAATCAATGAGAAGTTTGCCATTCATGGTGTTGAGTTGATTTTATTTTGATTAATTGCAAGCAAAGTGGATATTGAAAGTCTCCAAAATTGGTCCAACCCTTGATCAATCCACCTTCAAAGATAAGTTCCTAACTTCGATACAAACATGAGTGAAAAGTGAGGGAATGATTTGGGCATATCATCAAATCAAGAAATATATGTTTCAGTTTAATTATAGGATTAACTTTTACTTAAGGAAATTAAGCTATGTAGGAACAGCCAATTCTTGCAGGCCAGATACTCAGCCAGGAAGCTTAAGAATAATGTCACAAATAAGAAACAAGCTCAAAGAAAAGGTAACATTGACGCTGATGCAAGGCCGGTGTTAATGGGATTCATGAATACAATACCAGATGACTATCTTATCAAAGATCACGATAAAAACCGGTAAGGTTGAAAAAAAAAAAGCTTCTTGTAAAACTTTTTAGCAAACCTATTCTTTTTCGTATGCCCATACCTAACAGGTGGTGGTAAACCAATTCTCTTTCGTAAGTCCATACCCGACAGACGGATGGTAACCTATTTCTTTTTCATAAGCCCATACCTAATAGATGGATGCCAACCCATTTCTTTTTCGTAAGGCCATGCCCGACAAATGGATGGCAACCCATTTCTTTTTCGTAAGCCCATGCCCGACAGATGGATGGTAAACCAATTCTTTTTCGTAAGCCCATACCTGACAGATGGATGGCAACCCATTTCTCTTTAGTAAGCCTATACCCAACAGATGAATGGCAACCCATTTCTTTTTCGTAAGCTCATACCCGACAGATGGATGGCAAACCAATTCTTTTTCGTAAGCCCATACCCAACAGATAAATGGCAACCCATTTCTTTTTTGCAAGCCTATACCCGACAGATGGATGGCAAGCCAATTTGTTTTCACAAGCCTAGATTCGATAGATAATCTAGAAACCAAGCCTAGGTCCTACAGATGATTTAGTACCCCTAACCAAGCTTGGATTCGACAGATAATCTAACAACATTTCACACCTTTTTTAAATCCACCATTTCAAGATGGTGCCCATTCTTTTGATCCATAAAAAAAAAAAAAAAAAATTAGAGCCGAAGTTCGTTTAAGCCTTTTCTAGTGGATAAGGGGTGACAACTTTCCACAATTCAGTAACTTCATCGAAAGTCAGTACCACCTTTCCAAAGTTTGGGATCATAAGGCCAGTGCCTTCTCAGCCAATCTTCCTCAATGGACATTTTGCATAGGCACTGCTTTTACCTATAGGTTAGCCATATGTTTTTACAAAAGTAAAAATGGGGTCTCTTTTTATCTTTATGGTAAAGTTCTAACAAACTTCACCACAAAGAGGAGCAGCTATAGACACTCCATTTTTACCTATTTAAGGCTTTAATTTATAGTGAAAATTAATATTATGTTAAGCCTGTAAATTGTTATGAATACTAAAAAAAGTATAAAAAAAAGAAGAAAAGAGGGGAGACGAAAGGAAAAGAAATAAAAAATAAAAAAAAGAGAAAGAAGAAAAAAAAAAGAAAAGAAATAAAAGGGAGAAAAAATGAGAAAAAAATATAGTAATAAATAATAATAATTTTGTAAAATATTTTTTGGGCTTGATATAATACTAATTTTTAATATAAATTTATTTTGGAATCAATTAAATTAGATTTATCTAATTAAACCTAAATTTTTGGAAGCCTTAAATACAATTTGAGTGCAAAAGAAATTGAGGCACAAGCCAAATAACCTGTTGGTAAAATGAACACACACACACATACAGAGAAGACTCGAGTTTGATTCGCGCAGAAGGAGAATGCAGTTTCTTTTTTTGCACAGGCACGTGAGAGACACACGCTTGTTCGCACGCGCATCGTCTTCTTCACTAGGTAAACCTAGTTTTCGAGCACGAATGGCCATTTTTGACCAATTTCCCATTCGTTTTGCAAATTTAAATGAGAGGATCTTAAAGAACGCTCGAGATGCTATAAGTTTGAATCAAATTTTGGTTCCAACAATTGAATTTTGGTACTTGAATCTAGGATTGAAAATGGCGCACACTCATTTCACATGTGGAATAATTTCCAAAATTCGACTCATTTCAACAATTTAAGCTTCCAAGATCATGAATTAAACTCATTAAACATGCTCGACACAATTTCAAGGTCAATTATGCTTGAAAATTGCAAAGAATGATCAATTAAGCTCGGGAACCCAAATTTGCACGCGCACTCGTACTTCGAAGTTGATCAAATTTCCACCTAATTCGACCTCTAATTAGTATAAATAGGGGTCGAATTCATCATCCACAATCATCAGAAATCAGCAAAAACACTCAAAGAAGTTTGAATCCAAGATTAGGAAATTTTGGTCGAATTCGAAATTTTTGAATTCAATAGATTTAGGAGGTTTTCGAGTGAATTGAGTATGAGAGGAAGCATTAGGAGTTCTTAATATATCTTTTGGAAGCTTTAGATTGATCTTAGGAAGTCAGCCACCACTCTGAGTCAAGAACCATTACCGCCGCCGCTTGTGAAGATCGAAACCACCATTTTTTGTTGTTTTTGAACCAAAAAACCACCATTAGGACACTCACCACTCTTCATTTGATTAATTTAACAAGTTTCACCTCTTCAAAACTATCAAATAGGTGATTTTCGAAATTCTCAGCTGTCCCCGACCAACTCTGGTGATCCATTCCAATTGGAGCTCTAGACCCAACTCGAATCCGACTCTAACTCTAAGTTTGACCCAGGTAAGCGTTTATAATAATAATAATAATAATAATAATAATAATAATAAACGTGCATGTAAAATGTTTTGTCACTTAGAAAAAATTTTGTTTTCTTTTTAAAATACAAATGAATTTGATAGCTTGTAGGTTTATATCTAAAAATTCTTGATTTTCTTTTAAAATCTCAAAATTTAAAGAACCTAAAATGAAAAGAGTCCGAAATATCAAAAGAAACCAATAAATTAAAGTTTTTTTAATAAAAAGAACTACGTTTGTCTAATTCCAATTAGTAGGTAAGTAGGCACCTTCGGGACGATATAAAATCTAAAAAAGTTATTTTTATTCCATTATCTTGTAAATTTTGAATTAATTGGTTAAGTTGTAAATATTAAGTGATTTTGTTATTGATTTGTAAATATAATTGTAAATATAGAAATTCATGAAATTTGATTTATTTATTTACTTATTTATTTATTTATTTTGAGCATTAAAATGATAAATTTTAAGTTATGAATTTTAACTGGTCACCATATGGTTTTAATAGGATAGCCTCTGAATCCAAAATCTCTAGTTTATAAATTTTGGTTTTAAATTTATTTTTTTCGTAGACTAGTAGTTAAGTTAGAATCAACCAACCATTGATTCTAACTTATATTTTTACCCCGTCTTGATCCAGTAGCGACTCCAAAATAT
Source organism: Combretum micranthum (assembly GCA_024138025.1). NCBI lineage: Eukaryota > Viridiplantae > Streptophyta > Magnoliopsida > Myrtales > Combretaceae > Combretum > Combretum micranthum. The sequence goes on along the minus strand of JAMXBD010000247.1, from coordinate 341,211 downwards.
TTTCAAAAATATATTTCTTTTAATTCCTAGTCGAGGGTTTGTATCGAATGAGTTCAGGTTTGGTACAAATCGGATTAAGAAAAATAAAATCAGTAAATGAAAAATCCAGGCACGACAGTCCTATTGTAACATCAAATGATGATATAAACTTAATTTCCTTTTCTTTGGATGTAGCTTGAAATCTTGTTATTTATTTATTTGGATCTCCAGTTTTGTTTTGTATATAGATGGATAAATCTAATGGAGCTGAAGTTTGTTTTTCCATTTTTGGTTTTTTTTTTTTTTAGAATTGATTGTTTCTTGGAATATAATGTGGCTTGATGAAATTATTGTTTTGGACAATTATACTTATTTTAGGAAGATTTTTCCTATTAAAAGTATTAATAAAATCATATTTAAGATATTGCCATTTGAGATGTTTATAGTACGAATTATTTCTATTTCAATTTTTCATTGTACAAAAAAGAATTATTATTGATATTTACAAAAGTATTTTTATAAATACATACTTATTAAAATTTTAGTAAAAAATATGATGAACTTATAATTAATTTTATTGTCTTTTTTTGTTTTGAGGACATTGACAAATGCAATGATGTTAATAGTGGGATTGTTGAAATCTTTACAAGATAGCATATTAAATATACATATAAGTTTCTTATTGATCTGGTAGTTTGTTTAAACAATGTATCTTGTTGAGAACCTTGTTATTAAATTTGTATTGTGGTGATTTTAGAGCAAACACCAATTTGAGTTTATTGAGAACCTTATCATTTGTTTATAAGATGGTTAATTTGGGAAAGGACTCATTTGAGTACATGAATAATTTTGTTATTTATGAGTGTTATAGATATTAATCAAATTCAAAGTTAAAATTTGTGAATTTTATTATATTAACAATTTACTTTGTAACGAAATTATTTATAATGTTTACAAAGTTTCTTATTACTAAACTCAAAAATAATATTTATTAAGAATAATTGTTATTAATAAGTATTACACTAAACAATTTTATTATTGTAACTATTGGATTTAGTTAATAATAAAATGATTTCTAAACAATAAAAGTTATTACATCTTAATGATACACTTTAGCTATGGCAAAATGTGTTGCAAGTTTCATAAATACTATTGCAGCATTTTTATATAAACCATTGCATTTTTTTCCTATTAAACTGTAGCCTATTAAGAACCTCAAAATCATTGCATTAAATTGAGAGGGCAACGGTTTTTTTAAGTGTTGCAATTGAATGTAATAATCGTTGCCTTATTAAAAGGCAACAGTAGTCAAATGCATCGGATATAAAACCATTGCTTGAAATTAAAGGCAGTAGTTTCAAAGTCAATTGCAATAGTTTGACACAATTGCCAAAAGCATAAAATGTTGTGTAAGATTGCTTGTTAAGGTAGCATAGCTGACACTTTAGATTGGTCATTGATAAGCCTAATTAGTGTGTATTAGTAATACTATATGAGAGCTTCTACCTTTATTGTATACTATCAATGCCAAATTTTGCCTCAATTGAATGGCCATAGGACATACCATCCATAGCTCAAAAATTTGTAGTGGACGTTTAAATTTATTACAAGACAATATTTATCAGAATAAATTATTTTTCTTTGAAATCATTTTATTAGATTTGCTTTTGGTTAATACATAATTTGCTTTTTGTTTCTTATTTCATTGGCCCAAAAGAATTGCATATTTTGTATTGATTTAATTTTATGGTAAAAACGATGATTGTACATTTCTTTTTCACCTTGCTGGCTAATTGTGATCAACATAATGTTGTAGATTAAAAATGCAAGGGGCATTTACAGATATGTTGCAACTAGGCCCCAAGGCCTAGGAGCAATGTTGAGGCCTCAGTGATGATCATTCAGTTGACAAGGATGATAGACATAACCATTCTCAACATGACAGTCATCTACATGCATGTAATAATAAGGTTAGTACTATTTCAAGTACATGTTTAATGTGTATGTACATGTATATATATCTATGTTTTTGAAACTAATATTGGCGAAAATGTCTTATATAGGATGTAACTAATGTAGCTACAGCCAATGATGAGCTTTACATCCCTAATGGATTCATCGTTAATGGGTAATCAAATTAGTTATGTTTGATTGTTTTTTTTTCCTTTTTATTTTTTTCAATCTTGGTATTAAAGGATACTTGTTGGCTTTTTGTGATTGAATGATGTTCGTGATGGATGATGGGGTTAGACTTCTATGGTTGTGCTATGTTGGTATTAGATGATGGAGTTAAAGTCTTGCGGTGGTGCATTCTTATCGTTGGATGATGGTTTTAGACCTCTTGACATAATATATTTTTTATATTTATCAAGTAATTACATTTAGAACATTGTTATTATTATTAATATATGTACATATTTTATATGATATCGATTAATCCACTCTAAATATAAGTATTTTATGATAGGGATTAATCCACTATGAATACAGGTGTTTATGAGAGAAATTGATATATTTAAATGGATGAAATAATTATTTATTATAATATTAATTGATTTATTGATTTTTTTTAACAAAAAGGTTGCTTATAAAAGGGACATACATCCCTTTCATAGCATTGACATGCATATTAGACCATATTAAAAGGATGTGTCTCCCTACCATAAGGGGGAGCTATGGAAGGGATGTCATCTTTGTCCCTATTTTTTTTAAGGGATGGGAATTTGTTGGACCCAAATAAGGCCCGGTCCAATTGCTCCTGCTTTCCTCTCTTAACGCATAAACACTCCGACTAACCCTAATCTTTCACAATCTACCTCTCTTCTTTCTCTCTGAATATGCGTAAGTCTTATGAAACCCTAGTTTTTACAACTTTTATCTTTGATGTGAATTGAGTATAACAACTATCTGTTTCGTGTTTCTTGCTAGGTACCTTTTCGAGTAAGGTTAACTCCTATGAGAAAGAAAGAAGAGACACTGGAATTTCGGAAATAAGGATGAGTTTTTCCTCTTTCGATTTTTCCTTTTATTGCTGTATTACAATTGTTATTTTGACAGCTATCTATTGCTGATCTGTCAATTTGTTATCTGTTGCTGATCTGTCAATTTAGTTACATGTATGTGGTTTCCAAATTGGAAACCCTAAAAACAGAAAGTGTAATCTAAGTAACTAAGTAACTATTTAGTTACAAAATCCTTTATCCAAGTGGGTTGCCTTGTTATTCTCTTTTGGGTCGTAACATTTTCCTCCCCCCTTCGAAAACAACCTTGCCCTCAAGGTTGTAAGTTGGATAAGCCTTCTGGAAATCTTCTAGATTCTCCCAAGTAGTATCCTCAGGCAGTAAACCGTGCCATTGAACACAGAATCTGAGGAATCGACCTGTTGAGACACCATTCTCTGACCCAAAATAGACAGTGGTTGTATAAGAGGGTGTTGATCCACAGCATGTTCTGGTAATTCCAATGTTGGAACTGAGACCCCAAAAGCTTTCTTCAATTTAGATACGTGAAATACATTGTGAATTTTAGAGAAAGGAGGAAGTTCCACCCTATAAGCACATGTTCCCACTCTGTCCAGTACTTTATAAGGTCCATAAAAACGTTTTGAGAGCTTAGAGACCCCTGAGATGCTAAAGACAGTTGCTTATAAGGTTGCAACTTAATGAAAACCAGATCCCCAGGTGAAGGACTACCTCAGTCCGATGCTGATCGTAATTGTTTTCATTCTATTTTGAGCTTGAGTCAAATGTTGTTTCAGAAGCTTCAAAATCTCATCTCTAGTTAATAAGTCTGCTTCCACAGCTTCCAAAGTAGACGATCCTCTAACATAAGAGGAAATAGTAGGTGGGTCTCTACCATATACTATTCGAAATGGGGTAAAGCCTGCACCTCCATGAAATGAGGTATTATAGGCAAATTCTGCCCAAGGTAAATACTTGACCCATAAATTTGAACAATCCATTACAAAACTGCGCAAATATTGTTGAATAGTTCTGTTAAGAACTTCTGTTTGACCATCACTCTGAGGATGGTAAGCACTTGTCAGCTTCAATTTGGTTCCACTCAATGAAAATAATTCTGTCCAGAATTTGCTCAAAAAGATAGGATCCCTATCTGATACAATTGTGCGAGGATAACCATGTAGTTTGACTACAATATTGAGAAATAAGTAGCCACTTTGGTTGCTGTAAAATGAGAATCCAATGCCCCCAAATGGCAATATTTGGATAACTATCTACTACAACCAATATAACTGAAAACCCTTGTGACTTTGGAAGGCAAGTAATAAAGTCAAGACTAATATCCTCCCAAATCCTATCTGGAATAGGAAGTGGACTTAATAGACCAGCAGGAGAACGGCCTTGGTACTTCACCTGTTGACAAATGAGACAGCCCTTAACAAAGTCTTCCACTTGTTGCTTCATGCCTATCCAATAAAAGTCACTAGCAAGGCGTTTATAGGTTTTCAAAATTCCAAAATGACCCGAAGCTGGGGATGCATGATACTCATGTAATAAGTCTGGAATGAGTGAACTCTGAGGTACTAAAAACAGTCGGGAACCATAATACAACAAATTGTTGCACCAATGAAGGTCCCATTTCAGAACATTCCCCTCCTTCATGTCAGACAACAAGGTTTTGAATTCTTCTAAGTTGTATACTCCTGTTTCAGTTTATCAATAAACTGAAAACAAATAGAAGATATTCCAAAATAAAGATAACTATCATCGAATTTTCTGGAAAGAGAGTCAGCTACTTGATTATCTATTCCTTGTTTATAAACAATGGAATAGTCAAATCCCATTAATTTGGAGAGATACTTCTGCTGCTCAGGTGTTTGAATCACCTGGGTGAGTATTTCCTTCAAACTCCTATGGTCTGTCCGAATGAGGAAATGGCTGCCTAACAAATACTGTCTCCATTTTTTAACTGCCTGAACAATAGCATATAATTCACGAACATAAGCTGAAGCTTTTCTGAGATGTATAGGTAGTTTCTTGCTAAAATAAGCAAGTGGGTGACTACCTTGTAATAATACAGCTCCTACACCAGTTCCTGAAGCATCTGTCTCCACAATAAACTGTGATTAAAATCTGGAAGCTTAAGAATTGGTGCTGAACACAGTGCCTTCTTAAGTTTTTCGAAAGCCTCCTTAGCTGAATTAGACCAATGAAACTGGTCTCGTTGTAACATATCAGTCAATGGACTAGCTATCATAGCATAGCCCTTAATGAAACGACGATAATATCCAGAAAGACCCAAAAATGCTCTCAACTCTTTAATAGTAAGTGGTAATGGCCACTTCATAACTGCTTCAACCTTAGTAGATTCTGGTGTAACGCCCTCTTTGCACACAATATGGCCTAAGTACTCAATCTGTTCTTGGCCAAAAAACACTTACTATCCTTAAGATAAAAATGATTTCCAACAAAATCTGTAAAACCACACTCAAATGTTCCACATGCGCATCCATAGATGTGCTGTATACAAGTATATCATAAAAAAAAACAATAACAAATCGCCTCAAATATGGTTTAAACAACCTATTCATTATAGATTGAAAAGTAGCAGGTGCATTGCTTAAACCAAAAGGCATGACAACAAACTCATAATGACCATCATGTGTTCGAAATGCTGTCTTTTCAATGTCTGATGGATGCATCCTAATTTGATGATATCCTGAACGTAAATCCAGCTTAGAAAATACAGAAGCCCCATGTAATTCATCCAACAACTCATCAATAGTTGGAATAGGAAACTGATCCTTGATTGTGACTTTGTTTAATGCTCTGTAATCAATACAGAATCGCCAGCTTCCATCTTTCTTCTTAACCAACAAGACTGGTGAAGAATATGGACTGGTACTATGTTGAATGACACCTTGACTCAACATATCAGCTACCTGTCGCTCTATTTCAGATTTCTGGAAATGTGGGTAACGATAAGGCTTAACATTGACTGGTTGAGCTTCATTTGTCAAATGTATCCTATGTTGGACATCTCTCAAAGGAGGCAAGGATGAGGGTGTCTCAAAAATTTGAGAAAATCTGCCCAATGTGTGCTGAATAGCCGCATTGCAGGTGGTATTCTCTGAAGATTGGTCTGAACCCTGAGCCTTCAATTGCAAACAAAAAGCAACCGCATCAGTTGCTAATAATCTTTGAAACTGATGATGAGTGATAGGTTGCATTTGAGTGCCCACATCTCCAGATAGCTGGACTTGAACTCCATTCATAACAAATTGCATTGTCAAACTTCCATAATCAACTGTGACAGGTCCCAATTCTTTCAACCACTGTACTCCTAATACTGCCTCAGCCCCTTGAATAGGTAGGATGTAAAATGTAGTGAAAAAATCCAATCCTTGAATCTGAATGAGAACATTTCTACACATTCCCTCACATTGCAATTTATCCCCATTTCCCACGAGAACATGAAAATGTGGAGAGGGTTCAATCACTAAACCCAAATATTTTGCAATTCTACTTTGTAAAAAATTATGAGTACTGCCCGAATCAATCAGAATAGAAATATCATGATTTTTAATACAACCTTGAAATTTTAATGTTTTTGGAACTTGCAACCAGCCAAGGCATGAAAACTGATAGTACCCTCATCAGTAATATAAGTAATTCATCCGATTGGATATCCATTTCATTACTATTGTCTTCGTCTCTATTAACAACAAAAATTTGGCTTTACATTGATGTCCCCTATGGAACTTTTCATCACAATTATAACAAAGGCCTTTCTCACGTCGAACTAACATTTCAGAAGGAGTTAATTTTTTTATGGGAAGAGATGAAACAGGGGGTTAGGTAATAATGGTGGTTTGGAATTCCCAGTAGATGACTGTGAACTAGTTGTGGTAGGTTGTGTGTATGGTTTTGAAAATTGAAGGGGTTTGGAATATGTAGAGAAGATGAAGAAGACATTTTTGGACAAAATATGAATCATGGAATTTAGATTCATGCATTTTTGCTAACCATATAGCATGTGCTAAATCTGAAGGCTAGCAATCTGTACTTCTCTTCTAATATGAGATTTTAAGCCCGAAATAAAGCAACTCATTAAAAATGATTCAGGAATACCTCTAACTCTGTTAGAAAGAGCCTCAAATTGTTTCTGATAATGTTGAACAGTGGAAACTTGCACCAATTTAGCCAAAGTCCCTTGAACATCTTCATATTCAGATGGTCCGAATCTAACTTTCAATGATTGTAAGAAAGAATTCCAAGTTGTGATCTGTTTGTTTGCTTCCATCCATTGTAACCATTGCAGGCCATCATCCTCAATGCAAAAGAAGCAATTTCTAAACGCTGCTCCACTGGAATATTATGAAAGGTAAAGAATTTCTCAGTCTTGTAGATCCATCCCAATGGGTCCTCACCATTAAATCGAGGTATCTCTAACTTGATCCCTTTTAGTAACGTGTCTGCTAAGGAAGATGATGAACGAGGACTGTCTGAAACGAATTTGATTGTGGAAAACCCTCGGTCTGATTCCTAAATGTATCCAATTTGTCATTCATCTGTTGAATCGAGTTCTGCATGTGATGTTGTAAAGAACTGACCGAATCTTGAACTGTCTTATTTGCTTGAATCGACTCTGTCATTTGCACTTGCATTTTATTCATGGTATCTGCTAACGAATAAACCAAGGATTGTAGTTTGATAAACTCTTCCTGTGCTCGAGTACTCGCCATGATGAACTCAGAACTTGGACAGAACAAGAAAAACGAGAGCACCAAATGTTGGACCCAAAGGCCCGGTCCAATTGCTCTGCTTTCCTCTCTTAACGCTAAACACTCCGACTAACCCTAATCTTTCACAATCAACCTCTCTTCTTTCTCTCTGATATGCGTAAGTTCTTGAAACCCTAGTTTTTACAATTTATCTTTGATGTGAATGAGTATAACAACTCTGTTTCGTGTTTCTTGCTAGGTACCTTTTCGAGTAAGGTTAACTCCTATGAGAAAGAAAGAAGAGACACTGGAATTTCGGAAATAAGGATGAGTTTTTCCTCTTTCGATTTTCCTTTTATTGCTGTATACAATTGTTATTTTGACAGCTATCTATTGCTGATCTGTCAATTTGTTATCTGTTGCTGATCTGTCAATTTAGTTACATGTATGTGTGTTTCCAAATTGGAAACCCTAAAAACAGAAAGTGTAATCTAAGTACTAAGTAACTATTTAGTTACAAAATCCTTTATCCAAGTGGGTTGCCTTGTTTATTCTCTTTTGGGTCGTAACAGAATTTAATAGCACCAAGAATTGGAAACAAATTTTATATTCTTGATATAACTTTTGGCAAGGATTTATTCCTTTCTTGAAGGGACTAATAATCCTTACTATAAATCAAAATTTTTGTAGTGTGTATTATAGGTAGATTTAGGATTTGACTCATGGACTCTTGGATGTTAGGGAATACCCAACATCATATATATGTATTAGATATAAAGTGTGTTGTTGGGATATTTAGTTATCCTTATGTTGATTGCTGGACTTGAATTTAAGATAATAATCGGTTGCTTGCTGCATTAGAATTAGGATTCTATGTAACTCATTTGTGTGTGTTTACTCGTGTGTGCTTGTGGTAGTATCGTATTAGGCTCCGACTCACTTTTGTCTTTTTTTTTTTTTTTTCCAGATATAGATAATGATTGTGTAAGATGTAACGTTAGTCACTTTTAGTTAGTGGACTAGGAATATCGTATTATTGAAATTCCTCCAAGTAATGCTTAGAAAACATATGATTAATGGAAATGAGAGATTTTAATAATATGAAATTGTTCTGAAGCATATTAGGAGTCTAGAGTTTACTAGAGTAACTTTTAGTGTTAATTGTAGTCCTTATAGAGTTGGAATAATGGATGTTAATTTAACTTTTAAAGATCATTAGTAGATAGTTATGTTGTTGATTATTATTACAAGTGTAAAACTGAATAATATTCGGAGTCATTAACACATGAGTGACTTTGTAGTAATAATGTTTATTGCATTTATAGCATGTTTTGAGCCTTTGCGTGTCCATATCGTATATGGACACATGACGGATTGTAATTGAGTCTATATTTAGAATTACATGTTTAGTGTTTGAAAAAATTCAAGTACTTTTCAATATTATTGATTAATTATAACTTTAAAAAATTTGGTGCATAAATAAGTAGAAAATTTTGTAATAAATTATACTAACCAAGTATTTGCTAAAACTATAAATTATACCTCTCTTTTTTACTGGTTGGACCTACGCGAGGTAAAATGATAATGTGACGATGAGATAATAGAAAAACACTAAGTGTTATAATCAACTAAAGTAATAATTAAAAAAAAAAAAAGAATAACCGAAGAGTAAAAAAAGAATTAATAATTAAAATTATAAAAAGGGAATAACTAAGAGATAAAGTTAACATAAATATAAAAAAATAAGGTGTGATTTTACCAAATTTTTATTATTCAGGTTATAATGTGTGTTCCCTTGAGCACAACTCTTTTTTACTGTAGACATGTTTTTAATTATTTATGTATATATATATGCACTATTAATTAAAGTAGGTGTCCCATCTTTCATCCTTTGTTTACTTCTTTATGAAAAGCAAAAGCTATAGTGCTACTGCTACAGCCGACAGGGCATTATTTATAACTATGCTGTCTTTTTCGATTCCTAAGATAAAAAAAGTAGTACTTTCCTTTTTCTTCATTACGAAGCTCATTTCCAACATCCGAAGCAATTGCAATTTGCAAACTACATTTTAAGACCTGATCTGATCCATTATTAAGCTAATAAAAAAAGAAGGAATGTAATGATTCTGGTACACACATGTACAAGAAAAAGGTAGAATGTTATTAACAACTCGAATAAATTGATCATTAACTATTTTTTTTTCTTTCAAGATTACAATGGAAAAATGAAATTTAAAATTATTTTATCCTATTGAAAAATTAATATTTATATTAAAAGTATGTATAAGTCAAATTGATTCACAAACTACTTTACTTGACTTTCTACTTAAGTAATTTATCAAATCGAGTTTGAGCTTTATATTATTTAATTTGACTAACTTGTAAGCATAATCAAACTTAAATCAAATTTGAATATTAATATTATTTTAATTAAAATAATTTTTTTAATAAATCAAGTTTAAATAAGTTTAATTGGGTCGAGTTTGAATTTAAAATTTTAAGTTTAGTTGAATTCAAGTTTGCTATGATATCTATCTTGACTCGATTAGTTTGTAGCTATAACTTATATGGTTAGACTATAAGGATATTAGGTAATGAATAAATTGTAACATGTAAGTGCTTTAAAAATAAATTATGTTGACCACCTTCATTAAATTTTTAAAAGGGAAAGGAAAATAATATTGATTTTTTAAAAAATAATTATAAAAATGTCGTTAAGATAAAAATAAACCAGAAATAGGCTAGTTAACCTCGTTTTTTAAAAAAACGAGATAGGTCACTAATGACCATCTCTTTCAAAAGACGAGGTCAACTTGTCTATTTCTGAGTTTGTTTTTTCATTCGTTAATTTATGTAATTTGTTTTTGAAAAAAATGATTATTTTTTTCGTTAATCCTTTTTAAAATACAGGATACTCTATTTTTCTGAAATACAATAAGATATTTTAAGGAGTATTTGCTGTATCTTAAAGGTAAAAAAAAAAAAAGGAAAAAAATTTTGGTAGTTTAGAGGATATTTGTTGTATATTTATATGTGACATATCTATAACCGTGAAACAAACAACATGGGAAGTGCTATTGGAAAAGAAGACATGGCAGAGGCAGAGTACGCGAACGCCAAAACATCAGTATGGTGGGATATAGACAACTGCCAGGTCCCAAAAGGGTCATCCTCCGATCCTCCTCCTCATTCCATTGCTCGTAACATAAGCTCTGCACTAGCCAAACTCAACTACTGTGGACCCGTATCCATCTATGCTTATGGCGACAGCACTACTATCCCTAAGGATGTTCAGCACGCTCTTAATAGCACGGTTAGCACCGGCATCGCTCTTAACCATGTCCCTGCTGGTCAGTATGAAGTTGTTGTCTTGTCATGCTGCTCTGATTGGTAACTCTGTTTTTTTTTTTTTTTTTTTTTTTTGTGCTTGTCTTTTCTGTTAGCCATGTCCCTGCTGTTCAGTAGGTGTTATGCATGTGAGAATAATGTTTTAATATAGTGGATGCGAGAATAATGTTTTAGTATAGTGGGGGCTTCTGGGTTTGGATTAATGGTATCGGTGTCTTCACAAATTTTCTGATGGTGGGATAGTTTACCTTGTCTTTTCCAGGCTTTGCCTTTAGATATTTTTGTTGTTATTGTTGTTGTTGTTGTTGTTTTTGTCTTTTATTTTTATTTTATTGTTTTTAGTCTTTCCACGTGCACTTTGTGTAGTGTTCTTGTGTCAATAATGTTGGAAATTTAGTCGCCATTTTTCATATCATCTGCTGTTCGATCTCTGGTATAATCATAAGAGGAGACGGAGCTTATAATGCTATGCGGATGTAATTATAAGCGTTTTTGGTAAATTTTTGTGTTAAAATCACAATTTTTAAGTTACGTTACAAAAATATGGGTTACTTTAGTAAAAAAAACTGATCATGGATGATACATCCTTAATCTCAATCTTAAGCCTCGAGGTATATTCGCACATTTTAGGGTCACACTGCGAATTTCCCTGAAGTTTTTCCTTTTGTTACGTCGAACATATAAAATGTCTATACATTTATCTATGAAATCTAGAATGATTTTAGTGCCCTGTCTTGTTTTTACCACGTAAACTTATGTATGTTTGGAAGATTGTCACATGCATCAGTGTACTTATGCATGGAAAATATGGTTTGATCGGCTCTCTCCTTGTCTGTTATTATTATCAGAATAGATACTGCTTCTTGTCTTCTGTTAATGCATCTAATCTTATGTTGATTTAGGGAGACTGCATAATTTTAGTTTCTTTGATGCTATATGAATCTTAGAGTGTTCTGAATCAACCTGAGTTTTGTACATGATTAGGTGTAAAGGATGCGAGTGATAAGAAGATTCTTGTGGACATGTTGTTCTGGGCAGTGGACAATCCTACACCTGCTAATTACTTGTTGATATCTGGTAACCGCGGTTTCTCCAATGCTCTTCATCAACTGCGCATGAGGAGATATAATATCCTATTAGCACAACCTCAGAAGGCATCAACACCACTAATTGCTGCTGCAAAAAGTGTATGGCTCTGGACAAGTCTATTTGCTGGAGGGCTGCCACTAGCAAGAAGTGACCTACTGCAACTCCAAAAGGACAGTGTTGTTTCTACTGCTGCGACACTGCAATCACTACTCGTTTCGAGTACCACTGATTTGGAGAAAGCCACTAGTTCACTTCCCGAAAGCTCTCCTACAATGGAAACTGGTCTTTCTTCTGCTAAATTCAAACGCAAGAAGAAAAAGATTGTATCAAATAGTTGTGGAAATCCTCGAACATCAGTACCCAACTGTGCAGATTCTAATCTCCAGGGTAATTTGAAAATGAACGGTCCATTCCAGAGGCCTAATGGTTACGGTTACGTGGATGCTTCATTCAGTAACCACATGAACCAAAGCAGTTTCCCTCATATGCCATGGCAGAATAATCTCGATATGCGATTTGGTTTCAGACAGGAAACCTCTTATCCCTCTAGTCGTTATGCCTATCCTCCTCATGCAATGCCTTTTGTTCAGCCCCCATATGACAGCTTTCCCTGCTGTCCTCCTGAGTCTGGTATGCCGATGGTTTCTGGTCCCCCAGGCGGGATTCATAATCCCCCTCCATTCCAACAGAACCAAATGCATCCGAGGCAACCAGTTCCTGCAGAGTTTATAGCCTCTCCTCCAGTCAGTAGTGCAGGAGCTGGAGGTTTTTCTGGCAGTGGAACTGGACATTATAATGCTAGACAGACTCCATTAACTTGTGATCCGTCTGAACCCAAAAAACCTTATGGTTCCAAAGAATCACCTGATGGTGCCTTGAAAACTTCAGGCTCCTCTTGCCTTAATGAAAGAGCTCACCGCCAACTTGTTGCCATCTTAACTGCCTTGAGGATTCTCAAGACTGAAAAGATCATTCCCACCGAAGTCAATATAACAGATTGCATCAAGTATGGAAAAGCAAAATACAGATCTGTTGATGCTCAGCATGCACTGCATGAGGCCATAAAGCTGGAAAAAGTGGTGAAACAAAATTTGGGTGCTGTGGAAGTATATGTTGGAAACAATGAGAAGATGTGGACTTGTGTAGATCCTTTAGGGAATGACCCAAGGCAGTATCCCAAAGACACATGGAATGAGATTAAAAACTTTTTAAGATCATCTCCGGGAAAAAAGAAAATTCTGGCTTCTAAATGCAGGTGATTTTTCTTTACTTTCAACTTGGGTGTTTTTATTTTGGATAATGTTTTCAGACCTTTTACGACACTTATTGCAACTAGGACTATATAATTGTTAGATATTAATAGCAATCTCAAAAGGTTATTAATGCTTGTGGCTTTTTAGTAGTAATTGGTAGTAGAAGGTGTGGCAATAGGTAATCACTAACAACTGTGGTCAACAACTGCGAAAATTACTAATGGAAAACGATTCTCTCTTTTTTAAAACAGAAATGATATTTCCCATTCATTGATATTTTTCTTGGATGGCTAATCAGCACCACCTTGAATCATAGGCTGCGACTTCTAAAACCCACCATCATTTGGAAATTGCTAATAACCACAAATATTTGGCATTATTAGCATAGCATATGACGCTTCCAAGACTTTGATTCTAACAAATGCCAAGAGAAGAAAACACTTTCCACAAAGCAAGCACTATTTAAAGACTAGATATTTTACCAAACTCATATGATTATTGTTTATGCAGATATGAAGCAGCTATTTTGATGAAGAAAAAGTGTTTGCAACAGTATTCATTGGGTGATGTACTTGTACTTTTAAACTTAACTATTACATATAAAAAGTGGCTCAAGCCTCACCCATCAGGATGGATGCCGATAAAAATACTTTTGCCGGATTACATTGATATGTCTCACGCTGTAAACCATAAAAAGGGCCAATATGGGAAGCCTGAGAAGGATGGATAAGCTTCCAATGTCACTGCACTTGGAATTTGGCTATTAGCACACTTCTAGTGCAGTGATCATAGTGGGTACTTTTGTGTCGTTTTCAGTAGGAAAAGCAAGCAGACTATTAGACAATGTTGCATATGATCCTTAGACTACAAGGGTCTTCCTTGAACCAGCATGTTGTAGTGTGCATCTAAGTTTAACCTTCTCAATAATTTACGGTTGGAGCTGCTGTGGCCCTAGGTTGGTAATGTAGATGCGGAGGGTTTGCAAGACCGACTCGTATGGTAAGCTTGATTGCAAGGAACAGTTTAGGATGTTGTCCTCTGATATGTGCTGAAGAATCAAATTTCATTTGGTTTTATGCTCTCTTCTACCCTATTGTGAGACATACAATTTAGGGCTGAATATGGCTTGATGCCCTTGAAGTTGCTCCTGTAAGGCATAGCAGAGCAATCATGGCCTTATATGAACCTCTTTAACTATTCATGTGATTGGGGATGGCCATATAGTGTCTTGAATCTATTTCATAGAATAGGAGCTTGAAGCGTTGTCATTATGAACTTCTTGTTCTTTTAGCTAATATATATGTATATGTGGCTGCCTCTTAGTAAATTGTCAGTGGAAGATATATATATTTGTTGAGATTGAGTGTCTATGTTTATCCTGATTTGTAGATGCTCTTTCTGGGCAATTTATCTATGCATCTTTCTTCTATTTTGACAGGATGATATTAAAGGAAAAAGGCAACGATAATAGCATGTGATTAATCGTATTATTTATTTAAATTAATTAATTTATTATAATAATGTGTTGCCTCATGTCAATTGTAGAATAAAAACTTAACGGTATTGATGATAGTCTTATTATGTAAAATTTAAAAAATGTCAAGGACTCAAATTGAAAATAAAGGAGCTGTCAGATTACTAAAAGTGTATCTTTTTCTTCTCTATTATTTTTTTACTAAAAACAAATATATGTTAAGTAATTTTATATTACAAGAACAAAAGTGCACCAATTCATGTAATCCACTCCACAAAGTTTATAGATAAAAAAATACTTGGGAAACACCGATGCGTCCTCGTCTTTCTTATACCATGTCTCAAGACGACAAAAATGTGATAAGAGGATTTTTTATTTTCTTTTAATAAGACAATTAAAGTGTGGAATGTTGCACTTTATGATCTGGTTCTGAGTAGTCAACAAATCATTAAGAATGCTCTCAACATTACTTTCCTTCATTGATTTAACATATTCGTAATTTGCATTGTGTATAGGTTTTCGTGGGTTGTCATTCTCTCGTTGAATTTTCAGTTACCATAAGTCTTGAAATTTTGTGCATATGTGTTTATTGTTGTAGTGATTTTCTCATCTTATTCTTGCACTTCCATGATCAACGTATAGGGAATGGCCAAAGTTCGGTGAGGATTTTGTTAGCATAAAATTCGATCTAAATTCAACACGAAATCTATCAAAAATGGATCCTGGAATGGCATAATCCATGGTCATGGCCCATACATAATACAATGTTAAGGGGATGTCTCATATAAAATGGAAAGAATGAGAGAAGGGAAGACGGTCAAAAGAGAGAGAAGAGTAGAGGAATGGATGGACAGAAATCTTTTTGGAGAAGTCGTTAATCTTTTTCTTTTTTTATTTTATTGTTAAGAATATATTCATCTCCAATATGGCTATTTATAGTATCTTCTTAACTCTCTATAGTATTAACTATTAATGTTGACTAACTATAATTTTCTAACTATTTCTTTAATATCTCATAAATAATCTTTTACTATTTTCTAACTAATTTTCTAGTGATTTTAAAGATTGATACGATACAAGGAATAAAGAGGTTGTATCTATATCTTACTATCATGCCTTGAGCGTGTAAGGCGTAGCAAATTCACTACATATATCACTTCAAATGATATATACATGGCACTTGTTAACTAAGTGGTTTTCTAATCAAGTTTTAATTAAGAAATCATTATTAATTTTGTGAAAATTTTGTTAGAGTGCTGTATGCAATTTTATGATTTGGATTTATCAAAACATGTAATATTTAACCTGTTCAAAAAATAAAATTTCAAAAAAATACTTATTTGTAAATGTTGCCTATAAGGCCCATCAGGTGAATGCAACTCCATTATAAAACCTTTTGGACTAAAAGGTCCATATCAAATTCAAAGCAAAAATATGTAGTAGTTAGTTAATTATAATAATCCAAGTTTACAATAAAATAAGATTACAACTAAATTCTTTCATAAAGTACTCGTAATATCAATATCTCATACAATGCTATCTTATTGCCTCATCCCTCGTAGCTGTCATTCCCATTGAATAATGAGCAATACCTAAAATGTTAAAAAATTAGCTACGAAACTCTGTACACAGTAAAACAAGCACATGCAAACATCTCACGCTGTTGTTGAGTTTCGTTTACATATGGAAACTTATCCAACCTTTCATTCTTGTTATGATAAGTCGAAAACAGGGTTTTGCATATTGGAAGTTTGGTTTACATATGGAAATGGATGGAAGGAGCTACTGTTTTTGAGTGACCACCTAGCTAATTTAGCTGGATGTTGAAATTTAGATGATGGTTTTGTTTTGATTTATTATACTGTTATGTATTTTTCGAGGAGTAGATAATTATACTTATGAGTATGGGGATGGTGATCAGTTTTCATGTTGATCATTAATATGAATTTAATCTAATAGCGGGCGAGAGGATTCCCTGTAGTTTCCTAGTGAAATCATGCTCACCAGTCACGGTTATTCGGGTTCTTGTGGTTTGGTTGTTTTTGTTTTTGTATTTTTCTATTTATATGGACTACACCATAGGAGCTATGTAATGAGTAATGATGGTGTATTTTTGTGCATGAAAGAGGGCAAACAAGTATTGCAATTGCTGCTTGCTTCGGTAATCGGTCTAATCAGAAACAAGGGAGAAGGAAACCAAAGCCTCCTCTTCCAAAAGCATGGTTTTTTATCTTTCAATTCTTGCACTTCATAGTGCCTTCATTGTGAGTTTCAGTGTTTTCTTTCTTCTTTCTTCTTCTTCTTCTTCTTCTTGTATCTAAAACCCAAGTTGAAGTATTAGGACTTATGTTGCATCTTCACAGGCAAATGCCGTACAGCCTCCAAATTTTGAGAAGGAGAAGGCTTATTTTAAAGAGGTTGATGCATTTGATTTGCTTGAAGAGAGCCCCTCACCTGGAAGGTCAGGTACTTAGGTTGTGGATGAGGGAGATAATCTTGCATGTGTACCTCAATTGGCATCAAGGCTTGAGAAATGGTTGATATCCAAAAAGTTGAATGCTCCTTTTGAGCCTTCAACCACACATTCAAAGATACTTGAAACTCCATCCATGTCCTCACAATCAAACTTTGCTCTTTTCAAAGCTCAATTGCCTGCCAACGTATAGAAGATTGCCTTTTACATTTTCTAGGACAACCTGATTTCTTTAAGATGAAGGCTCGTAAGAACTTTCTTCTAGTGTGTGCTTGATTTGATGCCAAGAGGCTATTTCAGGTATCGGTGTTGAGTTTGCTTTCTATTTTATTTTATTTTATTTTTGTTTTCTTTACAACTTTTTTGCTATGCTTCTGAGATTGGAAGAATTGTTTGACGAGGCTATACTTTCCTAGACTTTATGCTTTGGGCTATGACATATTTGTCCTAAGGTTAATGCATAAAAATGCTATTATGATGAAGAAAAGAAGCCTTTGATAGCTGGAAGTTGCTAAGTACTTTCTATTTGTGTAATTGGTATTGTTTGCATTGGTTTGTAAGTGTTCAGTAGTGGATTGTCACTTCTAAAATGGGGAAGTAGTGGAAACTCTAAGACTTAGTTAAGTTTGTGTGTCACAGTATTAATTTGACAATTTATTTGCATCTTAGTACCATAAGTAGCATTGCAACATCAGGGACATGTTTTATGAACTGAAAACAAAGTAGAATTCCTTAGAACCTTCTCCTTCTCTTCTCGAATTCTTGTCCTCATTTCTGTTTATTATTCTCTTTAGTGATCCAAATTTCTTCACTTTTCTCTGATCATTTATAAATCTGTGTAGTGCTTTTTTAGCATTCCCTTTTGAGCTAGTTCAATAATTTTTGAAGGTTCTTCCCAGGATAATAGCTGTGGCCTTTTCTTGTAGATTATGTTGAAACTAACAAAATCCTATCAAGCAATGGATACCTTTCTTCTGAGTATTTACATATGGTCTTCAGTTTAAGCGTATCCTAAGGCTCTTATGACATGGCATTGATCAGAGCATGGGAGGATCAAGATGAGAAAAATGGTCTGAGAATGACCATCCTAATATGTTTCTAAAGAAACAGGTTGACATTTATTTAGATTTGGGTTGTTTTGTTATAAAAATTGCATGATGGTTTTTTAATCCCTACACCTAGCACAACCATCATGTATGAATCATGTCACTTTGCATTTTGCAACAAGAAATGTTTAAGCCAGCAACTTAAATTATTCATTTAAATGTGTCACCTCAGTTTATATCCCTTAAATTTATGTTATGTTTTTATTAAATTTTTTTATGGTTTTTATCCTAGAACATGGTGATAAGGATTGGAAAGCTTTGTATTGATGAATTCTGACAAAGCACGGAGTTTGTTGGTCCAGGTTAGTGGGCTATCCCTTGAAGTTTTGTCAGCTACTATTCAGATCTTTTCCACTAATTGATTTATTTGCATTTTGACACATATAGCTCACAGCTGCCTTGGCAGTGGCCGAAACTGCATTTGAATTTGAACATCGTGATCTGCACTGATATGTCCATTGAGCCATCCATTCTTGTGATGCAAATCTTCTTTTCCTTGTTTGCCTTCCTATTGATGGAACATTGTTATAGGGGCCACATACTCTAAGTTGGAATGATCTCAATGTTGCTGGGTATACCCTCGAGGGAAGCACATTTCCTTTAAAACAAATGGATTGTGTGCATCAATTATCGATTTCACTCTTTCAAGGATCAACACAGGTAATGCCTCTTAATTTCATCCTATTGGAGCCCTCAGTAAGAGAACACAATATGTGAATAGTTCATTCTAATGCACATTCTTTTTGGTAGGCAAAGACATCTTAGTTTGGATTTGTCATTCGACCCTTACCTCTTTAAAGGTCCCATGTGTGATAGACAGGTAATAAGTTTAAATACGGGAATGTAGGCAATCATAATATCACAGCATGCATTTTTACTTATTTAATTTTTGTAGGTGGAGACCTATAGGAAAATGAAGGATGTAACTGACGATTGTTGGGAAGGAAGGTATATGTGTTGGATCCTTAATTCAATGTTGGCCTTATATGTGAAATATATGTTACGGGCTGTCATATTAAGTTAAGCTCAATTAAAAGCGATAAATAGGATTTAGGTATTTGGGCTTTAATGTATCTAATAGGGTATAGCCCTTTTATGTGTAGAGACCTTATGGGTAATTTCTATTTTTATGATAGGCTAAAATAGAAATGCCAAAAGATAACATGGAGTTATCTCATAAACAGTGGTTATGGTCCCTAGGTCACATGAATAAATTTTATAGTCTTTTGAATCCATCATTAGAGATTACGGAGAGAAAACAAAGGGATCTCTCAAGGAATACGTGTTGATCTAGAAGGCCAACCGCAAGCATCTAAAATTATTGATTGCTATGGATTCATGTACGCTTCTACTTATTTATTGTTTAATTCTTAATGATTAAACATGAATGATCTAGGGTTTTATATGTGATGGTTTTCACAAAAGGTTAATTTGGATTTAACAATATGTCTTGCTGTCTTCACTTGAAAGTAGTTGGTTTTTCTTCCTGAATTAGAATATTTCAACTCTGTACCATGATGTGCTACCATATATTATAAGTCTAGAATTAATCAGTCAAAATTTGGCTTACCGTTTCCACTGAGATAAGATCGTGAACTAATGACCTACAAGTGCCTCTAGCTTTTGTTTCCATGAGGCTTTGTCTAATGCTAGTCTACTTGGATTGGAAGGTCGGTTCTTGTTAACTACAGCTTATTACTTTGAGGTTTCGTTTGTGCTATTTTTTACTTGCATCAATATCTATTTCTATATATTCTGATGCCTTAGCCTGTGTTTATGATATTTCATAACTAGAAAGAGATTCTTTAACTAGAAAGAATTTAGTTTATATTTGATTGGAGAAAAAGTTACTATGTTTGTTGATAGCATGGAGTAACTAGTGGGTTTCGAAGAGATAATAAAAAACAGCATGATTTGTTACGGTTTATCTTTCGCAGCTTCCCAAGAACAAACGTGTTGTGGTTGCTGTACTTGGTTGATACAATACTTATAAAGAAATCATTTGTAAGTCACTTGTCTTCATCATTTAAGCAAGCAAAGCCAGACAACCTTTGTTCTTCTTTTAAGTTTGATTCAGTACAGAGTATATGAATATGATGGGTTTTATAAAAAACAGTTTCGGTTGAGCCACCTATACTAGTCGTGTGGCTGCTTTGCTTATCTTTTGTTAAGCAGACCAATTTTTCCTATTAACAGATCAGTAGAAAGATTTTGCAGAGGGCAGCATTACTATCATTGTCCTTAAATTTAATAACGATCTCCTATTATTAGCTGAACATCATTGCGTGTATTGACTCTTCATTTATCTGTTTGTTAATCTTATTTATTTCTGCTTTGTGCTAACTCATAACTACATATACCTATTTGGATTGTTAGATTTTTATTTATATCATATTTATATATCAATAACTTATCAGTATCGGCTCAGTATCGATTTGATTTGGTCATTTTATAAATAAAACAATAAGTTTTTCATCGGTATCGAATCTTTTATTGGTTTAGCATTGATTCAGTTTAAAAATGATGCTAGAATGATACCAAACCAATATACTTAAACAGGGTCAAAACTAGTGTTTGAGGAGCATTCTTCCAAGAATGAAGGAGAGTTGCAATCATTGAAGAAAAGTTTGGACAAGGGTTCTTCTGCCAGGGAAGCTTTATTGGATCTATTTGTCAGTGACCTGATGATTATTGATAGTGCTGCGGAGCAATAAAAGGATGGAGTAATTTTGTAGTTGACATGTTTAGCCTTTTTTTTTGTGCATGCCATTAGTAACATATTTAAGCAAAGATTTGCAGATATAATCAATTTTCCATAATGTAGAGCAATTAGGGATAGATAGATGTTTTGTACTTGATGAAAACAAATATTATGTAGGTTATAAAATTTTGTCAATTATCAATATAAAATTGTATCTTAAAGATATGAATTGGGAAGTTGGATATTGATTGCATTGATGAGATGTAAAGTATTATGGTTGTAAAATCGCATCTCAAACGCAATGCAATTTTTCATAAAAAAATGAAATGCAATAAAATAGTGACTAATTTTGCACAAAGTGCTCTAAAAAGACCAAAAAAAAAAAAAAAATTGTTGCATGCTATAGATGCTATAAACTTTAATCCATTACTTATTTGAGTAATTAATGTTTCCATGTCCTCTAACTTGTGCCATGTCATTCATATTAGTATAGTTATAGATGGATCCAAGGTTATATTTAATGGCTAAAGGAGCTTAAATATTTGCAAAAAACATTTGTAATACTCGATTGAGTCCTATGGATTGCTTGCTTAAAAAAAAAATGAAACTACCTTCATGCATCGTTAAAACATCATCTAAAAATTTTAAGCTTAACAAGAGTTTAATTATGAGAAATCAATTATCTTAGATTAGGTTAATTAGCCTATATCATTATAAAAAATTTTCAATTTATACAAAGGAAAAGTTTATGAGCTTATTTAAAAAAAAAAAAAATGAAATCTTAAAAGCTTAACTACACAAAACAAAAGTCCATAAACTTAATTGCACAACAGGAGCAATTTTTTTTATTTATTTACATTTGGCTGAAAAATTGAAAAAAAAAAAAATCTATTATAGCCAAAAAGACAAGTGATTATGCTACTAATGAAAAATGTATTAGTTCGCATGGCCCAAAGCCCACACCTTTCAATGGGCCTAATCCAATCTAAATTACTCTAAGCCTTTGTCCACTTTAGCCCATCACTGTAATCAATTTTGAAGTCTACGCAATTGCTAGGTATGGACAACCAAGATTAAATAAAGTTTCACAACAGTCTAGACTCTAGAATTTCGATAGCATAAAAAGGAAAAATAGCTAGATCAATTCGAAAGTTCAAATAAGCCCTGCAGCATCAACATCGCCGGACTTCATATACACCATTAATCATTGCGTTCCACGAGACCAAATTTCTTTCCTCCATCTTATAAAAAATCTCCTTAGCAGCATCACTTCCAGCATTTCGCAAACCCATTAATCGAAACCGTTCAAGAGTACGGGTCCCTCTCTGGCATTTGATCAAACAATTCCTTTGCAACCTAATCTCCCCACACCGTGTGTAGCTATGTTGTCATTGAATTTGAAGTACTTTAATTACTATTTAGGCATTATGCTGTTTTCCACGAGGGATATCTTTTGAACACCACGCAAATTATTTGCAATTCTTTAGCGAAACATCATTTTTTTTTTTTTTTTTTGCTTTTTTGGTTAAGATGTGGTAACTCTGAGTTATTATGTTGAGGTTAGTTCCACAATCAATCAATCTAAAAGTCTAAGTTTATAGATTTGATATTTGCTTTTATGTTTATTATCCCTCTCTAGCATCTTACATAATGGAGTAATATATTTCAACTTCTAGAGTTATTCTTTCCATTCAAAGAGGGTTCAAAGGGAAGAACTCTTATGAATTGGAACTCTTGGAAAGCATTTAAATCATAAATTAGACTATGTGAAAGCTTCTGGACATTGCAAATTGTTTGAAGAACTTACTAAATGCTTTGATCTAAACTTTCCTGTAAGATTGGAAACTTTTGTTATGTGAGGAGCCTTAGTCAAAGTAGCAATCGAGTAGAATTGAATAAAAAAGGGATGTAGACACCATAGTTGAGATTTGAATTTACAACCTCTTATGCTAATATAGTATTAGTTTGATTGGATTTCATTACCATCTCATCCAAAATCGTAAAATCATGATAGATGCGTGCATGGGAGCAAGGAGATTGGTGGAATTGCAATGGCTTTATATGCATCAATTATTGTTATGTTACTCATGTCACCATGCACAATAGTTTTTTCGATTGCATAAATTACTTCAACTAATACAACTGCAATAAGTTACATTCATCTCATATGCCATATTGCACTTGTTTAATAATGTGCAATATCTTGAGGAATTGGATAGTCTTAAATCACTGCTTGCATCTACTCAAGAAACTACTGAGAAAGTGTTGCATCGGTAGAGTCAACATAACTTCTGTCCTTCACACTACCAAAAGAGCTAGTGAAAGGAACAAATCATTGAAGGAGTATGAGGAGCATGTGGAGAGATTGGGGAAGCAATTGAACTAGGGCTGTGCCAAAAAAAAAAAAAAAAAAAAAGATCGAACCATGAATTAAACTAAACCAGATCGAATCGAAATTTCGATTTTTTTTAAAACGATTCAATTTAGTGAAAAGCAAACAATTCACGGTTCCATTCGGGACCCTGAAAATCGAACAGTTTTATATACTTAAAAAAAATTAAACATATTTTTTACTTAATTGTTTCATTGAAAAAATTAATTATTTTTAAATTTGTTGCTTAGATATGTATGATTCATGAGAATAAAATTAGATTTATCGTATTATGTTTTAATTGTTACGTTGTCTACAAAGAACATAGCTTTTAGATTTTAACCTCTAATATTCCAACTCCTGAATATTTTTTTTTTATCTTACTAATTAATCTACTTTTTTTTAGTTACTTATTCGATTTATATAACAATAATATGTTAATTAGAAGCATACAAAGAATTAAATTTTGTTTTATATTGGGATAAAGTCTATTATACTATTATAGTTCAAGATAATTCAAAAAAATAAGACTAGCCACAATTATAATTTTATAATGGATAAAATTCTTTCGTTCCTATAAATTTTACATGTTTATTTGGTAATTGATTAATTTCAAATATTATTATTTATATTTGTATTAGTGATAAGAAATATGTAATGAAAATTTTCAATAGAATATATATTTTTATTTTATGAATGAAAACGGTTCAAATTGCAAACTAAATCATACCAAAATTTCTTTTTTGGTTTGAAAAAATTACAAACTGAACCGTATGATTAGGTTCGAATTTAAAAGAAAAAATGAACCATAAAATATAGTTTGATTCGAGGTGTAAATCGAACCATACCATATCGTGCGCCCTAAGTTGAACAATCTACAGAAGGACCTTCAAATGAGGGAATATTCTCAAAAATAGCTTACAGGCGAAGTTATGCGGGTGGAGCGAGACACTATGCAAGCTCTTGTTTTTATTTAATTAACTGCCTATCTCAAAAGTTTTGTGGTACCTTAATCCATCGAATGGCGCTCAAACTCTACAAGTGCCATCACCACAGTTGTTACCTTTTATTTTTAAGTCAAGTGCTTTTAGCTTAAGATCTCTCTTGATTTGTTGGTTAGACATTACTTTGGCAACAAATGTCTTGCCATCAATTTGGAGCTAGGTGTTTAGCCTAAAAGAATACCAAATGAATAAAATAGATGCTATAGGAACAAACAAGCCTTATATTAGCCAGAAACATTTTAAAAGTAGATTATGAATGATAATGTTTTTGGCTGTACTTTGCTCACAATTGACTTGTCTTTGTGACAGATGGGGAGCGAAGATTCAAAACTCTTAAGGATCTGAGAGATCGATTAGCAGTAAAATAGCCACAACATAGTGATTCCATAAGTAAGGAGAAGCAAATTTTTTGGAAGAATCCTGGATTCAAAGTTGTAGTTTTTGTGTCAATGTTGATCTTGGTGATGTTTTCTAAGAGATGAACCAATTGTGGAAACTCCTGGGTTGGAAGACTCCTGGTTTCAAACCATACGTATAGTTTTTCTGGTGCATCAGCACATATAGGTTGCTAGAGGTATCAAGTCCAAGTTCTAGCTACATCTGTGGTCCTTTGTCGCGAAACACACGCATTCACAGAGAGATGGGAGAATGAATCATGAGCCGCAGTGTTTAAAAAGAAAGAAAACATGTTGAATAGTTTAAAAAGAATTGTAGATGCTTTGTAAAAAATGGAAATAATGGTTGCAAAGAAAATTTGTATGAAATTTTGGAGGAGTACTACCATCATCATTGCAATATAATTTCATAATGTTACTGAATTTACTTGCTATAAACATCCAATGTATATTAACGGCTTACTGATGGATAATTGATTAGGCGATGTTTTAACGACATCGTAAATTTTATATTATAATAGGACATGCTTACAAATATGCTCGTATAAATTAAACTGTGTTTAGCAATAATGGAAATCTACTAAAGAAGTGATATGAATTGTTGTGTTTGGATATTTTTGTTAAGGTGGAAATGTGATAAAATTAATACAAGGGAAAGGAAACATTGGTATCTTAATTTTCTCTCCAAAATTGGGAAACGAAATAAGGAAAATGGCAAGATACATATTAAAGCTACTAATACCCTTAAAAAGATAAGGGCAAAAGTACCCATGAGCATTTTAGTCATTTTTTACTTTATTTTCATTCATTTCCGTATTTTATATAAAAGTTAATTTAAAAAGTTTCTTTTTATTTAATTTGACTTTCTTTTTTTCCCCTTCTTTTCATTAGCTTTCTACAGCTTTCACATGTTAGAAGTTTGCCAAACACACTATTTATTTCACTCGTTTGGATCTGTTTATATGTGTTTGAATTCAGCTACCTAAACCTTTCACAAACCAACCAATTTAGTATATAATAAAAACAAAAATATTATGTTAAACACAAAATCACACATTTTAAGGTTTCCAGGCATAAAAACAATATGAAAAATTGATTTAATAAGTCTTATAAAATAGTTAGGTTTAATATAATATAATTTTTATTACATATTTAATTTAGGATTTTTTAAAATATCTAATTAATTTAAATAAGCCTAAATTTAAGATTAATCTAGGTTTTGATAAGTTAAATTGAAAAGAGAAAATTGGGAAAAGTCAAAATACAATTTTCATAAAAAATCACAATTTGATTCAAATTTTTGTTTTTAGGAAAGTAGAAAGATGTAAGAAATTTCCAATAGATACTTAAAATATAAAAATCAAATTTACTTAGGGTCTAATCCTCAATATTAGAAAAAGTACCAATTTTGTGTCAAAATATCTATAAAAACCCTAAATTCACAATTACTTGAAATTGGTAAGTTTTAATACTCAATTGAAACCCTACCTAGTCAGGACATAAACATCCTTACCCTAGCATGATTTGCTATAAAATTACCCAAATCTTTGAATTCGTGTTCTTGAATTCCAACTAAGGTTTCGTAAATCAATCTTTGATTTCTTGTTGTATAGGCGAAATTGAGCAAATTGGATCTCACAGCAAGTTTCAAGGGGTTAAAATATCTGAGTTTATGACTATGGATCTCGCCGCTAATTGCCGCAACACCGCTGTCGAAGCCCATCGTCGCCGCCGTGTCCTCTACCTTCGAAACACTGCCTACTGCAGTCTTTGAAGAAACCAACCCCATCGGAGAAGTCATCGACCTCCCCTTTGGCCGTCCGACAACTACTCCCCCGCTGCGCCGCCTCCTACTCATTGACGCCGGCGAGCGATCCGACCCGCTTCCCTGCTGTTTCGCCCGACCAGATAAGTTGTTGTTGTCTTGTTTTCTTTCTTTTCTTTTTTTTTTTTCATTTTTAATAATAATAATAATAATATTTTTGGCCGGTAATAGTAACAATAATATAGTATTATAATGATGATATATATATATATATAAAAGAGAATAGAAAAGAATAATTACAGTAAATACGTAATATGGCCTGTTCTATGGTAAATAAAAAAGAGTAATAACAAATTAATATGCACGTGTGATGGTCGTTTATAACACAAGAAAAATAATAATTTGATAAATAATTTAATTTGACTTGTTTAGTAATAATGGTAATAAGTTAGTAATATTAATAATATATATATGTAGGTATAATTAATTTTTCTTATAATTTTGCCATGACATATGAAAATTTGAAATTTTGCTTGATATGATGATGCAATAGTTGCAATATTGGGACCTGTGAATATATGTTTTTACGATGATATGCCTATATGTTCATGAAATTATATTATATTAAATTGAAGTCTTGTCATAATATTGCTTAAAATGATGTGGTATTTGAAACAATATGGTAATATGGATTTTGATTATGCCATGATTTTTATCTTGTTATACAATTTTGTGAATATTTGATTTTATCATAATATTTAACATAGTATGTATGTCTTCATGACATTATAATATTGCTTGTGATGGCATAATGTGAATTTTGATTGGGCCATGATGATGAATATATGACTTTGTCTTGGTAGATTAGTATATTTGATATAGTATTGATTATCTTGATAGGAACCTAAATTTTGAAAATATGTGGGATAATTTGGTACATTATTCATGCAATAATATGTGATTATGTTTGCTTGAAAATTTTTGTCATGTAAAAAAATTGATTTTTATGAAATTGTGAAAACCTAAGTTGAAGTGCAAAGAATTCAAAAGTGAAAAATAAGCAACAAATTAAAGTTTTCATTAAATAAAAAGAAAAATTACTTATCGACTGATCCCAAACAGTAGGTATATATGCATCGAATAGGTGACTTAAAATATATATATATATATAATATTTTTGTTAAATTGATGTGATCTTGTAAATATTGTTACTTTGATGTAGATAATTATATCTCTTGAAATTCTTATGAAATGGACTAATTTTGTGAATATCTCATATAATATTAAATTTTAGGATACGAGGAGAATAACTTGGAATTCGAGAATTAAGGAGGTAATCTTTTGGTTTTAATATGTTAGCAAAATTAAGATCAACGTATCCATTGATCATAATTTATTTCTTTTCTCGGCTTTAGTCGGATGGCGATTCTAAAATTTTTTCAAAATAAAATTTATTTTAATTCTTAGTCAAGAATTTATATTAAATAGATTAAGATATAGTACAAATTAATTAAAAGGAATTAAATCGAAAATTATGCATTCTTTAAAATTTTCATATTTTTGTTATTATTAACGCCACGCATGTGCATCCCATCACATAGGTAACATAGTAAGAATCCTTCCTGAAGATTTATTTTTTCCATCCAGTAATCCCAACTCATTTATGATATTTATGCGAATTATGAAAAACTTTAATAAGTAAGACGTGCAAATGTCATTTTTTCGGTATGTATGTATTATGTAGCTAAGACAAAAGTACTAAAATGTGTTTATTGGTATGGAAGGGTGGGTGAGCTAGGGCTAGGGTTAGGGTTGTAAACAAGTCAAGTCGAGTCAATATAGTAGTAAGCTTAAACTCTACAAGAATAAAAAATTTGAATCTCGACCTTGAACTAGAACTCGAACTCAAACTCGATTGAGTTTTGACTTTTAAGCTCAAACTTAACTTGATTTAATATTTGATAAGCTCAAATTTAACTCGATTCAATTCGATTATTCTTTTAAATATCGATTTAGTTATAAAGAGTATTTAATATTCGATAAGCTCAATATCAACTTACCTCACCTCAATTTAATACTCGTTTATGCTCGATTAAGCTTGTAAGCTTATCGAGTTAAGTATTTTAAAGCTCGAACTTGAGCTTGGTAACTACTCGTGTAACTCAAACTTGAGCTCGACTCGATTGTGAGTGAGTTGAATTCGAGCTTTTACTAAGTTGAACTTGAATAACTCATGAGTTGTCTTGACTCCTACAGCCCTAGTGTAGGCTAATAGTAGATTGGCCTCGAGAGGTGTGCATAAGATTTATGTGATATGATATACATAATTAGGTGTAGCTTTTTATTTACAAAGTTCACTACACAATTAAAAATGAAAAAAAATCTCATTAAAATTTTTTCCAACCTTTTATTTGGTATCAGCCATGGGGAAAGCGTAGTATTTATGACAATTCTGCATCCTAAATGCAAATTTTGCCTGTTTTTGAATTTGTTTTGGGATCTAATTTAGTCAATTACAATAACTTTTTTTTTTTTAAACTACTGGACTGGGATAAATTATTTGAATTTGATTCATTTCATCTGGGAGATCAAACTACTACTTACTTTAAACTATAAGTCAATACTTTATTGAAACTCAAAAGAAGTAAAAGCCATTTTTTTTTAATGGGGCTAATACATGCTTATACTTTGATTAAAAAAAAAAAAAAAGAAGCACAAATTACATAAACAAGAAAATGCTCACATAAAGATTATATATATGATTGATTCAAAGGTCATATACGGTATTTATCAATTACTTATGATTTTTATTAATAAGTTACTATGTATTCTATTAACGCTTGTCGTAAATGTAAGTCTAATCAAGATTCAACAGGGATTTCTTTAACCTTTTTAACTTATAAGTAGTCTTTTCTTTGTTTTTCACCTAAACGCCTTTGTTTTCTTTCCATTTTTTCCCCTTTTAATGCGAGACAAATTTTTAATAGAAATTAACATTTTCTTAAAAAAAAAAAAAGGGTGTTGGGGTCGGTGCAGTTTAGTATGGTTCCTAAATTGAACAATATATTATGGTTTGATTTTTCTTTTAAGTTCAAACCTAATCTTATAGTTCAATTCATAACTTTTTAAATTGAAACAAAAAAAATTGATATAGTTTAGTTTGAGATTCAAATCTTTTTTTATTCTTAAAATAAGCATACATTTTATTGAGAGACTTTAATCACATATTAAATGTAATATAAAAAAAATAATTATAAAGAAGGGCAAGTTTGTCATTTGATATAAAATAAGAGAGTTTTATCGTTAACCCTAAATTACATAAAAGGATTATTAAGAAGGGTCAAAGTGTCAAAGGATATTAAATAAGAATGTTTTATGGTCAAAGTTTGAATATAATTGTATTGTGTTTACATGACAAAACTTGATTAATAATGGATTTTGGCAGAAGGCTGCTTAAATTGGATATGAACCTAGCGTTTTTCCTAAGCTAGGGTTGTGTCTTTCTAAAGCTAACTCCCTCTATAAATAGACCCTAGACCCCACGACCTTTTTCACATCTTTTCCTCAGCAAAACCCTAGGTAAGTGCTTCTTTCTCTAGTCTTTTTCAATCATTCTCTTTAGTTCGAATCTTTCTAATACGAGTTGTTCTACGGATTTGAAGGAGATAAAAGATTTATGGTGAAACCCTAGAGTGATTGAAGATCTGGGAGACTTTAATTCAAAGGCCAAAGGTAAAATCTTTCTTAGGGTTTTATAATTCCTACGATTTGAGGATTATAGGTTTATGATTTCAGTTTATTATGAAATTCAAGAGAATTATGGATTAGGGTTCTTATTCCAATTTGAGATCTACAAGTTCTAGGTACGTAAGAATCCATTCTATATTGTTGTTCAAAGAAATTTATCTATTGTTGTATTTTGAATTGTTAATTGGAGACTTTACGAATATGTATTGAAGGAAGTTGTGGAGAGATTAGGAGGTTTTGGAGAAAGCTGTGCTGAACGGTTTCTTTGAATTGTCAACAAAAGAGATAGGTGTGTTAATTACTTTTCGTAGATTTATATTTAGGGTTATAGATTCTTTTAGCGAGATTATGAAATTAAAGGAATTAAGGTTTAATTATGTATTATTATTGACCAGGGATATCTAAGAGATTAGGGTTCCCTTCTTTAAGAAGTTTTGTTGGTGGATTTGAGTTGGAAGCAATACTAGGTACGACCTTGCTCCTATCCAGAGATACAGAGCAAAAGAAATACCACCACCACCACCACTAATTCTGTAATCTCATTCTTTTCTTATTTCCATTCAACTAGGGCTTCCGATTTCAATCTTTTAATCAACAAGAAGATCTATCAAACTAACATCAATCCCAATCATGGGAGATTATCTATTCCAAGCAAGCAAGTTAAGGCACATGGCTTTTTAACTACAAAAGAAGAAGAGATGGTAATGCGGAAACAAAATAAAGTAATTGTGGTTTCTCTATTCCTCCCTCGGTTTAACATAACACAGGACGTGAGTTTTCGGCAGTGGGATATGAAAGATTCATCCATTTTATGTTATTTATGGTAATTGGTGTAAAATTATCATGCAAAATATCTTCAAGGGAGGAGATAACATATAGTTATGTTCTTTTAGGGATAGTTTGAAAAAGTTATGTTTGATCCTTGTTAAGGAAAACTAGAAGAATACCTCTCAAAAGAATATCAACATTGATCAAAGGAAGGGGAGAAAGTGACATCAAGATGTAAATATACATATATAATGTAAAGAACCACTTTTTGAGTGGATGATATTAAAATCGAAAACAAAAGAAAACAAAAGGAAGTCACTTTCAATCCTCTTCTGAATCCAATATGATTCACTTTTCTCCCATTCCTTTGATCAATGTTGATATTTCTTTGAGAGCTATTCTTCTAGTTTACCTTGACGAAGATCAAACATAACTTTTTCGAACTATCCCTAAAAGACCAAAATTGCATGTTATCTCCTTCCTTGAAGATATTTTGCTTGATAATTTTAGACCAATTACCACAGATAACATAGATGGACGAATCGTTCATATTCCTCTGCTGAAAACTCACATCCTGTGTTATGTTAAACTAAGGAAGGAATAGAGAAACCACAATTCCTTTGTTTTCTTTCTGCATCACCATCTCTTCTTCTTTGGTAGTTAAAAAGCCATGTGCCTTAAGTTGCTTGCATGGAATAGATAATCTCCTCTGATTGGGATTCATGCTAGTTGGATAGATCTTCTTCTTGATTAAAAGATTTAAATTGTAAAACCCCAGTTGAATGGAAATAAGAAAAGAATGGGATTATAGAATTGGTGGTGGTGGTGGCGGTGTTTCTTTTGCTTTGTATCTCTGCGATAGGAGCGATGTTGACATGATTGTCTTTACTAGATCTCTTTCTCTTATGTGTCATGAAGAAGGGAACATCATCATGATCCAGGTGAAGGACCAATGGATGTAAAAGAGCTAACGTTTTCACAAAGGAAAGAAAACAAGCTGTATCACACAACAAACTCAAATCGGCAAAACAATCATTATCATTATCCGCGATGAACTTCAACCTAAGAAATTGAGTGCTATGATAGTTTTGGTACCCTTCATGTCCTCACACCATCGAGAGAGAGAGAGAGAGAGAGAGGAGAGAGAGTTAATTAAGAAGCATATATGGGTTTTTTTTTTGTTAAATTCTGGCAAAATCCATTTAATTTAATTCTAACTTTGATACTATATAGAGTTGTGATGGAAACGGAGGGATGTGAGCAATGCAATCCAATATTAAATCTTTTACCATATTAGGTACATTTTATTTCAATCCAAGTATTATTGGGGGAGGAATTTCTTTATTATGTACAAATCCAATCTATACGTATAAACACATGGTTATGGCATACCAAGGTTGGATTGATATTTTTTATCTTCCCAGGGGATTACAAATGGTTAGATGAAACAAAATGCATCAATAGATAATTTTCATGGTATTTTCAACCTCCATGTGTATGGTTGTCTTAAAACTAGAGGAGCAATGATCAATATTACCAAAATATTCAAGTCAAACTTTATCGTGGTATAGAACATGTTATTTAGTTGGAAGACTTGGTAAGACATCACCATATTGATGTGCTCTTTAGGAGATTTTCTTTACTTTCACCTAAGCATGTGCTACAACGTTTTATACTTTATGCAACACTGTTCGTGGCAGTAGTTTTATAAGTATTGTCATAGATTTAATGCACAACAGTTAATGTTGCGATTTAATACTATAATATAAGTATATGTTTTAAGCAAGTGGTCACAGACAACATAGCCCACAGTTAATTATATCCGTCACTTTATTTAGCGAAAGAGTAATGGCTTTACTATTGCTTAATATACAATAAAATGGTGCTAGTCTAAAAAACAAAATAAATAAAAAGCAGTTTAAAATTTTCATAAATCCCTCTTCTCTAAAAATAAACCCCCTTTTATTTCATTGAAGCAAAATCATTTGCCGACGTTCTTTTGTGGAAGTTAAGATGGAATGGCTAAACCTGGTATTGGCATTCTCGCCTCTCTCTCTCTCTCTTTTGTGGAAGCTAAGATGGAATGGCTAAACCAGCTAGCTACTCTCTCTCTCTCTCTCAGCTATCATTGATTTAATTTACAGTTTTGAATTTATAGTCTTGGATCTGTACAAGTGTAGAAATATCTAACTTTCTAATGTGAATATTATTAAATTCATGTGGTTTGTTGCTTGTGCAATTTGTCAGATTAAAAGGAGTGGAATCAATTTTTTCCATAGTAGTTACCATGGTTCGGAGTGATTCAATATCATTAAGGCCATTTTTCACTTATCCTAATTGCAGACATCAGAGAGGTACTTTACAATAATGGTTTCCTTTCCAAGTTGGAAATTTATAATGAGAACGTGTGGAATTTATTGAACTCTGAATCTAGGTGCGCGCTTAAACTTCTACATGACTCGGAGGTATTGGAACATCTTTTCCAAAGTTTTCAAATATCAATTTGATTTGCTCTCCTTTTTATTTTGTAGTTACTAATTTTCATTTCCAACAATGCAGAAAAGGATAATAGTTTAAAAGTTGGTAGAGGAAAAGGCAAACAATGATGAACACCTACAACATGTAATTAGTATATGTAAGGGTATTTATTTGATTAGGATAAGGAAGAAACTTATTCCATTTTCCTAGTAGAAATTATTTATCCAATTCGGATAAAAATAGTGATAATTTCATATCCAACATATCAGAAAATACTTGAGTGATGGAAATTTCATCATAATAAATATTTCAATATTTAAGGGGTCCGTAAACAATATTTAATTTAACCGTAATGGGTTTGTGGGGTATATTTGTTTCATTAAAGATTGATACATGCTAATGATGAAAAAAATAACAATGAGGTTGTGGTATTAATACCAAATTTAATAGGCTCACATTTTCTATGGAGCTGGTTACTTGAGAAATGGAGTTGATAAAATAGGATTGGATTGATTTATTCAACTTTATAGGTGTATATATATGAGCTTGATCGCCATGAGGAAATTTATGATTACTGACCCCTCAAATAAAAATTACTAAAATACTAATTACATAAAATTAATTACCAAAATACTGATGCAAAATTGCATGTTTAATAAGTGATTCATAAATTTGCACGTGAATCTCATCTTAAAGATGTGATTCATTAACAAATATGAAACGCCTGTTAAGGATATGATTTATGTATAAAATAAGTGAATCGCTCTTTCAATATGCAATTCATCTTTAAAAAAAAAACATGAAACGTCATTTGAAGATGCAATTCAACATTGTATAACTTTTGGCTAAATCGCATTTTCAAATGACATTTCATGTGTAAATTTATAAAACGTCTGTTTAATATGCGATTTTGCATGCATAATTTGTATTTGTGTTAATTTTTTCTACAAAGTTGGTAGACATGCATTGCACCCTAATCACCATACATATCTTAATTAGATATGTGTATTGAAAGACAATATTATCATTATATTTAAAGCAAGAAAAAGAGAGTACGAATAATTAAAGCCACGTCTCTATTAGTATTGTTTTTCTACTATTTTATTTCTAAAAGAATGTATTTTTAGTAAATAAAGAGTAGATAAATTTTAATAAGAATGAATTTAGATGTTTTTTCCCTTTGAAATGCTTTAAATAAAAAAATGCAAAGCTTTTATTAATATGATTAGTAGAGATTCATACTGTCCTTGGCACATAAAGTTTTAAAATTATTTTTGCCATAGATATTGTTGTTCTTTTAACTTTGGAAAAGGATTTTTGATCCACAGTGTCTTGTTAGAAATCTTAAAGATAAGTCCCATCATTTTCCATGACAACTTTATCTTCTTTAAAGAAAATGTAAGCTCTCATAGATTTTTTACATCCAATTTTAATTAATTTGGTTTTATGATAATCATTTAATAGGTATGTGAAATGACCTAATTCAATTAATAATTTAATTTTCATGTGGATATATTCTTAATTTTAAATATCAAGTTTGAAAGTGTTTGATTCATGAGATGAATATGTAGAAATAGAATTTGATATGTTATATATATGTTCTTGTTAGTATAAATATATGTGTAGAGTATAATTGGTGTTAGTACGTATATTAAATTAATATTGTGTTGCTTAATGTAAACTAGTGGTTAAATGTGTATGTGTAGTGTTGGATTTTGTTGATTAAAGCTTAGAGTTGAGTTATAATGTAGCAGAAATTTTGTCAAATTCCAAGCCCATACTTAAGTCAATTTTGAGCCCAAAATAAGCCCAATTTATGCCAAATAAAGCCCAACCAATGGCATCCCCCAAAAGTCAATATTTTTTTATAATTATAAGCCTTATTTTGTTCAAAAATACCATTTTCTAAGACAGCTTAAAAAGCTACATGAATTTTCTCTTCTTCTTCTTGCTTTGCTTCTTTGTTTCTCAAAGATATACATTCCAAAACACTTAGCAAGAACAAGTCTTAGGTTCTTGTACCATTCATCAAGCTAAAGCTTTCCTAAGGTAAGTTCATGCATATTTAAAAGTTTTTTTTACATGTTTAAGTTTCACTTGATATATGAGTTTCATATGCTATGTGAATGCATGTTGAAATGAGCTCTTGAGAAGTTTCATGTGTTAATTTTGTGATAAGTTGCATTTTGATATTATATGAACTTGTAATATATGTTTTATGTGTAAGTAGAAGTGTTGAAATTTGTTGTAGTCAAGGTGGTGTTGAGGAGTGAATGAGTTGTTGATTAGCTAAATGGTGTTATGAGCATGAAGAAGTGTTTGATGTGTTGAATATGAAGTGATGAAGTGTTTAAGATTTGATGGTTGTGATAGAAGTGTTTTGGTTGTTCTTGAATTGGTAGAGTTGATATATGAAGTGTTGGTTTTGATTTCTTGGTTAAGATGGTTAAGTTTGTGTTGATATGTTAAATGTGATGAACATGAAGTTTATATATGTTATGAGTTGATAGAATACATTTGAGATGAAGTTTGATGATATAAATGTGTTAAAGAAGGATTGAGATACGTTTAAAGCTACACTTTTCGAAGTTTAAAACAGGGGAGAAGTTTTGGCAAATCACGAGCGAGATAAGTCTCGTGATAAGCTCGGTTTTTTGAAAAAATGGTCAGGCAACTAATACGGGGACCTAGGGGCGTGATTAGTTCTGACCATGAAATTTTCCTTATCACAGGTGACCAAAAGGGCGTGATTTGGTTTGATTGTGAAACTCATCCAAATCACGGGTGACCAAAGGGGCGTGATAAGTTCCCTGCAGCTTTGATATGTTTTCGTAATTTGACCATAACTTTTTCATGACCTCCGATTGAGGTAATTCAAGTTGCGTTGGAAAGATTGAAAAGATCTACAACTTTTATGTTTTGTTTTTATAAATTTAAACATCATCAATGCCTAAATTTCGATTTTTCCAGCTCATATATTTTCCAAACAAAGTTTAAAAACCCGTTTTTGCATGTTAAGTGTGTGATTGCTTAGGAAATGGATCTTTTTGGACTAAAATGAGATAGATTAATGATATTTGATGTATAATGATGATTATAAGTATGGATTAAGTGGATTTGTAGGTTTAACAAATAATTGAATTTCCATGAATGTTAAAATAAAACTAGTTACATTGTATATATGGATTAAAGTTAAAAATGATGAATTTGTGAGCTTGTATGATCTTGAAAAATGTATAAATGGTATGTTATGGCCTTGTGTTATATTTATTTGAAATTCCATGAGTATTAACTTAGATTTAGTTATGTTTTATGCATAATACTAAGTAGAAATGTTAATTGAGTTGATTTTCCTTGTAA
The DNA here is from genome assembly GCA_024138025.1 of Combretum micranthum. Taxonomy (NCBI): domain Eukaryota; kingdom Viridiplantae; phylum Streptophyta; class Magnoliopsida; order Myrtales; family Combretaceae; genus Combretum; species Combretum micranthum. The sequence goes on along the minus strand of JAMXBD010000247.1, from coordinate 304,216 downwards.
CAGTGATAGATACTTCTTTGAGTTCTTCCACTGATCCTTTTTGAGTGCTCCTATTGATTCTCTTCATAGCATAGGTACGCAACTTGCTTGAATGTTTGTTAGGATAGCATACTTTGATTTGACTTAAATTCAAGACGGCTTAAGTTTTGCATGAATTGATTGTGTTTTTTGCCTTTAAATATGGTCTGGGGAGTGGCGAACATGTTATGATGCAATGACATGTTAGAATAGGCGCTTAGGCCACTTGTCATTATGCAATGACTTCATACCATGATGCAATGGTGATTTCTTTTTAAATGGCTCGGTTGGTAATCGATAGGGGATGTAGTAACTGTGTAGCATTTACTCATCTTAAGAGGAAATAATATAATTTAATTCAATATTTATGGGAGCATATGAATTATTTTATATTATAGATTAAGTTAAGTAAAGTTGGGTAACGACTATGAACCATAAACGGGATTACTTTTTCTTTGTAAAGCTATCTAGGAGACATAGGTATTCGAGCTACCTATATCAATCTCCTGAGCATCGAGAGCCTTACTCAGGACCCCAGATTTCCCTAGATTGTGTCGAAATCTGAGTACTCCAATGTTGATTTGTTTAATAAATATTAAGGAAAGATAAAATGAGATATTAAGTTGTTGCATTAATTTAAGTTTACTTGCCATTTCGCCTTTGGTTTTCATTGCTGTGTACTGGGCCTTTGGCTCAATGTTATTTTTTTTCAGGTGATGATGATGACTGTTATGACGATTTGGGATATGGGACAGATTGAGAGAAATTCTTGGATGAATGAGATGAGTAGGATTCCAAGTGGCAAGTGGTTTAAGAAGAAGTTTTTGTAGAAAGATGTTTTGGAAACTTAATGTATTTTGTATAGAAGGCTTGTTAGTTAAGCCTTGTGTTGTATAAAGAGATCTTAAAGTTTTTTTTCTTATTAGGGTTAAACAAGATGAAATCCTTTTTGTTGTGTCATAAGATTGACACAAGCTTTTGTAACTTTTTGTTTTAATGCAAGTATAGATTGCTCATGTAAGCAATCTTTGTTTTAAAAAGATTTTTTTTTTTTATAATGAAGGTATAGTGGTATTAAACAAATAATCAACATAAAGAAGTAGTTTTAGGACAACCTTACATATAATATGAAAATATTATATGTGGTTGGGACTTAACTTGTTTAATTTTAGGATTAAATAGGTTGGGTCTTTACAGTATGGAATAATTGAAATTAATTATGATAATCATTTATGAAATTAATTTGATATTCCACGGCACTGTGTTTGAGAGGAGTAACAGGATTGTCTTTAGCTGAGTTTATCCGCTATGGTAATCTTTTAGCTGGGTTTATCTGCTTGGTTTCCAAAAGGAATTTGGAAAAGTTGGCAATTCATTGCTGAGGAAAACCAAGATGGGAGAATTGTAAATTAGAATGTTGAAACAGAGAACTCTCACTGCACGTTGTAGAAGCTTTTCAACAAGTTAAACCTTTTTTAGGTTTCAATATTGATTTGAAATTTGATGACTACATTGTTTGTGAGCAAGATTATCTCTTCCAGGTTCTTTAAACTATTTTAATGCACAACTTTATTACTTTAACGTAATGTTTTTTCTTAAGATTGGTCAAGTAATATTCTATACTTGGTAGTAATAATTTGGTTATTGCAGGTGGTTTTTGAGTATGCCAATGAAAGATCTGTTTTTTCTCTCTATCTTTCAGCCTGATGCAGCTCTACTAGTAAAAACATTAGTCTAAATATCCTATCAGTCTTCTTTGTGTTTCTTGTGCAAGAGTACTATGTCTAATTCAATAAATTATTTTGAATGTCTAAACTTTGTTTGTTTGGTAAATTATTTAGTTTTTCTTCTTGATAGTTGGGGGATTTGTGACTTTCTATGACACAAGGAGGAATTCTTTAAAAGAGGAATTATAGTAAATTAAACTAAGCATCAATTTACGAAGGCAACAGATGTTCTGTTTATATATTTGTAAATTGAAGATGAATAAATTTTCTCCGAGGCCATTATTAATTACATTTTAATGGGTTTGCAGCAATGTATCTAAAGCAGTATAATATGCAGCACTTGATGTCGATATATGGGGTGATAGTGGCCTTGGTTAAAGAAATTATAGAGGAATCGAATGAACTCACATGCTCATCATGCTATCATCAACTTTTTTTATTTTCAAATATAATGTTTATGGTTTGTCCAAGATGAAGCCAAGCGATTTCAACAATCATGATTCTTCTGCCGAAAGAGGTGCCTGAACCTTCCCTTATTCTTATATGAAAAATAATGATGGTATCTATTTTATTTTAAATAATATATGTTCCAACATCGATAAATGATGGTATGTGTTTTATCTTCTTTTCAAATATTTGCCAAAACAAAGATTGTATATTTTGTCTAAAAGAATCATGGATGTATAGTTAACACATGAATTTAGATCCAGAACCTAAACTTGTATAAGTTAAAAACAAAAACCGATTCCTTTCTTTAAGGAGATTTTGGATTTTAATTCATCCTTTGCCAATGACTTCATTTGACATAAATACATTTGAACCTATGCCTTTATCTTAAATGTTGTGTTTCTAAATTTAGTAATTTTTTCCAAGATATAATTGCACAAAGTTGTTGTAGTTTGGCAGAAGGAACTTTGTTTTTATTAATTTTTTTTTTCAAATTACAAAAAGAGGGGAGATTCATATTGTAGCTCGAAATCCTTTTTTTTTTTTCCTATTGTAACATCAGATGATGATACAAACCTACTTTCCTTTTCTTTGGATGTAGCTCGAAATCCTTTTTTTTTTTTTTTGTCCTTATAGACACCCTATTTTTATTCATTTAAGGCTTTAATTTATAGTAAAAATTAATATTATGTTAAGCCCACAAATTGTTATGAATACTAAAAAAAAGGCATAGGAAAAAAAAAAGAAGAGAGGAGAGAGGAAAGGAAAATAAATAATAAATAAAAAATAAGAGAAAGAGGAAAAAAAGAAAAGAAATAAAAGGGAGGAAAAATGAGAAAACAAATATAGTGATAAATAATAATAATTTTGTAAAATATTTTTTGGGCTTGATATAATACTAATTTTAATTATAAATTTATTTTGGAATCAATTAAATTAGGTCTATCTAATTAAACCTAAATTTTTGGAAGCCTTAAATACAATTTGAGTGCAAAAGAAAATGAGGCACAAGCCAAATGGCTTATTGGTAAAATGAACATGCACACACACACAGAAGACCCAAGTTCTATCTGTGCAAAAGGAGAATGCAAAATTATTTTTTTTTCACACAGGTACGTGAGGGACACGCACCTGCGCGTGCTTTGGGTAAACCCAGTTTTCGAGCTCGAATGGCCATTTTCAAGGCCATTTTTGACCAATTTCCCATTTGTTTTGCAAAATTAATGAGGGGATCTTAAAGAACACTCGAGATGCTACAAGTTTGAATCAATTTTTGGTTCCAACAATTGAATTTTGGTACTTGAATATAAGATTGAAAATGGCTTGCACATTTATTTCCCGCATGGAATAATTTCCAAAATTCGACTCGTTCCAACGATTTAAGCTTCCAAGATCACAAATTAAACTCATCTAACATGCTTGATATAATTCAAAGGTCAATTATGCTTGAAAATTGTAGAAACGTGATCAATCAAGCTCGGGAACCCAAATTCAACGCGCACTTGTTCTTTGAAGTTGATCAAATTTCCACCTAATTCAACCTCTAATTAGTATAAATAGGGGCTGAATTCATCATTCTCACCATCCACAATCATCAGAAATCAGCAAAAACACCCAAAGAAGTTCGAATCCAAGACCAGGGAATGTTGTTGAATTCGAAATTTTCGAATTCAATAGATTTATGAAGTTTTCAAGTAAATTGAGTGTGATAGGAAGCATTATGAGTTCTTGATCTATCTTTTGGAAGCTTTAGATTGATCTTAGGAACTCAACTACCACTCCAAGTCAAGAACCATTACCGCTGCCGCTTGTGAAAATCGAAACCACCATTTCTGGTTGTTTTTAACCAAAAAACCACCTTTAGGACACTCACCACTCTTCATTTGATCAATTTAATAAGTTTCGCCTCTTCAAAACTATCAAATAGGTGATTTTCGAAATTCCCAGTTGTCCCCGACCAACTTTGGCAACCCACTCCGATCGAAGCTCAAGACCAGACCTGAACCCGACTCCAGCTCCAAGTCTGACCTTGGTAAGTGTATATAATAATAATAATAATAATAATAATATAATAATAATAATAATAATAGGAAACATGCATGTAAAATGTTTTGTCACTTACAAAATCAAAAAAGTTTGTCACACAAAAAATTTAGTTTTCTTTTTAAAATACAAATGAATTTGATAGCTTGTAGGTTTATATTTAAAAATTCTTGATTTTCTTTTAAAATCTCAAAATTTAAAGAACCTAAAATGAAAAGAGTTCCAAAAATTAAAAGAAACCAGCAAACTAAAGTTATATATATATATATATATATATATATAAAGAACTACGTTTGTCTAATTTCTATTAGCGGGTACGTAGACACCTCTAGGGCGATATAAAATCCAAAAAAATATTTTTATTCCATTATCTTGCAAATTTTGACATAATTAGTTAAGTTGTAAATATTAAGTGATTTTGTTATTGATTTGTAAATAGAATTGTAAATATAGAAATTCATGAAATTTGATTGATTTATTTATTTTAAGTATTAAAAGGATAAATTTTAAGTTATGAATTTTAAGTGGTAACCATATGGTTTTAATAGGATAGCCCCCGAATCCAAAATCTCTAGTTTATAAAATTTGGTTTTAAATCCTTTTTTTTTTTTTTTGGCTGACTAGTAGCTAAGTTAGAATTAACCAATCCATTGATTCTAACTTACATTTTCTTTTCGATCTTGATCGAGTGGCGACTCTAAAATATTCTCAAAAATATATTTCTTTTAATTACTAGTCGAGGGTTTGTACTAAATGGGTTAGGGTTTGGTACAAATTGGATTAAGAGAAATGAAACCCAAAAATGAAAAATCCAGGCTTGACAGCTTGGCGACTCTACTAGAAAACGCCGACTTTTTTTTTTTAAGAGGGCTAGCTACTTGAAGTTTTTTAAATTTAAAGTTTATCCTTTCTATGCTCGTTCTTATATATTATTTGTATAATTATTAATTTGTGAATAGTTGTTTTGATTTGCTCCTTTAGGTGATGCAGAAAAAGAAAAGGAAAAATTGATGTGATTAGCCCTAATTGGGGCATTTCTTTTGGGTTCTTTTAAATTATGAAAATGTGTGCTAGACACGATCAGAACCAGGTTGTCTTAGACCCTAAGCAGGAAGGCCGCAAGTAAGATTTGAGGTTGTGGCATTTCCACCTCTGGTTCACGAAATGACCTTCACTCTGGTTTAGTGTCGACTTATGGTCCACTAAGCTTGGAGAACCTTTTGAACCACCAAATCTTGCATTCATTGTCATGGGATGATGACTACATTTTTTTTTTCAATGGTGAATCAATGATATAAAAAAAGAGTTATATTACCTTTCCTAAAAAAACAAAAAAAAAAACAAAAAAAATGAAACAAAAAAAAAGATAAAAAAATCTATTTCCTTGTAAATAGTAGGGTAGTTTATCTCTATGTAATATAGGATTTTGATTTATAACCAGGAAATGATGTCTTCAAGCTCAAGTGTCTATATCAACACCAGTTTGTAGTCCTGCCTTATAAGAGAACAATGTGTAGAAGCTTTCAAACACCCCATGCTTCTATTGGACGATGGATGGTCAGTTCAACTAGTGCAATAGTCATTCATTAAGATAGGCTTGGCCCAATTCTTTACCTTCCAAGAGTTCAGATTCCCTTTACTATGTTCTGAGCCCTTACCCATTTGGGAGCGGAAGAAGTAGCCTTTTTGTTTGGGCCAGCATGTCCTAAGCCAACCATTGAAGCATATGTTAGGTTACTTCAGGCTCCACCCACTTCAAAAGGGATTTACGTTCCAACCTTACTCGCAGCCCAACTATATCATTTCAGATTTTTAGGGTGAAAAAGGGACCAATAGTTGACTCTATGAAGGACTACAAATGAATCCTATGTCAGGTTGTTTCTTTAATGGATTGGTTTGGAACTATTGAACTTCAAGAAAAAAGAAGTCTTTTTTGCGTACCATTTGACATATAGGAGGAAAACAGGGTCAATGCCTTCATAACCGCTGCTTTTGCTACCATTCTATTCCTTAATGGAAACCTGTTCATCCATTACTGGGTTGTTGAACTCGTAGCTCAATATTTGGCCAGCAGATCATACATACCTGCCCTGTTAGCCTAAAAAATCCGAAGTCTGAATCACATTAAGTCAAGGTCGAGGAAGTTTTAAGGCTAGTATACAATTAATGATGATTTGGTTTGCCAGCTACACTAAACTATGGGCGAGAATTAGCTAATAGGGCCTTTGTTCACGTCAGGTACAATCTTGTGCAATCCTTCATCAACGAGTCTATATCGAAGATGATGAACCCCTTTGGAACATAATTGCCATCCTAGAGGATATGAGACTTGAAGATTATTTGGCATACCTATTGGTTCAAATGCCCAACTACTATCCTAGGTTGTAAGGAATACCAGCAGTTCTCCTAATTGGAATAACAGGTTGCACAGGATATTATCCTCTGGTGTGATAAGACAGTACAACATGCTACAAGATATCACCATCAGGCTAGATTTAGAACGGTTTGTGGTTAATTACTTAGATCCAACCAAAACCCTTGCAACATTGAAAGCTAAGGTCGACAGGTCAAAGCTTTATAGGACAATAGGAGACCAAGCTTGTTTATGAAATTGAGCTAGAAAGCAAGGAAACATAGAAGTACAAGGCTACTAGATGGTACGTAGCTAGTCAATTGAATAAGAAAAAAGATCCAGTATGAAGACCCTGAAATTCTTGAGCTAACACCACTTGAACCCAACCCATAAATTGTTGCTTATATGGAAACCATATCAACTCGCATGGAGACATGTTATCGAGATTTCCAAGAAAGAGAGCAAAGTCTAATCTACAAACTTCAGGAAGTAGGAAGTAAGGTTCTAGCCCTAGAGGCAGAACTAAATTGGAAGCTAGGAAGAGGATTCACATGTTGGAGGAAAAAGTCATATGTCCAAGCAAGACTGGGAGACTAGTTTAAGTTTTTTTATGTAATGTTTTTCTTCTTTTGAAAAAAAAAGAAAGAAAAGAAATGAATGTAATAACGAGATTTTAGACTCCTTTATTAAAAATGCAACTCCAATGAAATATTTAAGATTCACCACAATTTTAGTCATCATCCCCATTTGCATGTTATGTTGCATCCTTACGTTTTTGCCCTATGATTCATTCTTTGATTTATTCCCAGAATAAGAAGTGAGTTTTCAAATATACTGACCAGATACTTGAGTTTTTTACCAGATCTTGAAAGATAGCATCTAAACAGCTAAGGAATCCCATTAACACCGGTCTTGCACAAAGATGGTTACTTCGGCAACAATACCTCTTATCAGCCACTGAACAAAGGCTTAACTCGATGGAGCAAATGTTACTTAAGGTTGTTGAACAAATGCTAACCCAAACTTAGATTTCGATCAGTTCAACATTGAGATGGCACCATCGGTTTGGGATCTAACTAACATGAAAAAGAAGAAAGATGAGTTGTTCAAGGATACGACCAATGGTGGAGGGCTTTAGCTGCCAAAATCACTACCCCGTTGGCAAAAAAAGATTTGATTCACTTTTATCAATACTTTGGATGAGCCGTTTTTCTTACATCTTGTGGGCACGTATCAACTAGCTTTTCTGAAGTGGTTGTGGCTGGATGTAGAATTGAAAATGCAGTCTCGATTGGGAAACTGCAGTTTGAAAGGAAATTCCCAATGTCAAAGATTACTCATACAAAGGAAAGGATTCGACCATAAGCGTGGTCAACACTTCAGATTTTGCTAGGCCATCTCAGCCTGTTGTTTTGGCAACCAATTCAAATTCAAACTTGCAAACAATAGTCCTATACCAACAGCTTCGTTTCGGTGAAACAAAAGTTCACCTGAATTTCGGTTCCACTCAGTCAAGTGTTGCCAAGTTAAGGGCTGATAACTTAATCTATTTTGAGGTACCAAGAGAGGGTTATAAGCCCAAAAATTTTAATCCTGACATGAAGTACGACTACCATCTTGGGTAAATAGGACATTCTACGAATGATTGTTGGAGGCTCAAACATAAGATTTAAGATCTCAACGCCAAGATCATCCAGTTAGATTTGTGGAAATGCCATATGTCTCAACCAATCCTTCACTAAATCATGGTCACACAATCAATACGATCACCATTGAAACTCCAGATCCAAATTGAATTTAGATAAATTACCCATCACAATAGAACAAGTGGCGTCGAATCTTCAAAAGATGGGTCATTTTCTCTACCTTAATCTAAGAGATCGTACTAAGACCAAACCAGCCATCTACCAACTTCTGCAAGATGGGGTCATCAAGAAGGAATCATGAAAATGTTAATCCCAAATCCGAAGAAGCAGAGTACTCAAAAGAGTTATGGGAGAGGGAGGTACGGGCAGGAGACTCGACTATTGGAACTTTAGGAGAAGTAGGAAAATACCAATATCTGGTGGACTACTGGTTCGAACCACGCATTTATGCTAACACCCCAGCAACTGGATGGGCTCAGAGTTTAAAGAAATTGAAGAATAGCCGAGAAAAACCTAATGAGGAAGGATTCATAGGAATGATCGAGGAAGGCCCAAGATCGAGTGGCCAAAAGTGAAGACGAAGAAATCACTTCAAAGCTAAACTCTATAATTTCATATACCGATTGCTTCAAGTAATTACAAAGCTGTCCTTTTGATTACTGGGCAGTTAATCATGCCTCCATGGCAATGATCGACAATCTTACTTGATTAGGAAGAATTTATGACCTAAGCGAGGGAACGTGAAGGAGGAACCGTCCCATCAAGACAAAGAGGAAAGGAGAAAGAGAATGAGAAGTTAGCACCTGCAAGGTTGATGAAAGCAAGTGAGTTTAAGGTGGTGGTAGCAATTGGCTAAAACACCTACCCAGATTTCACTCATGAGTTTATTAGTAACCTCTATAGCCCACTGTGAAGCTTTGTTCAAAGTTCTAAAAGAATTAAAGATTCCCGAAGGCACTTCTAAACCACTATCGGGCATGTAATTAATTCCATTTTTACATGGAATAAAATTACATTCTCGTCTGAGGAATTAAGGGAAGAAGGAGGGTAGCATAATAAGGCCCTGTTTATAGTAGTCAAGAGCAATGACAAGATCATCTCAAGAGTCCTCATTGACAATGGGTCCTCCCTTAATGTGTGCCCTTTGGCCACCTTAAATTTGCTAGAAATATAGCCATCAAATATTAAGCCTAACTCCGCTACTGTTAGCGCATTTGATAGCTCTAAAAGAGAGATTAGGAGAAATTGAGTTGGAAATCATCATTGGACCACAAACCACCATACCCTTCTAGGTGTTGGATAATCCAAGAACATTCAATTTGTTGTTGGGAAGACCCCAGATCCACGCCGCTGGTGCAATCCCTTCAAGTCTACACTAAAGGGTAAAATTCATAGCAAATGGCTAGATTATCACTGTTATAGGCGAGCAGGATTACACCATATACAAAGAAATCGCCATTCCTTACATTAAGAAAGAAGGGGAAGAAGACTTTGGCTCCAAATGTTTGAGGAAGTTTTGTGTACTAGATAAGGAAAAGGAAACTCATGTTAGGACTTTTGGGTTGGGCTACTCTCCTATCTCGGTTGAGGTAGCAGAAATGAAAAGTGCGATGCAAAGAAGAAAGATAGATAGGGAATACGATTGGCCATCAAGATTCCGCACATCAAGGACTCCTTTCCAAAGCTTCACCACATTCAACAACCAAATGTTGCTAAGATCGCTCCGCAAATAAGGCAACTTTGAATAATTGGTTTTCCGTTCCTTATAATAATTTTAAGTTCTTTGAGGAAGGGTTGATTGCGTGATTTGGATGTTATTATATTTTTCTTTTTTTGTGATACGCTCAAATAAGTGTAGCTGAACACCTTCCATATCAATGAAAGTCTTTTTCTTCTAAATTTCTCTTCTCTTTCCATATGCTCATATATTTCCTTTATATCTATGCAGATCCGATCATTATGATGAAGTACAAAGATATCTTGATATGAATCTAGTATGCTCTCACACAATCTCCTCAAACGATCCTGGAATAATAATCTAAACTCTCTTTTAAGGTTTTCGTTTTGATATGAAATTGCAACAATAAAATGGATATGAATGAAATCGATTACTCGATTGGAACCACGACAACAAAAATAAATTGGTTTGTGAATAAATTATAGATAGATAGGATCCACGATTTACAAAACGCTCATGGTGTCAAATGAATCTCAAGATTTAAACAATGGTGTTTGCCACAAATCTATATAACTCAAGATTTGATAAGAACAAATGATTAAAGAGGACAAATTGTTTCTCAATAATCTAAAAATCACAATAGGTTTTCTCACTAAAAAATGTGCTCTCAAAAGATATAAAACAAGTTTGTTTAAATAAACTAACAAAAGACTACATATATTAAGCCTAAGAAACCCTAAAGACATAAAAGACATTAAAAGTTGCCCAAATGTAAGCTGGCAGCCTAAAAACACACATAGGCGGCCTAAACACGAAATAAGAAAAATAGAATAAGGCTCGTCAAAAGAAGGCCGGCAAGTAAGTCGGTGGCTTAGACACTTAGGCCGGCGGCTTGGGAGTCGGCCTATCTCCCCTGTGTTGCCCATTTTGCTTCTTAAACTCGCTCCTTGTTACTTTTCCTTTTTGTGTTCCTTTTTCGTGACTCAAAGCAACCTGATTCCTATCATTACCTCTCGGTTTCAAAATATTCATCCTTGAATCTTGATTCTTCTTTTTCTAAACATTCGGGGTAGTCATCTTGCTAGTCCAAGCAAACAAACTTTTCAAACCCTTGGTCTTCTTAACATGGATCAACTTGGCCTGTTACAACTCTTCAGAACTCATGGCCATCAGCTTGAATGTCTTCCCTTGGTGCTGAATTATGTACTCATTTTTGTACCCATCATATAAAGCTCGGATGTCATATTGCCATGGTCTTCCAAGAATTAGATGTGTAATATCCATGGGTACTACATCACATAAAAGTTCATCAAAATAATCGCCAATTGAGATAAGACCACAAACTTGTTTATGAACATGAATAACTCCTTAGTGATTTAGCCAATGAAGAGCATGGAGATTCGAATGTTGCTCCAACTGTAAGCCCAATTTAGAAACTATTCCAGCAGAAATAAGATTGGCGCAGCTACTTGAATCAACCACAGTTAGGCATGTTTTTCCTTTGACCAAACTTTGAATATAAAACATATTGGCTCGTTGTTCTGGAATCATATTCTCCTGCTCAAGTATTAAATTAGTTAAAGGACCCTTAGGTGCATCTATTTCAATCTCCCCTTCCTTACTACTTTCTTGCTTTTCTTCCTTACTCTCAATTTTATCATCTTTCAAAAACCATAACTTGCTTATTAGGACATTGAGAAGCAATGTGACCATGTCCCAAACACTTGAAGCACTTAATTTCTGTCCTTTTTTTTTTTCTGAAGCTTTCTCTTCAACTGCTTTGCCCTTCATCTTGTCTTTTCCTTCCTCGCTCTTTACGTCCTCATCAGATTTGTTGTGATAATAGGACTTGTGAGACCTCCTGTGTTGTTTTCTTTCAACCTTGCTAGCCAATTTGATAACATCCTCAAGAGTTTGATATTGCTGAAGTTCAACAACATTAGCTATATCCATCTTCAGCTTATTGATAAACCTAGCAATAGATTCAAAAGTGGATTCCTGAATATTACACCTAGCCATCAATGTTTCAAACTCCTTCACAGACTCTTCAACCCTCCTATTTCCTTGTCTCAAAGACTGCAAATTCATTAATAATTCCTGTTTATAATATTTAGGAACAAATCTACGCTTCATCAGTTTCTTCATTAGTGCCTAAGAACGCACGTTCTCTTCATCCACCCTTCTTCTCTCAATCTGTAACTTGTCCCTCCACTAGCTAGCATAATCTGAAAAGGTCAATGATGCCATTTTAACCTTGGTGCACTTATCCCATTCATAGCATTCAAACACTTTCTCAGCCCTCGACACCTAATCTAAAAATTCATCAGGCTTACTACTTCCTGTGAATGGCGGAATATTCAATTTTATAATCTCTATCCCCTTTCGTCTTTCATCTCTATCTCCTCGCCTTCTATTCCTTCCACTATTTCCATTGGATTCTTCACTAGAATGTCTCCTATGGTTCGAACCTGTAAGCCCTGGAAAATTTCAACAAATAATTCTAAAGATGAACTTAGGAAACAAAACCCTGAAAGTCACTCCGAGTTAAAACCGAACTTCGACGAGTCACAACTTCCGAACGAATCCAGAAATCCTGAGTTGTGAGAAAAATAAGAAACCTCAGGAACAAAATAGTAACCCAATATACTTCCATTCTAAAACCTTTAGGTACGATAAATCTCATATTTAACTCCGACTTATAAATTCGAATGAAATATAGCCCTAAAATAAACTGCTAAGGAGTGAATAGTGATTGGCTTCGGGAATAAATCTCAATCCAAAAGAATTCTGAGGACGTGGGGAAACATTCGATACTTACGAAAGTCGACCTTAAAATAAAACTCACTAATCAGACAAGTCATATAAGTTTGAAATATCAGTTTCTATTTTGGCAATGGTGTAAACCGGAAGGTTAACTAGGAAACCGGAGTCTCCAAAAACCCCCAAGAAACTCAGTAACCTGGGTCCGGCAAACTCGTATTCATAAACCCAGGAGTGGAACAAGAGGAAAAAGATGTAATCGGTTCATATTAAGTCTAGGATACTCTGTAAAGATGAGATCAATGAAATTCCGACCTATTCCAATCAGATCAGGTGCCAGTTTTGAAAAACGCGCTCTGGGATTCGAAATGTTAAAGATATGTTTTAATGCCGTTAGACTTATATTTCTAAAGGATTTCTAAGTTATTAGTTTTACACATTTTCACATAGCTAGAATTATCTAATTTTACAAATCTGTTCGTATTTCGTTACTACCGGTAATTAGTGAGTCTTCCAGCACGATTTAATATTTTAGTTACCTAAATGGTTATCATTATTATTATTATTATTCTTATAAGGTATACCCTAGTTCTCCTAGTGATCTGATAGTAATCGGACGAACTTTGGAAACCGGAGAACGAAACCCTATATCGGTCCGATTCCAGCTTAGTGATAGGAGCCTAGAAACCCTAGATCCGGCTTTCCTTCGATTTCATAATAAAAGGAGTTTTATAAAGTAAATGAACATGAATTATTGTTCTAAAGCATATTCTAAACCCCTAAAAGTTCCAATTTCGGAAAATTTTCAATTCCGAGCCTTCCCGAGCTCAATTAAGGAAAAGCGTGCCCCGGACCACGGATTCAGAAAAATGTTCCGGAATATCCATTAGAACCGTAATTTTATAAGGATTCTAAAAATATCAATTTTGTAATTTTCCGAGCTATAAAAATTACAGTTATAGCTTTTTCCCATGTTTTCGTTACAACCGGTAAAGTAGATGTCTTTTTCTACTATTCACAAGTACAACCTACACTACACACTACCCATACCCTATTCTTATATCCTTACAACTACTCATTTCAATTTTCTTTTCCAATGAATATTGTCTCTTAATCAATTATTATATTTATTACATTTTCATTTACTAAATTACAAAAAAATCAAATTTTAAGACACACACACCCACAAGGATGTGGCCGGCGCCCCTCCCTCTTGCTCCCCCTCTCAATTGAGTTATTTTTACTTCTTTTATTTAACTAAACCCTAATTCTCTTAGTATATATACTAAATGTTCTCTCTCTCTCTTCATTTCTTCCATTTTAACTTTTGAAAAAGAGAAAAACTCTCTCCTTTTACCCCATTGTGCGTGAGTTTGCTCCCCCTCCCCATCCTCACTTTCCAACTTTATTTCTTCTCTTTTTACTTCAAGACTCCATTGGTATGTGTATTTAAGCCTTGTTCCTTCCTACTCTTGTAATGACAAAGCTATATCTTGTGTGTTTTCTCATTTAATCCCAATGAGCTCATGCTAGGGACATGAAAACACATGAACAAGAATATCAAGCCATCACAAGACATGGATCTAATGTTTAGATGTGTTTTTGTTAAGATCTCATTTTGTTCATGCATGTAAAGTAGTGTCTTGCATATATATTGTTGTTCATGCCATGAGATCCATGATTTATGCATCATACTTAGTAGATCTAAGGTTTAGACATTCACAACTATGAACATGTATGATCATAGAGATATTTTTATTTCCATGCATGGATGATCATAGTAATGTAATCTTGTTCATGTATAGATGCTAGATAGTGGATCTTTACATATAGGAAGCAAGAACATTGAAAAAGGAAGGATTTTGTCAAATATGAAATGTTGAAAATTCGGATGAAATGGAAACCCTACTTCAAAAACCCCCAAAATTCTTTTTAAACTCATATTTCATAAGAAAAATGGAGGTTATATGTAATAGATACCTTGAAAGATTGATTTCCATAAGTTTGAATGAGTTTAGGCATGATAAGAATGTAAAACAAGTGGTGGAGATAGGATGAGAAATGTTGGAATGTTGATCAATAGTAGAAATTCGTAACCTAGGTTCATGCCCACAAGAACACATGGTATTTAAGTCTAAAATGGATGTTTTATAATCTAAATGAAGTCCTTAGATAAGGTATACATTGGGGCTTCAATTTTTAATGCATTAGACAAGTTTTTCCTTAAGAAAAATGCAAGAAAATGAAATTTAGAAAATTCGGATTTTTACAAAAAGCTTTCAAAGACATGTTTACCAATGAAAAATGGGAATTTTTATGCATGAATGGAGGCCATGATTATATAGACCTTGAGAACTTATTTTTAGTTAAATAATAAGTGGATTACAAGATTAAAAGTCAAGGAAGCCCTAAGGAGTATAATGTGGAAAAATAACTTCTTAGAAATAATCTTTATGGGGATTTCTCAACACTTAAGAGTTCATATGAGTTTATTATCACAAAAGTTATTATGACCATGCATATATTAAGTTCATCCCATGGCATTCATATTAGTAATTCATTCCCATATCATTCATGCACGAATCATCATCTAGGCACACTCCTTATCAAAAGCAAAACAATTTTGAGATTGGAACACTTGCGGAACAGATCTGATCCCACTGTTCCGTGGACCTTCTATTTTCAAAACTTGAAAATAATACTAGAAATAGATAGATCTTTCGAAGTAGATAGAGATCGATATAAAATTTACGAAATTCCGAGTTAAAATGACCGAGTTATGACCGTTTTAAGTTGGAACTTCCGCAAATAGCGAGAATTCCGATTTTGTGAAGTATAGATACATAGTTTGAATCAGTTTAGTGATGAGATTCTCATTAGGCTATCTTTATTTGGTAGGTGAACCCGAGTACGACAATACCGTATCACCCGACCATCGTCACTAAGAGACCGGTACCATGGCCAAGTGAGTTCCCCTTCCGATTTCAATTATTGCTTGTGATTGTAATAATAGTCGCACTAGTTGTTAGGTGAAGATAAAAAGGAAAATCATGTATGATGGGGTTATATGGGATTTATATATTGTCTGTTGTTGATGTGTGAAATGAACCTTAAGAAATATCGAAACCGGGTGTTAAGCTATGGATTGATTGTCTAGCGTGTTATACTGAATGTCTGCGAATAATTGTTGGCCACCTGAAAGAATAGAATTAATGAATATTTGACTCAACTGTAATTGGATTCATTCATAACACGATGGGGATGGAGCATTAGCACTGGTTGGTTTTTCGTGATCCATAAAACGAATACTGTGGTTAATCGTGATCCATAAAACGAATACTTGTTGGTTAATCGTGATCATAAAACGAAATATTTATCAGTTGACCGTAGTGTAAACGGCGTCAATCGCAGGATTCGTAAATCTGCTAACCCGGGGATGGAGGGTGCTGTCCATCCACATATGATTTCCGGCTGGGTCATATGTCTGCTAAACTCACTTGTTGATGCATTCACTTGGTTGCGTAATTACTTGGTTGAATGTGTTGTGTTTATTGTAATTCGGAAGTTCCACTCACTAAGCTAGTGTAGCTTATACCCCTATAGTTTCCTGTTGTAGTATGAGTACCTTTGGCTTTCTCCGAGGACCCGTGGACACCAGGTACGGCTCTTAGATATTAAGGAGCTTTTGATGAGGCCGGGGTCTAAAGATTAGAAATGAACTCTAATTCCATTTTCCGAATCGGTAATTGAAGGGCAATGTAAGGAAATGTGGGGATTGAGAATTGGTAATTGGCGTTATCGGGGGTATGCCCCCTAGATCATGTAATAGAATAATTCTCTGTATGACGGTTATGGTTTACATTCTTGCTACTGTGTATATCTCTTTAAGCTATGACGAAGCAAAGTATGATCTATAATTGTTGAGAGCGAGCCTTACACTCGATGTTTAAGCTCATGGGGAGACTAGGATTGTCTCACTTGAGACTAAATGTTGAGTGTGGCGGACTGTCACGTGTAGGGCACACTTTGGGGCGTGACAGAACCACTTTGGCTCATCCTATCTCTCACTTCTAATCCTCCTAACTTCATCTTGCATCTGATTAACACTGGTTTGCAATTGTGTGAACTCTTGTCTCGTCACAACTTCCCTTTCTCCATTATTATTATCGTTCTTTCTAGCCCTAGGGTTATCCCCATTCACACTATAACTCCCATCCGACGACATTTCCACAAACACCAACAACCAAAATAAAACAACAACCCAACAACAACAACAACCAAACAGCATAATTTCCCAAAGAAAATAGAAGAATTCAAGTTTTTTTTTTCAATATACCAACCTATATGAATCCGCGTTGATTAATAATCTCTGCATGACCTTTGCTCTGATATCAGCTGATATAAATCTGATATGCTCTGATGCGATCTCCTTAAACGATACTGGAATAATAACATGAACTTGATTTAAAAATTTGAACTCTCTCTTTTAAGGTTTTTGTTTTGATATGAAATTGCAACTATAAAATGGATATGAATGAAATCGTTGCTTGATTGGAACCACGAACAACAAAAACAAATTGGTTTGTGAATAAATTATAGATCGATAGGATCCATGATTTACAAAATGCTCATGGTGTCAAAGAATCTCAAGATTTAAACAATGGTGTTTGCCACAAATCTATATAACACAAGATTTGATAAAAACAAATGATTAAAGAGGACAAATTTTTCTCAATAATCTAAAAACCACAATAGGTTTTCTCACTAAAAAATGTGCTCTCAAGATGTAAAAACAAGTTTGTCTAAATAAACTAACAAAAGACTATATAATTAAGCCTAGGAAACCCTAAAGACATAAAAGACATTAAAAGTCGCCCAAAAGTAAGTTGGCAGCCTAAAACACACTTGGGCAGCCTAAACACAAAATAAGAAAAATAGAATAAGACTTGTCAAAAGAAGGCCGGCAAGTAGACACTTAGGCCACGGCTTAAGAGTTGGCCTATCTCCCCTGTGCTGCTCATTTTGCTTCTTGAACTCGCTCCTTGTTACTTTTCCTTTTTGTGTTCCTTTTTTCGTGACTCAAGGCAACCTAATTCCTATCATATCTCGCACTTGTAATTAATGAAAATATCCATATCACCTCCATCCTTACTGGGTTAGTTGATGAAGATGATGTAAATTATCAAGATAGAACACAGGAAAACTGGCAAAACTTTGAGCAAGGAGGAATTGAAACCTTAGAACCCATTGAGATGATTTATCTAGGAATAGAAGAGAGTCCCATGAATTTGAAAATTGGGGGAAACTTGTCTGAAAAGGAGAAAAGCGGTTTGACTAAACTCTTGGCTGAATTTTTGGACATTTCGCATGGTCATATGATGACATTCCCGATTTAGATCCATCGATTGTGGTTTGTAACTGCAACCAAGGAAGACATTCAACCCAAAAGACATAAATTGAGGCGTTTTAGAGACGAGATTTGTTGTTACTACTGGTCCTAAAGAAGTGAAAAAGCTGCTCGAAGTAGGTTTCGTTGAAGTATCAGATTACTTGGAATGGTCGCTAACATAGTACCGGTTCTAAAAAAGAATGGGAAGGTTATAATTTGTGTCGACTTTTGGGATTTGAACCAAGCAACACCAAAAGATAACTTCCCATTACCTTACATAGATGTTTTGGTGGAAAATACTGCCAGAAGCCATCTTTTCTCATTTATGGATGGATTCCAGGGTATAATCAGATGCAAATGGTGGAAGAGGACAAAACTAAGATGACATCTGTCATTACTTGAGGCACTTTTTGTTAAAAAGTGATGCCTTTTGGTCTGAAAAATGCTGGTGCAACTTACTAGCGAGCAGCGATAGCAATACTCATGACATGATGCATAAGGAAGTCGAAGTATACGTCATGATATGATCACTAAGAAGAAGAGGGAGAAGATCATGTAGACGTATTAAGAAAGCTATTTGAAAGATTGAGAAATTTTCAATTGAAGTTGAACCCTGACAAGTGCACTTTTGGAGAAAAAGTACTCCGAGGTAAAAAATTTACGAATTGAGAGAAAAAGTACTCCAAAGTTGAAAGAACTTATTATTCATTAGTTTGGATTATGCATCGACTTAGGCAGTATACACTTTTCTACTCGACTGAACTCATCACAAAGCACGACCGTTTGAGATACTTAGCAAATAAACCAGCTTTGATCGGGAGAGTATCTAAATGGCAGATGTTACTCTCTAAGTTTGACATTACATATGTGAGTCAGAATTTGATCAAAGGGTAAGCCTTAGCCAATCAACTAGCCAAAAGTCCGATTGATGATGGGGAACTAAGGGAACAAGATCAATTCCTTGTTGAAGGCATATGGGTAAGTGAAATGGATAAAGGACAAGAACCGTCTAAGTGGAAGT
Source organism: Combretum micranthum (assembly GCA_024138025.1). Taxonomy (NCBI): domain Eukaryota; kingdom Viridiplantae; phylum Streptophyta; class Magnoliopsida; order Myrtales; family Combretaceae; genus Combretum; species Combretum micranthum. The sequence goes on along the minus strand of JAMXBD010000247.1, from coordinate 285,134 downwards.
TGTACTTTGATGGAGTAGCTAACGTACATGGGTGTGGGATTGGGGTAATCCTTGTTTCACCTGAAGGAAATCAATTCCCATCATCGGTTACATTGATGTTTCCTTTACTAACAATGTAGCTAAATATGAAACCTGCATTATGGGATTAAAGATGGCGATCAATATGGAAATCGAGGAATTAGAAGTATTTGGAGATTCCTCGCTAATCATTTTCCATACTCAACACCCCTTATAGGTTCGGGTGGAAGACAAACCTGCATTCTGTGCTGTTATTAAACCAGTCGAACCATGGTTCCATGACATCAAAACATTCCTCCAAATGGGCAATCATCCTAAGAATGCCACAAAGAGAGATAAAAAATCATTAAAACAATTAACGAGTCATTTCTTTTTGAGCAGAACCGCATTATATAAAAAGTCCTTTGACACAATTTTTCTAAGATGCGTAGATGAGAAAGAAGCCAAGTGACTTATGGAAAAAGTTCATGAAGGAGTGTGTGGACCTTACATGAATGGCTAAATGTTAGCAAAAAAGATCATGAGGTTATTTTTGGCGGACCATGGAGTCGGACTGTATTAAACATGTAAGACTCTGCCGTCTATGCCAAGAATATGCGAATAGGATAAATGCCTCTCCAACAAAATTGCAGTCAATGTCAACATCGTAGCCTTTCTCGTTGTGGGGGATTGATGTGATTAGGCCAATTTCTCCCAAGGCTTTGAATGGTCATTACTTCATACTGGTTGCAATCGATTACTTCACCAAATGGGTAGAAGCCTCTTCATACGCCAATGTGACGAAAGGAGTTGTGGTGCGATTCATCAAAAGAGACATTATCACATGATATGGAACGCCGGAAAGTATCATCACTGATAATGGTGCGAATTTGAACAATAAAGCGATGACTGATTTATGTTAGCAATTCAAGATTAAGCACCGAAACTCCACTCCCTATCATCCGCAAATGAATGGGGTAGTCGAAGCCGCCAACAAGAACATCAAAAGGATCATTGAAAAAATGGTCATTGCGTATAAAGATTGGCATGAAATACTTCCACTTGCATCAATGACTTACTGAACATCCATCAGGGTGTCAACTAGGGCTATGCCTTACTCCCTAGTATATGGAATTGAGGCCATCTTACCAATAGAGGTTGAAATACCTTCACTTCGGATCCTGATAGAAACTGAGCTCAACGAAGCTAAATGGGTAAAACAAAGGGTTGAACAGTTGAACCTCATTGATGAAAGAAGGCTAATCAATGAGAAGTTTGTCGTTCATGGTGTTCAGTTGATTTTATTTTCATTAATTGCAAGCAAAGTGGATATCTCTGAAAGTCTCCAAAGTCAGTCCAACCCTTAATCAATCTACCTTCAAAGATAAGTTCCTAACTTCGATACAAACACGAGTGAAAAGTGAGGGAATGATTTGAGCATATCATCAAATCGAGAAACATATGTTTCAGTTTAATTATAGGATTAACTTTTACTTAAGGAAATTAAGCTATGTAGGAACAGCCAATTCTTGTAGGCCAAATGCTCAGCCAGGAAGCTTTAGAATAATGTCAAAAATAAGAAACAAGCTCAAAGAAAGGTACCATCGATGCTGATGCAAGGCTGGTGTTAATGGGATTCATGAATACAATACTAGATGACTATCTTATCAAAGATCACAATAAAAGCCTGTAAGGTTGAAAAAAAAAAAAAAAAGCTTCTTGTAAAACTTTTTAGCAAACCCATTCTTTTTCGTATGCCCATACCCACAGGTGGATGGTAAACCAATTCTCTTTCGTAAGTCCATACCCGACAGACAAATGGTAACCTATTTCTTTTTCATAAGCCCATACCTAATAGATGGATGGCAATCCATTTCTTTTTTCGTAAGCCTATGCCTGACAGATGGATAACAACCCATTTCTTTTTCGTGAGCCCATGCCCAACAGATGGATGACAAACCAATTCTTTTTCGTAAGTCCATGCCCTATAGATGGATGGCAACCCAGTTCTTTTTGGTAAGCCCATACCTAACAGATGGATGGCAACCCATTTCTTTTTCGTAAGCTCATACCCGACAGATGGATGGCAAACCAATTCTTTTTGTAAGCCCATACGTAATAGATAAATGGCAACCCATTTCTTTTTTTGTAAGCCCATACTTGACAGATGGATGGCAAGCCAATTCCTTTTCACAAGCCTAGATTTGACAGATAATCTAGCAACCAAGCCTAGGTCCGACAGATGACTTAGTACCCCTAACCAAGTTTGGATTCGACAGATAATCTAACAACCTTTCACACCTTTTTTTTAAATCCATCATTTCAAGATGATGCCCATTCTTTTGATCCATAAAAAAAAAATTTGGAGCTAAAGTTCGTTTGAGCCTTTTCTAGTGGCATGGGTGATAACTTTCCATAATTCAGTAACTTCACTGAAAGTCGTTACCACCTTTCCAAAGTTCGAGATCATAAGACCATTGCCTTCTCAGCCAATCTTCCTCAGTGGACATTTTGCATAGGCACTGCTTTTACCTATAGGTTGGCCATAAGTTTTTAGAAAAGTAAAAATGGGGTCTCCTTTTATCTTTATGGTCAAGTTTTAACAAACTTCATCACAAAGAGGTAGCTGTAGACACTCTATTTTTATCTATTCAAGGCTTTAATTTATAGTGGAAATTAATATTATGTTAAGCCTGTAAATTGTTATGAATACTAAAAAAATTAAAAAAAAAAAAGAAGAGAGGAAGAGGAAAGGAAAGAAATAAAAAAAATTAAAAAAAAAGAGAAAGAAGAAAAAAAAGAAAAGAAAAAATTAGTAATAAATAATAATAATTTTGTAAATTATTTTTGGGCTTGATATAATACTAATTTTTAATATAAATTTATTTTGGAATCAATTAAATTAGGTTTATCTAATTAAACCTAAATTTTTGGAAGTCTTAAATTCAATTTGAGTGCAAAAGAAATTGAGGCACAAGCTAAATGGCCTATTGGTAAAATGAACGCATGCACACACAGAAGACTCGAGTTTGATTCGCACAGAAGGAGAATGCAATTCTTTTTTCGCACAAGCACGTGAGAGACACACACCTATTCGCACGCGCATTGTCTTCTTCACTGAGTTAACCTAATTTTCGAGCGCGAATGGCCATTTTTGACCAATTTCCCATTCGTTTTGCAAAATTAATGAGAGAATCTTAAAGAACACTCGGGATGCTATAAGTTTGAATCAAATTTTGGTTCCAACAATTGAATTTTGGTACTTGAATCGAGGATTGAAAATGGCGTGCACACTCATTTTACGTGTGGAACAATTTCCAAAATTCGACTCGTTTCAACAATTTAAACTTCCAAGATCATGAATTAAACCCATTTAAACATGCTCGACACAATTCCGAGATCAATTATGCTTGAAAATTGCAAAAACATGATCAATCAAGCTCGGGAACCCAAATTCGCACGTGCACTTGTTCTTCGAAGTTGATCAAATTTCCACCTAATTTGACCTCTAATTAGTATAAATAGGGGTTGAATTCATCATCCACAATCATTAGAAATAAGCAAAAACACCTAAAAAAGTTCGAATCCAAGATTGGGAAATTTTGGTCAAATTCGAAATTTTCGAATTCAATAGATTTAGGAAGTTTTCGAGTGAATTGAGTGTGATAGAAAGCATTAGGAGTTCTAGATCTATCTTTTGGAAGCTTTAGATTGATCTTAGGAAGCCAGCCACCACTCCGAGTCAAGAACCATTGCCGCTGCTGCTTATGAAGATCGAAACCTCCATTTTTGGTTGTTTTCAAACCAAAAAACCACCATTAGGACACTCACCACTCTTCATTTGATTAATTTAACAAGTTTCACCTCTTCAAAACTATCAAATAGGTGATTTTTGAAATTCTCAGCTATCCCCAACTAACTCCGGTGACCCATTCTAATTAGAGCTCCAAACCCGACTCAAACCCGACTCTAGCTCCAAGTTCGACCAAGGTATATTATTATTATATTATTATTATTATAAAAAAAAAAAGAAAAAAAAAAGAAAACATGCTATAAAATGTTTTGTCACTTAGAAAAAGTTTAGTTTTCTTTTTAAAATACAAATGAATTTGATAGCTTGTAGGTTTATATCTAAAAATTCTTTATTTTCTTTTAAAATCTCAAAATTTTAAGAACCTAAAATGAAAAGAGTCTGAAATATTAAAAGAAACCAATAAATTTAAGTTTTTTTTTTAATAAAAAGAACTACGTTTGTCTAATTCCAATTAACGGGTAGTAGGCACCTTCGGGCGACACAAAATCTAAAAAATTATTTTTATTCCATTATCTTGTAAATTTTGAATTAATTGTTAAGTTGTAAATATTAAGTGATTTTGTTATTGATTTGTAAATAGAATTGTAAATATAGAAATTCATGAAATTTGATTTATTTATTTAATTTGAGCATTAAAATGATAAATTTTAAGTTATGAATTTTAAGTGGTAACCATATGGTTTTAATAGGATAGCCCATGAATCCAAAATCTCTGGTTTATAAAATTTGGTTTTAATTTCATTTTTTTCGCGAACTAGTAGCTAAGTTAGAATTAACCAATCATTGATTCTAACTTATGTTTTTACCCGATCTTGATCAAGTGGTGACTCTAAAATATTTTCAAAAATATATTTCTTTTAATTCCTATTCGAGGGTTTGTACCGAATGAGTTAAGGTTTGGTATAAATCAAATTAAGAAAAATAAAATCAAAAAATAAAAAATCCAGGCACGACAGTCCTATTGTAACATCAAATGATGATATAAACTTAATTTCCTTTTCTTTGAATGTAGCTTGAAATCTTGTTATTTATTTATTTGGATCTCCAGTTTTGCTTTGTATATAGATGTATAAATCCAATGGGGCTGAAGTTTGTATTTCCACTTTTGGTTTTTTTTTTTTTTTAGAATTGATTGTTTCTTGAAATATAATGCGGCTTAATGAAATTATTGTTTTGGATAATTACACTTATTTTAGGAAGGTTTTTTACTATTAAAAGTATTCGAAAATCATATTTAAGATATTGCCATTTGAGATGTTTATAGTACGAATTATTTCTATTTCATTTTTTCATTGTACAAAAAAGAATCATTATTGATATTTGCAAAAGTATTTCTATAAATACATACTTATTAAAGTTTTTAGTAAAAAATATGATGAACTTATAATTAATTTTATTGTCTTTTGTTCTTTTGAGGACATTGACAAATGTAATGATGTTAATAGTGGGATTGTTGAAATCTTTACAAGGTAGCATATTAAATATACATATAAGTTTCTTATTGATTTGGTAGTTTGTTTAAACAATGTATCTTGTTGAGAACCTTGTTATTAAATTTATATTGTGGTGATTTTAGAGCAAACACCAATTTGAGTTTATTGAGAACCTTGTCATTTGTTTATAAGATGGTGAATTTGGGAAAGTACTCATTTGAGTACATTAATAACTTTTTTATTTGTGAGTGTTATAGATATTAATCAAATTCAAAGTTAAAATTTGTGAATTCTATTATATTAACAATTTACTTTGTAACAAAATTATTTATAATGTTTACAAGGTTTCTTATTAGTAAACTCAAAAATAATATTTATTAAGAATAATTATTATTAATAAGTATTACACTAAATAATTTTATTATTGTAACTATTGGATTTAGTTAATAATAAAATGATTTCTAAACAATAAAAGTTATTACGTCTTAATGATACACTTTAGCTATGGCAAAAAGTGTTGCAAGTTTTCATAAATACTGTTGTAGTATTTTTATATAAACCATTGCATTTTTTTCCTATTAAACCATAGCCTATTAAGAACCTCAAAATCATTGCATTAAATTGAGAGGGCAACGGTTTTTTTAAGTGTTGCAATTGAATGCAATAATCGTTGCCTTATTAAAAGGCAACAGTAGTCAAATGCATCAGATATAAAACCATTGCTTGAAATTAAAGGTAGTAGTTTCAAAGTCAATTGCAATAGTATGACACAATTGCCAAAAACATAAAATGTTGTGTAAGATTGCTTGTTAAGGTAGCATATCTGGCACTTTATCTTCTATTGATTGATCATTGATAAGCCTAATTAGTGTGGAATAGTTTGACTATATGAGAGCTTCTACCTTTATTGTATACTATCAATGCCAAATTTTGCCTTAATTAAATGGCCATAGGACATACCATCCATAGCTCAAAAATTTGCAATGGACGTTTAAATTTATTACAAGACAATATTTATAAGAATAAATTATTTTTCTTTGAAATCATTTTATTAGATTTGCTTTTGGTTAATACATAATTTGCTTTTTGTTTCTTATTTCATTGATCCAAAAGAATTGCATATTTTGTATTTGATTTAATTTTATGGTAAAAACGATGATTGTACATTTCTTTTTCACCTTGCTAACTAATTTGATCGACATAATGTTGTAGATTAAAAATGCAAGGGGCATTTACAAATATGTTGCAACTAGGCCCCAAGGCCTAGGAGCAATGTTGAGGCCTCGGTGATGATCATTCAGTTGACAAGGATGATAGACATAACCATTCTCAACATGATAGTCATCTACATGCATGTAATAACAAGGTTAGTACTATTTCAAGTACATGTTTAATGTGTATGTACATGTATATATATCTATGTTTTTGAAACTAATATTGGTAAAAATGTCTTATATAGGATGTAACTAATGTAGCTACAGCCAATGATGAGCTTTACATCCCTAATGGATTCATCGTTAATGGGTAATCAAATTAGTTATGTTTGTTTTTTTTTTCTCCTTTTTTTTTTGTCAATCTTGGTGTTAAAGGATACTTGTTGGCTTTTTGTGATTGAATGATGTTCGTGATGGATGATGGGGTTAGACTCCTGTGGTTGTGCTATGTTGGTATTAGATGATGGAGTCAAAGTCTTGTGGTGGTGCATTCTTATCGTTGGATGATGGTTTCAGACCTCTTGATACAGTATATTTTTTATATTTATCAAGTAATTACATTTAAAACATTGTTATTATTATTAAATATATGTACATATTTTATATGATATCGATTAATCCACTCTAAATATAAGTATTTTATGATAGGGATTAATCCACTATAAATACATATGTTTATGAGAGAAATTGATATATTTAAATGGATGAAATAATTATTTATTATAATATTAATTGATTTATTGATTTTTTTTAATAAAAAGGTTGCTTGTAAAAGTGACTTACATCCCTTTTATAGCATTGACATACATATTAGACCATATTAAAAGGATGTGTCTCCCTACCATAAGGGGGAACTGTGGAAGGGATGTCATCTTTGTCCCTATTTTTTTTTTTTTTTTTTTTTTTAGGGATGGGAATTTAATAGCTCCAAGAATTGAAAGTGAATTTTATTTCCCTACTATAACTTTTGGTAAGGATTTTTTCCTTTCTTGAAGGGACTAATAATCCCTACCATAAATCAAAATTTTTGTGGTGTGCATTACAGGTAGATTTAGGATTTAACTCATGGACTCTTGAATGTTAGAGAGTACCCAACATCATATATATTTATTATATATAAAGTGTGCTGTTGGGATATCGAGTTATCCCTACGTTGATTGCTGGACTTGAATTTAAGATAATAATCGGTTGCTTGCTACATTAGAATTAGGATGGTATGTAACTCATTTTTGTATGCTTATTCATGTATGCTTATGGTAGTATCGTAATAGGCTCCAACTCACTTTTATCTTTTTTTTTTTTCAGGTACAGATAATGATCGTGTAAGACGTAACATTAGTTTCTTTTAGTTAGTGGACTAAGAATATCGCTAGCACTGAAATCCCTCCAGGTAATGCTTAGAGAACATATGATTAATGGACATGAGAAACCTTAATAATATGAACTCGTTCTAAAGGATATTAGGAGCTTAGAGTTTACTGGAGTAACTTTTTAGTGATAATTGTAGTCCTTGTAGAGTTAGAATAATGGATGTGAATTTAACTTCTAAAGATCACTAGTAGATAGTTATGTTGTTGATTATTATAAGTATAAAACTGAATAATATTTGGAGTTATTAACACATGAGTAACTCTAGTATTTATGATGTTTATTGCACTTATAGCATGTTTTGAGCCTTTGGGTGTCCATATGACTCTACATTTAGGACATTATATGTTTAGTGTTTAAAAAAATTCAAATATTTTTCAATATTATTGATTAATTATAAACTTAAAAAAATTGGTGTATAAATAAGTAGAAAATTTTGTAATAAATTATCCTAACCACGTATCTGCAAAAATTATAAATTATACCTCTCTTTTTTACTGGTTGCACGTATGCGGGGTAAAATGATAGTGTGACGATGAGATATTAGAAAACTAAGTATTATAATAAAATAAGTAAATAAAAAAAAGAATAATCGAAGAGTAAAAAAAAATTATAAAAAATGGGAATAACTAGGGGATAAATTTTAAACATCTGAGATCGGACCACCTCTTTACATCGTAAAACATTTTCATTGCCGTATATTGTTGCGGGTAACACTTCAGCCTCTCATGCATCCAACTGAGTAAATAAAGGTGGTATTATGTTTTGATAAAATGAAGTATATAATAAAGTTAACATAACTAAATAAAAAAAAGGGTGTGACTTTACCAAAATTTTGTTATTCAGGTTCTAATGTGTGTTCCCTTGAGCACAACTCTTTTTTACTGTAGACATGTTTTTAATTATTTATAGATATATGTATATATATATGTGTGTGTGTAGTATTAATTAAAGTAGGAGTCCCATCTTTCATGCTTTTATTTACTTCTTTATGAAAAGCAAAAGCGATAGTGCTACTGCTACGCCGACAGGGCATTATTTATAACTTTGCTGTCTTTTTCGATTCCTAGGATAAAAAAAGTAGTACTTCCTTTTTCTTCATTACGAAGCTCATTTCCAACATCCGAAGCAATTTGCAATTTGCAAACTTGTTTTAAGACCTGATCTGATCCATTATTAAGCTAATAAAAAAAGAAGGAATGTAAGATTCTGGTACACACATGTACAAGAAAAAGGTAGAATGTTAGTTAACAACTCGAATAAATTGATCATCAACTATTTTTTTTCTTTCAAGATTACAATGGAAAAATGAAATTTAAAATTATTTTATTCCTATTGAAAAATTAATATTTATATTAAAAGTATGTATAAGTTAAATTGATTCACAAACTACTTACTGACTTTCTACTAAGTAATTTATCAAATCGAGTTTGAGCTTTATATTTAATTTGACTAACTTTTAAGCATAATCAAACTTAAGTCAAATTTAAATATTAATATTATTTTAATTAAATTTTTTTAAAATAAATCAAGTTTAAATGAGTTTAATTGGATCGAGTTTGAATTTTAGAATTTTAAGTTTAGTTGAATTCAAGTTTTGCTATCATATCTGTCTTGACTCGATTAGTTTGTAGCTATAACTTATATGGTTATAGACTATAAGGATATTAGGTAATGAATAAATTATAACATGTAAGTGCTTTAAAAATAAATTATGTTGACTATCTTCATTAAATAGGTTAGTTGACCTGACTTTTAAAAAAACGAGATAGGTCATAATGACCTCATCTCTTTCAAAAGACGAGGTCAACTTGTCTATTTCTGAGTTTATTTTTTCATTCGGTTAATTTATGTAATTTGTTTTTGAAAAAAATGATTATTTTTTTCGTTAATCCTTTTTAAAATACAGGATACTCTATTTTTCTGAAATACAATAAGATATTTTAAGGAGTATTTGCTGTATCTTAAAGGTCAAAAAGAAAAAAAGGAAAAAAATTTTGGTAGTTTAGAGGATATTTGTTGTATATTTATATGTGACATATCTATAACCGTGAAACAAACAACATGGGAAGTGCTATTGGAAAAGAAGACATGGCAGAGGCAGAGTACGCGAACGCCAAAACATCAGTATGGTGGGATATAGACAACTGCCAGGTCCCAAAAGGGTCATCCTCCGATCCTCCTCCTCATTCCATTGCTCGTAACATAAGCTCTGCACTAGCCAAACTCAACTACTGTGGACCCGTATCCATCTATGCTTATGGCGACAGCACTACTATCCCTAAGGATGTTCAGCACGCTCTTAATAGCACGGTTAGCACCGGCATCGCTCTTAACCATGTCCCTGCTGGTCAGTATGAAGTTGTTGTCTTGTCATGCTGCTCTGATTGGTAACTCTGTTTTTTTTTTTTTTTTTTTTTTGTGCTTGTCTTTTCTGTTAGCCATGTCCCTGCTGTTCAGTAGGTGTTATGCATGTGAGAATAATGTTTTAATAGTGGATGCGAGAATAATGTTTTAGTATAGTGGGGGCTTCTGGGTGGATTAATGGTATCGGTGTCTTCACAAATTTCTGATGGTGGGGATAGTTTACCTTGTCTTTTCCAGGCTTTGCCTTTAGATATTTTTGTTGTTGTTGTTGTTGTTTTTGTCTTTTATTTTTATTTTATTGTTTTTAATCTTTCCATTGCACTTTGTGTAGTGTTCTTGTGTCAATAATGTTGGAAATTTAGTCGCCATTTTTCATATCATCTGCTGTTCGATCTCTGGTATAATCATAAGAGGAGACGGAGCTTATAATGCTATGCGGATGTAATTATAAGCGTTTTTGGTAAATTTTTGTGTTAAAATCACAATTTTTAAGTTACGTTACAAAAATATGGGTTACTTTAGTAAAAAAAACTGATCATGGATGATACATCCTTAATCTCAATCTTAAGCCTCGAGGTATATTCGCACATTTTAGGGTCACACTGCGAATTTCCCTGAAGTTTTCCTTTTGTTACGTCGAACATATAAAATGTCTATACATTTATCTATGAAATCTAGAATGATTTTGTGCCCTGTCTTGTTTTTACCACGTAAACTTATGTATGTTTGGAAGATTGTCACATGCATCAGTGTACTTATGCATGGAAAATATGGTTTGATCGGCTCTCTCCTTGTCTGTTATTATTATCAGAATAGATACTGCTTCTTGTCTTCTGTTAATGCATCTAATCTTATGTTGATTTAGGGAGACTGCATAATTTTAGTTTCTTTGATGCTATATGAATCTTAGAGTGTTCTGAATCAACCTAGTTTTGTACATGATTAGGTGTAAAGGATGCGAGTGATAAGAAGATTCTTGTGGATGTTGTTCTGGGCAGTGGACAATCCTACACCTGCTAATTACTTGTTGATATCTGGTAACCGCGATTTCTCCAATGCTCTTCATCAACTGCGCATGAGGAGATATAATATCCTATTAGCACAACCTCAGAAGGCATCAACACCACTAATTGCTGCTGCAAAAAGTGTATGGCTCTGGACAAGTCTATTTGCTGGAGGGCTGCCACTAGCAAGAAGTGACCTACTGCAACTCCAAAAGGACAGTGTTGTTTCTACTGCTGCGACACTGCAATCACTACTCGTTTCGAGTACCACTGATTTGGAGAAAGCCACTAGTTCACTTCCCGAAAGCTCTCCTACAATGGAAACTGGTCTTTCTTCTGCTAAATTCAAACGCAAGAAGAAAAAGATTGTATCAAATAGTTGTGGAAATCCTCGAACATCAGTACCCAACTGTGCAGATTCTAATCTCCAGGGTAATTTGAAAATGAACGGCCATTCCAGAGGCCTAATGGTTACGGTTTCGTGGATGCTTCATTCAGTAACCACATGAACCAAAGCAGTTTCCCTCATATGCATGGCAGAATAATCTCGATATGCATTTGGTTTCAGACAGGAAACCTCTTATCCCTCTAGTCGTTATGCCTATCCTCCTCATGCAATGCCTTTTGTTCAGCCCCCATATGACAGCTTTCCCTGCTGTCCTAGAGTCTGGTATGCCGATGGTTTCTGGTCCCCCAGGCGGGATTCATAATCCCCCTCCATTCCAACAGAACCAAATGCATCCGAGGCAACCAGTTCCTGCAGAGTTTATAGCCTCTCCTCCAGTCAGTAGTGCAGGAGCTGGAGGTTTTTCTGGCAGTGGAACTGGACATTATAATGCTAGACAGACTCCATTAACTTGTGATCCGTCTGAACCCAAAAAACGTTATGGTTCCAAAGAATCACCTGATGGGGCCTTGAAAACTTCAGGCTCCTCTTGCCTTAATAAAAGAGCTCACCGCCAACTTGTTGCCATCTTAACTGCCTTGAGGATTCTCAAGACTGAAAAGATCATTCCCACCGAAGTCAATATAACAGATTGCATCAAGTATGGAAAAGCAAAATACAGATCTGTTGATGCTCAGCATGCACTGCATGAGGCCATAAAGCTGGAAAAAGTGGTGAAACAAAATTTGGGTGCTGTGGAAGTATATGTTGGAAAGAATGAGAAGATGTGGACTTGTGTAGATCCTTTAGGGAATGACCCAAAGCAGTATCCCAAAGACACATGGAATGAGATTAAAAACTTTTTAAGATCATCTCCGGGAAAAAAGAAAATTCTGGCTTCTAAATGCAGGTGATTTTCTTTACTTTCAACTTGGGTGTTTTTATTTTGGATAATGTTTTCAGACCTTTTACGACACTTATTGCAACTAGGACTATATAATTGTTAGATATTAATAGCAATCTCAAAAGGTCATTAATGCTTGTGGCTTTTTAGTAGTAACTGGTAGTAGAAGGTGTGGCAATAGGTAATCACTAACAACTGTGGTCAACAACTGCGAAAATTACAAATGGAAAATGATTCTCTCTTTGTTAAAACAGAAATCATATTTCCCATTCATTGATATTTTTCTTGGATGGCTAATCAGCACCACCTTGAATCATAGGCTGCGACTTCTAAAACCCACCATCATTTGGAAATTGCTAATAACCACAAATATTTGGCATTATTAGCATAGCATATGACACTTCCAAGACTCTGATTCTAACAAATGCCAAGAGAAGAAAACACTTTCCACAAAGCAAGCACTATTTAAAGACTAGATATTTTACCAAACTCATATGATTATTGTTTATGCAGATATGAAGCAGCTATTTTGATGAAGAAAAAGTGTTTGCAACAGTATTCATTGGGTGATGTACTTGTACTTTTAAACTTAACTATTACATATAAAAAGTGGCTCAAGCCTGACCCATCAGGATGGATGCCGATAAAAATACTTTTGCCGGATTACATTGATACGTCTCACGCTGTAAATCATGAAAATGGCCAATATGGGAAGCCTGAGAAGGATGGATAGGTTTCCAGTTTCACCACACTTGGAATTCGGCTATTAGCATGCTTCTAGTGCAGTGATCACAGCAGGTACTTTGGTCGTTTTTAGTAGCAAAAGCTTATGATCCTTAGACTACAAGGGCCTTCCTTAAACCAGCATGTTGTTGTGTGCAATTAAGTCTAACCTTAATAATTTACAATTGGAGCTGTTGTGGCCTTAGGTTGGTAATGTAGATGCAGAGGGGGTTGGAAGACCGACTCGTATGGTGAGACTGATCGCCAGGAAAAGTTTAGGGTGTTGCCCTCTGATATGTGCTGAAGAAGTTGATTTCATTTGGGTTCATGCTCTCTTCAACCCTATTGTGAAACATACAGTTTAGGACTGAAGATGGCTTGACGCCCTTGAAGTTGCTCTTGCAAGGCATAGCAGAGCAATCATTTCATAGAATAGGGGCTTGAAGCGTTGTCATTATCAACTTCTTGCCTTTAGCTAATGTATATGAATATATATGTATATGCGGCTGCCTCTTAATACGTTGTTTGTGGAAGATATATATATTTGTTGAGATTGAGTATTTATGTTTATCCTGATTTGTAGATGCTCTCTCTAGCCATTTATCTATGCACCTTTCTTCTATTTTGACAAGATGATATTAAAGGAAAAAGGCAGCAACAATAGTGTATGATTAATTATATTATTTATTTAAATTAATTCAACAAAACAATGTGTTGCCTCATGTCAATTGTTGGTAGAAAACTTAACTTTATTAATCAAAGTCCTATTATGTAAAATTAAAAAAAATGTTAGGACTCAAATTAAAAATAAAAGAGTATATTATTTTTTTTTAACTAATCATAACATTTCACCTTTCTTGAGCAAAAGCGTTGACCTAAGGTTGAGGAGAACTAAAAACAATTAGACGTTAAGTAATTTTATATTGCAAGAACAAAAGTGCATCACTTCATGTTACCTTCTTCACAAATATATAATACTTAGATTATTTATTTATCTAATTTTTTTTTTTACTATTGCAATGTCATGTTAATACTGCTAGACTATTGCTAATACTACTGAACTATATGTCTATTGGTCACATTACTCAATTAGAACTCAATATATATATATATATATATATATTGTGGAGCTAATACGTGTCTATATAATGATAAAAAAGCACAAATCACATAAATAGGAAAATACTTACATAAAGATTATATTGATATAATAGATTCAAATGTTAAATGCATATGGCAAATTTATTAGTCACTCTTGATTTCTTTTAATAATTTACTATATACATTGGACTTTTATTTATTAATATTTATTGAGTAAAATACATGTTTACCAACCTTACAAAAAAAAAATTACTTAAATAAAATTGATATGTAAAATCATATTTATTATATGCGATTTTATTTTAACAATAAATCGAATAAACAAGATGCAATTTAGTGATTTTACTATAGTTAATTGCTAAATTGCATCTTTCTCATATGATTTAACCATCTAAAGGAACATTGCATGTATGGTGAAAGTATATCAATTGCATGTATGACACGTGATTTATGTGCAAATATATAAAATCGTTTGTGTTAAGACTACTGATTTTGCCGATACAGTTTTACCTCTATAAACACAGAGAAACGATTAGTGGTGCATCAGAGGTTGTTTGTTGTGGCTACTCGATGCTTAAGTTAGTTTGTGGGTCTCTCAAAGAGTATTGATAAGATAAAAAAACTTTTCTATTAGGGCAAATCTCCATCTGATAGTCGACTTGGCACCCAAAGTGATGGATTTATCTAGTGCCCGAGGCAAAGGAACTGTTGTTGCATGGACTTTGGATAAGATGGTCATATCCCCCCTCCACCTCTTATGCTAAGACAAGGATGAAGTGGAGGTCTTATGGAGACAATTTGAGAGCGAGCTCATGAGTTTCCCTTGAGGTCAAGGTGAGTGCGAGCTTGAGAGCCCTTACCAGGGTAGGATCTGAGGTGTCACTTTGTCGTGGGCCCCTTTTAGGCTAATAGAATTGATGTTATTTTGGACCCTTTTTAGGCTCTTTAATTCGTGTGGGGATGATAATAGGTCGAGTGGCTATGGCTTGTATTCCGTTGTCAATAGTTTGCATTAAATATTTTATATAATTTTTATTTTGGTGAGTCAATAATCAGTTAATTTCCTCTATATTTATCTCTTAAAAATTTCACTTTGGATGTATAACATTATACGGTTTATTTTGTTAATTTACATATGCATTAATATAAATAAATAAATATATATATTGCCATTGTAAGAGATCGTAAATGCCACTAGGTTATAAGGTTATTGACATATATTATATATAAGGTAAATTATACCATTAGGTTACAACATTGGGGTATAAGTTCATTTTAGATCACAACGTTTGGAAAAGTGATTCAATTCAAGTCATGGTGGACACGTGTCACATTCTCTTACTGACACGTATGACCCTTCTCCTATTAATACGTGTCCATCGTAACCTGTATTAAATTACTTTTTTAAATGTTGTAACCCAAAATGAACTTACCTCTCAAAGTTTGTGACCCAAAATGCACTTTTCCAAATGTTGTGATCTAAAATGAACTTACCCCAAAATGTTGTGACCCACTAATGTAATTTACCAATTATATATATATATATATATATTTAATGATGTGGATTCTTGGTCAGTTTAAATCATTAATTAAATTAATTATTTAAATGAAATTGGGTGAGATCTTTGTTTTAATGCGATTTTCATCATTAATAAAAGTAGGATATTCTTTATTGACAGCATTGGAAAATGGCGGTTATTTAATGTTAGTTTACAATATCAATTATATGCTTCATGAAGGCCAAAAAAATATCTATATGCTTCATTAAAAAAATTAATGTCTAAATAATTAGAAAATTTTATAATAAATTATATTGACCACATATCTGCTAACAATATAAATTTAAATTATAAAAAAGATAAAAATAATTAAAATCGTAAAAAATAGAAAATACTAGAAGATAAATTTAAAACAACTGATGATCCCTATATATATATATATATTCAGTTGTGTATTTCTTTATTTATTTTTATAATTTAATTTTATATAATCATTATTTTAATTAATTAATATATACCTGATTATAAGTTTAAAATAAATTATTAGTTTTTTTTTTTTTTAAATTTGTCATTGCTGTATCATTGGGGGTAACCACTTTTGCCTTATATGCAAATAGAGGTGGTATCTATTGTGTTATGATAAACTGAAGTATTGGTATAAATTATAAAGTTAAAATAAATAAAAAAAGGTGTGATTTTATCAAAATTTTATTCAAATTGTACTAAGTGTTACCTTAAATTGAACTCTTTTTACTGTAGACTTTTTTTTAAAATTATTTATAGCTATATATGTACTATTAATTAAAGTGGGAATCCCATCTTTCATGCTTTATTTACTTCTTTATGAAAAGCAAAAGCTATGGTGCTACTGCTACAGGCTACACAGGGCATTATTATATAACCATTCTGGTCTTTTAAAATTCCTAAGATAGAAAAAGTGCCACTGTCCTTTGCTTCGTTAGGAAGCTAATTTCCAACACCCGAAGTAATTGCAATTTGCAAACTATATTTTAAGACCTGATCTGATCCATTAGAGGAATGTAACGACTCTCGTACACACATGTACAGGAAAAAGGTTGAACGTTATTATTAACAACTCGAATAAAGTGATCAGTACCTTTTTTTTTTTTTTTTAAGATTACAATGGAAAAATGAAATGTAAAAAATTATTTTATCCTATTGAAAAATTAATATTTATATTAAAAGTTTATATAAATTAAATCAATTCACAAATTACTTACTTGACCTTTTACTTATGTGATTTATCAAATCGAGTTTAAGCTTCATAATATTTAATTTGACTAACTTGCGAGTTTAATCAAGCTTAAATCAAGTTTAAATATTAATATTATTTTAATTAGAATAATTTTTTTAATAAATTGAGTCTAAATGAATTTAATAGAATTGAGTTTGAATTTATAATTTTAAGTTCAGTTGAGTTCGGAGTTTGAAATTATATGTCTTAACTTAATTAGTTTGTAGCTCTACTTTATACTGTAAGATTACAAAATAGTAGGGAATAAATAAATTATAACATGTAAATACTTTAAAATTAAATTATGCCCACCATCTTTATTAAATTTGTAAAATACAGGACACACTATTTTTTTTCTAAAATACAATAAATACTGTTTGAAGATGTTGCATGGCATTGACATTTTCAGGATATTTGCTGTCTTTCGAAAAACATTTTAGTACTATATCAGAGGATATTTGTTGTATATTTAAAAAAAAATGGAATAATGAATTATTTTACAAAATTTTTAAGGTGATTAACTAATTTATGGAAACATTTATCGACTATAATCAAATATCTCTTAACACATAATTAGTATTTGTTAGAGCATTCATATTCATACTGGGGTTCTTTAACATTAAACTCCTGTGCTTGGCAAAATTGGGGTGCTCTTCCAAGCGAGTATTTTCTTTTTCCATTTTTTTTTCTTCTTTTTGCCTTTTAAGACATTATCTATATAATTTTTATTATGTTGGTATTTTAAATAATATAAATAAATATTAAGAACTACATCTTAAGATTCTTAGTGTTCTAAACGGATCCAAAAGAATAAAGATGGTAAGCATTTATATCCCGTAGATTTTTAATAAATTTTAAATTATTACATCAGTATTTCAAAAACAAAATCTTATTACTTTATTTTTAAGAATTTTTATATAAATTTTTTTGGTATCGATTTAGGTTTTGTTGGTGTTCTAAACCATTATATATCAGGGTCCCGTGTAAAGTGGGAATAGGGATATAAATAACCTGCTTAGAAAGTGCCTAAAGTTCCGACAAAAGATAAAACGTCGACGTTGACGAAGACCTACCTTGCTTTCATGTGGAAATTTGCGGCACATATGCGTATGTGTATGCGTGTGCCTACAGACTTGAGACCACACCTACCTAGTACAGTAATAGTACATATGACATATCAAAAACCGTGAAACAAACCGAAAGAAAATGGAAAAACATGGGAAGTGCTAGTGGAGAGGGAGACGAAGAAGACATGGCAGAGGCTGACTACGTGAAAGCCAGAACATCAGTATGGTGGGATATAGAGAACTGCCAGGTCCCAAAAGAGTTATCTTCTTCCGATCCACATTCCATTGCAAGGAACATAAGCTCCGCACTAGGCAAACTCAACTACTGTGGAGCCGTATCCATCTCTGCTTATGGCGACACCACCCGCATCCCTCAGGCTGTTCAATACGCCCTTAACAGCACCGGCATCGCTCTTAACCATGTCCCTGCTGGTCAGTATGCACTTGTTGTCTTGTCATGCTGGTCCGATTGTAAAACTCTGTTTTTTTTTTTTTTTTTTTTTCATTTTGGGTTCAATGTTGGTCTTTTCCGTTAGCCATGTCCCTGCCGTTAAGTACTCAGTAGCTGTTATGCACGTGAATAGTGTTTTAGTTTAATGGGGGCTTCTGGGTTTGGAGAATGGTATAGGTGGCTTCTCAAATTTTCTGATGGTGGGGATAGTTGACATTGACTTTTCCAGGCTTTGCTTTTAGATATTTTTGTTGTTTTTTTTTTTTCCCTTCCAATCTTTCCATTTGCAGTTTGTGTAGTGTTCTTGTGTCAATAATGTTAGAATTTTTTTTTTTTGGCCTTTAATAATGTTAGAAATTTAATCGGCATTTTTCATATTATCTGCTGAATCTGGTGTTTGATCTCTGGTAAAATCATAAGAGGAGGGACAGCTTATAATGCTTTGTGGATGTAATTATAGGCGTTTTTGGTAAATTTTTGTGTTAAAATCACAATTCTTTTAAGTTACGTTTTAAAAATATGGGTTACTCTAGTCAAAACTTAATCTCAATTTTAAGTTTTGAGGTATATTCGCACATTTTAGGGGTCGCCAAAAGTTTTTCCTTTTGTTATGTCGAACATATAAAATATCTATAAACATGTATGTTTGACAGATTATCATATGCATCAGTGTACTTATGCATGGAAAATATGTTTTGATCGGCTCTCTCCTTATCTGTTATTATTATCAGAATGAATACCAATTCTTGTCTTCTGTTAATATGTCCAATCTTATGTTGATTTAAGTAGACTCTATGATTTTAGTTACTTTGATGCTATATGAATCTTACAGTGTTCTGAATCAATATAAATTTTGTGCAAGATTAGGTGTAAAGGATGCGAGTGATAAGAAGATTCTTGTGGATATGTTGTTCTGGGCAGTGGACAATCCTGCACCTGCTAATTACTTGTTGATATCCGGTGACCGCGATTTCTCCAATGCTCTTCATCAACTACGCATGAGGAGATATAACATCCTATTAGCACAACCTCAGAAGGCATCAGCAACACTAGTTGCTGCTGCAAAAAGCGTATGGCTCTGGACAAGTCTCCTTGCTGGTGGACCACCACTAGCAAGCAGTGACCTACTGCAACTCCAAAAGGACAGTAGTTCACTTCCCCAAAGCTCTCCTTCAATGGGGACTGGTTTTGCTTCTACTAAAACCAAGGGAAAGAATGACAAGATTGTATCAAACAGTTGTGGCAATCCTTGTACAGCAGTACCCAACTGTGCAGATTACAGTCTTCAGGGTAATTTAAAAATGAACGGTCCATTCCAGAGGCCTGATGTTTATGGTTACATGGATGCTTCATTCAGTAACCACATGAACCAGAGCAGTTTCCCTCATATGCCATGGCAGAATAATCTTGATATGCAATTTGGTTGCACACAGGAAACCTCTTATCCCTCTGGTCCTTTTGTCCATCCTTCTCATGCAACGCCTTCTGTTCAAACCCCATATGATTACGTTTCCCGCTGTCCTCCTGAGTTTGGTATGCCAATGGTTTCTGGACCCCCAGGCGGGATTCATAATCCCCCTCCTTTCCAACAGAACCATGTGCATCTAAGGCAACCAGTTCCTATGGAGTTTGTAGCCCCTTCTCTAGTCAGTAGTGCAGGAGGAGGAGGTTTTTCTGGCAGTGGAACTGGATATTATAATGCTAGACAGACTCCAACAGCTTGTGATCCATCCGAACCCAAGAAACCTTATGCTTCTGAAGTATCACCTGCTTCCTCTGTTGCGAGTGCAGCAGAGACACCTGATGATGGTGTCTGAAAACTTCAGGTTCCTCTGGCCTTAATAGAAGAGCTCACCGCCGACTTAAAAAAGCTTGCCGCCTACTTGATGCCATCTTAACCGCCTTGAGGATTCTCAGAACTGAAAAGATCATTCCCACTGAAGTTAATATAACAGATTGCCTCAAGTACGGAGAAGAAATACCGATCTATTGATGCTAAGCATGCACTGCATGAGGTTGTAGAGCTGGAAAAGTATGAAACAAAATTTGGGTGCTGTGGAAGTATATATTGGCAAGAATGAGAAGATGTGGGCTTATGTAGATCCTTTGGGGAATGACCCGAAGAAGTATCCCAAAGCAACATGGAATGAGATTAAAAACTTTCTAAGATCATCTTCAGGAAAAGAGAAAATTTTGGGTTCTAAATGCAGGTAATTTTTCTTACTTTCAACTTGGGTGTTTTTATTTTGGATAATGTTTTAAGACCTTTTACGTCACTTATTGCAACTAGGACTATATAATTGTTAGATATAATCATAGCAATCTCAAAAGGTTATTGATGCTTGTGGCTTTTTAGTGGTAACTGGTGGTAGAACACTAATGATTGTGGTCAATTACTGTGAAACTTACCAATGGAAAATGATTCTCCCTTTGTTAAAATGAAAATCATATTTTCCATTTATTGATATTTTCTTGATGGGTAATCACCACCACCTCGAATCATAGGCTGCGACTTATAAAACCCACCGTCTTTTGGAAATTGCTAGTAACCACAAATATTTGGCATTATAAGCGTAGCATATGGCGCTTCCAAGACTTTGATTCTAACAAATGCTATGAGAAGAAAACATTTTACACAAAGAAAACACTTTTTAAAGACTCGAGATATTTTACTAAACTCATATGATTATTGTTTATGCAGGTATGAAGCAGCTATTTTGATGAAGAAAGAGTGTTTGCAACAGTATTCACTGGGTGATGTACTTGTACTTTTGAACTTAACTATTACAAATAAAAAGTGGCTCATGCCTCATGCATCAGGATGGATGCCGATAAAAATACTTCTTCCGGATTGCATTGATATGTCTCATGTTGTAAACAATAGTAATGGCCAAGATGGGAAGCTGGAAAAGGATGGATAAGTTTCCAATTTCACCACACTTGAAATTTGGCTATGAGCATTCTTCTAGTGCAGTGATCACAATAGGTTCTTTGTGTGTTTTTAGTAGGAAAAGCTTAAGCAGACTATTAGACAATGCTGCATATGATCCTTAGACTACAAGGGCTTAGCATGTTGTAGTGTGCATCTAAGTTTATCCTTCTAAATAATTTACAGTTGTAGTTGTTGTGGCCCTAGGTTGGTAATGTAGATGCAGAGGATTTACAAGACCGACTCGTATGGCAGGCCTGATTGCAAGGAAAAGTTTAGGATGTCCTCTGATATGTGCTGAAGAAGCAGATTCATTTGGGTCCATGCTCTCTTCTACCCTATTGTGAAACAATACATTTTAGGACTGAAGATGACTTTTGACACACTTGAAGTTGATCCTGCAAGGCATAGTAGAGGAATCGTAGCCTTTTATGATCCTCTTTAACTATCATGTGATTGGGGATGGCCATACAATGTCTTGAATCTATTTCATAGAATAGGAGCTTGAAGCTTTGTCATATCAACTTCTTGGTCCTTCAGCATACATGTATATGTGGTTGCCTCTTAATACACTGTCAGTGGAAGATATATATATTTGTTGAGATTGAGTGTTTATGTTTATCCTGATTTGCAGATCCTCTTTCTGGGAAATTTTTCTATAGACCTTTCTTCTATTTTTAGAAGATGATATTAAAGGAAAAAGGCAACAACAATAGTACATGATTAATTATATTATTTATTTAAATTAATTAATTCAGCAAAATGATGTGTTGTCACATGTCAATTGTAAATAGAAAACTTAACGGTGGTAATGAAAGCCTGTTATCTAAAATTAAAAAAAAATGTTGAGAACTCAAATTGAAAATAAAAAAGTAGTTAGACTAGAGCATTTACGTCTGTAAGGACCTTCATAAAACTCTTAAAATGCCATATCAGCATTTTAAGAAATTTTTTCTTTTCAAGGATCTCATCACTTTGTTTGTAAGAATCTACCTCATTACTTTATTTGTAAGAATCTTCACATAAGTTTTTTTACTTCTTTTCATATTTCTATTTGTTCTGTTTACTTTTACACAATAATTTCCTTTTACATAATATAATAATAATAATATATTTGAAGCAACTCACTTTTTGGGATTTTTCATTGATGATCCAAAAAAGTTGAAGGAATCCTCTACATCCGCAAGGGCTTTAACAAGTGAGATCTAGGAACCTGTGTTAAGGATCTCGAATGGGGATGCTCCTAATAAAATATATCTAAAAACAAATATATGTTAAATAATTTTATATTGCAAGAACGAAAGTGCATCAATTCATGTTATCTTCTCCACAACGTTTATAAATAAAAAATACTTGGGAAAAACCGTTGCGTCCTGGTCTTTCTTATACCATGTCTAAGGACAACAAAAATGCGATAAGATTTTTTTTTTTGATAAGATCATTAAAATGTGGAATCTTGCACTTTATGATCTGATAAGATTTTTTTTTAATAAGATAATTTTTTTTTAACATTTTAATAAGATTATTAAAATGTGGAATATTGCACTTCATGATCTGAATCTGAGTAGTTAGCAAATCATTAAGAACACTCCCAACATTACTATCCTTTATTGATTTAATATATTCATAATTTACACATGGTTATTGTGAGTTATCATTATTATCACACCCCATAGGGTACCTTAATAGTAACGATACCTACTAAGGCCTTTCACAAAAATTTCCACAGACATCATATACTATTAAGATACTCCGTAGCGTGGATAATTTAAATACAAGATCGCAAGGTTGTCAAGATATGAAATTTTGCAATACATATAAGTTCTTTATGGCAAAACATCATCCATATGCGTAGGTTAAACTCTTAACAAAGCTTTACAACTTAAAGAAACAACATAGAGTTCTATGCAAGGAAACTATCATCACTCTCGCCCAAGCCCTAGATTTTTCCCTCAAGATCTACTACATCCACTCACCACAAGCTTGGATCCACTCTAGAGATCCTAAAAGCATGTAAAATCCGAAGGAGTGTGAGCAAAACACAGCTCAGTGAGATGACATGATTTAGACCACACTTCAAACAAAGCTAAAGAGGTTTTAATTATAATCATATGCCATGCCACAATTAACCATATGAAATGCACAGTTTGAATGATCGGAATCCAAACCCATGGGGATTTATTCCCTCCTTTGGGGGTTGAAGGATCAATCTTAAGTAACGGAGAGATTGAGAACTAAGGAAGGGAAAACTTTCACAACTCATAGTTATTTATATATATGTATTATTAACATAAGCTTAAACTTCCCTCTAGTAAAATCTAAGGAGGGAAGATTTTTTTTTTTTTTTTAATTTGTTTGTTACATATACTTATACATATATATGTATCAATCTTAACCACCACTTCACCTTAGAACCATCAAAATCCCCTTAAGTACTAGTATCTCCTTGGCCAATACCCACACAAGCGACGTTCTTTGGTACCTTTTTAGTTCCTCGGATACGAGCAATGCTATGGTATCCAATTAGAGAAATAGATCCACCTAAAAAGTTTAGGACTACCACAAAATTGAGATACTAGCACGTGATAAGTGTACTATGCTAATGAAGCATGCTATCATGCAATGCATATCAATTTTAGATTAAGGGTCAGATGAGTCTTAGATTAGGTTATTAACAATCATATAAAATTCAGACAATCAACAATGATAACTTTTACATCAACATTAGGAAGCTTGTTATCGCTTCTGTTATTAAAGCTTGTCACACCTTTAAATACCATACAACATACATCATCCCCATCCCTATATAAAATAAATTTTGTTCATATATAGATAGGAAGAGACGGAAAATCCTGTGCCGGCAACCTATGCCGCCGGCCTTTAGTTCTATACTGCCGGTGTTGGAGCGGCGTACTTTACATGTCTTTTGGGTTTTTCAAATTCATAATTAATAATGCGGTCAATGCCTTTAGAATATCATTTAATATTTTTAAAGAATAATTTTTAATATCATTTAGTAGGATTTTTAATAGGATTTAACGTCTTTTAATAGGATGTCAGTTTCATAGGATTTAATGTCTTTTAATAGGATATCAGTTTTAGTTTTTTCTTTTAAATGCTATTTAATATTATTTAATAGGTTTTAGTCCTTTCTCGGTTATGGCATATGAGAGAAGATTGTTTTGAATGAAATTTCTTTGAGAGTGTTCTCTCTATTCCAAATTTCGTCATCTTTGTGTAGATTTCAATTTTTGATGCCAAATATCTAGGTATCTCAGAATCAATTGATATTTGAAGATCACAAGTCGGGTATTCCTGTGCGAATCAACATCTTGCGATAAACCTATCGTACCTCCACTGCGTCAACATATCATTAATACATAATAGAGAAGATAGAACTCTTATTAGAGCTTTAAACATTATAGATTCTCATTATAAACTTCTTAACTTAAATTCTACACTATCTGTAAACCCTTAGATTTTTATGTTAAGTTTATGCTTAAACCCTATAATTAGAGATCAAACGAAAACCCTCAACAAAAACTATAACAAATCTTAGTGTTTAGATTTGGCAATCCGACGCTCTTAACCTTAGAACAATAGAATTGAGATAATCATGGAATATGGTTCGTAATAATATAGAAAAGCTTAAAAGGATCAGATTCGTCAAAATTTAATTCGTTTCGAACCCGAACAGGATCAGTTCTTGAAAAACTTGTCTTGAGGCTTGGAATAGTAAAAATATTTTAATGACACTGTTAGACTTGTAATAATATAGGGATTTCAAAATTATCAGTTTTATAATTTTTCGATAACTAAAAATATCAGATATCGCATTTGTACGTGTATTTTCTTAACTACCGGTATTAATTTATCTTGTCTACTATTCATGCCACTATTCATTACTATTCACCTATCTTTACTTTTTCTTACTACATATACACCTATTTTTTAAATTTTCCATTTCTAATACAACTTTATACCACTCACATCTCACATCTTAATTGTTTTTTATTACAAAAATACAAAATAAATAAATTTCTTCCCCACCGCCCGCGCCCCCCCCCCCCCCCCCAAAAATCTCTATGGCCATTGCACACTCACACACGTGTATCTAATTTATTTTTCTTTTTAATTTTATTTTATTACAACTAATTTCCCTCCACAAAACTCTATAAATACCCCCTCTCTCTTCGTTTCTTTCACACACTTCATTATACTTACAAAAACTCTCTCAAATTTTCTTTCCACCAAATCCTCTCTACAAACTCTTTCCAACTCTCTTATCTTCTTCTAACCAATAGGTAAAAGTCCTAATACTTTCTTTATGTTAATATAACTTAACATGACCATAATGTGTGTTTTCTAAGCCTTAAAAGAGCTAAGAAAGCAGCAATATGTTCATGTTTTGTTCTTGTCTATAATTAAAGTTTATGTTGTTATATTAGTGTTAAAATGATATCTATGTTCATGTAACTTAACATGACCATAATGTGTGTTTTCTAAGACTCGTGAGAGTTAAGAAAGTAATAATATGTTCATGTTTTATTCTTGTTCATATATAATTTATTTATGATGTTGTTATATTATTATTGCTCTATTGCTCTTATTACGCCTTTTCTTTTCTTCTTCTTTTTGGAACTAGTCTTTTCTTAGTTTCATGATACATTAATGAAGCTAATGCTCTTAATACTTGACCATATTATTATGATTATTTGCTCCTTATATTTCTTTCTATCTTGTTATATGTTATTACTATCTTTTCATGGCGACATAATCATATTCATGCATGATTAAGATGTTGTTGTCTTAATAAAATAAAAAGGAGTTCTTTATTTAATAAAACAAGACTAAATTCACTTTAAAATGGATTTTATCACTTAACAAATATTTTTCCATCAAAGATTTAGAAAATTGTTCTTAATAAGTTCTTTTCAAAAATTTATACAAGCTCATAGTGAAATACCAAAGTCTCAATAAAGAGGATTTATTTAAAAATCTAACTAAATGAAGATACACTTTCTTTTCAAAATGGTAACATGAAAATTATGGGTAAAAACTTTAATGTTGATGATTCTTTACTATGGGAATTTTTCATGAAAACTTGTTATGAAGCATTTTTACCAACTTCATAATACACACCAAGAACTAAACAAGTTTTCACGTGCTCACTGTGTAAAATCAACTCAATAGTTTAACAGCCCACTTAGAAAAATAGCAATTGGCCAAAGAAAGTAAGCTCTAGAAATGATAAACTTATAGAAGAATATAAAAATAAAGAGGGAATATATTTATAACATAACTTAAAAATCTAAAGAGATTATCAACAACTTGAGAGAAAATTTTTGGAAACTTCGTTTCCAATCACTAGAAGTAGAAATTTGTAGATATCTTAAAGAGACCAATTTATTGAAAATTAATTTATCTTTTGAAGGTTAGGAAATGACATTATAATAAGAAAACACTCACTTATAATAACTCAAGAATGTTTAGTTTTCCTTTCAACAACTTAAAGGGAAATTTTCAAAGTTTCTATCTTCTAAACTCTTAAAGACAATTTTTTTAATGAAAAATCAATGTTAAGACAACACCACTAAAATCATGTATACAATATGAGTGTGTATATATATATATATATATATATATATTCAAAGGATTTTTCAACCATACAAATATATATGTGTTTGTTTAAAATTTTGGATGATGAAAAGTTTAGAAAATTGTTTCGACAAGGGTTGGAAAATTCATGGTGATTCTATACCAAACCATTTCAGGATCCAAATGACTTTTTTATGATAAAAATAACCTTAGAAATAGATAGATTGTTTGGAGTAGGTAGAAAAGATAAATAATATGCAAAATTTTGCGTTGAAATGAGCAAATTATAGTCATTTTAAGTTGGAATGTCCACAAATCCAAATTTTACTGCAAATAGAAGATAGATTTAGAAAATTTAAGTAGAAATTCTATGAAATACTCATTTTAGGTTCTTTTGCTTAGAAATCAAGGAAGACGAGACATTCTATCCCGAAGACTACTTTAACTAAGGGAGCTATCATCAAGTCATGGCCGAGTGAGTTTACATCCCTTTATTTTTCATACTCGTATTTGTGTTTGTAGTTTAGTGGCACTAGAAATAGGAAAAATCTAAAATGGAAAAGTGCATGTGATTTATAATGCTTGGTGAATTTATGTTTAACATATCGAGTCTTGAATTGTCTATAATCAATTGTATGTTTTACTACCAAATTAGAATGTCTGAAAATTGTATGATCACCCTCAAAATAATGTAGCTAAATGCTAGACTTTTAATAAAATTGAATCATGCACTTCAAGAATAGAGTCATATTGCATTCATTATTATACATTTGGTGGGACAAGTATATGATAGTGGTGTTCAGCATAATCGGTAGTATCTGTATGTGGCGAGTAGTAGTAGGTAAGATCTACATGTTTTGATGGTGAATAGTAGCTAATAAGAACTATAAAATTTATTAGTGGCTGTAACTAGCCAGCATACCTAACCTCGAATGAAGGGCGTAAATTCATTTAACATATGGTTCCCGAAAAACCATATATCATGTATGCTCATATGTTTGTTGCATCTCACTTGTTTGAATAATTAAACTTGTTTGATATCTTTTGTTCCGAGTATGGTGAACCAAGAATGTTTTTACCAAGCTAGTAATGCTTACATCCTATAGATTTTGTATGTGCAGGAACATTCGCTTTTGTACCTACGATCTCCGTTTATCTGCGTAAGTCATCTTTAAGAGCTTTGGCGAAAATCTAATGATAGACCTAGGTCGAACTTCTTTAAAATCTTTTGATGAAGTTATTTAAGTTTTATTGTAAAGACTTAGACTTTATGATTCGATCCTTAGAATTATTAGTGGGGGAATTCCCTAAGGCTTTTGTAATGAACTTATGAATTATATTATGTGAGTTAATGTTTATCTAGATTCTTGCATGTTTTATATTATTTACTCAAACTACACTTCCCACCGACATCTCGTATTACCATGTTGTACGCCTTACATATGATATCGAGACCTTCATGTGACTAAGGTAGTCATTCTCAAGTTTTAATAGCATTTGTGGTGGACTGCCATGTTTAGGATGCCCTTTAAGGCGTGACATTATTGTACACCACTAAGGTTGGGTCAAGGGTCACATCATTACACAAAACTAAACTTGCTCCCAAACAAACCAAGGGTTGAGGATCACTTAGGAAAGGGTCGCGGAGTACATAGGTGCAAGAAAAAGATCGTGTCTCAACAAATTGATGGTCGAATGTTGTTAAAACCATTCATAGTTTACGTTGAGGGCATGTTGAGGGCTTGACCTTAGGCTTCAACCAAAGTTGTGCTCAAAACACTTTATTTAAATTTGGCTTCAACAAGCCTCAATATCTGTCATAGGATGTATCGAGGGCTAGACTGTAGGCCGCAATAGTCACTGCGCATCCAACACTTAAACATTTTTAGGTACGATAACTTCTCAATGTTTGTCGGGGGCAAGTCGAATGCTTGACTTTAGTCCGTGATAGATACTATTCATAAAAACTTTACCCCTCGACACTTACACTATGTTTACTTTTGATGCACCTCAAGGGCAAACTTAGCCACGACAACCAACAACAATAGAAGAACATTTAAAGCAAAACCTAAGCCTCGTCATGAACAACAGGAACAACAACAACAATAGACCAATTCTATCTCATCATTAACTCTTACAGATCAGGTCTTATCATCAAATGCACATACAAAACATCCTAACTCATCAGCTATAAATAACCAACAAATCTAACATGCGACTTAACGTGTAAAATTTATTTCTAGATCATCATACGAACTTAGAAGGTTAATCTACTTTGTTTTATTACATATTTATTATTCTTTGTTAAGGTAAAGCTTAGAAAATATTTGCTTAAACACACATAATGGATTTATCAAAACTCTAGACCTCAATAAGATCAAATAACAAGTTTTGACACTTTTTAGAAAACAAGGCCCAAATTTGGCTTAGGAATACGCTAGGTCCATTCTTAACATTTCTTAGCAAACCAGATTTGTTTTTTAGCTTTCCACAACATGATATCAGCTAAAACAAAGTTTCACATGAGAATGATGAAACATGTTCATATGCTGGTATGTTTAACAAAGTGCCTTATGTAACTTTTGAAAACAAGTTAAAACGAAGATACTTTCTATAGCTTCTTTAAAATAAGGTAAAATGAAGTTACCTATCGTGTTTTTGAAGATGACTTTACTTCTTTTTTTTTTCCAAAACATAGGTTGCAAAACTCGTAAACACGATCTTAGTGTTTTCAAACTAAAAATGTAAAGGTTGAAAGAACAGATTTTGTGTGGTTAAAAAAGAGAGTATTTTTTAAAAATTTGATTTTAGAAAATATCGTGTTTACTTTCTAAAAACAACAATGTTTAGTT
This sequence comes from Combretum micranthum, assembly GCA_024138025.1. Classification (NCBI taxonomy): domain Eukaryota; kingdom Viridiplantae; phylum Streptophyta; class Magnoliopsida; order Myrtales; family Combretaceae; genus Combretum; species Combretum micranthum. The sequence goes on along the minus strand of JAMXBD010000247.1, from coordinate 255,173 downwards.
GATGTAAACTTTCAAATCACTGCTTGACTTTCTTTTTACAAAAAAAGAAATAAGTATGGTTTAAGTGGGAGTTGTTATTTCAGTATTTAATAAAAGTGGCTGCATTAAAGAGAGAGGACAACATGTCAATGCCTTAAAACCTATTGTGACTAGCTTGCATTAAATTCTGATACTTTTAGAAAATAGTTAATTATGAAAAATCCTTACCTTTTAATGCATGTAAAACAAAATATTATATTATCAAAAAAGTATTAATTAATGTATTGCCAAAATAGTTGAAACATTTATTATATCTTTTTTAGGAGGTAGAATCAAATTTTAAAATTTTAATTGCTTTAAATTTTTAACTTATGTTATGGAAAAACCTAGGGATGACAATTCTCTTGTTGAATTTTTTTATAATTGCCATGAATCTTGAAATTCCGTGCATAAGTGTTCATTGTTGTAGTGATTTTCTCATCTTATCCATGCACTTCTAGGATCAAAGTTTCAAAAGTGGTTGTTCTGTTTCATTTCATTAACAATGAACCAACTAAAATCATCAATGATGACCAAAGTTCAATAAGGCATAATCCATGGTCATGGGCCATAATACGATGTTACAAGGGGATGTCTCAATTTGACAAAAGATGATCTCCAAGAAGGGTGCTCATATGAAATGGAAAGAATGAGAGAAGAGAAGAGGAATGGATGGACCAAGAAATTTTTTTAAGAAGTCTTTAATCTTTATTGATTTTGATGTTAAGAATATATTCATCTACAATATGGGTATTTATAGTACCTTCTTAACTCTATAGTATTAATTATTAATGTGAATCAGATAGGATCATATCTAGAGCCAAACAAGTCCAAGTCCAACATTACATTTTAAGGAATTGGAAGCTCGATGACTAAATTTCCAATGCTTAAAACACGAGTCAAGCGAACTAAGGATGCCTATATAATAGTTTGGGACACAAAAGATTAAAGTGTTGGAGCTGTACACCGTTGGCCTATAGTGAGAGCTGCTAGATTTGAACGTATGCTAGCACCAAGGTAGTCGACCTTCATGCCAACACTGCCAGTGTAAGTCTATAAACAGTCAATCTTCTTCATTTGAAATTAATTCAGATTTCTTATTTTATTTGTAGGCCGCCCAATGTGTAATATAGGCCGCTAGCTTTTATGTTTATGTCTTTTAGGTTTCCTTGTTTTAGTTTATATAATACTATCTTTTGTAAACATTTGAAATAGTTTATGTTGAATGAATTTGAGGGTTTCCTCTCTTTGAGTTATGGAAAGAACTTTTTCTTAAACTTATCGGGATTTCTAGTGGCGTTAAATCCGATTTATCAATCGATTTGTCATCACCGATTGTGGCATCTTTACTTTATACCAATGTTTTTGCTTCTATATAAGTAAAGGGTTGCAGTTTCATCAGTTCTTAAATGATCCAGGGATTTAAGTTAATTCTAAATTTGGATATCAAGTTTCGTCACAAGTTGGTGTGGTTTGTATCGTATCAATTATTAATGTTGACTAACTAATATTTTCTAACTATTCCTCTAATATCTAATAAATAATTTTTAACTATTTTCTAACTAATTTTCTACTATTTTCTAGTAATTTGAAAGATGGGGTATGATGAATATAAGGGATAAAGAGGTTGTATCTATATATTCTTATTATGTTCGGAGTGTTTAGGGCATAACAAACTTGCCACATGTATCAGCTCAAATGATATTTGCAAGACATTCGTTAACAAGGTGGGTTTCTACTCAAGTTTTAATTAAGAAATAATTAATAATTTTGTGAAAATTCTAGCAGGGCATCATTTGTATTTCTACTCAAAACATGTAAAATTTAATCTATTCAAAAAATAAAATTTCACAAAATACTTATTTATAAATATTGGCCATAAGGCCCATCAGATGAGTACATCTTGATTATAAAACCTTTTGAACTAAAAAGGTCCATTTCAAAATCAAGGTAAAAATATTTAGTAGTTACTTTGTTACAATTATTCAAGTTTATAATAAAAGAAGATTACAACAAAATTCTTTCACAAAACACATGTAATATCCATATTTTGTACAATGCCATCTAGTTGAGTCATCCTACATTGTTCTCATCTCCATTGAGCCATCAATAATACCTAAAATGTTAAAAGAATAAGGTATGAAGTCCAACACACAATAAAACAAGCACAAACATACATGTCATGCGTTCCTATTGTAATGCAACAACTATAGTTTATTTGGTAAGCTTGGTAAGCTCAAATACATAAGTTAGGATCGAATATTAATAATAAAATTCGAGAATCTTACAAAATCATTATAGTTTACAGCTTCATCGAACTCTTTATCACATTACTGTAGGGTTGGATAAAACCTTATAGAGCCTAGTCTTGAATTGACGAGTGCATCGATATGATCATGATGCAACTTGCAGACTTGGAAACGAAAATGTATTTTGTGACTTATGAATTCCAAAAATTTTGGAATTTCGTCAATTTTCATTGACATTCTCCGCAAGCTTCAAAGGTTATAGAGAAATGATAAAGAGAAAGGAAAATGGAAAGGAAAAGGAAAAGGAAGCAACAGGCGTAGACTTAATATATGTATGTATGTATGTATGTAAATGAGGCGGTTAAGAAAACGTATTGGATAATTTTCCAAAACGGGTTTGATTTATATGCAGTACGGTATCTTATTATAACACACATCCTATAATATTTTTAGGTAGAAGTCTACATGCTTACTAATTTGGATGTCCTGATCACAACCGTACACATAGAATTTTTAACTGATGCTCTTAAAATTTTGACTTTATCATGTTCAAGTACATGGATCGATTCAGTGAGGGTTTTACCCTGTCTCTTCAAATCTCCCAAAATTTCCCATCTATATCTTGGTTTTTGTCATCTTCATCTTTCCCTTGTTCCATATTATATCTTAGATGTAATTATGGTGAAAAAAAATATCATGTCATGGTATAGAAAGTCTTCTCTCTAGTGTAGAAAAGGTTGCCAACTAAGACAAGCGAATTAATGGGCAAATTATCTCAAGTTTGATATCCAATCTCATCTATTTGTAGGCACAGCACACATCCTGGATACTACTGATCGGTTGATCCTATCATAGTAACTTATATACTAGGTTAATGTCCCTTAAGGCTTCTATAATATAAAAAATAAATAAATCATAGCAAAGGGTAAAATTATCATATGTTGATAAATAAGAGGATTTTATGATCTATCTTAATATGAATAATAATGATAAAAAGTAACCTTTTCCTCTCGCTTACCAAAAACATACATTTTTCTCTTAGCAGCTTCATAAATAGGCAAACTCTAAAACCTCTCTCAAGTTTATATGAAATGACCTAAACTAAATACACTAAATTAATTTATATATATGTGTGTGTTGTATGTTAATTTTGAGTTTGATTGTGATGTTTTAGATTTTAGGAATTTTAATGGTTAATACAGAAGTTTATTACTATGGAAATGTGTTAGAAATTTAATGTTTGGCGTGTTAATGTAATTAGGTAGTTATAATAAAATATGTTGGATTGTTTTAATGCATTGGATTCCATTTTCATTGAACAACCCTAAGCCCAACTCTTAATAAACCCAAGGCCCAAAACCCACACACATGCCCAAGCCCATGACTAAGGCCTCCTTCTAAACTCTTCCTTTGCCTCAAAAGTAAAAAAGATGATAAAAATATCAATCTAAAACAGTCCCCAATCTATCGTCTCTCCCTCCATCTTCTTTATCCTTCTAAATATAAATAAGCTCTAAATTATGCTTCAAAATCTCTTCTAAATCTTATCCCACCAGTTTTTAAACAAATAACTAATCAAAGGAATAAATAGGAGCAAGAATTTAAGTTAATAAAAAAGCAAGAGAGGCTTAATTGGTCTTAGTAGCTATAAAAGTAAGCAAGATGATTTCTTGTGAATTATGTTAAATTATAGTTTATAGTTGATGCAAATTGTTGAATAAGGGTAGAACTTTAGTGTTTTAGATAAGTAGATGGTTTGACAGCATGTAAATTAGAATAAATATGCAAATATGCACATGCACCTTAGGTGTTTGAAGAAATGAATTTTGAGTTTATGATGAGTTGATGCATGTATTGATATTTTTAGAGATAAATGAGTAGAACTTGAATGATTAGAGTGATAGTAGAGTTCTACAAGCATGAATGATGGATTTATGTTTTAGGTTAGGATTATTATGCATATACATTTGAAATGGGCCCATGAGTGCAAAGGAACTTAATGATGTTTTATATGGTGTTTATAGGTTAGTTTTGACATGTTTTTACAAACACATAAGAACTTAGTAAAGATTTTGAGGATATGGAACATAAAAAAATTTCAAAATAAGTATCAAATGACCAATACCTTGTTCATAACAGGCATGTTTGAGGCCATTATCTCCTCGAAAGCATGTTTTCCTAATGGTTACGACTGTTATGAGGCCCGTGAGCTTGTCAGTTCATTTTTAAAACATGAAATGGAGTTGATCACGACCATTACAAGGGCGTTTGTATCTTTTGTGTGATTTTTAAATCTTGATCACCGTAGTTACCAAGCCTATGATCTTCTCTGACTTCTTTTTCTTAAAGGGCATAGTCTAGATCATGGCCATTACAAAGGTTGTTATCTCATCGAATGATCTTTGGATAAATTTGAACAAAGCTATTACGAGTGTATTCGTTATCATGACATACATCACGACCATTATAGGGGCCGTGATCTCCTAATACGGGCATGATAAGGCAGTAAGAGATACCATGGCCTAAGATCACGGCCGTGATGTTGCCCGTGATAGACATCACAACCTTTGTCACCGGCATGATAGACCCTCTAATACTGTGTTATAAAAATAAATAAATAAATAAAATAAATGAATGAATAATGAAATGAAATATGTAACTATAGATATATGTGTGAATGTGAAGTTATGATGGTTTGATATTTTATTTGAGTTTGAAGGCGGCGAATGATTAAATGTTTAATTATGAATTAATGATGATTTATATGGAATGCTTCTTTGACAGATTCTCGTATTCAGTCAAGTTTCAATACTGGTCATTTACCCAATACTTATGATTATCTCGGTACGCAGTAACTTGTTTGTTGAGTGTTAGGTTAGACATTATCAAATCAATATAACTAAATATTAGCTTAAAAAATTGTGTGAATTGTTTGTGTGTGTGCTATTGAATCCAGTCTAGGAAGCGGTAACCCTATTAACAAGGTTGATGATGAAGTAATATTTTATACAATTTCCAATGATTAACTCATGTTTATCTATTATAGATTTTATAGAAATCGAATGCAAATGGTATTTAAGTGTGTTTATTATATTAATTCAGGTCATTGAAGACATATAAAACAAATTCATGCAAAATAGAGAAGATTTGTGCAAATTTGACAAAGAATTCAAAGTATGCCAGCTCCAAACAAAGCTACATAGCCAACTTACATTGAAAAGCAACCCAACACTAGCCAAAATTAAAAGCAACGCTGCTAGAGTTCATGACAAAACATGATCCTGCAATTTATAAAACGTATGCCAACAAATCAGAGTCCTATGCCACCGAGCTTGAGGCGGCCTTGTACGAACACAGTAGCTAAATTGTAAGTACTGGCTATAAGCTGCCAGTGTAGGAAGAGGATTTCGACAGCTTCTACAATTTGAAGATACGCCGGCAAATGATGAATCTATGCCATCGGTATTGAGTGTCCATAGAATGCAATTTTTAGTGTCGTATTCAACGCCGCCTATGTACAATTGAAATGAAGTCTACGTCCTTAGCATACATTTTGTAACTTCCGGCGTACAAACGAAATGACTAAAATTTTGCAGATTTCTTTTATAAAAAGACGATGGTTATATTTTTTGAGATAAGGAAAAAAAACATAGAAAATAATATAGAGCTTCATATTAGATTAAGTATTTGAGATCCATTGAGAGAGAGTTGTCCTGGAATTAAAAGAATAATGATTGTGAAGCCTTGTATTCGCTTGGAATTGATTGATTTTGCAATTGAAGATCTTGGCATTTGAATTGGTGATATCTGATCCTATATTTTGTTTATGCAATTCTTGTCTAAGTTTATTTTTTATCATGATTTCATTTGCAAAAGCTGATCTATTGTGTGATTCATTATCAATGATGAACTAATTTTATTTTATGGGAGTTTGATGAAGCCTTGAGAATGCTAATATGATAATTGAAATTGTGTTATATGGCTATTATAATTGTGGAATATTCATATTAAATCCTATTATAAATCTTGTTTCTAATTGAAATTAGGCTTATAAGAATTCTAATAACTCGGAAGGGAAATTAGGGTTCATAAGGAATTCATAAATTAAGATTAAAGAACAATTACGGAAGCGGCGTGACTTAATCTGATTTAGAAATTATCATAAGGATTCATGCAATGTTTTAGGTTAATTTCTCACTAAGGAATTAGGGGAAATTGATTTAGGGCATTATTCAATTGTAGAATTGAAAGATTCATAATTGTATTTTCGATTCCACGAATAATTTGTTTAGCGAAAGCTAATAGGTTATTTTGTGGTTGAAAAGATTTTAAAACTTTAATCAAGATTTTAGATCTTAAATAATTTCTTGTGAATATCTACAAGTCTATTTGTCAATAAAACATTATTTCGGTTTGATTAGCAAGATTAGGGTGGACTCTATTTTTCCACACTCAATCATGATAAATCTCATAAAAAAACTCTCTTTGATTATATCTATAATTTAGAATATGGATAAATTCGTTGATAAATAGTAATTTCTCTTAAAAATTGATTGTATAAATATTAGTAGAACTAATAATTGTTTAGTAGTTAATTGATCCTTGTAGAAATGATACTTGACTCACTACTTTATTACTTGATCAAGCTCAATACACTTGCCGGAGAATTCACATATAAAAATATAGATACATTTGCAGCGAATTAGTTGACATGGTAGATTAGGCACCTTGCTTGCCTTTGTCATGATGCAATGACTTTCATAAGTGGCTCAACGGGTATTGATAAGAGGAACGGTATCAGCATAACGTTTGCTTATTCTTAATAAGAAATAATATGATTTAGTTCACATTTATGGGAATGGCTGAACTAGGTGATATTATGAATTAAATTAAGTAAAGTTGAGTAACGGCTGTGGATCCTAGATAAGATTATTAATTGTGAAGTTATGAAAGAGATATAAGTATTCAAATTGTTTATATTGATAAAGTCATTTTATACTCATTTTTCATAGATTAAATTGTGCTAAATTATTATGAATTTTATAGAAATCCTAAGGAAATGGTACTTAATTTTCCTTAGTTTGATATTTCAAGTCTTAAAGGACTTATACATACAAATACAAGCAATTGGGAGAAGTTTTATACAAATTTGAAGAAGAAATCAATGTAGGCCGGCAAAAACAAAGTGTACACCACCAACTTTCATCAAAGAACAATTCAACACAGCTAACCTAGAACATATTTTAAACATGCTTCATTTTTGAACCTGTATGCTGATAAATTTTGGATACATGCTGTTGGCTTTAAGCCGGTTTTACATTTCAAGAGTTTCAAAAACCCAAAGGCTGGCTACTAGGGGATTTTACTCCATCGACCTTCATGTTGATGTAGACATATACCGCCCCAACACTACCCAAATGCCTCTAGCTTACAAGTCTCGGAAATAATGTCTTTTAAAGCAACGTCGACTACTGGACATCCTAACCGTTGACCTTGAGCCGGCTTAAATCCATCACTGCTCTCAGAAATCAAAATTTCAAATGAAGGCCGGCTAATTTACATTAAAGGCTGCAAACCTTGAAGGCGGCTTAAGTCCCTACGTGACTTTCATATTTAAACTCTTCTTGCTGGATCTTTTGTTTGGAGAGGAACCTTAGGCACGAGCATAACTCCAATTTTTTCATTGCTCTTAGGTCTAGATTAGGGCTTAGATAGTATAGAACTTTTCTTTTTAATTTAATTAAAGATTCCACACCAAGATCAAGTTTAAAACATCATTTGAATTTGAAATCAAGAACAAAAATTTCTTAACAAGGTGATTTTTCTCTTTTCTCATATGCATTTTATGGATGGCATTTGATACTTGTTTCTTTTGATCTTAATTAAGGTTTTGAGTTGTTGATCTGTATCGTTTGATCTTGTGTTCATGTTGTTGATGTTATTTCACAAATCATACATTTTGGATTGAATCTGGAATTCATGATAGATTAGGATTGCAATTGAAAAATTCCTTTCTAATCAATTTTGTGAATAACTAATTTGGGTTACAGATTACATAGACATATAGATTGCAATTCAATTAGGGTTTGGTAAATTACAAGGATTATTCAATTGATCACTTTCTTAGGAATAGAGAATATTGATTGGTTAATTGAGGATAACTGCGTTCTTTGGAAAAAAAAGTTTTTATTTGGTGCTTAATTGATTGCAAAACTAAACTCATCATCAGTTTGGATTTGCAAGCGTATTTTCTAGTCATAGTATACATTTGATTGATTTTCAGATCTATTAACTCTTAACTTAAATCAATTATGGGTGTTAGAAATCCCAAATCTTTGTAGATTAGTCTCATATCAAAAATCCAAAAATATTTTTTTTTATTTGCCTAGCTATATTTAGGACTAATACAATTAAGAGATAGTCCTCACTCTCGTGAATATGACTCAGTATTTATCGAAATTTTATTACTGTGCACGCACCTGGTACACTGGCCGGTTAATATCTGTTTGTTTAAAGGAATTTAAAAAGAAATTAAAAAGAGTTTTAAAAATCAATTATAGAAAAAGCGTCATCATATATCAACTCTCTAAGCAATTGCTATTACTTAGGACTCCCAGATTCCCAATGATTGAAATTGGAGTTTGCATACTCCAATATTGAAATATTCTACTTAAATAAAGATAAATAATTCTATGGTTTCCTGCATTGCATTAGTTAGGATTGCATGTCATCTGGTATTTGTATGTGTTACTAGGTACTAGGCCCCTAGCTCACTTTTTCCTTCACAAGTGATGATGAATATTATGATGGCATAGGTTATGGTATAGATTGGGAGATCTTTTTTGATGAGTGGGATGACTAGGACTCCCTGACTTTACAATGTTATTTTCTAGCAAAAGAAAGATTTTGTTTTTGGGATGTGATTGTATAGATTAAAGTTTGCTTAAAAGCTTATTTTTGTAAATACAAAGCACTTAAGTTTCTTTCCTTATCTAGTTAAGATTTCAAGTTTCGTATCTAAAATTTCAAAATATCATATATGTTGATACTATTAAATGTATATAAATTAAGTAATCTACTCTTGATAGAGTAGTTGTTATAAAGTCTGATATGTTGACAGGTTGATCAAGCAACAAGTATAAACTCTTTCTTTTTCAAACAACCTTACTATAATATCTTCGGGTATTACACATGGTTAGAGACTTGACATGCGGTTATTCAACAAAATACATGTCGGGTCTTTACACTATATCTCGCTTTAAGGAAGATCAAAGGTCAAATATCTAGGGATTCCATCTTTGGAAGTGAATTAGGAAACCCTAAATTCCATCTTTGGTGATTTCGATACTTCTGCAATCAAAGGTGGAAGAAACATATCTCTCTCTTTGAACAGTTTCACAAGGAGCCAAACCCTAGGACTCTCTTTCTCTCTCTCAAGCTTGTATCTTGCTCCAAGGAATCGCGTAGGCAAATCAATAGGTAAGTTTTCTCTTTTTCAATCCTTTAGACCTAAAAGAACAGTGTTTTTCTAAGTTTCTTATTGGTGTTGAAGCGATTGAATCGTTGGAGGAGTTTTGGAAAAAAAACCTAAGTTGTCTTGTTGATGATTGTGATTGTATATTTCGAAAGGAACAAGGAAAATTTCAGGTATCACACTTTTAACATTTCTTTGTATAAGAAAAGATGTTTTCTTTTGAAGTTGTATGGTTTAAAATCAAGAAAAAAGGTCTTCTTTTTTGTGTTTTTTGTGTTTTGGAGCAAAAAGGGTTCATGCAAGGAATCACGTCCGTACCATGGGCTATTATCTCCTCGGGTGTGTTAAATCCATGCCGATCAAGGCTATGATGGTCGTCACACTGTTATCATGGCCGTGATGGAGGTCACGCCCCTTATATCGAGCATGATGTGAGCGTGTTTTGTGATCCGAAGCTATCACACCCTCATCATGGGTGTGATTGATAGAGGGATTGTGTAGCTTTCCTCTTTCCACGTTTTTGGCCATCTTTATCTCTTAACCCTTGGCCTAACCTTTAGTATACATAAACTAAAGTTAGAAGGTGTGCTTGGACCTATAATAGTTGTAGTTCATGATAATTTAGGAAATAAGATGACTAGAGAAGTAATGTTTTTCTTTTGAAAACAAGTTTTGTGTTAGTTTTACTTATGTGATCAGGTGTTTTTGGTGAATCTAAGTTTTTTGTTCCAAACATCATTTCAGGTGTGTCCTTACTTTGGTTGTTGTTTGTGATTGTAGGCTTTGTATCTACAAATGAACTTAATGATATCCGACTTTAAATTACTTGTTGCTTGTCTTTGGTTGGGTCTAGTAGATTGGGAGTACCAATGTTGTGCTTAATGATCTGTGTATGACGTTATCCCAAGTGGAGTTGTGCATAGAAATGATTTTGGTAGTTTAGAAATGGTGTGAGTACGGTGCCCAAGGTGTTTAGGACTAGTTGCAAATGGTTCTAAACTATATTATTTGCCTGGCTAATTAAAGATAATAACTTGTGATTACTGAATATGTTACTATGTTGCATGTGGATTGTATAATGATTGTTTATGCGCATGTGATTGTGGTTTGCCATACTAGGCCTTGTACTCACTTCTTTTATTTTTCAGGATTAGGTAAAGAACCTATAGTGTTTGATCTATCAGGCTATGATGTTTTCATGGACTATAGGGAGGACGATAGTGGAACCGATTTTCTAGTTGACTATTAGAAATTTCGAATTGGAGATAGTTACATTTGAAGACTTTAATAAGTTTTAAATAGGTTTTGTGATTTTTGATATTATGAGACATTTTCATATAATGTTCTTAAGTTTGATTTTGAGTTGGCACTTGGTTTATGCTAATAGAGTTATTTAGAAGTTTTTATTAATAATATCAAGCTTTAGAATTTCTCTTTTAATGTGAGACATTGGATTATATTATGTTATAAATTGTGGTTTAGTAGAATCTAAGCCTTAGCATGTCTATCTCTAGTGTGAAAGGCTAATAACGCTCTCAATTTGAGGCATTACAGCTTCCTTAGGCTCCTAGTATTTTGTGTCATTTAGGCACATCATATACGATGGGTGTCATACTTTATCAATCATCTCATTCTTTAGATCTTCGTCACAAAAATCTTCACTTTCTCTTTATTTACACGGTTCTTTGATTTATCAATTCTATTCCATTTTATACATGTCTAATGTTGATTCATGGGCATAGTTTTACCACTCTCTAATTTATCTCTAGAGGTTTCCTAACTTTATCTAGTAAAATTAACAATTATCAATTCACTATCAGTCTCCTCTTAATTTGTTAATAAAGTTATTACTTGGTGATCATTCCTTTGACCACATGTATTGACAACTATAATTTGAGTCATAACCCTTCATTAATTTAGGTAAACTTCTCTATTAACCCCATTAGTATAATGGTACCTTAAATTTTGGTGATTGTTCTATTCCTTCCAATGGTGTTGCCCATGTGTGGAGATAGGCTGTGGTCTCTAGTTCTAAATGATGGATTGGGAGAGTTTATTCATGAGCATTTATCTACCTGGATGCATCAATTAAGATCTTACCTTCCTTTCTTTCTAGGTCTATTGATGTTTTAAGGTCAACGAAAAGGTATTCTACGAGGATCTTTTGTGTTAATAAGTTTCACACTAGTATTATGTCCTTCTTTTATCATTCTTAAATAATTCCAAATCTCTCCTAGCATGATTTATTTACTTTTTTTTTCTTTTAATAGCCTAAATGATACTTAGCTCCTAGCTTCTTACCTGTAGATTTGACTTGTGACATTTATGAATCTAAAAGTTTTAAGTAGATCAAACAACATCATTAAGGCTTGTAAGATTAACACCTAATATAATGTAAGATTTAACTAGTATTCCTTAACTTAATTTTGAATTGATAATAATTTGACCTCTATTCAGTGTGTGACCAAATGCTCATCCTTAATGGTTAATCAAAATAGGTCGTTGATTTTTGGTAGTAGATATGCATCTATCACTATGCCTCTCTCCTCATCTTAGTGATTTATCTTTCTTGCATGTGATTGAATCCACCTTATTGACTCATGACCACTCCATTGTTGGTGCTCTAAGAATTTTGATGGCGCTAACAAGGACTCTTATTTTAGAAGGCTAATCTACTAAGTCACATTTTATGCGTTATTCTAGTCACGGACCTAGTTCTTTGAATTGTACAAATTTACTGGCTATTTATTCAGTTCTCTAGAATCAATAAATCTTAAGTACTAATATTAGGTCATGTTGGCAGCATGTATCTAGTGTTCTTGTGTCTTTTTATCAGAACAATTAGTGACCTACTCTTTTGACTTGGTTTCCTATAGTCTTGTCTCTCCTTTGGTCCATTACAATTTTTGGGCAACCACAACTCAATATTATCTCCATATGTTTTTACAAACAATACCATGAATTCGAAAGTATCATAATCATTTTCGTTTGAGGTTAAATATACCATTATCTATGATTTTGCTAATAGCTATTTGTCTATTTGGGTCTTTATCCTTTAGGGAACTTAAGATGTTGACGTAATGAAACCAGACGAAAGGAAAGATAAATATCACGATCTATTGATTCTATGAATACCTAAAAAGCAAAGATTGAACTAAAATAGACATCCATTGAATTGCACAAAATTATTGGAAGACGATCTTCTATATGTCTATTGATTCTATACTTACCAAGACAAATAGGCATCAAATTTGAAAACACAATAAGATTGCGAATTTTAGGAAAGAGAGAAACATTGCACTCTGTTGATTTACGCAAAAATTCCAAAAAGCAAACTTCTATCAACTAGTTAATTCCATAGAATACCAAGAAGGATAAAAGGGACAAAATAATGTTTTTATTCCATTAAAAAATCTGTCTCAACTTTACAATTCTAGTTTATTATATGATTAACATAAAATCTAAATAAAAGACTTGACATATATAAAAAGATATACTAATCATATTAAAAGATACTATACCTATTAAAATAATACTAATTAAATCTTTCCCAAAATAAAATTTCCTAAAAATAACTATGTCTTTCTTACACTTGTGCCAATGATCTAACTCTATTATGCATCCCGCATCAGATGTTTGAGAACTGGTTTCATTGAACTTCTCTATATTGAACTTTTAGAGGGGTAAATGGTTTCTATGGTATGTGGACAAGTGAGGTTGCGACTAGAAGGATTCTTAAGGAAGCTTAGCTTTAAGATTTGTTTTTCCCATTAACTTATATCTTATAACTAAAGGGTTAGTGTTTCCTTATGCGGACTCTATAACTCATAAGTTTTCTTCCATGCTTTACGTTTAATTCATTAGTTTACTTACCTTAAACAAAAATCGCATAATCACACTTTACACTGTTTTTGACTCGGGTTTATTTTGATAGAGATAGTATAAGCACTTTTTATAGTGGTGGTACGTTACTTTTTATGCTTTCATAGTGTAAACAAATACTATATTAAAGCACATTATCCTATAAGTATTCACAAAATGTTTCTTTTAGTGCACATATAAATATATAAATTCTATGAACACATTGAAAAGCCATTGTAACTTGAGCTTGCATAAAAACATTTACTTTTTATGTAAATAGTGTACTCTAAACATATTTTGGATGAACAATGCATTCATAAATGTGTATATATTATTAGATAGCTTTAAAAAAATGTAGAAATCTCTTAATCATATGTGCTTTCAAAATATTATATTGGCATAGGTATACTATAGGCAAAAATAGTTGTTCAAATGCACTTATATATATACATATACATAGTTATATCTATTAAGATAAAAATACATTTATGACTTATATCCCCTGTTTAAAAAAGTTCGTTTCGTTTTTCTTTAGTTTCATTGTCCAATTATCATTTTCTAGAAAGTTTCTAGTTTGCAAAAAGTTTAACTTAAGTCCTAAGTTAAGGGATTTTATTGTCTTATATACTCACTTGATCTTGTTAGTTATCAAGGTGTTAAGGGGTTCTGTCTTCTAAACTTTACTATCATGTTCTCTTTATAGTTATACATTTGTAGTTCATTGTTCGTTTAATCTTATTGGAGTTTTGGATTGTCATTCCATAAGCGACCAAAATGTTTTGAGTAGGTTTGCTAAACTTTTGAATTGACAAATTTTAACATATTTTTGGAGTAAATGATAAGCATATAGTGATAGATAAAGTATATATAATATATATATATATATATAATCTAAAGTATAATTCTTTTATTTAATAAATTCATTAATCTACCCAGGTTCTACCCCACCTTACCGTTTGGTATGTTGTTCCTATCTCTGACAACCTACAGCTCTGATACCACTTTTATCATGACCTCAGTATAAGGCCTGATGGGATTTACTAGAAGCTGTCGTGTTACTTGTGCACCTATTACATGATAGTTGTCTTATGTTTCAGAGTTCAAAAGACCTCTATTAATATTTAATTACTAAAGCTATTTATGATATACAAATATATTTGATACACAAAAATAAATATAGAATTCCAACATTCCACTGATTGATAGGATCACAAAGAATCGGTATCACCTATAAAACAGTCACAGATAGCTTGCATTTGTATCAACTTGAATAGCAAAAGAAATCTTATTCATGATTTAAAATGGGTATTGCATCTCTGACTTGACGCTTCAAATGCTTATGATAACTATCTTGGGGTAAGATGACTCTCATTCATACCAATCTTATCCAGTCCCATTCTTATAGAGTTACCTGTAAAACAATCTGTTGGGGGTTGAGCAATATATATATATATATATATATCTATATATGTAAATGAGGCGGTTGAGAAAACGTATTGGATAATTTTTTATTATGGGTTTGATTTATACACGAAATTGTATCTTATTATATCATACATCCTATAATATTTTTAGGTGGAAGCTAAAGTGCTTACTAATTTGGATGTTTCGATCACAATCGTATACACAAAATTTTTAACTGAAGCTCCTAAATTTTTTACTTTATTATATTCTAAGGTTTAATATAAAATTTAGGGTTTTTGTTTCTAGAATTAAGGTTTATGGTTTGATTGTTAAGGATTTGAGTATGCTCGAGGTGTAACAACCACTTGAGTTGCCTATCAATTTTTAATTCCCATATTCTAGATAGGTAAAAATGGGATATCACAGTATTTATATGTGGTACTATCATACTTGTCTTAGGTATTGGAAACATGGAAAAATAAATAAAAGTACAGCTTATCAATACTTTTACATATATACACGATAAAATTCAGTTTGATTTCGTTAATTTACATATTCATTTTATATATTTGATGATATAGATAAACGTTACATATCGATTTATTACAAAATCTCATTGGGTTTCACGTTTCACAACCGCATTATGGGGAGTAATCGTTACTATGCAATCTACAAGAGATGATTTGATTTTGTCCGTGTAATTAAAATAAACGTGGTAGAAATTTTTTTTTTTTTATTGAAGAAATTGTGTATTCAAGGCCTTTTTCATTTTTTTGCGTTTCGAACCAAGAATTTGTGAGGCCAACTCTCCATTTTGTTCTACCAAAATATATATATATATATATATATACAACGATAAATTACACTATATATTTGTACTGGCCCAATAAAATAACAAAAATCTAAAAATAAAAATCTACTGTGGTTCTCTTCATTGGAGAAGATTTAAATAATTTTTAATAATGGCAACAATGCAATCGTGACAAAATATAAGCTTAATAAATTTTATTTAGTTTTTATTATGACATTTCTTTCGGTTCTCTTTATCTAGACATGGGTATGGTTAGGCTTTGAATTAAGAATTGGGCCGGTTGGTCAGTTTCAGAGCTAACTAAGGAACAGTTAGTTTTTCTATTCTTAGGTGGTTCTACAGCCTAAAACCGAGTAGAACCGATGGGTCCCAGAATTGGTTCCATTAAAAAAAAAGAAAATTAAAAAATTAAAAAATATATTAAATAAATAATTATTAATGTTTACATTGTTTCACATAAATAGTAAAATTTATTATCTATTTACAAATATTTAATGTGTTATTATCAACAACATAAATAAATATGAGTTAAAATTATATATAATTTAGTTTACATAAACTTTCTCTAAAAGAAAAATTCATTATCTTATTAATGTGAAACTATTTTTGTATTATAATTTTTGTTTTATCATCTAAGATATTTTGCAATCTCATATTACTAACTGCAATTGATGATATAAGTTGTGTTTGTATATGAATAAATGTACATTTTAAACAAAATTTAAATTTTTTTATTAAATAATTTAACACTTTAGAGTCAATAAATAATTATTTTGAGTTTAGAATTTATTTTTTAAAAAATAAAATTCATTCTTTTATTTTTTATTTTTATTTAAAAAACGATTCTACGGTTCTAAACCGGAACCAGGAACTTCCGACTCTATAGAACCAGCCCAAAACTATGGGAGATGGTTCTAGTTCCGGTTCTTGTTCGATTTAGTTCAAAAACCATACCTATGTCTATCTTTATCAAGAACATTAATAATAAATTTTAAGATTCCTTATATATTCTTTATCAAAGAAAAAAAAAAAAAACTTTAACGAATCTCCAAAACAAGACAGAAAGAGCATAGCACAAATTTTTTTTATTAACACTTAATAAAGATACGTCTAATTAAGATTCAACAAAATGGCCAAAAAAATTAAGATTCAACAAATGGGATTTCTTTTAGCTTTTTAAGTGGTTTTTTCTTTATCGTTTACATATAGACCCTTTTCTTTATTTTTATATTTGACGCGAGACGGAATTTTATAGAAATCAACATTTTCTTAAAAAAAAAAAAAAAAGGTGCAACGGCCTACAATGAAAATTTTTATGTCACAACTCTCGTGAGAAAATAATTTATATGGATTCTTCTAATAGATGTTCCAGATATTAAGTGTTTTTTTCCTAAAAAAAAAAAGACTTTTCACGTACTTTTTAAAAATGATTATATTCTTTACGAAAAAATAAATGTATAGATAGGTAGAAAATTTTAAAATAAATTATGTTAACCATATATACGAATGCAAACTCTATAAATTATACCTCTCTTTACTAGTTAGATGTAGACATTATCACAAGTCAAAACCAAAACCGAACCAGACCAGAACTGCTAGTTCCCGGTTCTAAAAATGGTAGAATCGGAATCAGATCTGTGAGAGCCGATCTGGTTCTCGATTCTTAGGAACTGGCGAACCGCTAGTATCCATGGTTCAGTTTCGATTTTAAGAGGAATCGGGAATCGTGAAATTAAAAAAAAAAACTAAAAAAAATCAATTAAATAATTTACTTAATTTAAGTAAGAAAATAATTACATAATAAATTTTTAACTTTAAAGAACATTAAGCCTAATAATAGTTGTTAATAGCCTATTAGTTAAAAGAAGTTCTATATATATATATTTATTTCTGTACAATTACTTGTACATTTTTAGTTACCATATTAGTAAAATATTACTATAAAATATTTAAGATACAAATAAGTCTCTACAATACAAAAACAAGTCACACATAATTAAGAAAGAAAAATTCATTTTTTAGAAATCTACATAAATTCAACAACACATGATTTCAAATATATTTATTAATTATGTTGTTAATAATAGCATATTAAATTCATACCAAAATAGTTTAAATATTTGTTTTTTAATTACATATCTCTTTTATAATTTTTTTTTCTTTTTTTTCTTTTGTAGCACAAAACCGCTGAAACCACCAATTTTGCCGATTCTTGAATCGACAGTTCCAAAACAGCTAAATCATGTGGTTTTGGAAGGTGCAATGGTAAGGACTTGTTAGTTCGGACCTACCATCCTCAGGTCGGTTCCTGATTCAAAAACCATTGATGACGGGTGAGGTCAGTTCTGGTTCGGAATTATCCCTTGATGATGTCTAGTTAGACACATTTATGCATGTTTGATGAAGTGACAACTCAACAATTGACATATTAGAAAAAATTAATTATTTGTTGTAAATATTTGAAGTACATATATTAAAATTATTAAAAAAATAAAAAGAAAAAGAAAAGCTAGAAGATAAATTAAAAAACATTGGGCCTCCTTAACATTTTAATTTTATTTTTTTCATTTTTTATTAATTTATTTTGCTAATTTAATTCAATTTATCATTTCAATTAATCAATACGTACCTGATTACAACGTCTAAAATAAATTATTAGCATTTTTAATGCGTCATGGCTTCATCATTGCCCTTAATTACTTCTGGGAAAAATAAAAAATAAAAATGAACTGAGGTATTAGTATAATTTATAAGGTTCACATAAATAAAAATAAAAAGGTTTGATTTTACCGAAATTTAATTATTCAATTTCTAATACGTGTTCCCTCGATAAATCTTTTACTGTTAACATTTTCCTAATTATTTATAGCTATATACGGTTAAAGTGGGAGCCTCATCTTTCATGCTTTACTTCTTTATGAAAAAGCAAAAACGATAATATTTTAAGATAAAAAGTGGTACTGTCTTTTGCTTCTTTACCAAGCCAATTTCCAACACCCGAAGTGATTGCGATTTGCAAACTACATTTTAAGACCTGATCCATTACTAAGCTTATAAAAGTATATGGACTAGGACTTTAATGATTCTCGTACCTATGTATTCACGAGAAAGGTTTAACATTATTAACAATCCGTTAAAAATAGATCAATGACTTTCTTTTCTTTTTTTTTTTAATTTCAAACGATTATAAAAATAAAATAAAATTATTTTATCCTTGTGAAAATTAGTACTTATATATTAAATTAAAACAATTTACAAATTATTCAAGTCTAACTAGAGTTTTTGCATTCAAGAATTATCAAGCTAACGTTGAATTCAAGTTACTCAAGAAACTTACCAAATTTGAAATTTTAAACATTAATATTATTCTAATTATAATAGATTTTTTAAAATCAAGTCTAAGTAAGTTTAGTTGAAATGTATTCAAATTTTAAATTTTAAATTCAATTGAGTTTGAGTTTAATATTACGCTGTCTCGATTCAACTAGTTTGCATCCCTAGTTTAATACCATTGGACTATAAAAATATTAGGTAATAAATAATTTTTAACATGTAAATAGTTTAAAAATAAATTACACGAACCACCCTTATAAATTTTGTAAAACACACCAACACTCTATTTTTTTTTATAGATGTTGATATTTTATTTGAATATTTATTGCATTTAAAAAAAAGTTTAATATTAATTTAATATTTCCAGAGGTTACTTATTGTAGATTTAAACAGAAATGGAATATCAAATTATTTCACAAAATTCATAACACCATCAGCCCAATTTATGGAAAGTTTTATTTTATCAACTATCACCAAATATCTATTAAAACGGTAATAGCAATTTTGCATTTCACTAATTGTTACACATGCTTCGGCCGTAATGAGCTGTGCCATAGTTTCCAGTCACATGATGATTATTTTTTTTTTATTGATAATAATTATTACTTTATTTATTCTAAGAATTATTTTACTTTTTCAACTTATTTAACTTTATTGCAATCATCGGTCCATATTAAAAAAATAACATCCCCATACCATATTATTTATTTATATTTTTTATCATACTTCTTATAATTTTTTTCTTAAAATTACTATTTATATTTCTTCAATTAATTTATTTTTTGACAATTATTATTGTTTATATAATATAATTTTTTCGGATGATATGCTTTCATTAACCACAATTAGCTGTACCCCGTACCTTTTATTTATTATAGAAATTATATCAATTGTTGTATATTTCGTATTAGGTCTTTAATTATTGAGACCGTAGTTGTTACTAGTTGCTTTATATATCAAGGAATTCACTGAAGCGATGGCTAGAATTTTCTCCAATTGATAATCTGCAAATTCTGCTAGGGTGACGGGTAGGACTAGATATTATAATTGTAACGGCAAAAATTTAATCAAGGCGTATATAATTACATATAATACCTCATATATTTCAAGCTTAGGCTTCCTTAAATGATTTGTTTATGTCGAACATTTGCCAACAAATTTTATATTATGAAATCGTTTAATTAGATTTTAAAAATAACTGAATTTAATAATTGGAAGAAAAAAACAAATTTTATAAAAACATCTTGTATTCTATGTCCATGAGTAGATCCACTATCAAAAATAAAACCATACCACCAGGTATCTTGCATACCTTTCATGATGGTAACCAAAGGTTTAAAGCTTAATTTATAAAACTAGGGCTTTACCAACCCTTTAAAAGAATAACATATGTTTCAAAATATAAATCCAGCTCTTTATACAAAACAAACAAAATACAAATATTCTATCGGTCTTAACTCACTTTTCTTTTCCTTACCCGAGTCAATCATAATCAACAACATCAACATCATCATCAATCATCAAAGAAACACCTAAAAAAAAGATAGCAACAACAATAATGAGCCGAAACCTAATACACAATAACACAATCACACATGAAGTAACACACCATCATAACTAAATGCAATGCAATAACAATAGCTGCTCTGGGGGTTGATATAGGTAGCCCAAATACATATATCTCCTATATCTAACTACAAAGAAAATAGCTTCATCTAGGGCCATTACTCTCTCTTTACTTAATCTCAATCTATAAATTATTTAGTTTAATCATTTCCATAAAGATGAACTAAATTATGTTACTTTACTCCAAACTTAAGTAAACGTTACGCCGATACGGTTTGCCCTATTAGCTACATGTCATGCCACTTATAAATGTCATTGCATAACGACGGGGGTGGCCTAAGCGCCTAATCTACCATGCCCGGATTAAACAACACAAGCACAATCAATACTCATTAATTATTAAGTTGTCTTTAAGTTTTAGTTTATATAGAATGCCTATTCTAGCATACAACAGCAAGTTACTACATACTTTATCTAAACCAAAAGGAGATCAGAAGATAATTTAGAAGAAACAGAAACCAAATCCAAACATTTGTTCAAAAGATTAAATTATATAAGCGATCCAATTATTTGTTAACTTATATCAAAATCTTATTAAAAACTCATTTTATGTTTTCACTTAATCAAACATGAAAATAGGAATCTTGTCATGGCTGTGAATATTGTCTTGGCAAGATATGGAAAGTTCTCCATTGTTTGTCAAATAATCTTTTATTAAACTTAGTTTTGGTCCAACATATTTTAAAAATCACATACTCCTTATTATTTAAGGTTTAACTTAACATATCGATATAAACTAATTACAAGTTAAGTCTATATTAATCTAATCTTAGCCAAGCTGATTATACTTCACCAATCTGATTCATTTTAACTTATTATAGTTGGTTAAGTCGAATTGAACTTAAGATTATTTATTAAGTTCATTTATACTTAGAAACTATGTCTAACTCAAATTAATTTCTAAACCTATTAATTCACTTAATTCATTCTTAACTATACAAATTAACTAACATAGCATGTCAACTATCATTTATATTTTTCATTTTATTTATATTTTTATTTAATTCAAATTGTTTTTAGAAGAACATGGGCAAATGCACGGGCATGTTTTACCCCATGTACATATGTTATCAAGAAGCATGACCAATACATTAAGCCATGCTCCCATCGTGTTTGTTTAAAAAATACCATATGTTCAAAGATCATATAGAAGTATGGCAAGATACACTTAGCCGTGTTCTAGCCATGTTTCACTTAATATAACATACACGTAAGGAACAGAGGGAAACACGGCAGCATAAGCTTGCTGTGTTCTAGCTGTGCTATTCTGGGATTGTACACGTAAAAAGGAACAAAGAGAAGCGTGATTGGATAGGGTGGGTGTTTTCCAACCATGTTTCTCCTTTAATATGTATATTTCAACATTTTTCAATGAAAAATGAAGAGCACGGCTAATACATTTCCTCGTGTTTCTCTTCATGCTCATAGCTCAATTTTTACATTCGAAAACATAACCTATTTAACTGCTCAATTTACATCTTATTTCAACATCTAACATCTTATACTCATCATATAGACTTAGAATCATGCTTTATAACATCTATATACCTATTACTACTTCATATTTCACCAAAATCTTAACTCTAACATGCATACTCTCATCTAGTTTTCAACCTATATGCTCACATATCCTTAGATTATCAACTTTACTACATAATATATAGATATAAACAACAAATATATCAAGAAAAACAACCTTACTGACTTGTCTAACCAACTTAAGCTTCTTGATCTTCTTTTCTTGTTGTCAAAGCTATTTCAAACTTATTTTTCATTTCCTATCTTCTTTTTTAACTTTAATTTCTTCTAAAATCCCCTTGAACTTAATATTTTAGGGTTAATTTTGAGAAAATGAAAAGAAAAAAGGAAAGGAAAAAAGAAGCAGGAAAGGGAATCGAAAAAAAGGAAAGAAAAGAGATGGGAGAAGAAAAGAAATGAGAGGCAAATAAGGAAAAGAAAATATACTTTTAGGTAGGATATTTGAGTTAAAACCTTTCTGATAATTATATTAAGTATCAAAACTAATTAAAAATAATTTAAAAACCATATTATAGAAATTAATAACTTGATTTAGAAATATAATTTAGTAATTTAGTTTACAAAAAACTGAATTTAAATTGATTTTGGGTTTAAAACTGATATTTGCAATAGATAAATGAAATCAAAATTCATGGGAATTAAAAGTATGGAAACCAAATAAAATTGAACGGTTTAGGAGTTTACTAAACATAGAAAATGTTGTTTTGAGATTTAGAGATTTGAATTTGAAGTAAAAGGAGTTTAAAATGAAAGACTGGGTAAATAGTTTGATTCATTGTGAAAAGTTATTGAGAAAAATAGATGATTTAGAAAAATATTTGAAATCTCAATTTTAATTCAAATCTATTTACTAGTTTGATTATGTTAATTTATCTAATCTTAATTCATTGTTTGTTTTACTTGAGCTATTTAAACTATACAATTCAAAATTTTTCAAATTAAATAATCCAGTTTAAACTTAATTATCTATTATATTATTCAATTAAATCATTTTTATTTTAACTAGGTGAGGGTTTGGGGTATTTCAATAATATTAAATTTGATTGGTTTATGGATTTAATTAAATTTTATAGCAGGTAAAAATATTAATTAAATTAAGACAGTTTGGATGCTTATACTATTTTAAATTAAATAATATTTTTAGGAAATCTGACGTAAATGAATTTGATGGTGACAATTTCATAAATTTAGCTAAATAAATGCTAAATAAATAAATAATAGGAGATTTTTTTCCAATAAGGATGTGAGAGCGATAAGGTCGAATGAGTTGAGAAATAAAATAACACCTAAGATGTAGGAAGTGCTGATTATTATTAATAAGAAAATAAAATAATCATGTTTATTCCGAAAAATATAACACACACGTATGCACACGGACTACCCACACTTACTTACGTAGTATATGTAACGAAACAGAAACAACAACAAAAAATAGAAAAGAAACAAACAAATTAATTAAGAAAACATGGGAAGTGCCAATAGAGAAGAAGACATGGCAGAGGCAGACTATGTGAGAGCCAGAACATCAGTATGGTGGGATATAGAGAACTGCCATGTCCCACAAGGGTTATCTTCTTCCGATCCTCATTCCATTGCTCGCAACATAAGCTCTGCACTTTCCAAACTCGATTACTGTGGACCTGTATCCATCTCTGCTTATGGTGACACCACTCGCATCCCTCAGCCTGTTCAGCACGCTTTTAGAAGCACCAGCATCGCTCTTAACCATGTCCCTGCTGGTATTCACTCGTCGTCTTGGCCTGCTAGTTTGATTCGAAAATGTTTAGTCTTTGGAGGCTTTGGTACTAGGATTCAGTGGTACTGGGTTTCTGTGTTTTGAATTTATTATGATACGGACAACATGCGGTCTGTTATATATGCCGACAAAATTTTCTAAGCCGTATTATTATGTTACCTTCTTGTTGGGAAAATATGGGATGCGTCCATTGTCTCCATATGAACAAAGCATATGTGTTTTCAAAAAGATTATCTTCTGCTTCAGATTACTAATGATTGAGAATTATGGTTTCATCTGCTATCTTCTTATCTGTCATTATCATTGGAATGGATAGTGATTCTTGTCTTCTTTTAATGTATACATCATGCATCTAAACTTATGTTGATCCAAGTGGATCATGTAAATTTAGTCTTGTTGGATGATAGATGAAGCTTACAATGTTCTGAATCACCTAAATTTTGTGCATGATTAGGTGTAAAAGATGCGAGTGATAAGAAGATTCTTATGGACATGTTGTTCTAAGCAGTGGACAATCCTGCATCTGCTAATTACTTGTTGATATCCGGTGACTGTGATTTCTCCAATGCTCTTCATCAACTGCGCATGAGGAGATATAACATACTATTAACACAACCTCATAAGGCTTCAGTGCCATTAGTTGCGGCTGCAAAAAGCATATGGCTTTGGACAAGTCTTCTTGCTGGAGGACCACCACTAGCAAGCGGTGACCTACTGCAACTCCAAAAGGAAAGTGTTACTTCTAGCGCAGAGACATTGCAATATATACCAGTTTCCAGTAGCGCTAACTTGGAGAAAGCTAGTAGTTCACTTCCTGAAAAATCTTTAACAGTGGGAACGAGCTTTGCTTCTAGTGAAAACATAGGTAAGGAAAACAAGATTGCATCTAATGGTTGTGGAAATCCTTGTGCAGCAAACCCTGCTGTGCAGAATCTTGTCTCTAGGGTATGGCAATATGAACTTTCCATGCCAAAGGCCTGATTTTTCATGCTACATGGATACTTCAATTAGTAACCACATAAGCCAAAGCAATTACCTTCATATGCCATGGCAGAATAGTCATGATATGCAATCTAGGTCTGCACGAGGAAATTTTTATCTCCCTGGTTCTTATGCCTGCTATCCTCATGCAACGCCTTTTGTTCAACCATCAAATAATAACTTTTTCCTGCTATTTGCCCGAGTATGGCCTGCCAATGGTTTCTTGTCCCCGAGGCGGGATTCGTAATCCCCCTCTTTTCCAACAGAACAATATGCAGCTAAGGCAACCAGTTCCAACAGACTTTACAGCCCCTCCTCTAGTCAGAGGTACAGGAGTTTAAGGTCCTTTTCGCAATGGAATTGGATACTATAACGACAGACGGACTCTAGTAACTTGTGATGCATCCATACCCAGGAAACCTTATGGTTCAGAAGTATCACATGCTTCCTCTTTTGCGAGTGCAGCTGACACACCTGATAATGGTCTCTCAAAAACTTCAGGGTCCTCTGGACTTTCTAAAAAGGCTCAATGCCTCCTTGCTGATGCCATCTTAGTTGCTTTAAGGACTCTCAGAGATGAAGTCACTCCTACTGAAGCTAATATAACTGATTGCTTCAAGTATGGAGAACTAAAATACCAATTTATTGATGTTAAGCAAGCATTGTATACGGCTATAGAGCTGGGAACCATAGTAAAACAATATTTAGGCGCTGTTTAAGTTTATGTGGGCGAGCACAAGGAGATATGGGATTGTGTCAATCCTTTAAGGAATGACCCAAAGCTCTATCCAAAAGCAACATGGACCAAGATTAAAAGGTTTTTAAGATCATCTTTGGGAAAATCGAAAATTTTGGCTTCTAATTGCAGGTGATTCTTTTTCACTTTCAACGTTGGTGTGTTTATTTTAGAAAATGTTAATACCATGATTCTAATAAATGCCGAGAGAAGTATAGAAAATATTTTCCATGAAGCCAAATCACATTTAAAGATCCCTAGATATTCACTAAACTCACGGAGAAAAACTATATTTTATTGTTTATGCAGGTATGAAGCAGCAATTTTTATGAAGACCATGTGTTTGCAAGGCCATTCATTGGGTGATGTAATTTTGCTTTTAAACTTGACTATTACGAATAAAAAGTGGCTCATGCCTCACTCATCAAGATGGAAGCCTATTAAAATACTTCTTCCAGATTACATCGATATATCCCTTGCTGTAAACAATACTGGTGGCCAATATAGGAAGTTGGAGGAGGATAAATGAGTTTACAATTCCACCGCACTTGGATTTTGGCTATCAGCATGCTTCTAGTGCGGTGAATCAGTAATAATAGGTACTTTGTGTTGCTTTGAGTAGGAAAACCTTGAGCAGACTATTAGACAGTGTCGCATAAGATCCTTAAACTATAAACGTCTTTTCTAAACTAGCATGTTCTGGTCTGCATCTTAGTTTCACATTTTCAATATTTAGTTGGAATTGCTGTGGCCATAGGTTGATAAAGTATTATTGTAGGGCAGAAGGTTTACAAGACCGACTGTATGGCTGGCCTGATTACAAGAAAAAGTTTAGGGATTTGGGTGCATAATCTATTCCACTCCACTATGAAACATACAATTGGGACGTGAAGAATGGGTCAACACACTTGAAGTTGCTCCTTTAAGGCATGGCAAAGCGATCATGGGCTTGTATGTTCCTTCTGAACTATCCATGTGTTCAGGGATGACCATATAGTGTTCTGGATCCATTTTATTGAATAGAGATTGAAGGGTTGTCTTTATCGACTTCTTGGACCTTAAGCTTTTTGTTAGGTTAGGTTAAACCGATGATGAAGAGATCTTAAGCTCAAGCTCAACAACTTGGATCATTTTGTTGTTAGATTTGGCTCGTAGACCTCTTTTTCCCTTGAAAATGAAAGTTGTTCTAGTAGTTTCATCTTTACTCTTATTTGAGAAGCATTTGCTCTTGTGAATGTTTAACATTATCGAATGAGTTGCTGTTGATTAAGCTTTGACATTCATTGCCTGCCTACTTCAGTTCACTGCTTAATATGGCAAGGCATCGTACTCATTTTATGAAATGCAAACAATATTCCATTTTAAGTTTATTTTGCTCTAGATATCGCTATTACTTCAGTTCAATCCTTTTAGTGTTTAAGTCAACATTGAGACCTAATTATAAAATTGCAAGATATATGAATGTGATGATAATTATAAATTAAGCATGATTAGTCCTCAAATCTAGTCAGGAAATCATTTATATGATTTCTTAATGCAATGTTGTTTCCATAATTAATAGCATACGCTCTTAAGCATGATTAATCCTTAAATCTAGTGAGAAAATCATATATATATGATTTCCTAATGCATTGTTGTTTCCATAATTAACAACATATGCTGTTGAGGAGAAATATGAGAAATTTATCTTTATGTATTAAATTAGTGCAATATCTAAAATATTTTATTCTCACATTTGTGTCCAAATAGTATATAGCTTTGAATTCTCCCTCCTTTTGATAAATGTGGCATTCTTATGTAAAGCTCAAAGGTGAAGAAAATTTCGTTCAACTATATACCAATATACAACACATCTCATCAATGATAAATCAAGATACTTCAATTAAGATGTGATATTAAAATTGTCCTTAATTTCTTTTAAAGGATATCAAATGCTTAATTCAAACTAGAAAAGGCAATGGCTTTATAGTTTAGTAGCACAGGCACTGATCTATCGATAAGACGAAGTGAATCCCCCTCCTGTTTTAACAATAATAACTAATATACCAATGTAGTTTATAATTAATGTCATAAAAATGATATCATGAAGAGTGACATACCACTATGATTTTTTTAGTTAGGGCCATATGCAAATTAAAATTTGGCGGGTGGTGGTTATCGCCATATTTCTTTTTGCAAGGTCTTTAGTAAGACGGTGAAAGTGTTGTTATAAGATTCTTGTTCCTTTATATCCACAACTAAACATTCTGAGTAACACAAATTCAATTTTCAATATCGTTTGTAAAAGAATGTGTCGCACTAATTGCATTTCCCCAAAACCATAAGGGATTCGGTATTTTTAATATGATTTGATTTTTAGAATTGGATGCGAGTGCATTTTTTTAATATTATTTTGCAAGGATCGGTTGTTTGTTCGAATAAGCATACCATAAGAGGTATATACTTTGAAGGACAATCCCATGTTGCAGCTTCCCGCTATGCCACACAAGAAAAAGAGACTTGATACTAAAGATCATTCTTCCTTTTCGCTTTAATCCGAGTTGAAGTTTGTAGCTGTAGCGCCATATTGCATGTTTAAAGCAATTTTTTTTCCTCCCGGCATTGTGCTTGGGAAGATATGCTTTAAGCATCATGGGAGATTCGTACCTTTAGCTTCTTCCAAATCATGATTACTAGAAGAAAAGAACAAATACCATGTATGCTTGGCCTGGATACATTCCTTGGGCACTAACCTTATCATTCAATGTTGGGCAATTTCGATTCTAACCTTATCATCTTTCTCCATTTTTATAAAAGGTGGCTTTCGAAGAGTTAGTTTAGTCAATAGGTTATCGGAGTATAACAACTGAGAGTCAATGAATAGTAGTCCCAGTGTTCGCGAGCAATGAAAGATCACACCTCAAATTTAGGCTATAACTCAAAAATTTCCCCAAACTCAGCAGAGAAATAATACAAACGATAGGCATAGACCTTTAACACCCCCAATGTGACTTTCCTGAAACTGTATGTAGAAGCTCTAGTAATTGTGTGATGCATTTATTTTTCGACTTTCATATCCATTAACCCGAAGTAGTTAATCATAGTACATGTACCAAAGAGTAGCCAAGCTGCCAAACCCATGCATGCAATGCACAGGTTCTACCTAGGCCTGCAAGTTAAAAGTAAAACTTTGTTTATCTTTCAAGTTTATCCTCACCCTTACGACAATATATCGTTCAATGATTGCATTGGAAAGAGACTGTTTTTGCATCCTAAATGATCCATGCCCGTATCAGCTGCAACCACATTTTTCATACATGTCACTATGTAATTGGCAGGTATACACAATGATCCTATCTAGGAATAGAGAATCTTGATCCAATGAGGACATCTTTTTAACCTCCTTTTTAGCCTTGACAAACAAAATATCATATACTATTGTGCACCAACCATAGGCCATAACTAACCACGCTTCTGCTTAAAGGTGGTGATGCGTGCTTCTCTGTAATTATTAAGAGCAATATGGAGCAAAAGTAAACTAAATTCTTGGAAAATAAAATGCAATATTTTTCATCTCATCTTCACGGCACTATTTATTCGGGAAAAGGAAAATAATATTGGTTTTTTAAAAAATAATTATAAAACGCTATTAAGATAAAAAATAAACAAGTTGATCTCGTCTCTTAAAGAGATTAGGTCATTAGTGGCCGACCTCGTCTCTTGAAGAGATGAAGTCACTATATTTTACACTGACCTGATCTCGTGATGACCTGATCTCGTGAAGAGACGAGGTTGAATCTGTCCTCATCTTTTGAAAAGACGAGGTCGACCACTTATGATCTCGTCTCTAAGAAACGAGATCAACTTACCTATTTCTAGGTTTATTTTTTTATCTGATAGATTTGTATAATTTTTCTTTTAAAAGATGATTTTTTTTCCTTAGTCCCTATTTTTTCAACCAAATTACATGTCATAGCTAATTTTTGTGAGGAAGCCTACAGAGTGCTGTGAAAAGACATTGTTAAAATAGGATGTTGTTGCCTCTTTCCTTAAATATCATCCTGTCTAAAAAGAACAAAGGTGCATTGACAATTTGCCTAGAAAGAGCATTTGTAAATTAAGTTAAACGGGATCATGACTCGTGGACATGAAGGGTTAGGTCAGGCCGGTTCAAACGGCGGTTTAGGGCCGATTCATGGCTACTTTGACCTATGAATGATTTTTTTTAAAAAAAAATTTCATAAATTTTTTTAATTAAATTGATAAGAAAATACCTAATTAGATCATCATATAATAGACATATAGAGAATTTTAAATTACAAACTTTGCAAAACAAATAAATTTATTAAAGAAAGCACATTTGAATAGAAAATTTATTCTAGAGTGCACACACTTAGGCTAAAAAAACATACTTCAACAAATGAAAGAGAAAAAAAAGACAATTTCATAATAAATACTATCTATTCACATTAAAACGAGTTTAAATATTTATTTTTTGTATTTTTTAATTTTTTATATTTTTTATTTTGATTCACCCTACTCGCCGGATCGAGGTCTTGAACCGGCTTTGATCTGCTGAGCCGATGGATTGGCTAGCAAGTCATGACCTGTACGGTCGGACAGGGCCACAAGCCATGATCCGCCGGTGGCGGTTCGACCTGGCCCATGCCTATGTTTAGATATGACTAGGTACTATAATATTAAATTTGATTGGTTTATGTATTTAATTAAATTTTTATGGTGGGTAAAAATATTAATTGAATTGAGATAAAGTTTGGATGCTTATACTAATTTAAATTTAATAAAATTTTGTTTTAGGAAATCTGATGTCAATGATTTGATCGTGACAATGTCATAAATTTAGATAAAAAAATGTTAAATAAATAAATAATATGATTTTTTCTTTTTTTCAATAAGTATTGTGAAGCGATATGACTTGAGAAATAAATAACGCCTAAAATATCTAAAGTAACAATTATTATTAATAAAAAAATAATAATCATATATATTCTGGAAAATATACACACACGGAAACATAATGGTGTATGACACGCCACGTACGTGGAATGGCCGAAAGAGCTGTGTGATGGAAATTTCCGTCCGCTAGCTTCCCGAGTAGTTGACTAAGACCTGCTTTTGCTTAGTTGGATGTACGTATGCACACGGACTACACACACTTACTTACGTAGTATATATATATGACGTAACGAAAACAAAAAACAAGGTGAAACGAACAAATTAATTAAGAAAACATGAGAAGTGCTAATAGAGAAGAAGACATGGCAGAGGCAGACTATGTGAAAGCCAGAACATCAGTATGGTGGGATATAGAGAACTGCCATGTCTCAAAAGGGTTATCTTCTTCCGATCCCCATTCCATTGCTCGTAACATAAGCTCTGCACTTGCCAAACTCAACTACCGTGGACCTGTATCCATCTCTGCTTATGGTGACACCACCCGCATCCCTCAGGCTGTTCAGCACGCTCTTAATAGCACCGGCATCGCCCTTAACCATGTCCCTGCTGGTCAGTAGTCATTAGTTGTTGTCTTGTTTTTTGTTGGTGGTTTGACGGGATTCCTGGTCAATTTTAATCTTTCCTCTGAATTATGCCCATGTGAATAATGTTTTGGTTTAGTGGGGGCTTCTGTGTTTGGCTTCTTATGTGTTGGTGGTTTCACAAGTTTTCTGATAAAGGGTTGTTGACTTTGACTTTTTCAGTCTTGGAATTTTGTGAATGTGTTTGCTTTTTAGATTTTATTTATTTATTTTTAATCTTTCTATTTGTACTTTGTGTAGTATTCTTGTGTTAATACTGTTGGAAATTTAGTCGGCGTTTTTCGTATTATCTCTGAATCTGATGCTTAATCTCTGTTAAGATCATAAATATTTTGCGGATGTAACTATAGGAATTATTAGTAAATTTTTGGGTTGAATCACAATTTTTATTTAAGTTTTGTTATAAAAATGGGTTAGTTTTGTCAAAACTATCATCATGCATGGATACATTCTTAAACTCAAATTTGTCTTTAATAAGAATGAGATAGAGCTTTAATTAGACTTTGTAACAGTTATTCACAAGGAATGTAACTCAATGAGTTATAGGCTTTGGGCTATGTTCGCACATTTTATGGGTTATACTGCAAATTTCCCTAAAGTTTTCCTTTTTGTTGTGTCAAAGATCATGTATGTATGAAATCTAGAATGATTTTATTGCTCTTTGTTTTTACCATGTCTCATGATGAACAAAACTTATCTATTTTTGAAAGATTATCGTATGCATCAATGTACTAATTCATGGAAAATATGGTTTGACCGGCTCTCTCCTCATCTGTTATTATTTTCAGAATGGATAGTGCTTCATGTCTTTTGTTACTGCGTCTAATCTTATGCTGATTTAAGTGATATAATTTTAGTTTCTTTAATACTATATGAAGCTTATAGTGTTCTGAATCACCTAAATTTTGTGCATGATTAGGTGTAAAAGATGCGAGTGATAAGAAGATTCTTGTGGACATGTTGTTCTGGGCAGTGGATAATCCTGCACCTGCTAATTACTTGTTGATATCCGGTGACCGTGATTTCTCCAATGCTCTTCATCAACTACGCATGAGGAGATATAACATCCTATTAGCACAACCTCAGAAGGCATCAGCACCACTAGTTGCTGCTGCAAAAAGCGTATGGCTCTGGACAAGTCTCCTTGCTGGTGGACCACCGCTAGCTAGCAGTGACCTACTGCAACTCCACAAGGACAGTGCTGTTTCTACTGCTGAGACATTGCAATCACTTCCCGTTTCAAGTACCACTGATTTGGAGAAAGCCAGTAGTTCACCCCAAAGCTCTACTACAATGGGAACTGGTTTTGCTTCTAGTAAAATCAAGGGAAAGAATGACAAGATTGTATCAAACAGTTGTGGCGAACCTTGTGCAGCAGTACCCAACTGTGCAAATTACAGTCTCCAGGGTAATTTAAAAATGAACGGTCCATTCCAGAGGCCTGATGTTTATGGTTACATGGATGCTTCATTCAGTAACCACATGAACCAGAGCAGTTTCCCTCATATGCCATGGCAGAATAATCTTGATATGCAATTTGGTTGCACACAGAAAACCTCTTATCCCTCTGGTCCTTTTGTCCATCCTGCTCATGCAACGCCTTTTGTTCAACCCCCATATGATAACGTTTCCTGCTGTCCTCCTCAGTTTGGTATGCCAATGGTTTCTGGTCCCCCAGGCGGGATTCATAATCCCCCTCCTTTCCAACAGAACCATATGCATACAAGGCAACCAGTTCCTACGAAGTTTGTAGCCCCTCCTCTAGTCAGTAGTGCAGGAGGTGGAGCTTTTTCTGGCAGTGGAACTGGATATTATAATGCTAGACAGACTCCAATAGCTTGTGATCCATCCGAACACAAGAAACGTTATGCTTCTGAAGTATCACCTGCTTCCTCTCTTGCGAGTGCAGCAGAGACACCGGATGATGGTGTCTCGAAAACTTCAGGTTCCTCTGGCCTTAATAAAAACGCTCGCCGCCGACTTAATAAAAAAGCTTGCCGCCTACTTGATGCCATCTTAACCGCCTTGAGGATTCTCAGAACTGAAAAGATCATTCCCACTGAAGTTAATATAACAGATTGCATCAAGTACGGAGAAGCAAAATACCGATCTATTGATGCTAAGCATGCACTGCATGAGGCTGTAGAGCTGGAAAAAGTAGAGAAACAAAATTTGGGTGCTGTGCAAGTATATATTGGCAAGAATGAGAAGATGTGGGCTTATGTAGATCCTTGGGGAATGACCCGAAGAAGTATCCCAAAGCAACATGGAATGAGATTAAAAACTTTCTAAGATCATCTTCAGGAAAAGAGAAAATTTTGGGTTCTAAATGCAGGTGATTTTTCTTTACTTTCAACTTGGGTGTTTTTATTTTGGATAATGTTTTAAGACCTTTTACGACACTTATTGCAACTAGGGCTATATAATTGTTAGATATAATCATAGCAATCTCAAAAGGTTATTGATGCTTGTGGCTTTTTAGTGGTAACTGGTGGTAGAACACCAATGATTGCGGTCAATTACCGTGAAACTTACCAATAAAAAATGATTCTCTCTTTGTGAAAATGAAAATCATATTTCCCATTTATTGATATTTTCTTGATGGGTAATCACCACCACCTCGAATCATAGGCTGCGACTTCTAAAACCCACCGTCTTTTGGAAATTGCTAGTAACCACAAATATTTGGCATTATAAGCGTAGCATATGGCACTTCCAAGACTTTGATTCTAACAAATGCTATGAGAAGAAAACATTTTACACAAAGCAAGCACTTTTGTAAGACTCCAGAAATTTTACTAACCTCGTATGATTGTTGTTTATGCAGGTATGAAGCAGCTATTTTGATGAAGAAAGAGTGTTTGCAACAGTATTCATTGGGTGATGTGCTTGTACTTTTGAACTTAACTATTACAAATAAAAAGTGGCTCATGCCTCGTGCATCAGGATGGATGCCGATAAAAATACTTCTTCCGGATTACATTGATATGTCTCATGCTGTAAACAATACTAATGGGCAAGATGGGAAGCTGGGGAAGGATGGATAAGTTTCCAATTTCACCGCACTTGGAATTTCGCTATGAACATGCTTCTAATGCAGTGATCACAATACGTTCTTTGTGTCGTTTTTTAGCAGGAAAGGCTTAAGCAGACTGTTAGACAATGCTGCATATGATCCTTAGACTACAAGAGCTTTCTTTAAACCAACATGTTGTAGTGAGCATCTAAGTTTAAGCTTCTAAATAATTTACAGTTGCAGTTGTTGTGGCCCTAGGTTGGTAATGTAGATGCAGAGGATTTACAAGACCGACTCGTATGGCAGGCTTGATTAAAAGGAAAAGTTTAGGATGTTGTCCTCTGATATGTGCTGAAGAAGCAGATTCATTTGGGTCCATGCTCTCTTCTACCCTATTGTGAAACATACATTTTAGGACTGAAGATGGCTTTTGACACGCTTGAAGTTGATCCTGCAAGGCATGGTAGAGGAACCGTAGCCTTTTATAATCCTCTTTAGCTATCCATGTGATTGGGGATGGCCATACAGTGTCTTTAATCTATTTCATAGAATAGGAGCTTGAAGCTTTGTCATTATCGACTTCTTGGTCCTTCAGCATACATGTATATGTGGCTGCCTCTTAATATACTGTTACTGGAAGATATATATATTTGTTGAGATTGAGTATCTATGTTTTGAATTTATGTTTATCCTGATTTGCAAATCTTCTTCCCGGGCAATTTTCTGTACACCTTTCTTCTATTTTCAGAGGATGATATTAAAGGAAAAAGGCAACAACAATAGTACATGATTAATTATATTATTTATTTAAATTTATTAATTCAGCAAAGTAATGTGTTGTCACATGTCGAATGTAAATAGAAAACTTAACAGTGTTGATGAAAGCCTCTTATCTAAAATTAAAAAAATGTCGATGACTCAAATTAAAAATGAAAAAGTAGTTGGATTAGAGCATTTACGTCCGTAAGGACCTTTATAAGACTCTTAAAATATCACATCAGCATTTTTAAGAAACTTTCTTCCTCAAGGATCTCATCACTTTATTCGTAAGAATCTTTATATAAGTTTCTTTACTTCTTCTGTTTCCAGAGGATGATAGTTAATATCATATATATACCAATAACTATCATTTATCTATTTAATTTTATCCCTGAAAGATTCATATTATAATTAACTATACACAATTAACTAGTAAAACTAGTTTTTAACTTAGTTTAGAAAACATCGCAACTTGGAAGAATTAAAATTTCGATGTTGACATTTTTAGAATTTGCAAAAACTTAAAATATCAAATTGTAGATCTATTTTTAAGCTTTCCAACGCAATTTGAATTACCTCAATCTGAGATCGGATGAAAAAGTTATGGTCAAATTACGATCAAGTTGCGAAACAGGGGAGGCTACACGACCAGACTACACGGCCGTGTTTGAGGCTGTGTTGGATGAAATTTTTTATCAAAATCGAAAAAATTTCTACACGGACTACTAGATGGCCCGTGTACAAGGCCGTGTTGAAGTGAAAAAAATGCCCAATAACTTAAAAGTTTCTACACGAGCACATACATAGCCTGTGTTGATGCCATGTTGCCCCTGTTTCCACTGTCATGAAATTCCTTCATTTCCTTTACATCATTTTATCAATTTTTATACATCCAATATCAAACAAAACATCATAAAAGCAACATACAATACATAAACACAACTTTTAGCACTTCAAATCCCATTTCTCATCATCAAAACACATCTAACACTTCATTAGACCCCACAACTACTATTCATCACCTTCCTCAACAACCCACTTGTATCAAACATTGACCCAACAACTCCAACACACTCCAAAACTTATCCAACTCTATTAATTAACATAAATAATGAAAATCATATTCAAACCATTATGAAACTACTAAAGCAAGAAATCATTCTTACATGGAAAAATAAATGAATAACTAACTATAAGAGCATACAAAGCTTACCTCAACTTATAGATGGTGAATGGAAAGAACTCTTGGTGATTTGGGCAAGAAAAATTTGATCACTAAGTTGGAAAAATGGAGCTTGTGGAATCGATGAATTTAGGGTCTGTTTTGAGATGTTTGTTTTTGGCTTGAAAATTTGATAAAAAGAACTTTGTATTTATCTCTTATTTGTTGACTTTTAAGGTAGATTTAGAAAAGTAAAAAGAGAAGGCTTGGTCTTGTGCCAAAATTTATGCTATGTTTGGGATTGGTTTTGCTAAGGTTTATCCTTTGAAACTCACTTAACATGCATTGAAACAACACTAAATACTAATATCAAACACACTAACATACTATATTTACTTTTATCACATATAACTTATTGATCATATTTATATATAATAAAAGGAATTTTAACAATATCAAACACACAAATCACTTTCACACATAAATCATAGAATACACTACTAATACTAAAGCACACTAACTCATTAAATTCAATTCTATAAAACACTTAACAAAATTTATTATTTGATTAAATCAATATATATATATATATCAAATTTAGTTATGCATAAAAGTTAAGCTATTTCATTCTTCCCTCCTTCAAGAAGTTTCTTCCTCAAAACTTGTCTTACCTCTTTCACTGCTTGAATAACTTTGGATACTTCTGCTTCATGATACTCTCAACTTCCTAAATCGCTTCACGTTCTAATTGGTTGCTCCATTGAATTTTTACCATTAGAATTGAAATGATCTAGATATAAATTCTATTTAGATTTCATGTGTTTATTTAATTATTTTAAATTGTTGAATTGAATGAGCATGGTTGTGTTGCTAGTATTCTAATATATATATTATTTTGCATGTATATAATGAAATTAATATCTTTGTTTTATATGTATTAATGTGTGTGTGTAATAAAATTATTAGTTATGTCTTTTGTACATTAAGGTGTTAGTTAAGTTAGTATTCATGCTTATTTAAGCCCAAATGAGATTCAAATTCATGCCAAATGCATCTAAAGTTAATGTATGCTTTAAGGGGCAAAATTGGAATGTGTTAAAGTCAAATTAAGTTAATTTGAACTACTTTTTGGGGACAGCTCATTTTTATCCGAATTTTCTTTTGCTTTCTTTGTTTTTTCTTCCATTTCCATCTCCATTTCCATCTCCATTTCCAAGCTTAAGACAAGGTCTATATCAAGTTCTAAGAATCAAAGTTTTCCTCAAGACAAGGTATATATATTTGAATTGGTTTAGTTATGATTGTTGCTTTGTTTTGTCTTTCTTTCTTGAAGTGATTGCATGAATTCTTCATGAGATGAGATTAGTGTTAGCTAAATTGTTTGTTCATACTTAAGATGAGCTAGGAATGAGTTTGTGAGTGTGTGAGTTGATGCATGTATTGTTGTAGTGATATGAAGTGTTTTGATGAAACAAAGATAGTTTAAGTAATTAGAGTGGGGGTTGATGGAAGTAGGTTTTGGAAGTGTGTAAATGTGTTGATTTCATGATTTAAGTTGCTAGGATTGAGTAGTATAGATAGGAGTGAGTATATGAAGTTGGAAGTGTAGTTGAGGAAGGTTTTGAAGTGTTATAGGAGTGAATTTTTCAAAGTTGAAAAACAGGGGATTTGGGATTTTCGTTTAAGCCTGATTTTAAAACGTACGTCGGCATCTGGGAATTCAACGCCGCCGGCTTAGAGGCAATGTTGGATTCAGAATTCTTAAGGCTGGCTGAAAGCCGCCGGCTTTCACTGGAAAAGTCAGCCGGCGTTCTTTTGTTCATATTGTATGCTGGCAGCGGGAATCAAGGCCGCCGGCGTATGTGTCAAAGCTGCCCGCGTATCTAGGTAAGCGGACAGCTTAGACCTCTCTGGACGTTTTTGAAATTTTGGGTTTTGGATTCTACGCCGGCTTAAGGCCGCCGGCGTAGGATAAAAAGGCTGACGGCGTACCCTTGAACACTGCTAGCGCTGGCAGTGTTGATTTTCAGAGAATCGAGCACCGGCTCAAAGCCGCCGGCTTTGGCTGTCGGCCTATCCCCTGTGCTTTTGAAATTTAAAACTTTTTCTAAAATTTTCTAAAGTTTGTTATTTGAGCAATTGAGTATTTATTAAGTGATTTAGGATATAATAGGATGTTTAAATGCTTATTTGTGACCTTGTATTCAATTATTTGGATTTCTTTGATTATTGTGATATATAGATATAATATGTATATAATTGTGAGAATGAGATCTAAACTTGTGATATATTTATTTCAGTTAAGGATTCTTCGGTTAGTTCATCACCGAGAGATCCTAGTTATATACTAACGAATTCAGGTACGCAATAACTTGTTTGATGATTGCTAGGAATAGGCATTCTTAATCTTATTTAAATCGACTTGACTTAACATTTGAATGAATTGAATGTCTATTACGCTGTTTAATCTGGTCCGGAGGAGTAGCAAACCTGTCATGATGCAATGATATATTAGTTAGGCGCTTAACCAAGTCATGATGCAATGACTTTACCATGATGCAATGGTACGCTATGATGCAATAGCGATTCTTTTTGGTTAAGTGGGTAGCCGATAGGGGGGAATAGTATCTGTGTAACGTTTGCTTAAACTTAGGGGGAAATACCATGATTTAGTTCAAAGTTTATGGAAACTTGTGAACTAGGCTCATGTTATGGACTGAGTTTAAGTAGAGTCGGGCAACAGCTTTTAAACCCTAAATGAAGCTATTATCTTCATGAAATAGATATAGGAGATATAAGTATTCGGACTGCTTATATCAACCCTCTGAGCAGCTGCTGTTACTCAGGATCCCTGAATTCCCGAAGCGTGATCGGGGTTTGAATACCCTCTTGTTGATTTGGGAAAGAAATTATAATAAAGATAATCACCGTCTAATGATGCATTACATTGACTCGATGATTTGTTTTGCATTGGTTATTGTGTACTGGGCCTCTGGCTCACTTTTGCTGCTTTGCAGGTATTGGAGACGAGTATTATGATGACTTGGGATATGGGTCCGATTTCGAGAGATTTCTGGATGAGTGGGACGAATAGGATCCGATTACCCTGGGCTTTTGGAAGACTTTTTGCTAAGGAAAAGCTATGTATAGAAGGCCTGTTAGTTAAGCCAATTTCTTTTTGTAATGACCTTAAAATCCTTTAGAATTCTTATGTTTTGAGAAAACATGTAAATTTTGTTGTCTTGTATTGGCACTAAACAATGTTTATATGATGTATATGTATGTATAGAATGGTTTTGATAGTAATCTTGTTTGTATAAAAGTTCTTTACAAAGTATAGTGGTTTTGATCAAATAATTTTCATAAACTATTAGTTTTAGGACAACCTTACATATAATGTGAAAACGTTATATGTGATTGGGGATTCGGTACTCTAAGTCTCGGGATTTAGAGGAACGGGTCTTTACAAGAATTGTCTTGTTTCTCAAGATTTTATCCATCCTACCCAAAATCTTAATAGGCTTTTCCACTGTGGTCAAATCAGGTCAAATTTCTAGTTGATTCATATCAATAACAACATCTGGATCCGATATACACTTTTTCAATTTTGAAACATGGAATACATTCACATTCGACAATTTTGGTGGCAATGCTAATCAATATGCCAATGGTCCAATTCTTTTTAAAATTTCAAAGGGACTTATGTATCTCGGGTTTAATTTTCTTATAACACTAAATTTGATTATTCCTTTGGTTGGAGAGAATCTAAGAATTACATGATTACCAACTGCAAATTCCAATGGTCTTCTTCTCATGTCAACATAACTTTTGTATCGATCTTGTGCCACTTTCAATCTCTGTTTAATAAGTTGAATTTTGTTTATCGCCTATTGTATCAATTTTGGACCAATTAGAGCTCTCTCACCTATTTCATCCTAATGGAGAGGAGATTGAAATTTCCTTCCATATAGTGCTTCGATTGGTAACTATTGTTGTAAGCAAATTCGACCATTGGCAATGCTAATCAATATGTCAATGGTCCAATTCTTTTTAAAATTTCAAAGGGACTTATGTATCTCGGGTTTAATTTTCTTATAACACTAAATTTGATTATTCCTTTGGTTGGAGAGAATCTAAGAATTACATGATTACCAACTGCAAATTCCAATGGTCTTCTTCTCATGTCAACATAACTTTTGTATCGATCTTGTGCCACTTTCAATCTCTGTTTAATAAGTTGAATTTTGTTTATCGCCTATTGTATCAATTTTGGACCAATTAGAGCTCTCTCACCTATTTCATCCTAATGGAGAGGAGATTGAAATTTCCTTCCATATAGTGCTTCGATTGGTAACTATTGTTGTACGCAAATTCGACCAAAGGCAAATAATCATACCAATTCCTTCCAAAATCCAGAGCACAAGCTCTAAGTATATTCTCTAATATTTGTATTGTCCTCTTAGATTGCCCATCGGTTTAAGGATGGAAAGCCATATTAAATTGAAGTTTTGTACCAAGTGCTTCACATAAGCTCTTCCAAAAGTGACTTACAAATCGAGTGTCCCTATCTGATGTGATCGATATCAGTATACCATGGAGCCTTACTATCTCACAAATATAAATTTGTGCCATTCTCTCTAATGAGCATCTGACTTTCAATGGTATAAAATACACTGATTTAGTCAGTCTTATCTATAATAACCCATATTACTCCATTCTTGGCTATAGTCTTGGGTAGTGCACTCACAAAATCCATTGTTATATCATCCCATTTCCACTCTGGAAACGACAATAGCTGCAACTCACTACTAGGTCTTTGATGTTTGATTTTTACTTCGTTGGTCTCACTTTAATAATCAAAAAGGAGGGGGGGGGGGGGGGGGTGTGTTGAGGGGTTATGAAAATAAATTGATAAAATTAAAAGAATAAGGAAAAGAGAATCAAGCAGCAATTTATAGTGGTTCCACCTTATGCGTTAGTCCACTTTTCTAGCTCCGAGTTGAGGACCCTGTTATCCTACGGGTTTGTTCCACTATATCTAATAAATTCAAATTACAAGATTGTATAATTCTCTTTGCTCGATTCTCACAGCTATCCTCAAACTAACAATCGATCTACAGAGTCTAATGCTGTAATCAAACAATCTAGAAGGCAACAACACATTCCTTTTGTCAAAAAGGAAATAACAAAATCAAGATTGCAATAAAGAAAAAAAAATTGCACTAATCAACTCGTGTATGATTATAAGTAGTAGCGGTATCTATTTGCTTCTTATGGTAAAGAAGGTGTTTTTTTCTTTGATCACAAGATTCTGTGAAACCTTATGGGTTGGTAAAGTAAGTGTTCTTTTTCTTTCTTCTCTATCTCTCTTTTCTTTTTCTACAGCAAAGTGTTTCTTGGCATCATATTTTTTCCAGAGGAGAGAGAGAAATCAATTTCAAAGACTAGAAGGAGAAATAGCAAAGTTTCGTGAGGCTCTATATTTTCTTGGTGAAAGAGAAAGATTTTGTTTGCAACGTGAATAGTATCAGTTATGTTCCTTCTTCCTTCTCACAGCAGGTGTAAGTCTCTCTATTTTATTTTCAAAGCATTGTAAGTATATCAGCCATCTATTTTCCTTCTTCCTTGGCTTTGGTAAATATTCTCTTTCTCTAACGTTCAAAAAGCTATTGGAAGATAGATAAACTTTCCCAATAATCTTGATTAAGATCTATTCTTCCTTGTCCGTTTTTCAAATTCAAATTCTGTTGTGATCTT
This sequence comes from Combretum micranthum, assembly GCA_024138025.1. Classification (NCBI taxonomy): domain Eukaryota; kingdom Viridiplantae; phylum Streptophyta; class Magnoliopsida; order Myrtales; family Combretaceae; genus Combretum; species Combretum micranthum. Next base: position 213,154 of record JAMXBD010000247.1, on the reverse strand, counting down.
CAAAACTGGTTACAAGTTGAGAATAGGCTTTTCCTTGTATTTCTCGGATGAAATCTTGTGAGCTTTATTGTTTTTCAAATTCAAATTATGTAACAGAAGGATGATGATAAGCCTTTTTTGATTTTCGTAAAAAATCTAGTTGTTATTTGTTATTGTTGTTTATCATGATCTTCTTCCTCATCCTATCCAAGAGAACGTTTATCTTCTTTTTAATCTTCTAGGCAAAATCCCATGAAAATAAATGTCTTGAACATAGTAGATACTGATAAATCACTTATCTTGAAGGAGAAAAACGTGTAGAATCTATCTAAACAAGGTTTGGTACTGTTCATGAAGAATTTTCATTAATGAGAGATAAACTTTGAAAAAAAACTTTAAATCCCCTTAGATTAAACCAACTTAAGTGGAATAAATAAGTATATTACCTAAATACTTATTTACTTGGACCTAAGTCTTAAAGATTCATTTTTGTACTTAATCAGAATTATTTGTATCAAGTTGGAGAAGATGAATAGTGAAATCACGTGATATAGAGTTGCTGTCAAAAGTGCAGTAAAAGGTTCTGTAAAAGTTTATGGATTTCTTGAAAAATTATTTATGATTAAAACAACCTTCTGGAAAACATTCTGGATTTCTGATACTCTTTATTATTTTTCTTCTTTCTCTTTAATCTTGATACTACACACTTAATAAACTTATTAGGAATTATTTTTACTCTTTTGTTATCATCAAATCCTTTTAAGAGAATCTAACACACTTGTTGGCATGTTACATGCTTGGACACTTATTCCACAATGTCTTTCTTCATGTTATTCCACTAATAATTTTTTTTCAAATCCTTGTACACCTTTGTGCTCCCTGGATGTATTGAGTAAACTGTAGCATGAGCTTCTTTTAGAATTTCCCTTCTTAATTATCCCATCTCTAGTACATATATCCTATTTTTGAATCTGATGACACTGTCTTCATCAAGTCTCAGTTCTTTCTTCCTTCCTTCCTGTATAGCACTTCTTAATTTCATACTTTCTGGATCTTCTTGTTGATTCTATTTAATCAAATCCATAAGAGTTGTTAAAGAGTTAAATTTGCAAGTGTCACTTCTACTTTATCCAAAGTTACTTCAATATCCAATCTTCGAAGATCTTTTAATATTTCCTTTTGGCTTGTAATCATAGTTGCTACACTTATCCTGTTTCTTTCTGCTCAAAGCATCAGCAATTAAATTGGCCTTTTCTGGATGGTAGAGAATTTAGACAGTAGAGAATTTCCACATCATAATCCTTGATTAGCTCAAGCCATCTTCTTTGGCACATGTTTAATTCCTTATGAGTAAAAATATACTTCAAGCTTTTATGATCCATGAATATTTTGCACTTTTCCCCAAACAAATAGTGTCTCCACAATTTTAAAGCTAGAACTATTACTGCAAGCTCTAAATCATGCACTAGATAATTCATTTCATGTGGCTTCAATTGTCAACATGCATAAGTGATTACTCAGTTGTCTCACATCAGAACACATCCAAGACCTTATATAGTAGCATCACTATAAACTATGAATTCCTTCCCACTAACAGGTAAAGCCAAAATAGGTTCAGATACTAGTCTTCTCTTCAATTCTTGAAAGCTCCCCTCGCATTTATCATCCCACACAAATCTCATATGTTTTCGGGTTGGTATTGTCAATGGGGTTGCAATTTTGAAATCCTTAAACAAACCTTCGATAATAACCTGCTAAACTTAGAAAAATCCACACTTTATTAACATTGGTGAGCCTTAACCACTCTAGCACTGCTTTAATCTTCTCAAGATCAACAAATATCCTATCCTTTGTGATGATATGCCCTAAGAAATGCAACTTCTTTAAACTAAAACTTACATTTGTTGAACTTAGCGTATAACTTTCTTTCTTTTAATCTCCGAAGAACTAATCTTAGATGCTTTTCATGCTCCTCTCGCTTCTCGATTATACGAGGATATCATCTATGAACATTATTACAAACTGATCCAAATAATCTTTAAAAACTCGGTTCATTAGATCCATGAAAGGGGCTAGGACATTTGTCAATCCAAATGGCATAACCAAAAACTTAAAATGCCAATATCTGGTACGAAAAACTGTTTTAGGAATGTCTTGTGGCTTGATTTTAAGCTAATGATACCCCGATCGTAAATCAATCTTCGAAAATACTACTGCTCCTCTCAGCTGATCAAATAAGTCATCGATTTTTGATAGTGGATACTTATTCTTGATTGTTACGTGATTTAATTCTCTATAATCTATATACATCCTTAAATTGCCATCCTTCTTCTTAACAAAAAACACAAGAGCATCCCATGGTGAAATACTTGGGCGAATAAAAACCCAGATCTTGTAATTCTTGCAATTGATTTTTCAACTCTTTTAATTCCATTGGGGCCATTCAATATGGGGGCTTAGATATAAGAGTTGTTCCCAGAATAACATCAATCCTAAATTCTATGTCCCAATCTGGTAGTAAACCCGGTAAATCTTTTCGAAACACTTCTATAAACTCGTTTAGCACTGGTACCACATTGATATCTAATTTTTTTGTTTCAACTATTGCCACTTCTCCTTTCTCCCACAATTCCATATTAAACATGCTTTTAGGTATTTGTCTTTCCAAAGTATAAGTAAAAATCCCATTTTTAGTTTTAAAACTTAACTCTGCTTTAATACAATCTATAACAACTTGATACATATTCAACCAATTCATTTCCAAAATCGCATCAAAATCACTCATAGGCAAAATTATCATATCAATAGGCATGTTCACATTATTAATCATCACATCCACATTCCTACACACACAAGGTTCCTTGGATTTATCACCTAAAGGAATGCTAATACTCATGATTCTATCAGATAATATTTCAAGTTTCAAACCACACTCATTTACAAAATTTTCAGATAAGCATGCATGTGTAGCTCCTATGTCTATTAAAGCATAAGCATGATGTTTGGCAATCAATAGGGTACCTGCCAAAGTATCGACAGATGGAGTCTCTTCAAACTGTTGATGGGCAAATACTCTTGTTGCAGTCTTACCCTTTCCTTGATTGAAATTATTATTCGTAGGCTTTTCCTTATGGTCCGCAATGGAATGCCCTATCTGTTTGCGATACGCATAGAAGATTGGTTTAAGTGCCAGATTCTTGCATTCAAAAGATCTATGTCCCTCTTCTCCACATGTGAAACACACTCGAGAGTTCCATTTGCAATAAATAAAATCGTGAGGTCCAAAACACCTAGGACATTTCCTTTCAAGAGTAGTCAAAGGAGTAGTAGACTTGATCAATAATCCCGAATTTGTTCCTTTGCCTAGAAATGGCTTCTTTCCTTTATTGGCACTGTCATATCTTTTATAGGGTTCAGATCAAGCCGGTCTCTTCCCTACAAATGTGGCTCTTCGATCCTTCTACATTTTATTTTCATTTAAAATTTGTTCAGCCAATTATGCCTTGGTGACCACATCAACTAAGGTTAGAAGTTTGAACAATTTCACTTCACCTCTAATCTCTCAATTTAATCCATTTTGGAATTTTTGAATCTTTGTTCACCCATCATTGTCGCATTCACTCGAAAGTCTCATTAGTCTACAGAATTCTGCATAATTATCTTCAACTGTTTTACTCACTTGCCTTAAGTTCAACCGATCAGAAATTATCTGTTCTCTAATTGTGGATGGAAAGTATTGTAGGAAGAAAGCTTCTTTGAATCTATTCCAAGCAATAGGTTACACTAAATTCACGCGTTAAGATACCATGATATTGGTATCTATATGTTAACGTATTGAAGTATCTACTCTTTTATGAGTAGTTTTTGTTAAAGTTGTGTATCTAACAGGATAAATAAGCAATTCACATAAACATTTCCTTATTAGACAACCTTACGTGAATATATCCATATATTGTACGTGGTTGGGGGAATGACATGTCATATTTTAATATATTACATGTCAAGTCCCTACAACATCAACATCAGGAAGTTTGTTATTGCTTCTGTTATTAAAGCTTGTCACACCTTCAAACACCATACAACATACATTATCCCCATCCCCATATAAAATAAATTATTTTCATATGTAGACAGGTGCTACTACATTACAAGCACAACATCGTGATAAGAATTCAAGTTACTCACATTTGTATGTTGTTATAAATTGTAGTAGTCTTCTAGAAACTCAAGGTCTTGATAGAAAGCTCCTATAGAACAGCAAGCACGTATCACTAACACATAACAGAGAAGATAGAACTCTTATTAGAGCTTTAAGAATTTTAGATTCTTGTTATAAGCTTCTTAACTAATGTTTTACACTATCTGTAAACCCTTAGATCATATGTTAAGTTTATGCTTAAACTCTAGATTTAGAGGTCAAATGGAAACCCTAAAAATCAACAAAGACCATAACAAACCTTAGTGTTTAGATTCGACAATCACACGCTCCTTAACCCTAAAACAATAGAATTGAGATAATTGTGGAATATGGTTCATAATAATATAGGAAAGCCAAAAAAGATCAAATTCATCAAAATTTAATTCGTTCCGAACTCGAACGGGATTAGTTCTCGAAAAACATGTCTCAGGGCTTGGAATAATGAAAATATTTTGATGACACCGTTAGACTCGTAATAACATAAGGATTTCAAAAATATCAGTTTTATAATTTTTTGATAACTAAAAATATCAGATATCGCACTTGTACGTGCATTTTCTTAACTATCAATATTAATTTATCTTGTATACTATTCATGTCACTATTCATTACCATTCACCCATCTTTACTTTTTCTTACTATATATTCTTACTACATATACACCTATTTCTTACATTTTTCATTTTGCAATACAACTTTATATCACTCATATCTCACATCTTAATCATTTTTTATTACAAAAATACATGTCCCCATGGCTGGCAGAGACCCACACACATACATCTAAGTTATTTTTCTTTTTCATTTTATTTTATTACAACTAATTGTCCTTCACAAAACTCTATAAATACCACATCTCCCTCCATTTCTTTCACACACTTCATTATACCTACAAAAACTCTCTTAAAATTTCTTTCCACCAAATCATCTCTACAAACTCTGTCCAACTCTCTTATCTTCGTCTAACTAATAGGTAAAAGCGCTCCTACTTTTTTCATATTCATGTAACTTAACATGATCATAATGTGTTTTCTAGGACTTAAAAGAGCTAAGAAAGCAACAATATGTTCATGTTTTGTTATTGTTCATAATTAAATTTTATGTTGTTATATTAGTATTAAAATGATTTCTATGTTCATGTAACTTAACATGACCATAGTATGTGTTTTCTAAGACTCATGAGAGTTAAAAAGTAACAATATGATCATATTTTGTTCTTGTTCATATATAATTTATTTATGATGTTGTTATATTATTATTGCTCTTATTATGCCTTTTCTTTTCTTTCTTTTCTTTTCTTTTTGGAACTAGTCATTTTTTAGTTTGGGATACTTTGATGAAGCTAAGGCTCCTAATACTTGACCTTATTATTATGATTATTTGCTCCTTATATCTCTTTCTATCTTATTATATGTTGTTACTATCTTTTCATGGCTACATAGTCATATTCATGGATGATTAAGATGTTGTTGTTTAATAAAAATAAAAAGGGGATATTTCTTTAATAAAACAAGATTAAACTCACTTTAAAATGGATTTTGTCACTTAGCAAATATTTTTCCATCAAAGATTTAGAAATTTGTTCTTAATAAATTCTTTTAAAAAAATTATACAAACAATGCCATTTAAGAGTATTTCTTTAAAAATCTAACCAAATGGAGATACAATTTCTTTTCAAAATGGTAACATGAAAATTATGGGATAAAACTTTAATGTTAATAATTCTTTACTATGCAAATTTTTCATAAAAACTTGTTATTAAGAATTTTTACCAACTTCATAATACATACCAATAACTAAACAAGTTTTCAAAAATTAAGGTAAAATTAACTCACTAGTTTAACAACCCACTTAGAAAAATAAAAATTGGCCAAAGAAAGTAAGCTGTAGAAATGATAAACTTATTTGTTAAGAAATAGATGAATATAAAAATAAAGAGGGAATATATTTATAACATAACTCAAAATCTCAAGAGATTATCAACAACTTGAGAGAAAATTTTTGGATACTTCATTTCTTATCACTAGAAATAGAAATTTGTAAATATCTTAAAGAGACCAAGTTATTGAAAATTAATTTATCTTTGGAAGGTTAAAATGAAATTATAACAAGAAAGCACTCACTTATAATGACCTAAGAATTTTTAGTTTTTCTTTCAATAACTTAAAGGGAAATTTTCAAAATTTCTATCTTGTAAACTCTTAAAGACAAATTGTTTTATGAAAAAATCAATATTGAACAACACTACTAAAATCATCATATAATATGAGTGTGTGTTATATATATATATATTTTTTTTTTTCAAATGACTTTTCAACCATACAAATTTATGTATTTGTTTAAAAATTTTGGATGAAGAAAAGTTTAGAAAATTGTTTTGTCAAAGGCTGGAAAATTCGTGATGATTCTTTACGAACCATTTCAGGACCCAAATGACTTTTTATGATAAAAATAACCTTAGAAATAGATAGGTCTTTTTGAGTAGGTAGAAAACGACATATAATATACAAATTCCAAGTTAAAATGAATAAGTTATACCATTTAAGTTGGAATTTTCACAAATTCGAATTTTACGCAAATAGAACATAGTGTTAGAAAATTTAAGTAGAAATTCTATGAAATACTCATTTTGAGTATTTCTTTTACTTAGGAATCGAAGAGGATGAGACGTTCTATCCCAAAGAATAATTTGACTAGGGTAAGGATAAAGGCATAGACAGTGCCTGTACTTTTAGATTTTGGCAATTTGGTGCCCGATGTTTGTTTTTGGACAAAAATGTGCCTGTACTTTAAAAAACAAGGCATTCTAGTGTCTCTGTACACTTAAAATTGGGCATCTGAAATGCCTTGTTTTTAAAATACAAGCACCTTTTTGCCCAAAAACAAACATTGGGTACCAAATTGCCAAAATCCAAAAGTATAGGCACTGCCAGTGCTTTGTCCCACTAAGAGAGCTATCATCAAGTCATGGCCAAGTGAGTTTACTTCCCTTTATTTTTCATACTCATGTTTGTGCTTGTAATTTAGTGGCACTAGAAATAGGAAAAAGATAAAATGGAAAAGTGCATGTGATTTATAATGCTTGGTGAATTTATGTTAAACATATCGAGTCTTGAATTGTCTATAATAAATTGTATGTTTTACTACCATGTTGGATTGTTTGAAAATTGTATGATCACCCTCAAAATAATGTAACTAAATGCTATACCTTAATAAAATCGAATCATGCACTTCACGAATAAAATCACATTGCATTCACTATTATACATTTGGTGGGACAAGTGTATGATAGTGGTGGTAGGCATAATCGGTAGTATCTGCATGTGGCGAGTAGTAACCGATAAGAACTACATGTTTTGTTGGCAAATAGTAGCCGGTAAGAACTATAAAATTTATTAGAGGCTATCATTGGCCGGCATACCCAACCTCGAATGAATGGCATGAATTCATTTAACATATGATTCTTGAAAAACCATATGTCTTGTATGCTCATATGTTTGTTGCATCTCACTTGTTTGAATAATTAAACTTGTTTGATATCTTTTGTTTCAAGTATGGTGAACCGAGAATGTTCTCACTAAGCTAATACTGCTTACACCCTATAGATTTTTGTATGCGTAGGAGCATTTGCTTTTGTACCCACGATCTTCGTTTATCCGCATAAGTCATCTTTGGGAGCTTTTGGGGGAAATTCAATTATAGACCTAGATCAGACTTCCTTTAAAACCTTTTGGTGAAGTTATTTAAGTTTTATTGTAAAGACTTAGACTTTATGATTCGATCCTTGGAATTATTAGTAAGGGAATGCTCCTAAGGATTTTGTAATGAACGTATGAATTATATTATGTGGGTTAATGTTTATCTAGATTCTTGCATGCTTTATTTTACTTGCTCAAACTACACCTCCTATGGCATCTCCTATTATCGTGTTGCACGCCTTACATATGATATCGAGACCTTCGCATGACTAAGGTTGTCATTCTTAAGTCTTAATATCATATATGGTGGATTGCTACGTTTAGGGTACCTTTCGAGCATGACACTATCGTATACCACTAAGGTGGGTCGAGGGTCATATCGCTATACAAAACTAAGCTTGCTCCCAAATAAACTAAGGGTTGAGGGTCACTTAGGAAAGAGTCGTGAAGCACATAGGTGGAAGAAAAAGATATCATGTCACAACAAATTGATGGTCAAATGCTGTTAAAACCATTCATAGTTTACGTCGAGGGCATGTTGAGGGCTTAACCTTAAGCCTCGACCAAAGTTGTGCTCAAAACAATTTGTTTAAATTTAGCCTCGACAAGCCTCAATATCTATCATAGGATAAGTTGAGGGCTAGACTGTAGGTCGCAACAGTCATTGTGCATCCAACACTTAAACTTTTTAGGCATGACAACTTCTCAGCATCTATCGGGAGCAAGTCTAATGCTTGACTTTAGGCTGCGATAGATATTGTTCATAAAAACTTTACCCCTCAATACTTACACTAAGTCTACCTTTGATGCACCTCAAGGGCAAACTTGGCCACGACAACTAGCAACAACAAAACAACATTTAAGGCAAAACCTAAGCCTTGTCATCAACAACAACAGCAACAACAGACCAACTCCAAAACAACTCTATCTCATCACAAAGTCTTCCAGATCAGGTCTTATCATCAAAATGCACATACAAAACAAAATATCCTAACTCATCAACTACAAACAACCAATAAATCCAACATGTGACTTAACGTGTAAAATCTATTTCTAGATCATCATATGAACTTAGAGGGTTGATCTACTCTGTTGTATTACATGTTTTATTATTCTTTGTTAAGGTAAAGCTCAGAAACATTTGTTTAAACACACATAATGGATTTATCAAAACTTTAGACTGCCACAAGCTTAGAAAACAAGTACTAACACTTTTTAGAAAACAAGGTCCAGATTTGGCTTAAGAATACATTAGATCCATTTTTAACATTTCTTAACAAACTAGATTTGTTTTTCAGCTTTCTACAACATGATATTACCTAAAACAAATTTTCACATGTGAATGATGAAACGTGCTCATGCGTTAGTATGTTTAACAAAGTGCCTTCTGCAACTTTTGAAAACAAGATAAAACGAAGATACTTTCTGTAGCTTCTTGAAAATAAGGTGAAATGAAGTTACTTATCGTGTTTTTGAAGATGACTTTACTTCTTCTTTCCAAAACACAGGTTGTGTAATTCATAAACACAATCTTAAGGTTTTCAAACTAAAAATTGTGAAGGTTGAAAGAATAGATTTTATGTGGGTCAAAAAGAGAGTATTTTTAGGTTGATTTTAGAAAATATGTGTTTACTTTTTGAAAACAACAACATTCAGTTGTTGTAAACTTTTAAATTACTGCTTGACTTTCTTTGTTCAAGAAAGGAAATGAGTATGGTTTAAGTGGGATTATTATTTCAATATTTAATAATAGAGGCTGCATTTAAGAGAAAGGGCAACATGTCGTTGTCTTAAAACCGATTGTGACTAGCTTGCATTAAATTCTGGTACTTTTAGAGTAATTATGAAAAATCCTCACCTTTTAATGCATGTAAAACAAAATATTATATTGTTAGAAAAGTATTAATTAATGTATTGCCAAAACATTTGAAACATTTAATATACATCTTTTTTAGGAGATAAAATCATATTTTAAAATTTTAATTGCTTTAAATTTTTAACTTATGTTATGGCAAAACCTAAGGATGACAATTCTCTTGTTGAATTTTTTATAATTGCCACGAATCTTGAAATTTTGTGCATAAGTGTTCATTGTTGTAGTGATTTTCTCATCTTAACCATGCACTTCTATGATCGAAGTTTGAAAGTGGTTTTTTTTTTTATTTCGTTAATAATGGACCCACTAAACTCATAAAATGATGGCCAAAGTTCAGTAAGGCATAATCCATGGTCATGGGCCATAATACGATGTTATAAGTTGATGTCTCAATTTGATAAAAGATGATCTTCGAGAAGGGTGCTCATATGAAATGGAAAGAATGAGAGAAGAGAAGAGGAACAGATGGACTGAGAAATCTTTTTTAAGAAGTCTTTACTCTTTATTGATTTCGTTGCTAAGAATATATTCATCTACAATCTGGGTATTTATAGTACCTTCTTAACTCTATAGGATTAATTATTGATATGAATTATATAGCATCATTTCTAGAGCCAAACAAGTTCAAGTTTAACATTACATTTTAAGGAATTGGAAGCTCAATGACTAGAGATCCAATGCTTAAAACATGAGTCAAGCGAACTAAGGATGCTTATATAATAGTTTGGGACACAAAAGATTAAAGTGTTGGAGCTGTACACCGCTGGCCTATAGTAAGAGCTGCTAGCTTTGAACGTACGCTGGCTCTAAAGCCGTCGACCTTCAAGCTAACACTGCCGACGTAAGTTTATAAGCAGTCAACCTTCTTCATTTGAAATTAATTCAGATTTCTTATTTTAGTTGTAGGGCGCCCAATGTGTAATATAGGCTACTAGCTTTTATGTTTATGTTTTAGGTTTCCTTATTTTAGTCTATATAATCCTATTGTTGTAAACATTTGAAACAGTTTATGTTGAATGAATTTGAGGGGTTTCCTCTCTTTGAGTTTTGGAAAGAACTTATTCTTGAACTTATCGGGATTTTCAGTGCTGTTCAATTTGATTTATCAATCGGTTTGCCATCACTGATTGTGGCGTCCTCACTTTATACCAAGATTCTTGCTTCTATATAAGTAACAGGTCGCGATTTCCATCGATTCTTAGATAATCTAGGGATTTAATTTAATTCCAAATTTGAATAGCGGGTCTCATCATAGGTTGACATGGCTTGTATCGTATCAATTATTAATGTTGACTAACTAATATTTTCTAACTATTTCTCTAATGTCTAATAAATAATTTTTTACTATTTTCTAACTAATTTTCTACTATTTTTTAGTAACGTTAAAGATGGGTATGGTGAATATAAGGAATAAAGAGGTTGTATCTATATCTTCTTGTTATGTTCTAAGTGTTTAGGGCATAGCAAATTCACCACATGTATCACCTCAAATGATATGTGTAAGACATTCGTTAACAAGGTGGGTTTCTAATCAAGTTTTAATTGAGAAATAATTATTAATTTTGTGAAAATTCCAGTAGAGGATTATTTGTATTTCTACTCAAAACATGAAAAATTTAACCTGTTCAAAAAATAAAATTTCATAAAATACTTATTTATAAATATTGGCCATAAGGCCCATCAGATCAGTACATCTCGATTATAAAACCTTTTGAACTAAAAGGTCCATATCAAAATCAAAGTAAAAATACTTAGTAGTTACTTTGTTACAATTATTTATAATAAAGTAAGATTACAACAAAATTATTTAACAAATACACACATACATGTCATGCATTCCTATTGTAATGTAACAACTACAATTTAGTTTGGTAAGCTTGGTAAGCTTAAATACATAAGTCAAGATCGATTATTAATAATGAAATTCGAAAATCTTATGAAATCATTATAGTTTTCTGCTTCATCGAGCTCACTATCACATTGTTATAGGGTTGGATGAAACCTTATAAAGCCTAGTCTTGAATTGAAGAGTGTATCGATACAATCATAATGCAACTTGTGGATTTAGAAACAAAGATGTATTTTGTGAGTTATGAATTTCGAAAGTTTCAGAATATCGTCGACGTTCTCTGCAAGCTTCAAAGGTTACAGAGAAATGATAAAGAGAAAGGAAAATGGAAAGGAAAAGGAAAAGGAAGCGGCAGGCATAGACCTTTATGTGTGTGTGTGTGTGTGAGGAGGTTAAGAAAACGTATTGGATAATTTTCCAATACGGGTTTGATTTATACGCAATACGCTATCTTATTATAACATACACCCTATAATATTTTTAGGTAGAAGCTAACATGCTTACTAATTTGGATGTCCTGATCACATACACACATAATTTTTAACTGAAGCTCCTAAAATTTTGACTTTGTCATGTTTAAGTACATGTATCGATTCAGTTAGGGTTTTACCCTGTCTCTTTAAATCTTCTAAAATTTCCCATCTATATCTTGATTTTTCTCATCTTCATCTTTCCCTTGTTCCATATTATATCTTAGATGTAATTATGGTGAAAAAAATATCGTGTCATGGTAAAGAAAGTCTTCTCTCTAGTGTAGAAAAGGTCGTTAACTAAGACAAACGAATTTATAGGCAAATTGTCTCAAGTTTGATATCCAATCTCATCTATTTGTAGGTACAACACACATCCTGGATACTACTTATGGGTTGATCCTATCATAGTAACTTATATACTGGGTTAATGTCCCTTAAGGTTTCTATGGTATAAAAAAATAAATAAATCATAGCAAATGGAAAAATTGTCATATGTTGATAAACAAGAAGGTTTATGGTTTACCCTAATATGAATAATAATAATAAAAATAACTTTTCCTCCCCTTTACCAAAAACATACATTTTTCTCTGAGCAGTTTCACAAATAGGTAAACTCTAAAACCTCTCTCAAGTTTGTACGAAATGACCTGAACTAAATATACTAAATTAATTTATATATGTGTGTGTTGTATGTTAATTTTATGATTTGATTGTGATGTTTTAGATTACAAGAATTTTAATTGTTGATTTGGAAGTTTATTAATATGGAAATGTGTTAGAAATTTAACGATAGGTGTATTAATGTAATTAGGTAGTTATAATAAAATACGTTGGATTGTTTTAACGCATTGGATTCCATTTTCATTGAACAAACCCAAGCCCAACTCTTAATAAACACAAGCTTATCTATTGTGTTTATGCAATTCATTTGTCTGAGTTTATTGTTTATCATGAATTCATTTGCAAAAGCTTATCTATTGTGTGATTCATTATCAATGATTAACTAATTTCATTTTATGGGAGTTTGATGAAGCCCTGAGAATGCTAATATGATAATTGAAATTGTGTTATATGACTATTATAATTGTGGAATATTCATATTGAATTCCTATTATAAATCTTGTTTCTTGTTGAAATTATGTTTATAAGAATCATAATAACTCAAAAGGGAAATTGTGAGTCACAAGGAATTCATAAATTAAGATTAAAGAACAATTGCGGAAGTGGCGTGAGTTAATCTGATTTAGAAATTATCATAGGGATTCATGCAATGTTTTAGGTTAATTTCTCACTAAGGGATTAGGGGAAACTGATTTAAGGCATTAGTCAATTGTAGAATTGGAAGATTCATAATTGTATTTTCGATTCCACTGATAATTTGTTTAGCGAAAGCTAATAGGTTATTTTGTGGTTGAAAAGATTTTAAAACTTTAATCAAGGTTTTAGATCTTTTATAATTTCACACAAGTCTACTTGTCAATATAACATTATTTCAGTTGATTAGCAAGATTACGGTGGATTCTATTTTCCCACACTCAATCATTATAAATCTCATAAAAACACTCTTTCTGATTTTAGCTATAATTTAGAATCTAGATAAATTAGTTGATAAATAGCAATTTCTCTTAAAAATTGAATATTAGTAGGACTAATAACTATTTAGTAGTTAATTGATCATTGTGGGAACGATACTTAACTCACTAATTTATTACATTGATCAAGCCTAATACACTTGCTGGAGAATTCACATGTAAAAATATAGATACATTTGCAGCGAATCAGTTGACATGGTAGATTAGGCGCTTAGGTCGCCCTTGTCATGATGCAATGACTTTCATAAGTGGCTCAGCAAGTAATTGATAAGAGGAACATATCACATAACGTTTGCTTGTTCTTAATAAGAAATAATATGATTTAGTTCACGTTTATAGGGACGATTAAACTGGTAATATTATGAATTAAGTTAAGTAAAGTTAAGTAACGGTTATGAATCCTAGATGAGATTATTAATTGTGAAGTTATGTAGGAGATATAAGTATTCAAGTTGCTTATATTGATAAAGTCATTTTATACTCATTTTTCATAGATTAAATTGTACTAAATTATTAAAAATTTTATAGAAATCCTAAGGAAATGGTACGTAATTGTACTTAGTTTGATATTTCAGGTCTTGAAAAACTTATACATACAAATACTAGCAATTGAGAGAAGTTGTATACAAATTTGAAGAAGAAATCAACGAGGCTAGCAAAAACAAAGTGTACACCACTATCTTTCATCAAAGAACAATTCAACACAACCGGCCTAAAACATATTTTAAACAGGCTTCATTTCTGAACTTGTATGCCGACAAATTTTGGATATATGCCTCTGGCTTTAAGCCAACGTTACATGTCCATGGTTTCAAAAACTTAAAGGCTGGCTACTAGGGGATTTTATGCCACTGGCCTTCATGTCGACATAAACATGCACTGCCCCAACACTACCCAAACGTTGCCAGCTTACAAGTCTCGGAAATAATGTCTTTTAAAGCAACGTCGGCTACTGGACATCTTACACCGTCGGCCTTAAGCTAGTGTAAATCCATTACTTCTCTCGGAAATCAAAATTTCAAATGAAGGCCAGTTGATTTAAATTAAAAGCGGCCGGCCTTAGAGGCGACTTAAGTTCCGACATGACTTTTCATATTTAAACTCTTCTTGTTGGATCTTTTGTTAGGAGAGGAACCCTAGGCACGAGCATAACTCCAATTTTTTCATTGCTTCTAGGTCTAGATTAGGCTTAGATAGTATAAAACTTTTCTTTTTAATTTGATTAAGGATTCCACACTAAGATCAAGTGGAAAACAATATTTGAATTTGAATTCAAGAACAAAATTTTCTTGACAAGGTGATTTTATTCTTTTCTCATATTCATTTTATGGATGGCGTTTCATACTTGTTTCTTTTGATCTTAATTAAGGTTTTGAGTTTTTTATTTGAATCATTTGATTGATTTTTCTGTTGTTGGTTAATTCCTTGCTTGTGTTCATGTTGTTGATGTTATTTCACAAATCATACATTTTAGATTGAATTTAGAATTCATGATAGATTAGAATTGCAATTAGAAAATTCCTTTCTAATCAATTTTGTGGTTAGCTAATTTGGATTACAGATCACATAGACATATGGATTGCAATGCAATTAGGGTTTGGTAAATTACAAGAATTATTCAATTGATTACTTTCCTAGGAATACAGAATATTGATAAGTTAATTTAGGATAATTGCTTTCTTTGGAAAAAAGGATTTTTTATCTGGTGCTTAATTGATTGTGAAACTAAACTCATCATCATTTTGGATTTGCAAGTGTATTTTTAGTCATAGCATATTTGATTGATTTTCCGATCTATTAGTCTTAACTTAATCAATTACAGGTGTTGAAATCTTATATCTTTGTGGATTAGTCTTATATCAAAAATCCAAAAATATTTTCTTTTTTATTTGCCTAGCTACATTTAGGACTAACACAATTGAGAGATAGTCCTCACTCTTTGTGAACACGACTTGGTATTCACCAAAATTTTATTACTACACACGCACCTGGTACACTGGCCGATTAATATCTGCTTGATTAAAGGAATTTAGAAAGAAATTAAAAAGAGTTTTAAAAAGCACTTATAGAAAAAGCGTTATCATATATCAACCCTTCAAGCAGTTGCTATTACTCAGGACTCTTAGATTCTCAATGATTGAAATCGGAGTTTGCATACTCCAGTATTGAAATATTCTACTTAAATAAAGATAAATAATTCTATTGTTTTTTACATTTCATTAGTTAGGATTGTATGACATCTGGTATTTGTATGTGTTATTGTGTACTAGGCCCCTAACTCACTTTTTCCTTTACAAGTGATGATGAATATTATGATGGCATAGGTTATGGTACGAATTGGGAGACCTTTCTTGATGAGTGGGATGACTAGGACTCCCTGACTTTACAATGTTATTTTCCAGCAGAAGAAAGATTTTGTTTTTGGATGTAATTATATAGATTAAAGTTTACTTAAAGGCTTATTTTTGTAAATATAAAGCACTTAAGTTTCTTTCCTTGTATAGTTAAGATATCAAGTTTGGTATGTAAAATTTCAAAATATCATATATGTTGATATTATCAAATGTATGTAAATTAAGTTATCTACTCTTGATTGAGTAGTTGTTGTAAAGTCTATTATGTTGACAGGTTAATCAAGCAATGAGCATAAACTCCTTCTTTTTCAAACAACCTTACGTATAATATCATGGGGTATTACACGTGGTCAGGGACTTAACATGTGGTTATTGAATAAAATACATGTCACCTCTTTACATTGTATCTCGCCTTAAGGAAAATCAAAGGTTAAATATCTAGGGATTCCATCTTTGGAAGAGAATTAGGAAACCCTAAATTCTATCATTGGTGATTTCGGTATTTTTGCGATCAAAGGAGGAAGAAACGTATCTCTCTCTTTGAACAGTTTCACAAGGAGCCAAACCCTAGGATTCTCTCTATCTCTATCTCTCAAGCTTGTATCTTGCTCAAAGGAGTCGTGTAGTCAAATCAATAGGTAAGTTTTCTCTTCTTCAATCCTTTGGACATAAAAGAATAGTGTTTTTCTGAGTTTCTTGTTGGTGTTGAAGGGATTAAATCATTGGAGGAGTTTTGGAAAAAAAAAACCCTAAGTTGTCTTGTTGATGGTTGTGATTGTTGATTTCGAAAGGAATAGGGAAAATTTCAGGTATCACGCTTTTAATATTTCTTTATATAAGAAAAGATGTTTTCTTTTGGAGTTGTATGGTTTAGAATCAAGAAAAAGGTCTTCTTTTTGAATTTTTTTCTTTTTAGAGCAAAAAAGGGTTCATACAGGGAATCACATTTGCATCATGGGTTGTTATCTCCTCGGGTGTGTTGAATCCATGCCGATCACGGCCACGGCAAAGGCCATGTTGGCCATCACCACCCTTATCACGGTCGTGATGGAGGTCACACCCTTCATAACAGAATATGTTTTGTGATCCGAGGCTATTACACTCCCCATCACTGGTATGATTGACAGAGGGATTGTGTTGCTTTCCTCTTTCCACATTTTTTACCATCTTTATCTCCTTAACCCTTGGCCTAACCTTTAGTATACCTAAACCTAAGTTAGAAGGTGTGCTTGGACCTATAATAGTTGTAGTTCATGATAGTTTAGGAAATGAGATGACTAGAGAAGTAACGTTTTTCTTTTGAAAACAAGTTTTAAGTTAGTTTTACTTTATATGTTCAGGTGTTTCTAGTGAATCTAAGCTATTTGTTCCAATCATCGTTTTAGGCACGTCATTACCTTAGTTGTTGTTTGTGATTGTAAGCTTAGTATCTACAAAAGAACTTAATGATATTCGAGTTTAAATTACTTGTTGCTTGTGTTTGGCTGGGTCTAGTAGATCGGGAACACCTGCAAGACAACTCCCTAATGATTTGTGTGTGAAGTTGTCCCAAGTAGAGTTGTGCATAGAAATGATTTTGGTAGTTTAGAAGTGGCATGAGTACAGTACCTACAGTATGTGGGGAGTATTCAATACCAATATATATATAGATATATATATATATATAAGTATTTTATATTTTTTTTTTACAGAGTCATGAGTTATTCCGGGTTTAGGACTAGTTGCAAATGGTTCTAAACTGTATTGTTTGTCTGGTTAATTAAAGATAATAAGTTGTGATCGCTGCATATGTTACTATATTGCATGTGGATTGTATGATAATTGTTCATACACATGTGATTGTGGTTCGACATATTGGGCCTTGCACTTCTATTTTTCAGGATTAGCTAAAGAACCTATAGTGTTCGATCTATCAGGCTATGATATTTTCATGGATTATAGGGATGATGATAGTAGGACCTATTTTCAAGCTGACTATTAAAAATTTCAAATTGGAGATAGTTACAATTGAAGACTTTAATAGGTTTTAGATAGTTTTTATGATTTTTGATATTATGAGACATTTTCATATAATGTTCTTAAGTTTGATTTTGAGTTGGCGCTTGGTTTATGTTAATAGAGTTGTTTAGAATTTTTTATTAATAATATCAATGTTTTAGAATTTCTCTTTTAACGTGAGACATTGGAGTATATTAAGTTATAAATTGTGGTTTAGTAGAATCTGAGCCTTAGCATATCCATCTCTAGTGTGGATACATAGCGGGCTGATAACGCTCTCAATTTAGGGCATTACAGCTTCCTTAGGCTCCTAGTATTTTGTGTCATTTAGGCACATTATATACGATGGGGGGTCATACTTTATCAATCATCTCATTCTTTAGATCTTCATCTCAAAATTTCTTCACTTTCTCTTTATTTACACGGTTCTTTGATTTAACACTTCTATTCCAATTTGTACATGTCTAATGTTGATTCATGGGTATAGTTTCTACCACTCTTTAATTTATCTTTAGAGGTTTCCTAATTTTATCTAGTAGAATTAAAAATTATCAATTCACTAGTAGTCTCCTCTTAATTTGTTAATAAAGTTGTTACTTGGTGATCATTCCTTTGACTACATGTATTGATAACTACTATAATCTGAGTCATAACCCTTCATTAATTTAGTTCACCTTCTCCATTAACTCCATTTGGTATAACAGTACATTAAATTTTGGTGATTGTTCTGTTCCTTCCAATGGTGTTACCCATGTGTAGAGATAGGCTGTGGTCTCTTTTCTAAGTGATGAATTGGGAGAGTTTATTCATGAGCATTTATCCCCCTAGATGTATCAGTTAAGATCTTAACTTCCCTTCTTTTTAGGTCTTTTGATGTTTTAAGGTCAACGAAAAGGTATTCTAAGAGGATCTTTTGTGTTATTAAGTTTCACACTAGTATTATGTCCTTCTTTTATCATTTTTAAATAATTCCCAATCTCTCCTAGCATGATTTATTTTTTTATTTACTTTTTTTTAGTAGCTCAAATGATACTCAACTCCTAGCTTCCTACCTACGGATTTGACTTATGAGATTTATGAATCTAAAAGTTTTAGGTAAATCAAATGACATCATTAAGACTTGTAAGATTCACACCTAATACAATGTAAGGTTTAAGTAGTATTCCTTAACTTAATTTTGAATTGATAATAATTTGACCTTTGTTCAGTACATGACCAAATGCTCATCCTTAATGGTTAATTAAAATAGGTCATTGATTTTTTGTAGTAGATATGCATCTATCACTATGCCTCTCTCCCCCGTCTTAGTTATTTATCTTTCTTGCATGTGATTGAATCCATCTTATTTACTCATGACGACTCCTTTGTAGATGCTCCTAGAATTTTGATGGTGCTAACAAGGACTCTTATTTTAGAAGGCTAATCTACTAAGTCACATTTTATGCTCTATGCTAGTCACTAACCTAGTTCTTTCAATTGTACAAATTTACTAACTATTTATTCAGTTCTTTGAAATTAATAAATCTAAAGTATTAATATTGTATAAATGATGGAAACACAAGTGACGATTCTTACAAATGGGGAACCAAGACCATATTAGTAAATTTAATTCACTTTAGAGCTTTGGGTTGTGGTTTAGATTTCCTACTAGGTTTGCTTATTGTTTCATTTTGACCTACAGACATCAATGTTGATCCTTACCCCCATATCTAAACTAAGATACGATGAAAACTACTATTTTATACTATAAGGTAGTCATGATTATTGGCTCTTGGTGAATACTGGAAGACCTAAATGTTCTCTTTAATGGAGTCATAAGGATTGTTATATAGTCCTTTAAGGACTCAAGACCTAAAATCATCTCATTTGAGATCCTGTGTGAGCTTAGATAATTTGTACTATCGATTAATTCATGTTGGTAAATGTTGTATTACTCCCAGCAACCCTGGGTTTTTAGTGTTTTTCTTCTACTAGTGACTATATTAACAATTCCTAAGGTCACATTGGCAGCATGTATCTAATGTTATTATATCTTTTTATCAGAATAATTAGTGACTTACTCTTTTGACTTGGTTTCCTATATTCTTGTCTCTCCTTTAGTCAATCACAATTTTTGGGCAACCACAACTCAATATTATCTTCATATGTTTTTATAATCAATACCATGAATTCGAAGGTATCACAACTATTTTCATTTGAGGTTGAATATACCATTATCTATGATTTTGGCAATAGCTATTTGGCTAGTTGGGTCTTTATCCTTTAGAGAACTTAAGAGGTTGACACAATGAAACTACATGAAAGAAAAAATATATATCGCAATCCATTGATTCTATGAATACCTGGAAAGCAAAGATTGAACTAAAATCGAAATCCGTTGAATCGCACACAATTATTGGAAGACGATCCTCTATACGTATGTTGATTCTAAGAATACCTAGACAAAGAGGCATCAAATTTGGAAACACAATAAGAGTACAAATTTTAGGAAAGAGAGAAACATTGCAATATGTTGATTTGTGCACAAATTCTAAAAAGCAATCTTCTATCAACCTGTTGATTCCATAAAATACAAGAAAGGATAGGAGGGACAAAACAATGTTTTTATTATGTTTAATTCCATTAAAAATCTTTGTCTCAACTTTTACAATTCTAGTCTATTTATATGATTAACATAAAATCTAAATAAAAGACTTAGCATATATAAAAAGATATACTAATCGTACTAAAAGATACTATACCTATTAAAATAATACTAGTTAAATATTTCCCAAAAAAACATAAAAATTTTCATAAAATAATACTATGTCCTTCTTGCACTTGCGTCAATGATCTAACTCTGTTATGCATCCCGCATTAAATGTTTAAGAACTGGTTTCATTGAAATTCTCCATATTGAACTTTAAGAGGGGTAAATGGCTTCTATAGTATGTGCACAAGTGAAGTTGCGACTAAAAGGGTTCTTAGGGAAGCTTAGCTTTAAGATTTTTTTTTTTCTCATTAACTTATATCTTATAACTAAAGGGTTAGTTTTTCCTCATGCGGGACTTTATAACTCATAAGTTTTCTTCCATGCTTTACGTTTAATTCATTAGTTTATTACCTTAAACAAAAATCGCATAATCACACTTTACACTGTTTTTGAATCAAGGTTTATTTTGATAGACATAGTATAAGCACTTTTTATAGTGATGGTATGTTACTTTTTATGCTTTCATAGTGTAAACAAATATTATATTAAAGTACATTTTGTTGGTCCCGAAAATAATCAAGAAGGGGGGTTGAATTGATTATTTCTGAAAATTAAAATTTTTGCCTTTTAAAAACAATCCCCTTTGATTTTAAGTTAAGAGAACAATATGTACAATTAAACAGCAATAAAATAAACTATGGAAATATAAATAGAGAAGGGATAAGAAGATCAGGCAGATATTTATAGTGGTTCCGCCTTGTGCGTCAGTCCACTCTTCTAGCTCCACGCTGGGATCCTGATTGTCTTTACCAGTTGTATTCCACTATTCAAATAAAATGTTACAAATCAACCTCATAAAGGTCTAGTCTCACTGATGAGTCTCACAAGCTTCTACAAAAGCTAAACACTCAACTTCAGTGATGGATTCACTCTTTACAATTCTCACACAAAATGAAACTAAAACAAGAGAATAAATATTATATCTCTACACTTTAAAACACAATGATTAAGCTCTCTTTCTCTCGAAAATTGAAGACCGACTGAATTGTCACTTATATCTTTTGTGTCACGTTCTAAATGCTTTCTCTATCTACTTCTTCAACTGGAGGTTCTAATATTTATATCCATGACGTCTCCTTTGCAAAAATATTCCAACGGCTAAAACTTTCTGTTTCGAGAGAGATATTCTACTATTTTGAATTTTTCCAATCGAGATATTCTTGAATAAAATCTGGAAATCAAAAACCGAATCTATTGGAGTAAAATCTTCTGTTGCCGTGATATTCTAGATAATCCTTCTGTTGGAGATATGTTTGCTAAGATATTTCCGTGATATCTATAACAAAAAACAAACTAGATAATATCCCACGAGGAGAGGAATGGACAAACTAGTGTATCTAATATATATATCTCTTTGACTAATGATCAAATCTCTAGGATAACTTTCTGTTTTTCACCCATATCCTTATCCAACTAATCCTAAAAAATCTTTTATCATTTTCGTAAAATAATTCTAATATTTTGCAAAATAAATATTCCTCACATATACTTGATGTAATAAGTCTTAAAATATTATCAAAGATTTATGAAACACATCAAGTATATTCCCCAAAATATACTTAACTTGTGGAGCTAGGTCTTGAAAATAGTTCGAATTCCATATCAAGAAAATATTTCTATCAATCAAAACTTCTGAAATAAGTTCTGGAGCATTTAAAAAAAAAATCTTTCGATTAAGTTATTTTGAAGGTTCTGAAATAACTTCTGACTAACGTATTTCGTATTTTCGAAACTTATTTTTCATTTCCTAAGGATCTAAAGAAACTTCTGACTAACATTATCAAAGCTTAAGCATAACTTCTGATTTTCCTTCTGACTTTAATAAAACTTGATCATGCTTTATTTTCGTGTAAAATGAAAATTATGAACTTGCTTCTGTCAATATAATTATAATCGAAAATGAAGATTGTGAACTATGGAAAAATCAACTAATATTGATCAAACAATATTGAACATATTCGAGATTAATAAGATAGATATATCAATTAAATTTTATCTTTTGTCATCATCAAAATCATATTAGAATAATTCCAACACATTTACCTATAAGTATTCACAAAATGTTTCTTTTAGTGCACATATAAATATATATACTTCTATGAAAATATTGAAAAGCCATTGTAACTTGAACTTGCATAAAAACATTTACTTTTTACTTAAATAGTGTATTCTAAACATATTTTAGATGAACAATGCATTCATAAATGCATATATATTATTAGATAGCTTTAAAAAATGTAGAAATCACCTAATCATATGCGCTTTCAAAATATTATATTGGCATAGGTATGCTATAGGCAAATACAGTTGTTCAAATGCACTTATATATATACATATATATAGTTATATCTATTAAGATAAAAATACATTTATGACTTATACCCCTTTTTTAAAAAGCGTTCATCTCATTTTTCTTTAGTTTCATTGTCCAATTATCATTTTCAGGAAAGTTTCTAGTTTGCAAAAAATTTAACTCAAGTCCCAAGTTAAGGGATTTTATTGTCTTATTTACTCAATTGATCTTGTTGGGTATCAAGGTCTTAAGAGGTTTCGTCTTCTAAGCTTTACTATCATGTTCTCTTTATAGTTATACATTTGTAGTTCATCGTTCGTTTAATCTTATTGAAGTTTTGGATTGTCATTCCATAAGCGACCAAAATGTTTTGAGTAGGTTTGCTAAACTTTTGAATTGACAAATTTTAACATATTTTGGAGTAAATGACAAGCATATAGTGATAGATAAAGTATACATATATAATCTGAAGTCTAATTCTTTTATTTAATAAATTCATTAATCTACCCAGGTTCTACGCCACCTTATCGTTTGGAAGGTTGTTCCTATCTTTGACAACCTACAACTTTGATACCACTTTTGTCATGGCCCCAATATAAGGCCTGATAGGATTTACTAGAAGCTGTCATGTCACGTGTACACCCATTACATGATAGTTGTTTTATATGTCAGAGTTCACAAGAATCTATTTAATATTTAATTACTAAAGCTATTTATGATATACGAATATATTTGATACACAAAAATAAACATAGAATTCCAACATTCTATTGAGTGATAGGATCGCAAAGAATCGGTATCCCCTACAAAATAGTCATAGATAGCTTACATTTATATCAACTCGAATAGCAAAAGAAATCTTATTCATGATTTAAAATGGGTATCTGCATCTCTAACTTAACGCTTCAAATGCTTATGATAATTATCTTGGGATAAGATGACTCTAATTCGTACTAATCTTATCTGGTCCCACTCTTATGGAGTTATTTGTAAAACAATCTGTTAGGGGGGTGAGCAAAACCACGGCTCTGTGAGATGGGAGTGTAATTTCCTCATTACTACCTCAAGCATAAGCAAGTTATCAACCATATGCAATGCAAACATCACACATGGTCTTTCGATAACCAAAGCGAAGTTTGGGATTTAACCCCTCCTTGACCTAAGGTTTGGGGAATACTTAATTCTGTCAGTATCCAAGTTATCCAAACTTAAATTTACAAGTGCCACAGCGGCCTTAAGTGCTCAAGCTAGGGGTAGCTTACAATTAGATCTGAAACGATGGTTTAACATGGTTTCATAGGACTGCGATTTTCCTGTATCATTTAATTCTTTCTACGAAACCGGAACTTAACTTAACTCAATTTTTCCTCACAGAGGTCTTAAGTGCTCAATCCGGAGGTAGCTCAACTTAAATGAAGTAGATATATCCATAACTTAAATTTTCCTATCATTCCATCATCGAATGGTGATGACAAGTAAGAATACAATGTCGTGCAATGCATGTCCGATTTTAGTTATAATCTAACAGTCATTAATATTTTCATAATGACCAATCAATATGTATTTCACTCCAATAGACAAGATGATAGGGAAAACAATAATCTCACACAAGAACATATACAAACAGTTCATTCTCACTTATCAATGCATTCTTACTCATTAGACCTTTCACTTATGCTTTGTCAACTTAAACAGATATACTTATTGTCGATGATCAATCAATTCAACTCTTAATTAGTCCTTCTCCTTTCTTACTCATGTGGTCACAATGACTCATATACATTCAAATGGCTTGTACAACTTATTTGAACATGCATTTGAATTCTTAATGGTAAAAGCAACTATCTCACATAAGAGCTAATTCCAACAATTTGCTTATCAACATTAGTGCAGTTTCACTCGTTAGGTTCTTCACATATATTTCGTGAACTTAAATCCATGTCTTAATGCATTTAATTAGGCTAGAGATATGAGTTAAGTGAGTTACAAAAGTTGTGGTAAGAACTTCTTAAAAGCGGATAATTATCAACATAAACAAGAATGCTACATCGCTTGTGTAGAAGGCTTCTTGATAGTAGAAGCGACTTACATGGCTTGTCAACGTTCTCTGCAAGCTTTAGAGGTTACAGAGAAATGATAAAGAGAAAGGAAAAGGAAGCGACAAGCACAGACCTTTATCTCTCTCTCTCTCTCTCTATATATATATATATATAAATGAGGTAGTTGAGAAAACATATTGGATAGTTTTTTAATACGGGTTTGATTTATACGTGAAGCGGTATCTTATTATAATATACATCCTATAATATTTTTAGGCAGAAGCCAACGTGTTTATTAATTTAGATGTTTCGATCATAACCATATATACAAAATTTTTAACTAAAGCTCTTAAAATTTTGACTTTATTATATTCTAAGGTTTAATGTAAAATTTAGGATTTTTGTTTCTAGAATTAAGGTTTATAGGTGTGGTTATTAAGATTTTGATAAGCTCGAGGTGTAATAACCACTCGAGTTGCCAATCAATTTTTAATTCCCATATTCTAGATAAGGTAAAATTATATGATGTCACAGTATTGATATGTGGTACCATCACACGTGTATCTTTAGGTATTGGAAACATGGAAAAATAAATAAAGTACAGCTTATCAATACTTTTACATATATACACGATAAAATTCAGTTTTTTTTTTTTTTGTTAATTTACATATTCATTTTATATATTTGATGATATTGATAAACGTTACATATCGATTTATTACAAAATCTATCGGGTTTCACGGTTCACAACCGCATTATGGGGAGTAATCGTTACTACGCAATCTACAAGAGATGATTTGATTTTGTCCATGTAATTAAAATAAATATGATAGGAATTTTTTTTTAAATGAAGAAATTGTGTATTCAAGGCCTTTTTCATTTTTTGCATTTCGATCCAAGAATTTGTGAGACCAACGCTACATTTTGTTCTACCAAAAAAAAAAAAATTATATATATATATATTTATATATTTAGAAAGATAAATTACACTATATATTTGTACTGGCCTAATAAAACAACAAAAAATCTAAAAATCAAAATCTACCATGGTTCTCTTCATTGGAGAAGTTTTGAATAATTTTTAATAATGGTAACAATGCAATCGTGATAAAATATAAGCTTAATAAATTTTATTTAGCTTTTATTATGAAATTTCTTTCGGTTCTCTTTATCCAGACATGGATATGGTTCGGTTTCGAACTAGGAATCAAGTCGATTGGACAGTTTCAAAACCAACTAAGAAATCATTGGTTTTTCTATTCCTAGGCAGTTCTACGGCGTAAAACCGAGTAGAACCGGTAGTTTCAGAACTGATGGTTCCAAAATTGTTTCTATTTAAAAAAGAAAATTAGAGAAAAATTTTAAATATATAATTATTGATATTTACATTGTTTCACATGAATAGCAAAATTTATTACCTATTTACAAATATTGAATGTGTTATTATCAATAATATAAATAAATATAAGTTAAAATTATATATAATTTAGTTTATATAAATTTCTCCTAAAAGCAAAATTCATTATTTTGTTAACATGAGACTATTTTTGTATTATAATTTTCTTTTTATCCTCTAAGATATTTTATAATATCATATTACTAACTACAATTGATGATATTGGTTGTGTTTGTATATGAATAAATGTGCATTTTAAACAAATTTAAAATTTTTTATTAAATAATTTAATACTTTTAGGCTCAATAAATACTTATTTTGATTTTAGAATTTATTTTTTATTTATATTTAAAAAAAGGTGGTTCTATGGTTCTAAAACCGGAAGGGGAGCCACCGGCTCTATAGAATTGGCCTAAAACCATGGGAGATGGTTCTAGTTCCGGTTCTAATTCGGTTTAGTTCTAAAACCGTGCCTATGTCTATCTTTATCAGGAACGTTAATAATAAATTTTAAGATTGCTTATATATTCTTTATCAAAGAAAGAAAAAAAAAAAAAAAACTTAAACGAATCTCCAAAACAAGACAGAAGGAGCATAGCACAAATTTTCTTATTAACACTTCTAATAAATGTACGTATAATTAAGATTCAACAAAATGACCAAAAAAATCAAGATTCAACAAATGGGTTTTCTTTTAGCTTTTTAAGTAGTCTTTTCTTTATCGTTTACACATAGACCCTTTTCTTTTATTTCTATATTTTGATGCGAGACGGAATTTTATAGAAATAAACATTTTCTTAAAAAAAAAAAAAAGGGTGCAACAACCTACAATGATAGAATTAAAATTTTTATGTCACAACTCTCGTGAGAAAATAATTTATGTGGATTCTTCTCATAGATGTTCCAGATATTAAGTGTTTTTTTTTTCCTTAAAAAAACTTTTTCACGTACTTTTTAACAATGATTATATTCTTTACGAAAAAATAAATGTATAGATGGTTAGAAAATTTTATAATAAATTATGTTAACGACATATATACTAATGCAAACTCTATAAATTATACCTCTCTTTACTAGTTAGATGTAGACATCATCACGGGTCAAAACCAAAACCGAATTAGACTAGAACCGCTAGTTCCCGATTCTAAAAATGGTGAAACCGGAATTGGACTTGTGAGAGCCGATCTGGTTTTTGGTTCTTACTAATCGCTGGTCCACCATGAAATAAAATAAAAAAAAACCAAAAAAATCAATTAAATAATTTACTTAATTTAAGTAAGAAAATAATTACATAATAAATTTTTAACTTGAAGTAACATTGAACCTAACAATAATTATTAATAGCCTATTAGTTAAAAGAAGTTCTATGGTAATACATTTATTTATGTACAATCATTTGTACTTTTGTAGTTACCATATTAGTAAAATGTCACTATAAAATATTTAAGATATAAATAAGTCCCTACAATACAAAAACAAGTCACACATAATCAAGAAAGAAAAGTTAATTTTGGTTAAAAATCTACATAAATTCAACAATACATGATTTCAAATATATTTATTACTTGTGTTGTTAATAACGGCACATTAAAGTTATACGAAAATAGTTTTAAATATTTGTTTTTAATTATATATTTGTTATAATTTTCTTTTCTTTCTTTTTTTTTTTTTTTATAGCCTAGAACCATTGAAATCACCAATTCTGCCGATTCTTGAACCGACAATTCCAAACCACTAAATCAGGTAGTTTTGGGAGGTGCAATAGTAAGGACCCGCCTATTCGGACCCATCATCCTCAGGCCAGATCTTGATTCAAAAAGCAGCTGATGATGAGTAAGGTCAGTTCCAGTTCGGAACTAACCCTTGATGATGTCTAGATAGATGTAACTGTACATATGTGATGAAGTGACAACACAACAATTAACATATTAGAAAAAACTAATTATTTGTTGTTAATATTTGAAGTACATATATTAAAATTATAAAAAAAAAATAAAAAGAAAAAACTAGAAGATAAATCAAAAAACATTGGACCACCTTAACATTTTAATTTTATTTTTTCAGTTTTTTATTAATTTATTTTGCTAATTTAATTTAATTTATCATTTCAATTAATCAATACGTACCTGATTACAACGTCTAAAATAAATTATTAGCATTTTTAATGCGTCATGGCTTCATCATTGCACTTAATTACTTCTGCGAAAAATAAAAAATAAAAATGAACTGAGGTATTAGTATAATTTATAAGGTTCACATAAATAAAAATAAAAAAGGTTTGATTTTACCGAAATTTAATTATTCAATTTCTGATACGTGTTCCCTCGATAATTCTTTTACTGTTAACATTTTCCTAATTATTTATAGCTATATACAGTTAAAGTGGAAGCCTCATCTGTCATGCTTTACTTCTTTATGAAAAAGCAAAAACGATAATATTTTAAGATAAAAAGTGGTACCGTCTTTTGCTTCATCACGAAGCCAATTTCCAACACCCGAAGTAATTGCGATTTGCAAACTACATTTAAAGACCTGATCCATTACTAAGCTTATAAAAGTATATGGACTAGGACTTTAATGATTCTCGTACCTACGTAGTCACGAGAAAGGTTTAACATTATTAACAATCCGTTAAAAATTGATCAATGACTTTCTTTTCTTTTCTTTTCTTTTTTTTTTTATTTCCAAGGAATGTATCCAGGCCAAGCATACATGGTATTTGTTCTTTTCATCCAGTAACTATGATTTGGAAAAAGCTAAAGGTACGAATTTCCCATGATGCTTAAAGCATATCTTCCCAAGCACAATGCCGGGAGGAAAAAGGAGGGAAAATAAATACTTTAAACATGCAATATGGAGCTACAACTACAAACTTCAACTTGGATTTAAAGTGAAGAGGAAGAATGATCTTTAGTATCAAATATCTTTTTCTTGTGTGGCATAGCGTGAAGCTGCAACATGGGAATGTCCTTAAAACTATAGACCTCTCATGTTAAGTTTATTCGAACAAACAGTCGATCCCTGCAAAATATAATATTTAAAAAATGCACTCGCACCCAATTCTAAAAATCAAATCATATTAAAAATCACGAATTCCTTATGGTTTCTAGGAAATGCAATTAGTGCGACACATTCTTTTACAAATGATATTTGAACTTGAATTTGTGTCACTCAGAATGTTTAGTGGTGGATATAAACAAACAAGAATCTTATAACAGCACTTTTACCATCTTACTAAAGAACTTGCAAAAAGAAATAAGGCAATAACCACCACCTGCCAAATTTTAATTTGTATATGGCACTAACTAATGAAATCAAAGTGGTATATCACTCTTCATGATATCATTTTAGTGACATTGATTATAAACTACATTGGTATATTAGTTAATATTGTTAAAACAAAAGAGGGATTCACTTCGTCTTATTAGTAGATCAGTACCTATGTTACTAAACTATAAAGCCACTGTCTTCTCTAACTTGAATTAAGCATTTGATATCATTTAAAAAAAAATTAAGGACAATTTTATTATCATATCTTGATTGAAATATCTTGATCTATCATTGATGACATGTGTTGTATATTGGTATACACTTGAATGAAATTTTCTTCACCTTTGAGCTTTACATAAGAATACCACATCTATCAAAAGGAGGGAGAATTCAAAGCTATATACCGTTTGGACACAAATGTGAGAATAAGATATTTTAGATAGATATTGCACTAATTTAATACATAAAGATAAATTTCTCATATTTCTCCTTCAAGAGCATATGCTGTTAATTATGAAAACAACGTTGCATTAGGAAATCATATATATGATTTCCTTACTAGATTTGAGGACTAATCATGCTCAATTTATAATTATCATCACATTCATATATCTTGCTATTTTATAATCAGGTCTTGGTGCTGACTTAAACACTAAAAGGATTCAATTGAAGTAGTAGCGATATACAGAGCAAAATAAACTTGAAATGGAATATTGTTTTGCATTTCATAAAATGAGTACAATACCTTGCCATATTAAGCAGTGAACTGAAGTGGGCAGGCAAAGAATGTCAAAGCTTAATCAACAGCAATTCATTCAATAACGTTAACCATTCACAGGATCAAATGCTTCTCAAAATAGAGTAAGTGTGTTGACTCATTCTTCACGTCCCAATTGTATGGTTCATAGTGGAGTGGAACAGATTATACAACCAAATCCCTAAACTTTTCTTGTAATCAGGACAACCATACAGTCGGTCTTGCAAACCCTCTGCCCTACATTAATACATTATCAACCTATGGCCACAACAATTCCAACTAAATATTGAAAAGGTGAAACCAAGATGCAGACCAGAACATGCTAGTTTAGAAAAGACATTTATAGTTTAAGGATCTTATGCGACATTGTCTAATATTCTGCTCAAGGTTTTCCTACTCAAAGCAACACAAAGTACCTACTATTACTGATATCACCGCACTAGAAGCATGCTAATAGCCAAAGTCCAAGTGCGGTGGAATTGTAAACTCATTCATCCTTCTCCAACTTCCTATATTGGCCACCAGTATTGTTTGCAGCAAGGGATATATCGATGTAATCTGGAAGAAGTATTTTAATAGGCTTCCATCCTGATTAGTGAGGCATGAGCCACTTTTTATTTGTAATAGTCAAGTTTAAATGCAGAAGTACATCACCCAATGAATGGTCTTGCAAACACATGGTCTTCATAAAAATAGCTGCTTCATACCTGCACAAAGAACAAAATATAGTTTTTTCTCCATAAGTTTAGTGAATATCTAGGGATCTTTAAATGTGATTTTGCTTCATGGAAAATATTTTCTATACTTCTCTCGACATTTATTAGAATCATGGTATTAACATTTTGTAAAATAAACACACCCATATTGAAAGTGAAAAAGAATCACCTGCAATTAGAAGCCAAAATTTTCGATTTTCCCAAAGATGATCTTAAAAACCTTTTAATCTCGGTCCATGTTGTTTTTGGATAGAGCTTTGGGTCATTCCTTAAAGGATCGACACAATCCCATATCTCGTCCTTCTTGCCTATATATACTTCCACAGTGCCTAAATTTTGTTTTACTACAGTTCCCAGCTCCATAGCCGTATGCAATGCTTGCTTAACATCAATAAATTGGTATTTTAGTTCTCCATACTTGAAGCAATCAGTTATATTAGCTTCAGTGGGAGTGATCTTTTCATCTTTGAGAGTCCTTAAAGCAACTAAGATGGCATCAGCAAGGAGGCATTGAGCCTTCTTAGAAAGTCCAGAGGACCCTGAAGTCTTTGAGAGACCATTATCAGGTGTGTCAGCTGCACCCGCAAAAGAGGAAGCATGTGATACTTCTGAACCATAAGGTTTCCTGGATATGGATGCATCACAAGTTATTGGAGTCCCTCTGCCGTTATAGTATCCAATTCCATTGCCAAAAGGACCTCCAACTCTTGCACCTCTGACTGCAGGAGGGGCTATAAAGTCTGTAGGAACTGGTTGCCTTAGCTGCATATTGTTCTGCTGGAAAAGAGGGGGATTATGAATCCCGCCTCGGGACAAGAAACCATTGGCAGGCCATACTCGGGCGGATAGCAGGAAAATTTATTATATGATGGTTGAACAAAAGGCGTTGCATGAGGAGGGCAGGCATAAGAACTAGGGAGATAAAAATTTCCTCGTGGGGACCTAGATTGCATATCATGACTATTCTGCCATGGCATATGGGTAATTGATTTGGCTCATGTGGTTACTGAATGAAGTATCCATGTAGCATGAAAAATCAGGCCTCTGGAATGGAAAGTTCGTATTTGCCATACCCTGGAGACAAGATTCTGCACAGCAGCGTTCTGCTGTACAAGGATTTCCACAACCATTAGATGCAATCTTGTTTTCCTTACCTATGTTTTCACTAGAAGCAAAGCTCGTTCCCACCGTTGAAGATTTTTCAGGAAGTGAACTACTGGCTTTCTCCAAGTTAGCGTTACTGGAAACTGGTATATATTGCAATGTCTCCGTGCTAGAAGTAACACTTTCCTTTTGGAGTTGCAGTAGGTCACCGCTTGCTAGTGGTGGTCCTCCAGCAAGAAGACTTGTCCAAAGCCATATGCTTTTTGCAGCCGCAACTAGTGGCACTGAAGCCTTCTGAGGTTGTGCTAATAATATGTTATATCTCCTCATGCGCAGTTGATGAAGAGCATTGGAGAAATCGCGGTCACCGGATATCAACAAGTAATTAGCAGGTGCAGGGTTGTCTACTGCCCAGAACAACATGTCCACAAGAATCTTCTTATCACTCGCATCCTTTACACCTAATCATGCACAAAATATAGGTGATTCAGAACATTTTAAGCTTCATCTATCATCCAACAAGACTAAACTTACATAATCTACCTGGATCAACATAAGTTTAGATGCATGATGAATACATTAAAAGAAGACAAGAAGCACTATCCATTCCAATAATAATGACAGATAAGAAGATAGCAGATGAAACCATAATTCTTAATCATTAGTAATCTGAAGCACAAGATAATCTTTTTGGAAACACTTATGCTTTGATCATATGGAGACAATGGACGCATCCCATATTTTCCCAACAAGAAGGTAACATGATAATACGGCCTCGAAAATTTTGTCGGCATATATAATAGACCGCATGTTGTCCTTATCATAATAAATTCAAAACACAGAAACCTAGTACCACTGAATCCTAGTACCAAAGCCTCCAAAGACTAAACGTTTTCCAATCAAACTAGCAGGACAAGACGACGAGTGCATACCAGCAGGGACATGGTTAAGAGCGATGCCGGTGCTACTAAGAGCGTGCTGAACAGGCTGAGGGATGCGAGTGGTGTCACCATAAGCAGAGATGGATACAGGTCCACAGTAGTTGAGTTTGGCAAGTGCAGAGCTTATGTTGCGAGCAATGGAATGAGGATCGGAAGAAGATAACCCTTGTGGGACATGGCAGTTCTCTATATCCCACCATACTGATGTTCTGGCTCTCACATAGTCTGCCTCTGCCATGTCTTCTTCTCTATTGGCACTTCTCATCTTTTCTTAATTAATTTGTTTGTTTCGCCCTCTTCTATTTTTTGTTTTTGTTTCGTCCTATAAACTACGTAGTCCGTGTGCTTACGTGTGCGTATACATTTTCCATCACACAGCATGTACATGACGTGTTATACGCCATTATGTCTCCGTGTGTGTATATATTTTCCGGAATATACATGATTATTTTATTTTCTTATTAATAATAATCAGCACTTCCTACATTTTAGGTGTTATTTTATTTCTCAACTCATTCGACCATATCGCTCTCACAATCCTTATTGGAAAAAAAAATTATATTATTATGTTCACCGAAAAAAAAATCATATTATTTATTTAACATTTTTTTATCTAAATTTATATAATTGTCACGATCAAATTCATTTACGTCAGATTTCCTAAAAAAAAAAAATTATTTAATTTGAAATAGTATAAGCATCCAAACCTTGTCTTAATTTAATAAATATTTTTACCCACTATAAAATTTAATTAAATCCATAAACCAATCAAATTAAATATTATTAAAATACCCTAAACCCTCACCTAGTTAAATTAGACTGGTTTAATTGAATAATATAATAGGTAGTTAAGTTTAAACTTAGATTATAATTAAATTTGGAAATTTTTGAATTGTATAGTTTAAATAGCTCAAGTAAAACAAATAATGAATTAAGATTAGACAAATTAACATAATCAAACTAGTAAATAGATTTGAATTAAAATTGAGATTTCAAATATTTTTCTAAATCATCTATTTTCCCCAATAACTTTTCATAATGAATCAAACTATTTAATTTCTACCCAGTTTTTCATTTTAAACTCCTTTTACTTCAAATTTAAATCTCTAAATATCAAAACAACCATTTTCTATGTTTAGCAAACTCCTAAACCCTTGAATTTTACTTTGGCTTCTATATTTTTAATTCCCATGAATTTTGATTTCATTTATCTATCTACAAATATCAGTTTTAAACCCAAAATCAATTTAAATATTGGTTTCTTGTAAACTAAACTTCTAAATTATATTTCTAAATCAAGTTATTTATTTCTATAATATAGATTCTCAAATTATTTTCTAATTAGTTTTGATACTTAATATAATTATCAGAAAGGTTTTAACTCAAATATCCTACCTAATAGTATCTTTTCTTTTCCATTCCTTATCTGCCTCTCATTTCTTTTCTTTTCCCATCTCTTTTCTTTCCTTTTTTCCAATTCCCTTTCCTTCTTCTTTTTTCTTTTCCTTTTTTCTTTTCATTTTCTCAAAATTAACCCTAAAATATTAAGTTCAAGGGGATTTTAGAAGAAATTAAAGTTGGAAAAAAAGATATGAAATGGAAAATAAGTTTGGAGTAGCTTCGACAATAAAAAAAGAAGATCAAGAAGCTCAAGTTGGTTAGACAAGTAAGTAAGGTTGTTTTTCTTGATATATTTGTTGTTTATGTCTGTATATTATGTAGTAAAGTTGATAATCTAAGGATATATGAGCATATAGGTTTAAACCTCGATGAGAGTATGAATGTTAGAGTTAAGATTTTGGTGAAATATGAAGTCGTAATAGGCATATAGATGTTATAAAGCATGATTCTAAGTCTATATGATGAGTATAAGATGTTAGATGTTAAAATAAGATGTAAATTGAGCAGTTAAATAGGTTATGCTTTCGAATGTAAAAATTGACCTATGAGCACGAAGGGAAACACGGGGAAATGTATTAGCTGTGCTCTTCATTTTTCATTGAAAAACATTGAAAAATACATATTAAAGGAGAAACATGGTTGGAAAACGCCTACCTTATCCAATCATGCATCTCTTTGTTCGTTTTTACGTGTACAATCCCAGAATAACCCTACTAGAACACAACGGGCTTATGCTACCGTGTTTCCTTCTATTCCTCATGTGTATATTATATTAAGTGAAACATGGCTAGAACACGACTAAGTGTATCTCACCATACTTCTCTCTGACCTTTGAACATATGGTATTGTTTAAACAAACACGATGGGAGCACGGCTTGATGTATTGTTCGTGCTTCTTGATAACATATGTACATGGGCTAAAACATGGCCGTGCATCTGCCCATGTTCTTCTGAAAAAAAATGAATTAAATAAAAATAAAAATAAAATGAAAAATATAAATGATAGTTAACATGCTATGTTAGTTGATTTGTATAATTAAGAATAAATTAAGTGAATGAAGAGGTTTAGAAATTAATTTGAGTTAGACATAGTTTCTAAGTATAAATGGACTTAGTAAATAATCTTAAGTTCAATTCGACTTAACCAACTATAATAAGTTAAAATGAATCAGATTGGCGAAGTATAATCAACTTGGCTAAGATTAGATTAGTATAGACTTAACTTGTAATTAGTTTATATTGATATGTTAAGTTAAACCTTAAATAATAAGGAGTATGTGATTTTTAAAATATGTTAGACCAAAACCAAGTTTAATAAAAGATTATTTGACAGACAATGGAGAACTGTCTGTATCTTACCAGGACAATATTCACAGCCATGACGAGATTTCTATTTTCATGTTTGTCCAAGTGAAAACATAAAATGAGTTTTTAATAAGATTTTGATATAAGTTAACAAATAATTGGATTGCTTATATAATTTAATCTTTTGAACAAATGTTTGGATCTGGTTTCTGTTTCTTCTAAATTATCTTCTGATCTCCCTTTGGTTTAGATAAAGTACGTAGTAACTTGCTGTTGTATGCTATAATAGGCATCCTAAATAAACTAAAAGTTAAAGACAGCTTAATAATTAATGAGTATTGATTATGCTTGTGTTGTTCGGGCATGGTAAATTGGGCGCTTAGGCTACCCCCATCATTATGTAATGACATTTATAAGTAGCTTGACAGGTAGCTAATAGGGCAAACGGTATCGGCATAACATTTACTTAAGTTTGGAGTGAAGTAACATAATTTAGTTCATCTTTATGGAAATGATTAAACTAAATAATGTTATAGACTGAGATTAAGTAAAGAGAGAGTAATGGCCCTAGATGAAGCTATTTTCTTTGTAGTTAGACATAGGATATATAGGTATTTGAGCTGTCTATATCAATCTCCAGAGCAATTGTAATTACTCATGACCCCTATGGTCCTAGATATTTTTTCAGAGTGTGAATGCTTCAATGTTGATTTGTTTAATTTAATTTAAAGATAATAATCTGTCGTTGTTGCATTTAGTTAAACTGGTGTGTCACTTCATGTGTGATTGTGTTATTATGTGTTGGACTTCGGCTCATTATTGTTGTTGCTATCTTCTTTTTAGGCGTTGCTTTGATGATTGATGATGATGTTGATGTTGTTAATTATGATTAACTCAGGTAAGGGCGATCTTGAAGATATGAGAGGAAAAGAAAAGTGATTTACGATCGATAGAATATTTGTATTTTGTTTGTTTTGTATAAAGAGCTAGATTTATATTTTGAAACATATATTATTCTTTTAAAGGGCTTGGTGGAGCCCAAGTTTTATAAATTAAGCTTTAAAGCTTTGGTTACCATCATGAAAGGTATGCAAGATACCTTATGGTATGATTTTGTTTTTAATAGCGGATCTACTCATGGAAGTAGAATACAAGATGTTTTTTTATAAAATTTGTTTTTTTTTCAATTATTAAATCCGGTTATTTTTAAAATCTAATTAAATAATTTCATGATATAAAATTTGCTAGCAAATGTTTGACATAAACAAATCATTTAAGGAAGCTTAAACTTGAAATACATGAGGTATTATACGTAATTGTATACACCTTGATTAAATTTTGGGCGTTACAATTATAATACCTAGTCATACCGGCCGTCACCCTAGTAGAATTTGCAGATTATCAATTGGAGAAAATTCTAGCCATCGCTTCAGTGAATTCCTTGATATATAAAGCAACGAGTAACAACTACGGTCTCAATAATTAAAGACCTAATACGAAATATGCAACAATTGATATAATCTCTATAATAAATAAAAGGTATGGGGTACAGCTAATTGTGATTAATAAAAGCATATCATCCGAAAAAATTATATAATATAAACAATAGTAATTGTCAAAAAAATAAATTAATTAAAGAAATATATAATAGTAATTGTAAGAAAAAAATTATAAGAAGTATGATAAAAAACTACAAATAAATAATATGGTATGGGGATGTTATTTTTTTAATATGGACCGTGATTGCAATAAAGTCAAATAAGTTGAAAAGGTAAAATAATTCTTAGAATAAATAAAGTATCATCATGTGACTGGAAACTATGGCACAGCACATTACGACCGAAGCAAGTGTAACAATTAGTTAAATGCAAAATTGCTAATACCGTTTTAATAGATATTTGGTGATAGTTGATAAAATAAAACTTACCACAAATTGGGCTGATGGTGTTATGAATTTTGTGAAATAAATTGATATTCCATTTCTGTTTAAATCTACAATAAGTAACCTCTGAAAATATTAAAATTAGTATTAAACTTTTTTTAAATACAATAAATATTCAAATAAAATATCAACGTGTATAAAAAAAAAAAAAATAGAGTGTTGGTGTGTTTTTAACTGTATCATCTTTCTCCATTTTTATAAAAGGTGCCTTTTGAAGTGTTAGTTTAGTCAAATAGGTTATCGAAGTATAACAACTGAGGGCCAATGAATAGTTGTCCCGGTGTTGTCGAGCAATGCATGATCACACCTCAAATTTAGGCTATAGCTCAAAAATTTCCCCAAACTCAGCAGAGAAATAATATAAAAGATAGGCATGGACCTTTAACACCCCCAATGTGATCCTCACCCTTACGACAATATGTCGGTCGATGATCACATTGGAAAAAGACAGTTTTTGTATCCTAAATGATCCATGCCCGTATCAGCTCCACACATTTTTCATACATGTCACTATATAATTGGCAGGTACTCACAATGAACCTATCTAGGAATAAAGAATCTTAATCCAGTGAGGACATCCTTTTAGCTTTGACAAACAAAATATCATATACTATTGTGCACCAACCATAGGCCATAACTAACCAAGCTTCTGCTTAAAGGTGGTGATGCTTACTTCTCTGTAATTATTACGAGCAATATGGAGCGAAAGGAAGCTAAATTTTGCGAACAAGCCTACAGAGTGCTGTGAAAAGACCTTGTTAAAATAGGATGTTGTTGCCTCTTTCCTTTAATATCATCCTGTCAAAAAAGAACAAAGGTGTATTGACAATTTGCCCAGAAAGAGCATTTGTAAATTAGGATAAACGAGATCATGACCCGTGGACATGAAGGGCCGGATCAGGCCGGTTCAAATCAGCGGTTCAATGTTGGTTCATAGCCCTTTGACCCATGAACGGTTTTTTCTTAAAAAATTTGTCAATTTTTTTAATTAAATTGATAAAAAAAATACACAATTAGATCATTATACAATAGACATATAGAGAATTTTAAATTACAAACTTGTGCAAAATAAATAAAATTTATTAAAGAAAGCACATTTGAATAGGAAAATTATTCCAGAGTTCAGAAACTTAGGCTAAAAAAGCATACTTGAGTAAATGAAGAAGGAAAAAAAAAAGATAATTTCATAATAAATACTATCTATTCACATTAAAATGAGTTTAAATATTTATTTTTTGTATTTTTTTTTTTATTTTGACTCTCTCTACTCACCGGATCGACGAGTTGAGACCTTGAACCAGCTTTGATCAGCTAAGCCGTCAGGTTGGCTAGCGGGTCATGACCCATACGGCCAGGCCATCGACCATGACTTGCTAGTGACTGTTTGGGCCGGGTTGATGGTTGGACCTGCCCCATGCCTATGTCTAGGTGTGACTAAGTACTATAATATTAAATTTGATTGGTTTATGGATTTAATTAAATTTTATAGTGGGTAAAAATATAATTGAATTGAATTATACTAGTTTAAATTTAATAAAATTTTGTTTTAGGAAATCTGATGTCAATGATTTGATCGTGACAATTTCATAAATTTAGATAAAAAATGTTAAATAAATAAATAATATGATTTTTTTTTTTTTCAATAAGGATTGTGAAGCGATAATGACTTGAGAAATAAATAACGTCTAAAATATCTAAAGTAACAATTATTATTAATAAAAAAATAATAATCATATATATTCTGGAAAATATATTACACACACGGAAACATAATGGCATATGACACGTCACGAACATGGAATGGCCGAAACAAGCGTGTGATGGAAATTTCCGTCCGCTTGCTTGGATATTAAGCTTCCCGAATAGTTGACTAAGACCTGTTCATGTACGTATGCACACGGACCACACACACTTACTTACGTAGTATATATGACGTTAAAAAAAAAAAAGAAAAACAATGAAAAGGTGTAGCAAACAAATTAATTAAGAAATCATGAGAAGTGCTAATAGAGAAGAAGACATGGCAGAGGCAGACTATGTGAAAGCCAGAACATCAGTATGGTGGGATATAGAGAACTGCCATGTCCCACAAGGGTTATCTTCTTCCGATCCTCATTCCATTGCTCGCAACATAAGCTCTGCACTTGCCAAACTCAACTACTGTGGACCTGTTTCCATCTCTGCTTATGGTGACACCACCCGCATCCCTCAGGCTGTTCAGCACGCTCTTAGTAGCACCGGCATCGCCCTTAACCATGTCCCTGCTGGTCAGTAGTCATTAGTTGTTGTCTTGTTTTGTGTTGCTGGTTTGACTGGAAACTCTCTCTTTTTTTCTTTTTTTTTGTTTTTTTCCTGGTCGACTTTGGTCTTTCCTCTGAATTATGCCCATGTGAATAATGTTTTGGTTTAGTGGAGGGTTTCTGTGTTTGGCTTCTTATGTATTGGTGGTTTCACAAGTTTTCTGATAAAGGGTTGTTGACTTTGACTTTTTCAGTCTTGGAATTTTGTGAGTGTGTTTGCTTTTTAGATTTTATTTATTTATTTTTAATCTTTCTATTTGTACTTTGTGTAGTGTTCTTGTGTTAATACTGTTGGAAATTTAGTCAGCGTTTTTTGTATTATCTCCTGAATCTGCTGCTCAATCTCTGTTAAAATCATAAATATTTTGCGGATGTAACTATAGGAATTTTCAGTAAATTTTTGGGTTGAATCACAATTTTTATTTAAGTTTTGTTATAAAAATGGGTTAGTTTTGTCAAAACTACTCACCATGCATGGATACATGCTTAAACTCTCCAATTTGTCTCTTTCATAAGAATGAGATAGAGCTTTAATTAGACGTTGTAACAGTTATTTACAAGGAATGTAACTCAATGAGTTTAGGTTTTGGGCTATGTTCGCACATTTTATGGGTTATACTGCAAATTTCCCTAAAGTTTTCCTTTTTGTTGTGTCAAAGATCATGTATGTATGAAATCTAGAATGATTTTATTGCTCTTGTTTTTACCATGTCTCATGATGAACAAAACTTATCTATTTTTGAAAGATTATCGTATGCATCAATGTACTAATTCATGGAAAATATGGTTTGACCGGCTCTCTCCTCATCTGTTATTATTTTCAGAATGGATAGTGCTTCTTGTCTTTTGTTACTGCGTCTAATCTTATGCTGATTTAAGTGATATAATTTTAGTTTCTTTAATACTATATGAAGCTTATAGTGTTCTGAATCACCTAAATTTCGTGCATGATTAGGTGTAAAAGATGCGAGTGATAAGAAGATTCTTGTGGACATGTTGTTCTGGGCAGTGGACAACCCTGCACCTGCTAATTACTTGTTGATATCCGGTGACCGTGATTTCTCCAATGCTCTTCATCAACTACGCATGAGGAGATATAACATGCTATTAGCACAACCTCAGAAGGCATCAGCACCACTAATTACTGCTGCAAAAAGCGTATGGCTCTGGACAAGTCTCCTTGCTGGTGGACCACCGCTAGCAAGCAGTGACCTACTGCAACTCCAAAAGGACAGTGCTGTTTCTACGGCTGAGACATTGCAATCACTACCCGTTTCAAGTACCACTGATTTAGAGAAAGCCAGTATTTCACTTCCCCAAAGCTCTCCTACAATGGGAACTGGTTTTGCTTCTGGTGAAATCAAAGGTAAGAATAACACGAGTAGTTGTGGAAATCCTTGTACGGCAGGACCGAGCTGTGCAGAATCTAGTCTCCAGGGTAATTTAAAAATGAGCAGTCCATTCGAGAGGCTTGATGCTTATGGCTACATGGATGCTTCATTCAGTAACCACATGAACCAAAGCAGTTTCCCTAATATGCCATGGCAGAATAATCTCGATATGCAATTTGGTTCCATGCAGGAAACCTTTTACCCTCCTAGTTCTTATGCCCATCCTCCTCGTGCAGCATCTTTTGTTCAACCGTTGTACGATAACTCTTCCTGCTATCTTCCTCAGTTTGGTATGCCGATGGTTTCTGGTCCCCTAGGCGGGATTCATAATCCCCCTCTATTCCAAAAAAACCATATGCAACCGAGGCAACCAGTTCCTAAAAAATTTACAGTCCCTGCCCGGGTCAGTGGTGCAGGAGGTGGAGGTTTTTCTGCCAATGGAACTGGATATTCTAATTCTGCAGGGACTCCAATGACTTGTGATCCGTCCAAATCCAGGAAACCTTACGGTTCTGAAGAACCACCTACTTCCTCTGTCACGAGTGCAACAGAGACACTTAATGATGGTGTCTCAAAAACTTCAGCTTCCACCACCCTTTCTAACAGGGCTCGCCGCGGCTTGATGCTATCCTAGCTACCTTAAAAACCCTCAAATATGAAAAGATAATTCCCACTGAAGCTAATATAGCTGATTGCATCAAGTATGGAGAAACAAAATACCAAATTATGAGTGTTAAGCGTGCATTGCATGAGGCTGTAGAGCTGGAGATGGTTGTGAAGCAAAATTTGGGTGCTTTGGAAGTGTATATTGGCAAGGATGAGAAGATGTGGCCTTACATAGATCCTTTAGGGAATGACCCAAAGCAGTATCCCAAAGCAACATGGAATAAGATTAAAAGTTTTCTAATATCATCTTTAGGGAAGAAGAAAATTCTGGCTTCTGAATGCAGGTGATTCTTCTTTACTTTCCACTTGGGTATGTATACTTATGAAAGATGTTCTCA
The DNA here is from genome assembly GCA_024138025.1 of Combretum micranthum. NCBI lineage: Eukaryota > Viridiplantae > Streptophyta > Magnoliopsida > Myrtales > Combretaceae > Combretum > Combretum micranthum. The sequence continues at coordinate 170,526 of JAMXBD010000247.1, read as the reverse complement.
AACCTTTTACTGTACTTATTGCAACTAAGACTATAGTCAAATTGTTAGATATTTTCATAGCAATCTCAAATGGTTACTAATGCTTGTGGCTTTTAGCGGTAACTGGTGGTAGAAGGCGGTGGCAGTAGCTGAACACTAATGATTTCTGTTTTAAAAAAGAGAAAATCATTTTCCATTAGTAAGTTTCACAGTTGTTGACTAGTAATTAGCTATTGCCATTGCCTTCTAACAAATGCCAAGAGAAGAAAACACTTTCCATGGAGGGAACACTTCTTAAAGATTCTAGATATTTTATCAAACTCACGTGATTATTGTTTTTGCAGGTATGAAGCAGCTATTTTTATAAAGAAAAAGTGTTTGCAACACTATTCATTGGGTGATATACTTCTGCTATTGAACTTAGCTATTACAAATAAAAAGTGGCTCATGCCTCACCCATTAGGATGGAAGCCTATAACAATACTTCTTCCAGATTGCATTGATATGTCTCACGCTGTAAACAAGACTAATGGCCAAGATGGGAAGCCGGAGAAGGATGGATAAGTTTCCAACTTCATCTCACTTGGAGTTTGGCTTTTAGCATGCTTCTTATGCGGTCATCACAATAGGTAGATTGTGTCGTTTTCGGTAGGAAAAGCTTAAGCATACTATTACACAATGTAGGTGTAGAGGGTTTGCAAGACCGACTTGGATGGCAGGCCTGATTGCAAGGATAAGTTTAGGTCCTCTGATCTGTGCTGAAGAAGCAAATTTCATTTGAGTTCATGCTGTCTTCTACCTTATTTTGAAACATAAAGTTTAGGACTGAAGATGGCTTGACACAGTGGAAGTTGCCATTGCAGGGCATAGCAGAGCAATGATAGCCTTCTAGGAATCCTCTTTTAACTATCTATGTGATTGGGAATGACCATGCCGTGTCTTGAACCTATTTCATAGATTAGGAGCTAGAAGCTTTGTCATTATCAACTTCTTGGTGCTTTAGCTGATATATATGTATATGTGGCTACCTCTTGATACGTTGTCAGTTGAAGAGAAAGATATATTTGTTGAGATTGAGTATTTATGTTTTGAATAATTTATGTTTATCCTGTTTTGCAAATGCTCTTTCTGGGCAAATTATCAATGCACCTTTATTCTATTTTGGCAGGATGATATTAGAGGAAAAAGGCAACAACAGTAGTATATGATTAATTATATTATTTATTTAAATTAATTAATTCAGCAAAATATTGTTATGCCACATGTCAACTGTAGATAGAAAACTTAACTCTGTTAATGAAGATCCTGTTATATTAAATTTGAAAAAATGCCAAGGACTCAAATTTAAAAAAAAAAAAATTGAGGATTTAAATAAAAAAGTAGATAAATGTTGATGAGTAAAGGTGTATGTTCTTTTACTAATCATAATATTTCACCTCTCTTCAAGAACCGCCTTGGACCTAAGGTTTAATGGAGGCTGGGTGGGGGGGAGCTAAAACCTAGTTTATGTCAAGCAATTTTATATTGCAAGAACAAAAGTGCATCAAATTATGTGATCTTCTCCTCAAAGTTTATAGATAGAAAAACTTGGGAAAAACCAATGCGTCCTCATGATTTTTCTCGAGAATTCGGTTTCTCACGACAACAAAAAATGTGATGAGATTTTTTTTTTTTCTTTGTAAATAGGATAATTAAAATGTGGGATCTTGCACTTTATCATCTGGTTTTGAGTAGTCAATCGATCCTTAGGAACACTCCCAACATTACTTTCCTTCGTTGATTTAACATCTTCATGACTTACATTGTTGATAGGTTTTTTCGGGATATCATTCTCTTGTTGAATTTTTTTTTTCTTTTAATTACCACGAATCTTGAAATTTTGTGCATAAGTGCTCGTTGTTGTGGTGATCGTCTCTTCGTATCCCTGCACTTCCATGATTGATGTATAACCTTATTTCTCTTGAGAGAGTGGTTGTTCTGTTTCATTTCGTTAGCAATGGACCAACCATCCAGTCTGTCTGGCTTCTAGATCGTCTACTTGTTTTTTTTTTTTAATTTAAAATTAAAATATAAAATTGGCTTAAGAATGTATTAACATCAATGATGTATACTTATTTATACACACACCCGTCATTAGAGTAAAGTTTATAAAAAAAAAAAAAAAAAAGTCTCACATTAGTAAAACTCTATATAAATGATGAGTTCTACTAAAGGATGAGAGGCATGTTTTTTAATTATATATATTACTTGTATTATTATCACCAATATATTAAATACAATATATAGATAATTAATAATTTTTATTCACATAAAAATAATCTAAACGTTAAGAGTTATTACTTTTTTTAACTTTACTATTACTTTATATTTTTTAATTGTTTTTATATCTTATTTTTATACTAAATAATCTATACATATATTTCAAAAAAAAAAAAAAAGAAAGGAACCTGATGAGCCATTAGGTCCACGGGTCTAATTGCTAGACCTGGGCACGATCCATGAACCCGGTAGGGGGGTCAGACTTGCTTTGTCGAGGCAGGTATATTTTCAAACCCGCCGTAGTTGGATGGATCGGATTATCCAGTACAAATCCGTCTCATCGAGATGTCTACACGAGAGCACCATATGATATAAGGGGATGCCTCAATTTGACAAATATGATGATCCCCGAGAAGGGCTCTCACAGAAAATAGAAAGAGGGGAGAAGAGAAGAGGGGTGGATGGATAGACAAATTTTTTTTTTTTTTTTTGGCGAAGTCTTTAAATGAATTGCAAATTGCAATTATTGTTGACCCATTTTAAAGAGGATAGAGACAATTCATTTTCGGACGAAAAGTCATTTTCTTACAAATATGAAATTTATGTATTAGTCCTTGTTGTAAAATGGCAAGTAAAGATAGAGGGTGAAAAGGTCTATTTAAAATGAGAAATTCTAAGATAGAGGGTGAAAAGGTCTATTTTCAATGAGAAATTCTAAGGCAAATGAAAATAGGTGTCTAAAGAATATTTGTGTAGTTAAATATTAATTTTTTATTATCTAGACAACTTTAAATTATGAAATTCGTTTTATAATAATTTAAATATGAAGTTATCAAGAAATTTGATGGCTAATCATATTTTATGAGTATTAAATAGAAATTTAATACTAATTATACAAATGTAAAAATTTTCATTAAAAAAATATAAAATTCTATATTATACTTGTATATCAAACAATAGACGGCATAAAAAATCCCTCTCTAGTACCATAAAAGGTAAAACAAATATAGTATAGGATAAATGCCACATTTGCTATAGTCATGTTCATGTTTGAGTTTGTGTTTATCTTGTTTTGCAAATGCCACATATAAGAGAAAGGTATCAGAGATTGTTTTGTTTATTTTGTAAGACAAGTGAGTTTATTTTGTTTATATGTTAAACTATTGTTGAATGTATGATGAGTGTTAAATAAGTAAGGGTTTAATAACAAAGTTAAACATGTACTTAAACCTGTACATGATAATCTTTTGTTGTTTGATGAAGTTAAGGATGTGTACATATATGTGTAGTATGTACAGGGATTTATTAAGGCTTGATAATATATGTTGATGTTGAGATGTTTTTGTTGTAAAGGAGATCATATTAACTAGTTAGGTGATGTAAATTTGGAAAAAGAACACGGGAACAAAGAACATTAGAGTAACATCCTATAGATCATAGGCATGATGTAAGTGGTTATTTCCTCGGGAGATTTATTTCGTTTATAAATGGCAAGATCACGGGCATGATAATACCCATGATCCTCTCAACAAAAATTTCATGACCTCAACCATGGCCGCAATCTAACTTGCGATTCAATCACGACCGTTGTGAGGGCCGTGATCATTTCTCTATCTTTTTAAAAAATGTGAGACACCTTCTATCATGGGCGTAAAGGTGCCAATGATGAGAATCACGGCCATGACAGATCCCTTGTTTCTTTCTATTAAAAATTAAAAAAATAATAATAAGGACAAATAATATATATTAATTTAAGTATTTGCATAAAGTCTTACTTAAGTTGAATAAATGAATGTGGATTTGACATTAAATTATGGATTGATATTTGAAACTTATATGAAATGATTTCTTTAGAACAGATCCCTCTACTCGATGACGTTTATCTTGTGATCTTTTGCAAGATATATCAATTCAACTAGGTACACAGTGACTTACTTGTTGTTTGTCTAGGGTGTCATTTAATCTAATCTAGAGAGCGATAACTTTGCTAGGCGATGCCAGTACAGTAGTTAGGCACTTAGGCTACTCCTAATCTTTGTTAAAGATAATCATTAATGGCTTGGCACATAGCTGATAGGAGAAACAATATCGGGATAATGTTTACTTATGCTTAGTGGGAGATAATATGATTTAGTTTACATTTATGAGACTAATTGAAGTAAATAATATTACGGATTAAGATAAGTAAAGATGTGTAACAGATGTGAACCCTAAATGAAGCTATTATTTTAGATGTTCCTATAAGAGATATAAGTATTTAGGCTACTTATATCAATCCCCTAAGCAATTATTGCTACTCAGGTACCCCCAAATTTCTATGGCATGTTGTTCAGAGTGCGAGCGCTCCATTGTTGTTTTGTTACACTTAAAATCGAAGATGTAATTTTTGATTGTTGCATTGCATTAGTTCACTTGTATTTTTGTTAAAGGCTTATACGTGAACCTGTGGTTTGTAATTTGATATATCAGACTCTCTATGATATTTTAGGAGATTATATACTTTGTATAATTTTTGAAGTACCCAACGATTGGTTCTAATTTGTAAATGTGTATGATGATCTACTCAAGAGAGTAACTTTTGGGAAATGTAATTATGAAAGTTTATTTTCTATTACTAACTCGGTTCTTTCTGGAATCTACTTATATGATTTCGAAATTTAAAACTAATTAGCAAACTAATGTGTGATCAATCGCATCAATCAATTTTTAATCCCTATATGTTTATTCTACGACTAATCTTAGGTAAGCGTACCTATTAATTATAGAATAGATTGCATAGGGGTCATTCCACAAGGACCTATAATTACTAGTACCCACCTTAATTCTACTATTTAGCTAATCCAAATTGAATGATAGTAGTAAGAATTAATAACTAATTACTTAAATTACCTTAGAACATAAGATTCCATGCCTTGATAAGATTATCAATCACAAAACATACTCCTAGCCTTGATTCACCACTAACCCCATAATTCATTTCTTATAAAATTTCATTAATAGATCATTTTACTCCTTAAACTGCAGGAACTCATTAATTAATTAACATCTCTTTCAAGAATATTAATTTCTAAACCTGCGTGATTAATGGAAATGTCTTTCGTCATCAAGTACACATAAAATTGCAATAAAGCTTAAGGTTCTTAACAAAGATATAATCTTTACATAAAAGGTTCACGCAATCTATATCTAGAGTCACATTTAAACCTTTCTATTCATGCTAGATCTATCTTATTAATCAATCTGTCGATCTAATTAACAAGAATCATGCATTGACCTAATACTGCATATATATCATATCAAAGAACAATAGACACAAAACAATATATTCAAAGAAGTATAAACTTCCATTAATAAAACAACTGAATTCTTACATTAGGGTTAATGTATCTCAAGACCTTGGTATAAAAATCTATTTTTCCATCAAATGAGAATTACAATGATAAGAATAAGAAAAATGGATAAGAATCACTATTACAACTCTTAAAGATTAAAGTCTTGTGATCTTCAATAATCTTAGGCAATTCTCCATTTGAAAGCACTTGTTTTCTCTTTAGGGTTCGTAAAGAAAAATGATAGATATCTGTAAACACTGGAAAATTTCAATAAATAATTTTAAGATGAACTTCGAAAATAAACCCTAAAAATCACTCCAAATTAAAACCAAATTTCAACTAGTCCAAAAACACTAACGAATTCATAAACTTCTTAATCTTGAGAAAATGAAAATCTTTAAAAATAAAATAAGAACACAGTGGTCTTCAAATTCAAAACCACGACGTACGAAAAATTCCATATTTAACTCCAACTTATAAAATCCGGTAATATAAAGCCCAAAAACAAACTATTAAAAAGTAAATAATGATTGACCTTCAGAAATAAAACTCGATTCAAGAATTCCGAAAATATTAAGAGATATTAAATACTTACAAAAATAAAATTTAAAAATAGATTTCTCAAATTAAATACGTTGTATAAACATAAATATCAGTTTCCAAATTGGCAAAGGTCTAAACCGGAAAAATCACCCGGAAACCTTAATCGGAATGCAATCGCCTAAGTCCAACTTATGCCCCTAACCCTAAGGCCGAGGCGTAGCTAAATATGTAGAATAAGCTCATAGTAATATGAGTTTGTTTAAAGATATCAGACTGGTAAATTTTTTACCTATTTCGAACCCGTTCGGACACAGACTTCGAAAAGCGTGTCCCGGGGCTCGAGATATCAAAAATATACCAATAGTACCGTTAGACTCGTAATTTCATAAGATTTCTAAATATATCAGTTATATAATTTTTAGGGTTATAAAAGTTACAGTTATAACCTTTTTATCGTATTTCCATTATTACCGGTAATTGATTAGTCTTTTGCACTATTCATTTTTATTTTATTACAAAATTTTATTATTCTTATAAAGTCTTATATTTTTAGATAAATATTTTATGTTATAGAAAATTTTGTTTTTCTAAAATTTAGTTCGTTTCGGGTCTTTACGGGATCAGATTCTGTTTAAGACCCGGTACTAAAATAAAATAAATTAATTTAATAATTGAAAAATATTTTAAAAATATTGTTATTCCCATAAAATATTTTTTTAGAATTTTTCGGGTTATAAAAATATTATTTATAGCCCATATTCGCGTATTTTGACCGTACCGGTAACGTATTTGTTAAAATACTAAAATAATTCAAATAATTATTTAATTTTTATTATGAAAATTCTGCTACAATTATTTGAAATAAATTTTCCAATTTTATTTTATTTTAATTTATTTTATTAATAAAGTACTTTTACAACCCATACCTTCAAGTACACCTTACACATATCACTTCATTTTCACTTCAATCTTTCTACACATTATCACTTCATTTTCTACACATTATCACTTTTACACATATCACTTCATTTTCACTTCAATCTTTCTACACATTATCCCACAATTGATGGCAGATTTTTGACCCTATTTATGGCTGCCATTGTCCTTTATCCACTCATATTTTGACTAAAATTAATTATATTTCAATCCTTTTTCAAAAAGTTACATTACACATTAATTACACAATTTAATTCAAGTCAAATTTCAACAATTCCTCTCTCTTCCCCTCCCCATTTCAACGTGCAGCAGCCCCTCCCCCTTGGCTGCCCATGTTTTATTTTTTTCTCTCATTTATTACAATTAAAACACTCATTTTCTCTCACTCCTTCATTTATTCACTTTCCCTCTTTCATTCTTTAACCTTTTCTCTCTCTATTTCCTCTCTTTCTTCTTCTTGTTCATGTTTCTCCAATAAACAAAGCTGCCCCCTTCTTCTTCCATGGCTTCCACACTTCATTTTTAAAGATTTTCTAAGCAAATCTTCATTCCAAAGCTCCATAGGTGATATAGGTAAAGTATAATGAAGGTTTCATGCATCAAATGAACTTCCATAAGCTTAAAAGCTTAGGATGATGATGCCAAAAATGAAATCTTTCTCTTCTCCACTTTTATTACTTGTATTATAATTATTTTCTTGTTTAAAGTTATTATATTTTGTAGATCTAACTTTTTATGGCTTTGATTTTTGTTTATGCCATAGATCTTGTTATTTAAGTTGTCATTTTTGTTATTCCTTATGATTTATGCATAGATCTAGCATTCACATGTCTATCTTAGTGATTCATGCATGTAAAACTAGTTTAGAAAACTAGATCTAAAGTTTTGAGTTCATAGATGCATTAGATCTTTGTTTATGCTCATGAACAACTTGCTATAGCTTGATGATGGTAGGAAAGTTGTAGGAAACCCAAGATCTATTTTTTTTCAACAAAAATCAATTTTGAAAATTCGGATGAAAATGGAACCCTATTTAGAAAAGTGGTTTTTCAACTTTAAAATGTATATTTTTCATTTGAAATGAAGGGCTTAGAGTATAGATACCATAAATGAAAGATTTTGATAAGTGAAGTTTAGATCCATGATGTTTATAGCTTATTACCATGCATTTGTTTTATGTTTATGTTCATATTAAGTATAGATCTTAGTTATGAACTCAAACAAAATTGTGAAATTCGTATTTTGGCAAGACCCATATTTAAAAACTACTTTTTAAGTGTCAAAATGTAATTTTTACATAAGAAAATGAAGGCTTAATATATATATAGCATCAAGACTTCATTTTATATGGTTCAAAGATGATTTTCAAAGATTAATTTTCAAAACAAAGTTCTATTCTCGGATTTTGGCAAGGCCTAGTGCAAAAACATGTTTTCCAACTCAAAAATGAAGTTTTTATTCAAGAAATGAAGGCTCATAATATATGAAAGTAAGGAATGGATTTTCATAAGCTTAGATGGATTTTATCAAAAGATATGACCACAAATAAATTTTCTAAATTCGGATCCCAACCAAGACCAATTTTGAAAACCCATTTATCAACTCCAAAACTCATGTTTTATGCAAAAAAATGAAGTATATAGGTAATAGATATCATTAAGCAATGATTTTTACAAGTTAAAATGAGTTTAGGCATGAGTAATGTGTAAAACAAGTAATGGAATTAAAATGGAAAATTTTGAGTTAGTGATCAAATTGTCAAATTCGTAATTTGAGATGATGCATATGTAATCACTTAGTATTTGAACTCAAATTGCAAGTTTTATGTGTTAAATGAAGTCCTTAGACAATAGATATAGTAAAGCTTCAAATTTTGATGCATTAAACAAGTTTTCTCATAAGAAATATGCAAGAAATGAAAATTTCCAAAATTCGGATTTTTGAGTAAATCATATTGGAAAACATATTTACAAAGTGTAAAATAGAAATTTTTATGTAGAAATGAAGGTCATAAGTAATATATATAATGAAGACTCAATTTTAACATAAATAATTATATTTTCTTAAGTAATAAATCCAAAACAAATGGAAATGATCAAAGTTAGAAAACTAGATTTTCAAAAAAGTAGTTATGGTTGAAGTCTTGCAAAATAAGGAGTTTCAAATTTTCTTTCACCAAAAATCATCAAGATCATGCATACATGAAACTCATTTCATGCCATTCATGTTAGGAAATCACTCATATTGCATGTATAGCTAATTTATATAGTAGGAACATTACAAACATTTACAAAGCTATTTTTCGGAAATTGAAATTGTTGCTGCCCTAATCTGATCCAACTTTTCGAAGCTTCAAAGTTTTCAAAACTTGAAAATAATATTAGAATTAGATAGATCTTTCGAAGTAGATAGAAATCGATATATAATTTGCGAGATTCCGAGTTAAAATGACCAAGTTATGGCCGTTTTAAGTTGGAATTCCCGCTTAGATCGTGAATTGCGAATTTGATAGTTTGAATGAGATAGTTTGGATTAGTTAAGTGATGAAATACTTATTAGAGTATTTCTTCCTTTTTAGGAGATCCCGAGATCGACGATTCCCTACCACCGAATTATTATTACTAGAAGACCGGTGATCCAATGGCCGAGTGAGTTTTCTCCTTGTTTTGTTACCTTGATTGTGATTGTAGTTAGTTGCATTAGAATTATAGGAACAAGATAAAAATCGATATGAATGGGGATGGGATATGTGATGAGACTGTGATGAATGTATGCCAAAGAATACTAAAGCATATCGAAACCACGATTTGAGTGGATAACTGCACTATTCATATTATTTCTGTTATGTGTATGATATTGGCTGGTCACTGTAAAGAATGTATAAGTATTTTGACCTAAGCAAAAAGTGAATTGATCATGCATCGCATCGGACATATTGCATTTGGTAGCGTGCTACTCCTACGCAGGTCGATCGGTATGGTCCGAGGACTCGTTTGGATAATGAGACCCGGGATCAGAGCTCATTCATAGGGAACTAAGGCGCATCGGGGATGCATTCCATGTGTGAGCCTAGCCGAGGCGAGTGCTATGAGCCGAGGGCTTAGGGACTAGCAGCGGTCGTGTAGACTTCAATACCATCCCTAACCCAAGATACGGAGGGCGTAAATCCGTTCTGTGTGTGGGTTCCGGATACCCATACATAATTGTTTGCTCATGTGTTTGTTCATGCATAGCATATGGTTGATTATAACTTGTTGTTATGGTACGGAATTAAGGGAATTCTCACTAAGCTAGTGTAGCTTATACCCTATAGTTGTTTAAATGAAACAGGTTATCTCAAGAATGCAAAGTGAGGACTGAATTGATTGGAGCCGGGAATGACTCCGGGATTTTGGCAAAGAATGCGAATGTTGAAGTTATCAGCTAGTTTATGATTTGTCTTGTAATAATTTATGTAGGGAAGTCTGTGGATGAATGTAATCGAAGTTGAATGAATTGTATTTTGAAGTACAGTGATTTGTATCTGAAGTATAGTAAATTGTATTTCCTTTACATTGTTACTCAATAGTATCAACATAAAATGTATCATTCCGATGTGTCTCCTTTGTGTGTTAGACGCCTTGTACACAGTATGGAAGCCTTCGCGTGACTGAGGTGGTCATTCTTAGGCTTTAATATTGTGTACGGCGGACTGCCACGTTCAGGGTACCCTTCGGGGCGTGACAATATCTTTAGATGATGAGTCAAGGCCATAATTTATAGGAAAATGGTAAAACAACTCTTGCACGACCATCATACATGGCAATGTTCAAGGTCATGTAAGGTAAAAACTGATGATATCGCGTGATTGAAGGGCTGTAAGACCACAAGCACAGCTTATGTATCCAGGTTGTGTACTTCCAAAATCAATTTTGGTCATTTTCTCTCCTCTATAGGAGCATCTTGCACGGGTTGTGTAGCTTCCTTATGTACTTTAAAATTACTTGTTGGTTACTTTTTTTGTCTCCTATACCAGTATTCTACATAGCTTGTGTAGAAATGTTATGTATATTATAAATCTTCATTTTGCTTATTTTTTTCGTTAAAATCTCCCTTAACTCATCCAAATATCTTCATACAAATCAAAATCTTCCTTTGTTCCTGAAATTGATATTTTACTCCAAATAAGTATACTTTTATTTGTTAATCCACATACGATCTATATAATATAATATCAATACAATGTGAATTATAAGGATCTTTTGACACTTATCACAAATGTTCATAATAAACGATATCTGTTGGATAGCCTTGCGTGTAATGCTTATGTGTTATGTGTAGCTAGGCTGAGCATGCCTTTATTCCATTTCAGGGCATGACACAAAAGTTAGATCAAAAGGTCTGTTAGAAGCGATAATATCTATATAAAGGATATTCTACATGAGTATTGAGTATGTAATTAACTGGCAAATTCCAATTGATTATTCAATTTTGTTCTATTATTCTTTAAGGTATGGTCTTATACATGTTTATATATATAAGGGCTTAATTGATATCTTATGTTAAATTTTATTTATGCCATTGGGCTTAGATTTTTTGGACCGAGCCCATAAGTATGAAAAAAATTGAATTTCTTATTTAGAGGTATTAGGCATTTAAGGACGTTAAACTAGACACAATAAGAATATAACTAAGTCTTTTAGTATTTAAGGTAATGAGCTTTAAGGAAGTTATAATTAAGCTCATTTAAGAGTATGAATAATAATTTAGATGGAACTAGGCTTAAATATTTGGTTTAGTCCAAAGTAAGAGCCCAATTGGAAATAAATTTAGATTTAATTAAGGCTATCATGCCTTCTAAGATTCAAATTGAGGCCCATTAATGGTATATTTAAGGCTTATGAGCCCAAGAATTATTACATGAACTCATTAGGTATTTCAATACTTAAAAATTAATAATGAACTTAATTATTTTTTGAATTATGCCCAATTTGAGTAGATATGGGTTATTGGGCCCATATTTATAAATTAAGCCCATAAAATGTAGTTGGGTAATTAATGTGGTTTGAGGCCCTAAAGCTTTAAGGAAGATCAATTTTGAGTGATTTAGGCCCATTGATGTTGGAATAGGCCAACCTTAAATAATTAGCTAAGCTCATATTAGTTAATTTCTAACCTATTTTAATTTATTTAGCCAAGTTGTACCTAAATTAGTAACTAAGCCCATTTTACAATTTAATAGCCCAGGTTGCCTAATTTATTAACTAAACTCACTTTTAGCTCATTTAAGTCATGTAAGACCCTAATTTATTAGCTAAATCAATTTTATAGTTAAAAGCCCATAATAGTCCAATTATTTCATTTAAGCTTAGAATAGCTAATGGACCCTCTTCGTTACTTTACCACCCAAGGCTATAATTCAACCCACAAGTCATAATCAAGTAGTATTTATATTTATATTTCATTAATCTCAATATTTCAATTATTTATTTGTACTATAATTATTTAAGGTCATAATCTGTTTAAAATAAATTTAGCTCCGTTTATAAGGAATTTTGTTCAGCTCTCAATTATTATTTTCCAGAATTTATCTAATTAATGTATCACCAATTCATCAATTTCCAGCTCAATAATTCTAATTCCTGCATGTAACACATACAATTCTAGGTCTATTATTATTTTCCAGGATTTGTCTAGTTAAGATATCATCAAATCATCAATTTTCAGCTCAATAATTATGATTCCAGCATATAACAATGCAATTCCAGGTTAAATTATTATTTTCCAGGGTTTATCTATTTGAAATATCATCAAATCATTAATTTCCAGCTCAATAATTATAATTCCAGCATATAACAATACAATTTCAGCATATTTAGCATAATTCCAGCTTATATAATATCATACCACATCAATTTCAAATTAAGTTAATTATTTCTAGTTTTAAGTAAACAATTCCAAAATTAATTCTACAACTTCCAGATTTGATGTAAATTTTAGGGTTAATGTGAATTTGGTACCCGAACTTTGTTAAAAATTCTAGTTAAGTACTTCAACTTTGAAAAGTTCAATTTTAGTACTTGATCAAATTTTAAAGCTATTTTTGATACCTCATCTAACTCTATTGCTAACGTAAACGTACGAACTAATCACAAAATGACACGTGTCTTACGAATATAATTTTATCTTATTAATTTTTAATTAATTTTATCATAATTAATGTTACGTCATTATACTTATAATCATATAGCATACTTGGTACAAAAAGAAAGTACATCAAAGTCCATCGACATCTTCTTCATGAAAACCCGTCCACTGATGGAACACAATAAGCGAACGTTCCATGTTATTACAACTCGATGGAATATCTCCAAAATTAAACATTATAAAGATGTATAATTGCTCAAAGGTTACCAATGTGGGACAAACTTTTAGTGCCTTCTTCTTCTCCATCTTCACCTTTAAAACTTCTCGAACCCCCTTTCATCAAAGGGCTTTGGTTGTATCTTGGCTCTCCCTCATCAATCTTTCACTCTCTCTCTAACTCATCGTTCTCTCTCTAAACTACCCATAACAATGTCCAAGCGCCAGCTACCCTTTTGGCCACCCAAAACACCAAGCACTTCACCATCAACATACTAAAAAACACAAGATAGCACCACTACACTAATCAAATGACCACCACCTCCAGTGACACAAATATTGAATAAACTAAACTATAACAAAATTGAAACTTAAAACTAAACCCAAAACTAATTTTAAACACACTTCATCGTTACCTCGTAACCCACGAATGAAACCCAAACACGCTTCGACCTCCAAATTAATATGGTTTTAGGTGTTCCTAACACATTTTTTGTATTGAACTGCTTCCCTTTACCTGCATGTGTTACTTCGCTTTCATTAAGTGAAGGGATGTTCTTCCTTCTCTGTTTTACTTAGTAAAAATAGAGTACAGTGGGATTATTACATTCATAAGAAAAATGGATTTATAAAGCAAAAACAATAAAAAACATGCCTTGTTAGAGTTTGAGTGAACAAAGAATTCTTATTTCCAAGCTTAAAAAAGCAAAGCAAAGTGAAATCAAAATTTAGAACATAGTAGAATTTTGAGAGTAAATGAGAACAAGTTGTTGAAAAGACGGATTATGTTGTAATGTCTAGGAGATAATTTATAGACGGTGAGAAGTGCTAAGATATGCATAAAATTGTTTTTGAAATTTTCATATTTCTATATCTTTTTTTTATTACAATTTTTCCTTTCCCATCTAACAGACACCATAAACATTTATGTATATTTAGTTGTTAAATACATCACACAAAAAATGATAGCTAAATATTATTATTATATATAACTACACACATTCAAATGCATTTACATTAATTTCCTCCATTGATATATATAGTCTATATTCTAAAAGGTCCGAATTTCTTGTATTTCTTTTTGTTACAAGACACAATTTCATTTTTTGATTTTGTATTTTTACACATAAAACTAATCTACATAGTAAAAATATAAGCCAGTTCTATTAACAAATATACTTGCAATACAAGTGAATGGAGAGGGATAGGATCTTTCTGGTTAGCAAAACAGAAGACTTAGAGAGCTTGCTTTCTATTGTCCCACATTGGCAAATTGTTGAAACCAAGTCTTCTATATATTATCAAAAGCGAAGCTACTGTCTGAGAAAATTTGGGTTGGCGATGGGCTTGAGGAATAGTGGGCTTTGTGGTCTTGTGAGTTTTGTTATAAATTAAAATTAATTATATGTGATTACAAGTATAAAACTCAAAATTAATTATATGATTATAAATATAACGATGGTAATATTAATTATGATAAAATTAATAAAATAAAATCATATTTATGAGACACATGTCATCTTATAATTAGTTCTTTTTTTTTTACCAATATCTTATAATTAGTTCATGCATCACTGTCAACAACATAATTAGTTCAGGTATCTAATTGAATTTTTCCGGTAAAGTTTAGGTACCAAATTCAATATTAACCCTAAATTGTATAAAATCAATATTTAACAATATTTCCAGTACAATATAAAATGATTACAGCATATTTACATAATTCAAGCACATAAACATCAAATTCCCGATTATATTCATACGTTCCAAATTTATATATTTACCTATAAATTTGTAGATTTAATCACATTTACATTAATTAATATTTAATAACCTATTCAGCATATTTATAAATTCATACACGTAACATCCCATTATCATTTTATTTTTTTTAATCAGATTAAATTAACAAGCTACATGTTTATTTAGTAAAGCTCAAGTCCGACATATACCCATTTACATTATAGATCAACTTCATCGAAATTAGTAAATAAACATAATTATTCCCACATGCGCCTGGTTTTCAGTTATATCTAATATATAATAGTTAAATTATTCTTTAGTTAAACAAACAAATGAAAACAATATATCTGTATCCATGATAATGCCCGGCACATCAATACATTTATACATACACAAATTTATCAAGTGAAACAAATATTACATACATACATCTAGTCCGGTTATTATGTATTATATTTTATATTTTGTCAAAATATATCCTAAAATTAATTCTAAGTCTATTATCAAGATATAATATGATTTTCATAATCAAAGCACAATCAACTTACAATTCAATAAACAAATAGATGTCCTTACCAGTATTGCAAGATTGATTGAGTAATTCCTCAATTTCTGTACTACCACAAGATGTGTTGTGGGAGCTTCTTTAAGCTTAATTTCTTTGCTTCAAACTTGATTTTTGATCTCCAAGTAATTCCTAAACATTCAATTGAAATAGATATTAGATACGTATAAATTAGGTGATAGAAGTAGTAGAAGTGTTGAGTATTCAATGGTGCAAAATTGATGATGGAATGAATGGGTTTTTGAGCTTAATGTGAGTGTGTTTATTTGTTTTAGAGCTGGAAATTTTTCGTCAGATTTTGGGGGGTTTTGGATGCTAACTCTTGGTGGAAATTTTGGTGTAGTAAGGGAGAGAATGTGTCACATGTCATGGGGCATTTTTATACCATGCGTCTAAGTGATAACCATGGTTAAAGGGGCTTGGTTAATTGTAAATAATAGAGTTTAGAAGTGGGTTGATTTTTAGCCATTTAGCTAGGTTGTAAAAGAACCAAAAAGAAAGTGGGTTTCTTTGAAACTAGATTGGTTAGAGAGTGGTAAGACATAGTTAGGGACAAGTGTCTAATGAGAAGTAGATAAGACTAGATATTTTAGTGGGTTTTAAAAGTAATATTTGTGGTTAATTTACCACTTGTGACAACAAAAAAAGTGTTTAGGTCTTTAATGGGCTTGGTTTATTGAATGAGTTGGGTTGTACATATATGTTATATGTAAGTGGATTGGCATTTCATATTAAGGGTCAGGATTTAATTTAGGTATAGGCTTAGATTATATGAGTTGATATAGGGAAAAATAGTTAACTAATTTAGAAAGAGATAATATCACAAACGATACCCAAACCTTCATAAAATATGTAATTAGATATCTAAACTTTGAAATTATCAATGTAGTACTTGAAAGAACTTGATAGAGATACTATCGATGTGTACGAAAAGTTCTTTCTGGTACTAAATTGATCAATTTTAAAGTTTAACAACTAAATTGATCAATTTCAAAGTTCAAATATCTAATTGCATGTTTTGTCGAAGTTCAAATATTATTTGTGACATTAACCTAATGTAGAATTCTCAATTTGACATGTAGAAATAATTTGAGATATTGGAAATTTTGGATAAGAATTTTAGGTAGAAATCTCTATTTCAATTGAATTCATTTATTAATCAATTATGCCAAGTTACCTATTTATTTCCTATAGATTGTACATTTTATTTTAACTAAGCTATGTAAATTTGATTATTATTCCAAATAAATTTTAAGGTTCAAATTTGCTCATATTTTATGCGATTTTAATTATACTTTCCTAATTTGACTCTACATATTGAAGGGATATTTCATCATCCCCTCCTTCCCCCCTTGAAAGAAGTTTCGTTCTCGAAACTTACCTCACTACTTAAATAGCTTGAGGTATCTCTATCTCATCAAGTCCTTGGTTTCTCAAGTGGCTTCTCTCTTGGTCTATCCACTCCATGGTATTTTAACAAAGCTGGTTGTCTTTCTCCTTAAGGTTTTCTCCATCCAATCCACAATTTTCAAAGGTCTCCTAACTATCATCAAATTAGGTTGCACCTCTAGCTAATGTGTGTTGTTAATTACATCAGTATTTGATATACACTTCCTTAACTGTTATACATGAAATATGTGGTGCACAATAGATAAACTCGAAGGTAGTGCCAATTTACAGGCAATAGGTTTGATCCTTTCGAGTTTCTCATATAGTCTAATATACTTGGAATAAACAAACATTAACTTTTGGTCCCTAAATAACTTTTACTTTTACTCTATTACTTAACATACCTTGCATTCAACTTTCCTTTAACTTCAAATATGAACACTCCATTAGTAAGGGATTCTCTGAGAAATACGTGATCTTCAGCCTTAAGTTCAAATGGTTGTCATCTCAAATCTGCATAGCTCTTATACCTATCTTGTGTTGCTTTAGTCACGCCCTAAATAAGGTCTAGAGCACTAACAGTTCCACCATGTATAACACTTAAGTGCTACGCGAAACTTACTTAAGTGAGTTTCTAACAAATTTTACATTAAGAAATTTTTATTTAGGTTTCATAAACAACAGTAGATAATCTCTTAATAATGCATTAGAAACCTCAAAACATAAATATTAAACTCTCAGGTTAATAATACAAAAATATCCAATGTATCTAACGTTCAACTTATCCTATGTCTCACTAACATTCAACCATAGCAAAGGTAGTTAAAACATCAATATTAACATCATCATCGTTACTTGTAAAAGAAAGGAATGAGTCGAAGCCCAGTATAATCGTTACTCAAATAAGTAGCATCATCTAGGGATTACAACTGTTATTCATCTTTATCCATACCAGTCCATTAAGAATAAGTAGTATAATAGAGCCCATCTATTAGACCACCTCTTATAACTTCTCTCCAATATGAATAAATGTTACCCTGCTACTGTTCGCCCTATCAGCTGTACGCTGAGCCACCTATGATGGCCTAAGCACCTAACTATCATGTTGGTACTGTCACGTAAGGTTGTCCCTTCTGTGGAATGGATCTCAAAAAGAACACAAGCATACTCAAGCAATCACTGTTTAGGCCACCTTTAAGTATTAATTCATTTTAGGATGTCTATCTTAGCAAGCAACACCTAAGTTACTACGTACCTATACCCAAGTAGGAATCCCAATATGACACAAATGATAGGATATCCAAAAGACAAGAATCTGTATGAAAAAATTACTTCAAATAAGTTTTAAAATTTCCCATTCAATCAATTACTTATTAGTAAAGCCTTAAGTTACTTATACATACATACTATATATATATATAATATTACATTTTCTAATATCACACACAGATCAAGTTATAAAGAAATTTTTGTTTTAAAACATTCTATATACATAATAAAGTCCGTTAGCAATTTGTTATAACCATCTAAGCTCTATAATAATTAATTCCTTGAAGTAATATTTCTAATATTAATAATAAACTTTTATCAAACAAAAATAACTCATTTAATATATAATTAGTCTATCCATATCATTAATATATCAACTTTACTCTTAAGAACCTAAACTAGCTTCCTAATAGATTGTTATTAACTTATAAGTGATTATTTATATCTATTTTATCGAATAGATTCTTAAAATCAAAATAATTAATTATTCATCTTAATTCATATTTTAATATGAAAACATAGTATTTACAATTATTCCATATTTATTTAACTAGAATCAACTTTATGTAATATCATCTTTAGTTTATGTTTTATGAATTAAATCATGAATTAATAATCAAGAAATCATCAATTACACAAGTCTTTCATAAATTCCTGCATACATTCATCAACATAAACTAATACTATTCATCATTCATTCTTAAATCATCCTAAATATATTTATTTAATGTTGTTTCTTGTAATAATTTCTTAGATCAAAATGGTACAATTTAATACATGGATTGTTGTCAAGAAATCATCAATCGCATCAGTATTTACTAATTTCCAACACACAAACATCATCACAAACTAACATTAATCATTATCTATTCCTAAATCAATAGATTTAATATCAAATCAATGATTTCATTATTCAATCATTAATCATAGTAACATAACACACAAATACAAGATTATAAGTTATATTATTTACCTATGATGAATAAAAACACACTAAAACTACTACTATTATCCATTAAGGGATTGCTCATTATGGAAGTTTCTTAAGCACACCTCTTCCTTCCTCTTGATTGTTAATTATCCTAAGATAAAGTTGGTATCAGTACTGTGATTAAAGATTAAGAAATCTAGGAAGTTGTTCATACCTTTTTTCTCTGGATTTTTCTTGTGTAGATCTCTAAATCGTAAGAGAGAGAGTTTTGTTTGTTTTTCTTTTAATAGAATTTAAAGAGAGAGCTTTTTAGAGTAAACTTCTTGAAGAAGTTTGAAGAATGTGAATAATGAGAGAAAAGAGGAAACTAAGATTTTATATAAGGGTAAGATCCTTAAATATATAAATTATATGTTTGAGATAGAATTTATTTGCATGGATTAAGTAAGTGTACCTAAATGATTCTTTTTTCTCTTAATTGTTTTATGACATGTGATTCAATATTAATCAATATTCTCCCTTTTAAATTACTTGCTCTTGTAAATATTATATTCTAATTTTTGTGCTACTTTTTTATTCTTAAAATTGTCCTATTATATTTATTGATACTATGATTATTGCTTATTGATTTTTTATTTATATATTTTTATTCAATATAATTGTTATTGTTTGTTAATGTTATTATCTTTATTATTGTTATGTATTTGTAAGAAATTTTTGAGATATTTCAGCTTTAATCATTTGTCTTACAATCTTTATTTATTAATCACTTGTTGCAAGATTTGGATCAAGAATAGCCCGTTAACCTCGTTCAATGGAGAGGTGCTCTACATTTTACATGAAATGTTCATAAGGAGCCATTTGAATTGTCATGTGGCAATATTATTATAAGAAAACTCAACAACAATAAGAAATCATCCCAATGACCTCCAAAGTCCAAAGACAAGCTCTCAAACAATTTTGTATCAGTATGGTCCTCTAGACAGTCCATCATGAAAAGCTTGTCAATCAAAACTAAAGTCCGTACTAAGTGACTCATGTAAGCTCTTCAAAACCGACTAACAAACTCAGATTCCTATCCAATATGTTAGATATTGGCACTGCGTGAATCATACTATCTCTCTCATATAGATTTGAGCCATCTTCTCAAGCAAACACCTGAATTTCAAATGAATGAACCATGCGACTTTGTCAATCTATCAACTATAACACATACTTCTCATGCCAATTGGCAACTTTAGTAACACAGTCACAAAATTCATCGTGACACATTCCCAAGAAGGGTAAAGGTTGATGCTAAACTCTATATGCTAACGAGTCAAAATTAGATAGATAATCAAACATCTTCTTCATACCATCCATCAATAGTGTTTCTTATATCCTTATATATTTTGGTACTACTCGGATGATAGGATATGCCGATGAATGAGGTTCTTTCATTATCTCTTTCTGAAGTCATGTACCGTTGTCATGTATAATCGTTTCCATATTTGATGTTACCTTCATCATCAAGTCTCAATCCTTCCATTACTAATAGCACCAAGTATCTTTTCAACCTCGACATCATCTGCTAACTTTGCTTAAGTCTATTCAATAGTGAAGGCTACAAGCTTAAACTAGCAATAATCACATCAATCTGTTTCATGGTCACCTTGATATCAAGTCTCCTAAGATCCTCTAATATCCCTTTTGTGAAGTTATTGTTGCCATATTAACTTGTTTATTTTCTACTCAACATGTCTGCAACCACATTAACTTTCCTAGGTGACAAAGTATCTGAAATCATAACCTTTTGCCAACTCAAGCCATTATCTTTGTCTCATGTTCAACTCTTTCTATGTGAAAATATATTTTAAATTCTTATGATCTGTATATATCTTGATTTTTTCATCAATATATTTTTAATTTATTGTTTTTTTAACAATTTCTATTGTTTATATATCATAATTTTATTGGATGAAATGCTTTCACTAATCACAATTGTCGTACCCCGTACGCTTTATTTATTATAAGGATTATATAAATCGTTGATATTTGGTGTTAGGTCTTTAATTATTGAGAATGTCGTTTATACTTATATTTCATGAACTTCACTGAAGTGATAAACTGCAAATTCTACTGGTGTTAAGTAGCCTTAGGATTGTATTGATATATTAATTATTATTAATGACTTATATTATAAATAATAAACTAAATATCGCTATATATTTGCATATGAATATATACACAATAATAGTAATTTATATACATATGTAATTGTTGTGTGTATTCATAATCTTATATAGAGATATTATATTATTCAACGAATAAAACTAGTTTAAGTATGAAAATATCTAACATGTAATGATATTAAATTAGGACTAAATATAATTCAGAAGAGTTGTTTTATAATGAATGGAATAAGAATGTTATTACTTTGTTATGAAATCTAACAATTCTTGTGGTAGAAAATGTTGTTAAAATAACTTTTTTTTTATTGTTTAATACTCAAAAATAGCAAAGAAGGTCTTTGAATATTAAATTCATCCTAACAAGTGATATAGTAATATCAAAACTTCATCCTAACAAGAAATTACCACTATTCGAAGGAAAAGAAAATAAAATTCTTGGTTTGAAATAGAAAAAATGTAGACCTCTCTCAAAATATAAGTTTGCATTGAGCATCACAATAACATTAATTGCTCTTTCTTCTCATTATCATTCTTAAGGTAAAAAGAAAAAGGAAATATCCACAAAAAAAAAATTTCTAATGGATCTCTCTTCTTTAGCAATATTTGTTTTTTATTTTTCATATTCTACGTATAAAAAAAGCAGGTAAATATTACAAAAGTTTTCTAATTTCCAATTTCTTTACAATTCAGTAACAAATTCGCTTAAAAAAAATATATTAGTTGTCTCTTGAGAAACCCATTAACATTCAATTAAAAACATATAATTTATACTCGAACCCATTAACAAGACTTGTTTTAACTTTTAAATATTTATAGAATTCACAATTAAAAAAGGGATTATATTAAAATGTAATATAAAAAACTGAGAAAATTTAGATTTCTATACACAATTAATTAAGCAAGGCATGTATAAGTTAAAAGAAAAAAACAAATCTTATCTTCACTTCCAAAATGGGAACTTTTATAGAAACAATTGAAATATGAAAAAAAAAAAAAAGTCATGATATGACAACAACACTAGACTTTTATGGAGAAAAAATAAAGAAAACCATAGTTTGTTTGTGTTATGATATAAGCAATTGTAGCGAAACAAGGAAGAGTTGTATTTGACCCAAAGAATGAATATATAAATAAAAAGGGTCTTGGTTTTTTAATGTGGATTGCGATTAACGAAGGCAATAGAGAAAGTTCAATAAACTGGAGAAGTAAAAAAAAATCTAAAATAAATGAATTAATAGTTAATCTTAATGTGGACTAGAGCATTGAGAGTTATTTAAAGGACATGGTAGTGAAAGGTGTGGAGAGAAGTAATAAATAATGGCGAGTCAAGTGATGTATTTTTAATTTTTGATAATTTAGTGTATTATATTTTTAGATTTTGTTAAATTAGTGTTTGTAGTTTTAAAATATGTGCAATTCAGTGTCTCTATTAAATAATATTTTATATATGTTTATTTTGATGACAGGATAATAGTAGATCAAATGCTTGCACTTTTAATTTTTGATAATTTTTTAGCAGTTTAGTACAAAATCTTTAGATTTGATAATATTTTTTCAAGTGTTTGTCATTATCCTATCATCAAAATTAATGTTTGTTAAATATTATTTAACAAAGATATTCAATAGCACATACTTTAAAAGTATCAGTATTAATTTACTAAAATCTAAAGATATGACACTAAATTGCTGAAACTTAAAAGTACAGGGACTTCACCTGCTTTTATCCTAATAAAATTGTGTTCGAGTCTTATTTGCAATTAAAGTGCTATTTGAATAGTGTGATGGTGGAGTAGGTATTATAATATTTTTTTTTTTTTTGGCCTTAAGTCGAATGAGTTGAAAAGTAAAATAATGCCTAAAATAAATGAAGTAATAATTATTAGTAATGAAAAAAATCATATATATTCTGGAAAAATATGTACACACGTAAACATAACTGCCCATAGCGCGTGACGTACATGGATGGAATGGCTTAAATGAATCAGCCGTGTGTGTGATGCGAATTTCCGTCCGCCTGCTTGGGATATTAAGGTTCCCGACAAAGACTAAAACGTAGTTGACCCAGACCTACCTTTGCTTCAACGTGGACTTGCATGTACGGATACGCGGACTACACACACTTACTTACGTAGTACATATACGACGTAACAGGAAAAAGTGAAACCAAACAAATTAAAATATAAAACATGAGAAGTGCTAGTGGAGAGGAAGAGAGGGCTGAGGCAGAGTACGTGAGAGCCAAGACATCAGTGTGGTGGGATATAGAGAACTGCCAAGTCCCAAAAGGGTCATCTTCTTCCGATCCTCATTCCATTGCACGTAACATAAGCTCGGCTCTAGCCAAACTCAACTACTGTGGACCCATTTCCATCTCTGCTTATGGTGACACCACCCGCATCCCTCAGGCTGTTCAGCACGCTCTTAATAGCACCGGCATCGCCCTTAACCATGTCCCTGCTGGTCAGTAGTCCGTAGTTTCGTTGCTGTCTTGTTTTGTGTCGCTGGTCAACTTTAGTCTTTTCTCTGGATTATGTCCATGTGAATAATGCTTTAGTTTAGTTGGGCTTCTGAGTTTGGCATAATATTTACTTGTGGTTTCACAAAATTTCTGACAAAGGTTTGTTGATTTTGACTTCTTCAGCATTGGAATTTTGTGAATGTGTTTGCTTTTTAGATTTTTTTTTTAAAACCTTTCTATTTGCACTTTGTGCAGTGTTCTTGTGCTAATACTGTTGGAAATTTAGTCGGCATTTTTCGTATTATCTGCTGAATCTGCTGCTCAATCTCTGGTGTACTGATGCATGGAAAATATGGTTTTGATCGGCTCTCTCCTTGTCTGTTATTATTATCAGAAGGGACAGTGCTTCTTGTCTTCTCTTAATGCGTCTAATCTTATGCTGATTTTAAGTGTAGACTATATAATTTTAGTTTCTTTGATCCTACATGAAGCTTACAGTGTGCTGAATCACCTAAATTTTGTGCATGATTAGGTGTAAAAGATGCCAGTGATAAGAAGATTCTTGTGGACATGTTGTTCTGGGCAGTAGACAATCCTGCACCTGCTAATTACTTATTGATATCCGGTGACCGCGATTTCTCCAATGCTCTTCATCAACTACGCATGAGGAGACATAATATCCTATTAGCACAACCTCAGAAGGCATCAACACCACTAATTGCTGCTGCAAAAAGCTTATGGCTTTGGACAAGTCTCCTTGCTGGAGGACCGCCACTAGCAAGTAGTGACCTACTGCAACTCCGAAAGGACAATGTTGTTTCTTCCGCTGAGATATTGCAATCACTACCCGTTTCGAGTACCACTGATTTAGAGAAAGCCAGTAGTTCACTTCCCGAAAGCTCTCCTACAATGGGAACTGGCTTTGCTTCTAGTAAAATCAAGGGAAAGAATAACAAGATTGTATCAAATAGTTGTGGAAATCCTTGTACGGTAGTACCCAACCGTGCAGAATCTAGTCTCCGAGGTAATGTAAACATGAACGGTCCATTCCAGAGGCTTAATGGTTACGGTTACATGGATGCTTCCTTTAGCAACCACATGAACCAAAGCAGTTTCCCTCATATGCCATGGCAAAGTAATCTCGATATGCAATTTGGTTTCACACAGGAAACTTTTTACCCCTCCAATCCTTATGCCCATCCTCCTCTTGCAACACCTTTTGTTCAACCATCGTATGGTAATTTTTCCTCCTGTCTTCCTCAGTTTGGTATGCCGATGGTTTTTGGGCCCCCATGCGGGATTCATAATCCCCCTCCGCTCCAACAGAACTATATGCAGCCGAGGCAACCAGTTCCTACGGAGTTTATAGCCCCTCCTCTGGTCAATAGTGCTGGAGGCGGAGGTTTTTCTAGCACTGGAACTGGATATTATAAGGCTAGACAGACTCCAACAACTTGTGATTCGTCCGAACACAAGAATCCTTATGGTTCTGAAGTATCAATTGCCTCCTCTGTTGCGAGTGCTGCAAAGACACCTGATGATGGTGCCATCTTAACTGCCTTAAGGATTCTCAAAACTGAAAAGATCATTCCCACTGAAGTTAATATAGCAGATTGCATCAAGTATGGAGAAGCAAAATACCGATCTATTGATGCTAAGCATGCATTGCACGAGGCCGTAGAGCTGGAAAAAGTGGTGAAACAAAATTTGGGTGCTGTGGAAGTATATATTGGCAAGAATGAGAAGATGTGGGCTTGTGTAGATCCTTTAGGGAATGACCCAAAGAAGTATCCCAAAGCAACATGGAATGAGATTAAAACCTTTTTAAGATCATCTTCGGGAAAAAAGAAAATTCTAGCTTCTACAAGCAGGTGACTCTTCTTTACTTTCAACTTGGGTGTTTTCATTTTGGATAATGTTTTCAGACCTTTTACTACACCTGTTGCAGCTAAGACTAGATAATTGTTAGATATTATCCTAGCAATCTCAAAAGATTGTTAATGCTTGTGGCTTTTTAGTGGTAACTAGTAGGAGAAGGCAAGGCAGTAGCCAACCACGAATAACTGTGGTTAACAACGACAAAACTTACTAATGGAAAATGATTCTCTCTTTGTTAAAACGGAAATCGTATTTTCCATTCATGGATATTTTTCTTGATAGCTAATCACCACCACCTCAAATCATAGGCTGCGACCTCTAAAACACACCATCATTTGGAAATTGCAAGTAATCACAAATATTTGGCATTATTAGCATAGCATGTGACACTTCCAAGACTTTGATTCTAACAAAAGCCAATAGAAGAAAATACTTTCCATGAATCAAACACTTTTCAAATACTAGAAATTTTACCGAACTCATATGATTATTGTTTATGCAGGTATGAAGCGGCAATTTTGATGAAGAAGAAGTGTTTGCAACAGTATTCATTGGGTGATGTACTTCTACTTTTGAACTTAACTATTACAAGTAAAAAGTGGCTCATGCCTTATCCATCAGGATGGATGCCGATAAAAATACTTCTTCCGGATTATATTGACATGTCTCCTGCTGTAAACAATACTAGCCTTATATGATCCTCTTTAACGATCCATGTGATTAGGGATGGCCATACAATGTCCTGAATCTATTTCATAGAATAGGAGCTTGAAGCATTGTCATTATCAACTTCTTGGTCCTTTAGCTAATATATATGTATATGTGGTTGCCTCTTAATAAGTTGTCGGTGGCAAATATATATATATATATATATATATTTGTTGAGATTGAGTATTTATGTTTATCTTGATTTGCATATGATTAATCATATATATTTTTTAAATTAATTAATTCAGCAAAATAATGTGTTGCCTCATGTCAATTATAGATAGAAAACTTAAAGGTATTAATGAAGGTCCTTTTATGTAAAATTAAAAAAAAAAAAAAAGGAATAGTCATTACTAAAGGTGTATCTTTATTTTTTTTTTTTCTCTATTATTTTTTTAAACTAATCATAACGTTTCACCTCTCTTTAACAAGAGCCTTGACCTAAGGTTTATTATAGGGGGAAAAAAAAACTAAAAACAAATCTCTGTTAGGTAATTTTATAATGCAAGAACCAAAAATAACGGCTTTTGTTGTCATTGTGGTATGTTATTTTCCTTAAGCTACATTCATGTAAAAAGTTCCTCTATTTTTTTAATGCCTTATCTTTGTTGTCATTGTGGTATGTTTTGAACACGGTAGCTACTTCTGTAGCATCCAATGTTGATATGGTAAGAGGAATTGGTCATATCCATCATTGTTCTCTCTTCCTTCCTTATGAAAGTACGTACAAAACCTAACAAATTATAATAAATCCGTAAGGAATCTAAGGTGGATCCCAAGAGAAGAAGTGCTCGAAACCTAGATTCCCCAAAGGACAAACAAGAAGAATATACAATGGGGTCTCACTTAATGGTAACACCATGTTGCTTCTCCATCCCACATGGGAACAAATAAGAAAGTTAGGACAAATAACTCGTGAACCATTCAAGCTCGCTCGCTTCAAGCTTGGCTCAAACTTGTTTAGTAAATGAGTTGAGTTCAAGCTTAAGATAAATTCAATTTATCTAAACAAGCCAAGCTAGAACTTTGATGCATATTCACGAGCCAACTTATGAACAAACTTGTTTTAGGTTTGTGGATAGGCTGTGAGTAAACTTGTTAACATGTTTATTAGTAAATTTATAAGTTCTATATTTATAATATACTAATATATAATTAAAAAAAACTAATTTCTACTTAATATATATGTATATATATTTAACAACTCTTACATATTATTCTTAGGTTTAAAAAAAATGGAAAAAGAACTATTTAAACGAGTCGAGCTCGAGCTTTAATTTCAAGCTCGATAAAGACTCGTTAAGCTAGATAAAAAGCTCAGCTTGGCTTGAGCTTAATTTATAAACGAGCTAAACTTGAGTTCAAACTAAAGTTCATTTAGAGCTCTAACCTATATTTCAGGTTCGATAAAAGGTTTTGCTCGAGTTCGATAATTTTCAAATGAGCCAAGCCAAGCTTGAGCCTAAGTCTTATTAAAATGCTCGGCTCAACTCAGCTTGGCTTGACTTGCTTGCATCCTTAAGAGCATGAAATATTATTAAAGGGTGTCTCAATTTGACAAAAGATGATCTCAAAGAAGGGCTATCATATAAAATGGAAAGAATGAGAAAAGAGAAGAGAAGAGGAATAGATGGATAGAGAAATCTTTTTGGAGAAGTCTTTAATCTTTATTGATTTTATTGTCAATAATATATCTACAACATGGGTATTAATATTACCTTCTTAACTCTTTATTAACTATTAATGTTGACCAATTATTATTTTCTAATTATTTCTCCAATATCTTATAAATAATTTTTTATTCTTTTCTAACTAAATTTCTGTTATTTTCTAGTGATTTTAAAGATCGGTGTGATGGATACAAGGAATAAAAAGGTTGTTTCTATATCTTACTGTCAAGCACTAAGTACATAGGGCATTGCAAATTTGCCACATATATCACCTCAAATGATATATTCAAGGCATTTGTTACCTAAGCGAGTTTTTAATCAAGTTTTAATTAACAAGTTGTTATTAAATTTGTGAAAATTCTAACAAAGGGCCATCTATATTTCTACGATTTGGTTTTATATAAAAAAAATGTAAAATTTAACCTATTTGGAAAATAAAATTTCACAAAATATTTATTTGTCAATATTGCTCACAAGGCCCATCGGATGAGTACAGCTTGATTATGAAACCTTTTAGGCTAAAAGGTCCATATCAAAATCAAAGCAAATGTATTTATTAATTAGTTAGTTACAGTTATCTAAGTTTGTAATAAAATAAAATTATAACGAAATTCTTTCGCAAAAAATTCATAATATCAATATCTCATACAATGCTATATAATATGGTTTTCCTACATAGCTCTCATCCTCATTGAACCATCAACAATACCTAAAATGTTAAAAGAATGAGCTACAAAGCTTAATTCATAGTAAAACAAGCACACACATATCTAACGCATTCCTTTTCTAAGCAGTTTAGATTATTTAAACTAAGGTCCACGAAAAAAAGGTATTATTAGCATCCTAGAAATACAAACATGTATAAGAATTCTCATCATGACTCTCGCTAGTGGATCGCACGCTAAAGAGAGGGCTTTGATAAGTCCCTAGAAGATGCCAACAAAGGAAAATAAAAAATTAGTCTCATTTAGACTATCTTCTCACAAGCTGTCATCAACAAACATAGTCCATTACAATTTTTTATACAAGGTCCCATTACACTGCATAACCGGTCACAACTGTGTACTTTCTCATAGTTGACTACTGGATCTCCAAAATTCCCCTACGACCCCATAGAACCCAACTAGACACTCCATTAGGGCCTAAATGCCTAAAATATTACATCTTATCGAGGTTGGGATCAGGTTCGCAACCTAATCCGAAGGTACCACATCTTAGGATAAGCAACCAAGTAGCAATGAACGTATAGTTTACCAATTCTTAGTCAAGTTATCAATACTACCCTAGCAAACAACACATAATTACTATGTACTTTGTGACCGTTTTGAATCCTTTACTCCTTTTTTTTGAAGTTCAATGCCATTTGCTTTTCGTAAGTCCAAAAACTTGCATTGGTGATGAAGTTTGAAGGGATTCTAGCAAATTACCTTTAAACTAAGTTATCTAGTTAATTATGCTGGCTAGGATTAGTGGTTGCTAGAATTAATGGTAGCATTTGGGGTAACTAATCCTCAGCGGACTACATTTTGATGAGTTTTGGTTCTTTGTATTCCAAGAATAAATTCCCATAGTTCACTATTCCCATAAATCCTTATTATCTTATCTTAATTATTAAACCAATAAGAATAAAGATATATCGCCTCAAATGATATGTCCAAGACATTTGGGTCTATTTGGATAGTTTGTTTTTTGCATTATTTGTATTGAAATGATAAGTGTAAATATGTCTGTTTGCATCTATAATTTATCTATATTTGATCTTTTCACGAGAACTACCAACTTTTTTTTTATCTATCTCTATTTCTTGATAAACAACTTGTTAGAAAAAAGTTTAAAAAGATTATCTGTATTTGCCATAAAAAGCTAGCCAAACAGACCTTCGTTACCCAGGTGAGTTTCTAATCAAGTTTTAATTGAGAAATCATTATTAATTTTGTGAAGATTCTAGTAGAGTGTCATCTGTATTTCTATGATTTAGGTTTATTAAAACATATCAAATTTAACCTATTCGGAAAATAAAATTTCACAAAATACTTATTTGTAAATATTGCCCAAATAGCCCATTAGATGAGTCCAGCTTGATTATAAAACCTTTTGGACGGAAAGGTCTATATCAAAATCAAAGCAAAAATATTTAGTAGTTAGTTAGTTACAATATCTAAGTTTATAATAAAATAAATTATAATGAAATTCTTTAACGAAAAACTCATAATATCCATATCTCGTACAATCTATCTAATTCGGTCATCTTATGTAGCTCTCATCCCCATTGGACCATCAGCAATATCTGAAATGTTAAAAGAATGAGTTGCAAAGCTTAATACATGGTAAAACAAACACATGCATATCTGTAATGTGTTCATGTTCTAATGCAGCAACCGCATTTTAGATTATTTAAACTAAAGTCCACAAAAAAGGTATTACTAGTGTCTTAGAAACATCAATACGCATAAGAGTGCTCATGGCTTCTACCAAACAAAAGGGGTAGGGCTCCCTTAGTGGATCACATACCGAAGATGAGGCCTTGATAAGTTCCCAGAAGATGCTAGAAAAGAAAAAGAAAAAGAAAAAATTAGTCCCATCTAGATTACTTCCTCGCAAGCTGCCATCAACAAGCACGGTTCATTGCGATGTTTTATATAGGGTCCCATTATGCCACATAACCAACTACAACTTCGTACCTACTTATAGTCATCTCAAAAATTCCCCTATCAGCTACTCATCTAACCCAACTAGGCACTTTTTGTTGTGGTGGGGTGGGGGTACATGTCTAAACTATCGCATCTTTCCAAAATTGTGATAAGGCTCGCAACCCAATCCGAAGGTGCCACTTTTTGGGTCAAGCGGTCAAGCAACAACTAATACACAATTTAACCGAATTTAAATTCTTAATCTGGATGTCTCCTAGCTTAGCGTTTTGGATGCTAGCTTTAACTCTACAATAAAAGCATAAGCCATTTGGACATCAAGGAGGACCAAAAACATTACGGCCATACGAAACATGCTTGGTGTATAAAGGCCATAGGCGTCTGGATGCTAGCTGCTTTTTCGCATGACCAATATTCTATTCATGTTAGCGTCTGGATGCAATTTCTTGAGTCATTTGAGACGCTAGCTACTTTTTCACATGACCAGGAGTGGCATCTAGACACTAGCCTCAATGTAGCTAGGTCTTTTTTAGTTTAAGCACAAATAAAAACATGTAAAACAAGCTCAAACATATTCAAATAAAACTAAATACTTGTTTTTAATTAGTGTAACTAAACATGCAATTAATTTCCTCATCAAAACACATATTGAACAGAGAAGTTCAACATAAATAACTTCAAATATTAATCTATAAATTAAAGAATTGAGAAAACCTAAATTCTAAAACATCATTTATTTATATGAATCGTTATTCCTTATGGATTGGTGGCTAGGACATTACAATGGTATTGGTATTTCTTGTAATATATTTGAGTCGAATGATATTTTAAGAAATTATATCTATTAAGGAACATTCTACTTAATCTAGAGTTTCTTCAAGAGAGTTACTTAAAATTATTTTTTTTAATTTTCAAAATTGTTAGGATAAGCCAACTAGAACAATAAATAGATGATATTTACTATATGAATAAAATATATACAATACTAAGGACCTGAGTGCAATGTTTTTACGGACCACTCTCCCGAAAAAACCTTTTTACTTTATCAAGGATGTTTAGTTTAGTGTTCTTAGGTACTATTTTCAAACTATAAATATTATCTATTATTTTTTTATTGGTCTAACCTTACCTTTGTCAACAATTTATAAAAATGAAAAGGACCCCAAAATGTACAGTAACCTTACTATAATGTTGAAGAACTTATAAGATAAAATGTATAGTATAGAAAAATTATATTAAGTGCCTCCATTGTATAAGCTCTTAGAATTTTGAAAACCTTTACTAGGGTTTGCTTACAAGCAACATCAAACACCAAACTGGGTGAATCATTTGTCTACTAAACTTTTAAAAAAAAATTACAAAAATACAGACTACATAAAAGTAATTATCAAAATATTAATGTAAAATCATATGTAGAAAATGTGATTCACCTTTTTTTAACGAATAACATGTAAAAGATGTGATTTAGCAAAATACTATAATACTAGATCATATTTAAATGTGATTCATGCATATTTTCTATGAATTGCATATAAGAGTTGAGATTCACGTGCGGGTATATTCTCAAAGTTTTAGCCTTCATGAATCCCACATAACTTGTGCAATTCATTCTTATGTGAATTACACCTAAGAAGTGCAACTCATGAATACAATATATTAATCACATATATTATATGTAATTCATGTTTGTATATGAATCGCAAGTAACATGTGTAACTCATGTATAAGTTATAAAAATTGTTAAATCACTAGACACAATTTAGTATCGATAATTTATATTTATCTAATTCTTTTGAAATAGATCGATAATCATACAATTTCTTTCCCTCAATATCTTCCAAATCACTATATCTATTCGTGGATTCTCGTACCAAGTAAGCTAGTAGGACTATTCCGTGACATCAACGTGCCACAAATGGAAAAGTTGAAATTTTACGCAATACACATATATATATTAAATGAATATATAACATCTGAGTTAATTGCCAAACCAATAGACGCGTTCATTTAGAATGTAGGAGTTTGTTTAGGTCAAGATATTTAAAAATAACCAACCAACCGACAGGCCGACTTGGAATGATAATACAAGAGCCGTGGAAAGGTCCATGAAAGCTCAGTCCATCTTATAAAGGCGTCCACGTTAGAGGTACTAGATACGAGTATCTAAAAAAATATCTTTACGAAAATAGAAGGTTTTTTTAATTTTTTTGATCCTCACTTAGTTTCTTTGAAATATTTTATTATTATTTTATAAAAATAAGATATTATATAAAAATAAATAATATCTAAAAAAATATAAAAAAAATTAATAAACTTATATGGAGGACCTTACAGATAAAATGATAAGATCCTTGTAAGAAAAGTTTCTTTGAATGCTAATATGACACTTTAATGTCCTTATAAAGGATCTAATGAATATGGATACTCTAACGATTGATACATACATTGATCACCGAGGCAAGAAAATTAAACTCTTTTCATCATTTACAAAGTTCAATATCTCGTTACATATTACCAAAATAAATAAATAAAAATAAAAATATTATTTTTCCAACTTTTTATTTGATATATGCCATGGGGAATATGGATTATTTATGAGAATTCTGTACCCTAAATGCAAATTGTGCTAGTGTTTTGGATTTGTTCCGGGATCTAATTTTGCCAACCACAATACTTAGAATTTTTTTTGTTTTTCAATCATTTGTATGAGTTATTCAAAAATCAAACCGGTTCATTTCACTTAAACTAAGACCAAGATTATTTTATGGGAGATAATTTGCATATACTATAATACAAAAAGAAGCACAAATTATATAAACAAGAAAATATTCATGAAAGATTATATTGGTGTCATTGATTCAAAAGTTATATAAGGTAAATTTGTCAGAGACTCAATGATTTATTTTGATAATTTACTATATGAGTTGGGTTTTCATTTGCCTATACTCATCTCTTGACATTTCACATTGGATGTATTGTCAAGAATTGACACTTCAAATCATCAATCTGTTTGATTCGATCAAGCATGAAACTGTCTACCGAGGATCAAAAAAGGGGAAAAAAAAAAAAGGAATGAGAATGTGTAAAATGATTGATTTAGTTATTTGTTTGTCACAGTTGTTGATGTATTCATATGTGGTACTATCACAAGTGTAACCACAAGCATTGGACACATAGAAAAATGAATAAAAATACAGCTCATCAATACTTTTACACCCATTCCCTAAGCTGGAAGCACGAGCAGACTTAACTTGAACAGAATAGAGCTTAGCTGCACTTCTCCTACCGCCTTTGTAAATATATCAGCAAGCTCTATACAAGAAGAAACATGTTCGACTTGTTCACTTCGCCGTATAAAATGAAAAAGGAATGAAATTCTAATTTAACAAGAATATAATAGGATTGTTATAGCTTTTACAATGTTCACTTGGTATAAAAATAAAATAATTAATTATTGAATTACAAGGTAAAATATCTATAATATTCCTTTTTTTATTATAGAGAGAGAGAAAAACTGTATAGCTAATATTTATATCAAAGTTTAAAAATATATCGTTGAATGATAATTCATGAGTCTGGAGACATGAATTGCTATTTACTATTTTATATAATAACAATTCATTGTGAATTGTCATTTTTTCCAAGTGAACAATGTAATAGCAGGTTTACATTGAACAAGAAAAGAATGAATAGCCTCTTGTCAAGTAAACAGGTTAGTTGAGTTCTAAGAAGACCACAGAAAATCGATTCCCATGTAAAATGCACGTCGATCTCAATATGTTTCGTACAACCACGAAGACATGGATTAGCAATTTGTTATGCCGATATGCTGTTTGTAAAAAGAGTAACCGATAGCTTCACATCAACAACTAAGTCTTGAAGTAAATGAAACAACCACAACAATTATTTAGCGGTAGGAGCCATGCTCCTATACTTTGCTTCAATAGAAGATGTCAGTATAGTCACTTATTTCTTGGTTTTCCAGAAATTAGAGAAGAACATAGAAACTTGCAATATCCACTTAAAATTTTTTTATCAATAACACTTGAACCCTAATCGGCATCGTAATAACCAAGTGATTGCAAGGATGAAGAAGAACAATAAAATATGCCTCTATCAAATGTGCCTTTAAGATATCTAAGAACATGGTATGTAGCACGAAGATGTATATTTCTAGGACAAGCCACAAATGAGCTTAATTGTTGTGCTGTGAAAGAAATATTATGTCTTGTAAGAGTGAGATACAAGAGCTTGCCTACAATACATCTATACATAATAGGATTAGAAATCAAGTTACCTAAAGAATTATCTAGCCGAATGCCTCGTTAAAAAGGAATATGAACTAGTTTAGATCTTGTCAAATGAGTTTCTTGTAATATATTCAAAAGGAATTTGCATTGATTAAAAACAAAATGTTATAGTGTCCAAGGGACCTTTATCCCTAAAAAAAAATGTATACCTCCAAGATCCTTAATGGTATAACAAGCGTCATGAATAACTTGTTTAATCATGGAAATAACATCAAGTGAGCTACCAATAACCAAAATGTCGTCAACATAAATTGTAATAGCTATAAAGTGATAATCATGCATTCTTGTAAATAAAAAATAATAAGATTTAGACAGCTTAAACCCGAGAGAAGTAATAAAACGTGTGAACTCACACTTCTATTGTCTTGATGCTTGTTTTAAACCATATAATAATCGCAGTAACTTGCAAATATGACCAATGGGAATAGATTTATAGTCATCTGGTAGTTTCATATATATATATATATATATTTCTTTATCTATGTATCTATGTAAGAAGGCATTATTGACATCTAATTGATGCACATGCATTTCTTGACTGTTGAAACCACTAACAAGAGTCTAATAATTGATAATCTTGCCACGAGAAAGGCACATGCCATTTAGATCCTATTGGCTTTTACCCTTGAGTAAAGGCACAATCTCCCATGCTACATGTACTAATGAAGAATGTACACTATGAGCAAAATCTTTAAGCCAAGTGGGTGTTTTGTGCATTTGCGTAGAGGTATGAAATGTTGGAACAAATTAAGCCTATATCGATTGGAAACAACATCAAAAGAAGATATGGACAACTCTAGTGCCTATATATTCGAAATAGGGAAAGGGACAACTATAGGTGTAGGGGCTTGTAAGGAATCCAAGAGTTCCTCAGTTGGAACATGAGGAGATAGACTTAGTGAAGACTCTTTTGAACTTGAAACAGAATAAGCATTGTCAAAAGGAAAGACATTCTCGACAAATGTGACGTCCCTTCTCACAAAACCTTCTTTCTTGCAATATCTAACAACTTGTATCCTTTTTTATTTGTAGGATAACCCAACATAACACAATTTTTTCCCTTTTCATCCATTTTATCAACTTTTCAATCCAAATCTAGTGCAAAACACAAGCAACCTATAGTTCGCAAATTAGCATATGTAAGCAAGTTGTTAGAGAGCATTTCATAAGGTGCTCTCCAATTAAACCTCTCTATTAGCATGCAATTGATAAGAGTGGTTGTTGTCAAGATACACTCTCTGTAAACCCCCAAATTTTTGGAATCGGTTTAGCCTAAAACCCTAAAACAGAAGTCAACCGAAACTCTAATGGTCAAACCCTAGTTCGACGTAATAGCTTAAATCTGGCAATACCGAATAAGAAACTCGGTGAGAGTAAGTAGGAGTTGAGAATGTAGAATAGTGCGTAATTATCTAAGGTAGCATAAAAAGATCAGATTAGTAAAACCACAACTCGTTTCGAACCCCATCGGACACAGTTCTTGAAAAACGTATCCTGAAGCCTGGAATAGTAAAAATATTCTGAATATATCATTAGACTCGTAAAAATATAAAGTTTTCAAAAATATCAGTTTCAAAATTTTTCGGCAAGTAAAAATAACAGATATCGTAATTATACGCGTATTTTCTTCTACGGTACTTTATTAGTTATATCTACTTTACATTACACTATTCATTACTATTCTACACTATTCTTTTATCTCTACTTTTTCTTACACCTATTCTTACACACACCATTAGGGGTGTTTATGGATGGGTTAACCGATCCGTGACTCTATTTTTTGAATATAACCGTAATAATCGGTTTTTTAATATTCCGATCCTTAACAGGTCCATTATAAACGATTAACCGCTTTAACGGTTAACCATTTTATTCAGTTTATTTATTTGGTTTTCGGTTTTTAACTATTTAACGTAATGGTCTTAGCAAATCAAATTGATAATTTCAATAAAGCTTAATTTTTGGCTTTTATAATAGAGTTTTTCTTTAAATTATTATATATATTACAAGAGCTAAAAAAAAAAAAAAATCAAATTAAAGAAAAGAGGAAAAACAAACCTTTGGATGTATCATTATCAATAAAATCAAACCGAATCAATTACCACATTAACTCCATCAAAAATAGAACGATAATATTTTAATCAAAATCCAAGGAATATTAACATAGATAAATTATATATATATATATATATATGTAAATTATATCTATATATGTTTTAAAAAATAATTATATGTATATGTAAATTATATATATAATATATTTATAAATATTAAAACGGTTAACCGTTAACCATTGGTTTTTTGTGGTTACAAACCGAAACCGAAACCAAAAACCAAAAAAAGTAAAAACCATAATCGTAAACCGAAACCAATGGATTGATTGACCATATTTTTCGGATTGGTTTTATGATTTTGGTTCAGTTTTTCGGTTTTATCGATTTTTTTTTTGCACACCCCTGCACACCATAACCTATAACCTTTATTTTTTACATTTCTCATAACTTTATTTCACATCTACCTTACTTATTACTTCATTTAATCCACAAAATACAAAAAATAAAAAATAAAACTCTCCCTCTCTCTTCTACCTATGGCCGGCACCCCCCATGCCCCTTCTCTCCTCAATTTGTTTCAATTTTCTTTTATTTTAATCACACAAAAATCACTCCACATTTTCCTATAAATACCTCCCTCCTCTTTCACTTCTTTCACACAATTACTACCCATAAATTTCTTACTAAAACCGTCCCAAATTCTCCTCTCAAAACTCTCTCCAAATATCTTCCCAAAACTCTCTCAAAATAATTCCAAAACAACATAACACTGCCAAAGTCTTCTTTAGTTAACCATTTCCTATTATTTTCTTCTCATGTCATGTAACCTTACATGACCATAGTGTGAGTTTCCAAAGACTAAATGTTATGGAAGCTACATTATGTTCATGTATTGTTCATGTTCATGATCATGAAAATCTATTTATGTTTATGTCATTGTTTTTGTTCATATTATTGTTACTATTTCTAAGTATTATTATCTATATATATATATACACATACATATTCTTTAAAGCATATAAGCTCATTTGCAATTTATTTATTTTATGCAATGCAATTTATTTATTTATTCCATCGCAATTTATTTATTTATTCCTTGTTATTTTAAGACTAGTCTCTAGTCTTAGACTTGTCCTCATCAAGTCAAAATAAATTTTTCTTTCTTTCATCTTATTTTGATTTTGGGACTAATCTACTTCTTAGTCCCGGGAGCCTTGAAAAGGCTAAGACTCGCAATACTTGACTTTATTATTTATGTTATTTTGTTTGCTATTATTTCTCATAATTCATGTTCATTTATTATTCCACTTTGTTTTTATAAAGAAAATAAATTTTTATACAAAAATGATTCCTATGAAAAATATAACATGAGGAAAGGATGAGAAATTTTCAAATAAAGAACTTTGCAAACAAATAGACAAAAAAATTGTATAGGAAAAATAAATAGGAAAAATAGCACTATTATGGAGAACTTAGAAAAAGGAAAACTTATTTTCAAAAAGTTATTTAAAAATAATAAAGCAAACATAAACCACCCTTAGAAAACAAAAGAAACAAAAAATTCATTTCAAAAGATTTACAAAATGAATTCTTGTAAACTATGTCTTTCTAAAACTCCAAACCGACATTATTTTCCTCAAGAAACATGAATGGACAACAAAGCACTTAAGCATGAATAAAATATGAGCTATGTAACCATAAAAAGAGAATTTTTTAACTATATAGATAACTAAGTATTTATCAAACAAATTTTGATTGATTAAACCAAAGTTGTTTTTGAGTTGGAAAATTCGTGGTGAATTTTGTCGCCATTGTTTTAGAGCCTATATGACCTTGTTTATTAAAAATAATTTTAGAAATGGGTAGATCTTTTCGAGTAGGTAGAAATCGGTATATTATATGCGCGATTCCGAGTTAAAATGACCAAATTATGGTCATTTTAAGTTGAAACTTTCCTTTATACGAACTTTAATGTTCTTTGACATTGTCTTGTCAAAAATCAAGAAAATCATCAATAAATACTCATTGTGGGTATTTTCTAGGTGACTCCGAGGAAGGATACCTATATCCCAAAGATTATTTCGATTGAGTGGAGTGTATGAACAACTCATCTGTAGAGAAGAATAGTCGATATGGCATCGTGAGTTTATTTCCTTTAAATGCTATACTTATTGTGCTTATAATTTAGTTGCATTAGAACTAAGAAAAGATAAATGGATATGTATGTAAAATAATTCTTTGAAAGAATCCTAAGAATATCGATGCTAGAATTGATTCAAATGTTTGTTTTAGTATAACACTTGCTTTCTATGAGATGCTTTGATCGCCTTAAATTTGATAATAACAATGTTATGATATCATAAATAAATTGATTCATGCATACCACGAAGTAAGTTACATTGCATTTGGGTTATTGTCCTTGGGTGAGAAGGATTATAAGCTCATATTGGAAGCAACACTTGGCGGAGTATCCGAAAGTGATTGCTTGATGGCGTTATGGAAAAAGGAAATGCTTGGCGAAAGATCCGAAAGCAAGGCTCAATTCAAGTAGACTTCATATGCTTGGCGATATTGATCGAAAGCATAAAACTTTTTATTAAAACTACTTGTTTTGAGGTTATGTATCACCAAACCCCGAATGGAGGGCGTAAATCCATTCAACATATAGTTCCCGGAAAACTATATGTCTTGTTTGCCCACGTGTATGTTGCATTCCATTTGTTTGATTAAATAACTTATTTGAGATTTTGTTACAATAAGTTATTTATGGAAATAATTCTCACTAAGCCTGTCAGCTTATACCCCCATAGATATCTTTTGCAGTTCTCTTACCTGTGGTTGAGGCCACGAGGACCTTGCAGTCAGGTAATTTCTTTTTGGATAAGGAAATATTAAGAAGTTTAGTATTAGAAATGATGTATCAATACTCTTGTAATAGATTAGTGAATTAGGGAAATATCCCTAAATTTGTAAAGATCATTGTTATAAGTAAATTGAATATTATAAATCCTCTTTTCTTAATATGTTATTCTATCTTCTTAAACTTCATAATTCCATGTATGGTCCTCTAAATTGTGAGAGCATGCCTTACACTTAATATAAAAGCTTTTGGAAATGACTAAGGTTGTCATACTTAAGCTTTAATATTGAGTATGGTAAACTATTACGTTTAGGGTACCCCTTGGGCCGTGACACTCTCCCCAATATTCCTTTGGTAAAGTAACATGTATTTAAATTACACGGTTGCATCAAGTAGGTGACTATGCTTCCTTGACACTAGGTATGGAAAATGGGTTGTGCCATGCTGTCCAGGTGGCAAATTTTACTTGCTATGTGTGCCATGTGCTTTTGTGTGCCTAACCTGATCGTGCTTGCGTACCTAGCGTGCCGTGCTTCATGTGCTTTTTTTTGTGTGCCATACCATGTCGGCCCATTTATTTGCATGTCGTGTTGCGTGCCTTCACGTGCCAATTTGTGTGCCTTCAATCAGGTCCATTTTGACATGGTTTATTCCATTTTTTTTTATAATTTTTTTTAGCTGGTTTTTTCTAATGGCTTTCAGAATTTTAATTAAACTAATTATTTAAATTAGTCATAAATAAATTTTTGATTTTAACATTTAACATAAATAAAATTTAAACAATTACTAAAGCCATATTTTAAACTCTATTAATAGTAACATGCATTACATTGTTATTTATATTGATAGTAAAAAAGTAATTAATTAATTTAAAAAAATGATGCGAATGCGATTATTGTCCGCCTTATTGTCCATCTTGATCATCAGCATCTCTCAGAGGCTGATAGTGATATGATGGTTGTGGCCATTGTGGGGGTGAGGGTGGTAGTGGAGAATGAACTGGTCGATAACCTGCCCATTATAAGAAATTGTGCAGGTGGTTACTCATGGAGTTGAGCAAGTCTCCATGTTCTTTTTGGGCCTTGGCTATCTGTGTTAGAGCGTTCATTATTTCCTCCATATTATATAGACTAGATCTGGATTGTTGTTGTGTTTGAGCTTGATTCTACCCATGTTAGTATCTATGCCCATCTCTCATTCCTTCATCGTGCCATTAGAGGGGGAAGGACAAATCATCCAAGTTGAGATCAAAGCTCTATTCATTTGATTCATTTCCGCCTCTCGGTTGTGATGTACCACTGTGATCTCTAATATATTGGTTGGCTTTAGGATCATACCCGAAACCCAACTTTATTGCTATGTCACTATTTATGAATTTTAACCTTGATTTTGATTTCCTATGACTTGAGAGGTCAAATCCCCATGATTTTTCAGAATGACTGTGATAAGGCGACCATATGCAAGATGGGTGTCTTTTCTCTTGAGCACTCGATATATGCATTGTATTACCAAATAGCTAACATGTAATACTCACGGATCCATCATTGCATCTATCATGAAGATGTCTTAAACAAAGATGTTATTTGTATTCGCCCGTGGACATATATTATAGCCAATCATATGATGGATTAGTCTATAAATTGGTAAGAGATCTTTTGCCTTAAGGTACTTCACGTGATTAGATTGATGCTCACCAGCACATATTGGGGCACTAGCTTGATCAAATACTTGGTGGAATACAGTGGTCATATCCTAATTTTTTTGCAACCTATCATCTCCGTTGGTTTGATGGAGTAAACCGTTCAAATAATCTAGGGTAATATTGAGAACACAGTCAAATGTAAAAGTAATGATGGAGGCCCGACTTTGTCCACCTAAGAAAACACATTGCGATCTTCAATAACATCATTTATAGTGATATTTGAATAAAATATACGAACAAGATCGACATATCTCTTATCCGGAAGGTCCATGAGTGCAGTCAAACTAGTGTGACATAAGGCGTTAGTGAAGTTGTATAACTGATTTAACTCTTCCATGTCATAATTTTTACTTAGAAGCATGGGCCGAGAGTAGAACTGAGTTTCGTATCGTACTCTCATAGCCAAATGGGCAAATGGATATTATTATGATCATCAGGTGGGTGACTAGGTGGAGAAGGTGGGATGGTCATGGTGATGGGGATCGGGACAGGGTAAGTGTTCTTTCCTGGTAACAACGTCGTGTGGTTACTTTAGTACAACGTTGTGAACTTTGTGAATGCTCCCTTATTTATA
Source organism: Combretum micranthum (assembly GCA_024138025.1). Lineage (NCBI taxonomy): Eukaryota > Viridiplantae > Streptophyta > Magnoliopsida > Myrtales > Combretaceae > Combretum > Combretum micranthum. The sequence goes on along the minus strand of JAMXBD010000247.1, from coordinate 128,205 downwards.
GTAGAAGGAACTTGTAAAATAATTGGCAAATGGCAAATAATAAGAGTGTGAAAGTAACAAGTGAAATGGTGTGAAAACGACAGGGGTTAAGAATGAATGTGGCCATGTTGGTTGAAGGTATATATAAAACCGACATGGGCACATTTTTGGAAAAAAAAATTGTGGTCAACATGGGCATGCTGGTGCCCACGTTGGCAACGTACATAGGCATATTAGGCATTTTTTTTTTTTTTTGCAACGTAGGCACGCCGGTGGCCAACGTGCCCATGTACACCACCGGTGTAGGCACATCTGCCGCCAGCACGCTTACATTGGCCATTTTTTTTTTGGAGACACGGACACGCTAGTAGCTAAAGTCTCTACATCAGCCACAACAACATAAAGAAATTTTAGCTGGGAACGTAATATAAAAAGTGTGTTAACTAAGCTCCAGATTGTTACTCCACCAATTTTGCAGTAGATTCAACCATTATCATTTCCTATCCATTTACAAACTGTAATTCAAACATCATTAAGACTTTCTAACTGTTTGTTTAGATATCAATATGGCGGGAAACACTAACAACCACAACAATTATCCCAACTTCAATGAGTTTGATGATTTATGGATTTTTGGAAACACCATATAGGATTTTAACACCTTCAGATAGGAAACCCTCAATATACGGTACCTACGTCCATACCACTGATACTAGTATATTTTCTCCGACAAGAAGCAGCTAGAGTGGGGTATTTACAAGTTCCACCAACAGTTACACGCTCGCCTTTCATGATTAGTGGGAACGATGGAGGGGTAACTTTTCGATATATTTTATTTTTATTTTTATTTTTTATCATTACTACACAATTATTTGTAATTATTTTCTTTTTGTAGGCAGTAACTTTCTCTCCGACTAGCCAAGCAAACCCAACGCAAAGTAATAATAACTCTACCATGACCAGCGGTGCTTCTGGACATTCTAGGAAGAAGACAACAATCCTATGAAAATATTTTGCACAAATTGAAGAATCCATATCAAGTGGTAAACCTATTAAATATGTTGTTTGTCCAACTTGCAGTAGTAAGTTATCATCTAGGTCCAGCAATGGGACGAGACACTTAAAACGACACATAGAAGCACATATATTGAAAGGCCTGTTGTGGTAGATGAGACTACCAATGACAATAGCTTCCATACTGAGCGTGTCGATCCCACAACGTGGCATTTCAACCAGTAAGATGCACGAGACCAGTAGTGGTATGGATAACAGCTACAAATATATCATTCCATGTAATTGGTCACGAAAAAATTCGACAATTGGAGTATGGGAGCCATGCAACCCCTATACCAATATGCAGGCCGACAAACGTTAAAAAATGATATGATGATACTTTTTGAGAGAAAGCGTGAAGCTCTAAAAGAGCTTTTGTCAAACCTCCCCTCTAGGTATAAGCCTCTAAAATAATTTGTTGTTCATGTAATTTTTTAGATTATACATTGATTAACGATATTTACTTTTGTTTTAAGTAATGCACTCAATTTTGCTTGTATAGTATCTCCCTCATCTCAGATGTGTGGAAATCTCCCATTAACGATGTACAAGATAGCTATATATGTGTAACCACTCACTGGATAGATGAATAATGGTTAATCAAGAAGCGGATTATTGGTTTCAAGCCATTTTGGGAGAGACACACTGGCTAAGTAATAGCAAATAACATATTGGAAGCCATCCAATCGTACGATATATATACTACATTTAGTATATTGTTTGACAATACATCAAACAACACTACTGCCATTCGTAATATGAAGCAGTCGTTGAAGTCGTTATGTGATGGAAAGTTCTTTTATATCCAATGTGTCTACCATATTTTTAATTTGTCTTCGTGTTTCAAGGAGATTTAAACAAATGTACATGGAGTTTTTCAAGGCACACCATTTAGAGGAAAAAATGCACATACTTGATTGTATAACTAGGTAGAATTCTATGTTTAAAATGCTTAACTGGGCATTAAAGTGAAAAAAAGGCTCTAACTCATTTGTACAATACCCTACTCAATCCCTCTAGTTCTACCATTGATTTGATAAAGAGTCGGGATGGACAAATAACACATGCACTTAAAGAGGTCTTGAAGGCATTTCTTGGCCTAACACAATATTTATCTGGTTACTACTACCCCACTAGTAATTATGTACTTCTCTACCTAGTTGACATATCGGATGTTCTAAGTAACTACAGTTCCAATCCTAATCTAGCCGCCATTGTGTTTGCAATGGCCAGTAAGCTCCAGGATTATCTTTTCCCTTTCCCCCCACATGTTACAAAAATGCTAAATCTACGGTATAAGTTCCGTGCAATTGAAGTACTCCTTAAAGAATTCTATAGGAATATTGGTGTGGCCGATCTTGAATCAAAGGCTGCAAGTCTTCATACTGCAGTAACAAATTTACTCAAAGGGTTGTATCGGTGTCGTGATCAAACCAATGCACCGCCACCACAACTACAATGATCCAACAGTCACTCATCCTAGGGATTTTCAAAAAGAAGTAAATAAAATGCTTAGAATGTAGGGAGCAGCGGTGCAGCTTCCCAAGAAATGTTTAGTAACATGCTGGTGTACGAGGTCCAGCAACTTGATGAGGGGGAACTACATCCGCAACAACGAGAGGAAAATGGGGAGGATGATTTCAATGTCCTCAGTTGGTGGAAGAAGAGGACACACATGATGTCGATGCTTTCTATATTGGCACAAGATGTTTTGGCTTCTCCGGCTTCAACAGTTTCGTCAGAGTCAACTTTCAGTTCAAGTGGACGGAACCTTGAACTGCTCCGCCATAGCCTAAAAGCTACCACTCTCAAAGCATGTGTGTGCTTAAAAGATTAGTTTGATACTATAAGTAGGAAGCAGATGGACCCACACTTTTGGTGGCCTGAGGATATCAATTTAGGATCGAAAGAGTCATTGTCACCACCGAATTTGTAGTAGCAGACACAAACGGAACAGTGGGTTGGGACTGGAGACGGTTCCTAGGAGGTAGAGTATATAGTTGATAACTTTTTTTTTTCAATATTCTTGTATTTTTTTGTAGTTAAAAAATTTCTACTAATAAAATTTACTTTTCCATCGATCTCAATGCATTTATTAATTTTCTTTATTTAACAAATCACAATTATTCTAAATAAATTAATTAAGCAATTTTAGCATTTAATATAAATTAATTATTATTACAAAATTATTTGACAATTTTATTTTTTTATTTCCTATAAAAATTTAATTATGGATGGATGCCACGGGAAATCCAATAAGTTTAAAAGAGTTTTTCAAGAACCCAAGAGAAGAAATCAATTCTCAAATCTTATCAATGGAAAAGATATCTTATGATCCAAAGTTACAACCTTAATAGGTTTATATAGACTAATTAGCCTCAAAACTAAAAAATAAAACAAACGAACAATAAGAATTCAAAAAGACACCCTAAGCTAATGAAGGCCGACGGCTTAGAAGTCCGACGTACAAGTTCTAAGCTTCAAGGCTGGCAGCTCTCAAATCTAGGTCGGCAGCTTTGATCCTTATGGTTGGCGGTTTTGATCCTCTAAATGTTTGATGCTATTTGATCTCCATCATTGGTTGTCCAAACTTTGTGGAGTTAGATTGAGTTTAGACATTAATAGTTTGTTTGCTTTCTATGATGGGCCGAAATCCTACATTAAAGAATGCTCAAGGCATAAGGACAAAAAAAAAAAAGAGTGCTCAAGCCTCAAGGTACATGTTAAAATTTAGAAAATTTATACCATCATATATTTGATGGTTAAAAAATGAAATTCATAGAACAAATAAAAATAATTTCTAAGCACCTAAAAATATCTCTATCATATATAATTTATTTATTTGTTACATAGATTAATATATTTAAATCATGCTCATTGAATAATATATAAAATTAATTGAATAAACATAGGATAATATAAGAATATATTTATTAAAATATAACATCTTATATTTTATTTGTGTATATTAAATAATACATGATATAAAAATCTCAATTCAATATTATACATACTAAATATGATATGACAACAGCATACTGCAGTGTACACTATTCAATTCTTTTGATCTTATTAATTGAATGTCTCAAATGTTTATAAAAGCAAACATCTTATAGTAAGCCAAAGTCAAGAAAAAGCAGCTTGGAGATCAGAATGGCAAAAGCTATTGTGCTAAGATTATTACACAGCTATGCGTCCTTTTGGATTATCTTATTTAATAAATGTCTCAGTTCCTTATAAAAGCAAAACTCACCACAACCCAACATCCAGTAAGCTATGGCCAACAAAAGCTAACTTAGACATAAGATGGCAAAAGTTATTTTGCTACTATTGTTACATACCTAGTTGTCCTTTTCAAAAATCCCTGCCTTTGGCTTGACATTGAAGCTGATTCCCAGCACTTATAAGGAACTGCACATTATTTTATGGGAGAATTGCAGGGTGCCGTCTTTGATTTTAATATGATCGGTATATTTGATTATTTAATAACTTAATTTTATATTTAATTACGATCATACTATTTATATTTATTTTAATAATTAGATTATTAACTAGACAGTTCCATCAATGAGACAATAGAATTTCCTCATATTTTAACATATTATCAGTCTTTTTAAAAGAAAAGATTAGTAATGCAATAGTAATTTAGTATTGCATCTTGAGATTTTGATAAATTAGTGCTTGTGTTTTTTAAAAATATGTTTAAATTAGTATCTTCTTTAAATAATATTTGATGATAAATAATTATTTTAATGATGAGATAATAATATACATTTTACTAAAAATTACTAAAATCTAAAAATCCACACAAAATTACTAAAAATTACAAAAAAATTAAAAGAATGAACACTTCATCTGTCGTTATTTTATTATTAAATTAAATATTTATAAGATATTTTAATAAAGATGCTGGATGACATGTACTTTAAAATTATAGTTCCAATTTGAATGGAAAATATAAGTCAACGTCAGCATATGCAGGTCATCACTCATCAGATACCTATTTATACGTAGACTCGCATGTATGTAAACACAAGACTACACCAACTTAGTATATAAACGTATCAAAAGGGAAACAAACCAACAAAGGAAAAAAAAAAAAAAAAAACATGGGAAGTGCTAATGGAGAAGAAGACGACATGGCAGAGGCAGACTACGTGAAAGCCAAAACATCAGTATGGTGGGATATAGATAACTGCAATGTCCCAAAAAGGTCACCCTCCGATCCTCATTCCATTGCTCGTAACATAACCACCGCTCTAGCCAAACTGAACTACTGTGGACCCGTGTCCATCTCTGCTTATGGTGACACAACCCACATCTCTCAGGCCGTTCAGTACGCTCTTAATAGCACTGGCATCGCTCTTAACCATGTCCCTGCTGGTCAGTAGTTGTTTACTTTGCCAGTTTAATACTAAACCCAGTCTTTTTTTTTTTTTTTTTTTTGTGGTCGGTTGTTGTCTTTTGAGGTTTCTAACAAGGATTCATGGTTTGGTTTCCCAATTTTACTCCTTAACTGTCTTGTTTTGGATTTATGTTATTGGATGTGTTACAATTTCTGGTGTAGGAATTTTCTTTCTTTTTTGGATTGGGAAAGGAGGCGGAGGGACTGTTGACCTTGACTTTTCCAGGCTTGGTACATGGGTTTGATTTTAGATATTTTTGTTTTTCTTTTACTTATTTTTTTTTTCAAATCTTTCTATATGCACTTCGTGTGGTGTTCTTGTGTCAATAATTTTGGAATTTTAGTCGATCTTTTCATATTATCTGTTGAATCCGCTGTTCGATCTCCGGTAAAATCATAAGGGGGGAGGGGCCTTCTAAGTTCTAATTTAATGTTCTGCGGATGTAATATTGGCGTTTTTGGTTAATTTTTGGGTTAAATTGCATTTCTTAATTATGTTATGAATAAGATTTACTTTAGTCAAAAACTATCGCACATTTTGGGGGTAATATTGCAAAGTTTCTCAGATAGTTTCCTCCTTTTGTCTGTTCTATCCTGCTTTCACGATGTCTGCTAACGAATCAAACATATGCGTTTCTGAATGATTATAATGTGCACCAGCGTACTAATGCATGGAAAATGTGGTCTGATTTACTCTTTCCTTAATCTGCTGTTCTTTTCGGAATGGATAGTGGTTTTTGTCGTCTGTTAATGTCTAATCTTCCGTTGATTTAAGCGTAGACTATGTAATTTTTAGTTTCTTTGATACTTGATGAAGCTTAGTGTATTCTCAATCACTAGAATGTGTGCATCACTAGGTGTCAAGGATGCAAGTGATAAGAAGATTCTTGTGGACATGTTGTTATGGGCAGTGGACAACCCTGCACCTGCTAATTACTTGTTGATATCTGGTGACCGCGATTTCTCCAATGCTCTTCATCAACTGCGCATGAGAAGATATAATATCCTGTTAGCACAACCTCAGAACGCTTCGGCACCACTAGTTGCAGCTGCAAAGAGCATATGGCTCTGGACGAGTCTTCTTGCAGGAGGATTGCCTCTAGCAAGCAGTGACCTACTGCAACTGAAAAAGGACAGTGTTGTTTCCAGCACTGAGACATTGCAATCACTCCCTGTTTCTAGTACTGCTAATTTAGAGAAAGCCAGTAGTTCACTTCCTGAAAGCTCTGCTACAAGTGGAACTGGTTTGGCTTCTAGTAAAATCAAAGGTAAGCATAACAAGATAGCATCAAATAGTTGTGGAAATCCTTCTACAGCAGAAGCCGGCTGTGCAGAATCTAGTTTCCAGGGTAATTTGCAAATGAATGGTCATTTGAGAGGCTTGATGCTTATGGCTACATGGATGCTTCATGTAGTGATCACATGAGCCAAAGCAGTTTCCCTCATATACCATGGCAGAATAATCTCGATCTGCAATTTGGTTCCATTCCTCCTAAGTGTGGTTCGCCAGTAATGTTTAGTCCCGGAGGTGGGATTCATAATCCTCCACCCTTCCAACAGGACAATACACAACTGAGGCAACTAATTCCTATAGAGTTTGCAGCCGCTGATCCTTCTAGTTCAGAAGTATCACCTGCTTCCTCTGTCACGAGTGCAGCTGAGACACCTGATGATATTGTCCCAACAACTTCAGGTTCCTCTGGCCTTTCTAAAAGAGCTCGTCGCCGCCAGCTTGGTGCCATCTTAACTGCCTTAAGGATTCTCAAATCTGAAAAGGTCACTCCTACTGAAGCTAATATAACTGATTGCATCAAGTATGGGAAACAAAAGCCAATCTTTCGATGCTAAGCATGCGTTGCATGAGGCTGTAGAGCAGGAAATGGTGGTGAAACAAAATTTGGGTGCCGTGGAAGTATACATTGCCAAGAATGAGAAGATATGGGATTGTGTAGATCCTTTAGGGAATGACCCAAAGCAGTATCCCGAGGCAACATGGACTGCGATTAAATGGTTTATAAGATCATCTTGGGGAAAAAAGAAAATCCTGGCTTCTAAATGCAGGTATATCTTCTTTACTTTCAACTTGGCTGTGTTTATTTAGAAAATGTTTTCAAGACTTTTTTCTACACTTGTTGCAACCAAGACTATACAATTGCTAGATATAATCATAGCAATCTCAAGAGGTTACAAATGCTTCAGTGGTAAGTGGTGGTAAAAGGCAACCACTCATGATTGTGGTCAACAACAATGGAACTTGCTTGTGGAAAATGATTCTCTCCATAAAAGCAGAAATCATTGATATTTTTCTTGATATCTAATCACCTCCACCACTAATCATAGGTTGCGACCTCTAAAGCCCAACATCATTTGAAAGTTGCAAGAAACTGCAAATTCTTAGCATTATGAGTGTAGCATGTGACAATTCCAAGTCTTTGCTTCTAATAAATGCCAAGAAAAGTCCATAAAGCACTTTGCATGAAACAAACACTTCGTAAAGACCGAATATTTTACTAAACCCATATGAAAACTATTGTCTATTATTTTTGCAGGTATGAATTAGCTCTTATTATGAAGAAAAAGTGTTTACGACAGCATTCATTGGGTGATGTGCTTCTGCTTTTGAACTTAATTATCACTGTTAAAAAGTGGCTCATGCATGAACCATCAGGTTGGCAGCCTATAAAAATACTTCTTCCGGATGTGAAGCCAAAAAAGAATGGATAAGTTTTCAATTTTGCTGCACTTGGAATTTGGGTATTGGCATGTTTCTAGTGCAGTGATGTGAGTAGGTACTTTGTATCGTTTTTGAGTAGACTATCAGACAATGCTGCATAAGATCCTTATACTGGAAGGGTCTTTCCTAAATCAGCATGTTGTAGTGTGCATCTAGGCTTAACGTTCTGAATAATTTTTTAGTTGGGGCTGCTGTGGTCCTAGGTTGATAATGTAGATGCAGAGGGTTTGCAAGACCGACTCGTATGGCAGGCCTGATTACAAGGATCAACTGAGAACGTGTCCTCTGATATGTGTTGAAGAAGCAAATTTCATTTGGGTGCATACACTCTTCCACTCTACTATAAAGCATACGATTTGGGACGTGGAGATGAGCCAGCGCACTTGAAGTTGCTCCTGCAAGGCATAGCAGAGCAATCATAGCCTTCTATGATCCTCTTTTAACTATCCATGTGATTGGGAATGACCATACAGTCTCTTAAATCTATTTTATATAATAGGAGCTTGAAGCCTTGTCATTATCGACGTCTTGGACCTTTAGCTATATGTGCATACGTATCTGCCTCTTAATAAAATGTGGAAGATAACATATATGTACTCACAGTTCATTATTGAGATGGAGTAATTATGATTGGTTCTGAATTTATGTTTGTCTGATTTGCAAATGCTTTTTCTGGGCAAATTGTCAATGCATCTTTTCTCTTTTTTTTTGACAGGCTGATATTAAGGGAAAGAGGCAGCAAGTTAACAACAATAGCATATGATATTTTGTTTGTCAAAGCTAAAAGGTAGGAGGGGAAAAGGAATGATGCTCTCTCTTTGGATTAAGATTCTCGATTCCCAAATAGGGGTGTGCAAAAGAACCGATGAAACCGAAAAATCGAACCGAAATCCATAAAACCAATCCAAAAAGTATGGTTAATCGGTTCATTGGTTTCGGTTTAGGATTGCTGTTTTTATTTTTTCGGTTTTCGGTTTCGGTTTCGATTTGTAACCATAAAAAACCAATGGTTAACGGTTAACCGTTTCAATATTTGTAGATATATTATATATAATTTATATATATAATTATTTTTTAAATATATATATATGATTTACGTATACATATAATTTACTTATGTTAGTATTCTTTGGATTTCGATTAAAATACTATTATCTATATTTGATGGAATTAATATGATAATTGACTTGGTTTGATTTTATTGATAATGATACATCCAATGGTTTGTTTTTCCCCTTTTCCTTATTTTGATTTTCTTTTTTTTTTAAAACTCTTGTAATATATATAATAATTTATAGAAAAACTCTATAATAAAGGTTAAAAAATAGGTTTTTTGAAATTATCAATTTGATTTGTTGAAAACAATACGTTAAATGGTTAAAAATCGAAAACCTATTAAATTAACCGAATAAAATGATTAATCGTTAAGACGGTTAACCGCTTATAATAGACCGGTTAAGGATAAAAAAAATTAAAAAATCGATCATTATGATTAGATTCAAAAAATAAGATCACGGACCGGTTAATCGATCCGTGAACACCCCTGATCCCAAATAGAGTCGGTGTTTGTGTCCTCACCTATAATATATCTTCTTGGTTTTTTTTTTTTTTTTTTTTTTTTTCTTTTTTTTGCGGTCAGAGGCAAAACTAACTGTCGCTTTTGTTTTTTTTTTTTTTTCCCCAATTATTTCTCATATTACAACTTGTGCGGGAAATAATTGGACCTCATTCATCTTACTTGCTGTGACTAAACTAGCCGGGGAAAAAAAAAAAGGCACCTTTTTGTGAAAATAGGAGAAAGACTATGACATTTAACAAAGTGGCCAACATTAATGATATCTTAGCTTCTAAGGAATGTGCGAGGTGAAGCATACAAAGATACTTGTTCTTTTCTTCTCATGATTATGATTTGGAAAAACTCAAGGTACAACATCTCGAAGCCTTTATGGGTTCTCTCCCAAAAATAAATGGATTCTAAGAAATAAAGTAAGTATTAGGCTTATTATTTTACTCGCGGTCATTAAAATTTTTTTATTGGAATGAAATGTGGACATCGTAGATTCACATAGTTGAATGAAATATTTATTTCCACTGTACAAGAAAAGAGTAAGCCTGCCTTTTTGAGTGGGCATGTGCAGAGGAAATATCGAGACTATTTTAGGGCAAAATGCTCCAGAGAAAGGTTCTCGGAGTGACTCGTCGGATTCCATTCCTCGTAACAGTCATGTTGGTCTTGATTTGGGAGACCCGGGTCTTTTCCAGTTCCATGCATTGGTTCAACAGTCGCATTAGATGATTGCTGTGCACTAGCTTCATTATTTGGGTTAATCACCTTTTGCATTGGCTTAGTTCCCATCCAACACTTATTTAAAAGGACAAGTTCTGTTTTCATGATTACTACATCCTCATTTCTCACAAAGTGAGGGAAAGCCTTTATATTGCACTTTAAATTCCTCCTCGTCAATGATGATGGTATGAAGTATAGGGGAGGCCGTTGGTTGTAGCCCATACTACCATTGATTTGAAACTAGATCCATTTGGCCCAAATTTTGGAGCCCAACTGTTCATGGCAAGAGCGTAACCATTGACATCTTTATTAAAGTAATCGAGATCTTCCTTGGTTTCCAACACGATTATATGATATCGTGACCCCACATTGATCCTCATGAATTGGCCACACCTTGTCCACAGTCCTTTCAATTTCTCCAGTTTGTTGTACCCTGGGTTTTTTCCCATAATTCGAATGATGATTGCATTACTTCAGGCTTCATACATCGTTAGTGAAGAATTTTATAGGATGGATATTACATTTGTGGTATTTATGTTACAAGGGACCAGGATGTCCCAATTCGGGAAGAAGCAACTTCTGACGAAAACAGAAAGATAGAGAGAATTTTTTTTACTCTTATTAACTTCAATATTAGGTAGGTTTTTTCTTCTCTTTTTCGAAAAACCGGTTCAATCGCAAAACACATCTACTATATGAATCGGATTTTGGGTTCAAGATTTTTACATGATTAACAATATACAAACCCCCCAACTCTCAACATAAAATACTGGCAATAAATTCTCTTCAATTTTTTTTTACCTTTATCTTTTAAAAATGTTTTCATGTAAAATTAATGGTTGAGATTAAGCAAAAAAGTGAAGTTATACTAATGTTGTAAGATTTTTAAAAAATATAAGTAACTTTAAATATTTATTTTTGAATTTTAAAAACTAAAAAAAAAAAAAAGAATTGAGAAGATCCAAATTCTAAATCATCACTTTTTATGTGAATTGCTAACCCTTGTGCAATGGAGCTTTGATTTTACAATATGTTAATATTCCTTGCAATATATTTCAATCGAGCTCATCATTATTCCAATAGTCGCTTATCACATCATCAGGATATTAAGCAATTGTTAGGAACTTTCCACTTTATCTAGACTTTTTTCAAGAGAGCTCCTTTAAAGAACTTATTTTGCTTTTATAAATTTTGATAAATGGTTGGATAAACCAATTAAAATAAATAAATAATATTTACAGTATTAACAAAGTATGTATGATAGTAAGAACCTCAATCAAGTACCTTTCTCCCGTAAAGACCCTTTTAATTTATTTGAATCTTCATTTTAGCGTCTCTATATATACCATTTTAATACCTTAAATATCATTTATTTATATTTTTGTTGATCTATCCTCGCATTTGTAAAAATTTTAAAAAAATTAAAAAAAAAGAACCCAAAAAGTATAACAACCTTACTATAATAACACAGAAAATCTAATTTAATTGTCATATTAATTAAACGCATTCATTTGTGATGTAGGACTTTGTTTAGGTGAAGAAAATTAATGTTAACCATCCAACTTGGAATGATGAAAACAAAAGCCTGGAAAAAGTCCACGAAGCTCGGTCCATCTAGTAGATATAAGGCCGATTAGTAATTATATATTGATTACGGAGACAAGAAATAATCCTCCTGGTTGGTCGTTAGAGACTTGGAGTACTCTGTTAAATGCGAAAATAAAACGCCTTTCATCTTTTACAAAGTTCATTACCTCGAAGGAAAGAAAAAAAAAAAAAAAAAGTTTATCACTTCATTACACATTTATTAGAAAGAAAAATTTCATTAAAGATTTTATTTTTCCAACCTTCCATTTGGTATATGCCATGGCAAACATAGATTATCTATGACAAGGTATAATGTCACGAATAGAACCTAAATTTTAATAAAATATGTAATTAGATACTTAAATTTTAAAAATGATTATCTTATCATCTAAACTTTAAAATTGATCAATTTAATACTTAAAAATTTTGAAATTAATCAATTTAATACCTTAAAGAATGTGATAAAGATATTATTGGCATAGACGAAATGTTCATTCAAGTACTAAATTAATTAATTTCAAAGTTCATATATTAAATTGAACAATTTAAATTCAGGCATCTAATTATATATTTTGTCAAAGTTCAGGTACTATATGACGCTAACCTTTTATGATGGCCACCGAAGCCTCTTTGGTGGATTTAGTCCAAATACCACGGTTCTTGGTAACACGAAGGAACTTGATAATCTTCTGTTTACCAAATATTGAAACCATAATCCTCAATGTTCATCCGCAATTCCTCTTCATCTTTGCTGCAAGTTCTTATCTTAGTTTATACATTGAAGAGGAGCTCAAAACTTTAATGCTTCAGTTATGGTCAAGGAGCTTAAGAGCTTGGTTCATACTTTAAGAGTCAAAGAGAGAAAGACCAAAGGAGAGGAAAAGTAACAAAGAAGGAAAGAAAAATCGAAAAGAAAAGAACATGAAAAGGAAATAAAGAAAAAAAGGAGGAGAATGCATCACTTGGATTTAATTTGACATATTTTCTTATGGTTTTTTTTTTTTTTTTTTTTTTGCAAATTTTATTAAAAGATTAGTGAAACAAACAAATATAGAAAATATGTGCAAAAAAAAAATGAATTAAAAAATTCAAGATTCTAGAAAATCTTGGGTTTGAAAAAGTAGAAACTTTGTGTTACAGGGTTGAATTACTTGGAAGGTATAAGGGTTTGAAAAGGGGGAAGAACAAGAAACAGAAGTGAACTGGAAGTGACCATGAGTTGTCGTGGAATGAAGTGGAAGACTGATGAAGACAGAGACCGATCAAACAAGGGTCGAATAGGCTGATGTGCGGTTGGGCTTTGCAACACTTGGACTAGATAAATAAATGTAGCTAATAGGGGATAGGCTTGGCCTGCCCATTTAATTAGTTTGTCTAAAATTAAAAATAGCCTTTTCTAGAATATTCTGCAGGTTGTTATAACTAAAAAGCTGGGCAAATTTGTTACACATGCCACTTACGTATTTTCTGTAAAGAATCCATATCACATTGCTGTATATGTGTGTAAGGAGAATCACAAGGAATACAAGAATTTACAGAACAGCTTAAGTACAATTTTCGCTTTCGATAATTGTAATATTACCGTGTATTAATCAGCTTGCATTCGAGCTGCATTATTCAAATTGTGATATACACCTTCCCTGCTACAAGTGGTATCAGAGCTATCAGCAGGAGCAATGGCCGAAGGAACCAGAGAGTCCAAGAGGGTGGAGGAGGTCATCAAAGCCTTGATTAAGGAGCAAGTGGAAAAACAGGACAGTTGGGTTAAGATGTTTTCCGATGCCCTGCAAAAACAGCAAACAGCGTTAGAGCAACAATCTCAAACCATAGAAGAGCTGAGAAATCAAATGAAATGCAAGACTCCTGTCTCTAGCACACCTATGAGCTCTTATAAGGGCAATGGTAGTTCAATGTGCTAGACAGGGAAACAGGTAATGCCTTGGCAGGAGATAATACCCTTCGTGGGTATCAGCTTACATTACGCAATACCAAAATCGATTTCCCAGTCTTCAATGGTGAAAGGTTGACGATGTGGATATCTAAAGCCGAGCAGTTTTTCTTGCTGGATGAAACTCCGGAGCAGCTCAAAGTTAGAGTGGCCGTTATGCATCTAGAAGGGAAACCATATGAATGGTATTCCTCTTATGCCAAATTGAGGCCCAAAACAACTCCAATTACGTAGGAGGAGTTAACCAAGGCCCTAACGGCTCGTTTTAACGAGCGGATCTACGAAGATCCAATGGCAGAACTCAAGGAACTTTAGCAGGTGGATGCCCTACAGGATTACTTAGATCAATTCATGCATCTCTCAGCTCAGAACCAGCTCACAGAATTGCAACTTGTGAGTTGTTTCCTCAGTGGCCTTAAGCCATAAATTCAATACCCAATCCACATGTTCCAACCCAACACATTACATCAAGCTATTACTCTGGCCAAACTTCAAGAAGCTACCCTCTCCTCTATCAAATCACCTCTAAATTGTCCCGACCTCCTGTCTATTTGGCATCCCCACATAACCACACACCTAAGTATCCTACCACTACATACTACCCGAACACTAACCGTTCTATTCCATCTAATCATACACCATTAACCAACCAACCCAAACCACCAAACCCTTCTATAAACCAACCTAGAGGCACCCGCAGGATGACTCCAGAGGAATTGGAGGAAAAACGGCGCAAGAAGCAATGCTTTTGGTGCGACGAACCTTTTGGTCGGGTCACAGATGCAAGAATAAAAGGTTGAATGTCTTGGTGGTAGACTGTTAAGAGAAGAAATGGAGGATGAAATAACAAGGAGGTGAAGTTGAAAGATTGGAGAGTGATTTAGCTACATTGACCTTATGTGCTTTGGGTGAAAATGGCCACAATGTGGAACACAGCATGTGTTAGAGGATTCTTTAAAAAGAAAAAGCTGAATATCCTTATCGATACAAAGCTCAGGTTAATTTTATTAAAAAGTTGGCTAAGGGTTTGAATTGTAACATGTCACTAGTTGACCCCATTGCTGTTAATTTAGCCAATGGAGCTAAAATCTATAGTCGTTATATGGTACAACAGTTCTGTTGGACCATGGAAGGAGCCGAATTCCACTCTGATCTGTATGCTCTACCCATGACAGCCTATGATCTCATTTTGGGCATGCCATGGCTGGTATCATTGGGTACAGTACAGTGGAATTTCAAATTATGCGCATGGAGTTCCAATGGAGGGGTTCAACATGCACATTAAGCGGACAAAATGAGGTAATTTCCCCTATTACCGATACTGAGTTATCCTTATTACTGTCTACTCCTAAGTCTGCACTTGAAGTACAATGCTGGGTTGTCATTAACTCGATGGTGGTTAGTGAGGATAGGGAAGAAAGATGTGTGCATCCACACATCATAGAATTGTTGGAAGAATATAATGAACTGTTTGAGGAATCGCATGCGTTACCCCCAAACAGATCTTGTAATCATAGGATCCACTTACAAGACAATTCTACACGGGTCAATCTAAGACTCTATCGTTACTCCACTATCCAAAAGTCCGTACTAGAAGATATGGTGAAGGAAATGCTGTTAAGTGAAGTAATACGTCCTAGCTCCAGTCCTTTTGCATCCCCAGTAGTACTAGTGAAGAAAAAGGATAATACATGGCGAATGTGTGTTGATTATAGGAATTTGAACCAACAGACAGTTAAAGATAGATATCCTATTCCTATAATTGAAGATCTTTTTGATGAACTACATGGAGCATGTTACTTCAGCAAATTGGATTTACGGTCAGGTTATCATCAGATTTTAATGCACCCAAACGATGTTTATAAAACAGCCTTTCGCACACATGATGGGCATTATGAATTCTTAGTCATGCCCTTCGGGCTGACCAATGCACCATCCACATTCCAAGGCTTGATGAATGATCTGTTTCGACCATACTTAAGGAAGTTTGTATTGGTTTTTTTTTTTACGATATATTGATATATAGTCCTAACTTGGAGCAACATGTGACTCATTTGAGGACTGTGCTAACGGTGCTGAGAACAGAAAAGTTGTATCTCAAACGCAGCAAGTGTGTATTTGGAGTCCAACAAATTGATTATTTGGGACATATCATCACCAAAAGTGGCGTGGCGACAGATCCAACAAAAATAGAAGCAATTGTTAAATGGCCAGCTCCTACCACTGTTAGACAATTGAGGGGATTTCTGAGGTTAGCAGGGTATTACAGAAGGTTCATACATGGGTTTGGAATTTTGGCTAGGCCCCTTACTAATATACTTCGCAAAGACCAATTTAAATGGTCTAAAGAGACCCAGAAGCTTTTATCCAGCTAAAGGAAGCATTAATCAAGGCTCCTGCTTGAGTTTGCCTGATTACTCCAAGAAGTTTACGGTGGAGACTGATGCTAGCTACGATCGGCATTGGGGCAGTATTGATGCAGGATCATCACCCAATTGCCTACATCAGTAAAGCCATTGCACCCGCATAAAGGAATGTCAGTGTACGAAAAAGAGCTTTAGCCCTTGTTTATGCAGTGGACAAGTGGCGTCACTACCTGGTTGGAAGGACTTTTGTGATCAAGACTGATCACCAAAGCTCAAATACCTACTTGAGCAACGTTTAGTGACTTCCAGCCAACAGAAATGGCTCACTAAGTTGCTCGGGTTGGATTATTCCATTGAATACAAGAGTGGAACCACCAATACAGCTGCTGATGCCCTATCTAGAAGGGAGGATAAGTGTCTTAATCACCTTTCCATTCAAACAGCAGTACCAGAACTCCTAGAGGCCATCAAGGGAAGTTGGAACTTGCCTCAAGGGTATGGCAAGATGATTGAGCAGCTCCAGGAGGGTCAACAGATTAAACATTTTAGTTATGATCAGGGGATACTACAAAGGAAAGGAAGGGTGGTAGTGGGACCTTCCGAGGAATTGAGACAACAATTGCTACAACTGTATCATGGAGGGGCACTGGGAGGCCACTCTGGAGCACATGCTACTTACAAGAGAATCTCCTCGGTCTTCTACTGGCCTAAGCTAGAAAGGCTGGTAAACAATTTGTGAGGAATTGTGATACCTGTCAAAAATACAATTTAGAATGTTGCTACACCAGGGTTACTACAACCCCTTCCTATACCTAAGGAATGCTGGCAGGGCATCACAATGGACTTCATTGAAGGACTGCCCAAATCTAATGGAAAGGAAGTTGTGTTTGTGGTAATAGGACAGGTTGAGCAAGTATGCACATTCTTGGCATTAGCTCATCCCTATACTGTGCTCCAAGTGGCACAGATGTACTTGGAACACATCTTCAAGTTGCATGGGATGCCCGAAACTATCATTAGTGACAGGGACCCCATCTTTGTGAGTACCTTCTGGAGGGAATTCCTTAGCTTGCAAGGAATTTCACTCAATCTCTCCACTTCTTACCACCCCCAGACGGATGGCCAAACCGAAGTGGTTAATAAGTGTCTGGAGACATACCTTCGATGCATGACTGGAATATCCTAGGAGGTGGAGTCATTTTCTACCTTTGGCAGAATGGTGGTATAACACCAACTACCATTCTAGCTCTAAATACAATCTCCCTTCCACATTCTGTATGGTTATCCGCCACCATTATATCTACCCTATGTCCCTGGAGATTCTAGAAACGAGATGGTGGACACTATGCTAACTACCAGGGAGGATATGCTACGCATGCTCAAATTCCATCTCAAGCGTGCCCAACACCGAATGAAACAAGTATGTGATACAAAAAGGAGTGACCGTGAATTTCAAATTGGGGACTGGGTGCTTCTAAAACTCCAGCCGTACAACAAATACACTCAAACAACACAGGATACAAAAATTGGGTCAAAAATATTACGGACCCTACAAAGTGCTAGATCGAGTTGGGAAAGTTGCTTACCGACTGGACCTTCCACCAAATTTAACCGTCCATCCCACGTTTCACGTCTCCCAGTTGAAACCCTACTACGGTACAGCTCCAGATCAGGTTCCTCTGCTACCTGCAATACACGAAGACCATGGATTAGAGCCACATGCAATTTTAGACAGAAAGATGGTGAAAAGAAAAGACAGGGCGGACACGACGCTACTTATCTCTTGGAAGCATTTATCCCCATCCGAAGCCACATGGGAGTTCGCCAGTGAGCTGCGTCTGAGGTTCCCTAACAGCCCCTTGTGGACAAGGGGGTTTGAAGAAGGGGGGAATGTTACCGGGTTGAATTACTTGGAAGGTATAAGGGAATTAGGGTTTGAAAAGGGGGAAGAACAAGAAACAGAAGTGAACTGGAAGTGACCATGAGTTGTCGTGGAATGAAGTGGAAGACTGATGAAGACAGAGACCAATCAAACAAGGGTCGAATGGGCTGATGTGCGGTTGGGCTTTGCAACACTTGAACTGGATAAATAAATGTAGCTAATAGGGGATGGGCTTGGTCTGCCCATTTAATTAGTTTGTCTAAAATTAAAAATAGCCTTTACTAGAATATTCTGCAGGTTGTTATAACTAAAATAGCTGGGCAAATTTGTTATACATGCCACTTACGTATTTTCTGTTAGAAGAATCCATATCACATTGCTATATATGTGTGTAAGGAGAATCACAAGGAATACAAGAATTTACAGAACAGCTTAAGTACAATTTTCGCATTCGATAATTGTAATATTGCCGTGTATTAATCAGCTTGCATTCGAGCTGCATTATTCAAATTGTGATATACACCTTCCGCTGCACTTTGACTCAAGTCAATAAGAGAAACCCTGATATAATGACATACGCACGTAATTTTGAGTAAGAAGAACACATTAATAGCATCAATTGAATTGAATTGTCTTCCATCTTATTCCTTTTAGAACTTTCTCTCACTAAACTCTATGAATGTAGTTACTTTCTCACTTTAGGACCGTGTGGATTTTAGATAGGATCAAAGGAAAAAAAGTTGAGTTTTGAAGTTTTGAGAGCTTATACATTAGAAAAACTACTAACTTTTTCTTTCAATCTTCTCAAATTCATCATATCAAGAACTTGTTTTAGTTGTTTTAATTAATTGCTGACACATATCAATGTTTCATTGCATTCAAATACCACATAAGCAAACAGATTTAACAAGGTTACACAAGGCAGTGAAGGTAAACTTTAGATACCAAATTCAACACTTTCCTTATTAAATTTGCATGTCACTAATTTTTTGAGAAAATAATTTATACAAATTATAATAATAGATATTACAGATACATGGTTTCTTAAAAAAAGAAAAAGAAAAAGAAAACTTTCATACTCCATATGATCCAATCCACGAAGCGTGTGTGGGGGCTCACGTTGAAATATTTTTCCCTCCGGCAGTGTGGCATCCTCCAAATGATCCATCTGCAGCTTTTGACAGTCACGTGGAATCTCTGCCACCATATTAGACTCCTCTCTTTCTCTCTCTTACCCCTAATCCCTAAACCCCGACACACTTTTCCCACCTTGTTACGAGATGAAATTCGCTTTACGAGGTTGCCGTCCACTCAATCAACATCTGATATTTGTTACAAAGTATTTTATTTATTTATGAAAGCAAAACTCATGACCACCTCACATCCAGTAAGCTACGGTCAAGAAAAACAACTTGGAGATAAGATTAAGAAGGGTAAAAGCTATTGTGCTATAATTAATAATCATTAATACATGACTAGGTGGCCATTTGGATTGCCTTGTTGAATCAATGTCTCTATTTCTTTATAAAAGCAAAACTCGACAACCCAACATCCCATCCAAAAATTATTGTCAACCCAACATCCAGTATGCTAGGGTCAAGAGAAGCAACTTGGATATAATAAGAATGGCAATAGCAATTGTGCTGCAATCATTACATAGCTAGTTGTCCTATTCGATTCCTAAGACAAAAACATGGCAGCGTTAATAAAGGAGAACAAGACATGGCAGAGGCAGAGGCAGAGGCAGAGTACGTGAGAGCCAAAACATCGGTATGGTGGGATATAGATAACTGCAATGTCCCAAAAAGGTCACCCTCCGATCCTCATTCCATCGCACGTAACATAAGCTCGGCTCTAGCCAAACTCAACTACTATGGACCCATTTCCATCTCTGCTTATGGTGACACCACCTACATCTCTCAGGCTGTTCAGTACGCCCTTAATAGCACCGCATCGCTCTTAATCATGTCCCTGCCGGTCAGTAGTTGTTTACTTTGCCAGTTTTATTGTAAACCCAGTCTTTTTTTTTTTCTTTTTCATTTTTTTTTTTTGTTGGTGGGTTGGGGTGGGGTGGGCGGTTTTCTGGGAGGTCCTTCTTGTCTTCCGTCGATAGTTTCAGTTGTTGTCTCTTGGGGTTATATTGCAAATTTCCAAAATAGTTGTTTTTTTATCCTTTTGTTATGTCGAGCATGTAAAATGTCTACAAACATTAATGCATGAATATAGAGAATGATTTTATTTCTCTTTCCGGCTTTTACCATGTCTCCTAACAAACAAAACATACGCGTTTCCAATTGATTATCATGTGCACCTTTGTACTTATGCATGGAAAATGTGGTTTGATCTGCTTTTTCCTTAATCTGTTATTCTTTTCGGAATTGATAGAACTTCTTCTCTTCTGTTAAGGCGTCTAGTCCTCCGTTGATTTAAGTGTACACTAAGTAATTTTTAGTTTCTTTGATTCTAGATGAAGCTTACAGTGTTTCCAATCACGAAAATTTTTTGCATGATTAGGTGTAAAGGATGCGAGCGATAAGAAGATTCTTGTGGACATGTTGTTATGGGCAGTGGACAACCCTGCACCTGCTAATTACTTGTTGATATCCGGTGACCGTGATTTCTCCAATGCTCTTCATCAACTGCGCATGAGGAGATACAATATCCTATTAGCACAACCTCAGAACGCGTCGACACCACTGGTTGCAGCCGCGAAAAGCGTATGGCTCTGGAAAAGTCTCCTAGCAGGAGGACCACCACTTGCAAGCAGTGACCCACTGCAATTCCAAAAGGATATTGTTATTTCTAGTACTGCTGATTTAGAGAAAACTAGTGGTTTACTTCCTGAAAGCTCTCCTACATTGGCAACCGGTTTTGCTTCTGGTAAAATGAAAGGTAAGAATAACGAGATCGAGCCAAATGGTTGTGGAAATCCTTGTACCGCTGAACCTGGCTGTGTTGAATCTAGTTTCCAGGGAAATTTAAAGATGAATGATCCATTCGAGAGGCCTGATGCTTATGGCTACATGGATGCTTCGTTCAGTAACCACATGAACCAAAGCAGAGTCCCCCATATGCCAGGGCAGAATAATCTCGATGTGCAATTTGGTTTCCCACGGGAAACTTTTTATCCTTCTAGCTCTTATGCCCATCCTCCTCACGCAGGGCCTTCTGTTCAACCGTCATATGATAATATTTCCTGCTGTCCTTCTGAGTTTGGTACGCCGATGGTTTCTAGTCCCCTAGGAGGGCTTCTTAATACCCCTCCTTTCCAACAGAACCATGTGCAGCCGAGGCAACCAGTTCCTACGGAGTTTATAGGCCCTCCTCTAGTCAGTAGTGCAGGAGTATCACCTGCTTCCTCTGTCGCAAAAGCTTCCCACCGACTTGGTGCCATCTTAATTGCCTTGAGGACTCTCAAAACTGAAAAGATCGCTCCTACTGAAGCTAATATAACAGATTGCATCAAGTATGGAGAACCGATCTACCAATCTGTCGATGCTAAGCATGCATTACGCGAGGCTGTAGAGCTGCAGTTAGTTGTAAAACAAAATTTAGGCTCTTTGAAAGTATACATTAGCAAGAATGAGAAGATGTGGGATTGCATAAATCCTTTAGGGAATGACCCAAAGCAGTATCCCAAAGCCACATGGAATGAGATTAAAAGCTTCTTAAGATCATCTTTGGGAAAAAAGAAAATTCGGGCTTCTAAATGCAGGTATATCTTCTTTACTTTCAACTTGGAGCGTTTATTTCAGAATATGTTTTTGAGACTTTTTTTTTACACTTGTTGCATCCAACATTATACAATTGCTTGCAGCCTTTTTGTGGTAAGTAATGGTAATAGGCAATTCCAATAGCTAAACATTCATGATTGTGGCTAGAAAATGGTTATCTCCATAAAAGTGGAAATCATTGATATTTTTCTTGATGGCTAATCACCACCACTAATCCTTGGTTGCGACCTCTAAAACCCAGTCATTTGAAAGTTGCTGGAAACCACAAATTATTGGCATTATTAGTGTAGCATGTGACAATTCCAAGTCTTTGATTCTATTACCTAATAAATATCGTAGTTTATATCATATTTATAAGTTTAAACTTTTAGATCGGATGGTTATAGCACTAACCTTAATATGATATCAGAGTAAAAGATCATAAGTTCAAATCAATAGATGCTTGTGACATCAACCTTAATAAATTCTAACAACCGTCAAGAAAAGTTCCCAAAACAGTTTCCACGAAACAAACACTTTATAAAGACCTTAGATATTTCACTCAACTCATATGAAAACCATTGTCTCTTGTTTTTACAGGTACGAAGCAGCTCTTTTTATGAAAGACTATTGTTTGCGACAATACTTATTGGGTGATGCACTTCAGCTTTTGAACTTAATTATCACTGTTAAAAGGTGGCTCATGCCTGGACCATCAGGTTGGCAACCTATAAAAATAGTACTTTCGCCTGTGAAGCCGAAGAAGGACGGATAAGTTTTCAATTTCACTGCACTTGGAATTTGGGTATTACCATGCTTCTTGTGCAGTTACATCAATAGGTATTTTGTGTCCTTTTTTAGCAGACTTTCACACAATGCCGCATAAGATCCTTATACCAGCATTTCACAATGTGCATGTAAGTTTAACTTCCTCAGAAATTATTTCACATGTTACAACTTGTGGGGGACGTAATTGAACCTCATTTATCTAATTAGGAAATCGTTACTGGATTACAACGGTCTTGCTTTGACTAAACTAGCTTAAGAAAGCAACTTTTTTATGAATATAGGAGAAAGAGTATGACATTTAACAAAGTGACGAACATTAAATGATATCTTAGCTTCTAAGGAAGGTTATGAGGCCAAGCATTTACATGGTACCTATTCTTTTTCTTCTGGTAACCGTGATTTTAGCTCGTAAGGAATGTACGAGGTGAAGCATACAAAGATACTTGTCTTTTCTTCTAGTGAATATGATGTGGAAAAACTCAAGGTACAACATCTCGAAGCCTTTATGGGTTCCCTCCTAAAAATAAATGGATTCTCAAAAATAAATTGTCAGACTTATTCTTTTACTCCCGGAATTAAAATATTTTATTGGAATGAAATGTGGACATCCTAGATACACACACTTGAATGAAATATTTATCTCCACCGTATAAGAACATTCATATGTATCAAAAATGGGAAAATTACAAAGAAGATACAGTTTTTAGACCATATAAAAATAAAATATTTTATATCTTGCACTAATACCCCGTCCATCAAAGTCAATGTCGCGTGGAAATCTCCTTCAAGAGCATATGTTGTAAAATATGGAAACACAGCCCAATAAGAAAAGCCCATGTAGATGATACTATCATCTTGTTTCAGGACCAGTCTTGTTCAGTTTATTAATCATTATCATATTTACATATCTTGCTATTTTATGACCATGTTTTAATTCTTATTTGATTAAAAGAAAATTGACTTTAGAGAAAGAAATTTTATGATTAAAATTTTAGCAAAATAACTTATATTTTTTATAGATAGAATCAGTAATGATGATTTTTGTGACATGAACTTACATTTATAAATATAAATTTTGTTTTTAAAACCCTAGTTTTGTTATAGTATTTTTAAGTACTAGAGGATTATGGTGAGTGTAGGCAATTTGTGTTATCGTGTCCATATCTAAACGGGTTCGTGTCTAAAAGACTTTAACCTAATACTTGATTCCTTTATTAATCATTTATGAAAATTTAAACCTGTGACCCAACCCGTTTATACAGTGTCTTATGTCTCGTGCCAACCCGCTTATAAGAAAGGTTTAGTATTACGTATTAATGTGATAAGAAAGATTTAATACCGTAATGATAGTAGACTTGGAAAGTTTATGTATTAAAATAGTTATTATCCTAGATAGACTTAGTTAATGAATTATATATAATATATTACTCATATATAATTAAGAGAAAGAGATTATAATATATGATTTAATGCATTGTTAAATAAGCGTGAATTAGTGTATAATAATTTATGGTAACAAATAAAAAAAATTGGACCTATATTTTTAATTAACAAATATATTATCCTATCATTATAACCGGTAAGTATAACATTCTTAAAACCCATAATACAAGAAACATAACATATTAAAAGACTAAATCATATTAAAACACAACATGTTAGGCATTATTTATATTATATATTAATATAAATTTGTATAATATGTTATATATGACTATATTATGTTCCAAACACACACATGTAACATATTTAATTTATGTAACAAATGAATTATGATATATATTATATATTTATAATTTGTAGATTATATATATATATATATATAAAATATGTTACATACATAACCATATATATTATAAATATCTATTATATTTGTTATGTGATATACATATATATATCAATATCGTATATGTTACACGCAATTTTTATTTTATATGTAATATTTAAGTTAGATATATAATTATTACAAATTATAAATGTTATATAAAATATATAGTTTAATCATGTAGATATGTAATCTATATATCAATATATATTTATATATAATCTATGTATAGCATATTCATTCGATATATATGTGTATATAGTTATATATGTAGCAAATAAATCCACTGTACATTGATATATAAAATACGTTTTTATTTGTTTAAAAAGATCTATATTTTATATGTTATATGTATATTCTATATATAATATATAATATATACCTATATAGATAATTTATATCATATATAGATAGTTTTGTTATTCCATAATTTAGTCAGGATAATAATTTTATATTTTAATAAAATAAAAATACCAAAAGATAATACTATATTTTAACGGTTTCATAGGTTTGTAAAAAGGTTTGGGTTGTATCTATTTTCACTTATACAAACTCTTTTATAATCGTGTCGTGTCCGGTTCTCAAGTTGTGTCCCAAATTGCCATCACTAATTGTGGTGAAGGAACAATGATATACAAAAAAAAAAAAAAAAAAAAAAAAAAAAAAAAAAAAAAAAAACTTATAGATTTTTTTTTAAATAAAGACTAATAAGGAATAGTGACTATGGTGAAGGAATAATAAAAATCTGTGACAATTTCAAATTCAAAATTGTGACCATTTATCACTGAAAATGGAAAATAACAAAAGTCCAATTTCACTTTTAAAATTTTGTTTTTTTTAATTAAATGAATTAGATTTCCTGCTATTTCATTTACTTATGGATAAACTGATTATGTTATGGTGTTTAATCACAATTGAAACACATGTAAAATAATAAATAATAATTTATACTCACTCGCCAAATCACTTTTCATTGTTTTATTCATTGTCATGATAGCATAAATACTCATGCCCAGAAAAATTGAGCTATTAGACTCGTATTTGACTATCTTAAAAAATTAATAATGAATAGCCATTACAACAGGGTATAATAGATATTTTATTTTAGGTACCTGAATTTAAAAAAAAAATAGATAATTAGGTATATGAATTTTTTAAAAATAGATAATTTGGTACCTCAAAAAATTTTTTTGTGGATGCTAACCAATATTACAAAGGTATTGTTAATGTGCACATAATGTTTCTTTAGATACTAATTTGATCAATTTCAAGTTTAGATATTAAATCAATCAATTTCAAAATAATTGTATATTTTATGAAAATTCAAATACCACTCATGAAATTAGCCCTTTATTTATTATAGTAAAATTCTTTAATTTTTATATTTATTACAATTTCACCTATTCGGTTTAACTTCCCGTGCTTATTCTATATCATAAAGTGAACAAACTATTCATGTTTAGGCTTTTTACACGGTTAATTAATGAGTGGTGTTACAAATTGAGGTTTTTCCTACATATCCTTTTATGTTATGCATGGTATGCATGGATTAGAATGAAAAAAAAATGATACTCAATGTAATTAATAAAAGAATGACAACCATTCATATATTTAAATACTTTTACAAAATGATCATAACTAAAGTAAATATATATTATTGAGAACAGAGTGGAATGGCTAACTTAATCATGATTTATGCTTCAAAAAATATTTTCAAACATGAGAAATGGAATGAATCTAGAATTGATATTTTATTTTGATCTATTTATGCATATCAAACATATCATTTAAGTTACGTTACACTCCCGAAAGACGATGAGTTAGAGCTCTACAAAGGCGTTAAGACTACAAGCTAGCCCGATTAACTGATCTTAAAAACATGTTAAGGTTGTTGTTTTTTTTTTTTTTTTTAACTCATTTAAATAAAAACACAAATGAATCTAGCTTATTTAACCTATAGGTTAAAACGGGTTAACTTATTTGGGGTCGAGTTCGCTCCTTACACCGGACACTTAAATTGCAAAGAAAAGGGAGTTACATTCCAGTCTATTAGTCCATGAAAATATAAAGAATATAACATAGCTGATGCATATGTCAAGTTGCATCTTTCAATGAAAATTTCGAATTCATATTTGCTGCATTCTATTTCACCTCTGTTGGGACTTCGTGCGCGATTTTTTTTTTTTCTTTAACCTAGTCAATTGCATTTTCATTTCATATAAGCTTAATTTAAAAAAAAAAAAAACATTATTGTTAGTAGGGAATAGAATAGTCATTCTTATTTCCTTCCTATGAAGCTATTATTATATTTAGTTTAGAAAAGGGCAATCCTACAATATTTTTACATATATTAATTTCATTTTAAACATAATCACATAAAATAATAATTATTACTTATTATATCCTACTTTAAAAGAATTGCAATTTATTCTTATTTTATGTCTCCATCCAAGCACAGATTAGGATCTTATTGTACAATGTAAAGTTGTAAGGTTTTTGGAATAACTACTCGTTCACTTCGCTGTAATTGCAATTTCATTACAGCTTTATTCCTTACGAATAGCTATGATGGCGTTTTATTCACTGGATAGCGATTCCACAATGAATCCTTATTATACAAAACATTAAATAGTCATTATTTATTCATACTTATAAATATCAATTCAATACTGGATTTACCTTTTTTTTTTTCAAAATATCACCATTTAAATAAAAAATTAATAAAAAAATTTTATTACAGCTCTATTATATTCCTCCGTAATAGGAATTTCATTACAATATTATTTATTCAGCGAAATGAATGAGCCATAAGTCTTTTTGTCAGCAATCTTCTTTTCAAGATCCTTAGAAATTGACAAGGACTTTTAAAAAAGTAAGGACCCATAAAGTAAGTTTTGTTTATTTATTTTTATTTGTCTTTTTGATTTGTTAGAACCACTATTTAGAAATTTTTATAGATGAACTATAAAATAAAGAGATCCTACAAAAAAAATTCTTTAAAATATGTACTTGGCTTCCATATTCCATAAAGTGAAGGGTTAAAGTAGAATTTGGTATTTTGTCCAAAAATTTAATTACTTACCACAACTTTAAAAAGTTTAATTTTAGTTTTTATGCCTTGATTCACGTGGGATCAAGATCAAGCCCTCACGTGAGTTAATTATTTTACCAAATTGAGTTTCGGAAAGTCGCAAAAGCCCATCACGTGGGATCCAGCCCCCCAACGATTTACTTGCCCGCACATACACAGCAAACCGAATCTTCGTTCCGTGCCGCCACTTCCATCATTTAACGTCCAATTAGACATTATAAATAAAATGGGTTCTGCAAAATTTTCATTGTGGGAGAACAAACCTTCTACTCTCTCTCAATCAAAACTTATCCCCCCATATAAACATCGTTACAATTCTAGATCCGAAACAAATTGAAACTGCCTGTTTCAGATTTTGAAATTGAGAAACTAGAACCATCTCCTACTATTCGATTTGTTTCCATGAAATCGCTAGTTCCGATTCCAGTTTTGAAACCATGAAACCGTCTTTTTTTAAATAAAATAAAAAATAAATTTTAGTAAAATAAAATAAATTTTAAACTTAAAATAATTATTAGATTTAAATGTATTGAATCATTTAACCAAAATTTTTAAAAATTTGTTTAGAATGCATATTTATATGTATACAAACATATTCAATATTAATTATAATTGATATAATGGGATTGTAAAATACTCTATAGGGTAAAAAAAATTATACTGCAACAAAAATAGTCTCACATTATTAAGAAAATGAATTGTGCTTTAGAAGAAGTTTTTTCTTTTTTGACCATAAACTTTTTAGGAGAAGTTTATTAAACTAATTATATATGATTTTAAGCTATATTTATTTGTGTTGTTGATAATAACATATTAAATATTATGAATAAGTAATAATTTTTTCTAATTATATAAATAATTTAAATAATAATAATTATATATTTAATATTATTTTTATTTTTATTTTTTTAATAGAGCAGGGTGAACCATCAGTTTTATCGATTATAGACCAAAAAACCACCTAAGAACCGTGGAATCGATAGTTTCCATAGCCGATTCTGGAACCGGCCAACAAGTTCACTTTCAATTCTATTACCACCAATGATAGTTTCGATTCGGTTCCCCATTCGAAACCGAACCATACCTATTTCTTCTCCTACACTACGCATAATCGCTCCGCTTCTCCAGATTAATCTCATCCATCATCCATGGATTTGATCCAACAGAGACACAATCCGACGTCCTTAACTTTGAATCCCAACGCTCCATTGTTCGTCCTAACGGCGTATCGGAAGGAAGAGGACTTCTCCGACCAACGGTGGCTCTTGTACAAAACTCACCTTGGTTCTGTGAATACTGGCTTCAGAAACGATATTCCGATCCCAAAAATGACTCTTTCCTTACTGATAATGACAACTTTGTCTTCCACCCTGATGTCGATTTCTCTTCGACTATTATGATGATATAACAAAATCAGGATAATAGAAACTTCTTTTATATATATTTGTTATTATAAAATAATTTTTTCCATTAAATCTTCAAATAGAGCTTGAAACAATGCATTATTTGAACCGAAGTTGCTCCTCCCATAAAAATTGGTAACTTTTTAACTTATGAGCAAGTCAAAACTAATCCATGTTAGGATATATAATGAAATAAAAAAGCATATATATAAGACTTTTCTCATATGGGAGAAGTTAGCAACCAATCCTCCGGTCTTCTTTTTCTTTTTCAATTGAATAATAATCCAGCTCCATTTTCCACATTTTAAATTCTAACTTCTAATCTTATGTCTTCTTTCAAAATCCTTTCATTCATTGTACATTTTAATCATATAATTTTATATGGTAATTTATCAATATCTCTAATATTATTATTTGATCATTTTATTTAAGGAAACAAACTTATTATTGCATTTAAGAATATTGATGAAAGAAAAGAATCATCATTGCTATTTAAATCTATTCTTTCTATTCTTCTATATCTATCTATCTATCTATCTCTATATATTTTAAGTCAGAACATTTTCATTTATTGCACATTTTTATTATATAGTTTTATATGGTAATTTATCAATCTATTTAATATTATTATTTGATCATTCATTGCACATTTTATCATATAGTTTTATATGGTAATTTATCAATCTGTCTAATATTATTATTTGATCATTTTATTTAAGGAAATAAACTTATCATTGCATTTAAGAATATTGATTAAAGAAAAAAATCATCATTGCTATTCAATTGAAAAAGAAAAAGAAGACCGAAGGAGTTGGTTGCTAATTCTTATTGAGCAAAGTTTATATATGCTTTTTTTTCATTATATATTAACATGGATAGTTTGACTTGCTATAAGTAAAAAGTTACCAATTTTTATGGGAGGGGCAACTTCGGTTCAAATAATGCATTGTTTCAGCTCTATTTGAAGATTTAATGGAAAAAAATATTTTATAATAAAATAAATATAAAGAAGTAAAGTTTTCTATTTCTGATTTTGTTATATATCATATAGCGAGAGATATCAACATCAGGGTGGAAGACAAAGTTGTCATTATCAGTAAGGAAAGAGTCATTTGGGGATCGGAATATCGTTTCTGAGCCAGTATTCACAGAACAAGGTGAGTTTTGTACAAGAGAATATTGATTAAAAAAAAATCATCATTGCTATTTAAATTATTCTTTCTATTTTTTTATATCTATCTATCTATTTCTCTATTATTTTAGTCTGAACATTTTCATTTATTGTACATTTTTATCATATAGTTTTATATAGTAATTTCAATCTATTTAATATTATTATTTGATCATTCATTGTACATTTTTATTATAGTTTTATATAGTAATTTATCAATCTCTTTGCTAGTTGATGGATTAAATCATCAGATAATCAACTGGATGTTTGTTTCATTTATATCTATAATTTCATGTGTGTTTGTTATTACTTGTTCATGCCCATGTGGATGTTGGTATACAATACTGAGCTCGAGCTCATTCATTCTCTTTTTCAGTATAGGTGGTACACTTTAGCTTTTGATTTGTCCAAATATGATGTTATAGTGTATTATGATGTTATGGTTTAAAACTTTGTGATTTAGTGTGTTTTAATCAGGCAGGGATCCTCTAGCTATCTAGTGATAGATATTACCGGTTTGAATTAATGAACTCTCTGGCCATCTAAGTTTATTGCTATGTAAGTTTTGATTACTTGTATATGTTGTGGAGTTGAATATTATATGTTTACTAATTTGAGGTTAATATTATATATGCGGGTTTAGAGAATTATGATTATTATGTATTGAATTTGTAGTAGTTTTTGAGGAAATAATTTTTGTTTACCAATTTATTTTATTTTACATCCGATATCAATTAGACAAAATTAATTACACAAATACCAACACAATATTATAGTTTATAGATACAATATCAAATTTGTTAGTATGTTGCGGTTGCTATATGTAACACTAGTAGACGAGATTGACAAGTGAGAAGGGTCCTTGGGTTTGAACAATGGTGTTGTTTGGTGGGTGTTTGAGGGTTTAGATGGTGGAGAAGTTATTCGTGGTGGTTTTATGGGTCAAGAAGTGGTGATGTAAGATTGAAAGTTAGAGAAAGAAGGGTGGAAAGCTTGGTTTCAGCTCTAAAATCTATCAAATGAATTTAGAGAATGCTTCTTATACGAAATTAGTGATTTACATGTGTTTCGAAATGTATGAAGACGAAAGATCAAAGTTTTATTGCTTATAAAATACGAGCCGAGCACATAGAGATACAACCGATGGGTTTCAAATGAATCATATGAACCTAAATTTGATTTGCTATTTATAGGGTTTACTAAAACTCAACCTATAACCTTATAGTGTTTTTATACTATACTCAAATCCGCCATATAAGGTTTATATTAAAACCAAAACTCAATCTTATAAACCTTTTTTTTTTTCAATGTATTTTCAAATTTTAATAATATATTCAAGAGAAATCAATATAAATGCGATGTGAATCTATCATATTATTATAGTCTTAAATGTTTTTTACGTTTATACCCCTTCATTAGTAATACTTCTGATACACACACTTACTCCTTTAATTGTTTATTTACATGTTTCGTTTATTGATATCTTTATATAATATACTTTCATAGAATAAATGCTGTATTTATATGACATTAAGACGATTTATAAATATATGATTATATATTAGTTTATGACAAGTATTATATTACGGTAAATTTATTATTTTAGTTTGTTGTGCCATATTTACATAAAATATTTTTATCGTGTTATTATTATCTTTATGTTTATCTCCATTTTCCTTTCTTACAAAATTCAAATAGATTATTCTAGATGCTTACAACTGCAATATTACAAATATAAAACATAAAAATATTCAAAGGAGGATATTAATAAATTGTTTACACACAATATAGCTTATAAATATTGATGGATAGACTCTTTATTTGATCATATGAGTACAAACTTATAATTTTGAAAATAATAAATTATGAATTGAAATAAATAGCCTAGCTCATAACTCTTAACTATCTAATAAACTATATCTTTTCAATTTTTTTAGTGGCTTTAGCCTTTATATATCTATATATATATATATATATTTTAATTTTAGTACTTAAGTCATCAGGTATCTTATAGAAGCCAAACTCGACCAAAATCTATAGTACAGGTTCAACCTTATAGAGTTTTAACAGATTAGGTGAGTTAGACCCTATAATGACTTACCTAGTTGCATCCCTAACTTCACATCTTTTCATAGCTACAACCTAAGGTTGACGATGTGTAGATGAAGTTGTGTTTGTTTGAGCGTATGTGAAAAAAAACGGTTCACCCAAATTGTAGATGCATGAATATCATGTTAAAAATATGTGATATAGGTGTAGCAGTACTTTCCTATATTACAAGTTATGGATGCGATAGTTTAGTAAAATGTTATATCATGTGTGATAGATGCGACATTGGATTAGATTTGTATTTTGGTAATTAAAATTATATTATTTATATTTAGGTAACTTTTATTTATGAGTTAATAGACATGTGTTACACCTAGTTTCTAAATCGTAACTTGTTTATAATTAATTTTGGACATGTGGTGGCTTATAAATGATTAGGGTGTCACAGTATCTATTGAAATTTCATAAACGTAGTACATTTATCACTTAATCTTACTATTGTTTTTTTTTTTAATTAATTACTAAGATACAATGAGATGTTGATGATTTACTGATGCATTAAGCAAAAAAGAGATAAGTATCACAATCTGTTAATCATGCAAATACTCGAAAAGTGAAGAGTGATAAAATCGAAACCCGTTAAATTGTGCATGGTTATCAGAAGACGATCTTCTATATATCTGTTTATTCTACTATTCATTGCTTTATTTTAAGGTAAAGCTGATAATTGCCATTCAATTATCTACTTTTTAATTTTTTCATAAATACCACTGTTTTGAAAATAACACATATACAATTATCCTAATTATCCTCTCTCTATAATAAATACAGGAGCATTATAGATATTTTACATTTTACTCTAATAATTGCTTGTTTTACTAATAGCCATTACAACCCTATTAAATTCGCTTTGAATTTCATTTATTCATTCAACAAAGTGAACGGGCTATGTAATATCTTGATTCGTGAGTCTATATTTATAGGATTAAATGAAATCTAATTAAATGAATTGAAATAAATAGAATGACATTAATTATTAAAAAACATTATCTCCTATTAATCAACATTAATCCTATAGAAAAAAGAACTACTGCTATTAAAATAACATTCATTCTATTAATTGTAGAAAAAGAAATTACAATCTTCCTAAAATAATAACTTTTTTTCTTGCTCTACATCATTTATATATTATATATTATATATATATTTAATATGTGATATCAGAGATAACAACATAATCTTCATTGTTCTCGTTAATTTTATATATCTAGAATTTATCCATTTTTTAGAATCATAATATTAGCAGTCTAGAACCGATGATATTGCTAAACATTAGATCTAGATTTGTTACTAATTTTATCCGATTTTACGACGGCATTACCATAATATTTGTTACCGTCAAATCTACAACTACGAGATATGATTTGATTTTGGTATGTTGTACTGAAGTTGCGGTAGAAAGAGCCTGTTCTCACTCTCGTACTCGTAGATATACTTATACATAATGTATTGAAATTGATAAATAATGCAGAAGTTATAGCTAAATAGTTTTTTGCACTATTTATTAGTTATTATTATAGAATTAGAAACGTCCATGAATGTTTGGTATATGAAAATTTTGATAATAATTAATATATTTTATTAATTACAGTGATAATTATATCTGATTTTAGAATTTTTTTTCTTTTTTAACGGTAGAAATATTTTTAGTAGTGTTCCATCCGTGTCTACGATTTGGCAGGGAATATTAATGAGAAATAAATATAGTTATTTATTTAAATAAATTATATAAATTAAATATTGGTAAAATATACGGATGAAAAAATAAACTGTCGACGCTGTACTGACCTCACCGGCAAAAACCGAAACGTCATTGGGACGGCGAGGACCTTGACTAAAACCACCAGCGTAGCAACATGGGGGTGATCCTAAACATGGGCCATGGCAGTGGCAATGGCAATGGCAATGGCAGTGTTAATAATAATAATAATAGAGAAGAAGAAGACATGGCAGAGGCAGACTACGTGAAAGCCAAAACATCAGTATGGTGGGATATAGAGAACTGCCATGTCCCAAAAGAGTCTCCGATCCTCATTCCATTGCACGCAACATAAGTTCGGCTCTAGCCAAACTCAACTACTGTGGACCCGTATCCATCTCTGCTTATGGAGAACACCCGCATCCCTCAGGCTGTTCAGCACGCTCTTAGTAGCACCGGCATCGCTCTTAACCATGTCCTGCTGGTATGCACTCGTCGTCTTGTCCTGCTACTTTGATTGGAAAAGGTTTTGTCTTTGGAGGCTTTGGTACTAGGATTCAGCGGTACTAGGTTTCTGTGTGAATTTATCATGATAAGGACAACATGCGGTCTATGATATATGCCGACTAAATTTTCTAAGCCGTATTATTATATTACCTTCTGTTCATTGTCTGCTGGAAAAAATCTGGCTTTGTCATTGGCTTGAGAGGTTTCGGTTTCTGGCGTTGGGGTTTATTATCCACCCTATTATGAATATATACCTATATCATGTATATGTTGATAGCGGTTTAGTTATCTTCTGGGTTTGGATTAATGGTATTGAAAAAATTGGGTAGTTGGATTATTGTTTGCATCGAATTCTGCAGGCTTGGAATTGCATAAATGTTTGCTTTTTAGATATTTTTGAGGTGTGTTTGCACATGATGGATAATTTTAGGTATCAAATTGCTGATTGCCCAAAGGTTTTTCCTTTTTTTAATTCCCAAAATATAATTGTCTATAATCACGAAAGAATGTGTTCTAGAATGGTTATATTGCTCTCTCTTGTTGGGAAAATATGGGATGCGTCCGTTGTCTCCATATGAAAAGCATATGCGTTTCCAAAAAGAGATCTTGTGCTTCAGATTACTAATGCTTAAGAATTATGGTTTCATCTGCTATCTTCTTATCTGTCATTATTATTGGAATGGATGGTGCTTCTTGTCTTCTTTTAATGTACACATTATGCATCTAAACGTATGTTGATCCAAGTAGATTATGTAAATTTAGTCTTGTTGGATGATAGATGAAGCTTACAATGTTCTGAATCACCTAAATTTTGTGTATGATTAGGTGTAAAAGATGCGAGTGATAAGAAGATTCTTGTGGACATGTTGTTCTGGGCGGTGGACAATCCTGCACCTGCTAATTACTTGTTGATATCGGTGACCGCGATTTTCAATGCTCTTCATCAACTGCGCATGAGGAGATATAAATACTATTAGCACAACCTCAGAAGGCTTCGGTGCCATTAGTTGCAGCTGCAAAAAGCATATGGCTTTGGACAAGTCTTCTTGCTGGAGGACCACCACTAGCAAGCAGTGACCTACTGCAACTCCAAAAGGAAAGTGTTACTTTCAGCACTGAGACATTGCAATATATACCAGTTTCCAGTAGCGCTAACTTAGACAAAGCCAGTAGTTCACTTCCTGAAAAATCTCCAGCAGTGGGAACCAACTTTGCTTCTAGTAAAAGCATAGGTCAGAAAAACAAGATTGCATCCAATGGTTGTGGAAATCCTTGTGCAGCAGAACCCTGCTGTGCAGAATCTTGTATCCAGGGTAAGGCAAATATGAACTTTCCATACCAGAGGCCTGATTTTTCATGCTACATGGATACTTCATTTAGTAACACATGAGCCAAAGCAATTACCCTATATGCCATGGCAGAATAGTCATGATATGCAATCTAGGTCTGCACAAGGAATTTTCATCTCCCTAATTCTTGTGCCCGCCCTCCTATGCAATGCCTTTTGTTCAACCATCATATGATAACTTTTCCTGCTACTGCCTGAGTATGGCCTGCAATGGTTCCTTGTGAGGCGGGATTCATAATCCCCATCTTTTCCAATGGAACAATATGCGCTAAGGCAACCAGTTCCTACAGAGTTTACAGCCCCCTTCCAATCAGAGGTGCAGGAGTTGGAGGTTCTTTTGGCAATGGAACTGGATGCTATAATGGTAGAGGGACTTCAATAACTTGTGATGCATCCAAACCAGGAAGCCTTATGGTTCAGAGTATCACATGCTTCCTCTTTTGCGGGTGCAGCTGACACACTTGATAATGGTCTCTCAAAAACTTCGGGTCCTCTGGACTTTCTAAGAAGGCCCAATGCCTCCTTGCTGATGCCATTTAGTTGCCTTGAGGACTCTCAAAGATGAAAGGATCACTCCCACTGAAGCTAATATAACTGATTGCTTCAAGTATGGAGAACTAAAATACCAATTTATTGATGTTTAAGGAAGCATTGCATACGCTATGGATTGGGAACAGTAGTAAAACAAAATTTAGGCGCTGTGGAAGTATATATAGGCAAGAATGAGAAGATATGGGATTGTGTCGATCCTTTAAGGAATGACCCAAAGCTATATCCAAAAGCAACATGGACCAAGATTAAAAAGGTTTTTAAGATCATCTTTTGGAAAATCGAAAATTTTGGCTTCTAATTGCAGGTGATTTTTTTCACTTTCAATATGGGTGTGTTTATTTCAGAAAATGTTAATACCATGATTCTAATAAATGTTGAGAGAAGTATAGAAAATATTTTCCATGAAACAAAATCACATTTAAAGTTTCCTAGATATTTTATTGTTTGTGTAGGTATGAAGCAGCTATTTTTATGAAGACCATGTGTTTGCAAGACCATTCATTGGGTGATGTACTTGGGCTTTTAAACTTAACTATTACAAGTAAAAAGTGGCTCCTGCCTCACTCATCAGGATGGAAGCCTATCAAAATACTTCTTCCAGATTACATCAATATGTCGCTTGTTGCAAATAATATGATGGCCAGTATAGGAAGCTGGAGGAGGATGATGAGTATACGATTCACCACTTGGACTCTGGCTATTAGCATGCTTCTAGTGCAGTGATATTAGTAATAATAGGTACTTTGTGTTGCTTTGAGTTGGGAAACCTTGAGCAACTATTAGACAATGCCAATAAGATCCTTAGACTATAAATGTCTTTCTTAACGAGCATGTTCCGATCTGCATCATAGTTTCACCTTTTCAATATTTAGTTGGAATTGTTGTGACCATAGGTTGATAATGTATTAATGTAGGGCAAAGGGTTTGTAAGACAAACTATATGGCTGGGGATTGCAAGGAAAAGTTTAGGGTGTCTCCTCTAATTATGCTAAAGGAGCAAATTTCATTTGGGTGCATACTCTGTTCACTCCACTATGAAACATACAATTGGGATGTGAAGAATGGGTCAACACACTTGAAGTTGCTCATACAAGGCATGGCAGAGCAATCATGGGCTTATATGTTCCTTCTGAACTGTGATGTGATCAGGAATGACCATACAGTGTCTTGGATCTATTTTATAAAATAGAGATTGAAGTGTTGTCGTTATCGACTTCTTGGACCTTAAGCTTTTTGATAGGTCAAGTTAAGCTAATCATGAAGAGATCTTAGCTCAAGCTCAACTTGGCTCATTCTATTGTTGGATTGCTAGACCTCTTTTTCCCTTGAAATGAAAGTTGTTCTAGTAGTTTTTGTCTTTACTCTATTTTAAGAAGCATTTGCTCTTGTGAATGGTGAACATTATTGAATGAATTGCTGTTGATTAAGCTTTGAAATTCTTTGCCTGCCTACTTCTGTTCACTGCTTGATATGGAAAGATATTATACTCATTTTATGAAATGCAAAACAATTTTCCGTTTTAAGTTTACCTTGCTCTGTCTATCACTATTACTCTAATTCAATCCTTTTAGTATTTAAGTCAGCATTAAGACCTGATTAATAAATAGCAAGATATATGAATATGATCATAATTATAAACTGAGCATGATTAGTCCTCAAATCCAATGAGGAAATCATATATAATGCAACATTGTTTCCATAATTAACAACATATGCACTTGAAGGAGAAATATGAGAAATTTATCTTCATGTATTAAATTAGTGTAAGATATAAAATATCTTATTCTCATTTGTGTCCACACGGTATATAGCTTTGAATTTTCCCTCCTTTGATAAATGTGGCATTCTTATGTAAAGCTCAAAGGTGAAGAAAATTTCATTCAAGTGTATACCAATATACATCAACACATCTCATCAATGATAGATCAAGACACTTCAATCAAGAAGTGATAAATAAAATCACCTTAATTTCTTTTAAAAGATATCAAATGCTTAATTCAAACTAGAGAAGGCAATGGCTTTATAGTTTAGTAGCATAGGCACTGAACTTCCAGTAAGACGAAGTGAATCCCCCTCTTATTTTAACAAAAATGATATCACAAAGAGTAATATACCACTTTGATTTCATTAGTTAGAGCCATATACAAATTAAAATTTGGCGGGTGGGGGTTATCGCCATATTTCTTTTTGCAATTTCTTTAGTAAGACGGTGGAAGTGTTGTCATAAGATTCTTGTTCATTGATATCAAGTTCAAATATCGTTTGTAAAACAATGTGTCGCACTAATTGTATTTTCTTGAAACCATAAAGAATTCGTGATTTTTAATATGATTTGATTTTTAGAATTGGATGCGAATGCATTTTTTTTAATATTATTTTGCAAGGATCGGCTGTTTATTCGAATAAGCATACCATAAGAGGTATATAGTTTTAACGACATTCTCGTGTTGCAACTTCACGCTATGCCACAAAAGAAAAAGATACTTGATACTAAAGATCATTCTTCCTCCTCAGTTTAAATCCGAGTTGAAGTTTGTAGCTGTAGCTCCATATTGCATGTTTAAAGCATTTTTATTTTTCCCCACGTTTTTCCTCCCGGCATTGTGCTTGGGCAGATATGCTTTAAGCATCATGGGAAATTCGTACCTTTAGCTTTTTCCAAATCATGATTACTAGAAAAAAGAACAAATACCATGTATGCTTGGCCTGGATACATTCCTTGGGAGCTAAACTATCATTGAATGTTGGGCAATTTCTAACCTTATCATCTTTCTCCATTTCATAAAAGGTGCTTTATGAAGAGTTAGTTTAGTCAAATAGGTATCGGAGTATAACTGAGAGCCAATGAATAGTTGTCCGGGAGTTGTCGAGCAATGAAAGATCACACCTCAAATTTAGGCTACAGCTCAAAATTTCCCCAAACTCAGCAGAGAAATAATATAAAAGATAGGCATGGACCTTTAACACCCCCAATGTGACTTCCGTGGAAGTGCATGTAGAAGCTCTAGTAATTGTGTGATGCATTTATTTTTCAACTTTCATACACCAGACGCACCTACTTATCCATTAACCCGAAGTAGTTAATCATAGTACGTGTACCAAAGAGTAGCCAAGCTGCCAAACCCATGCATGCAATGCACAGGTTCTGCCGGGCCTGCAAGTTAAGTAAAACTTTGTTTATCTTTCAAGTTTATTCTCACCCTTACGACAATATATCATTCGATGATTGCATTGGAAAAAGACACCGTTTTTGCATCCTAAATGATCCATGCTCGTATCAGCTCCAACCACATTTTTCATACATGTCACTATATAATTGGCAGGTACACAATGATCCAATCTAGGAATAGAGAATCTTATTCCAATGAGGATATCTTTTTAACCTCCTCCATTTTAGCTTTGACAAACAAATAATCATATACTATTGTGCACCAACCATAGGCCATAACTACCAAGCTTCTGCTTAAAGGTGGAGATGCATGCTTCTCTGTAATTATTAAGAGCAATATGGCGCAAAAGGAAACTAAATTCTTGGAGTAAAATGCAATATATTTCATGTCATCTTCACAGCACTATTTATTCAACCAAATTACATGTCATAGCTAAATTTGTGAACAAGCCTACAAAGTGCTGTGAAAAGACCTTGTTAAAATAGGATGTTGTTGCCTCTTTCCTTTAATATCATCCTGTCAAAAAAGAACAAAGGTGCATTGACAATTTGCCCAGAAAGAGCATTTGTAAATCAGGAGAAACGAGATCAGAACTAGTAAATACTCCGTCTTAATAAAGAACTGTGAGTGGATAAATATCTTCCATGTTCTATTAAGAGGCATCTAAATATCTCTATTAAGTATCACATGGCTGAATGCAAGTACAAAAATCTTTTAGCATGAATCAGCATAGCATCATTTGAAGTATAATCATATTATAACTGACGAGCAAAAATTTTTGGCCAAAAAATAGGGGGAAATTTGTGCACATAAGAAATTGATTTTGACCAATACAAAATTCACCAGTCGCTGGTAGTCAAAATAAGCTTGCACCTATAACAGCACTTGTAACAAACTATACAACTGTACAGCATTTGAAAATTAGGCCAATAAACAATTGAGCTAAGGCTAAAAGAATTTCTTCTGAAAGAAAAATGTGGGTGTACTTACAGCATG
This sequence comes from Combretum micranthum, assembly GCA_024138025.1. NCBI lineage: Eukaryota > Viridiplantae > Streptophyta > Magnoliopsida > Myrtales > Combretaceae > Combretum > Combretum micranthum. The sequence continues at coordinate 87,591 of JAMXBD010000247.1, read as the reverse complement.
TTAGCATAAAAGCTCCTTGCAAGTTGATTTGTTATGTCCAAGACCTTTGCATCTGCTGCACTGCAGTTGCCGTTTGACCAACTCCTGAGATCCGAAACGTTTAGTAGTGGGTCGGCCAGGTGGACGGCGAGTAGGAGGTGGAGTTACAGTCACGGTAGCCTGAGATGTATCAATGGGGTCCAACCTATCTACAGTTGGAATTGGATGGATTGACTCAGAATAAGTTAGTCTGTAGCTTTCGGTAGTCAGGTATCTGGAGCAGTAATCATAGGGACTCTGGCCAATGCAACCGATGACTGCAATTGCATGGGAGCACGGCAAACCATTGAGCTGCCAACCCTTGCAGCTACAATCCCAGTGATCAATATCAACCATTTCGATGCACTCGCCGCGAACCTCAAATGTGCTACCAGCTGACAGAAGCACCTGAAGGTTTCTAGCTTTAAGATTTTCTGCTTCAAGCTTTTCCTCCATCGATGGTGTTAGCCTAGTCAACCATTGGTTGCAATCAACCTGCCTGTTGTATATCAACTCCATAATCTTACCCCTGATTATATCAACCATCTGTGTAATTGGGAGCTCATGCACATCTGAGGCCCAGCTGTAAAAGAGCTCCCCGAAATTGGATGACATATGGTTATATCTTGCACCATGAAAAAATGCATTTGCCCAATTCTGAGGTTCAGCTTGCACAATCCAGTTGTAAGCTTCCTCAGAGATGCTTCTAATATTGTCAATGCACTGCTGGAAGGTATCTGGGCTAGGTGCATAAGCTGCTGCATATAAATCCTCAACTAAGAGTCGCTTCACTTCATGAGAAAACTGGCCCTTCAAATCTCTGATGAGTTGCTCCGACAAATACCTGAGGCAATATCCATGATAGGAACCTTCAAAAACTTGTGCAATTGACTCCCTTAACCCCTTCAGTCGATCTGCTACGAACGTTATTGGCATTGAAGTAGAGAGAGCAGATTTTAGTTGTAGTAGAAACCACCGCCAGTCATCATTGGTCTCTGCATCTACCACAGCAAAAGCAACAGGAAAAGCAGCATCATTTGCATCTGCTGCAGTTGCAGCTAACAACATGCCTTGGTATTTTGACTTCAACGGTATACTGTCAAGAAAGAGGAGTGGCCGGCAGCCTTGTTTGTAACCATAATGATGCATGGAATGCTACAAAGAGGCGATGAAAACTTGAGTCTTCCTTAGTGGTGAAAACAGCCAGACTCCCTGGATTAGTCTCCATTATCTTTTCACACAAATATGGCAACTGACTATATGCCTCCTTGTATGAACCTTGGAGTTGCTCTTTGGCTATCTCTTTGCCACGCCAAGCCTGAAAATAGTTCAGTTGAATTCCGTATTCCTGTTTGATATCATTAACAATATCTTTAGGCTTGTAATTTGGAAAAACTCTGAGCTTCTCTTTTATTATACTAGCCACCCAGCTCCTTGTTGCCTGATGTCCTGTAGTTACAGCAGCCCCTTCACATGTATGTGTTGGACTCATCTTCTTAATACAAATTAACTGAGTTGTCGACAATCTAGATGCATGGATTCTCCATGGACAGCCTTCTGCTTTGCATTTAACAGTAACACGATGACTATCATTCTTCTTATACCTGAATGCAAATTGATGAGCAATAGCATATTTACGTAAAGCTTCGCGAAACTCATGGACACTATTAAATCGCTGTCCCTCGCCAGTAATGGTGTTCTGCCACTGTTGAGCACCTTTAGCATACTTCTCATCACTTGAACTGATGAGGGGTATAAGGGGAGAAATATCAGCAGGTAAATCAAGGTCTGCATCCACAGTGCTGGTATCAACAACTACATCAAGAGGGCCAACCATCGGCATGTCAGGTTGGGCTGTATCAACTATGTCTAGGGGCGCATCAACCGAAAGAACTGCTTCTGATATAGTTGTCCTGCTAGACCTATAAATGAATAACGAAAGGAAAATATAAAATGTTTCATAGTAGACACATATGAGGGAGAAAAATTACCCTATGCAGCACTAAAACCAACCTGCTGGCCGGCCTGTTTGATATTTCAGGGGCAACGTTTTCCTCCATCTTGATGTAAATATCAACAGAACTAGAATCTCCATGAAATTTTATCATCCTTTTTAAATCTTTATCATTTGAGATGGTAATTAGAGTCTTCCTATTACCAGGAAGAAAATACTTGAAAGACAGCAAGTTAAAGCTGCAGTTGAACATTTCAGCTACTTCACTTTTGAACTCGTCAAACTTCATTTGATCATCGATATCTATAGCATGAGCATCGCCACCTCGATAAGACAATAGACCATCTTTATCACTCTCAAACTCACCACCCAACTGACAGATAGCTATAACTTTCCTTCCTGCCATAACCTGACATCAAACAATAAATAAAACAAAACATACTTCTCAAACCCCTTTACTATAGAAACATCAATAAATATCACTTTGCAGCTAGCCTAATGCTTCATTTATGCTGCCATATCACCAGGAAGAAATCTGCTTCTCAAGGAGTAAATTCCAAAAGAAAAGCCTTCTAGATCGTACATTTTTTAAGCTAAAAATAGAAAACCACTCACACAGAAAATGTATGTCCCAGTTAGCATGTTTAAAGACTATTTAGATACATAATGCATGACAATGTATATTAATTATATTTTTCCTTCCACAATCCAAGTACTCCCCATTCTTACTTCACCATTCTAGCTAACTCCGCAACTCATTAGCTTTCAAAATGAACCAATGTGGCACTAGGTAGCTGTCCAAAATAAATAACAGAATGAGAACATCATACTAAAATGTTGAGAGCAAAACCAAACAGAAAAGATAAATCCCACAACAGAAATAGTAGTTTCAAAAATTAATATCACCCATCAACATGCATGTACTAAGACAATGCAATTTAAAGAACATAAGCCACTTCATCCTGTATTAGATAAGAAAAGCAACATCCCTTGATATACACACCCACAGCAATATTCACTGGTACACTGGTATTTCTTGGGCCAATAGTTCTTATGCATGACAGAGCAGCATAACATCACATTCTGAAAGTTAGTTTCTAAAGTTTGTTTTCAAGCAACGCTAGTCCACTTTACAAGTGGTTTGTTAATGAGAGTCCTGTGTGTAGTTGCTAATTGCTAAGTTTATTTAATGGAAAAAAATATGTTTCATGAATATAAGACAGGCATGTCAAAAGGCAAGGTTTCCTTTAATATTGTTATTAGGTGCATAAGACCACTTATCAACGAATCGTTACAACATATTACCGTAACAACAAGTGAACGAGAGCCATGCACAAGTAACATCCACATACCCACAGTTAACAAGACCACAGCAACAATTTCCTATAACTATCTCTTAGATATGTATGCTATATCAGTCACCAATAACTCCAATCAACTAATAGCTAAGAAATCGTTCGAACAATTACATGTATGTCAATAAAATGAGAGGTACCCATCTTCTATCTAGTATTGCAAATACAACTGATAATATAAGACCCAATTCCTTGATATTGCTATTAATTAATTGGGTCCGTTTAATGAATGTCAGGTACTAGTTATACCTTAAAAATAAAAACCTTTTCACTTTTTCAGGATGATTATATGGAAAAGCATGTACATACAAATGGGAAAAAGTTTTTTTTTCTTTTTTTTTTTAAACATTGCCGGGCACACTACCTAACATTTTCATATGACTAATTTGCTTTATCTTAAAAACTGCTAACTAATCGAGCCGCATGAACGCCGTTCTTCTAATGAGATGATTCAAGTTCAGACTCCATAAATATATATGTGTGTGTGTGTGAAATCAGCTAACCCTAGAAGTCTGCATAAAACTAAATTATCTTATTAACTAAAAAAATAACCCAATCACAATCGTAATTAAGCCAATCACAACACCGGAATAAAATTGAAAATTCAAAAATTTCCATTTCGACGAGGTCAAACCCTAGAGCATTAATCACAGAAAACTTAGAAACTAATTTGAGGAAAAAGAAAAGCCACATTGTAGTACTCATCATACAAAAGAAATAATAAAAAAAATGGTGGTGAAGAAAAGTGAAGTAATTGTACGAAATTAAAATGTAAAGTTTGTACCTTTAGAGATGGGAAGATCAGGAAGCACTTAAATTCTGTAACTTGAACTCCCTAAAGCGCTTGAAATAATGAAATTAGGTTTTATTAGAGTTTTGAAAAGGACTTCATATACATATACAGACAATAAGAAAGCAGACTGCCAATTCAGAGAGGGAGAGAGGAGAGAGAAGAGAAGAGAAGAGAAAGAGGGAGGAAGAAGGAGAAAAATGCGGGTGGCGCGTGCGTGGCAGATAAATCTTTTTCGATGGATGAATCACGTGTTTAGTAATTTTATTAAAAAAAAATTATAGAAATATAAATTTGATAAAAATTATTATATAAATATAGATGTAAAATTATATATTAAATATGTATTTTATAAATTTACATATGAAATACCTTTTAAAATAAGATTCAACCAAAAGTAATACAGTTCTAATTAGGAATGCAATTGGGACGGGTTTGGGATAGGTATACTAAAACCCGAACCTGATACCAAATAGGATTTTCAAAACCGGTCCCAGAACCCTATAGGATTTTTGTCAATGAACCCAAAATCCGCTATACAAATCCTATAGGGTACCCGAACCCGAAACCCGATATAAAATTAGAATCATTATATAATAAAATATTTAAAAAAGTCATTATAATTGTTTTTTTCATCTTTTTCTATTTCCGATCCGTTCCCACTTTATAGGCCAAGAAAAAAAACTCTTATCATTACTCATGCAATCCTTTTTATAAAATCCCAATCATTTTCATGAGAAGAAAATCATTGAATGAAACAGTGCGGCAACGAAGTGAGAGGTTGAATTTGACGAGAGTAAGCCAAGACTAAGACTAAAAGTGGAGACCATAGAGTATTAGTCTACTGTCCTAGGGTTTTTACTTTTTCTAAATGATTTAATAAAAAAAGAAAAAAATAGATTTACAATTAATAGAGCACAGCTGGTTAATTTGAGAGACTTTGGCTAAATATAATATATATATATTTATATATTAAACGGTTCGGGTTTCCCAACGAGTTTTATACTTATCCCAAAATCCTATAAGGTTTTATTATCGATCCCAAAACCCATCCCAAATCCGATAGGGTATTACCCTATAAGGTATTTATCAGGGTGGGCGATTGGATATCCTATAAAACCCGTCCGCTTACATTCCTTGTTCTAATAGTATTTTTAAATGGCGTTTCATAATTTTATAAAGATGAATTACACCTTGAAAGGGCGAGTAACTTATTTTGCACATAAATCACATCTTTAACAAACGATTCATATTTCTTCATGAATCGCTTCTTCATGTGAAACAATTTCCTCCTTTTTCAATTCCTTTAATATAAAGCAAAAGTCTTCATATTTATAATGATTATTTTGTTTGGGATAAGTAAAAAAATATTTGTAACTTTTAGAAAAATAAATCTAAAAAACCATTCTTTCTAAAAATGAAAATACATAAGATATGGTATGGAAAATTGAAACATAGAAAATATAGTTTAATTTATTAAGAAATTGCATTTTCGATATTAATATTTCATATCAACTTAAAAATTGTCTTATAATATAATTTCTTAGTAAATTCAAATTTAAATTTGGATATCGTCTCTTGGTAATGTGATTAATAAAATTGCATTTTCAATGCATGATTTTAAATGTCATATTTATAGTATTTTTCATAAAATGAGATTTTTTGAAAAATTTTAAATATATATATTTCCTTTTCCTTAATATATTTAGGGAAAAAATAAGATATTATTACATATAATTTTTTCCATATAGTCAATAATGTTATAATAGTATTATAAAAGTTTTAGAAAATTTAAGTAGCATGTATTGATTCATATATTTATAACGATTTAGAAAAAGTAAATAAAGATCAAAATCTATCAGGATATAAAAACAAAGAAACAAGATTTATTACAGATTATCATAGACATGTTAAAAATAAATCCCACAAATCAAAACTTTTGGAAAATATCACATCTTAGCCAAAAAGATCATATTGAAGACATGATTTTAATTTACTAAGAAATGTCCAATAACCTATATTGCGAAGTCTAAGCTACTTTGTTTGGTTATATTTATTTAAAAAAAAGAAATGAAATAATGTTATATTCATTTGAGGAAAATAATTATTCATCCCTTCTTCTTTTGATATAAAGATGTTATCATGGTGTTCATGCATGTGATACACACAAATTGCTATTTATTCGTTTATTTTCAAATTTTACATAAATATCCTATCTTGAAAATATCACTATACATTTATCTGTTTCTGTAATAAAAATAAGAAATATTATATACAAAGATGTTATTATAATCTTCATTCATATCACTGCGCATAAATTGCTATTAAATGATTTATTTTCAAATTTTGTTATAAAACCACGAAAATATCACTATACATTTTCCGTCTTTCTATAATCAAAACAATAGATATTATAGATATTTTACTTTTACTTCAATAATTATTTGTTTATCTTTTATGCCAACTAAACGTTGTGATAGAAAGATAATCGTCACTGCAATTTTATTTTGTTTCTATTAAATTGGAATTCAATTTACATCGCATTTGATATGGTAAATTGAATAAGTCGTAAAATAAAATCATGCTTTGAAAATATATTTTAGTAAATTGCTTAAAGACAATTTTAAGTGTAATGTAAAGAGGATTAATTTTAAAAAGTATAGATCTACAAGATTTTTTAAAATATATATATTCTTTTTCTTTTCTCCCTCTGATAAAGTTTTAAATACGGCATATTATTTATCGTAAAGTTCTTTTTTTTTTTTTTTTTGTTATAAATAAGAATCTGCTTTCTCTTTACCTTATGAATGTTATTATATTTATATTTGCCATAAATACAATATTTGAAAAGTGGAAAACGTTATAGAACGTACAATTGATGTAAGAGATCGTTTCATCTATATCTTGGTTTGCATGATTTCAAAATTTCGTGTATAAATAAAAGGTTGCATGTCTGGATATATCAATAATAGGCTGGAGTACATGGCTTATTTAACAGGAGATTTTTTTTCCCCTTCTCAATAATATTGCATTCGGCTTTTGTAAAATAAATTGAAAAAAAAAATTATAAAACTATAGTTTATATTTCATATATTTTGCATGAAAATAATAATTAGGAAAAAGATGCAAATTATTTTTGAAGTTTTAATGTGCACTTTTTTTTTAACCTACCCCAATTAAAGTGTACTTTTGAATTCCCAGATTTTCAACATTTGTACACTTAATGAGAATTAGCATTTTCTATTAAAATAGAAATGATCTTTAAAAAGTTGGAAGATAACAAATTTGGGAGGTGAATCTATACACTGGTAAAAGTTCTGAGGGGCAAATGACTATATAGGTTAATTATAAGTTTCAAGTAAGCAATCTGCAATTTCCTTCAATTTATTATAATGAAAAATGTTAATTATTTTTATCTATTATCATTTGTTAAAAGTTTAGGGGTTTAAAAATAATGTTTTAAAAATCTAGAAATGAATTTACACTTAAGTAAAAGATCATCGAGGAAATTTGCGATTTCTCCTAACAATTAACGTATCATGCTATGATAATAAAGCTTTTCACTCCATCTTTTTTAAGAATGCAACCGGAGCGGATTTAGGATTGGTCTTATAAAATTCAAACCCGATCAATTTACCTATAGGGTCACTTAAGTCCAACTTGTAATCCTATAGGGTTTTATGTGCAATATCCAAATCCACCCTTATAAAGTCATGATTCTAACCCACCCTATCCCGTTGCTCGATTTTTCCTTTACACTTTTTTTTTCGTTTTCATTTTTTTATTTATCGTTTATCTAATTTTCTTCATGATATATTCTTCATTTGCTTTTTTATTTTAATTTCTTTTTTTTTATAGTAAAGCTCACATAAAATTTAAAAAAAAAAAGTTAGTAAGCTAGACAACTTATTTTCAATATATGGTAATCAATATGCAACACAACAAAGTAGAATTTGCTTTACTTGAGGACTGATATAGACACATAAATACAAGCGTTGCCTCTACTTGTTAATCATAAGAAAGTATGACATTCTTAACTGGACAAATAAATAAATTATACAATCATAGAGCCATAAAAGTAATAAAAAAATGGACATATCTAACTTTTAATGTTGTTAAATTGTATTTTATTTTTAATAATTTTAACTTATCGAATCAATCCTATGGGGTCATAGGTATGATTCAAACTCATCCCATGATCCTATAGGATTGTAAAAGTTTTTAACAAATCCATCTCATAACTTTATAGAGTTTTTAGTAGGTTGAGTATCCAATAATAACCTGACACTTATACGATTGTATCTTTAACCCATTTTAGATGATCTAATCTAAATCTTTGTCTCCGTTGAAAAAAGAATGAGAAAAAGCACCTTTAACATCCCACTTGCATTGCAATGTCCAATTATAGTAGACATATCATTGCAAAACAACAAACAAGTAAGGAAAGGAATTTAGAGGTCGAGGAAAAAAAATAGTACAATGCACTCTTAAGAGATTTTTAATTTGAACGTTTTCAAATGAATGTTGGTCGTATTCTTCAATTAGCAATATTGATAACAGATCATTTACTATATTTTATGCATGCAAAATATAAAACTACTATTCTTTAACCAATTTTATATTCGGTTGTTTATATATGTTGCTATATTATATACTTTTATTCATTTTTTTTTTTTTGTTTTCATTTGAAAAATATTATCATTCACAATAGCAATTATAAATTTTTATTTTAAGTAAGGAAATTGTATGATTATTAACTTGTTTAAATAAAACTCATATAAAAATAATTAGCAAAATACCGATATAGAATCACATGTAGAACATGTAACTAACTCATATTTGCAAGTAATCGTGTACAAATCGATGCAACTCGTGTATAAGTATGAATCGCATGTATTATATACCATTTAGTGTATGTTTAACCCAGTTTTTTATAAAATGTTTAACATACAAGATGGTTGTTTAATTAATGTGTAAGCCACAACTCAAGAGGCGACCTTGCTTAAGGTTGAAAAAAGCACACAGGCAAGATGAGTGAAGAAATGGCGATTTCTCAATATATATATATAAACTAACTAAAATAACTTTGTCTAAGTGATGCTCCACCGTATCAAACAACCGACACTGCACGGCAGAGGGGGCAGGCCGGCCTCATTTCCTCAATTTGAATTTTGAGGACATGCTAACAGTTGGATCTAGCCCAGGGCAATTTCAGCGGCACGATTACGATTCACGACACTGTAATTGTTCTTAATCTTATAATAACTAAAATTCATTTTTAAGTAGAATAGCATGTATTAGTAACCCAGTTGAGTTTGAGCATAAAAAATAAAACCTATTTATTTAAATGAATAAAGATAGAATTTTAATTTAGGCTCGCCAGTTGACTCATAAACATATTGATTTAAGCTCGTGAACAGCCTTGTTAATAGACTCATGAATAAGTTTGTTAGTAGATTTGTGAGTTTTATATTTATGATATATTATATGTAAAGATATAGTGAAAATAATAAAAAAACTAATTTCTTTTTAATATATATGTATATATATTTAGTGACTCTTAACTATTATTTTTAGATAAAAAAATGAAAAACGAGTTGAATTCGAGTTTTAATTTCAAATTTAATAAAAACCTGAATAGATTCAATAAAAATTTTTTGCTCAAGTTTGATTTATAAATAAATCAACTCGAGCTCTAACTAAAGCTTGTTTAACCATACAAGCTAAGTTCGAACTTCAAATAAAACTCGTTTAGCTAAAATGAGTATAAATTGAATTTGAATTTCAGGTTTAATAAAAATCTCAACTTTAACTTTGAGTTTAATAATTTTTAAAGAAGCTAAATCCGAGTTTTGAAAAGCATAATTTAACTCGAATTGTTTGAATCCCTGATTTCCATATGCATTATTCAAGGAGAGAATTGGCAACAGCAAGCTGCGTTGAGTGCATTCCGCACGGACCAAGAGTAATACCTGGTTATATCATATCAAAGCAGAGGATTATTACCATTTCAGGATGCAAAAATTAATGACCCGGATTACGTGCATGTCGCTGTCGTTAATTATAATTAATGACCCAGATTACGTGCATGTCCATGTCGTTAATTAGGAATCCCATCTTCCTCCCTAAGTTGGTATCACTTACAGCATCATGTCCGTGTCCAAAATTCAAAAACCCGTTGTCACATTTCATAGACGATATGGTTCTGATAAATGGTGGACTAGATTTTTTTTTTTTTTTTTTGCCATAAAATGGTGGACCATTTTACTTGTAAAATGGTTATAGATGGAGAAAATTTGAAATTCGCAATCCCATGTATTATTATTATTCTTAAAATCTTGATCTGCTCCATGGCTATCTCTAATTGCTTCTTCTCACGAAATTAAAAAGATGTCATTTAGAAAACTACGATGCATCAAAATATTAAAATAAAGGGATAATTTCAAATACATTAATATATATAATAGTTAAGTGCAACTGGAATTCTTAAAGTGTTAAAACCTATTTTTATCTCCGCATAACTTTATATGTACATTACTTCAAATCATTGTGGTTGCTAAAAATTCTCTCAACATTGCTATGGATTTGACAATAATTTAGCCAATCTGTGCATATTTAAAAATAAATAAATAATGCCACATTTGGTGTCCAAACATTATCGGAATATTCAATTAACTATCTGTATTTTTAGATTATTATTTTCAATACCCAGTTGAATATTTCAAGTTCAGCAATATTATCTTTGTTAATTCTGTCTAAAACTATATACATAATTAGCTTTTTTTTTTTAAACTACTTAGGAACCATCATATTATAATGATTATTTTTAATGAAAAATATTTTTCTTTCTGCTTAGAATATATGTAATTAATGCACAATATGTTACAAGACAAAGTTAACACCAGCGGTAATTATAATTGCAAAAAAAATAATAATAATAATAATTAGCTTTAAGTGGAATTTTTTTAATCAAAAAATTGTTTAGGACAAGGAAGTATGCATAATTAGTTAGAAAAATATCTAGATAGAAATCATAATATGAAGTTTATATATGTAATATAACTAACTTTAAAAAATTAAATTAAATACCAAAATTGATAGTATAAAAGTGTACATGGTTAATCAAAATATTATCCCTTTAAAAAGTAACAATGAAATAAAATTATATTTTAAGAGTTCAATAAAAGTCCATACCTGTGCTACTGTTGCATGATTGGATTTATAATTTTCCATTAAAAAGGGACCTTTTAATAATGAAGTTTGGTTTAGGTATGGTTTAAGTTTTAATTGAGCATTTATCTCAAAGCTGTGTCCTCGATTTGGTATATATGACATTATGACAAAACAATGTTGCAATTGGATTCCAGCTATTTGCCTTTATCATTGATTGATTGAGGGCTTAATATAATCTAAAAATGTGGTAGAGATTTTTGAGTGAGATGTTATCAGACATGAAAGCGAAGGAGTATCGTGTAAGCATCATTGTGATAGTATTCATGTGTGCAACTTTATACTAATTTCGCCTAATGATATAAATAAATTATATTAAAAGGTGTTAATAATTGAGGGATATTCCCTCACCTTTAGGAGTGGGGTGGATTGACCCCATGAACTTAAAAAGTATGGTTTTGAACCCTATAACTATTAATAATTTGCAAATAAGAATATCTTGTCCTTTTTTCTATCTTATTTTTGTATAATTTTCAAAAAAGGTATCCCTGGAACAATACAATTTTTGTACTTTGTGGATAAAAAAGTACAAAATGTTCTTATTTGTAAATTATTTATAGTTATAAGGATAAAAACTACACTTTTTAAATTTAGAGTATCAATCTATCCTACCCCTAAAATTGGTGGCAGTCAAATGTGTTAAAAGAGAAATATTTTTGCAAAGTGAATTAACCAAATAGACCTTTCATTGTTAATGGTATTATAGCCTAGTGGCTCTTTCTAGTCTCTCAAGTGTGAGGTCTCTAGTTCGAATCCTCCATTGTAATGGTAAAAAAAAAAAACTTTTATAGAATTAATTTATCAATATTTACATAGTTTTTTATTAATTTTTCTTAAACATTCATTACAAAGTCATTTTATGAAATGTTGGTTCCATTTATTAATAATTTAAGATGTTAATACTTCAAATATTATGTCAAAATATTGATATCTTCTAATGTAATATACTAATTAATAACATATACATTTTCTAATAAAATAAAAAATTGTCATTAAACTCTTCCATTCTTAAATTCTTGCAATAATATATGTTACATAATTATTATTACCTAATCTACCATAATATAAATAAAATAAATAAATATAAATAAATAAAAGAGATAAAAACAATTGAAATTATCTTGAGTTAGGCGATTTTTTGTTAAAATAGAAATTGGTGAAAATGGTATTAAAAAAATTAGAAAAGGATAAAATATTCTTTTCATTTTGTATTTGGTAATATATGAAGAAAACAAGCGAATACTTCCATTTCAATTTTTGATTAGTTTCATAAAAGGAAATTATTACAATTGACGAAAAAAAAGGAGACATAAACTAAGCGACTTGGAGACTACATTTTGTAAAATTGACCGTAGAGAATCAAGGAATGTTACTAGAAAACAATTAAATTAGTTATATATACCCGATTTCAACCGTAATTTGTAATAGAAGGAAAAGGGTTCAAAATTTACATCTCAAAATTAGTATTTGGAGAGGTTGTTGACTCAAACTTGCTAAAAGCATTTATCTTTTACACACAAAACAATAGTGAGGATTAGTAATATTAAGACTAAACACACAAACACAAGAGATTGAGAGCGTTAGGCTTTTCAGGGCTCATTTGAAAGATTAGAGAATCAAAAGAGTTTCAAAAGTGTACAAAGGAACAAGTAGCAAAGTTTTATATTATGTGCAATACAACATACCTTGAATTTTAAGTAGTAGTTAAGCTGGGCTTATCATTTTTTCTGATCCTATTTTGTTTAGTTTGACTAGGCCTATCATTTTGGTGCTTCTAGTTTGTCTCAGTAATGGCACCCAAAACATGAATCTTAAATTTAGTTAGTAGATATGGATACATTAAAGCATATGTCTATAGCAATTCAAGAGAATCTTGATCAGCTGAATTCTAGAATTTACAAAATTGAATTGAATATGAATCCACCAAGTGTGAACCATGATAATCAAATGGAGCATGATTCATCATCTTTTAAAAGTATAATGCATTCTAAAAATCTACTGAAATGAATCAAATTATAGATTATGAAATTCTCAAGGAATGTTGTTTTATAGTAGCTTTTTAAGTAGATCAATTCTTTTCTAATCGTGGAATTCCATATGAGCAAAGAATTACAATTGCTTCATTTGCATCAGACGGAATGCTCTAATTTTGTAGAAGTAAATGTACTTGAACAAGTAACTCAGTTTGGACTAATTTTATAGAAAGCTTTGACAAGAAGATTTGACCCTTCTAACTATGAAGATGTATAGGGAATACTATCCAAGCTGACACAAACTTCAATAGTAGCTAGTTATCAATTAGAATTTAAAGCATTGTCCAATAGAACAATCAGTTTGTTTGAGTTATTTTCACTCAATGTTCTTGGCTTAAAACATGTAATTCGACAAGAAGTGGAAATATCAAGACCTAAGATTTGATAAATGCAATTTAGTTGGCTCAATTGCATAAAGATAAAATAATTAAATAAATTCATACCTTTAAACCATTTCAATCATCAAATACTTCATCACACATGCAACTCCCTCACAATTTGGTAAGCCACAATCATCAATGGTTACTAAACATAATAAATCAATTTCCACTCCTTCACGATCAAGTAGCTCTTTACTTATAAAAAAAAAAAAAATTGACTTTAGAAGTGATGCAAATTCATAGAAAAAAGGGACTATGTTTTAATTATGTTAAGAAATTTAACAAGAATCATGTGTTAAGATAAATTTATTTTGTTGTTATCTAATGAAATGAATAAGGATGAAGACTTACATGATCAAGATGTGGAAGATTTTCCTTGTGCTATTAACTATCATGCATTGAGTGGTGAAATAGACCCACAAACTCTTTAAGTTCAAGGGTATAATTAATTTAAGAGCTTTATAGTTTTAATAGACTTTACCAGTAAACATAATTCTTTTGCAAAATGGATTGGCCAAACATTTGGGACTTGTTTCTACATTGTCCTATCAATTGAATGTAATGTTAGGAAATGGCTAGAATTTACAATGTGGGGGCCGATGCAAAGTCATTACTAGTTGACATGGTTTTAGAGGTATAGTGACTTAAAGAGCTTGATTTAGTTACTATTAACTACATTAATTTAATAATGACTTTTTCTCACAATTGGCATACTATCACTTTAGTTGATGACAAGGATCACAACAACCAAATGATATCTCACCATCAATTAAGGCTACTTATTAGAGTGGACGCGGTAGCTTCTTATTACCAATTAATGGGTTGGATATGTGAAACTACATTGAATATTGCCAACAACACATCCATTGATAAGGTACTTGGTAAGTTTTCTCATATTTTTAAGCCACCTTCATCATTGTTTCCGATGTGTGAGGTTTTACATTTTCAGAAAGAAGAAATAGAGCGGTAGGTGAAAGAAATATTGGAGCAAGGCTTGATTCGATATTAAAAAAAAAAAGTCCTTTTTCATCCCTCATCTTATTAGTAAAGAAAAAGGATGGTTCTCGATTCTTTTGCATTGATTATAAAACTCTTTATGAGGTCATAATCAAAGATGAATTCCCTATTTTCAACTATTATGAATTATTGGATGAGTTACATTAAAAAAACAATATTCTTAAAGTAGGATTTAAGGGTAGCATATCATTAAAATTAGAATGGCTCCGGATGATGTTCAAAAGAAAGCTTTTTGCATACACAAAATTATGAATTTTTATTCCTACTTTTCAGCTTAAGTAATGCTCCAAAAACTTTCAAACCATCATAAATAAGATTTTAAGCACTACTATACAAGTTTATCATTGTGTTTTTTAATGACATACTTGTCTATAATAAATTTTGTAGTTGCATTTAGCCTATTTAGAGAAAGTTGTAAATTATCTCGCAATGCAACACTTTATTTGAAAAAAAAATCTAATTTGCATTTAGCCAAGAATCCATTGAATGTTTGGGGCATATAGTGTTGGTTGTGGGGAAAGCTAAAACATAAAGGTGGAAGCAGTTTTCATATATATATATTTTTTTGGCAATTAGGTGGAAGCAATTAAAACTTAAGCAATTTTGACACTTCTTCATTGGAACAATTGAGAGTCTTCTTGGGACTTTGGGCATTATCAAAGATTTATTCAAGCATATGCATTAATTGCAAGTCCATTGACTAATTTGCTCAAAAATGATTCATTTAAGTGGTCGAATGAACATAATGCTACATTTAAATCCTTAAAGATAGCTTTGACTACAACTTTATATTAGTTTTACCATATTTTAGTAAGCAATTTTTGTGGAGGTATGCTTCTGAATCAAGTATAAGGCTTGTCCTTTTCTAGGATAATCAACCAATTTATTATTTCAGTAGGAAGCCACCAACTCACTCGGTTAAAGCTTTTGCATATGTTCAAGAATTTTAGAAAGTAATGGAAAGTATTATAGAGTGGCGATAATATCTCTTAAGGTCTCATTTCATTATTAAGACCAATCATAGAAGTTTGAAAGAATTACTTTCATAAGTAATTTAGATACCATAACAACCAAGTACGGATGCAATCGGGTAGGTCATTATAGGATACTCGACCTGTCCGGCTCGCTTAAAACCCTATAAGATCAAACCCTATAGGGATATGGGATGGGTTTGGGAAAACTTTGTGAACCTATAGGTCACGGGTCAGGTTCAAGTCGTAGTTATGACCCTATAGGGTCGACTTGACTCGTTAAAATTAGTAAGAATAAAATACAATTCCATAACATCAAAAATTGGATATGTCCATTTTGTATTATTTTTGTAGCTCTATGATTATATAATTCATATTTTTGTTCAATTAAGAATGTCATACTTTCTTATGATTAACAAGTAGAGGCAACATTTGTGTTTATGTATCTATCCCAATCCTCAAGTAAAGTAAATTCTACTATGTTGTATATAAGAAATCAATTGTTTCCTTTATTGATTTTTTTTATGTGAAGCTTTATTGTTAAACGAAAAGAAATTGAAATAATAAGCAAAATGAGAAATATACCACAAAGACAAAAACAAACGGTAAATAAAAAAATGAAAAAGAAAAAAAGAGTGTAAAGGCAAAATCGGGTCAACGAAGCAGGGCGGGGCAAGGCAAAGCAGGTCAGGACCATGACCCTACAGGGGCGGATTTAGATATTGCACATAAGACCCTATAGGATCGCGGGTTAGATCTGGACAATCTTATAGGGAACCGGGTAGGGTTCGAGTTTTATATGACTTGCCTCAAACCCATCCCGGTTGCATTCCTAAACATAAACATCATTACGAGTCCCATCACCAACAATTCCTAAACCGGGAACTGGCCCAAGAATAGTGGGTCCGAACCGACAAAGGACCCGGAGGTTCTAGTGGTTCTACACTACAAAAAAAAAAATGATAGGAAAGAAAAGAAAATTATAAAAAAAATTTGATTGAAAAAAAATATTTAAAACTATTTTTACATGAATTTAATGTGTTGTTATTAATAATACAAGTAATAAATGTATTTGAAATCGCGTGTTGTTGAGTTTATGTAGACTTCTAACTAAATGGACTTTTCTTTCTTAATTTTGTGTGACTTGTTTTTGTATCGTAGGGACTTATTTGTATCTCAAATATTTTATAGTGATATTTTGCAAATATGGTAACTAAAAAAGTGCAAGTGATTGTATATAAATAAATGTATAACTATAAAAATTCTTTTAACTAATGGGCTATTAATAATTATTGTTAGGCTCAATATTATTTTAAGTTAAAAAATTTGTTTTTTAATTTTTTTACTTAAATTAAGTAAATTATTTAATTGATTTTTTTTTATTTTATGGTTCCCTATTCCTCTGGAACCGAAACCAAACAGTGAGAACTGACAGTTCCTAAGAACTAAGAACTAGACCGATAGTTCCTAAGAACCAGGAACCGGACCGACTTCCACAGGTCTGGTTTCGATTCCATTTTTATGACCAAAACCGGCAATTCAAGCCCGGTTATGACCCGTGACAATGTCTACTTAAACACAAGTACCTAACAAAGTTAATGGGCTATGATTATATGATTGTCTATAAGTTAGAATAAGAGAATATAGTAACTGGTGCTTATCTAGGTAACATGAGCATATATATTCTTATATGGCTTTTTTCAATATCTTATTTTACTTTCTCGACAATTACGCAGTTGCTAGCATCTACTAAATCATGTACACAGTTAATGGAGGGACAATAGTTGAAATGGAATTAGAGTGAAAGAATGGGTTGTTATATTTTGGTAGAAACTCTTTCTTGTTCTTACTTCCAGACTTTTTCCAAGTCTTCTTCAAGGATTCCATTCAATCCCTACTATCGACTAATTTAGGGTTTTGAAGACTTATAAAATATTAGCTACTTAGTTTTGTTGAGAAGAATAAACATAATGTGGAGTTGTATGTTAGAGGTTGCCATGTGTGTTAGAAGAACAAGTACCTTACTAGGATACCTCTTGGATTATTAGTGCCATTACCGATCTGAATCAAAATTGGGAGGATGTTTTAATTGATTTTATTACATGATTGCGACAATCTCGAGGCTTTTCTATTTTTGAGTAGCAGTTAATCAACTTACCAAGTATTGTCACTTGAGAACACTTGTAACACATTGCAATGCAATACAAACTACTTAATTATTCTTACACATTATGGTCAAATACATGGTATTCCAAGGATGATTGTTTTAGAAAAATGTTATTTTTGTGAGAAAATTTTGGCAAGAACTTTTTAAGTAGAGTGGCACTAAACTTGTAACGAGTAGTTCATACCATCCTAAAAGTAATGGTTAGATGGAAGTGCTTAATAGTAATAGCCAACCAAATTAATTTTTTATGTTTTCTTCCATGAAAAAGCAAAAACTACACCTTTTAGATTAATCTAAGGTAGGAAACTTCGAAGTATTCCTATGTATGTCAAGGGGGCTTTCTAAATTAGACGTAGTGATTTAGAATTAATTACAACAAACGAATTATTACAACTGCTTAATAAACATTGTTGATATGTTATTTTTTAAGAAGGCAATTGGGTCTTCGTGAAATTACAAACTTATAAACAAATTTTTGTCAGTGGGTGATTTCATAAGCTTTCCAAATGTTACTGTAGGCCATTCAAAATATTGAAGAAGATTGGGACCTCAATTTATGAGTTACAACTGTCTTCTCATTCTAAAATTCACAATGTATTTCATGTTTCCTATTTGAAATATGCCAATGGGTCGGTTATACCATCCTTAAATCTACTACCTAATTCATTTCACAGTCATCTTATGGTGGTGCCTCTATGTGTGGTGGACTCTAAGGTCATTGTCCAACAAAAACAAAGGGTAGCTAATCTATTGGTTCAATGGCAAGAGGTACCTTATGAAGATTTGTGTTGAGAAGATTTGGGTGTTTTTTGGTCTATTTACCCGCTTTCAACCTTATGGACAATATGTTGAGGATAAAAGCACCAAAAGCACCTATACTTTTTTTTTTTTGTCAATTTAGTATTTAAACTTTCAATTTTAACCATTTAGTATTTATAGTTTCAATTTAATGTCAATTTAGTGTCTTTGTTAATGGAAAAATTAATGTCATTACACTTTTTTGCATTTTAGTGCCTATAATTTAGTTTTATCTGAATTTTGGTGTCTATACTTTAATTTTGATACACTTTAGTGTCTAGTCAATAATTACTTTATTAAAAAACTTAATACTTTACTTTTCTTAAGTGATATATTATTTTAAAATTTAAAAGAATAAAAATCAATTCTAGATTTTTAACTAATATATTATTTTTAGAAATAAAAAGAAAATTATTTGTCTATGATAAGTTTGATAGTAAATAATTTTTCATAAACTCTCAAAATAAGATATTGAGAGTTTTTTAGTTATATAAATATTTTCCTTTTTATTTCTAAAAATAATATATCGGTTAAAAATCTAGAATTAATTTTTAATGAATATATATATTTCTTTTAAATTTTAAAATAATAGATCACTTAAGAAAAATATTAAATTTTTAGTAAATTAATTAGTCAATAGACACTAAAGTATATCAAATTAAAGTATAGACAACAAAATGCAAATAAAACTAAATTATAGGTACTAAAATGTGAAAAGTGTGATGACACTAATTTTTCCTATAGTAGAGACACTAAATTAAAACTATAAGCACTAAATCATTAAAATTGAAAGTTTAGACACTAAATTGTCAAAATCCAAAGTTTAGGCACTTTTGATGTCTTCATTCTCAATATGTTGTTTTCTAGAGGTGGAGATATCTAGTATGATCGACCAAAACAAATGAAGGAGATAAAAAAAAACTAATAACATATTTGGTACATGGGAATGGGACGGAATGGGATTACAATTTAAGCTTCCATTTCCTTTCTCAGTATTTGGAAGCATTTTTAAAAGTTAGAATCATAATTCCCTAGAATCAACGATTCCAACTTATAGAAGGAATTCCATTATACCTTCTCAAAGGCGGAATTGCGATTCTATTCCGTCTATATATATATATATATATATATAGTTATTTTTTTAGTTATATTTTTATCCAACACATTCCATGAATATATCCAAATATAGGAATAGATTTGTCATTCTCTTGTTCAATCCATTATATTCCATTCCTATAATTTCAATCCATTCCATTCTAGACAATTCTAATGTACCAAACTTAACATAATCTGCTCAGGGATTACTGATAGATTTTTACCTTCAAGCGTAATTTTCAATTTATAAAGGCCCGTTCTTAAACTTGCTATAAAGGTAATAGGCAGTGTACCTATCGTGAATATAGTATAGCTTTTAAAAATCAGGATCGTCCTCAGGGAATAGGCAACTACTAGTACTAAATTGTATTCTACTATCTAACTGAACAATTTTGATATTTTACTACTTTATCTAATTTTCTTTAAAACAATACTACACAGCTCCAATAAACAAACAAGATTCAATTAAGATCTAATAATCCAGGTTTTGTCTTACTTTCAATTTATCATGTGAATCATTGATAATCCATATTAGATAATTAAGATTAGTTCTTAAGCTATAGAGTTCCTTGAGCAAATTGTTAATTCTTTCGAATCTAACAATTTATCTAAACCTAGGTTAATCGATTAGGATATCTCCTAAATCAATAGCAACCCAAAATTTGCATTAGTAACATGAACTCTTAAAAATAGAAGATTCTTACTATTCTATGTCTAGAATTATAAACAAATCTTTTCAATTGCATAGATCCAATCATAAAAGTAATCTTTCAATTAACTTTAATGAAAATTATACATAAGCTTGCATTCCGGATATACAAACTTAAGAAACGGTTAACAAACATGCAATTGAACAAAAGAACTTTGATATTTCATTAAGAACAAAGTCTCAACACATGATAATTATGAAATTCGACAAAACCCAGATCTAAAAGACTACTCTTTCATAGTAACTAATAGTAATACATGAAATTCAAAATAGAAATTCGAACTCATGATACTACCCGAAAAGATTATAGCTCAAAAGTGTCGGATCTTCAATCCTTGATGATCTTGACTTGTTATTGGAATCTTCAGAACTTCCTTCTCCTTTGAAAACTCTCGTTATCAAATTCTTGTGTGTCCTCTTTCTCTTCCACAATCTCCTTTTTATAATCATCTTCGATTGAATGGAATTAATTGCTCTTGATGAGGAGAGGTTATGAGTCCCTTGGCTTTTCAAGTAACACTCCTTCCATAACCGAAATAAACATTTCTGTATTAACTAGGAGGTTACTGTATTTAAAAAGTCGTTTTCTCATTGAATGACTTTTTATTAAATCGACAGGGCGAGTGACAGGTCATGTCTCACAAATGTCCTTTGCAAAGTTCAATTTCCAGGTTGACATGGTTTGAGACAGGTCATGTCTTACAAATGTCTTTCAAAAGCTTCATTTTTATCCTTTAATTTTGCTTCCTCCTTGTAATGGTTGAAAGACATGGCTTGATCTTTTCATGTTGAGTTCTTCTTAGTCCAAATTTTTGCATTTTTGACCCGTCTTTGCTTTTCTTGAAAAATATTTCCTTTAAAGACTTGAAAGCATACATTAATGTTTTGAAGTGCCAAATTCTTAATAAAAATGATCAATAAAAGTTCATTTTGGCATTCGCAATATATGAATAAATTTGGTTTATCAATTACACTTTATAAAATTGAAGTACAATCTCAAGGAATGTAATTAGGAAAAAAAATAGAAAAGGAATCAGAATTTACATCCCAAAATCAGTATCTAGAGTGGTTGGCAAGTCAAATTTACCAAAAGCATTGACCTTTTACATACAAATGATATGCAGAACAAGTTGAACCAAATTCAATTGTACTACAATAGCTATTTAACAAGTTACAAAACGTTTGAAGGACTCAGACATCCTGCAAGGTACTAGAACTACTCAACCATGATCCTAAATGGGGATGTTTCTTAGGCAAACCCCAGTATTCATAGTCATGGACCCTATTAACGCAGTGTAACAATGCACACCACGTATTTTGGGTACCATGGTCCTTATAGGGCGTACATGAACAAGATCTATATTTAATTTTCTAAGAAAATGCACAATCCGTAGTCATTATAACTTTTACTTACTCCAATTTGAAATATTAATATTTAAAATAAACTTTTTCCTAAATAATGATATCTTCTAACATAGAAGATTTTGATTTTGATTTTTGTCATTTTGATTAGAATAGAAGCATATAAGCACTGATAAAATTATGGTATAAAAATAATTTTTTTGATTGACACCTTAGTTAATCATATGATTATTTATGACTACTAAAGTATGGACTGATCATTATTCATTTGAAAATTTCTCATGGTTTTTTATTATTTTTGTTTTTCTCTTTTGAACTTTTATAATTAAAAATGTACTTTTCTTAACGTTAATTTTTTTTTTTAGTATATAAAAATCAACAATACGGATCGATCATTGTCTAGCAGTGATATGAACCAAATTCAATCATACTACAATAGATATTTAACTAGGCATGCGTATTACGAAACTTTTTTTGAGGACAGAGTCATCCTACAAAGCACTAGAACTCCTCATATATGATCCTAAAATGAGGGTGTTTCTTAGGCAAACCCCAGAACTCATACTCATGACCCTATTAATTCAACGTACCAATACACATCACGCATTTTGGGTTTCATGGTCCTTATTGAAATAGGACATAATGGATATAAATCGGTGACTTTTGGAAAACGGGGAAAAAGACTTTTCAATCTTCTTTGATTTCAAAATTAATATCAAGCATTGAGTTTACATGAACAAGATCTATGTAAAAATTTCTAAGAAATAGCACATATTCCCTGTCACCGTAAACTTTACCTACTCCAATTCAAAATATTAGCACCTTCAACGAGCTCTCCTAAGTCCAAACATCGATATCCTCCAAAATGTTGGAATAAATTGCCGGCTAAGGCTTCAGGATTCAAACTTAATTAGACAATATGCACATCAATGGGCAAGTTAGCATATACATGAAGAGGTCCTGCTTCTCATGCTCACGTCAGATGGAAAAGAAGGTTCTCTACAATGTCAAGAAGAAGACCCAAGCTGCTTATGAGCAAGGGATTAGTCGCTGTCGCCATTAACATTTCCTTTGACAGCATCATTGTCAAGCATTGAACATTCAAAGAAAAAGCACATCATCCTAACAAGAGAAGATATAAAAAAACAAGATATATTCTCCAAGATTCTATGGAAGATAAACAACAAAACAAAGATCCAACAGTTTCTGTCACTTCCACTGATTGCTAGGAACAAGTGCACTACACACGATTATTTGGAGAAACAAGATCCAGCTAATGTTAGTCCTGTCGTGTCAGCTTGGACAGAACTGAGAGGCAAGAAAAACCTTAAAAATCCCCCCACTAATATGTACATCTACATTGGAACTTCCATGGTAACTAAACCATGGAAAATGCTAAGCAAGGAGCTTTGTGCTGCAGCTTTTATTCATCAGAAGACTTCTACACCCAATAACTATAAAGACACAAATAACAGTTAGTAACTTCTATCCTCAAGAAAGTCAAACTTCAAATATTATAACAATATTAAAGCAATACAACCTTTTGCACCAAGTAAAAGAATGAACTCCAATAGACTATTTTTTGCTGGTAGATGAGGGAATTAGTGAAAAATTAACAGCGGTGTTATCTTATTATTCAAGGACCTTATTTTCAAAGGATGAAACATGCCTTCCAGTTTAGTATTCCATCCCACCAATTACTATGTTCATGAGAAATTATATTAACTAGTCTAGGCATTACCACAACCACCAATTAATGCAATTTAAACTTGTGATGCTTTGTTTGAACTCTTTTGCAATTTGATGAAATGCATAACTAAGCAGAATCCAATTTAAATGCATATGGTCCACATAGCATTCAGATAAGCAGGTTTCAAAAGTAATAAGAATCTCCATGAAATACAGCTCTCTGATGATGACTCCACTATAGCCAACAGTTCAACCAAAGCAATACTACCATGAAATCACATGCATTACATTGTACGTATCCGTGACATGGAAAGCAATTTTCTCCTGTTCTTATAAAAAACGTTGACTAAGCAATTAAATAAAAACGGCAATCGTTACACTACTCAAATTCTCAGAATTAACACACTTACACTTTTTGAAATATATAACTATTATAAAATTTATCCAATAATGCAATATTAAGTTCATTTTCATATGCACTTGAATAATATGTTGGAGAAACAACAAAAATACCTCCTAAACTTTTAGGGTGGTGCGGATTAACCCCCGAACTTTCAAAATGAGGTTTTTAACGTCCTAAATTTTCATTTATGTGCATGGTTAAGGACAAGTCACATTTTAACCATGAGTCACACTTTCCATTAAAACAAACTGAGAAAGAGTCTAAATTTACCCCTTTTCATCTCTGTATAGATTCATCCCCTAAACTTTTATCTAAGTGTGGATTTTATCCACCTTTCTTTATACTAAAACGGTTAATTGTCCTTACGATGCTAAAATTTGAAAGTTTAGAAAGTCAAAAACCTCAGTTTAAAATTCAAATGGTCAATCTGCATCACCCTAAAAGCATAGAGGGTGTTTTTGGAATTATTCCTAATATTTTGAAACCAATTCATCACCGAATCTAATCTATATTAATGCCTAAAATATTATATCAATAAAGAAAAATTAAAATAAGATGATAAGGCCACCTAATAATATCAATGCTTAAGCATTTATTTATTCTCAATTAGTTGGTTAAATCATTTTAAATACTGGGTCATTAGTGCATTTTAAGCGGCCTTAATTTAATCCCTATTTGTTTTGAGGAAAATTAGTTGAAAATGGAAAATATTTTTCCTTGAAAAGGGTTTTCCAAAAAGTAGCATAATTTTAAGTTTGGTTAATTTTATAAAAATAGTTTTCCTTTATTTGTACAACTTCAAGACAAATTATATATTTAAAGTATAAAAAATTCGAAGGGTACATATTTTATAATGACAAATAAATCTATGTAAAGGAAAAATATTAAAAATTAATAATATATGTCTTTCAACAGTAACTGGCTAGTGGATATAATTCATAAATTGATGGAAAAACGACTTACGCTTTTATAATCCATAAGTTGCTTTTCAAAAAATAAGCTATAATGAGTCTTTCTTTTCCAAAACAGAGGAATTGTCCCATTTCTCTTTACAAACATGGAAAAATGAAAATAAATCTTCCTCAAAAACATTTTTATTAAAACAAACGGGCCTTTTTATTCACAACACTGGAGTTATGTCATGAGCGATGATGGCATAGACTGGTTTTAAGAGAGAGAGAGATGTAAACAGAGATGAATAAATCATTCAATAACAATTTACAAGGCTGGAGATGAAATTGCTCAATATTTTATGCAATATCAATTTTGTATGACTTGATATTTGGTTTCTAAAATGCAACTATATACTATAATAGCAATTTTATAAAGAATAAGTAGAAAATGGAACAATTATTTCCCCACATGAACAAGTAGTTAAAATTATGCAAAACAAACACTACATTAAGCTTTCCAACAATTCAGAACTATATTAAGTTAAAAACACATCTTTTGTCTTATGTCTGTCAAATATCCGCTTCTAATATTTGTTCACCACACGTTAAATCATGGAAAAGTGTTTTCGAGATAAAACTTTCTGATATATGCTTAATCATCCTCCAAACCAAGACCAGATTTGGTACTGAGAGATCAAAGCTTAGGCAGAAAGCTTTTGAACTATCATTGATCTTTTTGATGAATTTAAATCTACCCATTGGTCTTTTTGTAATGAAATTTCATGTTTTCATCAAAAGTATTACTCAAAGCTGAGGCAGCATATTTTCCTGTGACAATTCTATTAGTGCACAAGAGAAAGTAACCTAGTCTTCAAGTCCCCACAAGTCCTGTTGACCGTTGTTTTCATGTATAAACGAGACCAATTGCATAATTAGAAAACATTTTCTTATGGGATAACGAGGAAGGATATATAAAACAACAAAGAAAAGAGCAGTAATCAGGATACCTTCTAATTTGAAAGTGACGTGCATGTAAAATCTTCACTGACAAGCCTGTTGATCACATCCCTGAACCGGTGATAATCCTCAGCCCTGTTGTAAACCTGATGAGAAATCCGTGCATATCCTGTTACCGGATCAACCTCCCCATCCTTCGGTGCCCTATAATGTATAGGGACTTCAATGTTATAGTTATCTCTGAGGTATGTCCTCAGCTTAAGAGTATCTGCCTCACTCGATATTCCCAAACGAGCTGGTAAACCAACCATGATCATGCTCGAAGCCATCTCTGGTGGACACCCAAGATCCGTCCCCCAAGCATTAGCCAACATCCTCCCCAGCTTCACTACTTCCTCGTGATTTCTCTTCTTGATTCCTTCGATACCCCCTTCAAACCGATTAACAAACTCCAAAACTGACGGAACAACCAACTGAGAACTATAGTCCCTCGTCCCAATCCAAGCACTCTCTATCGCCAACCCATTGCCATACTCATGAGAAACAACCGGATGATGCAACTCCGTGCACTTCTCCGACTTCCTACAAT
The DNA here is from genome assembly GCA_024138025.1 of Combretum micranthum. Classification (NCBI taxonomy): domain Eukaryota; kingdom Viridiplantae; phylum Streptophyta; class Magnoliopsida; order Myrtales; family Combretaceae; genus Combretum; species Combretum micranthum. Next base: position 61,181 of record JAMXBD010000247.1, on the reverse strand, counting down.
ACAAAAACGCAACGGAGGGGGGCAAAAGAACCACTTGCAAATTACTAGTATAGAAATCAGCCCCAATCTCTTGCATATCAACGTCAACGCACCCGATCCCATGAGCAGCATCAACAAACACATGCTCAACGCCCTCTTCCTACAAATCTTGACCAAATCCTTAACCGGGATCACGACGCTCGGCATCGAAGTAACATGATCAATAACAGCTAATCTCACTCTCCTAGCACCGTTATCCTTCCCTCTCTCCAAAGCTTGCCTAAATTCTTTCACAATCTCTTCATTAGAGCTAACAGGGAAGGGCAATTGTACCTCGATGACAGTCCCACCGGCACGGGTAATACGCCTCCATCGACTTCTTCACCGCCCCGTAAGCGTAGTGCAGCATCACGGCAACATCTCCTTTATCGAATTTCCCCTCGGCAAAGCGCCAGGCGACGCTCTGGAGGACGATTGCGGCGGCGGTGGTGGCATTGTCGACGAGGGAGACCTCGGAGACATCGGAGGCGTTGATTAGGGTTTTGACGATGGTACGGGATTGGAGGATGCCCGGTTGGAGGCGGTTGAAGTAGAAATCATCGGGTTGGCGGAGGAATTGGAGTTGCCAGTGGTGTTGGGCGGCGGTTACGGAGGCGGGGCAGGAGCCGAAGCTGCCGTTGTTGATGCGGGCGATGGAAGGGTCGTGGTGGGAGAATTCGGAGGAGATTTCGGATTGGGTGATGAAATGAGAGCTTTGGCTTTTTCGGATTGGGGATTAGGGTAAGGTTTTCAGGCAAGTGTTGACTCCGTTTTGGTGGTAGTTATTATTGGTGCTTGAATCCATGGGACAAAATTAGGGTTAGGATTAAAATTTTTTTGGAGAGACAGAGTAATCATAAATCTAAAGGATTTAACAAAAAGGAAAAATCATAAATCTAACGGGAAGCCATGGAAATGAAGAGTGAGAAAGAGAGAGACAATAGGTAAAAGTGGGAAAAAAAGGGAGTGAGACTGGGGACCAGGGCAAGCGACATGAACTTCCCTTTTGTTTCAAATAACTTAACCGTATTAACAGACAAACCCGTAATTTTCTTTTTTTTAAAGCTCCATAGCTTAGTTTATTTCAATAGTAATAATTTATTTTTATTTTTATTTTATTTTATTAATCTCTCTAATAGAGTTTAAATGTTATTTAATTTTAATTTGATTCGTTTTCATTTATTATCTTATGTAAGGGAAATTTTATAGTCCTTTTACTGTCCAACAGTTCATACCAAAAAAGTAAAAAATTTACTTCGCTTGTGATTATGAAAGGTAAAAGTTTGACATAATTAATATCATTCCAATGAAAATTTTATGATACTTTATTTTTGGAATTAGTATGGTAGTTCTTCAATGATTTAAATTTATATTCAATCTTAATCACATAATTAAAATATTTAATACATCAAATATTATATTTATTTTCGATTGAATAATTTTATGAGACATCTTTGCATTTGAGAATAGTATTTGTGTAGTAAAAGAAAGAATCAAATAGTTATGATGTTTGTACTTGACTATTTATTATAAAATTATATAAAAGTGCATTTAAGTAAATACAGTCCTTCGGTTGAGCAAGATAAAATAGAGATAAATGAGGAACATGTTAGCACTACTTCGTGACGCTTGTACGAGTTTAAATGGATAAAAAAAAAAATTCACTCCATCCCATCTTGCTAACATTTGGTTCGGTATGTTCGTTTCATCGTATTGATTATTTATTTTTTTTAATTTTTATTTTAAATAGATATTTGCTATAAAATTGGGTGAAACACGTGTTTATCATCTTTCAAAAAAAATTACATAAATATAATTTAGATAAAGATAATTACTGAAATACCGTTATATATCATATATTGAAAATGCAATACATAATTTTACACTTGTATAACATATCCAATATGTGAAATAGCAATTCAGCTAAAATGTATATCACATCTTGTATGAGCGATACATGCTTATATCGCATATTGCAGCAGCGACACATGCTTGTTTTGGCTATACAAGATGTGTTATACTAGTGTATCATCTGTTGAAGAAGCGGTACAAAAAAAATTTATATTGCATCTTGGACATATGATATAGCGATGGTATTTGGATAATTAATTTTCTCTCAATTGTATTGTATAATATTTTTAAAATTGATGAGTAAATAGGAATTAATCTCCAAGAAACATATACAAATAAAAAAAAATAACATTTTTACTTATAAACAGATCAAACATATCATATAGATAATGTACAGATAAGATATAAATAAGACACAGATAAAAATTAAACAATCCAAACAAACACTTCAATTTGATCTATACAATTTTAATTTATTAAGTCTATTACTTTTATTGTTACGAAAGTATGACATAACAAATAGTTATTAATCAAAGATACAAGTATAGAAAAGATAATAAATTTGATATGTAAAAATTTGATTAAACATGATATGAAATAACATCCTATTTCAAATGTAAAATTGAAAAAGAAAATATTAGGTTTGACTTTGTGCTTGACAAAAATTGCTTATAAGAAAAATGATTTGTCGGAAAACGGATTACGTATCAATAATGGACATTTCATGATGGGAAATTTCTGTTCTTATCGGATTATCCCATTTATGTCTTCATAAATAAGTATTTAACACATATAAAAAGTAAAAAAAAAATTAAAATAATATAAATAATAATTATTACTTTAAATATATATTAAATATTTATTCATATGAACAGAGAAAATATCACAAGAATATCAAATTTTTATCCGACATTTCAGTATTATGATCTGCGAGGTCGGAGTTGACTTCTGGGGGAATGCTATCCCTCGTGGGAGTGAGACGTGAGCTTTCATTATCCTGTGGTTTTTTTTTCAGCTTCCATTTGACCTTGCATTAGATTTGCATGGCTTTGGGGGAGTGGTCCATCCAAATCTCTTTCGTGAAAATATCCATGCATAAAGAGAGGAGGGGGTGATGTTGAATTAGTCATACATACTCGTCTTTATATTAATTATATTTTAATATATATAATAGATAATAATGATAATTTTTAAAATAACTATCATATATATTAAAAAGTTATTGATATTTACTCATCATATGTATGTTACATGTGGTTTGTATTAACCAATAAAGTTGTTTTTGAAAAGAGAGTTGAAACTTTATTGTGGTGGGTAATTTGGAACTAATGTCCAGTTTTGTATATAGTAATGAACCTAGAATAGAATCACGATTTCAAGTTCTATTTTCATTTATATTTGGATGTATTTTAAAATATTAGAATTGCAATTCTAAAGAATTGATGATTTCAACTTTGAGAAGGAATTTGATTCTTTCTTTGAAAAGGTGGAATCGCTATTCCATTCTATCATCATTAATGATTACATGATTATCCTTTTTTATCGTCTTATACATTTATTATTCATATTTATTACTAAAAATATTTTTAATTTGGGACCTACTTGGGTCAATCACTTACAACCTACAAGCTACAACTTTTATACATAACTTACCACATCTACAATTTTTTAAATAAACCTACAACTTTATGCAAGATGCAACATTGGATCTTGCATATTCCCTATAAGTAACTTGACCCAAGTCCCACCCTCATTTTCATTCTATTCCATATCTCATTTAGGTTAGCAGTTTGACCAATGCAATCAGATGCAACTAGTGACTGAACAAATTTTTCAATTCCACTCGAAACTCAATAAAAGTCACGTACTCTAAAGCTCAACTTAAATATAATTTTTGTCCATCTTAGGGTTTTATGTTTTCCACATCTACATGCAAGATTATTACATACTAACCATTATTTTTAAAAAAAAAAATTACACAAATCCAAATTGCATCAAAAAAATTACACAAATACTGTTGCTATATCATATAAGGAAGATGCAATGTAACTTTTTTTTCTATGGCACATCAGATGTGCAATACACATATAATTACATGTGTATTGTACGTTGGACGAAGGATATTCTATTAAGCATGTATTGCATAAGCTATATGAGATACCAGACCAAACCACAAAAACCATGATTACAATGGAAATATCTTTCGATAATTAAACATACCACATTTATATCCTTTTGGACCATACAGACCATTTGCTTGATTATTTCCAACCATGATGATTATAAAAAAATAAATTGTTGTTTTGCTCTTTATACTTAAATCCACCACATGTTTGGCCTTGCATGTTAATTGTTGTTGTTAGATCCGGTACCTGGATTCCTAGTGTCGGGTGCTTGTGACTAGTTTAATGTGGTCAATATCTAGGGGCCCCCATGCAATTCAAAGCTTTGGTTGAGATTATTGTTGTCGGTGGACGTAAGGTTCTGTAAACACAACCATGGCTCTTTAAAATTCTTGTAGAGAGATCGTAGTTGTATCTGAAGTTGAAGTAGATCGCTGGTCATCATAAGCAACAGGACTAATCTCTTCCCTTTCGACATTTGGAGTATTTGTACCATATTCGTTGGAGGGTTCATCCTAAAGAATATAAAAAAAATGGGATATAGGCTTGTATCGCTAATTGTAAATGTGATATAGTTGTATTACTTGTTGGTGATATAATAGGTATTTTTACAAGTTTCAACATCTATTGTCACTATGTCGCATAACCTAAGTGAGACAAATGTAAAAAATTGTGTCTTATCCCTAGCATGCGATATAAAACTAGCAATTTGATAATTTTGTTTGTGTAATTTTTTTGATTTATTATCATTCTAGTTTGTTTCGTTTTCTTCTTCATTTTCTTGCATACAAGACCGATGCTCATCCATTTGCTCTATAGTATGTGCATTTTAGTGAAATAACGAAGTATGCTCAATAATGCCACATGCAAGGTTACCAAATTCATGATTCTATATAGAATCAGCAAGAGGTCAATAGAATCAGAACGTAAAATCGAAACGTAGAAACGTTAGTTTCTACAACCTTTGCAAAATAGCTTTGAAAAATTATAAAAATGCTTATAGAAGATGTAAAAACTTAGAACACATAGCGGATATAAAAAAAATAAAGAAATTAAGTTTTTTTTTCATAATAACTCTTAATTCATAATATAATATATACAAAAAGTGTGAATAGAGTCAAAATTAAATTATTTTTCTATTGTTTTGTTTGAAATAAATGATAAATTGAATGAGAATAAAAAATTTCAACTTATTAAATGATTAAATATATAAATGAAATAATTAAGTTTTCTTATTAATTTTACAGTTATAATTTGACTTGAATGAATTCTAGAAATATACAACAGGGGCTTTCGAAGGAGGAGGAAAAAGATAGAGAGAGAGTATGGAAACCAAACAGAAACAACAACAAGAGAAATACATTATCCTAATTCCTAACAGTTGATGAGATTGTAAATACAAAGTTTTATTTTTATATTTTAGCTTATTTAACTCGAATAGGTAGAATTAGTAAATTCGGTTAAAATCGTAAGATTCTACTAAAAAATGATTTTACGACGAGTCAACTTGGAAAGACATATTAAAATCGTAAACTCACAGAATCATATGAGTAAAATCGCGATTTCGACAACTATGGCCACATGATACACACAACACCATAATACCTTCATGTTGGAGTTTATAAGATTGATCTTCTAGATAGCATGTGTTAAGAGCTCCTTAAAATTTACTTGCACATAGATTTGAGCATATCTCTCTCTTTTCACATTCAATGTGTATGTATCATATAAGAATCGGGCCTATATATTCCACATTTTCCTAATAGCTTAGGGTGCAAAATACTCTAATGGAAGTTCATTAATTTGAACCCAAACTACTACTAAATTAAATGTTGCCATGGAGGCTTTAAAATTGGGTTCCCATTTTTGTATAGTTAAAATTGATCATTTACAAACCAAGGAACATCATGAATTACTCTATGATAATCCTCTTCGTTCGTAAAAATAACCGTATAGGATCTATAACCTAGTCCAATCATCAAGAAATCCAATGCAAAGGACCATATGGCTCTTAATTTTGTATATAGCATTTTATAATCCAAAGAGGATCCATAAACTTTTATAATTAATGCTAATTTCCAAGGAAGTTTGAATTTTCTTTTTTCCGCCTAAGTAAAAGTAATACCTTTGTACGTTTTAAAGATGAGGAAGGTTCAATCCAATAGGTTGAGCATCTATTTAAATGGTGGATTATGACTGATGGCTTCCCTACAAGGGTAGATTTGAGGAAGCGAAACATAAATAATAATGTAATGTACCTAAGATGTGGTTTCAGCTCAAGAAACAATTGAGTAAAAATTGGATGGAATTTCATAGTCAACATTATTTTATAACATTTAAATAGATATTTGTTTTGAAATTAGGTGGAACATATGTTTATCATCTTTGAAAAAAGTTTATATAAATATAATTTAAACAAAGATAATTACTTAAATACCGTTACTATATCATATCTTGAAATGCAATATACAGTTTTACACTTGTATAAATATCCAATGTGAAACAACAATTCAACTAAAATGTGTATCACATCTTGCACAGGCGATACATGCTTATATCGCATGTTGCAGCAATGACACATGCTTGTTTTGGCTATGCAAGATGCGATATACTAGAGTATCGTCTGTTGAACAAGCGATACAAAAAAAAAAAAATTATTGCATCTTGGACATATGATATAGAGATAGTATTTAGGTAATTAATTTTCTGTAATTTGTATTTGTATAATTTTGTTTTAAATTGATGAGTAAACAAGAATTAATTTCCAAGAAACATATACAAATAAAAAAATAAATATATATTTTTACTTATAAACAGATCAAACATATCATATGTAGATAATGTACAGATAAGATATATAAGTACAAATGGAAATTAGACAATCCAAATAGATCCTTCAATTGATCTATACAATTTTAATTTATTAAATCTATTACTTTTATTATTACAGAAGTAAACATAACAAATAATTATTAATCAAAGATACAAATATAGAAAATATAATAAATTTGATATGTAAAAATTTAATTAAACCTGATATGAAATAACATCCTATTTCAAATATAAAATTGAAAAAGAAAATATTATATTAGACTTTGTCGCTAGACAAAAATTGCTTATACATGAAATGACTTTTCGGAAAACGGATTTCATATCAAGAATGGACCTTTCATGGATGGGAATTTCTGTTCACATCGTATTGTCTCATTTGTGTCTCATTAAATACTCATTTAATGCATATAAAAAAAATTTTTTTAAATAATATAAATAATTGCATGACAAATACTTAATTATTAAGATAGAAATGAGACAGTATCACGAGAATGCCAAATTTTTATCCGACATTTCAGTATTATGATCTACGAGGTCGGAGTTGACTCTTTGGGGGAATGCTGTCCCTCGTGGTAGTAAGACGTGAGACTATCGTGCGCTTTCATTATCCTGTCTTTTTTTCAGCTTCCATTTGACCTTGCTTGAGATTTGCATGGCTTGGGGGAGTGGTCCATCCAAATCTCTTTCGTCAAAATGTCCATACATAAAGAGAGGAAGGGATGATGTTGAATTAGTAAGACATACTACCTCTATATGATAATTATATTTTCATATATAGAATAGATAGTGAGTAATTTTTAAAATAATTATCATATATATTAAAAAATTATTAATATTTATTCATTATATGCATATTACACGTTTTGTATTGACCAATAAATTTGTTTTTGAAAAAGAAGTTGAAACTTTATTGTGGTGGGTAATTTGAAACTAATGTCAGGTTTTTATATATAGTAATGAACCTGAAATAGAAATATGATTTTAGGTTCTATTTTCATTGCTATTTGGATGTATTTAAAAGAATTAAAATCACAATTCTCAAGAATTGATGATTTCGACTTTGAGAGAGAATTTGATTCTTTTTTTAAAAAGCGAAATCACCATTCCATTCTATTATCGTTAATGATTATATTTATTATTCATATTTATTACTAAAAATAATTTTAATTTGGGACCTAGTTGGGTCAAGTCACTTACAACCTATAAGCTACAACTTTATATATAACTTACCACATCTACAACTTTTTAAACAAACCTACAATTTTATGCAAGATGCAACGGTGGATCTTTCATATTCCCTATTAGTGACTTGACTCAAATCCAACCCTCATTTTCATTCTACTCCATATCTCATTCAGGCGATTTAACCAATTCAATCGGATGCAACTAGTTACTGAACAAAATTTTCAATTTCACTCTAAACTCAATAAAAGTCATGTATTCTAAAGCTCAACTTAAATATAATTTTTGTCCATCTTGGGGTTTTATGTTTTCCACATCTACATGCAAGATTATTACATATTAACTATTGTTTTTTTTTTTAAATTACGCAAATCCAAATTGCATCAAAAAATTACACAAATATCGTCGCTATATCATATAAGGAAGATATTAATTATATTTATTTTTTTTTATGGCACATCAGATGTTTAATACACATATAATTGCATGTGTATTGCACATTGGACAATGAATATTCTATTAGGCATGTATTGCATAAGCTATATGAGATACCGGGCCAAGCCACAAAACCATGATTACAATGGAAATATCTTTCGATAATTAAACATATCACATTTTATATCCTTTTGGACCATGCAAGCCATTTGCTTGATTATTTCCAACCATGATGATTATAAAAAAATAAATTGTTGCTTTGCTCTTTATATGCTTAAATCCACTACATGTTTGGCCTTGCATGTTAATTTTTGTTGTTAGATCCACTACCTGGATTCCCTGCCGGGGGCTTGTGATTGGTTTAATGTCGTGGACATAAGGTTTTGTAAAACAACCATGGCTCTTTGAAATTCTTGTAGAGAGATCGTAGCTGTATCTAAAGTTGAAGTAGATGACTAGTCATCACAAGCAACAGGACTAATCTCTTCCCTTTCAACATTTGGAGTTTTTACCATATCTGCTGGAGAGTTCATCCTGGAGAATATACAAAAAAATGGGATATAGGCTTGTATCGCTAATTGTAAATGTGATATAGTTGGATCGCTCGTTGGTGATGCAATATAGGTATGTTTACAAGTTTCAACATCTACTATCACTATGTGGCATAGCCTAAGTATGATATAGTACAAATTATTGTGTCTTGTCCCTAGATGTGATATAAAAGTGGTAATTTGGTGATTTTATTTGTGTAATTTGGATTTGTGTAATATTTTTTTACAACAATGATAGACATGTCTTCCACCCTCTACATACATATGATTTTTATTAATCTCGCTTTGATTTGGATTATTATCGTTCTAGTTTGGTTCGTTTTTAAATGACCCAAATCTCTATATATATTAGAAATTGAGTTTAGATAGATTTGGATAAGTTAAATGAATTATAGAATAATTAGACAAGTTGATAAAATAAGGTTAGTAATTAAATAAGTTGAAATTTGAGATTTTAATTCTTAAATCTCTAAAAAAAATCATTAAAACGTTTAGAGGATTCCTAAACTATTGATTCTTAGCCTAAATACTAATTTATAAATCTTTATAAAATTTGAGTTTATTTGCTTGTATAAAAATATTAGTTCTGAAATCCTAACTCAAATTAAATATCATTTTATCTAAAATAAATTCTTAAATTAAGTTCTTAATTTCTAATTTATTAGTTCAGAAATCATCTTTTGAATACTTCTAGAACTATAGATATTGATACGATAGTTCTAAACCTATACCTTATTTTTAAAATACTTAATTTTGATTTTATCTTCTCCCTTTTATTCTTTCTCTTCCCTGCCTTCTCCTTTGTCTCCTTCGGTCCCTTTCTTTCTTTTTTTCCTTCTTTCTTTCTTTCTTACTCTCTCTCTTTTTCTTTAATCTCTCTTTATTTCAAATTTTAACAAGATCAAGAAGAGAAATCATGGCTAGGAAAGAGAGAATAGAAGAAGGAAATCAAAGCTAGAAGTGGAAGAAAGAGCTTAAGTGTGCATATGTTCTTTGAGAGCTAAGTTCTCTATATCTATTTCTCTTTGTTTTACTTGTTATTTACAATTGTAATTGATGAATTGATGTTGAATTGAGTTGGAAGTGCTGTTTACATTTGTATATGTTGGATTAATGTTTATGGAAGTTAGGTTTGAGGAAGAAGATGATGAATAGTGGGTTGGAATTTGTTGAAGTAGTTTGGTTGTTGGTGTTGTTGATGAGTATAGAAATGTTGTTTAGACTTGATATGAGTCGTATATAGCTTTTATAAGGTTTTGATTGAAGTAGAATGTGTAAAAGTTTGATAAAATGAAGTTTGAAAAACAAGGAAATTTGTAACTCAGGGAAACCATCAATCACAGACGTGATTAAGGCCTTGCTAGGCTCGATTTTGTAAAATTTGATGAATCACGGTGTGATTGAGGCCTTGGTAGGCTCTGGTTAGACAATTTTAAGCAATCATAGGCGTAATTTTCGACTCGGAAGTGATTTTTTGCAAACTTTCCATCAATCACAAAGTGATCCATGCCTTGCTAGCCTCGAATTGGTCACAAAACTTTGAAACTCAATAATCATAGGCGTAATTCATAGCCCATAAGTCATTTTATAATAGCTTTCTAAGAATAACGGTCGTGACCTAGGTCTGGTTAGCCTCGGGTACCAAATTCCCTATTGCGATAATGTTTTGTAATTTAATCATAACTTTTTCATCCGAACTCGAATTTAGGTGATTCAAATTGTTTTAAAAAGATTAAAAAGATATCTAAAACTTTCATGTTTTAAGTTTTTGTAAAAAAAAAAGTATCAATGCTTAAATTTTACTTCTTTTCAGCTGATATATTTCCAAACAAAATCAAAACTTATATTTGCTTTCTAAATGTTTGTTGTTAAGTGTAAATGAATCTTTTTAAGTTAAAATGAGATAGATAAGTGATATTTAATGTGTTATGTGAGTTGATTGATGTAATTAAACATGAGTTAAGTAGATTGTAGATTTAATAAATAATTAGATTAAATCTAGAAGTTACTTAAAAATGAACTTAGTTAATAAACCTAGGTCCAACTTGACTAAATGAACTTGAATGAACTAAAATGGATGAGATTGTTTAACTTTGATGAATTTGGCTAGATTTAAGCTAACTTGGGATTAAGTAACCTAAATCTTAGATATATAATGAATTAGTAATTAATCTAAATCCAACTTGGCTTAATGAACTTTACTAAGCTAAAATGAATTAAATTGTTTAAGTTTAATTAACTTGACTTAGTAAATGACTTAAATGAATAACTCTAATCAATTTGGCTAGGATTTACTTAAAGGGAGTTAATGTTTAATAATTGGTTTAAGTTAATGAGATAAGATAACCTTAGATTAACATGGTGAATATCTTGTTTCAAATGTGTGTTTACTTGGAAAAATGAATGTTTTTAGTATATGAATTCTTTGTTGATGATTTTGTAATAAACACACTATAAACAAAGAGAAAAGGAAATACTTTGACAGACAAAGAAGAACAGTCCATATTTTAGCAGGGCGATATTCGTAGTAATAGCGGGGTTCCAATTTAGTGTCCGCTCAAATAGAGCCTTAATAAAATGAGTTAGAGATTAGTGAATAATATAAGTTCTTGTATGAGTTTGTTGAAGCGGATGTTAGTTTAAGTTCTTATAAGCGGTAAAATAGTTTAGGTTTTTATAAGAGTTCTTTCTTGAACCATGGTAGATATGATCTATATCTTCGAAGATGGATTCTGATATACCTTTTGAGGCTCCGTTTGGATTTCATATTAAGGTACGCAGTAACTTGTGTGGTGATTAATAATATAGGCATCCTAAATGAATTAAAAAATTAAATACGGCTTAAAATTGATGAGTGTTGGTTGTCTTTTATGCCGTTGAATCTAGTTCGAGGAGCGACAACCCTATGACATGGTAGTTAGGCACTTAGGCCACTTGTCATGATGCAATGACTATTACCATGATGCAATGGTACGCTATGAAGCAATAGCGATTCTTTTATGGCTAAGCAAGTAATCGATAGGAAATGTAGTATTTGCGTAACGTTTACTTATTCTTAACGGAAGTAATTGATCGAATCAATGTCTATGGGGACGTGTGAATTGAATAATATTATGGATTAAGATGAGTGAAGTTGAGTAATGGCTAGGAGCCCTAAATGAGATTACTTATCTTGTTTAGATATATAAGATAGAAGTATTCGGACTGCTAGGCAGCTGCTATTACTTAGGACCTCTAGATTCCCAAGCTTGTTCCGGAGTGTGAGTGCTCCCGTGTGATTTGTTTACTTTAAGTGAAATATAATAATCTATTGTTGATGCATTACATTTAGTTAAGCTTGTGTGGCACTTCGTGTATGATTGTGTTACTCTATATTAGGCTTCGGCTCATTCTTATGTGTTTTTTCTTTTTACAGGAATTGATGAAGATGAGTGATGATGATGTATGGTATTGTTGTTGGTGATGATGATGTTAAGGATGACTTAATGATGATGGATGATGTTGATGATGGTTGTCTTGGGTATTGGGCGCTTTAGTTGATCCGGGAAGGATGAGGAGTTATGTGAGTTAGGGCCAATGGATTATTTATACTTTGTTTTATTTTATTTTGTTTTAGCTTTAAGAGCTGGATTTATTGTCAAAGCTTATAATATTCTTTAAAGGGATTATTAGTGCCCATTTGTTTGTAAATGGTTGTCTACCCCCTAAGAGTAGATTTCAAGTGTTTTATAAAGTTTTGTTTCTTAAAAAGTTGGTCTACTCTGTAGGGAGTAGAGTTTTATAAATGATTTAATAAATTGTTTTTCCGCTGCTAAATCCAAGTATTTGAAAATCTAATTAAATGATTTCACAATTCTAGAAATTGAGTAGCAATATCTAACATAAATAAAATCTTTTAAATAAAGCCTTAGCGTATAATACTTTAGTATTATATATGGCGGTAGTGCCCTAAGTTATTTAATTAATCGAATTAAATCTTTGGGCGTTATAGTTTTCTTCTTGATTTTCTTGCATACAAGACTGATACTCATCCATTTGTTCTGTAGTGTGTGCATTTTAGTGAAATAAAGAAGTATGCTTAATAACACCACATGCAAGGTTGTCGAATTCACGATTCTATATAGAATTGCCAAAGGGTCAATAAATCTGAACGTAAAATCGAAATGTAGAAACGTTAGCTTTTATAACCTTTGCAAAATAGCTTTGAAAAATTATAAAAATGCTTATAGAAGATGTAGAAAACTTAAAGAAATTAATTTTTTTTTTTCATAATAATTCTTAATCCATTATATAACATATATATAAAAAGAGCGAACAGAGTCAAAATTAATTTATTTTTCTAATGTTTTGTTTGAAATAAGTGATAAATTGAAGGAGAATCAAAATTTTCAACTTATGAAATGCTTAATTATATAAATGAAATAAACAAGCTTTTTATAAATTTACAGCTATAATTTGACTTAAATGAATTCTATATATGTACAATAGGGCTTTTAGGGAGGAGGAAAAACATAGAGAGAGTGTGTGAAAACCAAATAGAAATAACAACAAAAAATACATTATCCTAATTCCTACTAGTTGATGAGATTGTAAATACGAAGTTTTATTTTTATATTTTAGCTTATTTGACTTGAATATGTAAAATCATAAATTCGGTTAAATCTAAGATTTTACCCAAAATGATTCTACCCACGAGTTAACTCAGGAAGGCATCTTAAAATTGTATGGGTAAAATCGCGATTTTGACAATTATGACTACATGATACACAACACCGTAATACCTTTATGTTGGAGTTGATAAAATTGATCTTCTAGATAGTATGTGTTAAGGATCCTTAAAATTTACTTCCACATAGATTTGAGCATATCTCCCTCTTTTCACATTCAATGTGTATGTATCATACAAGAACTAGGCCTATATATTCCAAAATTTTCCTAATAGCCTAGGGTGCAAAATACTTTGATGGAAGTTCATTAATTTGAACCCAAACTGCTACTATATTGAATGTTGCCATGGAGGCTTTAAAGTTGGGTTCCTAATTTTGGATAGTTAAAAATTGATCATTTACAAACCAAGGTTCATTTTGAATTACTCTACGATAATCCTCTTCGTTCGTAAAAGTAACCGTATAAGATCTATAACCTGGTCCAATCATCAAGAAATCCAATGCAAAGGACCATATGGTTCTTAATTTTGTATATAACATTTTATAACCCAAAGAGGATCCATAAACTTTTATAATTAAATGCTAATTTCCAAAAAGTTTGAATTTTCTTTTTTCCACCTGAGTATAAGTGACGAGTTTTGTACCTTTTAAGATAAGCAAGGTTCAACCCAATAGGTTAAGCATCTATTTAAATGGTGGATTTTGACTGATAGCTTCCTACAAGGGTAAATTTGAGGAAGCGAAACATAAATAATAATGTAATGTACCCAAGATGTGGTTTTAGCCGAAGAATTTGAACAATTTCCTACAAAATTGGGAATATTATTCTGTTTGTCAAATTCACACAATATCTTTTGTGGTTAGATATTTAACTAATATATCAAAGGATTCACGCTGTTCAAATACGAACACTAAAGCTTTTTGTTTCGCTGTATTACTCCACAAATTTGGGTTAATAGAAAAAACGAATAAATGTACCAAAAGTGTTCGTACTTTGATTGTTTGTAATATGGTGTTTAAACTATTGATTTCATCGATTTATTGCCTATATTTCAATTTAGTGTCAATGTCTCTAATTAATGAAAAGTTAATATTTATATTTTTTTTTTCTAGCATCTGTACTTTTTTTTTATTCATTTTTGTGTCTATACTTTAATTTTGATGTACTTTAGTATCTATTCACTAGTTAATTTATTAAAAAAAATATTTTACTTTTCTTAAATGATATATTATTTTAAAAATGAAAGAAAAGTTATGTATTTTCATTGAAAATAAATTTTAAAATTTTAATCGATATATTATTTTCGAAATAAAAAAAATTACTTATATATGATAAGTTTAATCGTAAGTAATTTTTTGCATATAATTCTATTTTAGAAAATCTTATATCATTAGAAATCTTGCAAGCATCATTTTATTTGAAAGGTTAAAATGTTAAATTATTTAAATGTTGTTGCTACCATTTCCATGTATGAGCTTTATCTATAAATGAAGATTTTAAATATGATTTTATTGGTTAGCGTTACTAAGTTAAATCTTGAATTAAGCTTATAAAACCATCTGTTTAAACCTTGATATGTTCAAAGATATCATTATTTTAATTAATATGATATTGATAATAAAAATTAACTCCAACCTTGACTAATATTTAAGCTTAATTATTATTTGATTATTTCAACTAACTTGATCTAAATGGGCAAAAAAAAAAAAAAAAAAAAACTAACTTGATCTTCACTTGAGCTAAACCATAGCAAACCAAACTAAAAAAATCGAAGTAAATTCGAATGGTATGCAAATATATTTATTTATCTACATTCCTAGCAATAATAAACAAACCACCTAGACTAGACTTGGAACTTGATAGCCTCAATTCTTACCATTTAAATTTTTCATCTTCTACATTTGCCTAGGCAATCTCAAATGCGTCACTTTATGATGCTCTATAAATGGATCCCCTCTATAAATAATAAATTTACAAAATAATTTAAAATTTTGGATAATTTGCTATTACTAATTTGTACGTTGAGGGAAATTAAATAAGACAAATTAAAAGGATCTAGATTAATGATGCTCATTGTGGACTTAACCTTTATTTTAAAATTGTCCACTTAGACCCATATATTTAAGGAAAACAAGCATTTTTTTAAGTGTTGTTATTTCTTTATAATATTACTAGAAAAAAAATGGGTAAAATAAACATGAAAGGCATGTCTTTGAAAGATTTTGGAGTTTAAATATTCCATTTTCAATAGAAGGTTAATTGCCCCTGAAATAAACAGGGGAGTTCATTAAATTTACTTTATGTATTTTCTAAAGCAAATTGCTGATATATCTCTTTATATTTGCTTCATTTATGTTGATTTCCTATCTTTAAAATTGAGTTTTTAAATCTCCAAATTTTTTAAAACTTACTTTTGGACCTTTTTGCTCTGTTTTGATTTCTTATAATTATCTTTTTTTTTTTTCACTCGGACATATTGATATTAGATAAAACAATAATGAATAATAAAAGTTAAGGGAAAAATTTAATAGAATCAAGTCTACTCACATGGGATTACAAGTTTACAATTGTACTTTCTTTTTTACAATTACATGTGCTGCTCAATCTAAATATTGAAAGTTAAAGTCGTATCGTATATAATATTATTGCTAAATTAATTATAAAAAATTAATATAAAATATTAAAATTTAATTATAATTAAATATTGGGAGTTAAAGTCGTTCCGTAATATATGCTTATGCGGACTCCATGACAAAGACCCCAAAAATTAATGATAAATTTCTTGTCATCATCGTCCAATGGGAAGCTGTGAATTGTATAATCATGGCAAGGGCCATTCTTTTTATTTGGCTCATTTCATGCCCATGGCCGGCAAAAGGCTTTTCATCTCACCTAAAACGTTTATTTTATTGCCGTCCCGCTCTATAAAATTAATTTCATAAAAGACAATCGCACAAAGTAAATAGAAGTAGTGGAAGTCTAACATGGACGTGAAATTCGACTGCACGACCTAACTCTACTGTAACTTAAAATAAGAACGTCTTTTATAATATTCATCCAAATTATAGAATTTAATGGAATGTCTAAATGATAAATTTTTTATTTGTATCTTTATTTTTCTCTATTTAATATTTGTTTATGATCTGTATTTGATCTGTTTGTTATATGTTTATCGTCTGTATCTGATCTACATCTGATTTTTTTTTTTTTTTTTTGCGAAACATACCCTAAATGTTTACTTGGTGTTTTGAGTCCATTTTAATCAATCAGATAACATAATGCAAGGATTTTCAACTTTTGCATCCACAATTTGTCCGATGTCGTTGTCCATGTTACGCCCCGAATTCAATGGGCATGATGAGTTTGCCACGTGTTTCCGTTGCTGGATAGGATTATTCGAGACTTAGTTCCAAACTTTCAAATCTCGAATGTAAGTTTAAACAGTTGGAGACAGTGAGAAAAGGATGACTCGTCTCCTAGTATCTACCTGCGGATAGTAGAAATTTTCCTAATATTAAAGTGGTAGCGGAAAACCCCACTTTTGGTTTGTCTTGTAATTACTCATCAAATTGTCTTGTTACTTTAATTGTCCACCACTTCTAGGAAAATCATATCATCTTTGCCATATATAAATTGATCATATGCGTTAATTAACGCCTTAGATTCATACACTTCAAATTCATACTCAAACTTAATCTTACCATTAAAATACCTTAGGGTCTATTTGAATGGTTTATTTTTCATATGTATCTATACCTGTTCAGTACCTGATCTGTATCTAGTTTGTTTGATTTGTTTATGAATAAAAATATCTGGTTTTCATCAGTATCCATTTTTTCAAAATATGTTTAAAAACATATGCATATCCTTTGCATGTTGACAAAACAAATAGATCCTTAATATATCTTTTATTACATTAATTTTAAAGATTAGATGATAAGAAAATTCTATAATCCAATCATTAAATTTAACAGAACCAATCTCGTTACTATCCAACGATTCACATTATATCCAATCGTGATCGAATTACTAAAATAATTAATATTTTAATTATTATATTTATTTTAACAGTTTGACGGTTGACGGTTGACTAGACGATCCCATCAATAGGACGTAGAAGCTTCAATGACCATAAATTGCCTTGCTTCTTTTGTCCCTAGTGCTTCCATTTTATCCATTCATTTCCTTGCATACTATGCTTTCCACCTCATTTTTCACGATACTACTATAATATTTCTAGGATGCCAGGTGGACTAGTTTAACTGCAGAAAGTTGATTAATTATCATTTTTAAATGTTCACACTATTCCATCCTTAGGTCCGAGGCAACTTAGAAAATGGCGCCTTAGGAAAGATAATCTTCAAGAAAATTGACTCCTCCCTACACTTCTAAAGTTTCACCCACACATGCAATTCTTGAAAACAGCATACTTACGTTTTTTGAAAAATATATGCATCGTAAAATTTTTCCTACAATGCAATGGCAAGTAAATTTTTTACATAAACATGCACTTACATTAATTTTCTTTTAAACCAATGTATCACCTAATTTGACAATCTACATTCATTTTCATAAAATTAATAATATGTTGAATAGTTTGACAAGTATCTACTTTCTAGTTTGGTATTGTACCGACCTTTGCAAATCCATAAACTTTTGTAGATATATGGATTTGAGTGAAGTAGTTATGTGTATGTAATGTGAGTCTTATGTTTCATGTAAATTGAAAGAAGTGATGAGGAATGGCATAGGAGTAGCATTGTCATAGGTTTCCTCCTCTGTGACAAGTGCACTTACCCGATCTTTAGGGTCATCCTCCTTCTCCTTAACAGCTTGGTTATACTGTCTCAGCTCCTTCAAAGCTTGATTCAAAGCTCCTTATAACTTACTCAGAGTCTTTCCTCTAATTTCTCCATGTAGCCTTAGGATTCATCTGGTTGTTCCTTTACCTCTGCCAAATACAACTCTATTTTCTCTAGTTTGGTGCCTAGAGATGTCAGCAAGTCCCCTAACCTGGCCCGTTATATGGTGACACAAAAGCTCGTTTTAGCCAT
Source organism: Combretum micranthum (assembly GCA_024138025.1). Taxonomy (NCBI): domain Eukaryota; kingdom Viridiplantae; phylum Streptophyta; class Magnoliopsida; order Myrtales; family Combretaceae; genus Combretum; species Combretum micranthum. The sequence goes on along the minus strand of JAMXBD010000247.1, from coordinate 42,467 downwards.
TGCAAATGTCCACAAGTGGAACTTTGTTCTCCACTTTAGATGACGTTTTCTTTTCTACTACTCTTACTATGATACCATTTGTCAAGGTTGGTTCTTAAGATCTCATAACACTTAATTTAGTGTAAAACACAAACACAGGTGTTTAAAAAGAGAAAATAGAGAAAGAAGCTTTTGATATAACCGTATCGAAAAGTCAGAAGCGACATTTGGTAAGGTAGTAAAAAAGTAAAAAATTTTGATTTGACCACTTCAAAATTTAAGCATATAAAATCCACATACTAAATTTGACCTTTTTCCTTAATAATACTATTAATCTTATCTACTACAATATAGCATATATCTTCTAAAAGTTTCTCCGATATTAGCGGTTTCAGAATCTTCCTTGGACTTGGGCTAGGACTTTCCTCCTTATGGGGCCTCGAGGAACCCCTAGGATTAAATCATATAAGCTATCAAAACCACGCAGGGCAATAATAATAATAATAATACAAAGTTATATATATAATCATCGTCACTTGCGATTAAAATGAGATATTTGTTATCGAAATCCGATATAAAACGAAAAAAATTTATAATGAGTTAGAGCTTAAACTAAATAAGTTTTGGGATAGTTCTTAATTCTCATGGCCAAGTAAGGGAAAAAATAAAAACAGAAAAGAAAAATTACTCTGTCATTGTAACTTCTAATAGGCGAAAATCTTGAATGAATTTATCAATTGGGAGAAACTAACATCCAGAATAAGTTTTCCTTGATGTATGGACCATTTGAATGCTAAGTACAAGAACTTCTTTTCTTCAAGAAGCTTATAAATATTACAACTGATTATAAATGTCTGAATGAACAGAAAACACCCTTGAGAACCACAATCAGGGTGTTTCCAGGGGAAAGCACATGATAACCACAATCATCAAACATCCTTAATACCAAACTAAATCAATACCTTCTAAATAATTTGTGCTATTTCTTCTTGTTATCATAAGCAGCAATGTTCTGTGGTTCGCATTCAGGACTAAACAGGCGAACCAGCAAAGCGGTGGTAGCACTCATTGAGACAGCTCCACATCCTGCCCATCGAAGACTTCTAGGAATAGTGATTCTAGGACCTGCAAAAAACACAGAAGAACATCCATTTCATCGAACAAGTGAAAGCAAATGTAAGCTGCACTAAAGGCCATGTTGTTTGAAACAGCAATGGGCTTTTAGACAATGTTTTCCTTTCAAGTTATCGATGAGAACAGACTATACATAGTGGCAAGAATAAGGCCTGAGGTGCATAAAGATCCAGAGCTAGTTAATACAAGTAGAAAGGAGTAACCATGATTGACCAGTCATCCTTCACAATCAAGGTTTGGGATGAGATGTTACTCATGAAACCACTAGTGGGCTGTATAAATGCAAAAGGCATGGAAAATAAAACAAACCATAATGTAGTCGGCACAAAATCCAGAACCCAAAAGCTCCTCCAACACTGAAAAGGCCAGCAGTATGTCTCATCAATCTTGTACAAGGTTTTGCATCTGGTCTCATCAGCTCCCCATCAGACCACCCTAAAGCACGCCTCAGTGCCATCTGCAACTTATGCAATCCAAGGGGAAAAAAAAAAAGTGTTAACAAAGTCCCCAAAAAAGCATGCATCGGTGCAGTGAGCACCTCCCAACCTGATGAAATACTAAGAAGGAGAGTCTCATGTGTATATAGAATTACTCTCAGATATGCCAAGACACTGCTTCTATGTCTTAAACTCCTGACCGTTTGGTCACCAAGAGAGAAACTTTTTTTTTTTTTTTTTTTTGGGGCCAACTGCTAACATATTACAACTTTTAGGAAGGGGACAACCAATCCTAGTCTATCTGTCAGGAGACCAGTATCCATGTTATTAACTTACTTTGGCCCAATGCTTTGCCCTCACAGCCCCAAACATAATAATAATGATAATGTTGATGATAAAACAGCATGGATTAAATATACTGAAGCAAATTAATTATGCTCCCCTTTCTTACCACCATATAGCCGCCCTAAGAAGCAATCAAGCTACTGCAACGTTTGGGAACCAAAATTTTAGATTTCTAAGACAATTGTTTGATAAAAAGCGAGCACCTTGAGGAGTAGTTTGGTCAAGTAATCATAGAAATCTGTTATACAAGTGTTTCAACACAAGAAGCAATTATTTCATATTCGAGCAGACAACATCATAGAAAGAATTGGCACTAATGTAACATTTGGTGATCAAAAGATTTTTACAAAGTAATCATGCTTTCTTGAGAGAGCAAATATTTAGCCTTTAAATATGAGGGAAATTCTATGGTCCGTTGACCGAAACATGGAATTATGCTTTCACCAACAATTTCCATGGACAATGCAATTATTCAAGATATTAGATATTCGTGTAATAATAATTGACAATTGCAAAAATAAGGTAATGAACAAATATTAAAAAAAAAAAAAACAGAAAATGAATTCCATGAAAAAAACACAATATAAGAATTAGCCACTCTTTTCGTCCGTCGCCATGTCTGAGTAATATGTGAATACAATTTTAAAACAAGAAGCGGCATGCAAAATTCTTACAAATGCGATAAAAAATATAAAGAAATAAATGTGCATTAGATATACAATTACTTCAACTTCTACAAAAGCAAGTATTAGAGAAGTGCAGATGAAAAAATAATCCAAATCACATATCCCGAGAATTTTCTGGTTGATATTCAAGCAGAAAATTGCCTCCAAAAAAAAATTTTTACATAAAAGATCAGTGAGTCATTTTGTCGAACATTTGGAAGGCACCACCAAAAATCAAGCAACACAGTAATAAAGTTGGTTTTTTTTTTTCCCCCGGGCATATAAGGTTAATTTTTGTAAAACATTACAAAACCCATGAACAACTGAAGTAAGAAAAGTAGAGAGAGAGAGAGAGAGAAACACCTGAAAATAGATACTGAGTTGAGTATGGAGCTGTTATGGGAGAAATGTGAAGAAGAAGGTGAACTTTGTGCTCCTTCTAGTTTGGGTTTCGGTCTTCTTCACTTTTTGTATTAGTTGGGTTGGGCCTTGATGTTATTACCGGGTATTTTTGGGCCTAATTTTTGGAGTTTTTCAAAATCATAACAGGCTATGATCAATATTCTCTTACGATGTTATGAGTTTTTTCTTATAGCATGCATTTTTTTAAACATTGAATAATTAATATACATCATCATGTATATGTAATAATTACCAAATATGTGGAATACAGTGCATAGTTTTTTAAATGATCATAATATATTTTAAAAATAAAATTATTTACTCTCCACACATGACAAATCTTTTTATTAATACATAACATGATACAAGATATATGATACACACAATAGGAGCAAGATATATGTTAACATAAGTATCTTTATATGGGTGGTTTACCCTGAACTAGATAAACTAATGGATGGAACGAATTTAATTATATCGATAATTCACCTTATTTCATTGGGCTAAACAAGATTGATACAAGAAAAATCGAACACTAATCGCCATAATAATTTAATTAAGTGGTGGGTTTCAATGAAAATCTTTAAACTTAAATCGCTTGTTCACTTTGTCGTATGGAATTGGGGGGAAGGGAGTAGGCGGGGGATGGAATTCCAATTCAAATCGAAGGTAATAAGGTAGTAATGACTATTACAATGTTCACTTGGTATAAAAAATAAAACAAACATTTATTAGGATAAATTGTGAAATATCTATAATATCCCTTATATTTATTATAGAAAGAGGATAATTGTATAGGAGATATTTTTAAAATAGGAGTATTTATGATAAAATTGAAAAATAAACCATGGCATTGCATAAGGTGAGGATATGAATTGCTATTCATCATTTTACTAATAATAATTCATTATGAATTGTTACTCTTCTCATGTGAACACTTAATAGTAGCTTTATGTCGAATGAGAAGGGAATAAATAGCTATTTATGTCAAATGAATGAGCTGAAAATGTTTTATTAAACAGAATCTTCATAAATATTTTTGAAAATTACATCTTCAGTTTTAACTTATGCTAAAACATTTGACGAAAGATATTTTAATGATGTAGTGTTAGTGTTAGTCGTGACTTTTGGTCACCAATTAAGCCCACATGCCTCCTAAATTAATGACATAACAGTAAAATAAGTGACAGATATAGACATACTAATACCCTTTTTGAAAGAAGTAATCTGAGTCACTTCTAATGATCTAGATATTCATTATAATTTATTTTTTTATTTTAAATTTTAACTTAACTAGTTGATCTTATTGAGTCTTAGAAATTTGGAATTAATTAATTAATTAGGATTTCTAAATCAAAGCCACATTCGTTGAGTTGAAAAAATTAGGGGTTAACCTAGGTATGGTTCTGGAAAAAAAAAAAATATATATATATATATATATTTATATAGGGATGGTTAAATGGTCTTGATGTTAAGGTCAACAGCCTTGCTATATCTAGGGTGTTTCTTTATTCCATTTTAACAAAATCATTTTAACTTATATTGTCTAATCTTAAAAGTATTTAAATGAAGCTATGATTGATATTTCATTATGAAATCCTAATCTTTAATCTAAAGAATTTCTCAGGGTTTTATTATATTATGAAACCTTAATCTTTAAAAGATTTTTCTTTTCTCTCTTATTTAAGAACAAAAATGTGAATCCTCTATTTTATTTTATTCCCAAACTGTTTTGGGATTTTGTTTATGTTCTATAAATTCTTCTTATAGGATTTATATTCGATCCTTTTGTTATGCTATAATCTATAAATTTGTTTATTATCGACTGTTGATGAGTGGTAATTTTATTTTATTTTATTTGTTTTTTTTTTATTTTAATTTTGATCTGCTTATGTAGCAAAAGGGAGTAGTTCGTATTGTAAATGGATGCTGGGATGATAGGTATCAGGTGGGTGGAATATAAAGGACTATTCATTTCTTATCCTATAATATATATGGTATTAAATTTTGTATCATACACAAGTTTATGTGATATTATATAAAATTGTATTACTTGCAACAAATTCTAAAACAAAAAGTTTTGGAGCCACTTCTATTTTAATTGGTCTTTAAAGATGAACATCTTTTTACAATTTGAGAATTCAAGTATATACATATGACAATAGGTTTTTTTTTTTTTTTTAATTAAAATAACAAGTCTTTCCAATATAAAATAGTATAGATCCTTCTGTAATAAAAAACTTTCGGAAGATAGTTTACAAATATTAATTTTGAATAAAAGTGATTACAAACAAGAAAATGATATATTATTTTATTTCTTATACATTAACATTATTTTATAATATTTAATAAAGTAGAAAGATGATACCATGAATCATGTACTCTATATTAGAATTTAGGTTTTGAGATAGGTATAAGATACGAAAAATCTCGTACTCACCCGACTTGTGAGAGTAGGTTTCAAAAAATTTGTATTCATATCCCATCCTATGACAGACTCTACAAGTGAGTACTTTATATGATAAGGATTATCCACTTATCAAAATGAATGAGGAAGTTTATTTATACATACATTAAAATAATATATAAAGATTTGTTTCCTATTTTAAAGAAGGAAAAGTGCCTAACTTGATATCAGAAGTTTACATAAAAATTCAATTTGATACTTGATTTTTGTGATTATTTTTACTATTTTATTGATATCATTTACTTTATTTTCTAAGGAAAATGTCTAATTTGGTATCTAAGCTTTGACAAAAAATAAATTATAGAATTTAAAAAATTCCAATTTCATATTGAATTGAATACTAATTGCCATAATCTAACTAAGTGGTGTGTGGAAATCTTTAACCTTAAAAGTTTTGTTCAACAGAATCTCACTCTAGATGAATATTTTTGAAAATTTTGTCTTCAGTTTAAACTGATGAATGTTGCTAAAACATTTCATGAAGATATTTTAATGATGTAGTGTTAGTGTTAGTTGTGACTTTTGGACTACAAAAGGTCACCGACTCACCAATTAAGCAAGTATGCCTCCTAAATTAGTGACTCTACAGTAAAATACACTGTTTGAAGTCTAGCTAGAATGTAAGTTTCGTCGTACGAAGCACTGAAAAGTAAAAATAATGAAGCTGCACCAACTACGGATGAATAATTAAAAAAGGACCCAATCCTTCACAGGGAACTGTGACTACTATCTCTGGGTGCTTACATCTCATTTCATTAGAGTAGCATCCGATGTATTAAAAGAAGTTATCTGACTTGGCTTGCAAATAAGTCGAGAAGCTTATGAGCTTCTTGAGCTCAGTTTGCTTTAATCTCAATTTGATTAGTAAACACATCAAGCTTAAATTTAAAATAACTCATTTATTTAAACGAATCGACCTTGAACTGTTTGTTTGTTTGGCTTTTTTCGGCAGATACAAGCACTTTTTTCAAACCTTTTTCTAACAAATTATTTATTAAGAAATAGATATAGATAAAAAAAGTTGACAGTTTTCATTAAAAATTAAATAGATCAAATATAGATAAAATATAGATGCAAATCAAACATATTTATACATATCATTTTAAAAAGAATATAAATACAAATGAAAAATAAACCATCCAAACAGACCCTAATTTAAACTTGCAAGCTGGCTCATATATAGGCTTGTTTGACTTGTAGATAGTTTTACAAGTAAACTCATTAATATGTGTGAACAAGTTAGCTAGTAAAGTTTTGAATTTTATATTTATGATATATTAATAAATAATTAAAACCAAAAAAAACTAATTTTATTTAATATATATGTGCATATATTTAGCAACTCTTATAGATTATTTTTAGGTTAAAAAATAGAAAAAAAATTATTTAAATGAGTTGAGCTCAAGTTTAAATTTCAGTTTCAATAAAAAACTATGTTTAGCTTGAACTTGATTGGTAAAGGAATCAAGCTCAGTCTCAAAACAAAGTTTGTTTAACTAAACGAGCCAACCTCAAGCCTAAATTTTAAGTTCGTGATTTTTAAATAAGTGGAGGCTCCACTCATTTGCAGCTCTAGATCCGAACCACTTCTAATGATTTAAAGATTTATTTTAGTTTAGTTTATTCTTTTATGGTTTGTATGTTTTTTTCCTTAAATTTTAACTTAACTAATTGATCATTTTGAGTCTTAGAATTTTTTAATTAATTAATTATGATTCCTAAATCAAACCCGGATTTGTTGAGTTGAAAAAATTAGGGGTTGACCTAGGGATGGCTCTGATGGGGGGAAAAAAAAAAAAAAGAAAAGAAAAAGCACTGGAGATGGTTAAATGATCTTGCCTTGCTCTACCTGGGGTTTTCTTTATTCCATTTTAACAGATCATTTTAAGTTTAATTGTTATGGTTTATCTTGAAAAGTATTCAAATAAAGTTGTGATTGATAGTTCATAATGAAATCCTAATCTTTAATCTAAAGAAATTTTCAGGGTTTGTTCATATTACAAAACCTTAATCTTTAAAAGATTTTCTTTTTATTTTATTCCCAAAATGTTTGGGATTTTCTCTAAGTTTTACAAATTCTTCTTGTAGGTCATATTCTATCCCTTTGTTATCCCATATTCTATAAATTTTTTTACTTACTCGTTGATGAGTGGTTGCTTTATTTTATTTTTCATTTTTATCTCCTTTAGTATACGAGGGAGTAGTTTGTAAAGGGAAGGAAAAAAAATTAATTTCATATCTAAACTTTAAAGCAATCAAGTTGATATCCAAACAATATTTTATAGCTATATTTACTATCTTGCTAATATCAGTTGCTTTATTTCCTGACATCGAAAATGTGAAGAGAAGTAGTAAAGACTCAATGAAATATTGTTTCCTTGGTTCAGCAAATAGTGTTAAAAGAAAGTAGTAAAAATAATTATAAAAGTTATATTGAATATTAAATAAATCATTTTAAAATTAATATCTCAAATTAAATTTTCATGAAAATTTCAGCACCATATTTGACGTCTATGCTTTATGGAAGCATGTATTTATTATACCGCCTATGCTTTCCATTCCTTTTATACACATTATTTATTTGAATATGTTGAATTTTTTTTTTAATCTTAACTTTATCGGTATTAAAGTGATTTGGTTTAGAGATTTTTCTTTAAAAATTATTTTGGGTAAATAGCTTTTAAGACAAATGAATAATACAATCATAAAAAATTAATAAACCATTTTTTCCTTTGTTTCACCAATCACTACTCTTTACAAATTTTTGAAAAGGGGAAAACAAGCAAGTCAATTCTATTGAAAACTATTTAAATTGAAATAAAATCTTTTTCCACCGCTGTAATAGATATAGAAACATCGTGTTCCTACTCTTCGTACGCAACTACGCACCCATGAGCCATGCGGTTGTGACCATTTTGACCTTTTGCATGAAACTTCTCTTCAGTTTCCATAATGGAACGTACACCTATATAATAATAATAATAATAATAATAATAATTGCACTGCCTTGGCCCTTTAGAAGCATTCTCTTCTTCATCAGACATCAATCACCATTCACTCTCAATGGAAGATTGGAATTAGACATTCCTTCGGGCCGTTGTTGCATCAAGCGAAATTTGAAAAACCTTAAAACATGCCATTTTTTTCCACTAAATATAGAACCAGTAAATATTATGTTTACTTTCTTTTTTCTTTTTTTTTTCTTTTTTTTTTAAGTTTTGTTGTTCCAAAGATAAGATTTTAAAACAGAAAACATAAAAAACCACAAAACAATGTTAAAATATCAAGCAAGAGTCTAGAATATAAGATACATCCAAGGATAAAATGCAATCTAGGATGGATTTTATAAACGACAATTCTATAAAATTTCTTAAAACCTATTCTAAAACCTTTAGGAAAGTAGTTTATAAGGAAATTATTGTAAGAAAAAAAAAGAACTAAAATGGAAAGATGGCTTATCACATTACGAATTAGTAGTGCCATTGATGGCCACTGCCTTGAAAGCAAAATTCGATGCAACTAAGATGTAATTGACGATACCATCTACTTAATAAGATTAATATAGCTAAACCTTGACATATGCATATGCAGCCAAAGTTTGAAACAAGCAAAATTTTATTGCTTGGATTCCTGTACTCAAAATTTTCTAGGAAAAATTATATATATCCCTCCAGTTGAAGATAGATTGTTATTTTAAAACTACTAACCAATAGAAATAAAGTTTCGGTTACATAATTAAAATAATTTTTCCATTACATTAACAATAAAATACACCTCTAAGTAATGGTAATGGGATGAATTGAATAGGAGGTAGTGATTGGTGGTAAGGGGGGTGAATTGGATGAGAGTTAGTGATGGATGGTAAGAATGATAGTAGACTGACAAGTGGTAGTGATCTGTGGCTGATTAGATTTATTTAGATAAGTGAACAAATAAATAAATAATTATCTTATTATATTTATGTTTTATAAGCATTTATTATGGGTTTCAATTCTATTTTAGTATAATACCTGGCTTGAAATTAAAATTTTTTAAATCTTACCCAATCCAATGTCTGACATAATGGTACCCTTCTAGCTTGTTCTTTAGATATTTATGTGAGGTGGACAAAAACCAAGCCAAGGGTGAGAATCAGGTTGGCTGGGTCCTTTTAGGAGATATAAAAGCGACTTTCCCAGTATCTTGGGGGACACCTGATACATTCATTACACACTTTCATAGAACCAGCAAGAGTTGTTGCTCAACATATACTGGCATAGCAAAGGTTTGTCATCTTGTGCTTTAATTTTAGTTTATCATAATTTCACATCTTCCCGCTGATCACTGATCATTAATATTTGATAAATCATAGGAAAAGCTTATGGTTGAAGAATGATCAAAAGAGTTTCATGCTTGCTTTTGAAGTTTTAGAATTTTATGAGTCATGGCACTTTTTTTTTTTAACTTAATTTTTTTCCACCAACAGTCAGTAGAGTGAAGCTAGTTTCAGTTCAGTGGAAGAACAGTATCCGTACCATCTTAGCTAAAATCTTTTGTTTTGCTACTTCATAGGTTGGTTCATATCAATCGTGGGATCTACTAACAAGTGGCTTGAAACAAATTCTAGTCTAGACAACCTATTTTTGAAAAGTTCATTTACATTTAAATTTGTCTAATAACTCTTTTTACTAGATAATGCACTGTAAGCTGAAGCTCTTGTCCCGTAGCTGGAAGTTTCCTTCTACTATTGTACTTCTGTTGCTTCCAAAAGGAAGGAAGCAGTCAAATTGCTTAATCTTCATAATTTGCTTTTATATACTTCTTAATGCTATCTTTTATAAGGTTTTGAATATATTATAGATTTTTCATGAGGCATATTTCCATTTCCTAGTTGCTCAATGTTCACAATTTTCTTTTCCTAATTGAGTTCATTTCTCCAGCTCACTATAAACCTCTTTTGCTTACGCTAACAGGATTTCCATCCAACATGGCTTACAAGCATCTTCTGTTAATTTCCTGTATATGGACTACATCCTTGTTCCTTCTTCCTGATCCGGGCAACGGCTTAGTTAGAATCGGACTGAAGAAGCAACGCCTTGATCTTAGCAGCATTGTTGCTGCCAAGATTGCAAGGAAGGAAGGGAAGTTGAGATATGGTGCGAAAAGCTCAAATAATGTTTTGAGTGGTGGAGCTGAAGACATATTGCCTCTGAAAAATTATCTAGATGCACAATACTATGGAGAAATTGGTATTGGCTCACCCCCACAAAACTTTTCTGTCATATTTGATACTGGCAGTTCAAATTTGTGGGTACCATCATCAAAATGTTACTTCTGTAAGTTCTAGTTTTCTGTGAGCTTATCTGCTTTTTTTTTTAGGTATATTTGTTTAAGAGAAAATTTTTTCCCAAACATCTTTTTGTGATGCTACAATCTAAGGCTTACAAAACTCAAAAATGTTTTATACAAAATAATCTTACTCTTTAACTAGTCTTGAGAACAACTTATAATAATGGGGTGTTGTTCCACAGCTTGCTTGTTATTTCCATCCCAAGTACAAGGCAGCTGACTCCAGTACATACACGAAAATTGGTAATGTTATGGGCTGTGTGAATGGGATGAAATGTCAGTCTCAAAATATGTCTTCATCTGTTTCCCAATCAATCACATGTTGCCACGAATAAAGAAAGAAATACAAAGTGATGCTTGTGTCAAATATTTTTCATGTGTGGCAACATGTGATAAGCTAAAATAGGGATTGGGACAACGTTTGAGGGCAGGAAAATTTTATCTGTTTTGAAGTCTTCAAATTTTATGTTTCTCATATGTATGACTAATGAGCGTGCTGACGTTAATAGTATTCAACTCCATGTTCCAGGCAAGGAGTGTGAAATCAACTATGGATCCGGGTCCATTTCAGGATTCACAAGTCAGGATAATGTTGAAGTGGGCAATCTTGTCGTCAATAATCAGGTTTGCTCCCCAAGCTCTATGTCTCTATTCCAGCTGAATGAAGAAATCCAGTAACTTATGTAAAAGTTAGTTTGCGTATATTGTATGTACTTGTACATTTTACATTTAGAACTCCCCTAACTTGTGAGCCATCACTTTATTGAAGCCTTTCAAAAAAGGGATGATTTAAACTACTAATCTCCTGCTCTGATATTATAACAAATTTAGCTCTAAAGCTAGAGTACTGGTTCATCTAAAAGATTAAAAGTTGTTATTATGGCTTGCTTTCTTGTGCTGTTTGCAGGTGTTCATTGAGGCTACAAGGGAAGGGAGTCTTTCATTTCTAGTAGCAAAGTTTGATGGAATACTGGACTTGGTTTTCAGGAAATATCTGTTGGCAATGTTGTGCCTATCTGGTATCATCCAATCTAGAGTATCCTAAGCTATGTCTCTTTGAGTTATAATCCCCATCGTACTGAATTCTTGTTTAAAGTCAATATGGATTTATCTTGATTGCAGGTACAACATGATGCAGCAATGCCGGTTAAGTGATGACGTCTTCTCATTCTGGTTAAATCGTGATCCTAAAGCAAAGGAGGGAGGTGAAATTGTGTTTGGTGGAGTTGATCCCAAGCACTTTAAAGGCAAGCACACATTTGTTCCAGTCACTCAAAAAGGATATTGGCAGGTGAGTTAAATTTGATTGCTGCATAAGAAAGAATAGTAAGCTTAAAGCTGTCTGACCTGGTGTGGTATCTGTAAACTTGCTAGATCGGGTGTGCCTTTATATTTATTGATTAACATCCATTTGTCTCTTTTCATGACATATATTTTGATGTTGACCACCATTTCAGTTTGATATGGGTGATCTTCTTATTGGGGATCAGTTGGCGGGGTATTGTGAAACTGGATGTGCAGCTATTATGGATTCTGGGACCTCTTTGCTTGCTGGTCCAACGGTATGTGTTTCCATTTTTTTTCTCTTTTCCTTTTCTTCCCTAATGCTTCATCCACTTGAAAGATGATTTCAAGCTTGATATATTCAGGCAGTTGTGACTGAAATCAACTATGCTATTGGGGCCGAAGGACTTGTCAGTAACGAGTGCAAGGAAGTTGTTACCCAGTATGGAGAGTTGATATGGGATCTCTTAGTTTCAGGGGTAGGATACTTGGTTCATGCATGATCATCGCTCTAAGTTGCAAGCTATTCAAAATATGATAATGTGCTTCTCTATGTTTCAGGTGCAACCTGGCAAAGTGTGTACTCAGATTGGTATATGTCTTTTAAATGGGACTCAACATGTAAGGTAAGCGATAATTTTTAGTTACATGTAAGGTAAAATCTAATTTTATAGATGTAAGGCCTGCTATTATATTTATTACTTGATATTCTTCTCACTTATTTGATGAGCTTTACTTTTAAGACTATCAAATGGACTATTTGATTAATGTTGATTGAAATATGTGCAAGAATTTGAACTCTCGATCTCTTACTACATCACCATATTGAATTTAGCTAAATTATCTACAAGACCTACATGGAGACATAAAAATAAAACTTCACATTTAGATCTCCTACCTCTGGCATCATCTTATTTTCTAGTTAATGAATGCTTGCTCAAATCAAACAAGAAAAAGCTCTCTAGTTCCTATTTCCTCATCAAAGTAAGTTCCTCTGTGATAGTTCGTCAAGAGAAAAGTCCTATTGTGAAATCTTTGGATTTTTGCAGTGCTGGAATCAGAACCGTTGTCAACAAGAGAAATGTGAGTGGAGGAGATCTTCCCTGTACCGCTTGTGAAATGGCTGTTATTTGGATGAAGAATCAGCTTAGACAGAAAGGCACAAAAGAGAAAGTGCTCAGCTATGTTACTCAGGTACCTGATTAAAGCCATTTTTACATTCAAAGATTACTAGTAGTGATGTTTTGATTTTTACTTTTATACATTTTGGTACTGATTCTGGCATTTATCAGCTTTGTGAAAGCATTCCAAGTCCTATGGAAGAATCTGTAATCGATTGTGATAAGATTTCAACCATGCCAAACATAACGTTTAGCATTGGGAATAAACCATTCAAGCTTACCCCAGATCAGGTGAGATTGGTTTCTTCTTTATCAACATGTTTTCATGCTCTGTATACTATAGTAGCATGGGAGCCTCTTAAATTCATTGTTGAAGCCTTTTCCCATTACTAATTCGATATAGTTACTCATGTTAATGTTTTAAGCTGTTTATTTCACATAGTTTCGTATCAACATCCACCGAAATAAGCTAATCACCATTGTCACATGAACTGACTTCGACTTTGATAATTTGTCCTTAAGAAAGTCTAGAGCAGATGATGGAGAGATAGAACTGCATGATAAGGTGTTACTTAGTGGTCAGTTTGTGTTTTCGAAAAAAAAAAAAAAAAAGGATTTAAAATAGGGATTACGCTTTTTTATACTTTTGAGAAAGCTGTTAATGATAAGTTTTGAGAAATTTGTTGATGACAGTCAAAATACTTACTTGCCCTCAACTCCATGATCTACTTCGATATATTCATAGTTAAAGCTGAGAAAGAATCAATGATCTTACATGAAATGTAGTTGAGTACTTCAAATATATTGCTTCTACTTCTCTATGACAATCTATTTGATATAACCTAGGATTCATGTTAACGTTTCAAGTTCTAATTGACTTAAAAACTCCATACTTTATTATGACAATTTATTTGATATAACCCATGATTTGTATTGATGTTTAAAGTTTTCAGAAAGAGTAACTTCATACATGAAATGGTTTTCCCATCCATGTCCATCCGATATATTGCCCATCTATGAAGGAAAAAGTGCAAAATAATGCTTACATTAAATATCCATCATACATGACAATATATAATTACTGAAAACATCATCTGGAAACAGAAAATATCGATCAGAATATGAACTTTCAGTGACTTAATATATATTTTTATATGAATGTATGGTTCTTATACATGTCCTTGGTGTCTCAGTATATTTTAAGAACCGGAGAAGGCCTTGCAACTGCCTGTATCAGTGGGTTCATGGCTTTGGATGTACCACCTCCTAGGGGCCCTCTTTGGTAAGTATATATATCTGCCCTACACCTTAAGTCTGTCTTGTAGAGAGACAATTCTTACCATACGAGTTTTTTAACGAATCCTGGGGTACAGGATCCTTGGCGATGTATTCATGGGAGTGTATCACACGGTGTTCGACTATGGCAATCTTCAAGTAGGTTTTGCTGAAGCTGCATAGGAATTGTTCATGCTCGCCATCACATCACAAGACTGGACAATAATATCCAAGAGAGATCTTATTTGAGCGTTTGCAGGACATAGATGATTAATCATCTTTATCATTTGTAAGACAACGTGTGTAGTTTTCTTATAGTTGCCTAAGTAAAGCACATCGAAAAGTACTCTCTAAACTGGGGTTTTGTAATTTATTCCACTGTATCCACTTCTGTGATGGTCCAAGATCTGCCGAGGGATTTTGCAACATAGAACAGACAGACCAAGCTACTTCCTTTATAAAAAGGATTTTAACGAGGACTTAAAAAAATATTTTAAGAAGAAAAACAACAGCGTACGTACTAATTCGCCTTCATGGAACACATTCTGATCCGCACTGCAACAATATCTTTAATGGTAACAAAATATCTGTCAGCTTTTTTGGCTTATCATTTTGATTTTGTTTTCGTGTCGGTTTAGCACTAGTTTGACACTGGGTGTATGGCTAACATAAGGTATTAAAAAACATGAAAAATGCACATGATGGACCTAGAATGGATATAGAATAAATGCTGGCTAGATGCAGATAAGATTCCTCAAAACCTAACAAAACAAACAGTCCATAATTACTATAAAAAGTTTTAGCAAGAATCATTCTTCAATGATAAGGGAGTCATCTGTCTACCAGCATTTTTCCAAAAGGAATAAGCATGTATAAAAGTGCAATAATCACGACGTTTCCCAGCATTCAAAACTGATTCATAAGATAATTTCTTATGTTGCAAAAGTAAAAGACTTCCCATCCTTCAGTATATTAACCTCTAGATCAGTGAACATAGGATAGGTTCTACAAGGGCAGGTCAAATCATTAACAATATAATGAATAGTCTATGTAACCTTAAAATCAATTGTTTGCTTTTAGCAGCCTTGGGGGTTGTGTTTGATCACTCATCATCGCTGTGTTTGATCACTCATCATCGCTGTCATCACCGAAAACTGAAGCAACAGGAGGTTTTGGCTTCTTCGCAACACTGATGGTTGATTTCTGCAGTAATTACAGAAAGACAAGTCTTTTCAGAAATAATTTGAAGGCAAGAACAACTTGTAAGCAGTAAACAGACATACCCTATTGACAAATTGTCAACATGGTTGCATATGAGATAGAATGTAGTCCCTTACAAATTATAACAGAAGATGGGAGATGAGAGTTTCTCTCTGGTATGAGAGAGAAGTGAAATAACACTGCTCAAAAAGGCCATTGGCCAATAAAAGAAAAACCATTTGATCACAAGAATTTGAAATTTAACTACAAACAAGCTTTTGCATTTAAGACAAAACAAAACATCATGTGGATTTGGAACCTTACTCAATGAAAGCCGTTAAATGCCTTTTAAATAATATGATTTATATACTTAAAGCTTGCACGCAAAAATAATTCATTTACTCATTTCAAGGGAACAAACCTTTGAGGTGCTGCCTTTAGAGGAAAACCCAAACTTTAAAGTTTTGCGCTGATCCTGATCAGTGAGTGCTGTGGCACTTCTCATGGTAGGAAGTGCTGGAGAAGACCCTGGTTCCTCACGTTGCTGTTGCTTCTGCTTATGGGCATCAGCACTGTAGGGCATGAACGCCAGCCAGAAAATTAAGAGACACACATGCACAGAAAGAAGGGTGAAAAAAAAAAAAAAAAAAAAAAAAACCAAAAAGTAAGGAAATTAAAAAAAAATCAGCAAATGTTGGCCCCCTAAAAAGAAGAAGAAAAAAAATCCAAATATGAACCGATACATTTTTGCCATCTCCTTCTCTAGACGCTGCTGCTCTCTCTTCTGACGATCATCACGATCAGTAGAACCGTGCATATCTCTCATTTCTTTGAACCTCTGAAAGAAGCAAACAGCAAGAGACAACAATATAAATTGTTAACACTACTAAAAAAAAATAAATAAATAAATAATAGACTTGATGAAGATCATCTGTTTACCTTTCTGTGGTTGTGATCATACGAGCTCAAGTGAGCCTCAAATTCCATTGCCAATTTGTATTGCTTGTTGCAAAGGTCACAATAGAAAACCTTCCGAATTTCTTTCACTTCATTCTGAATTTTCTGCTCACGCTCTGCTATAACCTGGATTTTCAAGGTGCACGAAGGAGGCAGTACAAGCCACCAGGTAATAAAAACTGCAGGAAATTCTCAAGATCTTCCAAAGTTGATGCTCCCCTACTATACCATTGCCTTCAAAAGGCAGACATAAATGCTATATGTTGCCTTCTGTTAATGATTTGGGTTCACAAAAAGTAATGCATCAACTTTCTTTAATATCTAAATACGAGCAGTGGCTAACACTTATCTACATGCTCATAAAGTAGCAATCAACTGTAATTTCAACTGCATACCTCCCGCTTCTTTATATTCTCCTCAGTCTCCTCTACCTCAATATCAAGTTTTTTTCGCTGAATATTTTCTTCAGCAGTAAAAAAGTCATCTTCTTCTTGTTTGCCGATTCCTAACTTCGGATCTCTCATATCTGATTTTATTGGTTCAGTGATTCCTGCACATGCAAACAACAAAAATCTACTAAGATATCGCCCTTAGGACAGAGTTGCCTTAATGAATTAACTAAAGCGACCTTGGCGAATATCTATGGTTTTCACAAGTTGTACAGACAAGTTCAATAATAATTCATTTTGCCTCAAATTAACACCTTCTTCTGTTGTGCAGTGACCTCGAAATTATACACACATACCTTGCTCATTCTTGCCGAGGCCTTTCCCAGTCCAACCCATTTTCTGAAGAAGTCTAAACCCAATGTTAGATGAGGTCAATTGTGTGTCCAAGGATGCTTGTTCCACATCATCAAGATCAACATTTTCTGTTGGCTTGTGATTAATTGGAAGCCAAAAATCCTCTGGGTAATCCTCAATGAGAGATTCCTAAAACAAATGAAGAGAACAGTAAGCATGCATCTATAATTGAACCCATATCCACTCTCATCCGTACTTCCATTAAGGCTAATATACCATAAAAACTCCATAGAGTAAACTTTTTTAAGGCAGCACTCAATGAGTTTTTGCTTAAGGAAAACTTGAAAAACACATGCTACAAATTTAAGACAAATTAACAGAAGCCAACAAATGTCTACCCCACAAATGTTTAAGTATGGAGAACAACGGGTGGTTGTAAGCAGCAACAACAGCAGCATATTAACATAATAGATTGCTTACTCGCTCTGTCTCATGTTGCTGTGCATCTTGAGTACTTGAATCTTGCCTCGCATCATGCCATCTAAAACTCATCATGAAATCAACTACACCAAGGTCACAGCAAAATTTCATAATTAGAAGCAACAACAATAACAAAATACTGCAATTGGATCCCTGGAGGAGTTGCACTGCTAACGAGACTGTGAATTACATCCATTCATTCAACTAGATTCCCACATGTGTTTAGTCAAAATCGATTCTATTTTTATTAAGGAATTTGAAAATGATAACCGGTGTCTCAGGAACCTATTCAAAAGTTAAAAAAGAAACCTTTTAGCTTTCTGCGAACTAAATTTGTAATCAAAGCTGAAAATTTCTTCTTTTAGCCACTTAACAAGTACATCGGACACCAGACATTTGGTATCCGGTCCCGTTAGGAAGCAGTAGACCTTTTCACTTTAAGCACTATTCCTTTGAGTTCAAATTACCAAATAATTCTATAAGATCGAAATACCCAATTGTTCATGGAGCCTAAAGGATTCGCAATATCTCAGCATGTTTTGCTTCTCTTTTTCTATATTCTTCTATTTCTTCACAGAACATGAACATCTATCACTCAGACTCTTCACTTAATCCTTCTTTCGAAGAGTCCAGAACGAATAAGGGAATAATTCAAACAACAGAGGCATGAACCACATCCATAGAATCATTAACCAATGATAGAAGTACAAAAGATTCAAAATTTAATTTTTCCAATTGGGTTTCTTCCAAATCAAGGAAATCAAAGCTAATTATGCTCAAATCCCTAAAAAGACCCCATTTTTTGTCACAAATTTATAAGTTTAGCCAACCAGTCTATCAATTTGCAGATGCAACACGGTGCGCATAATCCATGATTTATGGTCCGAAAAATCGAACGTCGTAGGTAATTCATCAATAATCATAGGGTTTCAGAATCCAAAACAAAGTGCTAGTCCTCCTCAACTAGGAAAAAAGATAAAAATAAAAATAGAAATAAATGATTAGAGAACGAAACGTGAAAATTAAATAACGAATTGAAAAATTACTTGCCTGGAATAATTTGTCGCTGAGTATTAAAAAAATATTTTGATCTCTGATGGTGATTACCGTTTGAATAACATGGATGGGAATCAATATAACAGGCATAAATTGTTTTATTGTTTTTTGCATCACATACTGGGCATCACATATTGGGCTGGGCCTTGGTGAATACAGCCACAATTTTTTTAGGAGTTAATTATTTTTTTGGCCGAATTTTAGGAGTTAATTAAACATGAAAATTTATTTCAATATTATTTAATAATTTTAAAATAACAAATATCAATATTTTGTTAATTATAAAAATTAATTATATATTTTATTTTTTTAAAAAATAACTTTTAATATTTTATTTTATTTAGTATTATTTTTTAGTAAATTAATTTTTTAGACTAATAGGATTTTTAACATATATCCTTCTAATAGTAATTAATTATAACTATACTTTTACATGAAACCCGAATCACTTATTTCTTAAAAAAACTAACACCAATCATGTTTTTGTAAATTTATCAAAACACACATCATGTTTTTATTTATTATTATTATTTGGAGAAAGCAAAATTAGCATTTAAATTTATCATAGGCTATTGCTATAATCCCATTAGCGTTTGTGACCATGAGCATCACTAACAGGTTGGGAATTTAGCACATGATTCGTTGATTTAGATACTGGATGACAAGAAACAATTTTTAATGGTTTTGTATGAGTAAAATTTGATAGAATTTATAAATATATCAAACCCATTTATAGGTGTATTAGGATTTGAGTCTAGTATCTACAAGCGCCTAGAATCCCATTTATTAAATAGGTTATATAAGAGTAAGACATGTATATACAAATCTTAAAAGAAAAACAATAAAAATACAAATAAAAAAAAGTTACGAAGAAACCAACATTGTATTTCATTTAGGAAATGCAACATATGCATTTTCTTTTTGTGATACAACCATGTTGGGAAAAAAAAAACGAAGAAGAAAATCTCGTTGAATCTTCATATCTCTCCTTCTCATATTTTCCTTTTTCTTCTTTTTAAATGTGTAGTAGCACGATCACTTGTTTGTCTAAACATTGATGTTGTGTTTGATTCACTAAAATGGAATAATAATTCTTTTGATTTATGATTATAAATATTTTGGAAAAAAAAAAGATGCTTTTCATAAGGATTCCTTTTATGAAGAAAAGGAATAAATATTCCTTATTTATTTCACGTTACATAAAATAAACATTCCTTACATAGAAATTATTACAAACCAAACAAATGAATGGTTAGCTCATGGTAAATAAAGTAGAATATCAATTTCATTACTATCAACCAAACATAATGTGAATGTAAACCCATTCTCTCTCTTTATTTTACTGTGTCTTGCAAGTAGGACAGTGTTAGATTATGAACCCATCATCAATCTAATCAACTTTCATAAAAAACTCAAGCCTAACCAAATGTTAAAGGAAAGTGAGAAAGCCAAATTTGACTATCCAATTGTAAGATTGTGTAGCTTATGTTCGCAGTTTTTTCCAAATAAGTATAAAGTTGGTGAAGATTGTAGAAGCTACTAGGATTAATACTAAAAACCACTAAAGTTTTTGAAGCGACAATAGAGAGAAAGAATCGACAAAGAATTCTATCATGCAATTTTGATGGAAACAAAGGGAATAAAGCAAAGTCAAATGAGTAAAACTTAAAAGTAAGTTCAACAACATATCACTAAAAGTAAGAGTCATAAAGCTGTTGAAAAGAATATTAGTTACAGAGTTATTTTATCATTGAGATCTAATCACCTTTCATCTCTTTCTCCTTTCTTAATGGAAGTAACTATATTCTACTATTAACTTACCACTTCCAAGGGTCAATGAATATGATGTGATGTATGGCATGATGCAAATGATGTATATATCTTAAGACCATTTTAAAAGTATGAATAAATCTTGACACCTTTCATCTTCCTTGAATATGTTCATGTATTTATTGCATAAACATCTTACTTGTGTACATTTATTATTATAGGTATGATGTTATAGCATCCGGCACATTGAAACCATCCATGCATGTTTAAACCATTATTAATTCATATTTTTCATGCCTCTATCATTTTAAGCATCATGTATGAGGCCAAGTATTGGGAAGCGAGTATCATGATGAGAAAATTACTTAGAAGCATCATGTGGAGCAATTGTTATCTAGCAAAGATCATGCTAAGGTGTTAAGTTTGGCAAGCATTACATAAGGAGTTTTTTGTAGTCTTATACAAGGACAATCTTATCATAAAATGCCTTGCATAGTAACCATTTGTGCATATAAGTCATGCCCATTGGATGGGCACTACATGGAGTAAGCATCAACCTTAATAATCATCATAGAAGACTACCATCTAGATGAGTCATGTGAATTATCTTATTCATTAGTGGTACAATGAAGACATGTAAAACTTCGATAAAGTTTTTGAGACATGAATATAAGATTGAATGGTTGGTCTAAAGGAAGGTGAACCATGTTGATGCATCACTTATTTAAGTATTAAAAGTTAATGCGACACTACTTCCTTTTGGCCTTTAAGAAAGCTATGTTGTTTGATTGTCTCGGCTCCAATACAATATTTTATTTTTATCAATTAGGCTGAGATATTATTTTGTGTTAAGCCTTCATTATGGACATAAACTTTGCATAAGAGTACATAGTTGATGAATTGGGTAAACATAACCGTGTATTGATTCATGACCTTCCAGTTAGTTTAATTAAGAAGAATAGCTATTCATTCCCTTCTTATTCTATCTAAAACTACTATTATGGTGTTTAATTAAGGAGAATGACTATTCATAATTAATTACTATTACACAAAATAATAAATAGTAATTCATATCCCCACATACATAACTTGTCATTCAATCACTTATTTCTAATTTTTTTATAAATACTCTTATCTTGAAATGCACCATTATCATCTCTTTATATCAAGTGAGTATTGAAATAATCATTATAATTCTATTACATGTCAACTGAGTTAAAATTTAATTTTCTTGTTATTCCATACGATGAAGTGAACGATCCATAAGTGTTTTTTTAATTTGTGTGCATCATTTGTGTATTGTCAAGTGTAGCATCTTACATATTATTATTACAATCAACATCTTTAAGTCCTATCATTGTTTGCTCAATGTTATCAAGATTAGTTTTAAGTTCTTAACTAGTGTTGTTAGTCAAGTCAATTATCTTCCTTCTTGGGTGCAACATCATTTTGGTTGTTATAACAATAGAGGGGGAAATCAATCGTAGCAATGTTGTCAAAACAAGACCAGACTGCTCGATCCAATCCGGTTTGATTAGAACCAGCATTAAAGGTGGGCCAATTCCATCAAACGAACCATTTTTAGCTTAAATGGTGTGACTCGAATGATCCAGGTGAATCCTCCAGGTCATAATGCAACATTTGGGGGAAAAAAAAAGAGGCTAAAAACTCAAAATGCTAAATAATGTTCTTTCTCTTTTAAAAATAGTGAAACTTGAAAGTGAAAACATCGTTCATCTTGCCAAACATGATCCCCATCAGAAAACCCATTCCTTCCTTTTTTCAAATGTGAGAAGTCCAAACCACCACTAACTTGCCATTACCACTAGCCACCACAATAGAGTTGGATGGTTTTCAATCTTGCAGTCGATGACATGACAAAGTCATTAAATCTGGTGTGGTTGTCTCCATGGTAGCAAAGGGAGCATGAGCAAACAAAAGAGAAATAAGGGAAAAAAAGTTGATCAAGTTTCGAATGTATTTTAACTTCTTAGAAAATTTAAACAAATCTTTAATGATGAGATCGCAGAAGAAGATTGCAGTTCTAATAGCTGGACAGTGGTGTCTTTGGATAGCAAAGGTGAAAGTGAGGAGAGGGGAGTGAATAAGCAGTGGGTTTGATGATTTTTATTTTTTAATAATAAATAAAGGTTTGTAGCAATAAATGTACATCTTGGAAAGTTTAAAACATTAGCATTAGGGATATAGATAAGGATGGATAATTGTGGATTATTCATTTACTTAATTTTTTATTTATTAATTTTGTAACAAATAAAATATTAGAACAAAAATAAGTTTATAGTTCATAATTTTAAATTTTAAATATTTAATGTGCGATTTCAACTATAATATATATTTTTAATTAGTTTGAATATGATTCAAATATATTATAGATATAATGAACTAATAGAATTAATTAATAATGAATATAATTATATAATTTAAATTTATTTATCTTTTATAACAAAAACATAATTTTTATTTTTATTTTTATTTTTTTATTAATCTTGGTTCGACCCTTGATCCTCTAGCATGTCCAAGTCAAACTCGGTCGATTTTAACAACATTGGATCATAGTATATCAAGCTTGAGAGATCATTATGATGCCACTAAGCTACAAGGCTATTGGTTGGGTACACCATCACCAAGTTGTCAACTTTCTCTATTCTATGAAGTCATCAAAATGTAAGTTTACAAATCCGATCGTGATGATCAAATGCATTCAACATGTGTTTCATGTAAATGGAGACTTACAGTCTGTTTCACTTGACATGAATGGCTATTCATTCATTCCTTGTTCTATGTAAAGATGATATTACGATGTTCACCTGAAAGGAATAATAATTCATAATGAATTGCTATTATTTAAAATGATGAATAGCAATTCATGTCTCTACATTGCTATTCAATGGTCTATTTTTCAATTTTGTTATAAATATCCATGTTTTGAAAATAACAGATATACAATTATTCTCTCTCTATAATAAATACAAGGAAATTATAGATATTTTATTCTAATAATTATTTGTTTTACTTTTTACACCAAGTTAATATTGTAATAACTATTATATCCCTATTATATTCCTTTTGAATTGGAATTCCATTCCTCTCTTATTCCATTCAGCGAAATGAATAGGCCATTAAAGGTTTATTGTGAAATGGCTTGCAGAGACAATTAGGTGAGAAGGAGATACAAAAAAGGAGTAGACAATATAAGGAGATTTGAATGCATGTGCGACATATGAAAAAGCTATTAAAACATCAAATTCCATTATTATTGACAAGAGACACTATGCTCTTCACTATAAACACCCATTGGATATTCATAGTGATAAATTGACGATACGATGACATGTCTCTTGAAATCTTCTATTCCAAATGAGTAACTTTGGTTATTTATAGAGTTTGAATAATAATGTTGTTTGTCGAATTGCATTGATGATCAATGGTGGATGACTAATAACCGAGAGGAGTTCCTTTATGAAGGACCCCTTCATTGCCTTCTTTAGGATTCAAACCCTTTTTTTTTTTTTTTTCTAGATCAATTTGAATCATGCTCAATGAAAGCCTCTTTATGTGCGTGAGCCTCTTTAAAAATAGTTGAAAGCTGATAGGTTGGTTCAATGATTTCTACTTTAAGCTTATAATACTATTTTTTTAATACCATTTTAAAGAAATAGGTTGGACTCTTTGTATCTTATCTTCTCAACTTAAAAAAGTCAATCTAAGTCATTTTTTATTTTAAACCTAAAATTAGATTTAACCCTCTATGCCATTTATGTGTTGTTGTATTAGCTTAGCTTAATTATATGGAAATATCTTAGGCACATTTCTTTTTAATACTATTTTTGGCTTTGTTTGGTTAGTTGATGTGCTGATAGCATGCCGTTGTGTTTCGGTTTAGATGTTGTCAAGAAAAATATACAGATGAAAAACATATATTTTTAATGAATAAATCAAATATATATGAGATATAGATAATGATATAAAAAAAAAAAATTAGACAATCAAACAGGTCCTCCAAAGACACCAACTCTTTTGCTTTTCTCACTTTTCCCATATGTAAAATTTTTCAAATGTACTTTAGCAATCTAAACAAGTTAATGTAACTTGCAATTAGCACAAATGGTGTTAGGTAGAGATGATAGTCGATAATGGTTTGTTGAACACAAAATGCTAGAAAAAAAAAAAAATAACATTTCATTTTTTCAAAAGAGATCTTTATTTTTCACTTCATTCACTTGTTGTTGTTAAAACAGACCATTATTAATAACTATTTGCTATTCTTCTTTGTAGCACCGTAGGATCTATTTGATTCACCTATTTTGATCATTTTAACATCTTATTTTTGTCGTTTTCAAATAGATTGTTTGTCAAGAAATAGATACGGATAAAAAATATAGATATTTTTTACTCATAAACAGATAAAATAGATAAGATATAGTTTAGATACGATAAGATACATATGTAGATTAAATACAATTAAGATACTGATGAAAATCAAATAATCCAAATAGGCCTAGTTACCGCAATCTACCGGTAAAAGTGAATTGCTAATGTATAAAATAAATGGAGAATGTTTTATGCGAGACAAACGTGACCTCCCATTAAGTCCATTTTTGGTTTATAAATGCTAATTGCAGCTATGAAATGTTGATAATCAATAAGAGATAGTGAAAATAAAAGATGGAAAAATGGAAATGAATTTATAAAAGATGCAAAGCATAACATTATCTAAAATATGCTAAGGTACTCTCCTTCAACATCAACGGATCTATAAATTTCTCTTCTCATTAATTAACCAGAAATCCATTCATGGAAAACATATTATTATATTAAATATTAGTGTAAAAAATTTTTACGAATTATATATTCCTCACAGAACGAGAAGTCCTGCAGTTGAAATTTTAAAGAAAATAGGAAAACCTTATTTTCTTAATGGAAAAATGAATACCATTTTTATTATCATCTGTGTTTGTTGCTTCTATCTATAATTAAGAATTAAGATAACTAACTCGATTTTTAATGAATGCCATTTCACCAACTTTTTAAATATTTTTTTCCCTTTTCCTTTTTGTTCTGATATTGTTATTTAAGACATTGTGTTTAGTCTTATCAGTTGCCACTGAGATAATCGCTTATGTAATTAAAAATGAGGAATGTGAACCTTTTGGCATACACTCAAACAATTGTTGAACAAAATATATGGAATCGATATCGGATAAAGACATTACAATAGTTAATTAGTTATTACAATTGAAGCATGGAACCTTTTTATAGTTTATAGACAGGATATAAAGAGGAAAGAAGAGAGATACCATGAGATAATTATGCAGGAAGTATATTGCCAGAAGACGAAGGAAAGATTTATTAAATATTTCACACATATATTATATACATATAAGTTATAAATGTTAAAATATTATATATATATATATATATTATAGATAAGATTCAAATGAATGGTACTATATTGTGAATACTAAAGTATTTAATACATACATATATATATATGTACAAAATTCACATGAATGGTATTATATTAATTAGACAATGACAGGAAAATATATAAGGTATTAATCTATATATAGGTATGAAGAAGTTGGAGTGGATGCATGTATATATAAAAACAAAATAGACCAATGGGAAATACAATTCGGGAAAAAACTCGCACATAGAAAATGCGATCTGTAGTGATGCTTGTACAGAATGCAAGAAATAATGGCTTACTATACATTTCGCATTCCTGTAATGCGAGTATCATTTGAACTCTCGCGTGCCAAATGTACAGATTATTTTTTTGACTTAAATACATATTTATATGTGATTTTGATATATTATTTTTGTAATTAGTTTTAATAAGGTCTATTTTGGTATATAATTTAAAAAATAAATCCTAAATCGACAAAAAAAAATTCAGAGGTGGGGTACCTGAATATATATACATGGCGATCAAATGGGTTTGTTTGGATTGTCTATTTTTCATCTGTATCTGTATCTTTTTTAAAATAATATGTGTAAATATATCCGATTTGCATCTAAATTTTATCTATATTTGTTCTATTTGATCTTTTGACGAGAACTGTCAAATTTTTTTTATCTATATATATTTCTTGATAAAATTTGTTAGCAAAAGTTTGAAAAAATGTCTGTATCTGTCGGAAAAAAGGAAAACAAACAGAACCATAGATTTCAGAACTTGCATGAATCATGTGTGTGTCTGCTCTAGCTTTTAAATTAATATCAATTAGCTGTCTTAAGATGCCTAAAAGGAGCTATCAAATGTACTTTTGTCTTAAGATGCTTAAAGTACTGGATGTTCTAGGATGTGTTTAGAAAAGAATATTTAATGTTTTGAACCGCAATCATCTTATCTTATTTTGATTGTTTAAAAACATATTTATTTTTCCAACGAGAAAAGATTTACTTAAAAAAATTAAGATTTACCACTAAGGCTGCACCTCCGAACCCTAAACACATTGGACTGTGGGTGGCGGGTAGGGTGTAGAGTGAATATTATCATAAGCCGATGAGTTCTGATTTTAAACTTTGAAATTTGCAATAATAAAGCTGGGTACAGGGTATGACCCTATGGGCCCCTTTCACATTTGGTAGATTACAGGTGGAAAACATTTTTTAAAAATTTTTTTTAATAAATTTTTTGTCAAGAAATACATATAAATAAAAAAAATATGATAATTCTTATAAAACATCAAATAGACTAAATATAAATAAAATATAGCTACAAATTAGATACATTCACACATAAATTTAGATAATATATAGACGAGAAACAAACAATCCAAACAGGTCATATCTTCCCTGTAATTGATAGTACAATGTATATTGTGAGTTCTATGATCAAAGTTGATAAATTTAAAGGAAATTAAACCAAGTTGTTCTTATTCATAACCCTCAAGTTTAGACAAGTAATTAGTATAACAATTAAACATATATATATATATATATCACATATCATATGTTTAATTTAAGCTAGTGCTTGATTTATGTAAATTGTATTTTCATTATCATTTTATTTTTTTATAAGAAATCATTATTGCATTAATTATGATTAATATTCAAAAGCAACGCTGAAAATTTTCACTTTGATACGATGATTTTCAGTACGAATAGTCATAATAAATTATACTAAAACAGTATAAAAAAAACAAAGCTATAGTTCCATGTAGTACCGTCATTTCTTGTAAATTTTACAAATATAGATAATAAAATAGCTCCAAGAGGTTACATGAAAGTTTTTTAATAGAGGTTGATGTCATAGGATTGATAGGGTAAAAAACCTACTCGTACCCTATTATAAGTACGAATTTCTATCTAATGGAGGAGCCGGATCCTATTTACATGATATAAATTTTTTTAGATAAGTTTTCCAATAACTTGTAAATTGTTCTATCGTAATATGTAACTTTTACATTTATCAACTTGATAATTAAGGGATGTATCATAATATCTTAATAATACAACTCTAATAAACTTATCACTAAACACCATTCTAAACTGAAAGTTTTCATGATACTATTAAGAGAAGAAAATTAAAGGCGATAAAGAAGTGAACAATTAAACATGCTTTTAAGGTAGTTATTTTTAATAATGAGCGAAAGAGCTTGGCCTTAAGTTTTTTAAAATATGTAATTTCGGGTATATTTTTACATTGTTAGTTAAGATATTTTATAAGATGAGTATGTGGAATCTTAGACCATGTACCCTATATCTGATAGAGTATACTTCTAGTACAGGCATGGAGGCTACAAAATGAGCTAAGGCAATTGTGATTGTGAGCTTTTTAATTCTCTCACTTTAAGCTTGCTTGATTAGAACTCAATTTGTAAACAAACAGTTTTAGCCTAATATAAAACTTTTTAAAGTAAATAATCTATATCCAAACTATTATTTAGACTCACAAGTCTACTTACAACCTAGCTCTTTTGTATTATTACAAACCTCGACTCAAGAGCGATCTCATTTTTATATATATTATAATGTTTGATGTATATTGTGATATGTTGCATGGATACTATATATGTTCATAATTAGATTCTTTAGCTTTGACCTCCTATAGGAGCTTAAGTTCAAGCTTGCAATTCTCAAATTTGGTAATATTTGTCTTGATTCAATCTCAATAAATTTTATACAACTTGAGCTTGAATTTTCAATAACTTAGCTTGATTTGACTTTTTTATAATCTTAATAGGTACAGAGTATAAAGATTTTGTATCCCATGTGTAATATAAACTAAAATAATTTATAATGAATGGCAAGGAAGTGTTATATGTTGTTTTATGAGAGGACAAAACGGCCTTTCACTATAAAAAAAATATAGTAATATTTGTCCGTACCTAAACTACATGTTTTTCACCTGCATGAACTAAACTCTATCCTTAAGCTCTATTCTCCATCTGGCTAGAACCTCCTTTAAAGGACTGCCAAGAGACTAAAGATCAAGGTAAAATTCTCTTTTCTTGTCCTTTTTAATCTTGAGAGTTTCTTTTTTAACCGTGTGTTTGAAATGCAGGTGTTCATGTTTGGGGGAGAGATTAGGAGAAAACCTAATCTTTTGGTTTTTGTGGCAGTTGTTGTTTACAAAAGAAGAAAAGAACGTTGTTCGTTTATAGATATTGTTGGTCCCAATAATGTAAGCAAGAGGGGGGGTGAATTGCTTTTTCACAAAAATAAATTCTTTTCGAAATTTTCAATTCACTTCTTTTGATTACTTTATTAAACTTAGAATTAATTAAACTTGCTGTTTAGAAAACTAATCACAGCTGATCACACCTTGTATATCTATTTTAATTCAAAACAGATCAAATTTAATTTTATGCGGAATACAGACAACTCTCTGAAGTACTCTCTGAAACAGGTTCTGAAACGTGACAGTTTATCAAATACTTCAATATAAATTGCACGAAAATAAAAAGAGTAGGGTAGAAAAATGCAAATTGATTTATAGAGGTTCCGCCTCGAGCGTCAGTCCTCTCTTCCAACTCCACGTTGGGGACCCGGTATTCCACACCGGTTTGTTCCACTATATCCAAAATCAAAAGTTACAAGCTTGTCTTGCCAATCCTCTTGGCTACAATACACTGTCCCAATTCTCACGGTTATCCTATAACACACAATTGGTCTAACAGATAACTTGCAACATCAACTCACTAAAAAAAAATTGAATGATACTCAATCAAGGAAATACAATAATATCCTATCTTTCGAACAAAAATATTGTGAACACTTTGTAACGCAAGGACTTTTGAGAGAAATGCACTCGAAGACTTTTTCTTTCAACAGAGAGTTAGAGCAAGATTCGTTCTTCTCATCATTTCTTCCTTGTTGTTGTGCTTCCTCTATATATTGTTTTTTTTTCTCAACGGCTAGCAAAGAAGTCGTTCAAAACAATTCGAATTCTTCTCAAATTGAAAATATTTGACTTGGCAAAATTCCCTCCTTTGAAGTGTCTGTTACGTGTATGATCAATCCGAATAATCTTCTTAGCTTTATCCAAATTTCGTTGATGCTGTCATCTGATAATGTCTCATATATCTTGATATGTTTATCCATAACAATTTGGATAAATACTTCAACAAACTATCCATAAAACAGTGATATCCTTTATCCTTGAAGATAAGCTTTAAAAGATCTTCGTTTCGAAAATTTGAACCAACATGAACTTGGTAAAATATATCTCTTATTTTAGGAATTGCTGACCACGTGAAACATAAAAATCTGACGATCTTCTTCTCAAGAAAATTAAATAGACGTAACTTATAATAAAATTGATGAAATAAATCCCCTTGGATATTTTATCCAACTTTAGTGGAACAAAATTGATATATACCCAAATATATTCATTTCGTGGAGTCAGGCCTTCAGATGATAAGGTATAAATAAATTCGCAACATTCTGTGCATCTTCTGTTCTGGAACAGATTTAGTTTCTGATCTTCCTTCTGAAAATGAATCTGAAATACCTTCTGAAAATGACTCTGAACTACCTTCTGAAACAATTTCTAAAAAATCTGATGATTAGTTCAATCATGAAATATTTTGGTTTTGGTTTTGGTTTTGGTTTTGATTGCTATACTTTATTTATTTGTTAAAAAGACTTTTACTCCTTTTTGTTATCATCAAAATATTATGAGAGATTCCAACATTCTCCCCCTTTTTGAAGATAACAAAACCTTATGATTAAAAATAATATAATATCATATATCAAAAACATATCAGATTTAACCAAAACTCATACATACGGATCAATCACTAACTCACAAATATAATCAAATCTCATATCATAAGCATATTGCACAAACTATATTGATATCTTAAGATTTGTTTTTCATATATCTTCTCCCCTTTTTGTTATCAGAATAAAAAAGTAACTCCCTGAATTTATGCATATAAAATTCATTCAAGTCAAGGAAATATAGAGATTTCAGCATAACAGAAAATATCACAAAAATATCCAAAAGAGAAAATATTTTCATTACAAACGAAAACAAAATATAGAAAATTCGCTAAGAGAAATTGTCTGTTAAAAAAATAAAGGATCTTTTTTTTTAAATTTTTTTCTTTGCCAGAGATTTCTTCCTGCCAGAGAATTTAGCAGGAGATGGAGTTGGAGATTGTGGAACATCAGTTTGTTGTTCAGCAGGGGATTGTTGAGGGATGGATAGGAGGAAGCCGCAGCTTGTTGTTCAGGAGTAGGGTCAACAGGAATGTCTTTAGCTTTTTCACAAAAATAAATTCTTTTCGAAATTTTCAATTCACTTCCTTTTGATTACTTTATTAAACTTAGAATTAATTAAACTTACTGTTTAGAAACTAATCACAGCTGATATCACACTTGTATATCTATTTTAATTCAAAACAGATCAAATTTAATTTTATGCGGAATACAGACAACTCTCTGAAGTACTCTCTGAACAGGTTCTGAAACGTGACAGTTTATCAAATACTTCAATATAAATTGCACGAAAATAAAAAGAGTAGGGTAGAGAAAAATGCAAATTGATTTATAGAGGTTCCGCCTCGAGCGTCAGTCCTCTCTTCCAACTCCACGTTGGGGCGGTATTCCACACCGGTTTGTTCCACTATATCCAAAATCAAAAGTTACAAGCTTGTCTTGCCAATCTCTTGGCTACAATACACTCTGTCCAATTCTCCGGTTATCCTATAACACACAATTGGTCTAACAGATAACTTGCAACACTCAACCTCACTAAAAAAAAATTGAATGACTCAATCAAGGAAATACAATAAATATCCTATCTTTCGAACAAAAATATTGTGAACACTTTGTAACGCAAGGACTTTTGAGAGAAATGCACTCGAAGACTTTTTTCTTTCAACAGAGAGTTAGAGCAAGATTCGTTCTTCTCATCATTTCTTCCTTGTTGTTGTGCTTCCTCTATATATTGTTTTTTTTTCTCAACGGCTAGCAAAGAAGTCGTTCAAAACAATTCGAATTTTCTCAAATTGAAAATATTTGACTTGGCAAAATTCCCTCCTTTGAAGTGTCTGTTACGTGTATGATCAATCCCGAATAATCTTCTTAGCTTTATCCAAATTTCGTTGATGCTGTATCTGATAATGTCTCATATATCTTGATATGTTTTATCCATAACAATTTGGATAAATACTTCAACAAACTATCCCATAAAACAGTTTATCCTTTATCCTTGAAGATAAGCTTTAAAAGATCTTCGTTTCGAAATTTGAACCAACATGAACTTGGTAAAATATATTCTTATCTTTAGGAATTTGCTGACCACGTGAAACTAAAAATCTGACGATCTTCTTCCTCAAGAAAATTAAATAGACGTAACTTATAATAAAATTGATGAAATAAATCCCCTTGGATATTTATCCAACTTTAGTGGAACAAATTGATATACTACCCAAATATATTCATTTCGTGGAGTCAGGCCTTCAGATGATAAGGTATAAATAAATTCGCAACATTTGTGCATCTTCTGTTCTGGAACAGATTTAGTTTTGATCTTCCTTCTGAAAATGAATCTGAAATATTTGAAAATGACTCTGAACTACCTTCTGAAACAATTTCTAAAAATCTGATGATTAGTTCAATCATGAAATATTTTGGTTTTGGTTGTTTTTTGGTTTTGATTGCTATTTTATTTATTTGTTAAAAAGACTTTTACTCCTTTTTGTTATCATCAAAAATTATGAGAGATTCCCATTCTCCCCCTTTTTGAAGATAACAAAACCTTATGATTAAAAACAAATATAATAACATATATCAAAAACATATCAGATTTAACCAAAACTCATACATACGGATCAATCACTAACTCACAAATATATCAAATTATATATAAGCATA
The DNA here is from genome assembly GCA_024138025.1 of Combretum micranthum. Taxonomy (NCBI): domain Eukaryota; kingdom Viridiplantae; phylum Streptophyta; class Magnoliopsida; order Myrtales; family Combretaceae; genus Combretum; species Combretum micranthum. The sequence continues at coordinate 9,470 of JAMXBD010000247.1, read as the reverse complement.
TTGCACAACTATATTGATATCTTAAGATTTGTTTTTCATCATATATTTTCTCCCCCTTTTTGTTATCAGAATAAAAAGTAATCCCCCTGATTTATGCATATAAAATTCATTCAAGCTGCAACAGGAGCTTCCTTTTCCTTTGGCATCCTTATCAGATTTCCTCTTCTTTGATGTTTCAACACCATGTGGATCCTCTTTTTCTATTTCGTCCAAGATTCTTTTGAGAGTCAATTCTCTCTTGCGATTCTTCGGATGAACATAGAAAGCTCCATCAATGCTGTACCAAAATTTCTCCTTTATCGAAATACTCATGTGCTTAATCACTTTATCACCAATCTTCTTCATTATTTGAGGACTACGAACATGCTTAGGCATCTTCACATGATGTTTTTGCAAAATTTTCATGATTATGTTTCCATAAATCATGTGCTTTTTATTTCTCCACATGTGCCGTAAGATAATCCTAGGCAAGTCTAGTTGTTTTTGCAACTTCATCCCCAGAACAATGATTGCTCCTCTTTAGAAATGGAAGTAGGACTTCCTTTCTTTGGTAATATGCACTCGATAACAATTTGTGCAGCAACCTTATCAACAACTCGAATTCAGAAATGAAAATATCTTTGGCATGAAACTTTCCAATGCCATCATTCAAGAGTTGCATAGATTCATTTCTACCTAAGGTTATCAGCTCGTGATCATCCCCATGATCTAACAGACCTAAACAATCAATCAGCATCTTTCTATTGACCACGATCCTTTTTCCTCCAACTTTCGAGATCAACAAAGTCTCATTTTCAAATTTCAGATTCTTGTAAAATTCTTCAACTAATTCTCCAATTATATCAATGCGTAAATCACACAACCCTTTAGCTCCTATTCTGTCTAGCCAAAAACAGCATAAAATCCTTTCTTTTCAAAGAATTGGAAATCGATAAAAGAACAAGGGTGGATTTTGGATTTAACCAACCTGACAGGTTTTAGGGTTTCCTCCTTCTGTTTATTTCCCCTTTTTGATACCTTCTTAGGTCAGCTTTCTTTTTCTGAAAAGACGGAGAGGGTGAGGTAGATTCAGAGCTTGCTTTCGCACTCTCTGATTTTGCGTCTGAATCAGCTTCTGATTCAGCATCCGATTCTGAACCACTTTCGTTATCAACTTCCTTTTCCTTAGTGGATTCAGAAGCGAGTTCCTCAGATGAACTCTTTTCCTCAGTCACTTCTTTTTCAGTATCCTTTGCCAAAGAAGGATCTTGAGATGCTTTAGACCTTATCGCGGTTGCCTTTGGTGTTGTTTCAACATGAACACCCTTAGATGATTTCGAACTGTGTTGAGAGTCAGAATCCACAGAGATTTCAACGGGGGTTTTAGATGGTTTAGATTTGAAACCCTTGGATTGAATTCGGAAGATTTTCTTGGAGCCATATGTTGAAGGAAAAACGTGAGGGTTTGAACAACACACGAGAGGATTTTGCAGATTGAGAGAGAAAAGATAAATTTTGAAATGGAAGGAGAGAGAAAAAATCGATGGTTAAAAATTGCACGATGCACAAGATCAGTTATTAATTCTGTTTAGATTTCCAACAGAAAACAAAATATCTTTTATTCATCCTCTTTAATCGTGTAATCCTCTTAACCACGAATTTATGTTTCCAACATAAAGAATCTCGTAAATTGAGACTACTTGAGTATAAGAAAATGAATCTAATGAAATTTCTGATCGAGCAATTAATGCAAAATAAATATCAGAAATTACAAAGGATTACATATTCCTATTTCATTACGAATAAATTCAAATCGAGATTTTTCAAGGGGTTTTGTAAAAATGTCAGCTAATTGTCTTTCTGTAGGGACAAAATTAATACTAATATTGCCAATATTTACATGATCCCTTATGAAATGATGTCTTATTTCAATATGTTTTGTTCTTGAATGTTGAACTGGATTTTTGGTTAAATTAATTGCACTAGTATTATCACATTTTATTGGTACATTTTTGCAATTAATTCCATAATCATTCAATTGTTGTTTTATCCATAAGATTTGAGCACAGCAATTTCCAATTGAAATATATTCTGCCTCAGCTGTTGAAAGAGCTACAGAATTTTGTTTCTTTGAAGACCAAGATATTAATTTATCTCCTAAAAATTGACATGTACCTGAAGTACTTTTTCTATCTACTTTACATCCTGCATAATCTGCATCTGAATATCCTAGTAATTCAAAATTTTTATTCTTTGGAAACCAAATGCCTATCTTAGATGTACAAGAAATGTACTTAAAGATTCTTTTAACTGTTTTTAAATGTAATTCAGTAGGTGCACTTTGAAATCTAGCACATAAGCATACAGCAAACAATATATCAGGTCTAGAAGCTGTAAGATATAATAAAGAACCAATTAAGCTTCTATATAACTTTTCATTTACCTTTTTCCCTTTAGAATCAAGATCTAACCTTGTAGTTGTGCTCATTGGAGTTGCAGCTCCTTTACAATTCTCAAAACCAAACTTCTTCACTATTTGTTTTGTATATTTCTCTTGATGGATAAAAATTCCATCTTTTGTTTGCTTAATTTGCAAACCAAGAAAGAAATTTAGCTCTCCCATCATGGACATCTCAAATTCAGCCTGCATCATACTAGAGAATTCTTTGCAATATTTCTCATTAGTTGATCCAAAAATGATATCATCAACATAAATTTGAACAATCAGAATATCTTGTTCAAAATGTTTTAAGAACAAAGTTGTATCCACTTTTCCTCTTGAAAAACCATTTGAGATCAAAAATTCACTTAATCTTTCATACCAAGCTCTAGGAGCTTGTTTAAGACCATATAACGCTTTTCTTAGCTTAAATACATAATCTTCTTTTGATGGATCTTCAAATCCAGGTGGTTGATGTACATAAACTTCCTCTTTAATATAACCATTTAAAAAAGCACTTTTAACATCCATTTGGAATAATTTAAAATCTTTGTAACATGCAAAGCAAGTAATAATCTAATTGCTTCAAGCCTAGCTACAGGTGCATATGTTTCATCATAATCTATTCCTTCTTCTTGTGAATATCCTTTAGCTACAAGTCTAGCTTTGTTTCTGACTATTTTTCCATTTTCATCAAGTTTGTTTTTAAATACCCATTTGGTGCCTATTATTGATTTATCCTTAGGACACGGTACTAAATTCCATACTTGATTTCTTTGGAATTGATTGAGTTCTTCTTGCATTGCTTCAATCCAATTATTATCATTTAATGCTTCATCAATATTACTAGGTTCAATTTCTGATATTAAAGCAAAATGACTTTCAAATTCTTGTAAACTACTTCTAGTTCTTACTCCTGTATTTAAATCACCAATAATTTGCTCAGATGGATGTGCAGATACATACCTCCAGTTTCTGCTACTTTCTGAAATACCTTCTGAAATAGCTTCTGAAGGAGTTTCTGAGTTTTCTTCTGACTCAGTTTCTGTATCATTTTGAGGAGCAACTTCTTCTGATGTTTCAGAATTCTGCTCATCTTTTGCTTGAGAACTAATATCCTCCTTTTTAACTAATTCTTCACTCTCTTCATCATCAAAATCATCATCCTCAATTTTCTCAATAAATTTTACATTTATAGTTTCTTCGATTATTCTTGTTTTTAAGTTAAAAACACGATAAGCTCTACTGTTCAAGGAATATCCTACAAATAAACATTCTTCGGATCTTTCATCAAATTTTCCCATATTTAGATTGTTTTTCAACACATAACACTTAGATCCAAAAGCATGAAAATAAGATACAGTAGGTTTTCTTCCTTTAAACAACTCATATGATGTTTTTGAAGTTAATGGTCTTAGATACACTCTATTTATTATGTAACATGCTGTTGATACAGCCTCTGCCCATAAAAACTCAGCTACTTTGTTTTCATTTAACAAAGTTCTTGTCATTTCTTGAAGAGTTCTATTCTTCCTTTCTACAACCCCGTTTTGTTGAGGAGTATAAGGAGCGGAAAAATTATGAGCTATACCATTTTCATCGCAAAAATTTATGAATAAAGCATTGTCAAACTCTCTTCCATGATCGGTTCTTAAACTTATTATGGACATTCCTTTTTCATTTTGAATTTGCTTAGCAAATCTTTCAAATACTTCAAATGTGTTACTCTTCTGTTTTAAGAAAAACACCCATGTATATCTAGAATAATCATCAACAATTACAAGACCAAAACGACATCCACCAAGACTTAAAGTTCTTGTTGGACCAAATAAATCTAAATGCAACAATTCCAATGGTCTTTTAGTAGAGATTACATTCTTGCTTTTATGAGGTGACGAAACCATTTTATTTTTCATACATGTTTCACATTTAATGTCTTGTTTTATATTTATTCTTGGTAAGCCAAAAATAATTTTCTTCTTGGATAGTTTTTCGAGTTGATTGAAATTAACATGACCAAGTCTTCTATGCCATATTTTTATATTTTCAGACATAGCAAAGAAACATTTTTCGAAAGTTACATTTGAAGGTTTGACTAAATAAACATTCTTGTTTCTATATCCTTCAAATAGTTTTGTTCCATTCTTGTCATAAGCATAACATTTATCATGTTCGAAAATCATTTTGTAACCCTTGTCACATAATTGACTTATACTTAATAAATTATGTTTTAATCCAACAACAAGAGAAACATTTTCAATTGTATGAGGAGATAGACCAATAGTACCTGTTGCCACTATTTTACCTTTACTATTGTCACCAAACTTAACATATCCTCTTTCTTTCCAATTAATACTTGTGAACAAAGAAGCATCTCCAGTCATATGTCCCGAACACCCACTGTCGAGATACCATTTTCCTTTAAGCTTTGCTTCTTGTTCCTACATGTATCAACAAAGGGTTAAACCTTCTTAGGAACCCAAACAAGTTTGGGTCCTTTGAAATTCAAGCTCTTCTTTTCAAAGTTATCAACTTGTTGTTTCATGAGCTTGTTTTTCTTGTAGAAACAAAACTTCTCAATATGGCCAATTTTATTACAAAAATAACAAGCATAAGAATAACTATTCCCATATCTATTGTTCCTGTTCTGGAACTGATGTGGATATTTTCTAGAATATCCTCTTACCTGTTCCTTCACTTGCCCTCTTCTTGTAAAGTTTCTGTTCTGATCTGGGTACCTTCTGATATACCCTCTGAAATACCCTCTGACTGGACTGTCAGATTTTTTCTTTGTTACAGTGTTGTTAACTGTAGATGTTTCCTTAAATAAGGATTCTTTTCCTTTAACAAATACAGTTTTTTGAACATTCTTACTACTGCTACCTTGTTCAAATCCTAAGCCATATTTTATTTTATCAGTTCTTTGAGAGGAAATCAACATATTTAACTTTTTGTCACTCTCATTGAACTTACTGAACGTATTCTTTAGTGATTGAGATAAGTCTCCTATTCTTCTGTTAAGTTCTTTAGTCTCTTCTTTTAGTATACTATTCTCTCTCATGAATTTATTCACTTTCACATGTAATTTTTCATTATCATGTTTCAATATGTCGTTTTCATCCATAAGTAACCTATTTGTTTGAATAACAACTTCCTTTTCATTTTTGAGAGATTTAACTTCAGAATCAAGTTTATTTATTTTAACATGTGCCTTTTTCAATGATTTCAATAAGTTTTGCATTTCAATCATTACATCCTCATCAGAAACATAATCAAGTTCTGAATTTACCTCAGATTGTGCCATTAAGCATATGTTTGAATCATCCTTTTCATCCTCTGAGTTATCCTCTGAATCTGTCTCTGATTCGTCAAGGTCACTCCACGTCGCCATCAAGGCTTTGTTTCTCTTTTTGAACTTCTCAATTTTCTTAATCAGTGATGGACACTCGTATTTAATGTGACCAGGCTTCTTGCATTCATAACAAATAATTTCTTGTTTCTTCTCTTCTTTCATCTCCTTTTTCTTGTCTTTGTCCTTGAAGAATTTACCTGCATCATATCTCTTAGTTTCGAATTTTTTAGTAAATTTCTTACCTTGCTTTCTTCTCAGAATTTTGCCAATTCTTTTAGCCAACAAGTTGATGTCATCACTATCATTGCTACTGGTCTCTGAATCTGATGCATCCGCATGAACTTCCTTTGCTTTAAAAGCAATGGCTTTCTTGCTTCCTTCTGCTTCTTCAGTAGCATCTATGTGAGATTGATACGCCATCAGTTTCTCCTTGAGTTGACTTAAGGTTAAAGCGCTGAGATCATTTGCTTCTTCAATGGCCGTTTTCTTTGCATCCCAAGCTATAGGTAAGATCCTTAGTATTTTCCTGACAAGATCAGCTTCCTCTATCTTCTTTCCAAGAGAAGCTAGCTCGTTAGTTATAGAAACAAATCTATCAAAAGCATCTTTAATTTTCTCTTCAGGTTTGAATTTGAACAATTCATATCTTTGCAAGAGAGCATTGATTTTAGTATCTTTAATTGTTCTCGTTCCTTCATAGGTCTCACTAAGTGTATCCCATACTTGCTTAGCAGTAATGCAAGATGAAATTAAATAGAATTCAGATGGTGAGATAGTAGTTAGAAGAAGGTTCTTAGCCTTGTTGTTCTTCTCTATTGCTCTCTTCTGATCTTGAGTTAATTGTGCTTCAGCAGTCACGTTCACTTGATAGTCTCCAACTGAAATCACCTGCCATGAGTCAAAATCATTAGCCTTGATGTAAGTCTCCATGCGCATTTTCCAATAAGGATAATTAGAACCATTAAAATAAGGTGCTCTATTCACTGCAATATTTGTTTCAGCCATGATACTTGGATCACTCAATAATAATTGAGGCAAGCTCTGATACCAATTGTTGGTCCCAATAATGTAAGCAAGAGGGGGGGTGAATTGCTTTTTCACAAAAATAAATTCTTTTCGAAATTTTCAATTCACTTCCTTTTGATTACTTTATTAAACTTAGAATTAATTAAACTTGCTGTTTAGAAACTAATCACAGCTGATAATCACACTTGTATATCTATTTTAATTCAAAACAGATCAAATTTAATTTTATGCGGAATACAGACAACTCTCTGAAGTACTCTCTGAAACAGGTTCTGAAACGTGACAGTTTATCAAATACTTCAATATAAATTGCACGAAAATAAAAAGAGTAGGGTAGAGAAAAATGCAAATCGATTTATAGAGGTTCCGCCTCGAGCGTCAGTCCTCTCTTCCAACTCCACGTTGGGGACCCGGTATTCCACACCGGTTTGTTCCACTATATCCAAAATCAAAAGTTACAAGCTTGTCTTGCCAATCCTCTTGGCTACAATACACTCTGTCCCAATTCTCACGGTTATCCTATAACACACAATTGGTCTAACAGATAACTTGCAACACTCAACCTCACTAAAAAAAATTGAATGATACTCAATCAAGGAAATACAATAAATATCCTATCTTTCGAACAAAAATATTGTGAACACTTTGTAACGCAAGGACTTTTGAGAGAAATGCACTCGAAGACTTTTTCTTTCAACAGAGAGTTAGAGCAAGATTCGTTCTTCTCATCATATCTTCCTTGTTGTTGTGCTTCCTCTATATATTGTTTTATCTCAACGGCTAGCAAAGAAGTCGTTCAAAACAATTCGAATTCTTCTCAAATTGAAAATATTTGACTTGGCAAATTCCCTCCTTTGAAGTGTCTGTTACGTGTATGATCAATCCCGAATAATCTTCTTAGCTTTATCCAAATTTCGTTGATGCTGTCATCTGATAATGTCTCATATATCTTGATATGTTTATCCATAACAATTTGGATAAATACTTCAACAAACTATCCCATAAAAATAGTGATATCCTTTATCCTTGAAGATAAGCTTTAAAAGATCTTCGTTTCGAAAATTTGAACCAACATGAACTTGGTAAAATATATCCCTTATCTTTAGGAATTTGCTGACCACGTGAAACATAAAAATCTGACGATCTTCTTCCTCAAGAAAATTAAATAGACGTAACTTATAATAAAATTGATGAAATAAATCCCCTTGGATATTTTATCCAACTTTAGTGGAACAAAATGAATATACTACCCAAATATATTCATTTCGTGGAGTCAGGCCTTCAGATGATAAGGTATAAATAAATTCGCAACATTCTGTGCATCTTCTGTTCTGGAACAGATTTAGTTTCTGATCTTCCTTCTGAAAATGAATCTGAAATACCTTCTGAAAATGACTCTGAACTACCTTCTGAAACAATTTCTAAAAAATCTGATGATTAGTTCAATCATGAAATATTTTGGTTTTGGTTTTGGTTTTGGTTTTGATTGCTATACTTTATTTATTTGTTAAAAAGACTTTTACTCCTTTTTGTTATCATCAAAATATTATGAGAGATTCCAACATTTTCATGATTTTAAAAGTGTTTATACGTTGATATATGTGTTTTGGAGTTTTGTCTAGTTTTAAAGTTAGAAATTGGATGTTTTTGGAGTTTTTACGTTTTTGGAGTGAAGTGGTATACGAATAGGGATTCACTCGTGACATGGGTCATGATCTCCTCTAAAGTAGTTGGAATTTGGCCTATCATAGTCGTGACCAGAGGCTGTGATGGTCGTTACTCCCCCATAATGGGCGTGACAAGAGCATTTTGACATGTTTTCGTTCTATCGAACCATTCTCGCCTTGTACATAGGCGTGATCAATGGGGGATGTTGTAACCTTCTTTCTATCTTCGTTTTGTCTTCATAAATACCTAAACTCTTAGCTTAATATCTAGGCACTGAAATTAAGTAAGAAGGTATATCTCTTCAACTAGAGTAGCCATAGTTCTTAATACTTTAAGCGGTTTAAATGACCTTAGAAGTATATTCTCTCTTCTCTCACTTTTTTTTTTTTGAAATCAAGTTTTGGGTTAGTTTTTGCTATATGTGATAAGGTGATACTGGTTTTGTTAAGTGTTGTTATAAACGTTGTATCAGATACGTTCTTACCTTGATTGTTGATTGTGAATGTAGGTATAGAAATTGCAAATGAACTTAACACTATTTGTTTTTACATGTTTGTTGCTTGCACTTGGTTGGGTTTAGTGTTACTAGGAGACACCTTGATGATCTATGTAAGTTGTTGTCAGAGTGAAGTTGCATACAGAGAGGATTATGATGTCTAGAAGTGGTACGAGTATGATACTTAGGATGTGTGGTGAGTACGAACATCAATATATATAAGTATCTATATATGTATATACGTACTTGCTTTTCATGAAGTTAAAGTTACTCTAAGTTTAGGATTAGTTGCAAATAGTTTAAACTGTGTTGATTGTCTGACTAATAAAAAGATAAAAACTCTGATTGCTGTATATATTACAATGTTGTGTGAAAAATGTAGTTGTTTGTTCATGCACATATGGTTGTGGTTTGACGTACTGGGTCTCCTGTTCATTCCTTTTTATTTTTTCAAGGAAGGTTAAGAGCCTGTAGTGTTCGATCTATCAATATGATGTATACGTGGACTA